>CM051240.1:12630276-13838391 GCA_027917425.1 Gastrophryne carolinensis | reverse complement strand
TATACTATGTGCACAGCAGTCTATTACACGGCAGTCAGAACCCCAGACGTCTGGGTCAGCACCGCCGGCGTCATCCCCTTCCCACCCCGTCTTGGCCCGTGTCCCGTGTGACGTTGTCACGGGTGGGCAGTCGCAATCTGATGTGTGTGCTAGATTGACTAATATTGAAAAATGTATTTCTTCTGCGGTTGCCAAGAAGGCTCCAGCTAAGAGAAAGCATTTGTCACCGGTCCCACCGACATTTGAATATGACGATGAGGATCGCCTGGATTGGTCAGATTACTCCCCTCTGGAGGAAGGGGAGCTATTTGACGAATCGGATTATTCGGACGACCAGCTATTCGTTGGCGCGGACTCTGAGAAGGGGTCAGGGAGTTCTTTGGATACTCCTAACGTCCTTGCTCAGATGTTTGAGGTTCTGGCTATTTCTCCTCCAGAGGTTGCTCCTCATCAACAAGGGGAGTTTTATGAGGAATCCAAGCCGCGCTTGGAATTCCCTAATCAAAGGCATTTTGATAAGATTATTTCTAAGGAATGGGAGAGGCCGGCTCAGCTCCCAGGCATTCTTCAGAGTTGGGATAAAAGATATCCTTTCCCTTCGGACACGGTTAAGCGCTGGACGTCCCCCCCTGAGGTGGATGCACCAATTCTGGGGTTATCCAATTCAGCCGTTTTTGAATAACCCCGATTGCTCTTCTCTTAAAGATGGAGGGGATAAACGAATTGACCAGATGGCTTGTCATGGTTTCGCCAGTATTGGGGCAGCCATACGGCCCTTTTTGCGCTTCATCTCTGCTGGTGGTGGCTACCAGGTCGGTGGTCAGAGACTTGTTGTCATCTTCCGGTTTGCACCCGGACAGTGACGAATTTCTGGGACTTAAACGTTGTTATTCTTGTCTTTCATGTTAGCCGCCTTGGAGAGCCTCTGCTCTGATGGTGACTATAAGGCGTTCAGTTTGGTTGCGCCAGTGGGCGGCCGACTTTGGGCCAAAAAAGTCGCTGACGTCTCTCCCATTCGTGGGGCTATGGCTTTTTGGAGAAAAATTGGATTCAGTAGCTAAGGGGGGTAAGTTACCTCAACGCAAGAAGCAACGACGTCCCTTTCGTGGGGCGGCTTCTTTCAATCATTCCTTTCGCGGATCCAGAGCAGGAAGAGGTTTCGCCTTCCCTTCCACTAGAGGAGATTCCTGGAATAGGGGCAGAGGACGTGCCCGCTCAGGATACAACTGGGGTTCATAACCCAAAACCTGCGAACAAGCCTGCTCAGCAATGAGGGGGCGCCCTCACCCGTGCGGGTGGGGGGACAGCTGCGACACTTCTCTCTGATCTGGATTCGGGAGGTTTCGGACAAACGGATCCGGGAAGTCGTGTCTTCCGGCTACAAGTTGGAGTTTGAGTCCCGTCCTCCTCCGCTTTTCTTCAGGTCTAGGGTGCCCCCGGACGCACCTGGCGCACAGGGGCTTCGGGAGGCGCTTTTCAAGTCTTCTGGAGATAGAGGTCATCTCGCCAGTGCCCCTATCAGATCAGGGTCGGGGATTTTACTCAAATCTGTTCACGGTCCCCAAAAAGGATGGCTCTATCCGGCCCATCCTGGATCTGAAGATCCTCAACAGGTTTATCAGGCTGCGAAAATTTCGCATGGAATCGCGTCGTTCAGCTATCCACGCTCTCCGTCAGGGGGACTTCATGACGTCCATAGACGTCAAGGACGCTTTCCTCCATGTTCCGATTTTTTCCCGCGCACCAGAGATTCCTCAGGTTTGTGGTGGAAGATCGGCACTTTCAGTTTGTAGCTCTTCCTTTTGGTCTCACCACAGCTCCAAGGGTTTTTCACCAAGGTGCTCGCTGGGGTGATGGCTCTTCTTAGAGCGCAGGGAATTCGCATAGTGCCATATCTGGACGATCTCCTCATCATGACATCATCATTCAGCCAAGCGGAATTGGACACCAGGACGGTAATATCCACTCTGGAGAGGTTCTGCTGGGTGATCAACTATCCCAAGTCCTCCTTTTACCCGTCCAGGATAGTATCCTTTCTGGGAATGTCTCTGGATACAGATCAGGCCAGAGTGTTCCTTCTTCAATCCAAGGTTCTTTTGATTCAGGAATTGATTCGGTCGCTCATGTCCATTCCTTGTCCGACCATTCGACTAGGAATGAGTCTGGTGGGGTTGATGGTGGCCTCCTTCGAGGCAGTCCCCTTTGCCCAGTTTCACACGAGGACGCTACAACTCCATCTATTGTCTGTCTGGGACAGATCTCCTCTGTCGCTGGATCAATTCTTTCTGATGTCTCCCCGGGCTCGCCGACCACTCAGGTGGTGGCTGAACTCAACCAATCTGTTGAAGGGCAGGTCTTTTCAGACTCCTCATTGGGAGGTGGTCACCACGGATGCCAGCCTCTCAGGATGGGGGGGCTTCTGGAATGATCTGCAATTTCAGGGGTTGTGGGGACCCCTGGAAGCCCACGAGCCTATCAACATTCTGGAATTGAGAGCCATCAGAATGGTTCTTTTTCGTCTGACTCATCTCCTGCAGGGCTTGCCGGTCCAGGTTCGGTCGGACAATCGGACGGCGGTTGCCTACATCAATCACCAGGGAGGGACTCGCAGCAGGAGTGCCCTCAGGGAAGTGTCATTGATTCTGGACTGGGCGGAGAGCCACGTCCCGTGCATCTCGGCAGTTCACATTCCGGGAGTAGAGAACTCGGAGGCGGACTCTCTGAGTAGGTGGTCAGCCCGCAAGGGGGAGTGGCCTCTCAGTCCCAAGGTGTTTCGTTCAATTTGTCTCAGGTGGGGTTCACCGATGGTGGACCTCTTTGCCTCCCGTCACAATCACAAACTTCTGGCATCTGTGTCTCTGGCAAAGGATCCGCTAGCCTTCGCGACGGACGCCGTGTCCCTGAACTGGAGGGATCTGGGTTTTCTGTATCTGTTCCCTCCGTTTCCCATGGTAGCCAGAGTAGTGCGCAAGCTGGCTCTGGAAGGAGCGTCAGCAATTCTGGTGGCTCCAAGGTGGCCAAGACAGGTTTGGTTCGCAGACGTGGTAAGGTTAGCAGAAGATCAGTTCGTTCTGCCCCTGCTGCCGGATCTGCACACACAGGGTCATCTACGTTGCCCCAATTTACCAACGCTGGCTTTGACGGCGTGGCTGCGGAAACCTCCTGAAGGAGGAAGGTCTTTCTGATGCGGTTATTCACTCTTATTAGCGCTAGGAAGAGGTTTTCTTCTTCCGTTTACTATAGGACTTGGAGGTCTTATATTGATTGGTGTGAGACTAGGGCTTTCCCTTGCAGGGAATTCTCTATTTCTAGAATCCTGGAGTTCCTGCAACATGGTTTGGATCTAGGGCTCCAACTTAATACTCTGAAGGGGCAGATGTCTGCCCTGGCGGTGTTTTTCCAAATATCTTTTGCACTTCATCCGCTGGTCAAGACCTTTTTCCAGGGGGTTACGCACGTGCGGCCCCCTAGGAAGGCTCTGATTCCGGTTTGGGATTTGAATTTGGTTCTTTCTGCTCTTCAGGGTCCTCCCTTTGAGCCCTTGCATGATATTGGCTTGTCTTCCCTTACTCAGAAGGTGGCCTTTTTGGTAGCTATCACTTCTGTTCGGCGTGTTTCTAAGTTGGCGGCTCTGTCTATTCAGGTCCCGTATTTTGAAAGACATCAGGACAAGGTGGTTTTCCGTTTTAACCCGGATTTCCTTCCTAAGGTGGTTTCTGCCTTTTCACTTAAACCAAGACATTGTTTTGCCCTCTCTGTGTCCTAATCCCAGTAACGAAAAGGAGAGGGTCCTGCATTCCCTGGATGTGGTTCGAGTTGTGAAGTACTATTTGGTGGTAACGTCTGCCTTTCGTAAGACTGATGCCTTCTTTGTGGTACCCTCTGGGCCCAAGAAAGGTTTTGGCGCCCGCTAAGTCTTCCATCAGTAAGTGGATTCGTCAGGCCATTGTCGGGGCCTTTTCTGCTAAGGGCAGAAATCCTCCCCTTCGTGTTACAGCTCATTCTACTCGTGCGGTTGGGGCTTCCTGGGCTTTTCAGCACCAGGCCTCTGTTGAGCAAGTTTGCAAGGCCGCTACCTGGTCTTCTGTTCACACTTTTTCAAAGTTTTTACAAGGGTGATGTTTGGGCCTCAGCGGATACTGTTTTTGGCCGCAAAGTTCTGCAGGCTGCAGTAGTTTAAGTTGTGCTTTATGCCTTGTTTTGGATCCCCCACCCTTTATGGACACTGCTTTTGGATGTCCCACATGTAATGATTATCTTGAAGCGGGGTGTGTGACATACTTAGAATAATACCATTTTGTGAATACTCACCTTGTAAAATGGGTATTGTAAGTATGTCACACACCCCGCTTCAACCCGCCCTTTTGTATTCTGGATCCATCGTTTTGTGAACATTGCGTTGTTATGACTAATATTTGGCTCTTCCTGGTCCCTTACCTTACTGCTTTCTTTATACTGGGTAATGAGTGGGAGGTCCCAGGTATTTATGGACTGGGAGGGGCTTTCTTTCCTCCAATCATCTCTGCAAATCGCCCTCTTCAGACCATACTACCCACATGTAATGATTATCTTGAAGCGGGGTGTGTGACATACTTACAATACCCATTTTACAAGGTGAGTATTCACAAAATGGTATTTTTAGCAATTTTCAATCAAATTTCAATTGTCAACACTAGTTAACACTCGTTTAGCCTTAATTCTTAACACTATTAAACAGTTATTGAAGATATCGGGCTGACACTAGCTGTTGTGTGATGATCATGCCACAGACCATTGGGTAGAAGGATAAACCCCGCCCCATCCAGTCAAGTTCTCTGCATTGCCGACCCCCCCCCCCCCCTCAGAATGAGGGGGGAGGGTGATGTACTGGCCAAGAATAGGTGAGAAGTGAAGGGAGAAGAGAGAGAAGAAAAAAGGGGTTGGGGTTAGGAGGGGTTAGAGCCGACCCGCACTGCAGCAGGGCATTTCCTATGTCTGAAAACGAGTATTCCACCCACGGGCACCACATTTTCATGAATTTTACATGTGAATACTTTAGAATACTAGTCAATTTTTCATTGATAAAGATCCTGTTCAGCCTCTCCTTTACCGCCTGAAACAATACACTAGCCGCCTTCCAGGAGCTTGCGATAGTCAGTTTTGCGGACAACGTGACTTGGGTCAGTAGGGCGTATTGAAACTTGGTGATGCCACCTGGTCTTACATGTAGCAGTGCCACCCAGGGCTGTCTTCGTACATTAGTATGCAGAAGGGAGTATAGCAAGCCAAAGACTCTTGACCAGAACCTTTTAACCTTTGGGCACTCCACCAGTTATGCAGAACCGAGCCTTCTACAGGACAGCCCCTAAAGCACGGCTTTATTTTTTTTATCTTTTTATTTTTTAGGTAAGAAACTCCGTGAGCCTGGAACGGCAGGTGCAGAGGGAAGTGAGGAGGCAGCACAAGTACCCGCTGGTGGTTCAGGTATTTTATACTTCTATTCTCTCCATGCCCTACTTACTGGTTGGTTGTACTGACAGAGATGCTGTTTGGTAGTGGGTGTCCCAAGGGGCATTTTTCTTTTAGTTTAACTTAATTCACGACCATAAATCAGCTGATCTGTCACGTCTGTGTTCTAAGGTTTATTTGACAATATCCAACCTTTTTACAGGATCTGGGCCTCGCAAGTTTGGTGATTTTTCTGACTTGAAGGACAAAGGTAAAAAGTTTCCCAATTTTACTCTTGAGTAATGATTCTTCTGTGCTTTTAGTATTTTGTCTTGTTTTCACTTCTGGGTAAAGAAACATCTGATTAGCGAGATGGGGCATAAAAACCTTTGCTTGTTCCTCTTTAAAGTGGACCAACACCCTGAGGTGATCGGCTCGGGAATCTTATAGATCACCTCACACACTGCGGGACATCCGAGATCGGGATGTCCCGCGGGGTGTAAACCCCCGAAAAACCTTACCTCTCCAGCCGCTGCTTCCGCCGCCTCACTCGCGCGCGCCTCTAGACGTGCGCGCGCCGGCCGTCTCTGAATGGCGGGCGCGCACACGTCAAGAGTGACGCGCGGGAGGCGCCGACGGGCAAGCTGCTTGTCCGTCGGCGCCGACTGGATGGCGCGGCCACGTGGGAGCGGGGAGAGGTGAGTTTTGGGGGCTTTCTGGGGGGTTTCACACAGCGGGGCACCGCTGTGAAAGGCATAAGGTTCATCAGCTTGCTCCAGAGTGAATTTCTTGCAAATAATTTAAAGCGGAAATTTAGTCAACCTATAACCTCCTCAGGTGGTATAGGGTGCCGGCGGCAACTAATAAATGGTTCCCAGGGGTAGAGGCGAAGTGCTGGAGGTGTTGATAGAGAGGGAGATCTGCTGCACATCGTTTGGTCATGCCCCAAGTTGAGAATTTGGGGACAGTCAGGGAAGTGGCTGGTAATTTGGTGGCTGAGGTGGTGCCAGAGGACCCAGGCCCATGCCTACTTCACATGGCAAAGAAACCACTTAAAAAATCCAGATGTTGTATCATCTTAAAGCAGCCAAGACATGCATTCCTCAGATGTGGAAGAGAGGACCCACCCACGCAATGTGGGCCCTGAAAGTAAATGAGAATGCGGTTTGAAAACATCATGGCATCTGGTGAAGACTGCCACGTGAAATATATAGCGACATGGTTCCATTGGATCCTCTTATATGGTTTAAAATTAAAGCAGATAGGTTTTTTCTGAATCCAAGTGGTAGACAAGAGAAATCACATGTCCCCAATCTTCGGGGATACCTCAGGCTGTCAAGAGGAGTTTGGGCCCCCTAAATAGGGCCCTGGCCTTATTTGACGTTGTTTGAAACAATGTAATATGTGGCTCATTAATGATTCCTAATGGCTGTATTTGTTTGTTTTTTCTTATACTGTACACTTAAGCTTGTATTTGATGCAAAAGCTTAAATAAAAAGTTCACAAACTAGAACCCCTCACCTTGCCACCATAGGCTAAGGCAGAACAGGGCGGTTCAAAGGAAAAAACACCTACCTTATACAGGGGCTCCCAGTCATGTGCGGGCTGCTTTAAGGGGAAGTGCATGCTGCCGCAGACATTTGTTTGAGCTAGGTCAATCGTGTGCACGCCGGCGGGGTTGCAGTGGGGCACTTTCCCATTTAAGGCAATTGGAGCCCTTTGCCGAAGGTAAACGTGGAACGGGTCTGATTGCACGAAAGCCCACGCTTGCGTTGTTGGACCAAGGAGAGTTGAGTTTACTGAGGGGTTTTGGGGGCACCAAACAAGATCTGGAACGGTCAACTTTTGCTCCGTTAAGCCTTTTCAAATGGCTTACATCACTGATTGCGAGGGGGGATTTAGGGGAGCACTTTACTAAACTAGAATATTTAAAAAGTCTCCTAAAGTTGGGCAGGCTGATTCATTACGAACGCCAGGTAGCGACAGAGGAGCATCTGTAGGGCGGATTTCAGAGGGAGCAGGATTTCAGAGCGAGTAGTCGCTGTGCTTGGCCATGGATCATTGTTTCAGAGTGGTTAATACACTGATGGTTGAAGCACACCAATTTGCAATCATGCAAGAGTAAAGGGAGAAAATACCATTTTGTGAATACTCACCTTGTAAAATGGGTATTATGAGTATGTCACACACCCCGCTTCAAGAATCCATAACATGTGGGTAATATCGTCCTGAAGAGGGCGTTCCTGCAGAGATGATAGCAAAAGAAAGCCCCTCCCTGATCCATAAATACCTGGGACCTCCCACTCACTACCCAGTATACAGAAAGCAGTAAGGTAAGGGACCAGGAAGAGGCAAATATAAACAACAACCACGCAAAGTTCGCAATAAAGAGGATCCTGAATACAAAAGGGCGGGTTGAAGCGGGGTGTGTGACATACTCATAATACCCATTTTACAAGGTGAGTATTCACAAAATGGTATTATTCTTAGTATGTCACACACCCCGCTTCAAGAATCCATAACATGTGGGACATCCAACAGCAGTGTCCATAACAAGGGCGGGGATCCAAAACTAGGCAACAATGCACAACCCTAAACCACAACAGCTTGCAGAACTTTGCGGCCAAAAACAGCATCCGCTGATGCCCTAACATCAACCTTGTAAAACTTGGAAAAGGTGTGAACCGAAGACCAGGTAGCGGCCTTACAAACTTGTTCAACAGAAGCCTGGTGCTGAAAGGCCCAGGACGCACCAACTGCACGAGTAGAATGAGCAGTAACACGAAAAGGGGGACTCCTCCCCTTGGCAGAATAGGCCCCAATGATGGCCTGACGAATCCATTTACTAATGGAAGATTTGGCAGGAGCCAAACCTTTCCTAGGCCCAAAGGGCACCACAAAGAAAGCATCAGTCTTACGAAAGGAAGACGTAACCTCCAGATAATGTTCCACAACACGAACTACATCCAAGGAATGCAATGCCCTTTCCTTGTCGTCGCTGGGATTTGGGCATAGAGAGGGCAAAACAATGTCCTGATTCAGATGAAACTCCGAGACCACTTTAGGAAGAAAATCCTGCTTGAAACGAAAGACAACCTTGTCCTGATGTTTCTCGAAGTACGGAGCTGTAATGGATAAAGCTGCCAACTCAGAAACACGCCTAACGGAAGTGATAGCCACCAAAAAGGCCACCTTTTGGGTAAGAGAAGACAAAGCTATCTCATTCAAGGGCTCAAACGGAGGGCCCTGGAGAGCAGAAAGAACCAGGTTCAAATCCCAAACAGGAACAAAAGGCTTCCTAGGAGGCCGAACATGTGTAACACCTTGGAAAAAGGTCTTGACTAAGGGATGAAGTGCAAAAGACCTTTGGAAGAACACCGCCAGGGCAGAAACCTGCCCTTTCAATGTACTAAGCTGGAGCCCCAGATCTAGACCATGTTGGAGAAACTCTAAAATTCTAGGAATGGAGAACTCTCGACAAGAGAGAGACCTACTTTCACACCAATCAATATAGGCCCTCCAAGTCCTGTAGTAAATAGAAGAGGAAGAGCGCTTCCTGGCACAGGTAAGAGTCTGAATCACTGCGTCAGAAAGACCTTCCTCCTTCAAGATGGCGATTTCAGCAGCCATGCCGTCAAAGCCAGCGATGGTAAATTGGGATAGCGCAGCCGACCCTGGGTGAGCAGGTCCGGCAGCAGAGGCAGGGCGAACTGATCCTCTGCCAGTCTTACAAGATCTGCGAACCAAACTCGCCTTGGCCACCTTGGGGCCACCAGAATTGCCGACGCACCATCCAAGGCCAGTTTGCGCAGCACTCTGGCTAGCATTGGGAACGGAGGAAACGGGTAAAGGAGCCCCAGATCCCTCCAGTTTAGAGACATGGCATCCACTGTCAGAGCCAGAGGATCCTGCGAGAGAGACACAAAGACTGGAAGCTTGTGATTGTGACGAAGCAAAGAGGTCCACCGCTGGGACCCCCCACCTGAGACATATCGAACGAAACACCTTGGGACTGAGAGACCACTCCCCCTGACGAGAGGAGGCCCTGCTCAGCAAGTCCGCCTCCGTGTTCTCCACTCCCGGAATGTAGACTGCGGAGATACACGGGACGTGGGTCTCTGCCCAGTCGAGAATCAAAGACACTTCCCTGAGGGCACTCCTGCTGCGAGTCCCTCCTTGGTGATTGATGTAAGCAACCGCCGTTCTGTTGTCCGACCGGACCTGAACTGGCAGGCCTCTCAACTGATGAGTCAAGCGAAAAAGAACCAACCTGATGGCTCTCAACTCCAGAACATTGATGGGCTCGTGAGCCTCCCGCGGGCCCCACAGACCCTGAAACTGGAGGTCCTTCCAAACACCCCCCCAACCTGACAGACTGGCATCCGTGGTGACTGTTTCCCAACACGGAGCCAGAAAAGATCTGCCCTTCAACAGATTGACCGACCCCAGCCACCATTGCAGGGATCGACGAACTCGGGGAGTCATCAGGAAGGACTGATCCAACGATAGAGGAGACTTGTCCCAAACCTTCAACAGATGAAGCTGAAGCGTCCTTGTGTGAAACTGCGCAAAGGGAACTGCCTCGAATGAGGCCACCATTAACCCCACCAGCCTCATCCCTAACCGGATGGTCGGATGAGGGGTAGACAAGAGAAGCCGAACTAACTCCTGAATCAAAAGAATCTTGGCCTGGGGTAGAAACACCCTGGCCTGTGAAGTGTCCAGAGACATTCCCAGAAAGGTCAGAATTCTGGACGGAGAAAGAGAAGACTTGGGGTGGTTGATCACCCAACCGAACCTTTCCAGAGTGGACACCACCGCTCTGGTGTCCAACTCCGCTTGGTTGAAGGAAGAGGCCATGATCAGTAGATTGTCCAAATAGGGCACAATGCGGATACCCTGGCCTCTGAGCAGAGCCATCACCCCCGCTAGCACCTTGGTGAACACCCGAGGAGCTGAGGTGAGACCGAAAGGAAGTGCCACAAACTGAAAGTGCCGATCCTCCACCACGAACCTGAGAAACCGCTGGTGTGCTGGAAAAACCGGAACGTGTAGATAAGCATCCTTGATGTCTATGGACGTCAAAGTCTCCCTGACGAAGAGAGTGAATGGCCGAACGCAGCGTTTCCATGCGGAATTTCCTCGGCCGGATGAACCTGTTGAGAAACTTCAGATCCAAGATGGGTCGGACCAACCCGTCCTTCTTGGGTACCGTGAACAGATTGGAATAAAAGCCCCTGCCCCGATCTGAAGGGGGCACTGGGCAAATGACAGCCATGTCCAGAAGATTCTCCACTGCCACCAGGAGCCCCTGCGCCGCTAGAGGCTCCGACGGCATCCGAGACCTGACAAATCTGGAAGGGGGGCGGAGCTCGAACTCCAGCTTGTAGCCGGAAGACACCACTTCCCGGATCCATCTGTCCGAGACCTCTTGATCCCAGATCTGAGAGAAGTGCTGCAGCCGTCCCCCCACCCGCATGGGTGAGGGCACCCCCTCATTGCTGAGCCGGCTTAGCAGCCGGTTTGGGCTTAGAGCCCCAACTGTATCCAGAACGGGCACGTCCTCTGCCCCTGTTTCCGGAATCTCCTCTGGAAGAGGGAAATGCAGAACCCCTACCAGATCTGGCCCCCCGAAAGGAGGGGGTAAAGGCAGGCGCCCCCCGAAAAGGGCGGCGTTGTTTCTTACGTTGAGGTAACCTACCACCCTTGGTGACAGAGTCCAATGTCTCTCCAAAGAGCCGTAGACCAACAAAGGGTAAAGCCGTCAGTGATTTTTTGGACATAAAATCGTCCGCCCACTGGCGCAGCCACACCGACCGCCGAATAGCCACAAGCAGAGCCGACGTCCTACCACACATCATCAAAGTGTCATCCAAGGCAGTCAACACAAAGGATAGAAACAACTCACACCGTTTAAGGCTAAGAAACTCGTTACTACCAGGACGAAGCCCGGAAGAAGTCAACAGGTCCCTGACCACAGACCTGGTAGCCAACACCATTAGCTCCGAAGCGCACACAGGCCGGATGGCCGACCCAATGCTAGTAAAGCCATGAGAAGCCATCTGATCAATACGTTTGTTCCACTCTCAAAGATGGAGAGGATAATCAGGTCTGTTTAAAACCGAGGAGTTAGACAACCCCAAAACCGGGTCCACCTCGGGGGGGAGATGCCCAGCGCTTGACCGCCTCAGAAGGAAAGGGATATTTCCTATCCCACCCCTGAGGGATGCCAGGGAGCCGAGCCGGCCTATCCCATTCCTTGTCAATGATTCTATCAAAATGCCGTTGCGTAGGAAACTCCAGGCGCGGCCTGGATTCCTCAAACAATTCACCTTTCTGCTGTGACGCCTCCTCGGGAGGGGAAATATTCAGAACTTCCAGCATGAGAGACAGAGCGTGAGGAGAGTCCAAGGATCTCCCTAAATCAGAAAGCTCGGCATCAGCGCCAGCAGACTGCTCATCATCCGAAAATTCTGAACCCTCATCAACTTCCCCCTCCTCTAGCTGAGGATAATCAGACCAATCCAGATTGTCTCTGTCATCAAGAACATCCACCGGCGGAGCCGGCGACAAATGCTTTCTCTTAGACGGAGCCTTACGGGCGACCGAGCTAGAGAGCATTTTCTCAAGGCTAGCCAATCTGGCACACATCTCGGATTGCAGATCCCTGCCCATGACCACGTCACACGGGGCACGAGTCAAGGCGGGAGGGGGAGTTGAGGTGGCCGGCTGTGCTGACCCCGCCGCTTGGGGTTCGGACTGCCGCGTAATAGTTTGCTGTGCACATGGTATACACAGTAACACATCATCCCCAGTAATGGAAATCCCACACAACATACACTTTTTGGGATGCCCCGAAGGGGTCCCAGTCCCAGTATCCGGGGATGCCTCCATAAGGTGAATTTTGAGTGGTCGCTATGACCCAGGGAATTACGCCAGTTAGACAACCCGGGATGCCCCTTTAATGTCCCGAGTGGGAGGATTTGTGATGCTAAAATGGACCCAGGGACCCAGGATCAGGAGAGACCTTCCAATACTACAGAAGATCCTTCTGGATAACCTTCACCTAAAAGACAGAGAGAGACCCATAAGTCCCTACAATAAGACTTAACAGATAAAGAAAAGAAGAAATAAATGAGGCCCACAGGGCCACTCACAAACGCTGCGGTGAACGATCCGCCTCAGAACAATGGCGATTTCTGAGGTGAAGTGAAGAGAAGAACTGCCTTGTCAGGGGCGTGGTCTGCGCAGCCCGCGCAAAGCTGATCTGTGCCCCTTAAGCTGCCTAGTAACAGGGAGCTGCCTAGTAACAGGGAGCTCAGCTCCGCAGCGGCGCCAGTACAGAGGAGGGCGGAGCCGCGGCGACGCGCCGAAAGCCCGGCTCCGCCCCCCCTTCCAGTGTGAATGAAGCGTGAGGGAAGAAGTCCCTCACGCACCAGCCCAGAGACCGACAACCGCGGCGCCGGCTGCCATGACAGCGGGTGCTCCCGCTATCACTAGCGGAGCACCCGCCCCGCTCGCTGCGGCGAGGAATGAATGAGAGAACGGGGGCTGGCCGCGGCAGAGCGCCGAGTGCCAGCCCCGCCCCCCCAAAGCGTGTGAGGTAAAAAATTTACCTCAGACTGAAAAACCCCGGCACCCGGCTGCAATGACAGCCGCGGTGCTGCAACATAGTAACAACAGTGCAACCAATTCATTGAGGGATTACTTCCAGACGCTCCACATCAACAAAAGAAAGTGAATAAAGAGAATAAAGCTAACCCCTATGAGAGGAACCCCCCAGCCCCCATAGTTGGTAAAGGGAAGGGCCCCCCCCCCCCCCCCCCCAGGGGAAAAGTCAAGGGATGGGGCATCCCAAACCGGGATCACCTACCCGGTATGACCGCCTACCCTCTCTTTTAGGGTCTCACGGTGGAGCTCTGCTCCTCAGCACCAGAGGTGCCAATGTACCCTCGCTCGGGCCAGCAGCCAAGACTGTGGAGGCATGTAATCTGAGGTAAATTTTGGGACAAACAGGGGTCCGAGCGGAAATAGACAAAATAAGAGGCCGGGAGTTACCCCGGCTACCTGAAATCCCCCTGTGCAAGGAGGAGCCATCATCTTCTGACTTGCTCGCCGTCTGCAGAGATGGAAAACTGGGTAGTGAGTGGGAGGTCCCAGGTATTTATGGATCAGGGAGGGGCTTTCTTTTGCTATCATCTCTGCAGGAACGCCCTCTTCAGGACGATATTACCCACATGTTATGGATTCTTGAAGCGGGGTGTGTGACATACTAAGAATATGACGGTGTTCTGTCACCCCGCCTGTGTACCAATCACAGGGACATAATACAATGAGAAACAGTTTGAGAGAGGCGAACAACCACAATTTGAATTGCAAGCAGTGAAGCTCCCTCTTGAGAAAGGCCAGAGCGGCCGAAACGTCGAGGGTATTACTTCCACCCGCGCCTGCCTGTAAGATTTATCTTATGCTTCACTGAACTGTGGTTTCCTTGAATTGCTTCTTTATGTAGTGTTTGGATGTTGGGGAGTTAATAGCACTCCTTCAACCACTACCTTGATCTCTATTGCTTCTCATGCTGTATGTATACTGATCATACTATGTATTCTCTATAGATGTAAACAGGAGCGCCACATAGTGGTCACTCTCAGGGGCTGTATCCCCTCACAACAATATGCATATATACTGTATTGTGCTGCATGTTTGTATAGCACTTGTGATCCTTTTTTCCTCAAATTAAAATCCCTTCACTGCTTGCAATTCAAATTGTGGTTGTTCGTCTCTCTCAAACTGTTTCTCATTGTTTCAGAGTGCCTCAGTCGCTGTCCGGCATTGATGAATGAGTGAGTCGCAGTACTACGCTGTATGGGGCTGTACGATGGCGCCAGCTCTGTGTGACTGACTCACACCGCATTCATCAAAACAGCCTTAAACAGCGCCGACACTCAAAATCGTGTAGTTGTAGCCCATAGCGCCAGAGGCTGTGTTTAGTTTAATCTGTTTTTATTGAAAATCAAAAAACATACAAAACATTGTACACAGAACAGCATTACATCCATCAAGAGGCTCGGTATTACATTAGTTGTCACAAAGTGTCACAGCAATTCCCCAATATCAAAGTTTCTACCTTCATATCTTTGGGGGCGTCTAGGTGGTGCGCCAATTTCCAGTGTCATGAAACGCCAAAGCTTCCATGGCCCTATTCTGGGGACCACCAGGCACAGGAGGGTGCCCCAGTGCATCGGTTGGCGCACAGGGGACCACCATCCCCTCCGTCTGAGTAATAACTGGTAGGGTCTGTTAGAAAACAACCCGTAGACTTTCATACCAAAGCGAGCTACTCACCAACCGACACCCGCAGGTCCCGGCACACCGAGGCTGTGTTTTTGAACATGTATCCACTAGTAACAAAGCGAAAACACATGGAATGACATTACATTGTAACATTAACACTTTAATACCAGACATGTAAGGACAATTCTGCATAAAAATATATTAATCCAAAAAGTTTTCAAAAATGTTATTTGTTTCAGGTTGCAAAGAGGTTTGGATTGTTGGCGATGGCTACATCAAAGCCTGCTTCCAGCGTGCAGAAAGTGGCCCATTCGGCAAGAACATGGGGATTCCAGATTCAGTTTGCCACATCCATACCGTGATCTATAGAAAGTGGGCCGGGCTGTTGGGTCGGCTAAAAAAAGAGGCAGTCACTCAAAAGCAGCCGGACATTTTAGTCCTCCACATTGGCAAATTTGAACTGGGACGCAAGAATGCCGTCTCGATATGCGAGGTCCTACTCAACTACCTGATAAATCTTCGCAAGATTTTCCCGAACACGGCCTTGATCCTCTCCACCATACTCCCTAGAAGAGAGTGGCTGGGAAATGCCGTGGAGTTTGAACGGAAGAAATACAACGCCAACCTACGCCGATTTGTACAGCAGAACCAGCAACAATTACTCAGGCACGAGAAGCTGGAGAAACTGCTCTTCGCACGCTTCCG
This sequence comes from Gastrophryne carolinensis, assembly GCA_027917425.1. Classification (NCBI taxonomy): domain Eukaryota; kingdom Metazoa; phylum Chordata; class Amphibia; order Anura; family Microhylidae; genus Gastrophryne; species Gastrophryne carolinensis. Next base: position 13,822,965 of record CM051240.1, on the reverse strand, counting down.
AGCTGGTGGCGATAGTCTTCTGAATTTGGCTGAATGTGAGCAGTTCATGAGAAGCATGAGAGGAGCTGTGATCCGGGATCTAAGGGTAAGGAAAGATCATGGACTTTAAAAATGTTTTCTTGTAGTACATAACCCAAGGCTGAATAGAGAGTAAACGCCACCCAGATCGCTGTTATCCGCCTACCTTTTTCCCTGTCCCAACAGTACATTTGTGCGTTCTCGTGCTACCGCCCGTTTGCTGTCCCTATGTAATTCGGCAAATGTCTGTTTACAATGGGGAGCAGTGGCAGCCGCATACCCAAACGCCCTCCCCAGCCATTTAGAGGGAGTGGTTGTTCCCACCCACTTCTGACTGATGTTGGAGCAGGACCTGGCCAGGAATGCCGTTGAAGTGACGCTGGAAGCAGATGTGGCATGGACTCAGATCCAGCAATCAGCATTAATATGACTTTTCGTCCTCCCCTTGCTCTCGTCTACCTGGCGACTTTGTCCAAAGATGGTCATTACTGGAGTCTTTCAGGTCTGTGGGAAATATGACTGCAAGAGTGGCACACTGAGGAAAATCAGACTCCACCCGATGGCATCTTATTTGCCCACAAAGGTCCTCTCAGTGTAAACTGTGACCTAGAAACTTCATACAAAATTGTCTGCAAGTTGCTGAGTTCAGTTAGTATTTTTTTTTTTTTTTAATGGAAGCAGTGTTTTCGATCTGCACTCTGATGCTGTTGCCAACAGCACACCAAGAAGAGATTAGCAAGACTTCTATGCATAGAACAGCAGTGCCTCAGCAGTGTTCTGTGTACAGGACTTTTTTTTTTTTTTTTTTTGGTGTACGGTTGGCAATAGCAACAGATTGCTGATTGTGAAAGATTGTTCCTGTTAAAGGGGAATGAGTCACCCGAATTCCTAACCCTCAAAATAGGGTGTGTGCTGGAAGAACCCTGCCATGTCTACAGTAAACACAACATGACAATAGACACCTATATTCACATATTCACACCTAGCTGCTAGAAATCTACCTCCAACAACCGCTGGGGTGTTTTGCCTTGAAAAGGAATTCTTGAATTCCTAATTGGGTCCCCAGACGCAGAGACTGCAAATACACATTGGACACATGTGCATTGGGTAATTTCTGGGAAGCATTGTAATTCTTGAGCTACGGCCGTTATGACTATATTGAGAGGGTCTTATTCAGGACTGAGACCTTTCGATTTAATATCAAATATGGCATATATGTATTGTCCAGGGCCTGATAATCCACATAGTTAAATGAACCCAAACATATATCATCCTGGGTCCGATACTAAGGAATGAATGGGGATCATGAATTTCTTTGTTACAATATGATAACATGCATATTGTGGAAGTTATGCCCATTATGAAATATATCTAATATCTAATCTCATAGAGACCTGATGTGGGCTGACCTTGGCAGACACTCCCATTTTTTTCCTTTTTCAGCTCCTATAAAACTTTTTCAAATGTATGAAGAAATAAATACTAGATAAGCTCAGCACCCTGAGGACATCTTTTGGGACAAAAATGTATGCTTTCAAAAATGTGATTGAAAGTGGACTTGCGCTTTTTTTTTTTTTTTTTTTAAATGGCATTTTTATTCCTTACAAATTTTTTTTTTTCTTGCAGGGTCACCGTAATGGTCCTCAACAGTAAGTATTTACTTCCACTTCCACTACTGAATATATAATTGTTGTGCATATACCAGTTTCTTATATTCTTTCTTTCTTATTAAAGCCAAGGAAACAAGAAGCCACAGTCTGAGCAGCACCCGGGGCCTTCTGCTGGAGGTCCTGCAGGAAAAAGGCAAGTATCTAAGTCAAATGGCTTTTTGCCAATGCAGACTTATCTAGGGTGTAGATCTGCTTTATCTGGGTCTTGTCGTTGGATCTCTATTCTAATTAGCGGATGGGGGTTAGTCAAGAAGCTGTCCCTAGACGGGGAAGTAGATCCTGATATTTTCAAGCATGTAGCCCGGTGAGCGCTCCAGAGAAGACTAGTAGATACAGATAATTAGTCATGTAAATGGTCTTCTACATATGCTCAGCCTGCTGCCCAGGGTCCACATGTGTCGCTTGGCGCCATCTGATGTGACCCCTGACTTGCTGTGAAGTAAGTGGGAGGGGTAAATGGATCTGATGTGTAAAGATGGTTGTATAGGGGCACAGTAAGAATGGCTGATTGCAGTGTGATACAAGATGGGCACATTGGGAAATGTAGGTGGCATAAAAATACTCTGCGTTCATACAGTATTGGGTGGGGTTGCATGTACACAGCCTGGTACTGGTGAGATTTACCTGCCTGCTTATGTGCTATGATCTATATATTTTTTCTCCTTCTCATCCAGGGGGCCAGATCAGCAGAAGTCTCCAAAGCGCACTTCAGGAGCTGGCAGAGGTAGGTTCTGCGCCCTTTTACTGAAAAGTCCATGCTAAAGTGGAACAAAACCCAGAATTTTGACTATCCCGGGTTTTAGACCCTGCCCCTGGGGCACACCTATCCAAGCTGCCTGCTGTTAAATCCCCTGAGTTCACCCAGTGTAACTCGCCTTCTCTCATGCCTAGGGCACATGCACGGCCTCTCTTGTCCAATCAGCGCGCTTGGGTCCCCTCTTCAAGCACTCGAGTCTAGCAGAGCATGCCGAAGGCTGCGTCCCCACTACCCTCATGCCTGCACTGGCCAAACACAAATGCCTGGCGTGCACCCTGCTATAGGTATACAAGACGGCGACCTCTGCTCGCATATGCACCTTTGGATCAAACCTGGACGCCCCCTGAGTGGGGGGGAAATCATGGGTGTGGGGTTCTGGCACACACTGCCAGAAGGGGCAGTAAGGGTCAGAAGTCTGCTCTGGCAATACTGTAAGTCGGTGTTCCCCCCCCCCCCCCCCAACCCCTCTCCTTGAGAGCCGCCAACAGGTCAGCTTTTGTGGATCCCCAAGCCTTGGCTCAATATTCGTAAAAAATAACAGAATGCTGTATGACTCTTCCAATGCAGCAGGGATTTGAGGCAACTCTGTCCGGCAGCAGGGATTGGCTGCAGCGGGGACAGGTGAGTTTTTGGGGCTTTCTGGGGGGTGCCCCACCAAAGTCGACCAAAACCCAGGATAGTCAAAATCCTGGGTGTTGGTCCACTTTAACCCATCCGTACAGTGCCCAAGGAGAAGGTTGGGTTAGGTGCCTTACTTGGCTGAGAATTCGAACCTGCCGCCCTCTGGTCACAAGCCTGCTTTCTTGCCTCTGGGCCTGCTTTCTTGCCTCTGGGCCTGCTTTCTTGCCTCTGGGCCTGCTTTCTTGCCTCTGGGCCTGCTTTCTTGCCTCTGGGCCTGCTTTCTTGCCTCTGGGCCTGCTTTCTTGCCTCTGGGCCTGCTTTCTTGCCTCTGGGCCTGCTTTCTCTTCGACAGCCATATGGAAATTCTTCTGCCTTGTGTTCATAAGTCTTACATTATGTATTTCTTTCATTTATAGATGTTAAAACAATTTGGGTGGTTGGAAACTACTACGTGTTTAACGCGCACAGCCATGCCAAGCAGCGTCCCTACGGACAGAATCTGGGATTCGATGACTGGAACGTGCGTTGGCTCACCAGGGCCACGCGCTGGCACAGATTGTTGCCCGAAATGCAAAAGGCCATGAACACTCAGGGAAAGCCCAGCGCCATAGTGATCCACCTGGGCAGTGAGGACTTGGAGTTCTCCAACTACGAGACCCTGATCAACGAAATGAGGCATTGCCTGAACCGGCTCCTCAATATCTTCCCGCACGCCAAGATCGTCCTGACGCCAGTCCTTCCCAAACTGGAATGGTTGGGGACCCCTCTGGAGGAGCGTCGCCACATGTTCAACACCCGCCTCTTGAACTACGCCGAGAGGCACCAATTGCAGCTGGCACCGCTTGATAAACTGGGACACATCCTGTTGGGCCGGTTTAGAGCAGGACACGGCGACAGCCTCTTACGATTTAAAGAGAACGACATATTCATCAGTGGCATAAAGAACGCCCTGATCGGAGCCTTGGGGAAGGTATGGAGTCTGTTTGTTACATTACTGTAGCAGTTTGATATAAAACATTTAAAAAGTTACCCGTACGTTATAAAGTAATTTTATTAGAGACCTCTGAGAGAAGGATGGTAAAAAAAAAATAATGGATAACCCTCCACTTAAGCTGGTCCCTCAAAGAGGCCATCAACTCTTCCATCCTGCAGATGTCTCGTACTCTGTTGAGCCACATCGCAATTGTAGGTGGGTTTGGCGATCTCCAGCAGGAAGAGGATAGTTTACCTTTTTGCCTAGCGTGCCATGGAAACAAATTTAAATACAAAAATTACATATATAAAATCACTCATTTAAAATGAAATTGCACAGTGATTGTAGATTTAGCATACAGAACCGCTCCATGCTGTGTATTGTTTTAATTTGCAATTTCGTCAGGGATATACAGTGGGGGGGGGGGGGGGGGTGCCGCAGTGCTCTGTGGCTCGTATTGAATTCAATGAACTGAACAAAGCTCACGCCAAGCTTTTCTCCTGTTAAGAACTTTCAATATACTGCTCCTTTAATCCTGCTCTTGAGCTACCTCAATTGTATGTTACTATTAGTGGTTATCAGTAAACCCCCCACCCTTACAGCCTTGGTTGAATTTGATTTATTTTTTTTTCAACCATATTAACTATGTATGAAGATCTGGTTTAGCCAGTCTAAAAGTTCCTGGCCTATAGAGCTTGGTACATTCAGATGTTCTGCTAACCTCTACAGTTTGCATCTGAAGGAGATTCATGATGCTCAACTGCAGATACTAACAACCTGATAATACACCTGAATCCTGAGCCTGTTTCTGGATATTGGTGTCAGTTTCTTGTACATTGCTGTATTGTAAGATTCCCTAATATCTCTCCTTTCTTCTTGCAGGAAACCAGCATGCCCCCTAAAACCAGCATGCCCCCTAAAAAGTAAGTGTTCGAAGTTTCCATAGAGCTTTAGTGTTGCTTGTTGGAATAAAATTTGAATTCAAAACTGTCCTGTTTTATATCGGTGGACCGCAGCACTTGTAATGGTTCCCACAGGGGGACCATTGAGTTCATTCCTTCCCATGTATAGATCCTGCCGATTCCATCTGTATATTAAGGTTGGGCTCTGATGACAGTGCCTTAATTCTAATGCCGTCTCTGCTTACAGTTGGGGGCTAGTAATGGGAGGCTTTAGGTTGGGGGATAAGTGAGGCAATTAACAGATGTGCTAATGGCTGAGTGCGAGGCTCTAGAAAGTGGGGTGAGAGGGAACCCCAAGGTCAAGTTCCAGGCCCATGATCGAACGTGAATATCTACCCTGTATGCTTCTGGACCAAGTTAGAGTTTCAAGTTAGAGAAGAGGCACGGATCTAGGGCCTATCCACTCGATTGTAATAAGGGAGGTACGAATCCTGGTAGTGCAACCACCCCGCCCAGGTCACCAGATATCGATTTGTGGCTTCTATATCACTAGCAATTAGGCTTTCCATATAGCGGATCAACTCTAATTCCTGTGCCCATTCTATCAGCATGGGGGGGTCCTGCTTCTTCCAATGATTTGGAATAATAGCGTTCATGGCTGCCAGGAAATGTCTTAAAATGTCCTTTTTAGAGTTGCTATGGAGTTCTAGAAAAGACAGGAGTGCCACCTGGGGTGTGTTGGTTAATTTATTCAGAGACTTGCCCATAGATGGTAAAGATTTGGTCCCACAGGATTTTAATATTTGGGTAACTCCACCAGATATGGGTTATTTTGAGGGTTACAAATTTTATTGTGAAAAGCTGTAACTCGGCACATTGGCTACGGCAACGTGTAGACATAGGTGTAACCATAGGCAGTTTTTCAGTGACTGTCTCTGCTCCCCTTTTTATTCAATGCATTTTTTTTTTTTTTCAGATTCAATCAGGGTCGTTGGAAAAAGAGCTATGCCCCACAGCGTGCTTAGAAGCATCCTAGGATTTCCAGAATACCATTGAAATGTGGTGTGGCCTGCAAGGTTGCACAATAGGACCATTTGTTACTATTTGTATGCTTCGCCCCCATCAAGCGTTTCTCCACCCAGGCACCAACTACTGAGAAATCCTTTTCTTTTGAGTTTCTGTAGGTCTTCCTGCACAGACTTTCTGAAGAGGAAGCTCATTTGGGCAACTGTTCTCCTGAAGCATAAATTGGGTGGGAAGTCTTGTAGCGTTGTAAAATGTTTAAGCGCCTGTTGCCCGATTCAGGTAAACGCTCTACTGCCTCTCCAAGAAAATGTTCAATTTTTTTTTTTCTCTTTCATGCTCACATCAGTGTGGACTGTAATAAGTTGTTGCTTACTCGGTTTTATTCGCCCCTTTTTTAATAAATATTAAGTGTTCCACTTTACCGATGGCTTTGAGAGTTTGTTCAGGTGATCTGTTTTTTTTTTTTAAGAATTTACATAACTATTTGATATGTTTAATTAACTGTTGGCTTAAAATGGGTATTCTAAGTATGTCACACACCCCGCTTCCACTTTAATAATTACGATTGGGACATCCAAAAGCAGTGTCCACAAAGGGCGGGTATCCAACAAGGCAATGCATAACTCAAACCACTGCAGAACTTTGCGGCCAAACACAGCAACCGCTGAAGCCCGCACATCAACCATGTAAAAACTTGGAAAAAGTGTGAACAGAAGACCAAGTAGCAGCCTTACAAACTTGTTCAACAGAAGCCTGGTGCCGAAGAGCCCAAGACGCTCCAACAGCACGAGGAGAAAGAGCAGTAATACGAAAAGGGGGAACCGTCCCCTTAGCAGAATAGGCCCCAATAAGAGCCTGACGAATCCATTTGCTAATGGAAGACTTGACCGGAGCCAAACATTCCCTAGGCCCACAGGGCACCACGAATAAGACCTCAGTCTTACGAAAAGAGGATGTAGCAAGCAAATAGTACATCACGCAGCGTACCACATCCAGACGACAATGCAAAACCCTGACCTTGTCATTCCTAGGCTTAGGATACAAGGAAGGAAGAACAATGTCCTGGTTAAGAAAGGCAGAAACCACCTTAGGAAGGAGAAACTTAGAGCGCTCCCCATCAAGGAATTGAACCCTGGTCTCCCGCGTGACAGGCGGGGATACTGACCACTATACCAACAAGGATCAGCTCTGAACCGACAAAGCCGCCAACTCCGAGACACGCCGAACAGAGGTGACGGCAACCAAAAAAGGCAACCTTCTGAGTCAACGTAGAAAGAGCAATATCCTGCAAAAGCTCAAAGGGAGAGCCCTGAAGAGCAGACAGAACCAGATTCAAATCCCAAACAGGGAGCAAAGGATTCCTAGGAGGCCGCACATGCGTACCCCCCTGAAAGAAGGTCTTGACCAAAGGATGAAGTGCAAAGGATTTCTGAAAGACAAACAGAGCAGATACCTGCCCTGTCAAGGTACTCGGCTGGAGACCAGAGTCCAGCCCAGTTTTCAGAAAATCCTAGAAATGGAAAAGAACCTGCAGGGCAAAGCCCTGACCTCACACCAATCAATATAAGACCTCCAAGTCCTATAGTAGATGGTAAAAGAAGATCTCTTTCTAGCACGAACAAGAGAATGAAAATCGGAGAAGCCTTCCTCCAGCGAGAAGGTTTCAGCAGCCAAGCCGTCGAAGCCAGCGTTGGTAAATTGGGGTAACGTAATTGACCCTGAGTGAGCAGGTACGGCCGAAGGGGCAGAACGAACTGATCCACTGCCAGCCGAACGAGAACTGCAAACCACACCCTTGGAGCCACCAGATTGGCGGGAACCCCTTCTAGGCCAGCTTTCGTAACACCGTGCCCCGCATGGGAACCGGGGGGAACCAATAAAGAAACTCCAGATCCCACCCCCCCCCCCCCCAGCTCAGGGACATGGCATCCAGAGCCAGAGGATCCTAAGACACAAATGCCGGAAGTTTGTGAATGTGACAAGAAGCAAACAGGTCCACCTCCGGTGTCCCCCACCGGAAGCAAAGAAACCGAAATAACATGGGATTGAGACCCTTCTCCCCGGCAGTAAGAGCACCAGCTCCGGGAGTCCGCCTCCGTCTTTAACTCCCGGAATGTACACCGCCGAGATGCATGGGACATGGATCTCCGCCCAGGCCAAGATCAGAGACACCTCTCTGAGGGGACCCCAACTGCCAGTCCCTCCCTGCTGAATGATGAAAGCAACAGCCATCCGATTGTCCGACCGACCCTGAACCGGCAAACCCTGTAGATGCTGTGTCAAGTGAGACAGAACCAACCTAATGGCTCTCAGCTCCAGACCATTGAAGGGCCAGTGGGCCTCCTGAGGCCCCCACAGCCCCGGAACCGAAGATCCCTCCAGAAGCCTCCCCAACTCGACAGACTGGCGTCCGCGGTGACAGTTTCCTAAAGAGGCGTCAAACGACCTGCCCCTCAAGAGATTGGCTGGAACCATCCACCACTGAAGAGACTGCCGAACCCGGGAAGGCATCAGAAAGGGCAGATCCAACGACCTCTGACACCGTTCCCAAGCTGCTAACAGACTAAGCTGAAGCGTCCTTGTGTGAAACTGAGCAAATGGAACCGCCTCGAAGGAGGCCACCATCAATCCCACCAGTCTCAACCCCAGCCGGATGGACGGGCGAGGGGTGGACCGAAGAAGCTGAGTCAATTCCAGAACCAAAAGAACCTTGGAGTGAGGAAGGAACACTCTGTCGGGAAGAATCCAGAGACAATCCCAGGAAGGACACCACCCTAGAAGGAGAGAGGGAGGACTTAGGATAGGCGATTATCCAGCCGAAGCTCTCCAGAGTGGATACCACAGACCTGGTATCTGTATCCGATTGACTCATCATGGCCTCCTCGTTCAGAGTCCAGATAAGGCACGATGCGAAGCCCTTGGGCTCTGAGGAGGGCCATCACTCTTTTCTCTTCGGCAGGGGGACTTCCTGACGTCCATAGACGGCAGAGCGCAGAGTCTCCATGCGAAATATCCGGGGACGGATAAACCTGTCGAGTAACTACAGATCCAGGATGGGACGAACTGATTCGTCTTCTTTGGGCACTGTGAAGAGATTGGAATAATACCCCAGGTCCACGGCTGAGGGAGACACTGGACAAACGACTGCCATGTCCAGAAGATTCCTTACAACAATTCCTTACAATTCCTTGTAACCGGACGACACTACTTCCCGGATCCATCTGTCCGACGGCCTGGGATAAGTGTCGCAACCGCCCCCCCCCCCCCCACCCGCAAGGGTGAGGGTGCCCTCATTGCTGAGCGGGCTTGGCAGCGGTCTTGGACTTGGAGCCCCAGGAGTGACCAGGACGGCACGACCTCTGCCCCTGTTCCAAACGCCACTCCGGATGGCGGAGAAAGCCGAACCCCTGCCAGCTCTGGCTCCCCAAAAGGACGAGTTAAAGGAAGCCTCCCCCCTGAAGGGAACGGGGTTGTGTCATGCGCTGAGGTAACTTACCTCCCTTGACAACAGAATGCAATTGCTTACCAAACAGGCGCAGACCCACAAACGGGAGAGCCGTAAGAGACTTCTGTGAATTAAAATCAGCAGCCCATTGGCGCAACCAAATCGACCGCCGGACAGCCACCAACAAGGCCGCGGTCCAACCACACATCACCATGGCGGCGTCCTGAGCGGCAAGCACAAGAGACAAAAACGACACAACGTTGGAGAGCGACGAACTCCTCACAAGCCGGATCAAGGCTGGAAGAAGTCAACAATTCCCTGACAATGGAACCTGGAAGCCAACAGCAACAGTGCCGAAGCACAAACGGGCCGCAAGGCCGACCCAACACTGGCAAACCCATGGCAAGCCAACTGGTCAATACGTCTATCCTCACCATCCAAGATGGTAGTACAGTCAGGAGAGTGCAAAACGGCAGTGCCAGACAAAACCAAAAACCAGGGCATCAACCCTCAGGTGGAGAAGACCAACGCTTAACCAGGTCTGCCGGAAAAGGATAATTCTAATCCCAACCCGGTGGAAAACCCGTAAGGCGAGTAGGCCTCTCCCATCCTTTAGGACATTTTGACAATGTCATTCTTAGACGGGGAAACTCCAACCGTGGCTTGGCCACCTCAAATAATTCCCCTTTTTGGCGGCGGAGCCGCCTCAGGAGGGGCGATAGCCAAGACATCAAAAATCTGAACCAGGATCGAAGGGGTGTCAAGTGCATCCCCCCCCCCCCTGTGCCTGCTCATCTGCCGCACCAAAGAAATGTTAATCGTCAGCCTCGTCCAATTCCTCAAAGCGCTCCCTCTCCACAAGTGGTGGGCAAACGGACCAGTCTAAACGACTCACACTCTTCAACCTCACAGGCCGGTGCGGCCGAGGACAGATGCTTCCGCTTAACTGGGGCCTTCTGGGCCAGCACGTTAGAAACCAATTTCTCAAGGTTGGCCAATCTGGCACACACCTCCGATTGCGAATCCCCACCCATGACAACGTCACATGGGGTACGGAACAGGCGGGGAGGGGTAAGCGATGACACGGGCGGCGAGGAGCCGGAGGCTGGCGTACCGGTCATCCGCACAATGATCTGCTGTGCATGGTCTACAGAACAAAACCTCATCCCCTAGAAGAGGAGCCCCACACCACAAATATTGCCTGGATTGCCCCAAGGGGCCATTTCTGTTATCGTTGGAAGCCTCCATATGGTGAAATTGTGGTATTCGCAATTACCCAGGGATTTACACAATAAGCGACCCGGGATGCCCCCTTTAATGTCCCAGTGGGAGAATTTAGTGGGAAACCTAAGCCTACCTAGGTATCAAAGACTGGGAGACCCCTTTAACTTGCACCAGGGATCAGGGAAAACAAGAGCACACTGTCCTCAAGCAAGGTTCCCACACATTATTACAGGCATAGCAACAGACATAGAATACACAGGGCATGCACAAGGCTTGCAGCACTTAAACAATTAAACAGAAGACAGACCAAACCTGAACCTCACTGTGATCTAAGATGGCAGCTCAGCGTAGCAGCAGCAGCAGGACGAAGAAGGGCGTGCCAGACCAACGTGTGTGAAGCGCCCCCGGCCCCGCCCCTTATCCACTACACAGTACAGCACGGGCCGCCTCCACAAAGACACCAAGCCAAAAGAGGAGGCTGACACCAGACGCGTGAAGCGTTCCCCGGAGGAGAGCAAGGAGCCCGGCACTGAGCGGGCTCCTGCACAGCGCCCTAATGGGAACGGGCGTGCCGCCCGCTTGCACGCCGAGCCCGGCCCTGCCCCTCCCGCAGCAACCGAGGTGGGGAGGCTCCCCAGCACAGAAACAACGCTGCATGTCCCGCTAGGGACCAGGCACCTTAAGTGGGGGACCAAGTCATAACGTAAAACACACACACACTAGTAAAAAGGGCAGCCCCCCCCAGCGTAGTGACAGAGCGGGGGAGGAGGGCCAAAACCCAAGGGGTATGAACAGGGATGGGGCATCCCAATCCGGGATCACCAGACTGGACTAACCGCTTTGCCCCCTAGTATGAGGCCTGCGGTGGAGCTAGGCTCCTAAGCACCAAAAGGTGCCGTCTACCATCACCCGGCCCCGCAGCCTAGGCTGGGAGGCTTCACTAAGGGGAATAATAGGGTGCCAGGCAGAAATAGAACTAAGAGGGGGGCCGGGTGTTAACCCGGCTACCTGCAAGCAGGAGACTTCATTCTTCTGTCTTGTCGCCATCTTGCAGAGAAGAACACTGGGAGATAAGTGGGAAGTCCCAGGTATTATAGACCAGGAGGGGCTCGTTTTTTTCAAGACTTCTCTGCAACGTCGCCACCTGCTGGTGGATTAACCCAATCGTAATTATTAAAGTGGAAGCGGGGTGTGTGACATACTTAGAATAAATGTATAGCTAAATATGCTTCTGCACTGCATTGAGGTAAAAACAAGAAAGTGTCTATTTGCAAAAAAAAGTAATATATACTCGCTGTGCTGAATTTATTCTAAGTATGTCTCACACCCTGCTTCGGAAGTAGTCATTACACTTGGGTTATGTCCAGTAGAGGGCGAACTTCTGCAGAGATGACTAGAAAAAAAAAGAAGCCCCTCCCGGCCCATAAATACCTGGGACCTCCCACACATCTCCCCAGTAATCGTCTCTGCAGACGGCGAGCAAGTCAGAAGATGTCTCCTCCTTGCACAGGGGGATTTCAGGTAGCCGGGATGACTCCCGGCCCTCTATTTTCTCTATTACCATCCGGATCCCCTTTTGATTACCCTGCCTCCCAGTCTAGGCTGCTGGTCCGGGCGAGGGTAGAATGGCACCCTAGGTGCTTAGGAACTAATGCTCCACCGTGAGACCCTATACTAGAGGGTAGGCGGCTAACCGGGTTGGTGACCCCGGTTTGGGATGCCCTGTCCGTTCCCCCTTTGCTACTGCTATAGTTGGGGATCCCTCCCTCCCTTTACTTTTTCCCTTTATTCCCTATGGAATGGGGGGGGGGGGGCTGTGACTTTCCCTTATCCAGTTGTCATGGGCATCGGGAAGTAATCCTTCATTCATTGGGGAATAAGTTGTGCGACTGCTACTTGGTCTTCTGTTCATACCTTTTACAAGTTTTTGTAAGGTTGATGTGCGGGCCTTAGTCGATGCTGTTTGTGGCCGCAAAGTTCTACAAGCGGCAGGGGTTTTCTTTTGTGCATTTTGCCTATTGGGATCCCCACCCTTTTTGGACACTGCTATTGGATGTCCCAAGTGTAATGACTACTTCCGAAGCAGGGTGTGAGACATACTTAGAATAATACCATTTTGTGATTATTCACCTGTAAAATGGGTATTATAAGTATGTCTCACACCCTGCTTCGCCCCGCCCTGAGTTGTATCTTGGATCCTCTTTGGTGTTTCTGTTTTTTCTTGTTAGTTTTTTTAGTTGCTCTTCCTGGTCCCCTTACTGCTTTCTTATACTGGGAGATGTGTGGGAGGTCCCAGGTATTTATGGGCCGGGCCGGGCTTCTTTTTTTTTTCTAGTCATCTCTGCAGAAGTTCGCCCTCTACTGGACATAACCCAAGTGTAATGACTATTTCCGAAGCAGGGTGTGAGACATACTTATAATACCCATTTTACAGGTGAATAATCACAAAATGGTATTATTCTAAGTATGTCACACACCCCACTTCAAACATTAATAATTACAATAGGGTTAACTCACCGCTAGTTGGCAGCATTGCAGAGAATCTCCAAAAAATTCAACAGGCCCCTCCCGGTCTATACATACCTGGTACCTCCCAAGAATCACCCAGTGTTGTTCTCTGCAAGGTGGCGACAAGACAGAAGAAAGAAGTCTCCTGCTTGCAGGTAGCCGGGGTATCCCCCCCCCCCCCCCCCCTGTGGTCTATTTCTGCCCGGCTCTTGTTTTGTTATATATTTGTTTACTGGCAGCCTCCCAGCTTCGGCTGTAGGCCGGGCAAAAGGTAGCCGGCACCCTTGGTGCCTAGGAGATTAGCTCCTCCGCTCGACCCTTCATTGCGGGGCATAGCGGGATTCCCGGAGTGGTGATCCGGATGTGGGATGCCCCCATTTAATAGTAGGTTAGCGGTCAGGATGTGCCTAGCCCTGGGACTTTAGTTATTCCTCACTCCGGGGTGTGTGGCGCGCTTTGGGACCGGTGACATGGTTGTGTGAGTGTGGCTGCTGCGCTGCTGGTTTGTGAGGGCTTATGCGCTGTTTACTGTGGCGATTTTTTTATTGAGGATCTGCCTTGTGTGTCTTTATTCTAAGTATGTCACACAACCCGCTTCAAGATAATCATTACATGTGGGTAGTATGGTCTGAAGAGGGCGATTTGCAGAGATGATTGGAGGAAAGAAAGCCCCTCCCAGTCCATAAATACCTGGGACCTCCCACTCATTACCCAGTTTTCCATCTCTGCAGACGGCGAGCAAGTCAGAAGATGATGCCTCCTCCTTGCACAGGGGGATTTCAGGTAGCCGGGTTTATTCCCGGCCCGCTTTTCTCTCTATTTCCACCCGGTTATGTTTTTTATAAGTCCCAATACACATGCCTCCCAGTCTAGGCTGTATCCCGGGTGAGGGTAGAATGGCACTTTTAGTGCTCTGGAGCCATGCTCCACCGTGAGACCCTGTACCAGAGGGTAGGCGGTTATCCGGGCTGGTGACCCCGGTTTGGGATGCCCTGTCCCTTGGCCCCCCTTTCCTGATGCCCTTCTCCTGTGGTGGTGGGGATAAAATGTCGGGGGCCACCTTTTTTACCTCAGAGTTAGGATTTATTTATTGAGCATTGTTTCACTTTAACAGCGGCGCTTGCTGCTACTGGCGCCAGAGCTGAGGAGGACTTTTCTCCTCAGAAGTTGTAGTTGGGGGGTGGGGCCGGCTGTTGGCGCTGGCTTGTCCCCCTGGCTTTACTGTTTTTTGTTGCGGTGACTACCGCAATGGCCGCGGCGCGGTTATTTGCGCTGGCGGTTCCATTAATCTTGTGAGGGGAGATCTCCCCTCACGCGCTGGCCACAGTGGGCGGGGCCGGGCGATTGCGCGTCGCCGCGGCCCGCACCCATTACATCCCTGGGGTCTTTGTGGTTACCGGCGCCGCGGCTGCTGTTCTTGCCATGGCGCCGGTATATGTGTGCGCTATAGTGTTTTTCTGAGGTAATTTACCTCACACATTTTGCCATTAGGGGCGCAGACCCACTGCGGAGCCCGCTTTCCGCTCTGTAAGGGGGCGGAGCTACGCATATCGCGCGCTCAGCGCTGGCCACGCCCACAGGCTCCTCTCTGCCTCTGTGAGCTGCGTGTGTGGTGGACGCCATTTACCTCACGCAGGAAGGCACAGTGAGTGGCCCTATGGGCTATATATATATATATTTACTTATATGTAACCCTTTATATCCGGCAGTCTTTCAGGTAGAACGCCTTAGGTTTTAAGGGGTCTTCTTCCGGTCCTTGGGTCCCTGGGTTAAATTGCATGTTAAAATCCTCCCACTTGGGACAATTATAAGGGCATCCCGGGTTGCTTACTAGCGTAATTCCCTCGGTCATTGCGACTACATATAAGTTCACCGTATGGAGGCATCCCCAGATACCGGGCTCCCCTCGGGGCAATCCCGGAAGTCCATGGGCTGTGGGGTATCCCTAACAGGGGATGACGTATTTCTATGTATACTATGTGCACAGCAGACTATTACACGGCAGTCAGAACCCCAGACGTCTGGGTCAGCACCGCCGGCGTCATCCCCTTCCCACCCCGTCTTGGCCCGTGTCCCGTGTGACGTTGTCACGGGTGGGCAGTCGCAATCTGATGTGTGTGCTAGATTGACTAATATTGAAAAATGTATTTCTTCTGCGGTTGCCAAGAAGGCTCCAGCTAAGAGAAAGCATTTGTCACCGGTCCCACCGACATTTGAATATGACGATGAGGATCGCCTGGATTGGTCAGATTACTCCCCTCTGGAGGAAGGGGAGCTATTTGACGAATCTGATTATTCGGACGACCAGCTATTCGTTGGTGCGGACTCTGAGAAGGGGTCAGGGAGTTCTTTGGATACTCCTAACGTCCTTGCTCAGATGTTTGAGGTTCTGGCTATTTCTCCTCCAGAGGTTGCTCCTCATCAACAAGGGGAGTTTTATGAGGAATCCAAGCCGCGCTTGGAATTCCCTAATCAAAGGCATTTTGATAAGATTATTTATAAGGAATGGGAGAGGCCGGCTCAGCTCCCAGGCATTCTTCAGAGTTGGGATAAAAGATATCCTTTCCCTTCGGACACGGTTAAGCGCTGGACGTCCCCCCCCCCCCTGAGGTGGATGCACCAATTCTGGGGTTATCCAATTCAGCCGTTTTTGAATAACCCCGATTGCTCTTCTCTTAAAGATGGAGGGGATAAACGAATTGGCCAGATGGCTTGTCATGGTTTCGCCAGTATTGGGGCAGCCATACAGCCCTTTTTGCGCTTCATCTCTGCTGGTGGTGGCTACCAGGTCGGTGGTCAGAGGCTTGTTGTCATCAGTGACGAATTTCTGGGACTTAAACGTTGTGAGTTATTCTTGTCTTTCATGTTAGCCGCCTTGGAGAGCTTCTGCTCTGATGGTGACTATAAGGCGTTCAGTTTGGTTGCGCCAGTGGGCGGCCGACTTTGGGCCAAAAAAGTCGCTGACGTCTCTCCCATTCGTGGGGCTATGGCTTTTTGGAGAAAAATTGGATTCAGTAGCTAAGGGGGAAGTTACCTCAACGCAAGAAGCAACGACGTCCCTTTCGCGGGGCGGCTTCTTTCAATCATTCCTTTCGCGGATCCAGAGCAGGAAGAGGTTTCGCCTTCCCTTCCACTAGAGGATGTTGTGAAAAAAAATATATTCAGAAGCAAAATGTCTTCAGGAAATGCAATATTTATTCGGTTAACCGGGGGCCGATATTCCTCGAATGCCCAATACAACAGTTTCTCGGAGTTGCTTAAATACAGCTTCAGACAAAGAATCTTAAATGACCATCTGGATTGGTTGGCTTGACACATGTAAAGATTGGATTGGCTATTTCAAACATACACAGACATATATGGAAGGTATAGCTCGGACATAAAGAACATCTGTTTCTCATCAAGCAGACACAACATTCCATTCTTGGTAATGGTTTAAACCTATGAGGAGGGAGGGGTGAGAACCTCTCCATCCACTGGATATGTGAGAGATGGCATTCAGGCGGCTCATAAATTTATTCTGAATTTAATATCTAATTTCCCACTTCAGTCCCCCCTGTTGTTAGTATTTACTAACACAACCAACTCAGCTGATGGCATTTTCTTCATCTTCCTCATCGAACGAGCTCTTCCTGGTCTTTCACATCTTGGGTAGCAACAGGTGTATATGTTAACATCATGGTGGCCTTGAAGAACAGCAGAAAATAGGAGGAGTCATGCACAGCATAGCAGAAGAAAGGAGCAAACACAAGCATAATGGTCTTCAGTAATAGCAGGAACCAGGATGGGAGACTTAGTGACCATCCCGACAACCAGTAACGCCTGCTTCATCAATCATCTGCTTCTTCAGCGCGTGGAGATGTTCAATAGCTTAGGCTTATGTTCTGTTATGCTCATCGGCAATTGCTGGAATGGAAGTACAGCAGGAGATATCTGCACAACACCTCATTGGGATGCAACATCATATCCAGCGCATATCGGTTCTGTTTAGTGGTCAACCTCAGAACTCTTAATTCCTCCTTGACGGCATTGAAAGCTTCGTCAGTGATATTGATGAACTTCATGCCTATTTCCTATATACTTGGCATTCACTGCTGCTTTGTATTCCTGGAGTTAGTCAACTTGCAAAAAAGACCTCAGCTCTTGAAGAAATTTGTATTCATCGGGGACATCTTCAGATGGACTTCTTCTGGGCGTGCCTGCTCACCTGGAATGATCGCCTAGGAACTACTAACAACGGGTGAATGAGTCAAAATATTGAGCACACACCTGACCAGGGAGTCTGGTATATGCCATACCACCACATAGCCAAAACACATCCGTCAAAATTGCAAATCACAAATTTAAACATTTCATCACTTTACATTTAGATTTCTTCCTCAACCTTTTACCCACCTCTATTATTATAACAACAAATGTCAAACTACTTCTTTAATATCACTTCAAGTTAAGATGTGGGGAATTCCCTCCAAACCCCCTTACATTGGTTGACATCTTTATCAGACTAGTATCTTTAATGAAATTACAAAGAGTCTGTCCCGCACAATGTAACCACCAGCCTATGGGAACCATGCATTATTAGAAATCATTACCTATAACCAGCAACATAGTTCTATACCCACAATTTATATTATCTGTGTAGTTGTTACACATATAACTGGAGGTTTCTGAAACTCCAAACGCAGACATTTTAATATATGACACTTCACTGCCCTGCTCATATTTCGTTAAAATGGGCCAAACCCTCTTCCCAGTAATATCACATGGTTGAATTTGCCCTCCTAATTTACAAATAAAAATATGTAGCAAACATTATATTTCCCTCTCACCCATCTCTTCTGACCGCATCTACTTTTCCGTCTTTGCTGCATGAGGCACCATTTAACAAATATAACATTATTCATTGTGTTCACTACTTGTTCAAAGGTCTATACCATAAATATCTTAAAAAAAATTTGAAATCCCAATCCCGTTATGCAATTATCAGGAAGTCCATTAAAACAGCTAACATTACATACTTGCAATTTTAAAAGTATTTTATGCAATAATTTAGTTTACTATAATATCTTAGAACATCACTTATGAATACAGTCATACTAAACTACATAAACCCAAATATGGATTGGCAAGGAATAACCATCATATAGCAACACAAGGGGAAATTCAACCTAATCAAAACTTTCTGCAGTGGCTAAAATGAATTCACGAAGCTCTGCCCATCGATTGGTGTTTACTGGTCACCTGTTGGAAACAAAACCTTATAACAATGATTAATTCTTTCAAATAGGTCTTGAACCTCATCCATGTCAACTAAGAACACAGTATAGGCCCACCTATAACTAACTCATAAGGGGTAGATAGTAATCCCATCTCTAGTATTCTCCAAAGGCAGAGGAGCTAGAGTTAAGAAGCATAACTAGTATTTAACCCCAACATCTTCTTTATGGAATTTCTAATTCATCTTATCCTGGTTCTGCAACATTCCTACAATGTGATGCATTACCACTGGTACCCGTAAGTTCCAAAAACAAGTGTCAAGTTAGGTGAATCATATCTCCTTGCAAATGGGAACTCGTATATAGGTGGAAAGGATGTATATTTCGGATGCACACTTTAACAAAGACCGGAAATCAACCAAAGGCTTTCCATCTTAAAATGTCAACTTTTAAATTTGGAGCATATTAAGCATCTTAGATAACACTGAACATAAAACATTTACCCTCATATGTTGGAAAGCATGATTACAATATGCTTTGGATAGGCCATACCTTCTCAAATTTAAAAGAAGTCAATAATAAATCAATATTCTAAGGCATTTGCAATACTGGAGTATATGGTATTGCACACAGGTTTTTCAAAAATTTTAGCTTCAGATGCTGTATATCTCTTCCTTCCCCTTGTATGTGCAACGCACTTAGCTGCTGCTAAACTATTGGTAAATTAATAACCTGGGTCCATAGTATAACGGAAGGAATATGCAACATATATAGACCATCAGACCTAGCAAAGGCACATCTTTCCCATTTTGGTATTTCATAGAACAGAGGCAGAGTTGGTGTACAAAGTTAGGGCCTGATTTATGTGCAGGGCTGTTAAGGCCAATATGAGTTCAACTGCCTTAGCAGAGTAGGTAGGAGGCAAGGCCCACTTACCTAGTACTGCTGGTTCATTGTCATTTAGAACCACTGCTGCACATCCAGTAAACCGTATAACGTTCTCTGGATTCAGAGGTAAAGACCCATCAATGTACACATAAATTCTGTCAGAAAGGATCTTCTGGTGCATTGCTGAACAAGGATGTCCGACCTGAGAGTCAGCTCTTTTCGCAAAGATTATTTATACATTACCAATGTTGGACTGGGGTGTCTGGGGGCCCACCCTACGCTTGGATGTGAGTATTACCAGCCTATATTCCAGCCACATGCACAGAAACATTACATCAAACCATACTGTCCCTACGTATACGTTCAAGATGCCACAAATGAGCTTTACTTAACTCTGAGTACGGGTGCCCACTGGGGATGCCCTGGTAACCCTGTGGGTCATTCTGAGCCCTTTTTAATCCAACACTGTAACAATTAACCTTTTATATCTTCATACTCCATGTGAAACTGCTACTCTTTACATTACCAAACGTTTATTTATGACAAATTGCAATAACATCCAGATCCATAAAAGCTATCCTATTCCTTAACTGGAACTGGTCGCATCCTGCAACAAGAAACTTCAAACAATTAATGTTACATAGCTAAGTAATCCTAATGAATAATTTTTTAACTATTGATTCGCAGTCCCTTTATTGCTGACATCATAACTGGCTTAAATTCACCAGTCAATGGTATTTTATGTCCAAAATGAACACACATCTCTGATGGGGGGGGTCATCACATCACACAAAGCGAGGAGGGGCAGTCTCCACACACACAC
This sequence comes from Gastrophryne carolinensis, assembly GCA_027917425.1. Lineage (NCBI taxonomy): Eukaryota > Metazoa > Chordata > Amphibia > Anura > Microhylidae > Gastrophryne > Gastrophryne carolinensis. Next base: position 13,802,894 of record CM051240.1, on the reverse strand, counting down.
CAAATTCCTTTGGGAGGGTCTCACTCCAGAAATGATCGTTACCTAGCACTTACTATTCTGCTCCCTTCCTTTCAGCAGAAATTAACTAGTACTGCCAACTTTCTTAACCCAACTATTTCACAACTATGAAACACAATGTGTACTTACACATACTCATAACATACTTAATACACACATTAATACTCAGCAGCCACCTAGAGCATCCTTAACCTCCTTTCCACACAGACACACTGATACAGCCTAGCTACATGTATATAACAAGAAAAGAGAGGTCACCCCATCAATCTTCAGACTTGCAAATGTTAACCTCCTAACCGGACAATAAGAACTACAAACAAATACCTAGTAAAATAATATTTAGGTATCTTGTCACCAAATCTGACCCAACAGAACAGCACACATAGTATATAAACCTTCTAATGCCTGGTTCATGTTGCTACTATCTATTTTTCAGATCGACCTATTAATCCAATAAGGCACATCTGTGGCCATATGCACTATGCTGCCATCCTAGTGCCATCGTACTAAAGACAAAAGTTTCTAGCCAGCTTATATAAATGAAACATGGGTAGGAACTTATTTAAAAGGGGAACCTAATTAATTAATTATTACTTTTTATTAAATAACCCATGCAAGAAATATATACATATATTCCCTGTAAATTTACTCAGCTCCGTTCCCAGAGTTCCTGAGATGTGTGAAACCTCCTGTATTAACCTTGGAAGGGTTAAATCACTCTTCCCCCTCCCCTCTCTGCCTGCTAAATGCTGACATCTGGTCACTAAAAATTAACTCCAGGGGAGAAGCACCAAGAGATGTTTGAACTACATTGATAGACTTAATCTAGGGACAAAATATTTAACTTTTCCTTTATCCAAATATAAACCTATAATCCAACCCCTCATACAAATAACAGGAAGAAACTTTAATTTGGTTAGTTCATGGCATAAAACAGATGATTCCATTGATTGATCCATCCATCCAATCTGGATTGAACACAAACAGTGAGACATTAATACATTTCCTGATTGCAATCACTTATATTATACATACACACAAAAACCCCCCATGCATAGCATGCACATGCATTAACAAACACATTACCATAAACAAATAAACACAATTAGACAAACATGAGCTCATTTATAACCACGTGGATATTCTTTATATTGGTACCATATCTTAAAAGGATGTCCATAAACCTTATTAACTCGCCACAGCTAAGTTAAACGTCAAAATAACACTTAAACAAACTTATTGCTATACATATCATATACATAGGTATATTTGTCAAGAAATGTAAAACAGTTACTTGTTCAATGCGTTACAATCAACAAAAGGGGGGGGGGGGTTGCTCTCCCCCTCTCTCCCTCTCCCTCACCTATACACACACAAGGCAGAGTGGAGGAGGGAGGAGGAGCAGCTGCTGGAAAAAAAAGAGAACATGTGATTTCTACCTCTGAAATGATTTTAGAAGTTTCCAGTTATTTGGTAGGTACCAAAGTTGCAGAAACAGGCACTAATGATACAGCAACATACAACCATTATAATCAAGACAACTGGGGCTGCTCCACGACGCAATGTGGAGCAATAAAACGGTACAGTACAATCAGTACAACATTGAACACAATTTTAACATAAACGTAAGACAAGCCATAGGCTATAATAATCTCTATGGGACCCTCGCGTCAGCTCGACAGCTAGGTCCACATGCGCATTTCATAAGCTTATAACTCAACTCATAACTCATATCTTCATCAAGATTATGGCAGTCCACCCGTGGTCGACCTGACCTGGCTGCCTATACACCTTAAACTGGGCTTTAATTTCAACCAGAGGTTATAACCCATCCACAATATTCTTTAAACACATATAAAATCTCAAATATCAACCAGAGGTTCTTTAAACACATAAAAAATCCTAAACTTCAACCAGAGGTTATAAACTACTTCAAAACTTATTTTCAATAAACATTGCATTTCCCAGAAGTGCTGTTCACATTTACCCAACCCAACTCCACTTACTTGACATATGGTGACCAAAGGAAAAATGAAACAGTGCAGACAGAATTTTTGCAAAGCACGGTATCTGCTTACCTAGATGCGCAACTGCACTGATCATTTTATCCAATAGTCGTCAAGAAGCATTGGTTGGCATAAATCACGTCGGGAAGTCACCAAATGTTGTGAAAAAAATATATTCAGAAGCAAAATGTCTTCAGGAAATGCAATATTTATTCGGTTAACCGGGGGCCGATATTCCTCGAATGCCCAATACAACAGTTTCTCGGAGTTGCTTAAATACAGCTTCAGACAAAGAATCTTAAATGACCATCTGGATTGGTTGGCTTGACACATGTAAAGATTGGATTGGCTATTTCAAACATACACAGACATATATGGAAGGTATAGCTCGGACATAAAGAACATCTGTTTCTCATCAAGCAGACACAACATTCCATTCTTGGTAATGGTTTAAACCTATGAGGAGGGAGGGGTGAGAACCTCTCCATCCACTGGATATGTGAGAGATGGCATTCAGGCGGCTCATAAATTTATTCTGAATTTAATATCTAATTTCCCACTTCAAGGAGATTCCTGGAATAGGGGCAGAGGACGTGCCCGCTCAGGATACAACTGGGGTTCATAACCCAAAACCTGCGAACAAGCCTCCTCAGCAATGAGGGGGCGCCCTCACCCGTGCGGGTGGGGGGACAGCTGCGACACTTCTCTCTGATCTGGATTCGGGAGGTTTCGGACAAACGGATCCGGGAAGTCGTGTCTTCCGGCTACAAGTTGGAGTTCGAGTCCCGTCCTCCTCCGCTTTTCTTCAGGTCTAGGGTGCCCCCGGACGCACCTGGCGCACAGGGGCTTCGGGAGGCGCTTTTCAAGTCTTCTGGAGATATAGGTCATCTCGCCAGTGCCCCTATCAGATCAGGGTCGGGGATTTTACTCAAATCTGTTCACGGTCCCCTAAAAGGATGGCTCTATCCGGCCCATCCTGGATCTGAAGATCCTCAACAGGTTTATCAGGCTGCGAAAATTTCGCATGGAATCGCGTCGTTCAGCTATCCGCGCTCTCCGTCAGGGGGACTTCATGACGTCCATAGACGTCAAGGACGCTTTCCTCCATGTTCCGATTTTTTCCCGCGCACCAGAGATTCCTCAGGTTTGTGGTGGAAGATCGGCACTTTCAGTTTGTAGCTCTTCCTTTTGGTCTCACCACAGCTCCAAGGGTTTTTCACCAAGGTGCTCGCTGGGGTGATGGCTCTTCTTAGAGCGCAGGGAATTCGCATAGTGCCATATCTGGACGATCTCCTCATCATGGCATCATCATTCAGCCAAGCGGAATTGGACACCAGGACGGTAATATCCACTCTGGAGAGGTTCTGCTGGGTGATCAACTATCCCAAGTCCTCCTTTTACCCGTCCAGGATAGTATCCTTTCTGGGAATGTCTCTGGATACAGATCAGGCCAGAGTGTTCCTTCTTCAATCCAAGGTTCTTTTGATTCAGGAATTGATTCGGTCGCTCATGTCCATTCCTTGTCCGACCATTCGACTAGGAATGAGACTGGTGGGGTTGATGGTGGCCTCCTTCAAGGCAGTCCCCTTTGCCCAGTTTCACACGAGGACGCTACAACTCCATCTATTGTCTGTCTGGGACAGATCTCCTCTGTCGCTGGATCAATTCTTTCTGATGTCTCGCCGACCACTCAGGTGGTGGCTGAACTCAACCGTTGAAGGGCAGGTCTTTTCAGACTCCTCGTTGGGAGGTGGTCACCACGGATGCCAGCCTCTCAGGATGGGGGGGCTTCTGGAATGATCTGCAATTTCAGGGGTTGTGGGGACCCCTGGAAGCCCACGAGCCTATCAACATTCTGGAATTGAGAGCCATCAGAATGGTTCTTTTTCGTCTGACTCATCTCCTGCAGGGCTTGCCGGTCCAGGTTCGGTCGGACAATCGGACGGCGGTTGCCTACATCAATCACCAGGGAGGGACTCGCAGCAGGAGTGCCCTCAGGGAAGTGTCATTGATTCTGGACTGGGCGGAGAGCCACGTCCCGTGCATCTCGGCAGTTCACATTCCGGGAGTAGAGAACTCGGAGGCGGACTCTCTGAATAGGTGGTCAGCCCGCAAGGGGGAGTGGCCTCTCAGTCCCAAGGTGTTTCGTTCAATTTGTCTCAGGTGGGGTTCACCGATGGTGGACCTCTTTGCCTCCCGTCACAATCACAAACTTCTGGCATCTGTGTCTCTGGCGAAGGATCCGCTAGCCTTCGCGACGGACGCCGTGTCCCTGAACTGGAGGGATCTGGGGTTTCTGTATCTGTTCCCTCCGTTTCCCATGGTAGCCAGAGTAGTGCGCAAGCTGGCTCTGGAAGGAGCGTCAGCAATTCTGGCGGCTCCAAGGTGGCCAACACAGGTTTGGTTCGCAGACGTGGTAAGGTTAGCAGAAGATCAGTTCGTTCTGCCCCTGCTGCCGGATCTGCACACACAGGGTCATCTACGTTGCCCCAATTTACCAACGCTGGCTTTGACGGCGTGGCTGCGGAAACCTCCATCTTGAAGGAGGAAGGTCTTTCTGATGCGGTTATTCACTCTTATTAGCGCCATTAAGAGGTTTTCTTCTTCCGTTTACTATAGGACTTGGAGGTCTTATATTGATTGGTGTGAGACTAGGGCTTTCCCTTGCAGGGAATTCTCTATTTCTAGAATCCTGGAGTTCCTGCAACATGGTTTGGATCTAGGGCTCCAACTTAATACTCTGAAGGGGCAGGTGTCTGCCCTGGCGGTGTTTTTCCAAATATCTTTTGCGCTTCATCCGCTGGTTAAGACCTTTTTCCAGGGGGTTACGCACGTGCGGCCCCCTAGGAAGGCTCTGATTCCGGTTTGGGATTTGAATTTGGTTCTCTCTGCTCTTCAGGGTCCTCCCTTTGAGCCCTTGCATGATATTGCCTTGTCTTCCCTTACTCAGAAGGTGGCCTTTTTGGTAGCTATCACTTCTGTTCGGCGTGTTTCTAAGTTGGCGGCTCTGTCCATTCAGGTCCCGTATTTTGAAAGACATCAGGACAAGGTGGTTTTCCGTTTTAACCCGGATTTCCTTCCTAAGGTGGTTTCTGCCTTTTCACTTAAACCAAGACATTGTTTTGCCCTCTCTGTGTCCTAATCCCAGTAACGAAAAGGAGAGGGTCCTGCATTCCCTGGATGTGGTTCGAGTTGTGAAGTACTATTTGGTGGTAACGTCTGCCTTTCGTAAGACTGATGCCTTCTTTGTGGTACCCTCTGGGCCCAAGAAAGGTTTTGGCGCCCGCTAAGTCTTCCATCAGTAAGTGGATTCGTCAGGCCATTGTCGGGGCCTTTTCTGCTAAGGGGAAAAATCCTCCCCTTCGTGTTACAGCTCATTCTACTCGTGTGGTTGGGGCTTCCTGGGCTTTTTAGCACCAGGCCTCTGTTGAGCAAGTTTGCAAGGCCCCTACCTGGTCTTCTGTTCACACTTTTTCAAAGTTTTTACAAGGGTGATGTTTGGGCCTCAGCGGATGCTGTTTTTGGCCGCAAAGTTCTGCAGGCTGCAGTAGTTTAAGTTGTGCTTTATGCCTTGTTTTGGATCCCCACCCTTTATGGACACTGCTTTTGGATGTCCCACATGTAATGATTATCTTGAAGCGGGGTGTGTGACATACTTAGAATAATACCATTTTGTGAATACTCACCTTGTAAAATGGGTATTATAAGTATGTCACACACCCCGCTTCAACCCGCCCTTTTGTATTCTGGATCCATCGTTTTGTGAACCTTGCGTTGTTATGACTAATATTTGGCTCTTCCTGGTCCCTTACCTTACTGCTTTCTTTATACTGGGTAATGAGTGGGAGGTCCCAGATATTTATGGACTGGGAGGGGCTTTCTTTCCTCCAATCATCTCTGCAAATCGCCCTCTTCAGACCATACTACCCACATGTAATGATTATCTTGAAGCGGGGTGTGTGACATACTTATAATACCCATTTTACAAGGTGAGTATTCACAAAATGGTATTTTTCTCCTTAAGCCCAACATAACTTAAGGGTCCGGTAAACCTGGTCTCAACCTGCATAATCGTCCTCAAAAGAGGGAAATTTCCACTTACCCCACTTTGTAAAAAAACACATATACAAAGAAAGAGACCTTGGCCACAAAATCTCCTAGGGTATCCCGGGCCCCAGACATAAGTTAAAGTCTTCGGGACCGGGAAATGGACCTCCTGCTTAGGCCCACAGTACCGGATAATACTCACCTGAACCCATCGGTCCAGGAGCCAGTGGTCATGCTCCTTCCTCTGGAGGAACACGGAAACAACTGGTGAAGGGAGGAAGAAGCCAAGACTTTATGCCGGTGGTCATGTGTTCCAGTTGAGGGGAGGAGCCCGGAGGTCTCATGCGTATACTGCCCGAAGGATGTTTTGAGAAAAATATTAAAGATACACTTACCTGACCCCTCATTTGATAAGGTCCCCCCAAAAAAATAAGGTCCCCCCATGTCATTTTTTTTTTTAAGGTAACCCCTTACAACTATGCAATCATATTGCATAGTTGTATCATATCTGAAATCTCCTAAACTGCTGTTTCAGTTTGGGGGAGTTTCCTGGGCAGGAAAGGGTGTCTACCAACATATATGTGGTACCATTGTAACCAGGATAAATAGGGCTTTCACACGCAATAATATTTTATTAACAAACTTACATTTTTTATCACAAAAAAACACTACAAATTGTGAAAAATAGTTTTTTATTTTTCTGCACATATTTCATCCAAAAGTATTGAGAATACACTAAAAAAATGACAATCAAGACATTTCATGTTGAAGCCCAGACTCTGCTGAAAAAAACAATATATAATTTTCCTGGAAAATCCCTTCAAAAAACAAAGTTGAACACGTGTAGCGCAAAAACGTGAAAAATGCAACTCTGTGAAGTACTCACCTGTAGAGTTGGTATTATACGCAGTACATATACCGGAGGACCTCCCACAAATCCCCAGCATTAAAAAGCAGTGAGAATGAGAGGCCAGGAGAAACAACCACCCAAAACTGGCAAACAATATCAAAGATAACAATCACCAAACAGGGGATCCAGAACAACGTGAAATCAGGGTGGGGTGGAGCTGGACGTGCTGTCTGCGTATAATACCAACTCTACAGGTGAGTACTTCACAGAGTTGTATTATTCTAAGCACACAGCACGTCCTGCTCCAGACATAGTCCTTACATGTGGGACATCCAATAGCAGTGTCCTTAAAGTGGGCCAACACCCAGGATTTTGACTATCCTGGGTTTTGGTCCACTTCGGCGGGGCACCCCGATCGGGGGTGCCCCGCTGTGTGAAACCCCCCAGAAAGCCCCAAAATCTTACCTGTCCCCGCTCCCACGTGACTGGACGGTCCAATCCCCGCCAACGTCCAGGCGGGGATCAGGAACGGCCAAGCGGCTGCCGCCGCCTCCCTCGCGTCACTTTTGGCGCGCGTGCGCCCCCGCCGGCCATTCGCAGACGGCCGGTGCGGGCGCGAGCACGCCTACAGGGGCGCGAGGGAGGCGGCGGCGGCCGGCCGCCGCCGCCGAAGATCAGGTAAGGTGTTTGGGGGTTTTCACCCCGCGGGACATCCCGATCTCGGATGTCCCGCGGGGTGGGAGGTGATCGGCCCGGGAATCTTATAGATTTCCGGGCCGATCACCTCTCGGTGTTGGTCCACTTTAAAGAACGGTGGGATCCCTAACAGAAAGGCAACAGCAAGCAGTTTAAACTACTGCTGCCTGCAAAACCTTGCGGCCAAACACAGCGTCAGCTGAAGCCTTAACATCAACCTTGTAAAACTTTGTAAAGGTGTGAACAGAAGACCAAGTAGCGGCCTTACAAACTTGCTCCACAGAGGCCTGGTGCTGAAAAGCCCAAGAAGCCCCAACAGCTCTGGTAGAATGAGCAGTAAGACGAAAGGGGGGAGTCTTCCCCTTAGTAGTATAGGCTTGAACCACAGCCTGACGAATCCATTTACTGATGGTAGACTTGGCAGGAGCCAAACCCTTCCTAGGCCCGTGAGGCACAACGAAGAGAGCATCCGTTTTCCTAAAGGCCTGAGTGGTAACCAGGTAAGACTTGACACACCTAACCACATCCAGTGAATGCAAAACCCTCTCCTTAGGGTTACTAGGATTAGGGCACAAGGAAGGAAGTACAATATCTTGATTCAAGTGGAATGCAGACACCACCTTAGGCAGAAAGTCCGGCTTGAAGCGAAACACCACCTTATCCCGGTGTCTCTCAAAATAGGGAGGCTGAATAGACAAGGCAGCCAATTCAGACACCCGTCTGACCGAGGTAATAGCCACCAGAAAGACCACCTTGAGCGTGAGAACAGCAAGAGCTGCCTCATGAATAGGCTCAAAAGGAGGACCCTGCAGGGCCAACAAAATCAAATTCAGATCTCAAACAGGAACCATAGGCTTGCGAGGGGGGCGCACGTGAGTGACCCCTTGAAAGAAAGTCTTGATAAGAGAGTGCTGGGCAAAGGTCTTCTGAAAGAAGATAGACAGGGCCGAAACCTGGCCCTTCAGAGTACTAAGCTTAAGACCTAAGTCTAGACCATGCTGTAAAAACTCCAGCACCCTGGGGACTAAGAATTCCCGATAGGGAAGAGACCTGGATTCACACCAGTCAATGTAGGCACGCCATACCCTATAATATATAGCAGAAGAAGTCTTCTTCCTGGCTTGTACCATGGTAGCCACTACAGGAGCGGACAAACCCTTTTCTTTCAAGATGGTGGTTTCAATAGCCAGGCCGTCAAAGCCAGCGTTAGTAAATTGGGATGGCGTAGAGACCCTTGAGTTAGAAGGTCTGGTATCCTTGGAAGTTCGTAATGATCTACTGCCATTTGAACCACGTCTGCGAACCACACTCTTCTTGGCCACCTTGGGACCACCAGAATCGTGGGTACCCCTTCCAGAGCGATCTTGCGTAGCACTCTGCCCAGAAGGGGCATACAGGAGCCGAAACTCCCTCCAAGACATTGACAGAGCATCCGAGGCCAAAGCCAGAGGGTCCTGAGACAGGGATACAAAGCTCGGGAGCTTGTGATTGTGACGGGACGCAAACAGATCCACGTCTGGGAGACCCCAACGGTGACACAGAGACTGAAATACCGTGTTGGAGAGGGACCACTCTCCCTGACGGGAAGACCCCCTGCTCAGGGCATCTGCTAGCAGATTTTCCGCCCCCGGAATGTACACAGCCGAGATGCATTGAACATTGGTCTCTGCCCATGTTAGAATCAGAGACACCTCCTGGAGAGCACCCTTGCTCCGGGTTCCTCCCTGATGATTGATGTAGGCTACTGCCATCCTGTTGTCTGAGCGTACCTGAATCGCCAGACCCTTCAGGTGCTGGGTCAATTGTTCCAGCACCAATCTGACCGCCCTGAGCTCCAGAACATTGATGGGTAGATGGGCCTCCTGAGGACCCCATCTCCCCTGGAAACGCAGGGACTTCCAGAACCCCCCCAGCCCGAGAGACTGGCATCTGTTGTGACCGTCTCCCAGGAGGGAGCCAGAAAGGATCTGCCCCTCGTCAAGTTCCCGTGGTCCAGCCACCACGCAAGGGATTGTCTGACCGAGGGGGGAAGCACCCAGATCTCGTCCAAGGACGCTGGGTCCTAGTTCCAAACTAACAGAAGGTGAAGCTGCAGAGTTCTCAAATAAAATTGTGCAAAGGGCACCACCTCGAAGCTTGCCACCATCGAGCCCACCAACTGCATTCCCTGCTGGATGGAGGGATTAGGGCTCGAGAGCAGGGACCTCACCTGCATTGTCAGAGCTTCCACCTTCTGTGGAGGAAGGAATATCCTTGACTGAACTGAATCCAGAATCATCCCCAGAAACGGTGTCACTGAGGAGGGGGACAGAGAAGACTTTGGGTAATTGATTACCCAGCTGAAGGACTCCAGAGTGGCCACCACTGACCGCGTGTCCAGCTCTGCCTGCTGCAGAGATGAGTATATCGTCCAGGTAGGGCAACACTCGTATGCCTTTTTGTCTCATTAAAGACATTACTCCTGCCAGCACCTTGGTGAATACCCTTGGGGGCAGACATAAGTTCGAATGGCAGAGCCACAAACTGGTAATGCTGATCCAGCAGCGCGAATCTGAGAAACCTTTGATGCCCTGGGAACACCGGGACGTGCAGGTAAGTGTCCTTGATGTCCACAGATGTCATGAAGTCCCCTGGGCGCAGCGAGGCGATGGCCAAGCGCAGAGTTTCCATACGAAAATGTCTGTTTCTTACAAATTTGTTTAAGATTTTTAAATCCAGAATGGGTCTGACTGACCCGTCCTTTTTGGGCACCGTGAAAAGGTTGGAATAAAACCCCAGGCCCCTGTCCTTTGAGGGGACCTTGCAAATGACTCCGAGGTCTAGAAGGCCCTGCACAGCCAGCATCAAGACTTGCGCTGAGGTAGGATCCTGTGGGATTCGGGACCCGACGAACCTGGTAGGGGGCAGTACAGCAATCTCTATCTTGTAACCGGAGGACACTACCTCCTGAATCCACCAGTCTGGGACGAGTCGTCTCCAGACATGCTGAAAATGCTGTAAACGTCCCCCCACCCTGACGGGCGAGGGCGCCCCTTCATGCTTGGGGAGTCTTGGGAGGGGCTTTGGGCTTGGGCCCCCAGGAAGAACTGGGGCGGCGTCCTCTGTTCCTGTTCCAGGAATCTGTGCGAGCTCCGGCGAAGGACACCCCTCTTTCCTGTTTAGCCCCACGATAGGGGGTCGAGTGAGAGCTTGGGCCACGAAAGGGCCGAATCTGACACTTGCGCTGGGGCAGCTTGCCCCCTTTGGCGAAGATATCTAACCTTTCTCCAAAGAGGCGCAGTCCTTTGAAAGGAAGCCTCGTAAGAGCCTTCTTGGCGACATTATCAGCGGCCCACTGGCGTAACCAGACCGCACGACGTATGGCTACCACCAGAGCCGAGGATCTAGCACTCAGTTTAATAGCATCATCTGATGCTGAAAGGATATAATTGATAAAAGTCTCACAGGTAACTAAAGCATTGGCGGCGTCAGACGGCAAGTCATCCGCCCCTTCAAGGGCAGTCTTCACCACCGTCCTGAGTGCCACCGCCGTAATGGCTAAGGCACAAACCGGGGGCGGAGCGAGGCTCCCCCAAATGCAAAGGCATGACATGCCAGTTGATCAACCCGCCGATCCTCCAGATCCCGCAGCGTAGTAGTGTCAGGGGAGTGCATAATAGAGGTATTGGACAGACCAAGGATCGGGGCATCGACTTCGGATGGCGAAGTCCAATACTTGATCAGGTCACCAGGGAGTGGATACTTCTTATCCACAGTTTTAGGAACCCCCTGGAGTCTGCTGGGATGTTCCCACTCTTTTAAGACGAGATTATTAAAATGAGTTTGTTCAGGAAACTCCAACCGCACCCTAGCGGTATGGAACAGGTCACCTCTTTGCCGAGGAGCCGCAGGCGGGGGAGAGAGGGATAACACATCAAAGATCTGGGCCAGCAATCTATCAACGTCATCCTGGGACCACAGATCAGAACCAGATTCATCCTGACTTCTGGACTCATCGTCATAGGACCCCGAGTCAGAAAACAGTTCCCCTTCCTCTGAGGGGGAGTGTGTATAAGACAAGTGTAAATCGTCACATTCCACAGGAAGAATAGTGGCTTCAGGATTCAAGTGGCGCTTTTTGGCGGTAGCCTTGCGCATCAGGGAGCCAGCGATTAAATTTTCCACGCTAGCCAGTCTAGTGGCAAAATCAGCATGAGAGTCCCCGCTAGTATTGGGGGTTAGGCTCAGGCTTGGGGGAGTAGGAGAAACAAGGCGAGGAGCGGGCCCAGCCTCGGAAGAGGTGGGTAGACCAGCTAGCACCTGCTGGGCACAAGGGACGCAGACCCGTGCATTGTCACCACTGCTAGGTGTGACCCCACAAGCTACACACAGACGGGCTTGTCCCGAAGGAGCCCCGTTCACAATATCCTGAGATGCCTCCATATGGTGATTATTATATTCAAAATGCCAGTAGGGATTGACGCTGTAAAGCAACCCTGGATGCCCCAAACACCCGCTGGGAAGTGGGAGTAATTTGTTTCTGGACGGATGCTACGCCGGGGCCGAGAGAAGCCGCCGAAATCCGCGGACTGAAAGACACAAAGGGAACAGGGATGTCAGAGCCAAGCGCGAGGAAATCAAAGCTAAGAAAGGGATCGCCCATGAAGGCACTTACAGCACAGCGAGGGGAGGACCGTCTTTACCACGCGCATGTGAGAAGGAAATGGCGCCAAGCAAACCTCAAAGGGCGGGCCAGAGCGAGCGATGACGCGGAACGCGCCAAAATGAACCACGCCCCCCCTCCAGAGAGCGCGAAGCTCGAAGGTGCGCAGCCAATCAGAAGTGACAGATATTGTCAGGGAGAAATCACCTCAGAAAAATCTGACAGGGTGAATACCGTGATAGAACGCCAAGCGTCAATAAAATAGAGCCGAAGCACGCGCCGAGTAATGCAATGCAAGCGCAGTAGGAAAGCAAAAGGCTGAAAGTGAAGCGCGGCTCTGACTCCAGTAACCCATTACGACAGTTGGTGACTAGTGTGATTAGGGCAAGGGATAGCCGTCGTACACACGACCCCCCCCCCTCTTTTTTTCCCCCGCTAACGGGGGAATCTAGGGAGGAAGGTGATCCAATCTACTGGGTTCACTGCTACACCGGGTGAGGGTCACTAGTGCGGGAGGGGCATCCAATTGAAGGCTCACCATACGCCTTAACCGCCTACCCTATGGAGGGGGATTGCGGTGGAGTCTAGCTCCGTAAGCACACTAGGTGCTGCCTACCTTCACCCGAGCCACGCAGCCCAGGCTGGGAGGCATTAATTCACACAGAGGACGGGTGGAAATAGTCCCGCAGGGCCTCGGGCTGTCAAGCACCGCTCGCCTGCGAGAGCGTGATACTTCATGTCTTCGCAGTTTTTGCACTGCAGAGAAATCTGGGGATTTGTGGGAGGTCCTCCGGTATATGTAGGGCCGGGAGGAGCTTGTTTTCTTCATGTTCTGCAGTGCACGGTGCTGAAGGCGGAGGTATACCCACATGTAAGGACTATGTCTGGAGCAGGACGTGCTGTATGCTTAGAATAGTAGTCTGGTAACAGAGTGTGACAAAAAATCTAGGTAGGCTGGCAATAAAAGGGTTAAACATCCAAGATGGCAGCTCATGGAACATCAGGCAGCCTGCAAACAGGAAGTGCCTTCTGATTGTGTTGCTCTGCATTCTGGGATTGCTGACCTTTACCTGATCCCCAGCTCTACTCTGTCTGAGCAAAGCACAGCTATAACCCCCCCCCCCCTTATCCCAGTCTCCTCTCCTCAGTAAGTGTGATGCTTCTGAGTCAAGATGGCAACGCCCGTATCCTCAAGTCCTGAACAGAGTTGCAGCCCAGTGGGGGAAAGAATAAGTGACTAAAAACTTAAAATATATTAACTTTAGATGCTGGGGAACTGTTTAAGGGTTTGGGCTTTTCATTAAATAATGCTGAAGGTCTGGTTTAAAGTGAACCTTCACCATGATTTATGGAAAAGCCCAAACCCTTATAAAACTATCCCCCAGCATCTAAAATTAATATATTTTAAGTTTTTAGTCACTTATTATTCTTTCCCCCGCTGGACAATCTGTATGTACAGGGTGTGGGAAACATACAAAATAGGCTCTTATTCAGAGTGAAGGTCCGCTGTAAGGAGCTCCTCGTACTATGCTTTCTATCAGCCAAACGGCTGCTGGCGCACAGGAAAAAAAAATGCGCTTTCCTTGTAAAGTGCCAGGGCGCGCCTTCCCGCCATGCATCACGCGACGGGAAAAGCCCTCACAAACGGCGAATAGCTTCCGGTTACATAAAGCTCACGTCATTTCCGGGCTTTGTCGACGGAAGAAAAAGGGCGAGTCGCGAGACGTGGTTGCGCAGTGTTCCACCAGGCACACCATATCCGGTGCCTTGCGCGGCTTCCAGGCTCACCAGTCATCCCGTCTGAGGCGCTCGTGTGTGCGGTTTCCAGCCTCCCGCCATCACTTCACCTGAGGCGCTCGTGTGTGCGGTTTCCAGACTCCCCCCCCCCCCCCATCAATTCACCTGTGCCGCTCGTGTGTGTGCGCGGTTTCCAGGCTCCCCCCATCACTTTACCTGAGGCGCTCGGGTGTGCGGTTTCCAGGCTCCCCCTATCTCTTCACCTGAGGCCCTCGTGTGTGCGGTTTCCAGACTCCCTGAGGCCCTCGTGTGTGCGGTTTCCAGACTCCCTGAGGCCCTCGTGTGTGCGGTTTCCAGACTCCCTGAGGCCCTCGTGTGTGCGGTTTCTAGGTTCCCCTCTGAGCGATCAGTAATGGCCGACGCGTTCCCGCCAAGCGACCCAGAGCAGGTTGTGTGTGAGGAGGTTGAAGACGACCCTGAGGAGGCCATGGAAGAGGAGGAGGAGAAAGCGGGGGAAGAGGAGGCCGAGCTCACCGTGGAGCAGGGGGCCACCTACTCGTGCCGGAGGGCGGATGGCACCTACCGTGAGTACTTACCTCACCCCCCCTAGTTATTCTCTGCGGGGAAGACTTACCTCACCCCCTCCAAGCTATTGTCTGTGTTGAGGACTTGCCTCGCCCCCCTCCTAGCTATTGTCTGTAGGAATTACCTAACCTCACCTTGCCCCTAGCTATTGTCTGGGGAGGACTTACCTCACCTCCCCCCCAGTTATTGTCTGCAGGGGTGGGGGAAATCTGCTTACCCCCCAAGATATTGTCTGTGAGCAGGCTTACCACCCCCCCATCCAATCGTCTGTGGGGAGGACTAACCTCACCCCTAGCTATTGTCTGCTGGGAGGACTTACCTCGCCTCCCCCAGCTATTGTCTGTGGGGTAACTTTTTTATGATGTACATATTAAAGTGGACCAAAGCCCCAGGGTTTTGACTATCCTGGGTTTTGTATCTTCAGTTGCAATCAGGGATGCCTGCTGTGTGACCCTTCCCCCCCCCCCCCCCCCCCCATGGTCACCTGGCCAGATTAACCCTCTCATGGTCCTACAGTGCATGCACGGCCACTCGTCCAATCGGAGCGCTCTGAGCCGCTGATGTCACAACGTCTAAGGCTTAATCTAAAGCAACAGCTCCAAGCGCACTGACAGCCGCATACCCCCGCTACCCTCTGATAGGGAGCGTGCCCGTGCCGGCGATTCACAAATGTCTGGCACGGGTATACACCCTGCTAGAGTGATAGCGGGGATGTGGCTTGCGCATTGCACTGTTGGACCTGGAAACAAGGTAAGTGTATGGGGCGACCTGGGGGGTTTCACACAGTGGGGCATCGTGATTTTGGGTGCCTGGGGGGGGGGGGGGGGGTTGATCTATAAGATTCCCGGGCCGATTGCAGTGGGTTTTAGTCAACTTTAAGCAGATTCTTTGGACTGAGCGTTGGCATAGGGAGCAGTGGCAGCACCTTACTCGCAGAGTGTGCACTCGCACGTCCAGCCTGCCTCAAAGTGGCTGGGTGCAGGAGCATGCTTCACTGCAGAAATCCCAGAAGTGTGGCAATTTACTGTAGATGTGTAGATGTGTCAGAGTGGCGTGATTGATTCACTTTAGTGGACCAACACCCAGGGGTGATCGGCTCGGGAATCTGATTAACCTCCCTCGCCGTGGGGCATCTGAGATCGGGATGTCCTGCAGTGAGCGAACCCCCCAAAAAACCTTACCTTTGCGGCGACGGATCAGCCGCCTCCCGCGCGCCCCTCTAGCAGTGCGCGCGCCCGTTTGTGAATGGCGGACACGCGCCCTGTAAGAGGGACATACGGGGGGCGGCTTATCCGTCGCCGCAAAGGTACTTTTTTTTTTTTTTTGTTTGGGGGGGGGTGTTTCAAACAGCGGGGAATCCTGATCTCGGATGCCCCGCTGAAGTGGACCAACACCCAGGATAGTCAAAATCCTGGGAGTTGGTCCACTTTAAAGCGGCGCAACGCACATTAGCTAGGACTTTTTCACATGGGTGGCTACTCCTTTTGGTAGCCAGAGGAGCACCTACTCCGGTCATGCAGCGCTCCCGGTGGCCCTGCTATTACGGTTTAGGGTGTCCCATTGGATTTGACAAGTTTACAGCTGATCAGGACGGGCACCCTACATTACCCCTCTGAATGTGTGACCGCTAATACAAAGGCCTCGATTCAATAAAGGTAGAAAAAAAAAGATTCATGAGATAAAAGCCTGAGAATGTCAGTTACTGAAAAGAAAACAATGAGAGTCCATGGCACTTTTTTACTCCTGTAGTAAAAAGTGCCATTGACTTTCATTCTTTTTACCTGGTGATTCAGTAACAGTGATATTCTCAGGCTTTTTTCTCTTGAATTGAATTTTTTACTACCATGAGAATTTTTGTTCTACAGTTATTGAATCGAGGCCAAAATCTTAGTTGTGGGAGCTATTGTCCTGACCCATAATAAAATCTGCTTCTCCACACCCAAGCCATGTAGCATTGCTTTTCCAATTACTAAACAATTGCCAGGTCTTGTTACAGGCGTCCCTGGGCCTGTACAGCTGTACAGCCCTGTGTGTTGCCTTATTTCCTTTGTATAACTCCTGTCATCTTTTACTGCAGTTGATGCCGAAGTGGTAAAGACGAGAATGAACAAGCGAGCCAAGAGGGAGGAGTACATGGTCCGCTACATCGGGTGTAAGTATGTTAAAGGTGGTAAACCGTGAAGCCTACACTCAGTATAACTGCCAGCTGCCTCCACCTTACTCCCACAGTGGCCTTCTGCAATTATTTCCATGGTTACTACTTTGTTTCTCGTGTCTTTCTATTCTGCCTGGTGGAATTGTCAGCGAAATAATGCTGCTCTGTGCAATGCCACATAGATTCTCCATACAGCCCCCACAGTTCACCAGGGGAAAGCAGACCCCCGGTCTGCAGGTGAATCCAAGAAAGTAGTATTACATCCTCTAACACTTGTGCCTTAATGATTTATGCCCTTCCTTAGTGCTTTTAGGAATGTCTCTTAACTAAATCACAGAACTGCAGAATTCCGCATGGCTGGCTGTTACTGTATGGCAGCGGTACTCAACTGGCGGGTTGGTCCTCAACGTCAGATTTCTGGACCCCTGCCTTGACAGCCCTGCACGCTATTGCTTCTGCGCTGCCACGTTTTCTTGATCAGCTATGTAGTGCTTAGTCTCCCGTCTGTCATGGCTCCCTGTCGCCTAGAATTGCAATTTGAAGTACTATACAGGCTGGAAGTGGCATTGCAAGCTACACACAAACTTTGTTTCTTGGTCTTTGCCCTATCCAATCCTGTCCCTCAGCCCCATCCATCCTTGTCCCACCATCTCTGCCCCATCCATGTCCGTCCCCCCAGCTTAGCCCCATCCATTCCTGCCCCATCCATCCCACTTTTATAGCCCCCATTGTGCAGATTTCTAACTATCCACTCCGCCCGTATCTTCACCCCTCACCAGATGCCTGTATATGGACCTTTACAAGAAGTGTTTGAGTTCCACTGCTGTATGGTCTGGGGGTAGCCACAGACACTCAATGCATTCATTGTTAAATTGCTTGGCAGCTTTAGTAGAAGCACAGTTTTTTTTCTTTTTTTTTTTTGTCTGTGTACTTGTTTAGTTTTTTCTTCAATTTATTGTGCAGCTGATAGTGTATTCCCCTGGTCTCGTGGATTTTAAAAGGAAGCAGTTGGTGCCGTGGGTTTATTTCCATACGCCTACAAAGCACCTGCCCCATACTGGCCCAAGCAAAAACTGAAGAATTGAGCCATGCAGCTCTGCACACACGTGCTTGATGTGGGGTCCAATTTTGCCTGTGGCATGCTTAAAACCTGTGGCATGTTCACTATTACACTGCCCCAGTGTTTCACGCACACCCCCCAAATCGTACAAGCCACAGTTGGATGTGCTGTAAAGCCTGCAGTGGTGGCAGCCAAGCTGGATTATTTGGCTTCAGTGTGTAGAATACATGTTTGGTAGCCCTGTGTTGTGCATGTTATACACTGGCTGTAATGTTTCCTGCTTCATTTGATATGCTTGAGACTACTTTTCTGCAGTGCCCCGTCGCCAGACCGAATGGGTGGACAAAACCCGGTTGGTGCTGGTTAAGACGCAACAGGAAGAAGATGACAAAGAAAAGGGGGAAGAAGAAAACAAAGAGGATGAAGAAAATGACCAGGAGATTTCTGAAATTGTAGAAACGCTCCAGAATGAGCAGCCTGATAAAGATGAGCCGGAAGCAAAGGTAACGCCAGAATTGGGTCAGCTCTTGCCATGTGCTGGGACTGCCCATTAATCCTGCAACAGCGGGTATAGATTATGGTGCTTTGAAGTGTCCATTAATGTTTGCACATATGGACCCCTGGAGATGTTTACATGCATCCAAAATTTGCTTTGAATGGGGTGCCTACTGTGACTGGCAGAGAGATCCTGTTGCCTGATCTCTCTAAAGTACTAGTTCGGTACATCACACCCCACCAAATTCGTGTGGATTGCAGTCTACGGCATGTAAACTGCTGACAGACATGCAAAGTGTTAAACCAAAAGCTGGCTTATACAGGAAAATGCTGATGAAGCAGGGCTGCCTCCCAAAAGCATGATCCTGTAATAAATTGCTTCCTAAAAGCATTGCCTTCCATCTAATTGCAAGTTAGAGCGTTGCTGCTTCCCGGTGCTGATTCTCTGGATGTTGCATTTTTATTGCGGTAGATCTTAACGATTAAGTTGTAACAGGTTGTCATATAAAGCAACCGTTTTAAGGTTCGATTGCAGATGGAGGCGGTGCTGATGGTCACTAGTTGTGCAAACCCACAAACCTGCCCCAGGCTTCTGGTAACTACCTCTGATCAGCCACCATTCCTTCGTAGGTCAGAAGGACCTCACGGTGTCGGAGCCAGAGAGGTGTTACCTGGTAAAGAGATGTAATCGCATTTGCCCAGTGCTCATACTTGGCCAATAGTCCGCTTGACTACAGTGCCTCGGACAGAGCAGATCGGTGCCTGATTATCAGTTGTGCCTCAAGGGGCAAGTGCTGAACAGGATTCCTGTGGAAATGGGTGAATCAAATTAATCACCATCCCCATTCTGCCACTGGGCATTTTCCCTTTATATCCAAATGGGCAAGTGGATGTGTTCCCAGGGTTAGAATATTTGAATAAATGTACTCTTGGAAGACCAGAGGAAAATGGTATCAGAAATAGATGCCGTCTAGCATGACCACAAATGCTCTGTACCTCGTAAAGGGTGGACCCTGCCAGAGTGAGACAAAGCTGTGTGCTTTTACTCCACCTTACAGCTCTGCAAACGCAGGGAGAGTGGCAGAAATGAAGGGGGAAACTTGGAAAGGAGCTGCAGAGATTCATAAAACATGTTAAGAAGTGAGTTAGTAGTCTCCATGTCTAGCTTTAAGCTGGCTGTAATGATAATCCCTACAAGTTTGGGTTTAGGTGAAACTAGATCAAGGCAGTGGAATTCGCCTAACGTCGCCTACTAAATAGGAACTTACTAAATGAGTTGGATCAGGAGTTCTGCTTTTCCCGAAACAAATCTTTACAGCTTTGGCCTGGAATATTGTAGTTGGCTTATTTGTATGCTTTCTTCACTCACATGTGGTCTCTTCCTCTAGAAAACAAAGGTCGAAGTGTCTGAAGCTCCTGCCAACACATCCATCTTGTCCACTGGGGATTTGGACAAGGAGCTGATATGCATGCTGTGCAGCAAGCTTTATGAGGATCCCGTAATGGTGGAATGCGGCCACAACTTCTGCCGCGTCTGTGCCGACCAGGCCTGGGCGGATCAAGATTCCTTCACCTGCCCCGACTGTAAAGAAGAGCTAACGGAGAAGCGTTTTACCACCAATAGGGTCTTGGCCAACCTGGTGAAAAAGGTATCTGGTGCCCCTGTAGTACCTGTGAAGCAAGAAAAGGCCATACCCTTCAAAAACTGCGATGATCACGACGAGCAAGTGAAGCTCTATTGTAAAGAGGACGGTGCCTTGTGCTGCATTATCTGCCGGGACTCGACGAAACACACCAACCACCACTTTCTGCCCATCGTGGAAGCTGTGGGAGGTTGTAGAGTAAGTGATGTGTGGTTACTTTACGTTTTATTAAAGAGAAACTTTGGAGGCCCTGGAAACTAAATTACTACCAGGCTTTCGGTCCCTCTTGCTGTGTGAAAGACCCCAGATATCCCCTGCGGCTCTACTGTTCCAGAAGCCCTCGCCACTGGCAAATGCTCACTTTCCTCTAGCTGTAGCGCGTATCCACTCCTGGTCTTTTTTAATGTCCCGTGTGGGAATGCTGGTACATTCATCTCTGCTCAGCTCCTTAGCTGCTCTAGCAGAGCCAAATAGACCCAAGTGCATTGCTTAGCCAATAAATGGAAGAGGACATCAGGGGTGACGGGCTCTGTCACCCCTGATAGACTAAACCTGTCACCCCTAGATTTTCCCACCATGAGAGAATCACAAGCTTGGCTGTAGTCCTATTCATTCATGTGTATAAGTGACCCCCCCCCCTCATTAGTCATGTTTATGTTTTTTTTTTTTAATATTACACAATTTCATGATGGTGCTCCTTTTTAAGGTTGTGATTGCTGTTTGTAACTTTACTTTATCTTCATTTTGCAGGCACAGCTGGCTGATGTTGTGAAGCCGCTTGAGGAAGCTTTGAAGAAGGTTGAAGAGATGGGCGATACGTGCAGTGAAAAGATTAAACGGCATAAGGTAAAGATCAAATTCGTAAGGCTGACATTGTTTATGCTTTATGCAGAGGTGCGGTGGAAAATTGTGGGTAGCAGTAAGTCGTGGTGAAGTTAGTAGAACTGTTTAGATGAATCGTGGTGAGCAGATGTGAGGTGTAAAGAGGTGATGTTGTTAAAACTGATGTGAGGTGGGAATTGACTCTGCGTTGTCATAGAATTCACCATGTACTCATTGAACAAAAGTTTGTTTCCAAAAATGCGAGGATAATGCATTGCCAGTGCATCTAAAGAACAGCATTTGTTTTGATACAATGCAGCTCTGGCCTACTTAAACCGGACCAACACTTTCTGAAAGATTGATTTAAATCTCACCCAAAACATTCCTTTTGGCATAAAACATAATAAACATGAATTCTCACCTAGTTATTTTTACCTTGCCCCGCTGCACACTGAAACGCTGCCTTTTCTGCTCTTCGGGCGCTGCCATCTTGGAGCTCCCTGCTGAGCGAAATCCCGCACCTGTGCAGTGAATGTTTCGGCGGGTTGACTACTAGTACGGTGATATCTCAAGCTTCTCTTCTCTGGCCAAGCAGCGTTGGGACTTCGCGCATGCGCTGATGACATGAGAGCTGTTTGCAGACTTGCTTCCCTGTCATTAGACCATGCTTGAAGTCCCGGCGCTGCTCTGTCTGAAGGGAAGCTTGAAATCTCGCGCTGCTGATGCCTGCCAGCAATCAACATGCTGACAGCCCAGTGGCGCTTCCAGTCTGCCGGTGAGCGGCATATACACATGCCAACGTTACAAAGGGAAAATGTAGCTGAATATCAAATCTGCTACATCATTTTATTTATTTCCAATCTGTGCACAGTGGGGCAGGGTAAAGGGGGAAGCATTTAGAAAAAAGTTGCTTTTAAGGTGGTCCGGCTTAAACTTGCTCTTAACGTAGCGCAGAGGTGTGAACAGAGCTTAAGGGAGGAGTGGGAGTTTAGCCTTTTCTATTTCAGGGAAATAGTTGATAGGCACGAATCCCAAGAAGTTTTTTTTTTTTTCATGAAATTCGGAGTGTTTTCCGTTTCGAGCAGTTATGTTGGCCCATCTCTATAATCAACTTTACGGTTATAGGTTTCAGTTAGGGGTACTGATTACTGATAGCTGCAAGATGAGTGGATGGTGTAGCCAGGCAGTGGAAAAAGCAAGCGGGATGCTCGGTTGCATAGCTCAGGGCATCACCAGTGGGAAGAGGAAGGTTGTGATGCTGCTGTATAGAGCCCTGGTGAGGCCACAGCTAGAATACTGTGTGCAGTTCTGGAGACCTTACCTGCATTATTTAAATAGAACGGGTCCAAAGGCCGGCAACAAAAATGGTGGAAGGACTTAAAGTGGACCAACACCCAGGATTTTGACTATCCTGGGTCTTGGTCCGCTTCGGTGGGGCACAAGGTAAGGGGATTTGGGGTGTTTGGGGGGGTTTCACCCCGCGGGACATCCCGATCTCGGATGTCCCGCGGGGAGGGAAGTGTTCGGCCCGGGAAACTTATAGATTCCCGGGCCGATCACCGGAGGGTGATGGTCCACTTTAAACTTAAAACTTATTAGGAGAGACTTAAAGAACTTAATTTGTACAGTCTGGAGGAAAGAAGGGAGAGAGGGGACATGATGGAGACCTTTTCCCTCCTGTCACATATTTAAAAGACTTAATGATAGAACAACCTGAAGCTAGTTGGAGGGAAGATCCGGAGCAATGTTAGAAAATATTTTCCAGAAATAGTAGATGCTGGGAACAAACTTCCAGCAGAGGTAGTTGAAAAATCAAGTCACTGAATTTAAACATGCCTGGGATAAGCCTCCATCTATCCTAAGATAAAGAGAACATACAGTTACATAAGTGCAGACTAGATGAACCGTATGGTCACCTTCTGCCGTCAACCTTCTATGTTTTTATGTTATAGGTTTCAGGAGTACCTTACTATCCAACCTGTCAGATGTACTTGTGTGTAATGTGATTTTTTTTTTTTTTTTTTCCCGGCAGACTGAAATGGTGGATTACAGACTGAACATCGTTTCTGAGTTTGAACAACTGTACAACTTTCTGGAGGAGCATAAGGAGAAGCTGCTGGATCAGCTCCAGGACCAGGGCCAAAGCGTGCTGGAGGAAATGGAGAACAATCTTCTTCGGATGGCCAAGAATAGAGTTGACATTGAGGAGGCCATTGCTTTGGCCAATGACAAAGTGAATGATGGCAACCCTATTTATTTGCTTACTGTAAGTGTTTGTGAACCTGTTATTAACTTGTCTACTTTTACCTATATAATCTTACGTTAATAATTTTTTTTTTTTTTTTTTTTTTTGCAGGATATAAAGCAGTTCCTTGCAAAGTGAGTATTTCTTCAGATAGCTATTTATATTCCTCTTGGGCAGTGGTGGCAAACCTATAGCACCTGTGTCCAAGGTGTCACTCAGAGCCCTCTCTGTGGGCACCCACCATTGTTCCTGTACATGCAACTTGGGTCCCTCCCAATCAGATTAAATTGCTGTGTTGGAACTTTTTCGGCATTTGCTGCTAAATCCGTAAAAATTCCCATCATGGGCTTGCTCAATTTAGGAGTTGGAAGTACAGGGGTAAGACAAGTAAATATTACAACAATGCATATGAAACACAATATTATGAATAAGGTTTAAGGGCAAGTACATAAACATATAGTTGCAGGAATACATTAACAGAGTGCCCTGTCCTTCAGAGTTTAGTCTACAGGGAATTGGTGGATAGACAAGCCTTGCGTAGACAAACTCTTAATGCAGAGTTAGAGTAAAAAAATGTCCATAGGTTTGCTATACTATATAGCAGCAACCCATACTGCCCCGCTGTGCTGCATCTTGCAGATAAAATAAACTTGATGCCCAGATACTCTACTTTCGGGCCTCTTCTGCAGCTGCTGTAGTGCCGCCTCCAGGACACTGCCTATGGGCCACAAGCAGCCTATCGGCGCTGGCCCTTGGAGTTTAGATTCGGCGCTGGCCCTTGGAGTTTAGATTCGGCGCTGGCCCTTGGAGTTTAGATTCGGCGCTGGCCCTTGGAGTTTAGATTCGGCGCTGGCCCTTGGAGTTTAGATTCGGCGCTGGCCCTTGGAGTTTAGATTCGGCGCTGGCCCTTGGAGTTTAGATTCGGCGCTGGCCCTTGGAGTTTAGATTCGGCGCTGGCCCTTGGAGTTTAGATTC
The DNA here is from genome assembly GCA_027917425.1 of Gastrophryne carolinensis. NCBI lineage: Eukaryota > Metazoa > Chordata > Amphibia > Anura > Microhylidae > Gastrophryne > Gastrophryne carolinensis. The sequence continues at coordinate 13,778,918 of CM051240.1, read as the reverse complement.
GGCGCTGGCCCTTGGAGTTTAGATTCGGCGCTGGCCCTTGGAGTTTAGATTCGGCGCTGGCCCTTGGAGTTTAGATTCGGCGCTACGGCAGGTGCAGAAGAGCCCTGGAAGCATAGTTCTGCTTTAAAGGTCCTCTCCAGCCCTTAAAGAAATAACTTGCCCCCCCCAATAAGTGTTACAACTCTTGTAATAAAATAAAATACACCTTCACCCCAAATCAATCTGCTGAAGTCGGCTGGTCACTGGGAGCTTGCGTGCCCACCCTCCCATGCACATGAGCCCTTTAAGTAGCTGTAGCTGGGCGGCAATGCAGTTTCTGTGAAAGGCCTCTAGTAACATAGCTGTGCACAAGATTCAACCCCCATGTAGCTAAGGGTCTGCTTTGCATAGTACTTGTGTGTATGAAAGAAGGAAGCTTCGGCTTTGTGATGTAAAACCCCTTTCATTTTCATTCTTTTAGGGTTCAGGAGCAGCGGAAGTTGGTGCTTTCTTCCAAGGACTCTCACACCGAGAGTGAGCTGTGTCGCGCAACATTCAAGGGACCACTTCAGTATATTACTTGGAAGCAAATGGAAGCTGTTGTCAGCCCGGGTAAGTGTTGCCTATTAAATACTTGCGTTTTGGAATAGGGCCTCGTTGACCCTAAAGAGAATATACATTGTTACATAACAAAAAGGGGATAGTAGGGGGGACACTTCGGGACCACAGGGAGGGGTGAGAGGATGGTGGGGGAGCAACATGCAGAAGACTCTGCAGCAGAGCTCTGCCAGCTGGATGCCTGCCAAACTCAACGCTAGGGTGTGGCCTTATCTCCGGGCCAACGCCCACCCATCTCGGCTCAGCGGCGCGGACGCACCCTGGGGACTAATCAGCCAAACGGACCTCTAAACTCCTGATTCCCGAAACATTAGCCAGGGCATCCATGTTTTAAACTGTTTATCGTGAAGTGACATCTCGCAGATATTCAACACCTCCCCCACCCAATCCCTCAGATGGGGTGTTCTTCTGTTTCCAATACTGGGGATGACCTGCTTGGCTGCATTTAATGAACTCGCAGTGTTCTTGTATTTCCCTACTGGGTGCTTTAAGTGTAGCAGGACCTGAGCTGGGTCCTCCTGTATTTGGGCTCCTTTGAGATGGTGGCCAAGACCCCCCCCCCCCCCCCCCCACTATTCTTGGATCTTGGGGCAGGTCCAAAATATGTGGAACACCGAACCCCACTCAGCACCACACCTCCAGCACTTTGCCGAGGCGTACATCTTGCAAAGTCTGTCCGGTATGTAATACCAGCGTGTTAGAATTTTGTAATTCGTCTCCTGCACCCTTGTTACCACCGAGGACTTATGTGCCAGTGTGGCTATTTCTTCCCTCTCCTTTTCTCTTAAGGGCTTGCCCAGATCTTTCTCTCATTCTCTCCAAAAGGCCAGGGGGTCATTTGTTCCTTTATCAGGAGAGAGTACGGCTTTATTTTTTTTATCTTTATTTTTAGAGAAGAAACTCGGTGAGCCTGGAACAGTTGCAGATGGAAGTGGGGAGGAGGCAGCACAAGTACCCAATGGTGGTTCAGGTATTTTATACTTCTATTCTCTCCGTGCCCTACTTACTGGTTGGTTGTACTTTGACAGAGATGCTGTTTGGTAGTGGGTGTTCCAAACGGCTTTTTTCTTTTAGTTCAACTTAATTCAGGACCATAAATCACCTGATCTCACGTCTGTGTTCTAAGGTTTATTTGACAATATCCAACCTTTTTACAGGATCTGGGCCTCGCAAGTTTGATGATTTTTCTGACTTGAAGGACAAAGGTAAAATGTTTCCAGTTTTTTTTACTCTTGAGTAATGATTCTTTTTGATTCTGTGCTTTTTGTATTTGATTTTGTTTTCACTTCTGAGTAAAGAAACACCTGATTAGTGAGATGGGGCATAAAAACCTTTGCTTGTTCCTCTTTAAAGCAAAACAAAACCCGCGTAACCCTGAAATCTAATACTCCAGGGCTGGCCTTCCCCCTGGGGCATCCTGAATTGGAAGCTGTGTGAAGCCTCCGAGATTGCCCCCTCCACTCTCCTATCTGCCGATCCCACGACGCGCACGTAGGCGTTCATCCCCTCAGTGTTTTATGCCCTGCATACTAATGCGTGACATAAAGTTGCCGGTTTTGGAAGGCATAAGGTTCGTCGGCTTGCTACGGAGTGAATTCCTTTCAAATAACTTAAAGCGGAACTGTAGTCGAACTATAACCCCCTCAGGTGGTATCTGGTGTCGGCGGCAATTAATAAATGGTTCCCAGGGGTAGAGGCGAAGTGCTGGAGGTGTGTTTGATAGAGAGGGAGATCTGCTGCACATTTTTGGTCATGCCCCAAGTTGAGAATTTTGGGACAGTCAGGGAAGTGGCTGGTAATTTGGTGGCTGAGGCGGTGCCAGAGGACCCAGGCCCATGCCTACTTCACATGGGAAACCACGTAAAAAATACAGATGTTCTTAATTATGTCATCTCCTTAACGCAGCCAAGACATGCATTCCTTAAATGTGGAAAAGAGGACCCACCCTCACGCAATGTGTGCCCTGAAAGTAAATGAGAATGCGGTTTGAAAACCTCATGGCAACTGGTTAAGACTGCCACACGAAAATACCATTTTGTGAAATACTCACCTGTAAAATGGGTATTATAAGTATGTCACACACCCCGCTTCAGATATCCATAACATGTGGGCAATACCGACCTGAAGGGGCGCTCCTGCAGAGATGATAGCAAAAAGAGAGCCCCTCCCTGATCCATAAATACCTGGGACCTCCCACTCATTACCCAGTATACAGAAGCAGTAAGGTAAGGGACCAGGAAGAGGCAAATATAAACCAAAACAACGCAAAGTTCACAATATAGAGGATCCAGAATACAGAAAGGGCGGGTGAAGCGGGGTGTGTGACATACTTATAATACCCATTTTACAGGTGAGTATTTCACAAAATGGTATTATTCTAAGTATGTCACACACCCCGCTTCAGATATCCATAACATGTGGGACATCCAATAGCAGTGTCCATAAAAAGGGCGGGGATCCAAAACAAGGCAAAAATGCACAACTTAAACCACAACAGCTTGCAGAACTTTGCGGCCAAAAACAGCATCCGCTGAGGCCCGAACATCAACCTTGTAAAACCTGGAAAAAGTGTGAACAGAAGACCAGGTAGCGGCCTTACAAACTTGCTCAACAGAGGCCTGGTGCTGAAAAGCCCAGGACGCTCCAACTGCACGAGTAGAATGAGCAGTAACACGAAAAGGGGGACTCCTCCCCTTGGCAGAATAGGCCCCAATGATGGTCTGACGAATCCATTTACTAATGGAAGATTTGGCAGGAGCCAAACCTTTCCTAGGCCCAAAGGGCACCACAAAAAAAGCATCAGTCTTACGAAAGGAAGACGTAACCACCAGATAATATTTCACAACACGAACTACATCCAAGGAATGCAACGCCCTTTCCTTGTCGTTGCTAGGATTAGGACATAGAGAAGGCAGAACAATGTCCTGATTCAGATGAAAGGCCGAGACCACCTTAGGAAGAAAATCCGGCTTAAAACGAAAGACAACCCTGTCCTGATGCCTTTCGAAGTATGGAGCTTTAATGGATAAAGCTGCCAACTCAGAAACACGCCTAACCGAAGTGATAGCCACCAAAAAGGCCACCTTTTGAGTAAGAGAAGACAAAGCAACCTCATTCAAGGGCTCAAACGGAGGACCCTGAAGAGCAGAAAGAACCAGGTTCAAATCCCAAACTGGAACAAAGGGCTTCCTAGGAGGGCGTACATGCGTAACTCCTTGGAAAAAGGTCTTGACTAAGGGATAAAGTGCAAAGGACCTTTGGAAGAACACCGCCAGGGCAGAAACCTGCCCCTTCAAGGTACTAAGTTGGAGCCCCAGATCCAGTCCATGTTGAAGAAACTCCAGAATTCTAGGAATGGAGAACTCCCGACAAGAGACCTACTTTCACACCAATCAATATAGGACCTCCAGGTCCTGTAGTAAATAGTAGAGGAAGACCGCTTCCTGGCGCTAAGAGTCTGAATCACCGCGTCAGAAAGATCTTCTTCCTTCAAGATGGCGGTTTCAGCAGCCACGCCGTCAAAGCCAGCGATGGTAAATTGGGATAGCGTAGCCGACCCTGGGTGAGCAGGTCCGGCAGTAGAGGCAGAATGAACTGATCCTCTGCCAGCCTTACCAGATCTGCGAACCAAACCTGCCTTGGCCACCTTGGTGCCACCAGAATCGCCGACGCGCCTTCCAGGGCCAGCTTGCGCACCACTCTGGCTACCATTGGGAACGGAGGGAACAGGTAAAGAAACCCCAGGTCCCTCCAGTTCAGAGACATGGCATCCACTGCCAGAGCCAGAGGATCCTGCGAGAGAGACACAAAGACTGGAAGCTTGTGATTGTGACGAGGGGCAAAGAGGTCCACCACTGGGAACCCCCACCTGAGACAGATCGAACGAAACACCTTGGGACTGAGAGACCACTCCCCCTGACGAGAGGAGGCCCTGCTCAGCAAGTCCGCCTCCGTGTTCTCCACTCCCGGAATGTAGACTGCTGAGATACACGGGACGTGGCTCTCCGCCCAGTCCAGAATCAGACACTTCCCTGAGGGCACTCCTGCTGCGAGTCCCCCCCTGGTGATTGATGTAAGCAACCGCCGTCCGGTTGTCCGACCGGACCTGAACAGGCAGGCCTCGCAACTGATGAGTCAAGCGAAAGAGAACCAACCTGATGGCTCTCAACTCCAGAACATTGATGGGCTCGTGTGCCTCCTGCGGGCCCCACAGACCCTGAAACTGGAGGTCCTTCCAAACACCCCCCTAACCTGACAGACTGGCATCCGTGGTGACCGTTTCCCAACACGGTGCCAGAAAAGATCTGCCCTTCAACAGATTGACAGACCCCAGCCACCATTGCAGGGATCGACGAACTCGGGGAGTAATCAGGAAGGACTGATCCAACGATAGTGGAGACTTGTCCCAAACCTTCAACAGATGAAGCTGAAGCATCCTCGTATGAAACTGCGCAAAGGGAACTGCCTCGAATGAGGCCACCATTAGCCCCACCAGCCTCATCCCTAGCCGGATGGTCGGATGAGGGGCCAACAAGAGAAGCCGAACTAACTCCTGAATCAAAAGAATCTTGGCCTGGGGCAGAAACACCCTGGCCTGCGAAGTGTCCAGAGACATTCCCAGAAAGGTCACAACTCTGGACGGAGAAAGAGAAGACTTGGGGTGGTTGATCACCCAACCGAACCTCTCCAGAGTGGACACCACCGCCCTGGTGTCCAACTCCGCTTGGTTGAAGGAAGAGGCCATGATCAGTAGATCGTCCAAATAGGGCACAATGCGGATACCCTGAACTCTGAGCAGAGCCATCACCCCCGCTAGCACCTTGGTGAACACCCGAGGAGCCGAGGTGAGACCGAAAGGAAGTGCCACAAACTGAAAATGCCGATCCTCCACCACGAACCTGAGGAACCTCTGGTGTGCTGGAAAAACCGGAACGTGTAGATAGGCGTCCTTGATGTCTATGGACGTCAGAGTCTCCCTGACGAAGAGAGTGAATAGCCGAACGCAGCGTTTCCATGCGGAATTTCCGCGGCCGGATGAACCTGTTGAGAAACTTCAGATCCAGGATGGATCGGACCGATCCGTCCTTGGGGCCCCGTGAACAGATTGGAATAAAAGCCCCTGCCCCGATCCGAGGGGGGCACTGGGCAAATGACAGCCATGTCCAGAAGATTCTCTACTGCCACCAGGAGCCCCTGCGCCGCCAGAGGCTCCGACGGCATCAGAGACCTGAAAAATCTGGAAGGGGGGCGGAGCTCGAACTCCAGCTTGTAGCCGGAAGACACCACTTCCCGGATCCATCTGTCCGAGACCTCTTGATCCCAGATCTGGGAGAAGTGTTGCAGCCGTCCCCCCACCCGCATGGGTGAGGGCGCCCCCTCATTGCGGAGCTGGCTTAGCAGCCGGTTTGGGCTTAGAGCCCCAGCTGTATCCAGAACGGGCACGTCCTCTACCCCTGCTCCCAGAATCTCCTCTGGAAGAGGGAAATGCAGAACCCCTGCCAGATCTGGCCCCCCGAAAGGAGGGGGTAAAAGCAGGCGCCCCCTGAAAGGAGCGGCGTTGTTTCTTACGTTGAGGTAACCTACCACCCTTGGTGACAGAGTCCAATGTCTCTCCAAAGAGCCGTAGTCCAACAAAAGGCAGAGCCGTCAGTGACTTTTTGGACATAAAATCAGCCGCCCACTGGTGCAGCCACACCGACCGCCGAATAGCCACCAGCAGAGCCGACGCCCTACCACACATCATCAAAGTGTCATCCAAGGCAGTTAAAACAAAAGATAAAAACAGCTCACACTGTTTTAGGCTAAGAAACTCGGCACTACCAGGACGAAGCCCGGAAGAAGCCAACAGGTCTCTGACCACCGACCTGGCAGCCAACACCATAAGTTCCGAAGCGCACACAGGCCGTATGGCCGACCCAACGCTAGTAAAGCCATGAAGCCATCTGATCAATACGTTTATCCTCTCCATCTTTGAGAGTGGAACAATCAGGTCTATTTAAAACCGAGGAATTGGACAACCCCAAAACCGGTGCATCCACCTCGGGGGGAGATGCCCAGCGCTTGACCGCCTCAGAAGGAAAGGGATATTTCTTATCCCACCCCTGAGGGATGCCAGGGAGCCGAGCCGGCCTATCCCATTCCTTGTCAATGATTCTATCAAAATGCCGTTGCGTAGGAAACTCCAGGCGCGGCCTGGATTCCTCAAACAATTCACCTTTCTGCTGTGACGCCTCCTCGGGAGGGGAAATATTCAGAACCTCCAACATCAGAGCCAGAGCGTGAGGAGAGTCCGAGGATCTCCCTAAGTCACCAAGCTCGGCGTCAGTGCCAACAGACTGCTCATCGTCCGAAATATCGGAACCCTCATCGACCTCCCCTTCCTCTAGCGGGGGATAATCAGACCAAGATTATCAACGTCATCAAGGTCATCCACCGGCGGAGCCGGCGACAAATTCTTTCTCTTAGCCGGAGCCTTACGGGCGGCCGAGCTGGAGACAATTTTCTCAAGGTTGGCCAATCTGGCGCCCATCTCAGATTGCAGATCCCTACCCATGACAACGTCACACGGGGTGTGCGTCAAGGTGAGAGGGGGAGATGAATCGGCCGGCGGTGCTGACCCAGACGCCTGGGGTCCGGACTGCCGCGCAATAGTTTGCTGTGCACAAGGAATACACAGAAGTACGTCGTCCCCAGTAATGGATACGCCACATAACATACACTTCCGGGGTTGTCCCGAAGGAGTCCCGAGCCCAGTATCCGGGGATGCCTCCATAAGGTGAATTTTGAGTGGTCGCTAAGACCCAGGGGATTACGCCAGTAAGCAACCCGGGATGCCCCTTTAATGTCCCGAGTGGGAGGATTTTTGGTCAATAAAATGGACCCAGGGACCCAGGACCAGGAGAGACCCTCTAAATACTAATGATGATCCACTGACAGAGTCCAATGTCTGAAAGACACAAACAATCCCAATAAATACAAATAAGGACCACATAATAAAGGAATAAAGAATGAATATAGGCCCACAGGGCCACTCACATAGCCGTCGGGAGCGGAAGTAGTGGCTACCTCACACCATCCGTGAGGGGAGAAGGAAGGCCAAGGAAGGGGCGTGGTCAGCGCGGACAGCGCGAAACCACTGTTCCGCCCCCCCCTCCAGACATCCAGCACGGAGCGACATGCTCCGCAGCGGCGCCCAGTGAATAGGGGGCGGGCCACGGCGACGCGCCGAAAGCCCGGCCCCGCCCCCCCGACGTAGATGCGGGAGGGAAAAAGCTCCCTCCCGTACAACCCGCTCAGAGACCGGCGCCGCTGAAGTCCCGCGGCGCCGGTAACCACCTGAACAGGGCACAGCGTGTGTGGCCGCATAAAGCAGCGGAGCACCAGCCCCGCTCCCCTAACACTGCGGGGAGCGCAGCTTAAGGAGGGCTGGCCGCGGCAGCGCGCCGAAAGGCCGGCCCCGCCCCATTGTGTGATCACAGCACCTGAGGTAAAAACCGGCGGCAATGGCGGCCGCGGCGCTGGAAAAGTAAAAACACACACATAATACCATTGAGGGATTACTTCCTACTCCACATCAACAGACACAAGTAAAGTAAAATAAAGTTTATACGCCTAGCCCTAAAGGAATGACCCCCAACCCCCACTATGGTAGAAGGGAACTGTGGAGGGCCAACCAGGGATAAATATCAGGGGACAGGGCATCCCAAACCGGGTTCACCTACCCGGTGAAGCCACCTACCCTCTTATGTAGGGTCTCACGGCGGAGCTCTGCTCCTAAGCACCAGAGGTGCTAATCTACCCTCGCCCGGACCAGCAGCCGAAACTGTGGAGGCATGTATGTAAGGGGATCAATCAAGAGAAAAAGGTGTCCGAGCGGAAATAAATAAATAACGGGCCGGGAGTTATCCTGGCTACCTGATGGCTCCTCCTTGCACAGGGGGATTTCATCTTCTGACTTGCTCGCCGTCTTGCAGAGATGGAAAACTGGGTAATGAGTGGGAGGTCCCAGGTATTTATGGATCAGGGAGGGGCTTTCTTTTTGCTATCATCTCTGCAGGAGCGCCCCTTCAGGTCGGTATTGCCCACATGTTATGGGTATCTGAAGCGGGGTGTGTGACATACTTAGAATATTATATAGCGACATGGTTCCATTGGATGCAATACACTGGACTCCCCTGCCCATAAACCCCCCCCCCCCCCCATTCCCTTTTATATTTAAAATTTAAGCAGAGGTTTTTTTCTGAATCCAAGTGGTAGACATGAGAAATCACACGTCCCCAATCTTCGGGGATACCTCAGGTTGTCGAGGAGTTTGGGCCCCCTAAATAGGGCCCTGGCCTTATGTGACGACGTTTGAAACAATGTAATATGTGGCTCATTTGTATGATTCATGGTGGCTGTTTTTTCTTTCTTATACTGTACACTTAAGCTTGTATTTGATGCAAAAGCTTAAATAAAGAATTTACAAAAACTATAACCCCCTCACCTTGCCACCATAGGCTAAGGCAGGACAGGGCGGTTCAAAGGAAAAATATAATTTTGTGAATACTCACCTTGTAAAATGGGTATTATGAGTATGTCACACACCCCGCTTCAAGAATCCATAACATGTGGGTAATATCGTCCTGAAGAGGGCGTTCCTGCAGAGATGATAGCAAAAAGCCCCTCCCTGATCCATAAATACCTGGGACCTCCCACTCACTACCCAGTATACAGAAAGCAGTAAGGTAAGGGACCAGGAAGAGGCAAATATAAACAACAACCACGCAAAGTTCGCAATAAAGAGGATCCTGAATACAAAAGGGCGGGTTGAAGCGGGGTGTGTGACATACTCATAATACCCATTTTACAAGGTGAGTATTCACAAAATGGTATTATTCTTAGTATGTCACACACCCCGCTTCAAGAATCCATAACATGTGGGACATCCAACAGCAGTGTCCATAACAAGGGCGGGGATCCAAAACTAGGCAACAATGCACAACCTTAAACCACAACAGCTTGCAAAACTTTGCGGCCAAAAACAGCATCCGCTGAGGCCCAAACATCAACCTTGTAAAACTTGGAAAAGGTGTGAACCGAAGACCAGGTAGCGGCCTTACAAACTTGTTCAACAGAAGCCTGGTGCTGAAAGGCCCAGGACGCACCAACTGCACGAGTAGAATGAGCAGTAACACGAAAAGGGGGACTCCTCCCCTTGGCAGAATAGGCCCCAATGATGGCCTGACGAATCCATTTACTAATGGAAGATTTGGCAGGAGCCAAACCTTTCCTAGGCCCGCAGGGCACCACAAAGAAAGCATCAGTCTTACGAAAGGAAGACGTAACCTCCAGATAATGTTCCACAACACGAACTACATCCAAGGAATGCAATGCCCTTTCCTTGTCGTCGCTGGGATTTGGGCATAGAGAGGGCAAAACAATGTCCTGATTCAGATGAAACTCCGAGACCACTTTAGGAAGAAAATCCTGCTTGAAACGAAAGACAACCTTGTCCTGATGTTTCTCGAAGTACGGAGCTGTAATGGATAAAGCTGCCAATTCAGAAACACGCCTAACCGAAGTGATAGCTACCAAAAAGGCCACCTTTTGGGTAAGAGAAGACAAAGCTATCTCATTCAAGGGCTCAAACGGAGGGCCCTGGAGAGCAGAAAGAACCAGGTTCAAATCCCAAACTGGAACAAAAGGCTTCCTAGGAGGCCGAACATGTGTAACACCTTGGAAAAAGGTCTTGACTAAGGGATGAAGTGCAAAAGACCTTTGGAAGAACACCGCCAGGGCAGAAACCTGCCCTTTCAATGTACTAAGCTGGAGCCCCAGATCTAGACCATGTTGGAGAAACTCTAAAATTCTAGGAATGGAGAATTCTCGACAAGAGACCTACTTTCACACCAATCCATATAGGCCCTCCAAGTCCTGTAGTAAATAGAAGAGGAAGAGCGCATCCTGGCACAGATAACAGTCTGAATCACTGCGTCAGAAAGACCTTCCTCCTTCAAGATGGCGGTTTCAGCAGCCATGCCGTCAAAGCCAGCGATGGTAAATTGGGATAGCGCAGCCGACCCTGGGTGAGCAGGTCCGGCAGCAGAGGCAGGGCGAACTGATCCTCTGCCAGTCTTACAAGATCTGCGAACCAAACTCGCCTTGGCCACCAGAATTGCCGACGCACCATCCAAGGCCAGTTTGCGCAGCACTCTGGCTAGCATTGGGAACGGAGGAAAGAGGTAAAGGAGCCCCAGATCCCTCCAGTTTAGAGACATGGCATCCACTGTCAGAGCCAGAGGATCCTGCGAGAGAGACACAAAGACTGGAAGCTTGTGATTGTGACGAGAAGCAAAGAGGTCCACCGCTGGGACCCCCCACCTGAGACATATCGAACGAAACACCTTGGGACTGAGAGACCACTCCCCCTGACGAGAGGAGGCCCTGCTCAGCAAGTCCGCCTCCGTGTTCTCCACTCCCGGAATGTAGACTGCTGAGATACACGGGACGTGGGTCTCTGCTCAGTCCAGAATCAAAGACACTTCCCTGAGGGCACTCCTGCTGCGAGTCCCTCCTTGGTGATTGATGTAAGCAACCGCCGTTCTGTTGTCCGACCGGACCTGAACTGGCAGGCCTCTCAACTGATGAGTCAAGCGAAACAGAACCAACCTGATGGCTCTCAACTCCAGAACATTGATGGGCTTGTGAGCCTCCTGCGGGCCCCACAGACTGGAGGTCCTTCCAAACACCCCCCCAACCTGACAGACTGGCATCCGTGGTGACTGTTTCCCAACATGGAGCCAGAAAAGATCTGCCCTTCAACAGATTGACCGACCCCCGCCACCATTGCAGGGATCGACGAACTCGGAGTCATCAGGAAGGACTGATCCAACGATAGAGGAGACTTGTCCCAAACCTTCAACAGATGAAGCTGAAGCGTCCTTGTGTGAAACTGCGCAAAGGGAACTGCCTCGAATGAGGCCACCATTAACCCCACCAGCCTCATCCCTAACCGGATGGTCGGATGAGGGGTAGACAAGAGAAGCCGAACTAACTCCTGAATCAAAAGAATCTTGGCCTGGGGTAGAAACACCCTGGCCTGTGAAGTGTCCAGAGACATTCCCAGAAAGGTCAGAATTCTGGACGGAGAAAGAGAAGACTTGGGGTGGTTGATCACCCAACCGAACCTTTCCAGAGTGGACACCACCGCTCTGGTGTCCAACTCTGCTTGGTTGAAGGAAGAGGCCATGATCAGTAGATCGTCCAAATAGGGCACGATGCGGATACCCTGGCCTCTGAGCAGAGCCATCACCCCCGCTAGCACCTTGGTGAACACCCGAGGAGCTGAGGTGAGACCGAAAGGAAGTGTCACAAACTGAAAGTGCCGATCCTCCACCACGAACCTGAGAAACCTCTGGTGTGCTGGAAAAACCGGAACGTGTAGATAAGCATCCTTGATGTCTATGGACGTCAAAGTCTCCCTGACGAAGAGAATGAATGGCCGAACGCAGCGTTTCCATGCGGAATTTCCTCGGCCGGATGAACCTGTTGAGAAACTTCAGATCCAAGATGCGTCGGACCAACCCGTCCTTCTTGGGTACCGTGAACAGATTGGAATAAAAGCCCCTGCCCCGATCTGAAGGGGGCACTGGGCAAATGACAGCCATGTCCAGAAGATTCTCCACTGCCACCAGGAGCCCCTGCGCCGCTAGAGGCTCCGACGGCATCCGAGACCTGACAAATCTGGAAGGGGGGCGGAGCTCTAACTCCAGCTTGTAGCAGGAAGACACCACTTTCCGGATCCATCTGTCCGAGACTTCTTGATCCCAGATCTGAGAGAAGTGCTGCAGCCGTCCCCCCACCCGCATGGGTGAGGGCGCCCCCTCATTGCTGAGCCGGCTTAGCAGCCGGTTTGGGCTTAGAGCCCCAACTGTATCCAGAACGGGCACGTCCTCTGCCCCTGTTTCCGGAATCTCCTCTGGAAGAGGGAAATGCAGAACCCCTGCCAGATCTGGCCCCCCGAAAGGAGGGGGTAAAGGCAGGCGCCCCCCGAAAAGGGCGGCGTTGTTTCTTACGTTGAGGTAACCTACCACCCTTGGTGACAGAGTCCAATGTCTCTCCAAAGAGCCGTAGACCAACAAAGGGTAAAGCCGTCAGTGATTTTTTGGACATAAAATCGGCCGCCCACTGGCGCAGCCACACCGACCGCCGAATAGCCACAAGCAGAGCCGACGTCCTACCACACATCATCAAAGTGTCATCCAAGGCAGTCAACACAAAGGATAGAAACAACTCACACCGTTTAAGGCTAAGGAACTCGTTACTACCAGGACGAAGCCCGGAAGAAGTCAACAGGTCCCTGACCACAGACCTGGTAGCCAACACCATTAGCTCCGAAGCACACACAGGCCGGATGGCCGACCCAATGCTAGTAAAGCCATGAGAAGCCATCTGATCAATACGTTTATCCTCTCCATCTTTGAGAGTGGAACAATCAGGTCTGTTTAACACCGAGGAGTTAGACAACCCCAAAACCGGTGCATCCACCTCGGGGAGATGCCCAGCGCTTGACCGCCTCAGAAGGAAAGGGATATTTCCTATCCCACCCCTGAGGGATGCCAGGGAGCCGAGCCGGCCTATCCCATTCCTTGTCAATGATTCTATCAAAATGGCGCTGCGTAGGAAACTCCAGGCGCGGCCTGGATTCCTCAAACAATTCACCTTTCTGCTGTGACGCCTCCTCGGGAGGGGAAATATTCTGAACTTCCAGCATGAGAGACAGAGCGTGAGGAGAGTCCAAAGATCTCCCTAAATCAGAAAGCTCGGCATCAGCGCCAGCAGACTGCTCATCATCCGAAAATTCTGAACCCTCATCAACTTCCCCCTCCTCTAGCTGAGGATAATCAGACCAATCCAGATTGTCTGTCATCAAGATCATCCACCGGCGGAGCCGGCGACAAATGCTTTCTCTTAGACGGAGCCTTACGGGCGACCGAGCTAGAGAGCATTTTCTCAAGGCTAGCCAATCTGGCACACATCTCGGATTGCAGATCCCTGCCCATGACCACGTCACACGGGGCACGAGTCAAGGCGGGAGGGGGAGTTGAGGTGGCCGGCTGTGCTGACCCCGCCGCTTGGGGTTCGGACTGCCGCGTAATAGTTTGCTGTGCACATGGTATACACAGTAACACATCATCCCCAGTAATGGAAATCCCACACAACATACACTTTTTGGGATGCCCCGAAGGGGTCCCAGTATCCGGGGATGCCTCCATAAGGTGAATTTTGAGTGGTCGCTATGACCCAGGGAATTACGCCAGTTAGACAACCCGGGATGCCCCTTTAATGTCCCGAGTGGGAGGATTTGTGATGCTAAAATGGACCCAGGGACCCAGGATCAGGAGAGACCTTCCAATACTACAGAAGATCCTCCTGGATAACCTTCACCTAAAAGACAGAGAGAGACCCATAAGTCCCTACAATAAGACTTAACAGAAAAAGAAAAGAAGAAATAAATGAGGCCCACAGGGCCACTCACAGACGCGGTGAACGATCCGCCTCAGAACAATGGCGATTTCTGAGGTGAAGTGAAGAGAAGAACTGCCTTGTCAGGGGCGTGGTCTGCGCAGCCCGTGCAAAGCTGATCTGTGCCCCTTAAGCTGCCTAGTAACAGGGAGCTGCCTAGTAACAGGGAGCTCAGCTCCGCAGCGGCGCCAGTACAGAAGAGGGCGGAGCCGCGGCGACGCGCCGAAAGCCCGGCTCCGCCCCCCCCCCCCCCCTTCCAGTGTGAATGAAGCGTGAGGGAAGAAGTGCCTCACGCACCAGCCCAGAGACCGGCGGCGCCGGCTGCCATGACAGCGGGTGCTCCCGCTATCACTAGCGGAGCACCCGCCCCGCTCGCTGCGGCGAGGAATGAATGAGAGAACGGGGGCTGGCCGCGGCAGAGCGCCGAGTGCCAGCCCCGCCCCCCCAAAGCGTGTGAGGTAAAAAAATTACCTCACAGACTGAAAAACCCCGGCACCCGGCCGCAATGACAGCCGCGGTGCTGCAACATAGTAACAACAGTGCAACCAATTCATTGAGGGATTACTTCCAGACGCTCCACATCAACAAGAGAAAGTGAATAAAGAGAGAGAATAAAGCTAACCCCTATGAGAGGAACCCCCAGCCCCCATAGTTGGTAAAGGGAAGGGCCCCCCCCCCCCCCCAGGGGAAAAGTCAAGGGACGGGGCATCCCAAACCGGGATCACCTACCCGGTATGACCGCCTACCCTCTCTTTTAGGGTCTCACGGTGGAGCTCTGCTCCTCAGCACCAGAGGTGCCAATGTACCCTCGCTCGGGCCAGCATCCAAGACTGTGGAGGCATGTAATCTGAGGTAAATTTTGGGACAAACAGGGGTCCGAGCGGAAATAGACAAAATAAGAGGCCGGGAGTTACCCCGGCTACCTGAAATCCCCCTGTGCAAGGAGGAGCCATCATCTTCTGACTTGCTCGCCGTCTGCAGAGATGGAAAACTGGGTAGTGAGTGGGAGGTCCCAGGTATTTATGGATCAGGGAGGGGCTTTCTTTTGCTATCATCTCTGCAGGAACGCCCTCTTCAGGACGATATTACCCACATGTTATGGATTCTTGAAGCGGGGTGTGTGACATACTAAGAATAAACATCTACCTTATACAGAGGCTCCCGGTCATGTGCAGGCTGCTTTTAAGGGGAAGTGCATGCTGCCACAGACATTTGTTTGAGCTAGGTCAGGAGTGTGCACGCCGGCGGGGTTGCAGTGGGGCACTTTCCCATTAAGGCAATCGGAGCCCTTTGCCGAAGGTAAACGTGGAACGGGTCTGATTGCACAAGAGCCCACTCATGCGTTGTTGGACCAAGGAGAGTTGAGTTTACTGAGGGGTTTCGGGGGGCACAAAACAAGATCCGTAACAGTCAACTTTGTTCCGTTTTTAAGTGCTTTCAAATAGCTTGCATCACACTGAGGGGGGATTTAGGGGAGCACTTTACTAAACGAAAATATTTAAAAAGTCTCTAAAGTTGGGCAGGCTGATTCATTACGAACGCCAGGTAGCGACAGATAAGCGTCTGTAGAGCAGATTTCAGAGCGCCAGCTAGTAGTCGCTGTGCATGGCCATGAATCATTGTTTCGGAGCACCTCAGTCGCTGGCCGGCATTGATGAATATGATGAGTGCGTTGCTGTATGGGACCAAATGATGGCGCCAGCTCAGTGCGACCGACTCGCACCACATTCGCCAAAAAACAGCCTCAAACAGCGCCGGTGATCAAAATCATGTAGTTGTAGCCCACAGTGCCAGAGGGCTGTTTAAAGGCTGTTTTTTGAACATGTATCCACTAGTAACAAAGCGAAAAAATGGAATTACATTGTAACATGAACACTTTAATACCAGACATGTAAGGACAATTCTGCATAAAAATATTAATCCAAAAAGTTTTCTAAAATGCCATTTTCTTGGCCAGGATACATGTCAGAAGTTTTGAGTTCTTTTTTTTTTTTAGGGGAAAAAAAAATTGGGATAAGGAAAGGGATATAAGGATCGTCCATAGAAATGTATGGGAGTTCCTCCCTCTCTTCTCTCGCCCCGCTTTCCTCCCTCTCTTCTCTCGCCCCGCTTCTGCCTTACTACGGTTCCCCTTCCCTTTGACCCCTCTCTCTCTGTTCTCGTGGAGTAGCAGATGTTAGCACTCTCGCAATCTCCCCTCCCTTTATTAAACCCAAAAAGGTGACACTAGGTTACGTGCGAAGTCCATGAATGTGTAGCTCTTTTCTTTATAGGAGCTGGGAATGCAATGGTGAAAGCTCAAATGCGCTTTCGTAGGTATGCGCCCTAATGCTAAAATGCTGACGGTCCCGTACTGATGCCTTTAACCGTTTCCTTTCCATGCTGCCAATATTATGCTCTGTATATTTTATAATTCGTCCTGTGTAACCCGTCTCTAAAATAAAAATTTACAATTTAAATAAAAAGATGTATGCCACAGGTTAGACGTGGCGCTCTGCAAGGCTGAACGCCGGTGCTGTACGCTGAGTCTGGGATAATGATGAATCGGCCGCTAATTGATTTGGCTTCATAAATGTGTAATTGCGTGCCGTCTCCCGTTCACCTGGCGCTGTACAGGCCTTACCTGGTGCTATCTCTTCATGAATAAGGCCCTAATTTTTCATTTTTTTTTAACCATATTGATTTTGTTTCAGGTTGTAAAGAGGTTTGGGTTGTTGGCGATGGCTACATCAAAGCCTGCTTCCAGCGTGCAGAAAATGGCCCGTTCGGCAAGAACATGGGGATTCCAGATTCAGTTTGCCACATCCATACCTTGATCTATAAAAAGTGGGCCGGGCTGTTGGGTCGGCTAAAAAAAGAGGCAGTCACTCAAAAGCAGCCGGACATTTTAGTCCTCCACGTTGGCAATTTTGAACTGGGACGCAAGAATGCCGTCTCGATATGCGAGGTCCTACTCAACTACCTGACAACTCTTCGCAAGATTTTCCCGAACACGGCCTTGATCCTCTCCACCATACTCCCTAGAAGAGAGTGGCTGGGAAATGCCGTGGAGTTTGAACGGAAGAAATACAACGCCAACCTACGCCGATTTGTACAGCAGAACCAGCAACAATTACTCAGGCACGAGAAGCTAGAGAAACTGCTCTTCGCTCGCTTCCGAGCTGGTGGCGATAGTCTTCTGAACATGGCTGAATGTGAGCAGTTCATGAGAAGCATGAGAGGAGCTGTGATCCGGGATCTAAGGGTAAGGAAAGCTCATTGACTTCAAAAATGTCTTTTCTTAAAGTAGTACAAAACCCAAGGCTGAATAGGGAGTAAACACCACCCAGATCGCCGTTACCCGCCTACCTTTTTCCCTGTCCAACAGTAGATTTGTGCGTTCTCGTGCTATCGCTCGTTTGCTGTGCCTATGTAATTCGGCAGATGTCTGTTTACGATAGGGAGCAATGACAGCCGCATACCCAAACGTCCGCCCCAGCCATTTAGAGGGAGTGGTTGTTCCCACCCACTTCTGACTGATGTTGGAGCAGGACCTGGCCAGGAATGCCGTTGAAGTGACGCTGGAAGCGGATGTGGCATGGACTCAGATCCGGCAATCAGCATTAATATGACTTTTCGTCCTCCCCTTGCTCTCGTCTACCTGGCGACTTTGTCCAAAGATGGTCATTACTGGAGTCTTTCAGGTCTGTGGGAAATATGACTGCAGGAGTGGCACACTGAGGAAAATCAGACTCCACCCGATGGCATTCACAAAGGTCCTCTCGGTGTAAACAGTAACCTAGAAACTTCATACAAAATGTCTGCAAGTTGCTGATTTCAGATAGATAGATATATATATATATCTGTGTTTTCGATCTGCACTCTGATGCCGTTGCCAACAACATACCAAGGGCATGTGTAAGGTTGAGTGCAAGGGGCTCCCTTGCCTGTGTTCTGTGTACAGGACTCCCTTTTTTTTTTTTATGGTGTATGGTTGCCAATAGCAACAGACTGCAGATTGTGAAAGATTGCTCCTATAAAACTTTCAAATGTAGGAAAAAATAATGCTAAATCTGCTCAGCACCCTGAGGACCTCTTTTGGCACAAAAATGTATATTTTCAAAAATGTCACTGAAGTGGACTTAGCCTTTTTTTTTAATGGTGTGTTTTTTTTTTTTTTTTTTCTTGCAGGGTCAACGTAACGGTCCTGAACGGTAAGTATTTACTTCCACCTTACTGAATATATAATTGTTGTTGTGCATATACTAGTTTCTTATATTCTCTTTCTTGCTTATTAAAGCCAAGGAAACAAGAAGCCGCAGTCTGAGCAGCACCCGGGGCCTTCTGCTGGAGGTCCTGCAGGAAAAAGGCAAGTATCTAAGTCAAATTGCTTTGGGCAGTTTGGTTTTAAAAAACCATAAAAAAGCAGACTTCTCTAGGGTGTAGATCTGCTTTATATTGGGGTCTTGTCTTTGGATCTCTATTCTATTGGTGGATGGAGGTTATTAAAGAATCTGCCCCTAGACGGGGAAGTAGATCCTGATATTTTCAAGCATGTAGCCCGGTGAGCGCTCCAGAGAAGACTAGTAGATACAGATAATTAGTCATGTAAATGGTCTTCTACATATGCTCGGCCTGCTGCCCAGGGGCCACACGTGTCGCTTGGAGCCATCTGATGTAACCCCTGACTTGCTGTGAAGAAAGTGGGAGGGGTAAATGGATCGGATGTGTAAAGATGGTTGTATAGGGGCACAGTAAGAATGGCTGATTGCAGTGTGATATAAGATGGGCACACTGGGAAATGTAGGTGGCATAAAATTACAGTATTGGGTGGGGTTGCATGTGCATAGCCTGGTACTAGTGAGATTTACCTGTCTGCTTATGTGCCATGATATTTTTTTTTTTTCTCCTCATCCAGGGGGCCAGATCAGCAGAAGTCTCCAAAGCGCACTTCAGGAGCTGGCAGAGGTAGGTTCTGCGCCCTTTTACTGAAAAGTCCATGCTAAAGTGGAAGAAAAACCCAGAATTTTGACTAACCCAGGTTTTAGACCCTGCCCCGGGGGCACACCTATCCAAGTTGCCTGATGTTAAATCCCCTGAGTTCACCCAGTGTAACAAACCTTCTCTCATGCCTAGGGCACATGCACGGCCTCTTGTCCAATCAGCGCGCTTGGGTCCCCTCTTCAAGGACTCGAGTCTAGCAGAGCATGCTAAAGGCTGCGTCCCCACTACCCTCATGCCTGCACTGGCCAAACACAAATGCCTGCCGTGCACCCTGTTATAGGTATACCAGGCAGCGACCTCTGCTCGCACATGCGCCATTGGATCGAACCTGGATGCCCCGCAGGGGTGGGGGAGGGGATTATGGGTGTGGGGTTCTGGCACACACTGCAAGAGGAGGCACGAAGGGTCAGCAGTCTGCTCTGGCAATACTGGAAGTCGATGTGCCCCCCCCAACCCCACTTCTTGAGAGCCGCCAACAGGTCAGCTTTTGTGGATCGCCAAGCCTTGGCTCAATATTCATAAAAACATTAACAGAATGCAGTATGTTTGGTAGCTGTATGACTCTTCCAATGCAGCAGGGATTTGAGGCAATTCTGCTGGTTGGGTTTTTGTATTCCGTGATTCAGAAGTTCTCTCGGTCCCCGTGTAGTTCAGGAACACATCTGCATGAGGTTAAGCTCTCTCAAATGGCTTATATAGCTTGTTTTTGGGGGTGCGCTTTAGGGGAGGCCTCTACTCTGCTTTAATTTTGACTGACGGTCTGCTTTAAATCTCTGAGCTATGCTGGGGGGCATGACGCAGTTTACTTTGCACCTCCCCTGTCCTTGTGTCTTGTTACAGCACACAACCTTATATAGAAAGTTGGAGTGTTTTTTGGATTGAGGCATAAGTGGCCATTGGAACGTTTCCTCTGCATTTAACCCATCCATACAGAGAAGGTTGGGTTAGGTGCCTTCGATGGCTGAGAATTTGAACATGCCGCCCTCTGGTCACAAGACTGCTTCCTTACCTCTAGGCCACGACTGCCTCATAAGTTTTCTTCGACAGCCATATGGAAATTCTTCTGCCTTGTGTTCATAAGTCTTACATTATGTATTTCTTTCATTTATAGATGTTAAAACAATTTGGGTGGTTGGAAACTACTACGTGTTTAACGCGCACAGCCACGCCAAGCAGCGTCCCTACGGACAGAATCTGGGCTTCGATGACTGGAACGTCCGTTGGCTCACCAGGGCCACGCGCTGGCACAGATTGTTGCCCGAAATGCAAAAGGCCATGAACACTCAGGGAAAGCCCAGCGCCATAGTGATCCACCTGGGCAGTGAGGACTTGGAGTTCTCCAACTACGAGACCCTGATCAACGAAATGAGGCATTGCCTGAGCCGGCTCCTGAACATCTTCCCGCACGCCAAGATCATCCTGACGCCGGTCCTTCCCAAACTGGAATGGTTGGGGACCCCTCTGGAGGAGCGTCGCCACATGTTCAACACCCGCCTCTTGAACTACGCCGAGAGGCACCAATTGCAGCTGGCACCGCTTGATAAACTGGGACACATCCTGTTGGGCCGATTTAGAGCAGGACACGGCGACAGCCTCTTACGATTTAAAGAGAACGACATATTCATCAGTGGCATTAAGATTGCTCTGATTGGAGTCTTGGGGAAGGTATGGAGTCGGTTACATTACTTTGATATAAAACATTTACTGATTTTTAAAGTTTACACAAATGTTTGGAAGCGTGGCACCAACCCAAAAATATATGGTTCATGGTGCACTGCCCCGTGGACCCTTTCTTACAAGTTGTATGAATCCAGGCTAGAGGTTGCCTCTATAAACCCCTATTTGATGGGCCCACGGTCTAACAATTGAGTCACAATTGCACTCACCACATCACTAAAATTAAATTAATCAATTTATTTGTAGTCTTTAAAAACAGTATACCATGCCAATAGCGTTAAATGCCACAAGGGGGAGCGGTCTCCCTAATTCATGGTCTATAATATGCCAACGTATACAAATCCTATATCTGTGCAAATTCTAATTAAAGTGCTATTTAAGGTGCATTCATTTCAAGTAGAACATGTGCAAAAATATATTCAGAACCAAGAAGAGTGCATTCAAGAGCAAAACACAGGACACATGTTCTCCAATAATCAAACAACTCCAAGTGCCCCCCACAACAGAGCCCACGCATTCCGAGACCTCCCGGGTCTTTTTCAAGGCGGTGTCATTTTTAAATTACCAATACATTATAAAGTAATCATATTAGACACCTCAGAAGGATGGTAAAAAAAATTAGAGAATGGTTGAACCTCCACTTAAGATATCGGAAAGTAATTGCTGTAAGTCTGGTCATTGGAGTGTTCCTGTAAGTGAGCTTTTGCAGCACCTGGAGGGTTTTGTTCCACATTAATGTACTGGTAACATTTTTCCAAAGAATGGGAGTGGGCCTCCCTAAACCCTTGGTAACACTAACCCCTCCATGTTATCAAACGACCTAAGAGATGGTGCACCACTAATCGCCAGTCAATATAGGCGTGCTCACTAATGCATACAACAGAAAAGAGTTGACTCGATGGTCAGCCAGACCAGTGAGTCACACAAAGAAGCACCACCAATATAAATTCATAAACTGTTTGTTCAATTTGTACCAAAAACAGACACAATTTAAACCACAACAACACAACAAATTAAAATCACCTCAACCTGCCCTGAAAAAGTATATATGTATACCTGTCCTAGTTGTACCCATATATAATATCAAATACTGAGGGAATTGTTGTCAAAGCCTATTCCCTGAACAGAGTATGCTCCCCTCTACTTAAGCCTTATATTTGTGCCGGCACAAATTGGACTAATCCCACAAATAGAGTGTATAAAAAATCTTACATACAAAATTACATCAGAAACCTTATTAATAAAGTGATATGTGCTTTGTGCCAAACATATAGCCAGGCTCCAAGTGGGCCAACAGGATAAACAAGTGTTTAAAACATCATACAGCAGTGACAGAAAACTAAATATGCAAGAGTCATCAACACAAAATTAGAATGAATAGAATGAAAGCAACAGCTCAAAGTGAAACAAGTAACAACATAACAGTGCGGGGGATACTCAGCTGTACAGCAACATGTGTATCAGTCATCAAGGAGGACAGTCGGGGCGGGAGGCAGTTCCACCTGCGCTTCGCGGTATGAGAAACCGCTTCTTGCTTGCTATATTGTAAGATTCCCTAATATCTCTTCTTTCTTCCTGCAGGATACCGGCATGCCCCCTAAAAAGTAAGTGTAATCTTAAGTGTTGCTTGTTGGCATAAATTCTGAATTCAAAACTGTCCTGCCTTAGAACTGAATCATAGAAGGTTGACAGCAGGAGGAGACCATATTATTCGTGTTTTCCCCTTATGTATATACTGTGTGAACTCTGTAGGATAGAGCTTTGGGTGTGGTTTCTTTGCTTTTAGATTCTGGGTGACTGTTGCAGCAACCTTCTTGCTAACAAGGATGGGTCTAGTAAACAGAAGGGCACAGTTCTAAGGTCCAACAGGGCAAAGGGGAATTAACGCCCGTTAAGCAGTTTTATCCAGCAGGCCGTAATGTACCTGGCAGAGCTTCTGGTCTAAGCCCCTTTCATAGGGGGAAGCATTTAATATGTTAACCTCCATGGAAGTATTTAAGTCATTTGCCATGGAATCAGACCACCTCTTGGGATGACCTTAAACAGTCACTGGAATAAATGAACGTCTGTAAGCGATTGTAATGGAGACAAGATATGTGATATTATAGAGATGCTTTCCAGGGAGGCTTGTGAGGGGACGTCTGGCTGGAATTGGAATTTTTAGCATCCATGTCGATGGATGGAGAGATTTTGCATCTGCAGGCTTCACAGAAATTCTATTGCTCTGACAGATTTATTCTTTACACTGGGGTATCCTTCTGTTACCAGGAGGGGACATACATGCGCTGGAGATGTTGCAAAGCTGCGCAGCATGCTGCAATGCTGAGTGCCAGTCAATCTAACTGAATTGCAGACTTTTAAAGGGGAACACAGCCAATTTTCACTCTTTGGTGTGTTCGGGATGCCCCTACGCCACCTTCCTGTCTCTCCTACGACGCAAACTTGGGACGAGAAGCGTGGATTGGCTGAGCAGCCTGTTCAACCGATCAGTGCACTTTGACTCGGCTCCACTGACAGCTAGGCAGCTGAGCAGGGCCGAAGAGAGCAAAGTGTGCCGCTTACTCGCGTTGCCCGTTCAAAGGCCGGGTGCACGCACAGCTAGGGGGTGAGCCACAATGTGTCTGAGGGCTCCCAGGACAAGGTGAGTGAAACGATGCTTCTGAGGGGTTCTACGCAGCGCGAAATCCCAATTCAGGATGCCTCAAGGGAGGAGTGGAACTCTTCCAGACTCCAGGGCCTATGATGTTACTCTCTAAAAAAAAAAAAAAAAAAAAAAGCTTGAGGGTTACAATTTTTATTGTGAAAATCTGTTACTCAGCACATGTGGCATATGTAGACATGGATGTAACCATAGGCAGTTTTTCAGTGAAGGTCTATGCTCTTCTTTTATTCAATGCATGTTTGTTTTTTGTTTTTTTTTTCAGATTCAATCAGGGTCGTTGGAAAAAGAGCTATGCCCCACAACGTACATAGAAGCATCCTAGGATTTCCAGATTACCATTGAAATGTTCTGTGGCCTGCAAGGTCACACAATGGGACAGTATATTACCTGAAATGCTTCGCCTTTGGCATCAAATGTTCCTCCACCCAGGCACCAACTAATGAGAAATCCTTTGAGTTTTTGGTAATCTGTATTAGTTTCTGTAGGTCTTCCTGCACAGTTTGAAGAGGAAGCTTTCTTCTGAAACATAAATTGGGTGGGAAGTCTTGTAGCGTTGTAAAATGTTCAAGTGCCTGTTGCCCGATTCAAGTGAACGCTCATGAGGCCACTACTACCTGTCCAAGAAAATGTTCATTTTTTTACTATGTTTCATGCTCACATCAGTGTGGACAGTAATAAAGCGTTGCTTACTCTGTTTTATTTTTCGCCCCTTTTTAATAAATATTAAGTGTTCCACTTTACCAATGGCTTTGAGAGTTTGTTCAGGTGATCTGGTCTCTTTTTGTAAGAATTTACATAACTATTTGATATCTCTATCTGTTGGCTTAACCTGGACCTTCACCCTGAATTAGAGACCTGCATCTACTGCATTTTTATCACCCTTTAAACATCCAAGATGGTGGATCATGGAGCCTCAGGCTGCCTGCAAACAAGTGTCTTGACTGTTGCTCTGCATTCTGGGATTGCTGTCCTTTCCCTGACCCCAGCTCTGCTCTCTGCCCCAAAGCGCAGCTATAACTCACCCCCTGCACTTTTCCCCCTCTCCTCAGTGTATGTGTGCTTCAGAGTTGCAGAGTCGAATGCAGGCCTGAGCTCTGCTGACAGACTGGGAGTGAGAGCGCTTATAGCAAGGAGGAGGCAGGGGTTTGCTGGGCTTTAATGGCAGCTCTTGAGAGCACCATTCAAGCTGATGCAGCGAAGGGGCTGGGCTAGCTCCTCACCTTTTTTGTATTGGTGGTCACATTGATGAGGAGGGAGTAGATTACCTCATTCCCTGCGCCAAGCTAGGATGCCCCGCTGTGTGAAACCTCCCGATCCCCATGCAATCCAGCGGTGCACGTGCAGGCCATGGCCCCACTCCTCTCTACCTTTACCCAGACCTGTGCTAGCCATTTACTAGCAGGATACAGCCTTTGGCGCCCTCCGCTCCATTCAACTCTTAGCTGACAAGACCTCTGAGTAGATTCAGCACTGAGTTTTACTTGGTGCAATTCAGCATCATATTTAGCTGTGCAAATGTAAAAAAAAAAAATGTATAGCTAAATATGCTTCTGCATTGAGGTAAAAACTCACAAATTGTTCATTAGCAAAAAAAGTGGGTAATTAAATATACTTGGTGTGCTGAATTGACCCCCTCAGCTAAGAAAAGCCCAGTCATGCACTTTTGGATCGGAGGTAAAGTGTGTTTTTGTTTTTTTTTTTTGTTTTTTTTTTCTGGGGATTAAAGGGTTTCATGCAAGCATAGTCAAATCCCAGGTTTTGGTTCTAGACCCAACTCTGAAGACAACTGCAGGAAGGGGAGGTGAATTTTTGGTTTCACAAAGCGGTCTTAGACAAATGGTCCCCAACCCTTTCCTGCAAGGCCCACAAACATGTTTTATGGATCTCCAAATAGCTGCCTCTATAGCTCTACTGCTGCACCCAATACTGCCCCTGTGCAATGTGTGGAGAGCCACAGAGCCTGGCTTGTTGATGGGCCTTGTAAGAGAGGATTGAGGACCCCCTGTCCTAGACTTAATACTGCCCCTGTGCTTTGTGTGGAGATCCACAGAGCCTGGCTTGTTGGTGGTCCTTGTAGGAGAGGGTTGGGGACCCCTCTGTCCTAGACTTAATACAATTCTGTGAGTACTCACCTGTAGAATTGGTTTTGCCTGTGTTCGGTCTGGGCTGTCAGTTATCCATATACGTGTGGGCAGTCCGCCACCAGGGGGCACCAGTTACTGCAAGATCCAAAGCCGCAACTCCTCCTGTCCTGCTATAAATAGAGCCGTTTCCATGGAAATCCCCAGAACGTCAAAGCATTAAATGAGACAGGCCGGGAGGCTAAGAAAAACATGTAGGAGGGAGAGTTGTTCCATGATTCTGACTCCTCTGGGGAACATCGGGGCATTTTTGAGAGTGATCTTGGGTCTTCCTCAGACAAGGACAATTGGCTCCCCAACGATACGGATAGACTTGTCGACTGTTTTTTGAGACCTTGCACATTGTTCCCCCTATGGTGGCGAAAAAGACAGGGTGAGCTTTTCCACCCTGATAAACAATGCCTAGAGTTTCCGGAGCAGGGACATTTTTCCAAGATGGTCCTTAAAGAATGGCAGCGGGCCAACAGGTTGTCTTCGGTGCCTAAGGGACTGGATAGATGGTATCCCTTCTCTGCTGAGTTGGTCCGTCTTTGGTCTTGTCCCTCGGAGGTGGACGCTCCCGTCCTGGAGCTTTCCAATACTTCGGTTATGCAGTCTCCTGACACTACTACCTTACGCGTCAATGCTGATCGGCGCATTGGCAACTAGCTTGCCATGCTTTCACTTTTGTGTGGGCTGATTTTTGCCTGGTCTGCGCCGTGGCTATTGCCATTGCTATCAAGATGATTAAGCGCCTTGTTGAGGCCGCCAGATCCTGCAAGCGAGCGGATGAGTATAAGCACCTATTCTAAGTATGTCTCACACCCCGCTTCAAACATTAATTACACTTGGGTTAACCCACCTCTAGGTGGTGACGTTGCAGAGAAGTCTTGAAAAACAAGCCCCTCCTGGTCTATTCATACCTGGGACCTCCCACTTATCCCCCAGTGTTCTTCTCTACAAGATGGCGACAAGACAGAAGAATGAAGTCTCCTGCTTGCAGGTAGCTGGGGTGACACCTTCTGGTCTATTTCTGCCCGGCTTGTTTTATCTATTTGCCCCTGATTTATTGTGTAGCCTCCCAGCTTAGGCTGCCGGCCGGTCAAGGGTAGACGGCACCCTAAGGTGCCTAGGAGCTTGCTCCTCCGCTAGACCCCATATCATGGGGCAGCGCAGTTATCCGGCCTGGTGATCTGGATTTGGGATGCCCCGTCCCGTTGCCCCCTATTGGTATTTGCCCTGTGTCCCGCTTGGTCCCTTCTCCCTGCGCTAGATGGGGGGGGGCTGTCTGTGTGCTTGGTACATGTTTGTCTTCATGTGTTGCCTGACACTTGTTTTGCGGGGGGCTGGGTGGCGTGCGTGTCGCCGGCTCGCCTGTCTGACCAATCCCCTGGTGTGTGCGGGGCTCTGGGGGGGCCTTCTGGCTGAGGAGCGGGCGCCAAAAGACATGGCTGAGTGTGGCTAGTACTCTGGAGGAGGGGGGCAGGGCCACATCTCGCGTGGCCTGCGCTGTGCTGCTGATTGGAGGGGGGGCGGGGCTGGAGCGCCTGGTGTGCTTGGGTGGGCCCCTTTTAAGGTGGGCTGTGTTCTATTTAAGGTGGTATGGTTATTGCGGTAATTCTGCTTTTTACTGGGGACATTAGAGCTGGCTTCTTATGTCAGGGCGCGGCTGCCAGTAACCCCTCAAGGTTTGGGTTTTGTCTGGGTGCCGTCAGCGTGATCTTTAGTTATCAGCTGTATTGCAGCTGGGTCCCTTGCTCTTGTGTGCATCCATAGATATATCTATCTCTATCTAATATATTCTCTATTTTCTGTGTACTGGTTTATGCTTGTTTTTGCATTTTATTCACGTACTGACGCATGCTTGTTTATTTGCTTGGAGTGACTGTTGTCTGTTGCAGATCCTGGGATCCCGTGCTGAAGGGGTCTCCCGGTCTTAGATACCTGACTAGTGGGGTTGTCCATTACAAATATATATATATATTTTAAATTGCAAATCCTCCCACTACTGGGACATTAAAGGGGCATCCCGGGTCGCATACGGCGTAAATCCCTGGGTAATTGCGAATAGGTCTAAGAATAAGAATATTTCCCCAAGTTTATAATCCAGATCCCACATTCAAGGAGAAGTGGGAAAGAAACCTACAGGAATGTTCCCTTAATATGATACAACTACTGTTGGACCAGCAAGAAACACAACTACAACAAATAGAAACTATATACAAACAGGCGTGTGAAGAACTCACGGAATACACACAGTGGGCACAATTTGACACCAGAAACACACTAATAACAACTAAAAATATTGCACAACTCGACAAAGAAGTCTGGGAAAACAAGACCAGAAAATTAGAAAGAGACTTAAAGGCTTATCAGGAAAACAGAGCTTACAGGTGTACACAACCAACAACTAGACAACTACACAGACCTAGAGAACAAAAACCAGGCACCCGGATACACACAAGAGCCACGAAAATACTACTAACTCCAATCCAGACAACCGGAACCTTCAGGACAAAGACCAGATAAAAGGAAAACCCAACCCTCCCCTGACCCACACCCAAGTGAAACCTCATCAGAGGAAAGTTTTTTAGGAATAGACACACACACCCACCGCCCCATCCACTTTTTCAGCAAACAAAGACAAACGAGAGCCACAACAAAACCAACATGACATCAACAATAACAACTAGTAAAACGAACAGGAACATAATCTCACCAACATACCACTAACCAAAGACCAAGAATCTGTACTGGAACTGGGCCTCAATTTCTGCCCCGATACCAATACAGATAAATTTGAACTAACGAAAGACCTACACCTTTTTGCGAGAAGGGCCCTTCTCAGATATCAATATAGAAAACATGACCCCAAACAGGACCCCATGGTGGACACTACACAATTGCTGACACAGGATGACCAAGAGACCTTACAAACACTCATAGACCTGAGTGATGAACAAACAGACTCAGATGACACTAGGACAGAGTACCAAGACCCACATACCAAACAGGGTTTTCAAAAAACCATCAAGCTACTTCCCCCCACTACACCTAAATCACAGCATTAAAACATTCATAAACATGGTCAGCTATGACATACAACACATGAACACCAAAGGCAAACCACAAAAAAACCTCACTCCACCACAGATACAGGCTCTAAAACAACTCAAAGAGAATCATGAAATTATTATTAAACCAGCCGACAAAGGGGGGAACACAGTCATTCTATACAAACACCAATATGAAAAGATGTGCAGGAAAATATTAGAGAACAGAGAATGGTACAAAACAGTACCAATGACCGTGCTAGAGGGAGACAAGCGGGCATATGAAAACCTGATCAGACAAGCCCATGAGCACAACATAATTGACAAAAACATAGCTGACTTTTTAATCATCCCTAAACCTACCATACAGACTTTTTACGCCTTACCCAAAATTCACAAATCACCCTCTGACCCACCTGGGAGACCTATAGTCTCGGGAATAGACTCACTCACGAGCAGAGCAAGTGAGTATGTGGATACCCATTTACAACCTTTTGTACAGGCCCTGCCATCATATATAAAAGACACTCCCCACCTTCTGCAAACTTTACATGACATGACCATACCAGACAACTCCATACTGGTGACTCTGGATGTGGAAGCTCTGTATTCGAGCATACCACACACATTGGGACTCAAAGCGGTAAAAACCTTCTTAGACCAACTACATATAGAGAAATACGACCACAACAACTTCATAATCAGACTACTACAGTTCATATTAACACACAATATTTTTCTGTTCAACCACACACTATACCATTAAACCCAAGGAACCGCCATGGGCACAACATGTGCCCCCACTTACGCTAACCTCTACTTGGGTTGGTGGGAACACAACATCTGGCACTCGGAGGACATCGCAGACTATCAGGAGAACATCTTAGTGTGGCTACGCTATATTGATGATATCCTGATAGTCTGGGAAGGAACTGAGACACAATTAAAAACTTTTGTTAGCAAACTGAACAAGAATGAATTAAATTTGAAATTTACACTGGACTACCACAGAGAGCGGGTCTCCTTTCTAGATTTAACCATATACCGAGACAAGGAGGGGCACTTGAAAACTATTTTTTACCGCAAGCCCACAGCTGCAAATAACATACTAAGGGCAAGCAGCGCACACCCAACAGCTCTAAAAAAGAGCATCCCATATGGGGAGTACCTAAGAGCGCGCAGAAATAGCACGACCTTAACAGACTTTGAGACAGCAGCCAAGGGTATAAGGGACAGACTAACACAGAAGGGATACTCCAAAAGAATATTAAAAGCAGCCTACAAAAAAGCAAAAATGAAAGACATAACCTACTGTTTGGACAAACCAAAAAGACTACAACAACTACACAACAGATTGACAGACTTCCCTTCATACTCACCTATACACAGCAACACCAGGACATACGGAAAATTATACACAAACACTGGAACATACTCACCCATGATCCTGAACTAGCAGAATTAATCCCAAAGTCACCCCAATTAACATTCAGACGTACAAAATCACTTAAAGACTCACTGGTACATAGCCACTACAATTAGGAGGAGAAAACAACTTGCTGCAAAGTGAAAGGAACCTATAGATGTGAAAGCTGCAACACATGCAGATACATAAAACAAGGTAAAGACATCCAATTACAGAACGGTCAAACACAATCAAACACTACATAAGCTGCAATACCAGCCATGTAATTTATCTCCTAACTTGCACCTGTCCCCGTTTCTATGTAGGAAAGACAGATAGAAAATTCAGAACCAGAATCTATGAGCACACAAGAGACATCAGAAAAGGGACAACCACAACACCGATAGGGAGACATTTCCTGACACACCACAGATCAGATCCCAATAAAGCAACCTTCCAAGCACTTGATAGAATTCATGTCAGCCCCAGAGGAGGAAACGTAGAGAAAAGACACTGCAAAAAGAAACCAGATGGATAGCAAAACTAGAAGCCACAAGACCCCCGGGCCTGAATGAGTACAACAGCTATGTCCCATTCCTATAAGCGAAAAAATTCACCGCTTGCCAAAAAGAACCTACACACACCAAACAACAACTGGTCACACAAAAATAATAAAAATATAGACAACAACAAATACCAACCTACACACCATCCACACCCACTACTGACAAACCAAAATCAGAGGAATTAGCAATACAAGCACAGAAAATTCATGTATACACCAATGAGCCACTGTGCTTAATATCCATCGGCAACTGCCTTCAACTTGTAACGCCGCTGCCTTAACACAGCAGTAACACTAAAAATGACAGAACTACAATAAAATGGAGTCTCTAAGTTAAACTCCATGGACCAACACAAAATGGCGCCGCACAGACCGCAGACTCCATGAAACGCTGCTGCCCGACAGCAGCAGTAACACCAACAAGAAACATAACAACAAAAAACGGCGCCCTATAACAAACCCCATGGACTACCACAGTATGACAGCGCACAGCCCGCAGACTCCAATACACGCCGGGACCCAAAAACAGCAGCAATACAATGTCCAAAACTAACAACTACAGAAAAATGGCGTATCCATTACAAACCCTACAGACTAACACAAAATGGCGCCGCAGAGACCGCAGACCAGACAGGAGGGGCTGACACAAACGGAGGTGCACTTCTGGTTTCTAGGGTGGGAGGAGCAAATCCCTCCCACCAACAGGGTAAACAGCCCCCAATCTAGGCGCGCTGCCCATAAAAAGGAGCACGCACCGCAGGCCCCCCATTAAGCACGCTGAAAGCACGTGGGACCTAAATACAGAGTCCGGAAAAGATAAGAAAACCTCCCCGCTTTTCCAATCTGGGGAACCGGATGAGCCTGTAGAAGCGGATACCATTTACAAGGTACTAACACCATCACATACAAAAATGTGATAACCAAAAAAGCGAGGTCCAGACACTGACCTAGAAATATTTTCACAGGACATTCCCCCCACACAGTAATGAAAGGACTGAGGAAGGCAGTTCCCGAATGGTTCACAGTGAGTAACATAAAACAAAAATTATATAAAAAAAACATATACCTTCGCTGGGCATCCATTACTCATCCCTGCATAATCTTCATGCAGACCTAAACGCACTGAAAGGACTGAGGAAGGCAGTTCCCGAATGGTTCACAGTGAGTAACATAAAACAAAAATATCACAAAAAACATATACCTTCGCTGGGCATCCATTACTCATCCCTGCATAATCTTCATGCAGACCTAAACGCACTGAAAGGACTGAGGAAGGCAGTTCCCGAATGGTTCACAGTGAGTAACATAAAACAAAAATTATATCACAAAAAAACATATACCTTCGCTGGGCATCGATTACTCATCCCTATATAATCTTCATGCAGACCTAAACGCACTGAAGAAGCCATTAGAGCGAAACGCGTATGCAAATTTACCTCACTTGCTACAAACGAGGGATTACATGCAAACCTATTTTACTTGCTACAAAAGAGGGATCACATGCCCAACATTCTTGCTACAAACAGCACTTGCTACAAACAAGGGACTATAAACCCAATATACCTGTTATAAACAGGAGAGTAAACAGAGAAACAACCCTGAATTAAGGGCTGCTCACCAAAATAATCGGTGAAAAGAAACCCTTTGTATATAGTATATATTGTAAAATATTTTCCTTTTTGTTTTTCTACCGTTATATGCTTAGTTTATTATATTTTTTGTATTTTGTATTGCTTATGAAAATGTAGATGTAATTGCTAAGAATAAAAACTGCTTATTGCATTTAAAAATTCAACAAAAGCAACCTTTAATGGGAAACAACAAGTTGCACCTGGAACCCGCTTAGAGGGTGCCACACAGGGCAATTACGTAAGACCCTGAAGACACCACTCTAAGGGGGACCAACCCAAACTTATTCTTTATTTCTCTCTGAACTCCGGTTCAGAAGTGCCTTGCCCAAAACTACTCGGTACCTCCCAGACCAAAGAACACCCCCCCCTTCCCCCTCCACAAAACTAATTGCGAATACCATAATTTCACCATATGGACGCTTCCAAGGATACCGGAAACAGCCCTTCGGGGCAATCTAGGCTGTGTGGGGGTTGTGGGGCTATGCTCCCGGGGGATGTCATTATATGCATTCCATGTGCGCAGCGGAACATTGAGCGCCAGTCCAGCACCCCGGTTTCTGGCCGCCTGTGTCATCTCCTACTCCTCCCTGCCTGTTCCGGACCCCGTGTGACGTTGTCATGGGTGGGGATTCGCAATCCGAGGTATGTGCTCGGTTGGCCAGCCTTGAGAAAATGTTTTCTGCTGTGGTTGCTCAGAAGGCTCCGGCTAAGCGGAAACACTTGTCCCCGACTCCACCGGACCCAGACGTGGATGTTATTGAGGCATTGGATTGGTCAGATTGCCCCGGCTGAAGAGGGGGAGATTCTAGAGGAATTGGACGACCCTAAGGTCCAGCAGTTGTTTGGTGCTGAGGGTGACCAGGCGGCGGGGATGGTAGTTGACACCCCTTCCATATTGGCTCAAATGTTTGAAGTTTTGGATTTAGACCCTCCTGAGGCGGTTCCTCCGCCTAAGGGTGAGTTGTTTGATGTGGCCAAGCCGCGTTTGGAGTTTCCCAGTCAACGACATTTTGAGAATGTCGTCCTTAAAGAATGGGAGCAGCCTACGCGTCTCATTGGTGTTCCGCCTAGTTGGGATAAGAAGTATCCTTTTCCGGCGGACTTGGTGAAGCGTTGGTCTTTTCCTCCCGAGGTTGATGCCCCGGTTTTGGGGCTATCTAACATGGCTGTGTTGCATTCTCCTGACACTACTACCCTTAAGGATGGCGAAGATCGCCGGATTGACCAGCTGGCTCGCCACGGTTTTACCTGTGCAGGTTCGGCTTTGAGGCCTGTTCGTGCTTCGGCACTTTTGTTGTTGGCGGTTAGGTCCATTGGGATTTATTTGCGGACCTTGATCCTACTTGTGATGAGTTTGTTGCTCTCAAACGTTGAGTCCTTTTGTTTCGTTTGTCCTAGCCGCTCAGGATGACGCCATGGTGATGTGTGGCAGGACCACGGCTTTGTTGGTGGCTATCCGACGGTTGGTGTGGTTGCGAAAATGGACTGCTGACTTTAATTCTAAGAAGTCTCTTACGGCTCTTCCCTTTTTGGGTTTGCGCCTGTTTGGTGAGAAATTTGATTCGGTTGCCAAGGGAGGTAAGTTACCTCAGCGCAAGAAACTTCGTCGTTCCTTTCAGGGGGCGGCCTCTTTTAATCCCTCCTTTCGGGGAGCCAGAGCTGGCAGAGGTGCGGGCTTTTCGGCCTCCAGGGGTGCAAGCTGGAACATGGGTAGAGGCTGTGGCCGCCCCGGTCACTCCTGGGGTGCCAAACCCAAGCCCGCTGCCAAGGCCACTCAGCAATGAGGGGGCGGTTGCGACACTTCTCCCGGGTGTGGGACCAGGTGGTCTCGGACAGGTGGATCCGGGAGGTGGTGTCGGCCGGTTACAAGCTGGAGTTCGAGTCCCGCCCTCCTCCAAGATTTTTCAGGTCTCGTGTTCCCTCAGATCCTTCGGCCACGCAGGGGCTCCTGGCGGCGGTGAGGAATCTTCTGGAAATGGCAGTCATCTGCCCGGTCCCGCCTTCGGAGGTGGGCCGTGGGTATTATTCCAATCTCTTCACAGTGCCCAAGAAGGACGGGTCGGTTCGTCCTATCCTGGATCTGAAGTTCCTCAACGTGTTTATTCGTCCCCGGAAGTTTTGCATGGAAACTCTGCGCTCTGCCATCAATTCTCTTCGGCAGGGGGATTTCATGACGTCCATAGACATCAAGGATGCCTACCTTCATATTCCTATATTTCCGGCTCACCAAAGGTTTCTTCGCTTCGTGGTGGAAAAGATCGGCATTTTCAATTTGTGGCTCCTCTGTTCGGCCTTTCCTCGGCTCCAAGAGTGTTCACCAAGGTGTTGGCGGGAGTGAGGGCCCTTCTCAGAGCTCAGGGGATTCGCATTGTGCCTTATCTGGACGATCTTCACATCATGGCTCCTTCCTTCAGTTAAGCGGAGATGGACACCAGGACGGTGGTATCCACTCTGGAGAATTTCGGCTGGGTGATCAACTACCCCAAGTCCTCTCTCGTTCCGGCCAGGGTGGTGTCCTTCCTGGGGATGTCCTTGGATTCTTGCCAACACAATGTTTCGGCCTCAGGCCAAAGTTCTCTTGATTCAGGAATTGGCGCAGCTTCTTCTTTCCAATCCTTGCCCGTCCATCCGGCTAGGGATGAGACTGGTGGGGTTGATGGTAGCTTCCTTCGAGGCAGTTCCCTTTGCTCAGTTTCACACGAGGACGCTTCAGCTTCATCTGTTGGCGTCTTGGGACCGGCGACCGCGGTCGTTGGATCGGTCCTTCCGGATGTCCTCCCGGGTTCGGCAGTCTCTCCAGTGGTGGATGGTCTCGGACAATCTCTTGAGGGGCAGGTCCTTTCTGACGCCTCTTTGGTAAACTGTCACCACGGACGCCAGTTTGTCGGGATGGGGAGGTTTCTGGAAGGACCTTCAGTTCCAGGGGCGGTGGGGTCCTCTGCAGGCCCACTTGCCCATCAACGTTCTGGAGTTGAGAGCCATCAGGTTGGTTCTGTCTTGACACAGCATTTACAGGGCTTGCCGGTTCAGGTTCGGTCGGACAATCGGACGGCGGTTGCTTACATCAATCACCAGGGAGGGACTCGCAGTCTGAGTGCCCTCAGAGAGGTGTCTCTGATTCTAGCCTGGGCGGAGTCTCATGTCCCTTGCATCTTGGCAGTGTACATTCCAGGAGTGGAAAACACAGAGGCGGACTTCCTGAGCAGGTGCTCTTCCCGCCGGGGGGAATGGTCTCTCCATCCCCAGGTTTTTCTGTCTTTGTCTCCGGTGGGGGACGCCGGAGGTGGATCTGTTTGCCTCTCGTCACAATTACAAGCTTCCGAATTCGTGTCACTCTCTCAGGATCCTCTGGCGGTGGATGCCATGGTCCTGAGCTAGGGGGACCTGGGGTTCCTTTATCTGTTTCCTCTGATCCCCATGCTAGGCAAGGTGTTGCGAAAGCTGGCCCTGGAAGGGGTTCCCGCCATTCTCGTGGCTCCAAGGTGGTCAAGGCGGGTGTGGTTCGCAGACATCGTTCGTCTGGCGGTGGATCAGTTCGATCTGCATCTTCGGCCGGATCTTCTCACACTGGGTCGACTGCGTTACCCCAATTTACCGACGCTGGCTTTGACGGCCTGGCTGCTGAAACCTCCATCTTAAGGGAGGAGGGTCTTTCGGATTCTGTTATTCGGACACTTATTAGCGCCAGGAAGAGGTTCTCTTCTACCATCTATTATAGGACTTGGAGATCTTATATTGATTGGTGTGAGGCTAGATCTTTGCCCTGTCGGGTCTTTTCTGTTTGCAGGATTTTGGAATTTCTTCAATCGGGGCTGGACTCTGGTCTTCAGCTGAGTACTTTGAAGGGGCAGGTTTCTGCCTTGTCTGTCTTTTTTTCAAAAGTCCTTTGCGCTTCATCCTTTGGTCAAGACTTTCTTCCAGGGGGTCTCACATTTGCGGCCTCCTAGGAAGCCTTTGCTCCCTGTTTGGGATTTGAATTTGGTTCTCTCTGCTCTTCAGGCTCCTCCTTTTGAGCCTTTGCAGGACATTGCTCTTTCTACTGACTCAGAAGGTTGCCTTTTTGGTGGCCATCACTTCGGTTCGGCGTGTTTCGGAGTTGGCGGCCTTGTCGATTCAGGCTCCTTACTTTGAGAGACATCAGGACAAAGTGGTTTTCCGCTTCAAACCGGACTTTCTTCCTAAGGTGGTCTCTGCTTTTCATCTTAACCAGGACATTGTTCTTCCTTCCTTGTGTCCTAAGCCTAGGAATGACAAGGAGAGGGTTTTGCATTGTTTGGATGTGGTACGTTGTGTTAAGTACTATTTGCTTACTACATCTCGGCTAAGTCTTCCATTAGCAAGTGGATTAGTCAGGCTGTTGTTGGGGCCTATTCTGCCAAGGGAAAGGCTCCCCCTTTTCGTATCACTGCTCATTCTACTCGTGCTGTTGGGGCGTCTTGGGCTTTTCAGCACCAGGCTTATGTTGAGCAAGTTTTTAAGGCTGCTACTTGGTCTTCTGTTCACACTTTTTCCAAGTTTTATAAGGTTGACGTGTGGGCTTCAGCGGATGCTGTGTTTGGCCGCAAGGTTCTGCAGGCTGCAGTGGTTTGAGTTTTGCATTATTGCCTTGTTGGATACCCGCCCTTTCTGGACACTGCTTTTGGATGTCCCAAGTCTAATGATTAATGTTTGAAGCGGGGTGTGTGACATACTTAGAATAATACCATTTTGTGAATACTCACCTGTAAAATGGGTATTATAAGTATGTCACACACCCCGCTTCACCCGCCCTTTTTGGTATCCTGGATCTTTTATATGGTGAAGCTTTGTTTACAGTTTGAGGGTAACCAATGGTTTTTTCTGGTACCTTGTTTTTACTGCTGTTTGAAAACTGGGGGATAAGTGGGAGGTCCCAGGTATGTATAGACCGGGAGGGGCTCGTTTTTCAAGACTTCTCTGCAACGTCGCCACCTAGAGGTGGGTTAACCAGAAGCGGGGTGTGTGACATACTTATAATACCCATTTTACAGGTGAGTATTCACAAAATTGTATTTTTTGCTTTGCGCTGATTTTATTGCCTTTGTATTATCTGCCATGGATGAAGCTGACTGGCTTGGTGGTAGGGCTTTGGCCCTGCTGGTTGCTATGCGTTGGTCTGTCTGGCTGCGGCAGTGGGCGGCCGACGCTGCCACTAAGAAGTCCCTCACAGGTCTTCCCTTCACAGGACCAGGGCTGTGGAGTCGGAGTCGAGGAGTCTGAGTCGGAGGAAATTTTGGGTACCTGGAGTCGGGGGTCGGCAAACAATGCTCGGACTCCTACTAAATTTTGATTTAGCAAGTTTAAATGTCCCAATTCACAAAAAGTTAATTAATGACTTCTCTATTGTAAGAATAAAGACCAATGCATGCAGTGCCTTACGTAACCGCAAAACGAACACGTTAAGTGACCGTGAAGAAACATGCTTTTCATGTGCTTCACTATATTGCACGCAACGCACAATTAGAAGCGGCAATACTTATACTTTGCATAGTGTTGTGTTCTGCTGTTACAGGGAACCCATGAGTAACCTAGCCTCTCACTGATAAGGGATTAAGTAAATATGTTTTTTGCAGGACTAGAGACACTTGTATAAGTGAAGGGAACGGAGGATCAATAGTTAAAGACTGAAGCTGTACCATTGGAAAAACTGCTGTCATTCAGCAAAAGGCTATAAAAACTTGTAAACTTCGATTGTTAGCTTAAACTTTAAACATGACTATGGGATTCTACTAGGGAAATCATGTTTTATAATAAAGGCCCCTTTCTGGATCCTTTCACTGCCCTATCTTCAGCAGAAGATCAGCACACAGAAAGGAGAAGGCAGCTTCTGCCCAACTACCTCTCTCTGCTAGAAGTAATGACATGTATGTTGCCTTTCTTTCCTTCAAGGAATGTATAAAATACATTCACATATTAATACAGAGGAGTCAGGGAGTCTGAGTCTGAACATTTATCTACCGACTCCACAGCCCTGCACGGGACTCCATCTATTTGGGGATATATTGGCCAAGGATGGTCGGCTCCCTCAGCGTAGAAAGCCTTCTCGGCCCTTTCGTGGGTCTTCTTCCTTTCGTCCTTTCCGAGGGGGACGTGGCACCTCCTTCCCTGGCGGTCGCAGGGAATCCTGGGGGCGTGTTAGGGCTCGCGGCCGTCCCTGTCTCTCCTGGGGGTCCAAGCCTAAGCCCCCCACCAAGGCCCCTCAGGCCTGGAAGAGGGGTAATTGTTTTCCGGTTCAGAATCATCTGAGGAACATCCTAGAGCATATGGTGCCGATTCTGGGCATGAACCATGGGCTTCAGATGATACTGACAGACTTTTGGCTCACATTTTTTATGTAGTCTGTATCTCTCCTCCTGCCGTGGCTCCGCGGCAGCAGGGGGAGCTGTTTCATACTGTTAAACCACGCTTGGAGTTTCCTGAGCAAGCTCATTTTAATAATCTGGTGCTCAAGGAGTGGGAACGGCCTAGTTGGCTCCCCGGGGTGCCAAAGAGTTGGGATAAGCGGTATCCCTTTCCTGCTGAAATGGTTAAATGGTGGTCATGTCCTCCCGAGGTGGATGCTCCAGTTCTGGGGTTGTCTAACACATCCGTCATGCATTCCCCTGACTCTACTACACTAAGGGATAGGGAGGACAGGCGCATTGATCAGCTGGCTTACCATGCTTTTCCCTGGGGACCGCGCTCTGTCCGGTCTGTGCCTCTGCTATTAAGGCTGTTGTTAAAAGCCTGCTCAGGGGCCCCTGATGATGCTGGTAGTGAAGAGTATAGAGCTCTTCTGCGTTGTGAGGAATTTGTTGCATTTGTTCTCTCTGCCTTAGATGATACCATTAGAATGTGTGGCAGGGCTTCTGCCTTGTTGGTGGCGATACGCCGCTCGGTCTGGCTGCACCAGTGGGCAGCTGCCAACGCTGCCAAAAAGGCTCTCACTGGGTTTCCCTTCAAGGGGGTGCGCCTCTTTGGGGAACGTTTGGACTTGTTTGCTAAAGGAGGCAAGTTGCCTCAGCGTAGAAGGCAGCCCCGGTCCTTCTGGGGTTCAGGTGCCTTTTCTCCTTCCTTCAGGGGCTCCAGAATTGGACGGGGAGCTTCCTTTGCTGGAGCCCGTGGAGATTTTTGGGGCAGGGCAGAGGACGTGGCCGCCCTGGCTCCTCCTAGGGTCCCAAGTTTAAGTCCTCTCCCAAGCACCCTCTGGCATGAAGGGGCGCCCTCACCCATCCGGGTGGGGGGACGGCTACGGCTCTTGGCTCATGTCTGGAGGCGTCATGTCTCAGACCTGTGGATTCAGGAGGTGGTATCCTCCGGTTACAAGATAGTTTGCAGCCTGGCCGCCCTCAAGATTCATCAAATCTCAAAACCCCTTGTCAGCTCAGTGTCTGTCCCTGGCTGTCCAAGGCCTTCTAGATCTAGGTTTCATCTGCTGGGTGCCCTTGACGGAAAGGGGCAAAGGCTATTATTCCAATCTTTCATTGTTCCCAAAAAGAATGGGTCCATCAGACCTATCCTGGATTTAAAGCTTCCGCATGGAGACTCTGCGCTCAGCTGTGACTTTCCTACGCCCAGGGGACTTCATGACCTCTGTAGACATCAAGGATGCTTAACTTCATGTACCTATTTTTCCAGGTCATCAGAGATTCCTCAGGTTCGCTCTGGAGGGTCAGCACTACCAATTTGTGGCCTTGCCCTTTGGTCTCACCTCGGCTCCCAGGGTATTCACCAAGGTGCTGGCAGGAGTGATGGCCCTGCTGAGATCTCGGGGCTTTCGCATTCTTACCTACCTGGACGACATGCTTATCGCTTCTCAGTCCTTCCATCAGGCAGAGCTGGACACTCAGCGGGTGGTGTCCACACTGGAGTCATTCGGCTGGGTGATCAATCACCCCAAATCTTCCCTGTCTCCTTCCATGGTGAAGTATTTTCTGGGCATGATTCTGGATTCAGCTCAGGTCAAGATCTTTCCTCCTCAGCAGAAGGTGGAGGTCCTTCAAGAGAAAGCTCCTGCTGTCTTGTCCTCATCCATCAGGCAGGGAATGCAGCTGGTGGGCTTGATGGTGTCCTGTTTCGAGGCTGTCCATATGCTCAGTTCCAAATGAGGCCTCTTCAGCATCACCTCTTGTCAGTATGGGATTGGGACCCTGTGTCCTTGGATCAGGTGTTTGTCTTGTCCCCTCTGGTCAGGTGGTCTCTAGCGTGGTGGCTGGACTCAAGGAACCTGCTGGGGGGCCAGTCCTTTCTGGCCCCCTGCTGGGAGACTGTCACCACGGATGCCAGTCTGAGAGGTTGTGGGGGATTCTGGAAGTCCCTGAAGTTCCAGGGTCAGTGGGGCCCTCAGGAGGCCCATGCCTCTATCAACATTCTGGAATTGAGGTTTGGTTGGTTCTCGCCCACTTAACTCCACAGCTAAGGGGTCGGGCTGTTCAGGTCCGCTCGGACAACCAGACAGCGGTTGCCTACATCAATCAGGGAGGGATCCAGAGCAAGAGGGCCTTCAAGGAAGTGTCCTCAATACTATCCTGGGCGGAGGAAAATGTTCCCTGCATCTCAGCTGTGTACATCCTGGGGGTGGAGAATCTGGACTCTCTGAGCAGGGGGACCTCTTGACTGGGAGAATGGTCCCTCAGCAGCAGGGTGTTTCGCTCCCTGTGCCACCGCTGGGGTCAGCCGGATGGGGATCTGTTTGCGTCCCGTCTCAATCACAAGCTTCCAGTCTTTGTCTCTGTCCCAGGATCCTCTGACCTTGGCCACGGATGCCCTGGCAATGTCTTGGATGAGGTTCCAGCTCCTGTATGTGTTTCCCCCGTTTCCACTGCTGGGCAGGGTGCTGCGCAAGATAGTTCAGGAAGGGGTGCCAGCCATCCTGGTGGCCCCCTGTTGGCCAAGAAGAGTGTGGTTCTCAGACATTGTGCAGTTGGCAGTAGATCTGTACGCCCTGCCCCGGGTTCCAGAACTGCTCACTCAGGGACACCTACGCCACCCCAATTTACAAACGCTGGCTTTGACGGCCTGGCTGTTGAAACCTCCATCTTGATGGAAAAAGGGCTGCCTGCCTCGGTTGTGAATACCATGATCAGGGCTAGGAAAAGGTCCTCTTCTTCCATCTACTACAGGGTTTGGCGTACTTACATTGACTGGTGTGAGTCTAACTCACTTCCCTGTCGTGTTTTCTATTCCTAGGATTCTGGAGTTTCTCCAACACGGTTTGGATCTGGGTCTTCAGCTCAGTACTCTGAAAGGCCATGTTTCTGCTTTGGCTATTTTTTCCCAAAGATCCTTTGCTCAAAGACCTTTTTCCAGGGGGTTACTCACGTGCGTCCGCCACGTCGTAAGCCTATGTTACCAGTCTGGGACTTTAACTTGGTCTTATCTGCCCTGCAGGGGTCTCCCTTTGACCCCTTGCAAGGGGCTCCTTTGTCCATTCTCATGCTTAAGGTGGTCTTTTTGGTGGCTATCACTTCTGTTAGGCGTGTTTCTGAATTGACGGCGCTTTCCATCAAGCCTCCTTATTTTGAGAGACACCAGGATAAGGTGGTGTTTCGCTTTAAGCCAGATTTTCTGCCTAAGGTTGTTTCTGCCTTTCATCTCAATCAGGACATTGTTTTGCCTTCTCTGTGTCCTAATCCTAGTAACCCTAAGGAGAGGGTTTTACATTCTTTGGACATAGTCAGAACTAGAAGTTCTATTTGGTGGCTACTGAATCATTCAGGAAGACTGATGCTCTTTTTGTGCTTCCGTCTGGACCTAAGAAAGGTCTGGTTCCGGCTAAGT
This sequence comes from Gastrophryne carolinensis, assembly GCA_027917425.1. Lineage (NCBI taxonomy): Eukaryota > Metazoa > Chordata > Amphibia > Anura > Microhylidae > Gastrophryne > Gastrophryne carolinensis. Next base: position 13,736,942 of record CM051240.1, on the reverse strand, counting down.
CCACTATCAGCAAGTGGATATGTCAGGCTGTGATACAGGCCTACTCTGCTAAGGGGAAGGAGCCTCCCTTCCGCCTTACTGCTCATTCTACTCATGCTATTGGTGCCTCTTGGGCTTTTCAGCACCAAGCTTCTGTTTTTTTTATATATTCTTTATTTAGAATTTTCAATATACAGTAAAAATAATCAGACAGATTACATGACACATGGGTAGCATAGTAACAAGATGGAGAACAATCATGTGCATGCAGCCACCAACGTATTTGTGTCTGACAAGGGTCATACGGGAGGCCGGTGACATGTCCCGGCTCTTGTGGTGTAAAACTAAACAACCAATCGACACTCACTATTGGCTCTGCGAAAGTCAGATCAATAATAACCGCCTGCGTCAAAGGCCGTCGCGCGGGCGGCTCTTAGGGACATAGAGGGGTTGCCCCCCGGGCCCGTGGCCTATAACCAAACAACCCAGTCGCAGCAGTTTTTAGGCAGGTACTGTGTCTCCAAGCTATCATAAACACAAACTAATACAAAAACAGTTGGTGAAAGGTGGGATGTTTGGCTAGACAGTCGAGGAGGGAAGGATAGAGGTGTGGGAGAGGAAGGGGGTAGCAGCAGGAGGGAGGAAAGAGGGGAGACACAAGAAGGGGGAAGAAAGAATAGAGGAACTATGGCGGAGAGGGGCAGGACCGATACTACACTGTGGACCATTCCACCTATTACGCCTCTGCCCCCAGTAGGTCCTTGTATGCCTGTGACATTGTGAATTCGACCCAATAGGCCCACTTAAGTCTGTGTGCTTCCTCCGACTCCCGCTGAGCCGCTATCATCCCCTCGAATCTTTCAATTTCACCTACCCTATCCAGCCACTGTGTGATGCTCGGAGGTGACTGACTCTTCCAACGCGAAGGGACACACGCCCTTGCAGCATTAACCAATTGGGGCACCACCGATCTCCGGTAGCTCTTGGCGGGTATGGCCGAGTGGTGGAGGAGGAAGAAGGCAGGGTCCCATGGGATCTCTCTGTCGGTCATGCGTTGCACCACTTCCCTGACCCCCTTCCAGAACGATTGTAGAGATGGGCACGACCAGAAAGTGTGTAGAAGGTCGCCACGGTCGGAGTTACATCTCCAGCACAGCGGGGGGACAGATGGGAACCATTTATTGAGCTGTGTCGGAACTCTATACCAACGCATGAGTATCTTATAATTGCACTCTTTATACTTAGTGCATGTCGAGGTCCGGTGGACCAGGTCGAGAATCTTCTCACGTTGCTTTGGCGAAAATGTAACTCCCAAATCCTCCTCCCATCTGGCGAAGCATGGGGGATCCCCCTGGTTTTGTGCATTTAACAAAATTTTGTAGGCCAGAGAGAGAGTGTGTTTAGCAGGACCCTCCTCTTCGCACAGCTTCTCAAAACTAGTTGATTCCCTTAGCTGGAGCAGCTGGTGTCTAAGGGAATGTAGGAAGTGGCTAAGCTGCCTCCACTGCCACGCGTCCCACCTCGGAAGTCTATGCGTCTCAGCAAGTCTCTCCATCAGCGTGTTATCGCTAATGTGACTGAAATGTTTGGCCCGGCAGATACCCCTTTTAATCCATTGGTCAGCAAGCCCACCACTCATCCCGGGCGTAAATTCTGGATTTCCGAGTATCGGGAATAGCGGGGAAAGAGGGGGAGAAATTTTGTCACACTGAAGGAACTTATGGCATATCTTAAGTGTAGTCCCTATTGTTGGGTGCAACAGCTCCTGCCTCACAGCCCGCCTTGCCACCCACGAGAGGCCTCCTAGTGGTATCACTGAGCTCTGTTGCTCGATCTGAACCCATTGTTTGTGTTCAGTGTGTCTGTTCCAGTCAACCACCCTAGTGAGATGAGCGGCAGCGTAATATAGTCCAGGATCCGGCACCCCCAACCCTCCCTCTTCTTTGGGCCTGGTCAGCAAGCCTCTGCCAATTCTCGGGTTCCTGCCCAGCCAAACAAAATTCGAGAACACTACGCCAATCCTCCGGAGGAAGAAACCAGGGATTTCAATTGGGAGAGCCTGTATTAGGTACAGGAGGCGAGGCAGTAAGTTCATCTTTAGTGAGTTACATCTCCCAAACCATGAAAGCCTTTTGTGCGCCCATGTGTTTATATCGTTGGTAAAGGCTTTCAAGAGTGGGGGGAAGTTGAGTTCAAATAGCCTATTTAGGGACCTTCCTATCTTTGTGCCCAGGTACGTGATATGATCTCGTGCCCATTTAAACGGGAATGATTGGCTGAGATTAGTTTCCCTATTCGCCGGGAGGTTTATGTTAAGGATCTCCGACTTCTGCATATTTATTTTGTAGCCGGAGAGGCCTTTGTATGTCTCAAGTTCTTTAATTAAATTTGGGAGGGATATTTCCGGACTGGTCACAAAGAATAGCAGGTCATCTGCATACGCTGCTATTTTACAGTGTCCAGAGGGTAGGCGTATGCCCTGTATGCTTTGATTGTTTCTGATAGTACAGAGAAGAGGCTCTAACGTTAAGATGAAGATCAGGGGTGACAGGGGGCATCCCTGCCTCGTCCCATTACCAATGTCGAAAGGCTCCGAGTTCACACCGTTGACCCCCACTACTGCGGAAGGGCCGTGGTATAGGCTGTTTATCCAGCCTAGCATGCTATCTTTCAGTCCAATGTGTCTTAGGACTCCAAACATGAAGTCCCATTGCACTCTATTGAATGCCTTTTCAGCATCGGTTGATAGGAGAAGCATGGGGAGGTTACGCTGAGTTGCCAGATTCATAAGATTTAGTGTCTTTGTGGTGTTATCCCGGGCTTCCCTATGAGGCATAAATCCAACCTGGTCCAGGTGTATAACGTGGTGGAGATGGGTAGCTAGGCGGGATGCCAATATTTTTGCAAAAAGCTTGATATCGGCATTTAGGAGGGATATTGGCCTGTAACTAGAGCTGAGTGTGGGGTCTTTGCCCTCCTTAGGAATTACTGTGATTCGCGCCGACAGGCTATCTCTGGGGAATATGTTGCCCGAGCCCATTGAGTTGAATACCTCCAACATTCTGGGTGATAATATCCCTGCAAAAGTCTTGTAGTATAGGAGGGGGAATCCGTCCGGTCCCGGCGTTTTCCCCGTGGCCGAATCTTTTAGAGCTTTGGCTAACTCCTCCTGGGAAATCGGGTCTTCCAGTTCGCTCAGTATCTCCGATGATAGTTTAGGGAGCCCAGAACGCCGGAGGTATGCCGCTATATCTGGCGCTCTCTCACCCGCCCCATCAACAGGTACGTTATACAATTCCTTGTAGTAATGCCCGAAGACCCTGGCGATCTCTGCTGCTCTATGCTTCATGTTTCCCGTTTTGTCCTGTATTTTGGGGACGTATGTTTTGGCTCTTTCTCCCCTCAGGGCCAGGGCCAGCAGGCGACCGCATTTGTCACCTGACTCGTAGTAAGTTTTCCTACTCTTAATGAGTTGGAGTTTTGCGGAGTCATTACTTAATCTACGTAGCCGGTCCCTGAGGGAGGTCAGAGCTGCTAGGTGTTCAGATGCTAGCGACTGCTTATGCAGTGCTTCCAACCTCTGAATTTCCCCTATTAATTCGCCTACGGCCCTGCCCTTTTCTTTTTTCTTCCTGGCCCCTTGCTGAATCAGAAGTCCCCTGGCAACGCATTTGTGCGCCTCCCAGACTACCGCAGGATTAGACCCTGGTGTGTTATTTCTAGAAAAGTACTCCCTTAGGTGCTGCTGGAAGGTCTCTCTGAACACAGCGTCCTGGATGAGTGAGCTATTTAGCTTCCAGTCCCACGACCGAGGCGACTGGGTGTGTGCGTGCAATGTGAGGCCTATTGGGGCGTGGTCAGACAGCACAATATTGCCTATGGTCGCCTTTTTGACTCGCTGTAATGTGTGGTGTTGGATAAGAAACAGGTCTATTCTGGAGTACATATTGTGTGGGGGTGAGTAGTACGAGTAGTCTCTACCGTTAGGATGGAGTATTCGCCATGGATCTACTAGCTGGTGTGTATGTAATAGCCTTTTGAGCTTTCTCAGTTTGGAGTAAGGGAGATATGTGTGACCCTTGGAGGTGTCGATTATCGGGTCCAGAGTGAGGTTAAGGTCCCCCCCGATTACCACCCTTCCCTCTGCGAAGTGCGCCATAGTATCTAGAACTTCCTCTAGGAAGTCCACCTGTCCTGTGTTTGGGCAGTAAATGTTTACCAGGGTAAAGGTCTCCGACCACAACCTCCCCTTGACCATGAGCCACCTCCCCTCTCCACCACTCAGCACACCCATCTCCTCCCATGGTACTGACCTCGATATTAGCAAGCTCACCCCCCGCGTTCGGGAGTCCGGAGAGTAACTATGGTAGGAGACCGGGAACGCTCTATCTCTCATGGTGGGCGGATTTGCTGCTTTAAAGTGCGTTTCCTGTAGAAAGGCCACGTTAGCTTTCAATGCCTTAAGATTTCTCAGAATCTGTCTCCGTTTCTCCGGGGTGTTCAGTCCCTTCACGTTGAAAGAAATCAGGTTAGGTTCTCCCATGATGGCTGTCAGTGGCGGGAGAGGGGGAAGGTGTCGGGGTGAGCGGTGAGTAGAGTGACAGACGGGGAAAGCAATGGAGAAGAGACAGGGGGAAGGGGTGAGGAGAAGGCAGGAGGGTGGGAAAAAAAAAGAAAAATTGAACAACAAACAATTCAAATTATAAACGAAACAGATGGCACCGGTTATACCGGTCAGACCTCTCTGAAAGAGGGACAACTAATTAGCGGTCTCGCTAAGTCTGTGGCCTCTCCAACAAACAAACAACAAACAATTCAAATTATAAACGAAACAGATGGCACCGGTTATACCGGTCAGACCTCTCTGAAAGAGGGACAACTAATTAGCGGTCTCGCTAAGTCTGTGGCCTCTCCCTAAGCAGGAGAGAACAGAGACTGGCCTAAGTGGGGAACTGTGTCCGGCGGCGAGCGCTGGAGGCCACCTCCCCCACCGAGAGAGGCTAGTAACTTTAAACAACAGTAAGCAACTTCTGCAATCGAATGCTAATACCAGAACAGTGCGATTGAAGGGAGAAGGATTTGAGAGGGCAGCATCTATCAGGCATCGGAGCAAGCCTACTGCTCATTATCTCTGGGTCTCGGAAGTCTCTCTCTCGGTCTTCTTGATCTACTGGCTCTGCGGTTCCTAGATGCAGCGCTCTCCCGTCTCTGAGGCGGAAAGTGGGCAGCAGGCATCAGCCAGTTTGGCACCGGAACCGGGTTAACGTTGAGAAACGCAAAGAGTCCCTCTAAGTCCTGGTAAGCTCGAAGGGTGAAGGAGTTTCCACCTCTGCTGACTATCACGTGGAGGGGGAACCCCCATCTGTATGATGCCCCAGCGTTCCGTATCACGTCAAGAACCGGCCGCAGGAGCCTACGCATTTGGAGGGTGCGTCTAGAGAGATCTGGAAATATGGTGACATTAGCTCCGTCGAAATCAAGCGGACCGTGCCTCCAAGCCCGCCGTGCGATCTCTTCTTTAGTCGTAAAGTGGTGGATGCGGCAAACAATGTCTCTTGGTCGGGACGGGTCGTTGCTTGGTGGACCCAGCGCCCTGTGCGCTCTGTCGATCTCAATCGGAGTGGTCGCCTCTCTTTCAAGCAGTCGGTTAAAGATTGCTGTAATTATTTGTCTGACGTCTTCTCCTGATGTAGCCTCAGGGATACCTCGCACTCGGAGATTATTTCGTCTGTGTCTGTTTTCAAGGTCGTCGTGCTGAAGTTGCAGTTGCAAGATTTGCACATTTTGACTCTCAATCTTGGCCGCCATGTCAGCCAGTACTGCTTCTGTGGCTGAGTGATTGGAGGAGACTTTAGCGTCTAGCGACTGAAGCTGGCCTCTTACTTCCGCTATATCTTTTTTACAGGCCGATTCGTATCTCCTGATCAGTGCCTCAAAGTCTGCTTTGGTGGGGATAGACTTAAGGAAGGAAAGCGTCTCCTGGTGGATGCTGCTGTCTCCCATTGTTCTCACACTCCCTCCGACTGCCGTTGCTGCCGCCGGCGAGATTGGACTTGAGATCGGGGATGGAAGCTCAATCACCGGTGTGGAGACCGAGGCGGGGGGTGATGTAAATTCCCGAGGAACAGTGTGCACCTCTCTTGGTGGGCTGAGTGAAGGCGACTCTTCCCTCTCTGGCCACAACCGAGGCAAGGCGTCTAGAGTGTACTCCGCCGTTCCCCCGCTGCCTCTTGTTGGGGACGCTGCAAATGTCGGCCAGGGATCGCTGCCCAGCCCCGGCTCTTCTGGAGCACTTCTGGCCCGTTGCCTTCTCTGCATGAGGGGGTGGGGCGGCTGGGGTGTTGAATGGTCTGGTAACCCCGTACGTCTTGTCGCCGATCTTTGTAGGCGGTCAGAAAAAGTGAAGCCATAAGCCTCTAGCTTTCCCACAGCTGGGGCCTCTCTCACTGTCTTGGGAGCCTGTTTGGTCGGCCAGCGACGGTCTGGGGCCTCTGTGGTCTGGGGCTTCTCTCTGTCCTCCTCAGGGGGAATTCCCTGCGGCCCTGGGTTCTCCTCCTGCTGCAGGCAGGGATCGCTAGGGCAGTATTGGGCTGCTGTGCTTTTGGCTGTGTCATTTAACAATCTTGGCCTGTAGGACCGTCTGCGCACCTCCCTCCACTCCCCAGGCTCATGATCTTGATCTGCCTGTGTAGGCAGGGGGGACTGATGTGCGCTCGGCGACGCCATTTTGGTGCTGTCACTACATCTCCCCTCCTCCCCCTCCGGGTCTCTGCTTGTGGAGCTATATGATGGTTCTGCCGGTTGATTCCCACCACCGCCACCTCTCTTACCTCCGTGAGGCTTGCTGTGCTGCATCGCCTTCTGTGACTGCTGCGTGCGGCTCGGAGCCGCATGTGTCGCCGCCGGCGGGGCCCCCCCCCTCTCGAGTCTGCGCCCGACACCCGGGGCCAGTTATCGAGGCTCTCTTCAATTGCCTCTCTCTCCGCGGAGCGCTGTGTCCCGCCGTCGTGCCTGCCTCGTGCAGCTGCTCCCCCGGTCTCCTCCGTGTCTCTTGTCTCCGGCGAGGTGGGGACCGGCGCCATGTCTGTGTCCACGTGCCTCCCTCCGTCCATCTCCGCCGCTATGTCGGCTCGGGAGCTCGCGATCTTGGGCTTTCTTGTCTCTCTCCTTCTTCTGCCCCTCATGGAACACTCTGCAATCCAGGTTCAGCTGCTGGTAAGTCGCTTTTAGAGGTGATTCTCTCGGCGGGGTCGGGAGCTCAGAGATTTACAACCGCTCCATTCGCGCGCCAGGCCACGCCCCCAGCACCAAGCTTCTGTTGAACAAGTTTGCAAGGCCGCTACTTGGTCTTCTGTTCATACTTTTTCAAAGTTTTACAAGGTTGATGTTAGGGCTTCAGCTGATGCTGCTTTTGGCCGCAAGGTTCTGCAGGCGGCAGTGGTTTAAACTGTCTGATGTTACTTTTGGGATCCCACCCTACCTTACGGACACTGCTATTGGATGTCCCAAGTGTAAGGAATATCTTCTGGAACAGAACGTGCTGTATACTTAGAATAATACAATTCTGTGTTTACTCACCTGTAGAATTGGTATTATATGTATACAGCAGGTCCTGTTCCACCCCACCCTTGTTATCATTATCTTTAGTTACCTCTTTATGGTGTTGTTCTTATGTTAAACATTTTTATATATTGGTTATAGTTCTTCCGGTCTCATTTTAACTGCTTTTCAATACTGGGGATTTTGTGGAAGGTCCCTGGTATATATGGGGCCAGGAGGAGCCACTTTTCTGTCTCTGCAGTCCAGCGCCATCTACTGGATGTATAACCCAAGTGTAAGGAATATCTTCTGGAACAGGACGTGCTGTATACATATAATACCAATTCTACAGGTGAGTAATCACAGAATTGTATTTTTGTCTTTGTCCCATTCTTTCTACTATCCCTGAACTTTAAGGGTGGTATGGGATGTGGAACTTCCACTCTATCCTGAGAGTTTTTACTAGCTCCTGACACACTTTTGCTGTGAAGGTTAAGGTGTGGAAGATAAGTCATGTCTGCGAGAGGTGTCTTGGTCAATGGCAGTCACACAGTCATGAGAGGGCACTAACTCGTCCTGTTCCCCTTTAAGTCCCAATAAGGCACTAAGAAAGTGCGCTGGGCCTGCTGTAGAAGCCGCGTATTTGATGATCAGTTTGGGGTCTGACAGTAAAATCACCTCGTACCCTTTTAACCTCTGTGCGAACATGTGTTGGGTATGTACATTCTTCAGGAGGTATGACACATTGTGAGAATTGTGCAGGGTTGTTGGGTGACCGAAAGTCAGGGTGCCAGTGCCCTGAGACACGCAGGCATGCCCTGAACCTGCGTAGGCATGACCTTAGAGAAAAATGCCACTGGGCGTAATTTGCCTCTGTGCTCCTGAGCTAGGACACCAGCCATGGTTTTACAATTTTCCCTAGCAAACGATGAAACATTTTCCCTATATCCAGTCCAGGTCGTCCTAGTGATGATATGTGGGTATTTCACCCCCAGGGGGCGCTCGACTGCAAGATCAAAAAGCTGCAGCTCCTTCCGGCCTATAACGGCAGGTGTCCCTCTATGATTCTCCAGTGTTCATCTTGCAGTCTGGCTGCTGAAGATCGTTGGATACACTCTCTTGGATTTTTTGGCAGCTGAGCAGGGCCTCCTAGCCTGTCGGCCGCTGCGTCCCTATTCCCACTGATTCCGTGAGACCCACTCTTGCCTCCCAGCCGGGATTGTGACAGTAGGGAGAACGCCGGGGTCAGGCGTTTTGGCAGAGCTAGGCTCTGGGCCACAGACCCTGTTAAATAGGTAGCCGGCCATAGGCTGATGGTGAGCCTAACTGGGGGAATCACATTGCAGGCTAGATGTGCCTTGTATCCCTTCCCATCCCACAAGCTTTATTTTTGTGATGTGCCTTGTTTGTGCAACTTTACTGGGCTGCTCTTTGAGCTTCATCCTTACCTCCCTCGCTCCCTCGTGGTTTCTCTTGGGCTGCCTCTCTCTCCCCTCCATCTTGCTCATCACATACGCTGTGAGCGGGGGACAGTGGACGCTGCTCGCGCGGCTCTGTGACAGGAGCGATGCGCGGGATGTGCGCGCTGCGCAGCTGGATGCCGCGGTTCCCATGGCCGGGCCGCCCTGCTTGCTTGCGGCCATTTGCTGTTCTTGTCCCTGCCGCGGCCCTGGAGTTCGGTGATGGGTGGGTGTTTGTTTTGCGCCACCGGGGGCGGAGCCGTACGTTGACGCTTTTCTCGTCATTGTGGTGCAGCCTGCCCCTCGAGGATCACGCCGAAGCTTGTGCTGCATGCGGTGTATGGACGGCTCCTCTACTCCCGTGGCCTTGCTGCTGCCTCGTGCCTGGTTGTTTATTGGTACTGTCGGTTTCGTGAGTCCCTCTTGCTAATGATTGTTTTTTGATTACTCTGCACATGCTTGTGGGAATCTGATGGCCCTCTCTTTTGTTTTTTGTTTAGGTTGGGCCCAGTGATTGAGGGTTGTGGTTCCTCCCGGTCCCCCCTATTATTAAGAGGGATCATATAGGTTTGGGCCGTTAGTGCCTCGTAACCTTCATTTGCCAATTTTTTCTAATCATCATATGGAGGCATCTGGGGATAGGGAGCTGGGGGCCCCATCTGGGCAGGTGAAGCTCTGCCCCTTGTGCAGTGCGAGTCCTCTGGGCGGATTCAGCACTGTTTGTGCCACTTACGCCAAGAGCATCTTTTTGGACCATGACCGGGCGGCCGTTCCTGCCCCTAGCCCTTCATTGCCTTCGGCCTCGCCAGAGCCTGCGCTGCTGCACTCGGCCCTCAGTGAGGGGGAAGCCAGCCGGGGGTCCAAGGTTGATTTGGCGCATAGAGTGGCCAGTCTCGAGAGGCAGATCTCGCGAACGGCTCCTAAGAAGGCCACGAGTAAGAGACGGCACATTGTTCCTCCCAGAGCGGCTAAGAGGAAGCAAGGTGATTTGTTTAAGCCTGAAAGACAGAGGCGAGTCTTTCCGGAGCAGGCCCATTTTTCTAATATGATTTTCAAGGAATGGGAAAGGCCTAACAAGCTACCGTTGGTGCTTAAGGGTCTAGATAGGCGGTATCCCTTCCCTGAGGAGCTGGTCCGGCTATGGTCTCGTGCTCCCGAGGTGGATTCCCCTGTGTCGGGGTTGTCCAACACTACTATTTTGCCATCACCTGATACCGCTTCCTTACGTGACCCGGCTGACAAGCGCATGGATCAACTGGTCTGTCATGCCTTCACCTTTGCCGGTGCCTTGTTTTGCCCTGTGTGTGTCGCAGCTATTGTCTCCCTGGCCATCAGAAAGAAGATGAGATGCCTTGTGAATAGCGCTAAGGCTCGCAAGCGGGCGGAGGAGTATAAGGACCTCAAGGCCTGCGTGGATTTCATTGCCTTTGTTGTCTCTGCCATGGACGATGGTGTCCGGCTTGGTGCCAGGATTTCGGCCCTGCTTATTGCACTTCGCTGCTCGCTCTGGTTGCGGCAATGGTCGGCTGATGCCGCAGTCAAGAAGTCGCTTACTAGTATCCCCTTCGTGGGGCACAGGTTGTTCAGGGAGCGCCTGGGCCTTCTGGTCAAGGATGGTAGACTCCCTCAGAGACTGAAGCCTGCTCGGCCCTTTCGGAACTCATCTGCCTATCGCTGCTTTCGTGGAGGAAGAGGCTCTTCATTTTCAGGTGGCCGCAGAGATGCCTGGGGTAGAGGTAGGTCTCGCGGCCGACCCAGTCCAAGCCCCCTGCCAAGTCCTCTCAGGCATGAGGAGGCGCCCTCACCCATCCGGGTGGGGGGAAGGCTTCTGCTATTTGCTCATATCTGGAGACGGCACATCTTGGATCGGTGGATTCAGGAGGTGGTGTCCTCCGGTTACAAAATAGAGCTGGCAGTCAGGCCACCCACAAAATTTCTTAGGTCTCGGATATCCCAAAACCCATTGAAGGCACAGGGCCTGAGAATCGCCGTACAACACCTCCTGCGGTTAGGTGTGATTTGCCCTGTTCCTCGTCAGGAGCAGGGTCAAGGTTTTTACTTCAACCTGTTCACGTTTCCCCAAGAAGGACAAAACCTTAAGACCAATCCTGGACCTGAAGGGTCTCAACAGGTTTGTAAGAGTCAGACATTTCCACATGGAAACCTTACGGTCAGTGGTGAGCTCGCTTCGGCCCGGCGACTTCATGACCACGGTGGACATCAGGGATGCTTATCTGCACATCCCGATTTTCCAGGGGCATCAGAAGTTCCTGAGGTTTGCTCTGGAGGATCAGCATTACCAGTTTGTGGCACTTCCATTCGGGATATCCTCAGCCCCCCGTGTCTTCACCAAGGTGCTGGCAGGCATCCTGGCTATCCTGAGGAACCAGGGCATTCGTGTGCTGCCCTATCTGGACGACTTGCTAATTGTGGCCCAGTCCTTGCAGCAGGCCGAGAGCGATACTCGGACGGTATTGTCAACCCTGGAGGCCTTCGGCTGGGTCATCAATTACCCAAAGTCTTTTATCACTCCCTCGACAGTGAGATCCTTTCTGGGAATGTCGATAGACACTGATCAGGTAAAGATTTTTCTGCCACTGCAGAAGGTTTCGGGTCTCCAGACGCAGGTGCAGGCCTTGCTGTCCTGTCAGCGGCCGTCGATACATCTGGGGATGAGATTGGTGGGCCTAATGGTGTCATGCTTCGAGGCGGTGCCCTTCGCCCAATTTCACATGAGACCTCTTCAGTTGAACCTGCTGACCGTCTGGAACCAGATGCAGGAGTCACTGGAATTATTGCTGTCCCCCCTGGTCAGACAGTCCCTCTTGTGGTGGTTGGACACCAGGAACCTTTTGGTGGGCAAGTCCTTTCTGACTCCCCGTTGGGAGATAGTTACCACAGATGCCAGTTTGATCGGCTGGGAGGCGTTTGGCAGACTTAGAAGATCCAGGGTCAGTGGGGTCCGCAGGAGAACCGCTTACCCATAAATCTCTTGGAGCTGAGAGTAATTCGGGTGGTGCTTCTTTGCTTGACTCCCCATTTAAGAGGTCGTGCCATCCAGGTTTGCGCGGACAATCAGACGGCTGTCGCCTACATCAATCACCAGGGCGAGACTCGGAGCAAGCGAGTCCTCAAGGAGGTGACCTAGATTCTGGCTTGGGCAGAGGAGAATGTTCCCTGCATATCGGCGGTCTACATCCCCGAGGTGGAAAACCAGGAGGCAGACTCCCTGAGCAAGAGTGCCTGGGGGAATGGTCTCTCAACAGCAAGACCTTCCACGCTCTGTGCCTCCGCTGGGGCCAGCTGGATGTGGACCTGTTTGGGTCCAGACACAATCATAAGCTCCCAAGGTTTGTCTCCCTCTCAAGAGATCCTCTGGCCATTGCCACAGACGCTCTGGCAATTCCCTGGATGGAGTTCAAGTTCCTTTATGCATTCCCTCCATTTCCACTTCTGGGCAGAGTGCTGCGCAAGATAGCCCAGGAAGGGGTACCAACCATTCTGGTGGCTCCTCGCTGGCCGGGAAGGAGTTGGTTTGCAGACATAGTTCAGATGGCAGTAGATTGCTACATCATGCCCGACGACCCAGGGCTTCTCACACAGGGGTCACAGCGGCACCCCAATTTACGGACGCTGGGTTTGATGGCCTGGATATTGAAACCTTAATCTTGACGGAAAAGGGGCTGTCGGACACAGTTGTGCATACCATGATAAAGTCTGCCTCCATGATATACTACAGTTTGGCACGCTTATATTGCTTGGTGCGAGACAAAAAGTCTCCCTTGCTGCACATTTTCTATTTCTAGGATTCTGGAGTTTTTACAACACGGCTTAGACTTGGGTCTCCAGCTGAGCACCCTCAAGGGCCAGGTATCGGCCTTAGCCATTGCCAACCATAGGTTGATCAAGACCTTTTTCAAGGGAGTCACCCATGTCCGGCCACTGCGTAAGTCAGTATTACCGGTGTGGGACTTGAATTTAGTACTGTCTGCTCTTCAGGGCCCTCCTTTCGAACCTCTGATGCTGCATTGCCTATTTTGACTCTCAAGGTGTCTTTTTTGGTAGCGATCACCTCGGTGCGTCGCGTATCAGAGCTGCCCGTGCTTTGTATGAAGCCTCCCTATTTTGAGCGCCATAAGGATAAGGTGGTTTTTCGTTTTAAACCTGATTTTTTGCCTAAGGTCGTTTCTCCCTTTCACCTTAATAAGGAAGTTGTCTTGCCTTCCTTGTGTCCAGCACCGACTAATTCTAAGGAAAAGACCCTCCATGCCTTGGATGTGGTCAGAGCCATTAAGTATTACCTGGTTGCGACTGAATCCTTCAGGAAGTCGGATTTGCTCTTTGTCCTAACAGAGGGCTCTAGAAAAGGTTTGCCACCAGCCAAGTCCACTCTCAGTAAGTGGATCAGACAGGCGGTGGTGCAAGCATATTCTGCCAAGGGGAAGGAACCCCCTTTTGAGATCACAGCTCATTCTACCAGAGCTATTGGTGGCTCTTGGGCTTTTCAGCACCAGGCATCAGTTGAACAAGTTTGTAAGGCCGCCACTTGGTCTTCAGTTCATACTTTTACAAAGTTCTACAAAATTGATGTCAGGGCCTCAGGTGACGCAGTCACCTGAGGCCCTGAAAGGTGCTTCAGGCCATAGCGAAATGAACCACATGCTGTTCCACACTGGGGGTCCCGCCCTATATGGACACTGCTTTTGGATGTCTCACATGTCATCCCTGGGACGACCTGGACTGGATATAGGGAAAAATACAATTCTGTGAAACTCACCTGTAGAATTGTTTTTGAGTATATCCAGTCCAGGTTGTCCCACCCCGCCCTTGTTCATTATCTCTTGTTTGCCTGTTATGGTGGTTACCATTTTTATTCTTGGACTTGAGTCCTTAAGTCTTGTTTAGAGAGAGTACAAGCTGAAGCTATGTGAAGTAACATGGTTTCTTGGCCTCCCGGCCTGTCCTTTTTTTGTTTACTGCTTTTTAACCACTGGAGAATTATAGAGGGACACCTGCCTTTATAGCCCGGGAGGAGCTGCAGCTTTTTGATCTTGTAGTCGAGCGCCCCCTGGGGCGGAATACCCACATGTCATCACTGGGACGACCTGCACTGGATATACTCAAAAACAATTCTACAGGTGAGTTTCACGGAATTGTATTTTTTCAATAATCTGGGAGACCAAGTCTAGGCATGCATACAAGAGCATTTTTTTTTTAATAAATTCTTTATTTATTTGTTTTCCGGTTAAAACCTTAAACATATTGCATATCAAGCAATCAAACAATAAAGATCCTTATTGTGAATGACATATCTATATATACACTTGTTTCTGCATCACGCTCAAGTCTAACCCATGGCACAAACACATATTGTTCAAAGATGCATAGAACTTAACAGGGTAAAAGCAGAGGGGTAGGCAGGGTATTTGTGCAGGGAGAATGTTTGGGAATACCAACACGGGGGGGGAAGGGGGGAAAGGGGGGAAAACTGAGCTGGAGGGGACAGTACGTCAGGCGCAGGCCATTGTAAATACCATGGTGCAGGAACTCAAGGCCCTAGGGAGACTCCAAGATTGACTTACACTCATCAGAGTCTAAAAACAGCATTCAATTATACCAGGTGGTGGTGAATTTCTCCGACCCTCTATCTCTGGTCTGTATAAGACTCTCGAAGCGCATGATATCATTCACCTTCAAAACCCAGGTTGCTAGCGAGGGGGGACCCACCTGCCTCCACATCAACGGAATACACGCCTTGGCTGCATTCAGTAGCTGACATTGGAGAGATGTCCTATAACTCTTAAACCGGGCATTAGTTAGATGGAGTAAACACGCACCCGGGTTGTCAGGTAAGTGATATTCCGATACAACGTTTGTTACCTTCCTGACGGAGTCCCAGAAAGGTCGAATTTTAGGGCATGACCAGAAAATGTGTAATAAATCACCCCTCTCCGCGCCACACCTCCAGCAATTAGTCGACGAACCAGAGGCCCACTTACCAACTACGGTGGGGACTGCGTACCAACGGGTAAGTAGCTTATAATTGCACTCTTGGAATTTGGTACAGATGGAGGTTTTATGTGGCGTGGAGAGAAGCCACCTGATCCGGTCTGGTGTCAGGGAAATACCCAGATCCCGTTCCCACTTTCTAACGGAAAGCGGCACCTCATCCGCCTTGGGGGAGATGAGTAGCTTGTACATGAGGGAGAGGACGTGTTTCTCAGGATTATTGCTCATACAAATTTCCTCAAAGGTCGTAAGAGGCCTATATCTGGTAGGGAGGTCCCCAAAGGACCCTAGGAAATGCCGGAGCTGTATGCTCTGCCAACTCGACCAACTCGACCATTCCGAAAGCTCCCTGGCTTGAGCTAATGACGATAGATCCGACCATCCACCCTCCGACCAGAAATGTTTAACTCTATAGATGCCTGCTCTTCTCCATTCCATCGATCTTGGCCCCTCACAGCCCGGGAGGAAGTCCGGATTGTCCAGGACGGGAATCAAAGGGGAAGAAATTTCCGGCAGGTCAGCAGCAGACTTTCCTATTTTTAATGTGATTCCTACAGTAGGGTGTTTAAGAGCCAGAGGGACGTCTTTCATCCCCAACCACATAATGTTTGGTAGCGGTGCCTCCGCAGCCTCCTGCTCCAAACCAACCCACTGCTTGGTGCTCCTATGTAGACACCAGTCAACTATTCTCCCTAGGTGCACAGCAGAATGGTATCTCATTGGGTCCGGAAACCCTATCCCCCCGTGCTCTTTCGTCCTGGTGATCGTTTCTCTGTCAATCCTGTGCCGTTTTCCTCCCCAGACAAATTTGGCAAAGAGGGATCTAACCTCACAAAGAAAGGCTGGTGGGATCGCTATCGGGAGGGCCTGCAGAAGGTACAACAGCCTAGGGAGAAGGTTCATCTTCAGAGCGTTGCAGCGCCCGAACCATGACAATATTTCAAGAGACCATTTTGAAATATCTTCATAAAATTTGTTAAGGAGAGGAGGGAAGTTTAAGCCAAAGATTTTGGAAAGGTCACACCCAATTTTAGTCCCCAGGTAAGTAAAGCTTTCTTTGGCCCATTTGAAGGAGAACGAGCTCTGCAGGCGGGTGAACTTTTCTAATGGTATATTAATATTATCTATCTCTGATTTAGAATAATTGATTTTGTAGCCTGAAAGTTCCCCATACTGTTTGAGCTCTTCCATTAGGTTAGGTAATGTAATTTCTGGGCCCGATAGGCAGAAGATCAGGTCGTCTGCATAAGCAGCCACCTTATATTCTGCCCCCACAACTCTCAGGTCTGATATCTGGGTGATGGCGTATCCTGCAGAGTAGTGGTTCAAGGGTCAGAATAAAAATCAGGGGAGACAGCGGGCACACCTGTCTCGTCCCATTGGAGATACTGAAAGAATCCGAGAACACGCCATTCACACGAAACAACGCCGAAGGACCCTCATAAAGGCTGTGGATCCAGCTTAATGCTTTGGGGCCTAGACCCAAGTGATGTAGGGTGGCCTTCATGAAAAGCCAGTTGGCCCTATCAAATGCCTTCTCGGCGTCGGTCGCGAGGAGAAGGGCCTGTATGTTTTTCTGTTGTGCTGTATGGATTAGGTTCAACACCTTAATAGTGTTGTCCCTAGCTTCCCTATATGGCATGAAACCTACTTGATCTAACCCAATTACGTGGTGGAGGTGTGGGGCAATTCTGGTGGCCATGACCTTGGCGAATATTTTAATATCTGAATTTAAAAGCGAAATAGGTCTGTAGCTGCCACACTGCGAAGGGTCTTTCCCCTCTTTCAGCAGCACAGAAATTAATGCCCTTAGGGTGTCTGTCGGAAAGGAGCCCCCATCTCTTACCGAGTTGAAGGCCGACAACATTCCAGTGGCCAAGATCGACCTTAATCGTTTATAGTAAAGCGCCGGAAGCCCATCTGGACCCGGAGCTTTCCCACCCGCTGTCCCCGTGATCGCCTTCTGCAGCTCCATCAAAGAGATGGGCTCCTCCAAACCCTCGACCACCTCAGACTGGGCATCCCCGACTCGCCAATATATCTCGCTACTACTGCCGTCTGGTCAGGTCTCTGGTCTTTCGGCAGGTTGTATAAGGACTGGTAAAACCTCCTGAAAGACTCTGCAATCTCACTTGTTAGGTGTCTGACCCAGCCATCTGGGTCTGTGATTTTTGGGACATAGGTCTTTGCCCTCTCAGATCGCAGGGCCCTTGCCAATAGCCTGCCACACTTGTCCCCCGACTCGTAGAAGGCTATCCGGCATTTGGTCAATTGAGCCTTCAACTTATCACAACTCAGCGTTTTAAGCTGTTCCCTCAATGACGTCAGAGTAGCAAGATGGGCGGCTGCAAGGGACTGTTTGTGAAGTTTCTCAAGTGTCCTGATCTCAGCCAGGAGTTCCATTGTGCGTTTTGCTTTTTCTTTTTTGACTCGGGAACCGATTTTGATAAAAATCCCCCGAATAACACATTTATGAGATTCCCATAAGACTCCAGGACTAATCTCAGGGGAGGCGTTGAGGGCAAAGAACTCTTGGAGCTCTTTTTGGATTTCCTCCAGGACTACCTGGTCTTCTAATAATGAGGTATTAAGCCGCCAAGACCATCCCTTTATGGTTGGGCTCGGCAGAACTGCTATGAGTATGACTGGGGCATGGTCAGAAATGGTAATGTTACCAATTTCTGCAGCAGAGACCCTGGATAGTGTGGCATGGGGGATAAGGAAGAAGTCAATCCTAGAGTAGGAGTTGTGGGGGGCAGAGAAGAACGTAAAATCCTTATCCGTCGGATGCAGGATTCTCCAAGGGTCTATCAACTGATGCAGGGCGATTACTTTCTTAAGCCTATTAAGTTTTGTGTAGGACAGATGGGGTGAGCCCTTAGAAGTATCGATAAGTGGGTCCAGCGCTAGATTAAAATCACCCCCAATAATCAATTCGCCCTCCCTAAAGGTAGAGAGGTTATCCATCACCTTTTCAAGGAAGGATGTCTGACCCGTGTTTGTCAGGTAAAGATTGGCAAAGGTGTAAAGATGAGACGCTAGCCTCCCTTTCAGGAAGATCCAGTGTCCCTCTTCGTCAGTTTTATAATCAACAAGCTCCCAGGGGAGACCATTATCAATAAGGATGCAGACCCCCCGTGACCTAGAGTCCGGGGAGTAGCTGTGGTAGCTTTTTTGGAAGGTTCTATTGCCAAGAGAGGGTGGTCCACCTGCCTTGAAATGTGTTTCCTGCAAGAAAGCAATTTGAGCCTTAAGCCCCTTAAGATTCCTCAAAGTAAGGGACCTTTTTTCCGGGGCTATTAAGTCCTTTGACGTTCAGGGAAACTATGTTAAATTCAGAGATAGCTCTGGCCGGAATCATTGGTTTGCCCCCCCTGGCCATTGTACCCACGTGTTTTGGCCCAACACTCAATATTAAGGGGGAAGGGAAGGAGGGAAAAGAGGGGGTATGAAGGGTAACTAGTCTACCCCTGGGATAGGAGGCGCACTATAACCAAGTGTAACACAAAACAAAACAAGTTAGAGTTAAACAGTACTATTCCAAGTATGGATAATAGAGGCTTCGGTCGCCAAGACGACCGAAAGCCCAACCTATTGGGGGGGTGAAGCGTCTGGCAGGGAAGACGGAACTCAAAAGCAAGCACCCCACTGTCACAGAACATCTTCGGTTTATTTTAATTCTCTGTGTGTGTATGTTGGGGTAATACATATGTGTGTGTATACATATAAATATATATATATATACACTTTAGTTGACCTGCCTGTAAACCCCTCATTTCTTTTCTCCCCCCTCCCACTTGGATTTTACTGTTATCTAACCCTCACATGCCAGGTCAATGCTGATAACCATCTCCTACTCACCTAGTAATAAAACCACTTGGAAAAGCCAAATAAACAAATGGCCAATAGATCCCAGCTAGGTCTCTCATGCTTGTCACCCCCTCCCTTGGAATGTGGTCAGTTGGTATCCTATAGCAGAAATGGGAGGGGTAGGGAGACCCACTGTTCTGGGGCCTATAAGCATGGCTGGGAAGAATGGCCAGAGACACTCGATCTGACCATCAAGAGTGACACGCTGCTTTTAACATCCAAGCTGAACAAGACCAGAAAGCGTGTGAGGACAATTGATTTGATCAAAGAGAACGCAGCCCAGACGGACTTTTAAGTATCTTTTCCACCTTCTTTTATTTTGCATTGCTATTTATCTTATTTACTGTGTCTTATAGTTAATTCTGCTGTTAGCACCTTGCATCGTGTTTCTTGTTGTTTTGTGTTTTCTGTTTGTTTAAATAAATTCTAAAAATACAGCAGATGTTCACTTATGCTTTTGATTAGGGATATAAAAGGCCCACGCTAGTCTGAAGAGCCTGGCTACCCTACTTGCCTAGGACGCTCGATCGCCCCCTGCCTGGAAGTGGTTGTGGGTCGATCGATACGTTTGATCTGATTGTATTGTGTGTGTGGCCTGTATTATATTATAGAGTTGAGCATTGTTGTGCTCTGGTGGCAGCAGTTTATAACCACGTGTGTTGCCAATTAAAGAATTGCAGTGACCCACGTGGGGTACGATTGGCCGGTCTGATCAGATGAACTATCAATAGGTCTGATCAACCCGTGCAATCGTCACAAATTGGTTGGCAGCTCATGGGATTACATTTTTATTTCTTTTCAATTTAGAGCATAACTGTTGTGTTAAGTAACCCTGTATTGAAGGACTTTATTTAAATTAATCAGTTATTTTATTGGTGCATAGTTGTGACGGTAAATAAGCAGATAGCAATTGTTTGCCCCTCTTTTTTTGTTTTGTTTTTGCTGAAATGTCTGGGCTGGCGCAGTACAAGCAGACGAGCAAAGAAAATTTGATCAATGAATGCCAGCGCAGACAGTTGCCTGTTTATGATCGAACCAAAACACAGCTTGTGCAATCGCTCTATGAAGCCGATCTAGAGGCACCAACGCAGCTTGTAACAGATAGACTTGCATGTTCCAGTGCAGCTGATCCGTCCCAGACTGAGGTGGTTGTTGAAGTGTCTGCTCCCATCGGATCTCCCAGCCCCAGCCTCTCTGCTTCTGGCAGGGACCCCCAGCTCCAATCGGTCCTGAGCCAGCTAAGTGCCACCGATCCGCAGGCCTATCTACAGTTCCTGGAGCGTCAGGCAGATCGGGAAGCTGCACAGCGCCAGGCAGATGGGGAAGCTGCACAGCGCCAGGCAGAGCGTGAGGCTGCCCGCCGTCATGAGCTGGAAATGGCTAAGATCCGACTAACCACCCCTGACCCTGCACCTCGCTTGCCTTCAGCGGACTCTGCATTTCTAACTGTGGGTTCTGCCCCAAAGTTCCCAGTAATGGACACAAACTGCGACGTGGACTTGTACTTGCAGTCCTTTGAGAAGATCTGCCGCCAGCATCATTTGCCACGGTCTCAGTGGGCATTGTACCTAGCCCCAGGGCTGAAGGGAAAGGCTTTGGAGACATTCATTGAGCTGCCTCCTGAGAAAGATGGGGACTATGAGGCAATAAGAGACTCCATTGTTGAAAAGTATCAGCTCACCCCAGAGGTCTACCGCCGGAGGTTCCGATCACTACAAAAGGGACCCGCGGACAGTTACCTAGACCTGTTGGCCCGACTGCGTACCACCTTCCGACAGTGGGTCTATGGCCTCAAAAAGAACAGTTATGATACCCTGGAGGACTTGATGGTGCAAGACCAATTCATGCACGTTTGCCCCCCTGACCTCAAGCAGTTTGTGTTGGAGCGCAAACCTAATTCGGCCAGAGAAGCAGCAGAACTGGCTGACAGCTATGTACACACCCGGGTGTCTGATGGCCGTCGTGCGTCCCCTAGTAACTGGAAAGAAGAAAGACCATCACCCGCCTGCCAGTCACCATCTGCCAGTCAGACATCCCAGAAGCCCTTCCGGGAAGCCTCTGGTGCTAAGCGGGCACCTGCTGAACCTCGCACTTGTTACAATTGTGGGAAGGTCGGGCACCTCCGACCCAACTGTCCGGAGAGAAAAGCAACTGCTGCAGCTGGCCAGATGAGCACCTCTTTGCCGTTTGTCCGTCAGAGTGTCCGGAGCGACGATGAAAACTTGCAGCCCGTTGTTGTCGGAAACCGCCTGGTCTCAGGATTTCGTGACACAGGAGCTGAGGTCACGTTGGTTCACCCTGAACTGGTGGGCCCAGAGAATATAACCCCTGGAAAATTCCTCACCCTCACTGGAGTAGGAAGGCTCCGTTCACATGTGCCCCTTGCTGAGGTGTATATGGATTGGGGAACGGGCAGAGGGATGAGAGTAGCGGGGCTTTCTGATGAGTTTCCCACGGATGTGCTGTTGGGCAGGGACCTGGGTCGGTTGGTCTCTTACTTTGAGCCCTCAGCAGGTGCATTGGGGTTACCAACCGAACCTTCGGGGCACGTAAGGGTACTAAGCAAAGGTGCAGGTGTGGCATCAGGGTACCTTACGGGTGGGCCAAGGGTGGAAGCCGGGTTTGGGACACCCAGATCTCCCAGAGAGGGGGATGGAAAAGGGGTAGGTAGTAGGCCTGTAGAACCCCTTAAGTGTAACTGTAATCAAATTGTGCAGAGTAGTTCTGAGGCCCCAGCTGTGTCAGTGCCAGCAGGTGCTCAGACAGACACTGCACAACCGACATCTGAGGCCCCAGCTGTGTCAGTGCTGGTTGGCCCTCAGGAGAGTGTTGATAGGGTGGCTGGAAAGTGTGGAGCCGCCCTGGAACAGGCTGTTCAGGCTGGAATTAGTCTGGAGAGCCGTCACATAGATGGAGATAATCGAACATTTGATCATACTGGAGGGATCACTCCCAACTTGACTGTCCTCTTCAGCGCTGCAAAGGTTGCAGAGCCGGAGTCTAGGGTTGTCAGGCAGAGCCCCAACACCGATGGCGGTTTGGCCTGCCCTGAGCCCACTGACTCCACTCTTAGCAGGCCTCAACCCCTGCTCCTGGTCGCCCCGGGGCAGTGGGCTGGGACTTGTAGTGCCACCTTGCAGCCAGCGCTGCAGACGGACAACCCTGGGAGGCAGTTCGGAAGCCTAGCTTCCAGCTCCCCGGGAAAGCAAGGTGACCAAGCATTTGGGCCGAATCGGGAGGGCCTACGTCTAACCGCAGACTTCCTGAATTGTCCCAAAGCTGGGGCTGTGGTGAAGGGAACAATCCCTGGATCCTGGGATCTGCCACGTGACATAGATCCAGGGCAACCCCTACCAAAGCTGAGTGAGAGGCAAGAAGGATCAGGGGAGATGGAACAAACCACGCCTTGGTCTGACATGAGGGTAATTCCGGCCACATACGGGCCCCCTCATTTTACTTGCCCACACGTGGGAAACATGGCTGCTGGTGTCCCTATCACAGGAGTCCCTCTTCCAATGCCTGTCAGGCTCTGGAAAAGATGGATTCCCTGGGAACGTGGACAGCCTAGTACTGGTGTTGCCCAATCATTCAATGGCAAACCAGAGTCATGCCCCTGGGCCCCTATGCTTCTTCCCTGGTGATGGTGTGTCCCTTCCTGCCTCGAGCACAACCCCCCAGATGCCATGCCCAGTGCTTGGAAAGACTCCCCCTGCAGGCCCCTGCCCACCTGGACCCACTGCTGTGGATCCCGGTGGCACTAGGAATGAGAGCAACTGGGAACCTCACCTTTCCTCTTAAATGTGCGCATTGGGGAAAGTGACTGTGGGTCACTGTCCCCACCTCGCATCATAGGGGGGAAGGTGTCACAGAACATCTTCGGTTTATTTTAATTCTCTGTGTGTGTATGTTGGGGTAATACATATGTGTGTGTATATATATATATATATATATATATATATACTTTAGTTGACCTGCCTGTAAACCCCTCATTTCTTTTCTCCCCCCTCCCACTTGGATTTTACTGTTATCTAACCCTCACATGCCAGGTCAATGCTGATAACCATCTCCTACTCACCTAGTAATAAAACCACTTGGAAAAGCCAAATAAACAAATGGCAAATAGATCCCAGCTAGGTCTCTCATGCTTGTCACCCCCTCCCTTGGAATGTGGTCAGTTGGTATCCTATAGCAGAAATGGGAGGGGTAGGGAGACCCACTGTTCTGGGGCCTATAAGCATGGCTGGGAAGAATGGCCAGAGACACTCGATCTGACCATCAAGAGTGACACGCTGCTTTTAACATCCAAGCTGAACAAGACCAGAAAGCGTGTGAGGACAATTGATTTGATCAAAGAGAACGCAGCCCAGACGGACTTTTAAGTATCTTTTCCACCTTCTTTTATTTTGCATTGCTATTTATCTTATTTACCGTGTCTTATAGTTAATTCTGCTGTTAGCACCTTGCATCGTGTTTCTTGTTGTTTTGTGTTTTCTGTTTGTTTAAATAAATTCTAAAAATACAGCAGATGTTCACTTATGCTTTTGATTAGGGATATAAAAGGCCCACGCTAGTCTGAAGAGCCTGGCTACCCTACTTGCCTAGGATGCTCGATCGCCCCCTGCCTGGAAGTGGTTGTGGGTCGATCGATACGTTTGATCTGATTGTATTGTGTGTGTGGCCTGTATTATATTATAGAGTTGAGCATTGTTGTGCTCTGGTGGCAGCAGTTTATAACCACGTGTGTTGCCAATTAAAGAATTGCAGTGACCCACGTGGGGTACGATTGGCCGGTCTGATCAGATGAACGATCAATAGGTCTGATCAACCCGTGCAATCGTCACACCCACCATCCCCCGACCCCTGCTTAGACACGTACACCCGCCAATCAGCCACTTATATTAATATCAACCGTACTAGAGAAAAGAGAGCTAGAGGAAAACAACAACCTAGAACTTAACAAAAGACCCAACGATGGCTAGGCCTGAAGGGGACCTCTCCATGGGACCACATCCACGTAACTCTTCTGCCCCAGAGTAGGACTGGTCTGCCCTACTAAATCACAGCAGATACAATGAAGGAATGGGGCGACAGAGAGACAAGGGGTCAACGCTGGTCGTCACTCTTGGAGCTCGCTGATTGCTGGGGCGGAATTCTCTCCACCACTCCAGACGGGGACGCCGGAGGGCGGGGAGAAGACCTTAGCCCCCCCGACCGTCCGTCTAGGAGAACCGAGCGGGGGTTGCGGCAAGGAAAGATCGTTCTGCCTGTTCCGAGACAACCCGCCCCCGTACGGAGCGGAGGTCCTCCTTAGGCGCTGCAGATCCCGATAATTCTTCGGGCCCCTCTGTGGTCCGCTCGAGGACTCATGCGCAGGGAGGGAGAACTCCGGGGATAACCAGTCCGGGATCTGGACGGGCTCGCAGCGGAGAAACTCAAACAGATTCTCCAAGTCTTGGGGCGACTTCAGACTGAAATTGCGCTGCTCTTTCTTCACAATTAAATGAGGGAAAGCCCCATCTGTAAGTGGCTCCGTTTTTAACAATAACTTCAAGAAGGGGTTTAAGGGCCTTCCGCATCTGCAAAGTCCGCTTGGATAGGTCTTGAAGAATTTTAACAGCAGCTCCGTTGTATTCGACTGAGCCATTGTACCAGGCTTTCCGAAGTATTTCCTCTTTGAGAGAGAATAAATGGACCTTACACACCACATCTCGTGGAAAACCGGGATCCTGACTTTTGGGGCCAAGGGCCCGATGCACTCTGTCGAGCTCGATAGAGGTATCTAGATCCCGATCAAGGACCGTGTTAAAGATGTTGGAGACTACGCGCTGTAGGTCTTCTCTCCCGGACGCTTCGGGGATACCCCTTAGACATTGATTATTTCGCCTACTGCTGTTTTCCAGGTCATCCATATGGAGAAGGCACATTTGCAACATTGTTTCTTGCCGATCGCATCTGGATTCTAACGCTTGCACGCGATCGGCTGCTGTAACACCCTCCGTCTCAAGGGTATTAACTCTCATCTCGACATCTGAAACCTGATGTTTGATTGTTGCTAGCTCCCGTTTGAATGTTGCTTCATATTTTGCGATAAGGCTTTCAATGTCAGATCTCGACGGAATCCCCTTTAGAAGCGAGATGGTCTCTAAATGGATTTATTCGGCATGGGACTGTGATACTTCAAGAGAACCTCCATCGGGAGAGAAGTGCTGTCCTGGTGAGGGTACAAGATGCGCGCCAGACGGGGACGAAAAAGACCCTGGAGACATGGGTGAAAGTCTCGGTCCTTCCTGATCGCTTATTCTCTCCGGGGATGGTAGCAAAGGTGATGGTGGGGAGCCCAGCAGGGAAGGGCCCCAAAACTCTGCTGGGTGTGCTCCCTGGGTGACCCCCCATTGACTTGGGATCTTTTGGGGAAGTGCCCCCGGCAGAGCGGTCCCTTCAACGTCAGTAAGGATTCCAGGGGCATGCAGAGCAGTGTTGTCCCCTCTTCTGGGCTCAAAATCATACTTTAATAATTTCGGGTGCAAAGGAGCCTTGCCCCTCTCTGACCCCTGCACCACTTCTTCCAATGAACATAATGCCGCTGGGGGAACAGCAGGGCAGCTCATCTCCTGCTGCCTGTCTGGTATCTTTTTTGGGGGGGGGGGGGACAGGGAGTGTGCTTTTTCAACATTATAATGTCCCATGTGCCTGCTAGTGAGAGCTGCAGCAGGTGCTGCCTCTTCAATTTCTGCTCCCCGCTGCAGAGCCCCGCAGCGCAGCTGAGCGCCACCCTCTGTCTTCGCCGAGCCTGTGTCGGCATACTGAGCCTCTCTCTCCGCTCCCCTTCCTCTCTGTGACGGGCCCTCCGAAGGCTGCGGTGCGGGCCGTGACGTGAGCAGTGATGCGGCCGCCTCCGGCTCAGTGGCCGCCATCTTGCTACTCCCCTCCCGCAACTCACTGCGCTCCTCGCTCCGCGTCCCTCCTCGCTCTGCTGCCCGATCAGTCGTGGGCCATGGGACATCACGCTTTCTGGGTCTGAGGCCTCGCTGAATGATGAGGTAAGGCAGGCCGTCAAGTCCTCCTCCTCCCGTCCCGCCGCCATGTTGCTCGTCACTCCTCTCCCGCCGGTGAGCCATTTCCCTGCAGTCGCCCATTTCAGGAGGGGTCTTCTTGTCTCCTCTGCCCTCTCTCCTCTTCACCTTCTTTTTGGACATATCGCCAGCGGCCATGTTGGCAAAGCTCAAGTTGAATAAGGGGTCTAGGGTCCGGGAGCAGAGCTATGTGCGTCCACACTCCACCATTGCCAGGACACACCCCCACAAGAGCATTTTTTAAATACACAAAGGTATTACACATTTCCTCAGACCATTGTATGGTGTCAGGCTGATTAACATGTGTGTGGGCTTGCAAGTTGTGGTCATAAAAAGAACAATCAGGTATCCATTGGCGGCAGTAACCAATCATGCCAAGAAAGGTTAGCATGTCTTTCTTGGTCTGTGGGTGGGGCAGACCCACAATGGCAGCAATTCAGGGGCGTGGTTAAGCTATGGACAGGCGTGAGGAAGCATCTGAGAGAGCTCTGCACATACTACAGCTAAATCAACCCAATACCCGAACCTACCGTCAGCAGCCACCATGTCGAGGAGGAGGAAGAGTCGGCTGACATCTCGAGACACCCGGGCCGCCAAGATAATGCAGTATTTTGCGGCTGGAGATGGTTCAGGGTCGAGAGGAGGAGGACGCAAAATGGCGCCGGGAAGAAGACAGGCAGAGCAACAGGAAAAGCAGCGGGCGGCGGCTGCCGGACCTGACACTGACGCCCCGCGGGAATGCGCGCCCCGGGACTCACCTCAGAGGGCGGACGTGGATGAGGGGAGAAGCACTGCTGCCTCCACCGATCGCGGAGGCTCTATGAGCGAGGACACGGTGGGAGACAGTCTGACGGCACCGCCGGCGGAGGCGACCCCCCAGGCAGCCGGAGGGGAAGATGCGGAGGCGGCGGAAGAGCCGACAGCAGAGGTGAGGCGGCGGTACCTGAGCGCGGCGCCGGCCACGGTAGTGAGGCTGCATGATGCCAGACAGGTGCT
The DNA here is from genome assembly GCA_027917425.1 of Gastrophryne carolinensis. Taxonomy (NCBI): domain Eukaryota; kingdom Metazoa; phylum Chordata; class Amphibia; order Anura; family Microhylidae; genus Gastrophryne; species Gastrophryne carolinensis. The sequence continues at coordinate 13,710,016 of CM051240.1, read as the reverse complement.
GGAGGAGCGGACTCCTGCGAGGTACTCTACTGGGGGCTTCTCAGTACCAGCAACGGGAGATGAGGAAGGGGGCCCGGACCCAGGAGGAGATAATGAGAGGCTGAGAGGGCAAGCTGAGATTGCCTCGACCTGGCAGGGAGACTTTTCAGAGCCCTCAACCCCTCCCTCGGTCATAGAAGCAAGCTCCTGCTCAACTCCCTCTGTCAGCCAGGAGATGAGTGCTGGATCTTCACCTTTGGCTTCCTCGCAGCACGACCCAGAATGCAGCATTTGTGATCCCATACAGCCCAGTCCCCATGGCTATGAATCCCCTACTAGGTCACACACACGCTCTGTGGGAGCACCATTTCTATACAAGAATAGCAGCCTAGTCAATATTAGAGACCCGTATTTGTGCAGGCAGCCTGGCCCCAGTGCCGCTGCTCACTACCCAGCAGTGCGGTTGGAACCAGCACCCTCAAACCCCCACTCCTCCGCATCGGGGGAAGTGGTAGATGCTGAACAGCCCAGACAGCTAACCGATTGGAGTGAGGTCCCTGCTAAGCTGGAAAAGCCTGGCCGGCGACCGCCCAGCTTGGTTATCACACGTACATCCCCAGCGGAGCCCCTGGTCCCTGGCTCGCCCCCCGGACACCTGGGAGAGGGCTTTGAGCCGCCCATGTGCCGGGGCCTGGAGACGCCCAACACACCTTTGGCGCGTGATCTTACTGGATCTGGACGCGAGGAGTTCATTGGCGGTGGGCCTGGGCCGCTGTCATCGCCCCCCCCCCAGACCATCAATCAAATTCCCTCCGCACAATATGACCTGGAGGTCCTCCTAAAATTCCTTCCCTCGAGGAAAGACATTTGAGAACTACACTAATAGGATGGAGACTCTGTTTCGGAGGGAATTGGAGGAAGTGACAAAGTCAGTCTCGGACGTTGCGGGGAGGGTCCAGGCCCTGGAGCACAGCCAGGGTTCCACAGACCGGAGGCTGGAAGCATTAGAAAGAGCAAACGTGGCCCTTCAGCAGGCACAGACTCACTCAACTCAGCACACCACTAGATTGTTACTTCATCTCGACGACATGGAAAACAGAGGACGGCGTAATAACATCTGGATCCGAGGTCTTCCGGAAGCACCGGAATATAACAACTTAAATGAAGTTGCCTCTGCCATATTCAACGAGCTGCTGGGGAGACGCCAAGATGAGCACATAGAGATAGATAGGATCCACAGAGCACCAGGACCACGTTCGACTGACCCGTCCATGCCTAGGGACATTGTCTGCTGAATCCACTACTATAAAATTAAGGAAGAGATCATGAAAAGAGCCTGGGAGAGAGGCCCCTCATCTTACCGTGGTGCTTCAGTTTTGCTGCTTCCTGATTTGGCCAGAAGAACTCTTCAAATGCATCGGGCAGATAAGCCCCTCCTGGAGAAGATCAAGTCTGTAGGAGCCTTGTACAGATGGGGGCACCCCTTCCACCTGGTGGCCACGAAACAGGGCCGACCTTTTGTTCTGAGATCCCCGGCCCAGCTCCCGGACCTTTTCAGCTTCTTAGAAATACCGGCCCTCCCAGTGGAGGACTGGCTGGCTCTGGATCTGGGAAACGACGGAGACGGTCCGGTGAGTCGGGGACGCGGTAACCGGCGCCCCCGGGGCCCACGCGGGCCTAGCAATGATAGGGAGAGGCGTCGGATACAGCGGCCATAGAGGGACTGCACCGCCCACCTAGGCTGGACAGGAACAGATGAGTCTGCAGAAACAAAAACTCAGTTTTCAGCAGAATGTTTGCAAAATGTTGTTTAGTGTTTGTTGTTTGATAACAGTTGCTAGTTTTATTGCATGCTGTTGCTGATACTCTTGGGCCTGGCCGGCCTCCCGAAACGACGACCGGCCTCTGGGTGCGGCATTCTGCATTCCGAATGTTTAGTTCTAAGTTATGGCTGCGCCAAAGTATATGCCCAGGTGTCATCTGGCTTGCTGCAATGAGAGGCGGGCTAGATCCCACCCAGTTCCAACGGGTATTGCATTTAACCTTATAGAAAGCACATCTCTCTCTAGACCATGGGCTGTAGTTTTTCACACCCCCGACATAGGCCTATCTTCCCTCTCCCATAGCTGGGAGAGCGAGGAAAGTAATCAGTTACGCTAGCTTACTCCCTATAACTTCCCTTTAATTCCCCCCATTGATTTGAAACCCACCCCCCCAACACATCCTCACCCCCCCTCCACTATCCTATTACTCCTTGGGCCGGCCCTACTTGTTACTCATTGGCCCCGTCCATCTGTCTATCCCTAAAGGGTCCCCCATTTCTCCCTTGCACAATGGGGGAGCTGTCGATCTGTTCTTTCAACGTCAAAGGGTTCAATGTAGCAGAAAAGAGATCCAAGGTCCTTTATGACCTACACAAGCAAAAGGTGAAGATTGCTCTGCTCCAGGAGACGCACTTCCGGGCAGACCATATTCCAGTGTTTTGTGACAGATATTTCACTTATTGGCATCACTGTCCCAACCCCGAGGCAAAGACTAAGGGGGTGTCAGTTGCATTCCATAAATCACTCACACATAAAATACTGGAATCCAAGATTGACCCACATGGGCGGTTTCTCTTCATCAAGGCTGAGATTTACAACAAAAAATATACCTTGGCAAACATCTATGCCCCTAACGTTGACCAGGTTCCCTTCTGTGTGAAAGTACTCGGGCTGCTTGAGGACTTTGCTGAGGGGATAATTATTGTGGGGGGGGGACTTTAACATCCCTCTCAATCCTATGATTGACACCTCCTCTGGGAGGGCTGCTGTGTCGCTGAGCAAGATCAACAGACTGAAGAAATCCATACTGAACCTCCAACTAGTGGATGTATGGAGAATACTTAACGGTTCCAAGAAAGATTACTCGTTCTACTCCCACGCTGCAAACTCGTATAGTAGAATCGACTACTTGTTACTCAGCCACCATGCGTTAGATTGGGACCCTAAAGCTTGGATTGGACCCATACTGTGGTCCGATCACTCCCCCATCTTCATCTCACTCTGTCCCCCTGGGCTAAGTCCTACTGGTTGGACATGGAGATTAAACGATCACTTGCTTGGCGACGCAGTCTGCTCCTCAGGGGTTGAGAACACTATTGAGCACTTCCTGGCCGACGACAGGGATGACCCAACCCCTCTGCCGTTCCAGTGGGAAGCCTTGAAGTGTGTCAGAGGGGAACTCATCCAACATGGTGCTAGGCTTAAACGTGAGCGAGCCTCACTCATCACCCAGACCTTGAATCAGATCTACTCCTTGGAGAGAGAGCATAAAAATAAGCCCACTAATGTAATACTACTAGAGCTCCAGAAGGCCAGAGAAAAGCTTCAGAATCTCTATAACCAGGCGTATTTGCGATATAGAGAGAGGGGCAAGGCCCATCTATACGAATCAGCAAATAAATGCGGTCGTATGCTGGCCAGAGTCCTACACCCAAGGGCAACGGCAATACACATACTCACTCTTAGAAAACTAGATGGAACCATAGCACAAACCCCCTCAAGCATAGCGGACACCTTTAGAAACTTTTACGCTGCCCTCTATAATATACACGGTCCCTCCTCCCGCTCCCTGGACACTCAAGAGATACCTGAGGAAATAGCTGACTATATAAATGATACCCCGCTCCCGGTTATCTCTCCGGAGGAGGTGGAGCTCTTGGAAATGCCCTTCTCAGAGCAAGAAGTAGCCAGGGTAATCAAAGAATCCCCACCAGGTAAAAGCCCGGGCCCAGACGGCTTTTCTCCCAAATTCTATAAGCATTTTGGGGCTCGACTGGTCCCGATCTTAACAAGAACCTTTAACGCGGTTGACGGGCAATGCCCCTTCCCCAAACAGGCCTTGGAGGCGACAATAGCTGTTATTCCCAAACCAGACAAGGATACCACTGTATGTGGCAACTACAAACCGATATCCTTAATCAACATTGATCTCAAACTTTATGCCAAAATAATCTCTATGAGGCTGCAACCGTTGCTTCCAGGTCTGATCCACCTGGATCAGGTGGGATTCGTCCCGGGGAGGGAGGCCAGGGACAACACTAACAAACTATTCGATTTAATATCGCACATCACCTCAACAAAGACACCGGCCTGCCTTCTCTCCTGTGATGCAGAGAAGGCATTCGACAGGGTGAACTGGGTGTTTATGAAAGCTACCCTTCAGCAGATTGGTGTCGGCCCCAGCCTCCTATCTAAGATCCTGGCCCTGTACTCTGCCCTGACAGCCAGAGTTAGGTCTAATGGACTCCTGTCTGCCCCATTCCAAATAGGTAATGGCACACGCCAGGGGTGTCTGTTATCTCCCCTTCTCTACGTTCTCACCATGGAACATCTGGCTACAGCCATACAAAACAACCCTGATATAAAGGGGGTAGAAGTAGCAGGCCACCAGTATAAAACTTCCCTTTTTGCAGACTTACTGCTGCACCTAACAGCACCGCATATCTCTTTTCCTGCTGTCTTAAAGGAATTCCAGCGCCTCAGCCAGGTGAGTAATTTTAAAATCAACTACTCGAAGTTAGAGGCACTAAACATCTTGCTGCCGCAGGAGGAGACCGGCCGGCTGGAAAGGAGTTTCCCCTTTAAGTGGAAACCCCACGCCATCAAATACCTTGGTGTCCAAATTCCCTCCAACCTTACCAAGTTATATGAGCTAAACTACTCCCCCCTCCTCACCAAAATACTGGCAGATCTAGACTCATACTCGAAGAAACCGATCTCCTGGTTTGGTAGGATCAATAGTTTAAAGATGAGTATCCTCCCTAAGCTCCTCTATGTTTTTCAAGCAGTTCCTATAAAAATTCCCAATAGTTTCTTCCACAAATTGAGATCGCCATTTTCTAAATTTGTTTGGGGAGTCACTAAACCAAGAGTTCGACTTTCAACCCTCACCAGGAACAAAATGGAAGGAGGCACAGGCCTCCCTGACACCAAAAGGTACCATACAGCTGCGGTCCTCCAGCGAATGGTAGACTGGTCACGAAGAAGTAAGGATAAATTGTGGGTTCAGCTTGAAAAATCGCTCTCCCCCTATGACCCTACATTAATTGCGTGGGCAGCTCCCCTGTCCAAGCTGCAAAGGGACTCTGTACCCTTACTAGTCAGACACTTTCTAGAGATCTGGGACCCCCTACAGGGGAAACATAAACTTGTGCATAGACCTGGCCCCCTCACTCCGATTTTCGGTAATCCGGTGTTTGAACCGGGGCTAAACTCCAAGGTCTTTCTTATCTGGGAGGCGTCAACAAATGCCACAGTGGGTCAAATATTGAGGACGGGGGTGATGCCCACTCTGGAGGAGCTGAAGAAGTTAGCGGGGGGCAGGCACATCTCCTGGCTTCTATTCCGACAGCTTCGTGCACTTATCACTGCCAACAACTTGGAAAAACTATCCCTGAGCCCACCAACAGAATTAGAATCCCTAATCAAGCAAGATGCCCCTCCTACCCATGTAATATCATCCCTTTACTCACTCCTCCAAAAAGCACAACAACCCACTCCTAAATTTATAGGCAAATGAGAAAAAGAACTGGGCATTCCACTCTCGAAAAATGACCTTACCAAGATCATTATCAGCACTCATGGCTCAGCATTAGCAAACGCCACCCAAGAGAGAAACTATAAGGTGCTGGCGAGGTGGTACAGGTGTCCAGCTGACATAAGTCGTTTTGTAGCGTCTTACCCAGACACGTGCTGGAAATGCCAGAGGGAGGTGGGCACCATGACCCACATTTGGTGGAGCTGTCCAGCTATCAAAGCCGTATGGGACCAAATCTTTACTATCTACGAGCAGGTCTCTGGAGCTAAGATAGACAACACGCCCGAAATAGCACTCCTTTCACTCATCCCAGGCCCGGTCTCTGGAATAGGGATTTTGAGGCATTTCCTCTCGGCGATGAAAGCGATCATCCCAAGACACTGGAAGGTTAGTGATCCCCCCACACTAATGGACTGGGTTCAGGAGGTGGAATCGATCCGCTCTACGGAGGAGCTGATAATGAGTAACAGAGATACCACAAATAGATCCTTGCTGCCTTGGACTAGTTGGATAATATTCCGAGACTCGCACCTTCCGTCCTTGCTCGAGCCTTCACAACAATCTCGGCCCAATTAGAGGACCATCCCTGGGGGCCCTCCCCTCCTGTGATAGGCGACATCCGGGACATAGATGGGGAAGCCCGGGTGGTGGGATAAAGGGAAGCCTTGATCAGGAGAAATCCATGGAGAAACGAGATGCCCCACCCCCCATGATTGCTTCCCTTCCCTCTTTACATCCCTTACCCCCTTGTCTCAATCTCTCCCCTCCCCCCCTCCCGACATTGCTGGACACCCCTCTTTTAACCGCAGCATCCGACTATAGAGTATGTTTACTGTTACCCGAGTTCAGTCACAACGGGGAAATCTCATTAATGGTTCTGATGGCTATAGGGGAGTCCCATAACCTCTGGTGTCTCCCTGTCACAACTCAACTTGTTCCCCCAACATATATCTACCTAACTGATTATTGATCATGTGCATGTTGGACTTTTATTAGATCGAGTTGATCAAGCACGTGTAACTTTGGATGTGTAACCCCCCACTGTTCCCCCCTTTTCTTCTGTACCCCTCAGTGCATATATATATATATATATATATATATATATATATATATATATATTTGTTTTCGTTTCCTTGAAAACCAATAAACTTGATTTTACTACAATGGCAGCAATTCACTTATGGCTCATTCCTCTCTGACCTTTAGACAACACAAAACCAAGATATTCAACCTTCTCCTGACACCATTGCATTTTCTCTTTAGACACTTTAAAACCACTTGCACATAGGGTTTGCAGTAACCCAGTACCATCCTGCTGGCCTGCCTCCCCGGTTCTGCTGCAAAGTAGAAGGTAATCCGCGTAAGTCACCAGAACCGAACCAAACCTGGGTGTCCATGCCCTAAGCGTTTTGCGGAGGACAATGGCAAAAACTACGGTGGAATCGATAAATCCCTGTGGCAATCGATTCCAACAGATCTGTTCTCCTTTGTAACAAAAAGCAAAGATCAGCCTAGTCTGTTTATCAATGGGCACACAAAAAAACCCATTCCTCAAATCCAGAACACTAAATATCACAGCATTGTGAGGTATAGAGGTCAACAAGGTAGGCACTTCAGGGACCATGGGAGCAATGGGTACTACCAAGTTATTGATGGGCCTCAAATCTTGTACAAACCTGAATTGGCCATCTACTTTCCTTACAGGGTTGATAGGCATATTGTAAGGTGAAATCACTCTTTCCAATATGTCTTCTTTGAGGAAGTGCTGAATAATGGGCTCTATGCCTTCCTCTTTTTCCTTTGACAAGGGGTACTGTTTGTGATACACGGAGCCTACACCTGGTTTCAAGGTGGCCTTGTATGGGGTGCAGTCCACACAGCCCACATCCCATGGACCCTTGGCCCAAAGTCTGTCATCCACATCTAACTGTTCGGGATTAGCTGGCATACAAGTGTGAAATGTATCCCTTGTTTCCTTTAAGAGAGGCAGAATTTGTGATCTAACAATCAGTCCTCCCTGCTTGTGTCTATACTAATTCCAAACTTTCCCATTAGGTCTCAGCCTAGTAAGTTAATAGGGCAATTGGGTACAATCTTAAAAGAATGTTGCACCCACTTCCCCACGTCTTGTACACTTTTAACAGTCAGAGGGGGGGTCTGGAAAGTCTTGGTTAGTATCCCATTTATCCCCATAGAAGGCTCAGCATCAGTCATTGGTCCCCTGTAGTAATCTCTACATAACACACTGCACATAGCTCCACTATCCACCAAAATTGGCATAATTTCATAATTGATTTCTAAAATGACTAGTGGAGCTTCTTTGAAATTTTTGGAGACCACAGGAAATGCTGGGATACCACCTCCAGGGCACCGTCACAGGTGATTCTGTTGTGACTAGTTAATAGGGTACTTGACATTCACACCCTGTTGTGTCCCTTGTGGCTGCTGTCCCTGTCTCGGATTGTATGCCTGTGGTTGGGTTTGGGGCTGTGTTCTAATCCCCTGTTGTTGTAAGTCCACATCTGAGAAGGGGCATATGGTCTATATCCTTAATGTCAATTGGTTTCTTAACTAATACATTTCCTTCTGTCAAAAATGGGGCCATTACGTTGGTATCTCTTTTTGTTTCTTCTCCTGCTCGGCTCCTAGTTACAACACGCTGGCTAGAACCAGAGATATAGTACTAACTTGACGCGGGGGATAAATCATCCCCTTATCACATTTTGGTTCTTCTTTATCAGGGTTAAATAGTTCCTTTGATAGTTTAGGTCTAAATTTTATGCCTTCTTCCTCACTATCCAAGGTGTCATCTTTTCTATCATGTGTTTTCTATCATGCATCTGTTGTCTAACCCCGGGGGTTATTATGACTTCTATCTCTTCCTCAGTAAAGGAGGAATAGAGGCTGTTTTTCTTAGGCGGTAAATAAGGCGGAGGGGCAGTGAGGACCTTAGGTGGTTTGAGTTTAGTTTGAGTCTCCTGTTTACATTTTAAAGTCAAACCTAATTTATGTTCCAGGGCATGCAGACCAGGGGTCTCATTGTCCCCTGCATTGGATGTCCTTTTAGCACTTTTAGTCACCATTCTAAACCAATAGGGGGCATATTTTAACCAGTTTTTACCACCCTTCTGCATATAATCTTTATCCCAATTTGGGTCTCCTTGATAATAAGGGAATGCCTCTTGATCCCCCAAACATAAACCTTTAAGCATATCCATGTGCAACTTGTCATTATCTCCATCCCATGGGAATGGACTGGAACTACCCAGACATTTTGCCAAGCCTGCCATACAGTTTACCCAGGTGTGAGGAATGGGTCAAATATTACATTGCACCTTATCGCCGTTGTCGGCATTCCCCTTTAAGAAACCTCACATATTCCAGGTTGGAGTTCCCTTTTATTCCGCCTGTTCTAAATGCACAAGTCCTTAGCTCTATTCAGGAAAAGAAATTAGCATGTACAGGTTAGCAGCACAGATCACAGACCCCCTGTGATGCTGCTTTTCTGCCGATTGTCACACCTTAGTCTGGGAAGACGCCGCTTCATCTGTAGCTCACTGGACCCCTTTCTGTGAATTTGTCATATCAAGGATGAGAACCGCAGACTAGCGGCACCAGCAGAAATTGCTCCATAACTGCGCCCCCATGGGATGCTCAGATCACAGACCCCCTGTGATGCTGCTTTTCTGCCGATAGTCACACCTTAGTCTGGGAAGACACCGCTTCATCTGTAGCTCACTGGACCCCTTTCTGTGAATTTGTCATATCAAGGATGAGAACCGCAGACTAGCGGCACCAGCAGAAATTGCTCCATAACTGCGCCCCTATGGGTCCCAGCACCAAACCAGGTACAGGTTCAGAACCGGCTCACAAAACCGCATAAGGGGATAGGTAATTGCATTCTCAGAAATAAAGGAAAACCCCCGAAAATGGAGATCTAAGGTTCTGATCCGCTCAGGGACCGCTTCCAAGGCCATACGACCCCCCTGCTCCAGGTTATAACCTCTAAAGGGTTATAGGCGCTGGAGTGAGCCCCAGAACTGTGGGAGGGGACATCCCGTCCCACAGAGGGGAGGGGGGCGGAGGGCCCTCGCAGCATAAATAGGGTGGGCTGGAGCCAGGTAGCTGTCACTCATCTGGAGGGGATATGCGGTCAGCATACTGGAGGTGCCCATCATCATCATAAGCTCTTGACATACCCCTTGTGAGAGCTCCCCCATCACTACTACAACTGCATATTAAGGTAACTGCTTATTGTTTCTCTGTGTAACGCACTCTATCCTGTAACCGTCTCAGAATAGCATTTTTTATCACCTGTATCACTTCATATTACCTCATAGTTAAATGTTTGTTATTACTGCCTAGTGTGCTTATAGCATTAAAACTTATATTTAATTTGAGCAATCTGCTTTGCCTTAAACCAAGAATCTGTGTGTCTGGAGGCTGTGGAGCCTGGTATCCCTGATTGGAGGGGTCAGACAAAGGGTTTTGGGAACGCAGTCTTTGTGTCGGGAGGTCCCTGGTTTGTAGTCGGACCACGTGACCGTGGTTCCCTGACACCAGGGATCTACATATTGGTCTGATCCTGACAGTCTGATTAAAAATTTACAAGTTTCCCCTATCAAGGGTTTACATTTGTCCCATATTAAACAGTAATTCCAGGTGTGCTTACCTTCACACCTATTAGCAACAGTGGTTTAACCCTTTAAGTGCCAGCCTACCTGGAGCATTCTTCATTCTCTGTTGCCAGACCCTTTTGCACTATTTTGCGCTCCACATATTCAGCTGTGATTTTTGAAGGGATTTCCCAGGGAATTATATATTCTTTTTTTTCAGTAGAATCTGGGCTTTAACATGAAAGGTCTTTTTTGTCATTTTTTAGGTGTATTTTCAATATTTTGGAGTGAAATATGTGCAAAAAAAAAAATCTATTTTTTTACAATTTGCAGTGTTTTTGTAATAAAAAACGGAATTTTGTCAATAAAATCTTATTGCGTGTGAAATCCTAATTTCTCCTGGTTACAGCGATACCACATATGTATTGGTGGACACCCTTTCCTGCCCAGGAGACTCCCCCAAACTGAAACAGTGCTTTAGGAGATTTTCAGATAAAATACAAATATGCTAGGCGCACCTTGCAGTTTTTCAAGAAAAACAACCCTTTACATTTGAAATACCCCCCACAAACTATATATTCCCTGGAAGTATACACCTCAGGCTTTGTAGGTGTACCAGGCTTGTTTGCATGGGTGCAGTTTTCTGGAAGTAATTCCTCAATTAAATTCTTTGGTAGCACAGAGCTTCACTAAAAAAGAATAAAAAAGCAGAATCAAACTCATATTTTCCTAAAAAAAAAATATGCAGGGCGTGGCCTGGCCATGGAGGAGTGAGGATGTGAGACTACAAGCTGATCGAGGCTCCTTAAGCCCTCCTAACAAAGTGTGATGGGGAGCGGTAGAAAGAAGAGAGCTGGGGGAACGATCAAAAAGCTCCCAAAGAAAGATATAGGTACCTTTTTTGGCCGCCGGGACCCGACGGAGCAGGGAGCACAGCCAGTCAAGATGGCGCCCAGCTGGCCCCGCGAGGGAGAGGAGCGCCTGGGAGACCGCTGCGTGAGGACAGAGATGGCGTTGGAACACGGGGAGCCTCTCGGTTTGACTACACCACAGCTTACCTTGGGGCCTGATCCTTCGGCTGTGAGTCCGGTGGGCGATGCAGCCGCGATCTGCCCGGGAACGGGAGTGACGTCACGGGGCCGCGAGTATGCCGGTGAGGTGGGGGAGAGCCGCGGGGAGTCTCGCAGCAGCCTGGAGCTTACCCCGGAGATGACGCGCCGGCCCGAGCCTGCCTTGACCCCGCTGGGGAACACTGCTGCTGAGGTAGGCGGCGGTCCGGGGCGGGCGCCGGGGGAACATCACGCCACCTCGGAAGAGAGGCTGGTGCCTCGGAGCTCGGGCTGTGCTGAGCCCCCACCTCTATATGCGCCCGCATTGCATGTCATCCATTCTCCCCGGCCACACAGTAATAATAAAACTGAGAGCAATCCAAATGAAGGGATGCAATCCACGTGCTGCAATTTAAGGGGCCATGACATCCTGGACCCTTCTTCTGAGCTTAACCCCTCAGCTCCTGAGTGGCCAACCCCGGTACAGCCGAATCACACGCCCCACACCTGGGGAGACAGCCCGGAACGGGACAGGCGCACTACCCGGGTAGACATCCACTCGGCCCCTGGGGGTTCCTGAACAGGGCGTACCCCATCTCCATCTTCCATTGACGCGTTGCCCTTGGAGTGGTCCCCGGGCTCCGGCATTGATCCCCCAAGTGGCTTATCCCCTGCCTGTGATTTTGGGGACGATCCAGGAGGCTCAAACCCTGCAAGATCATACAAGGTTGATGCAGAGCCTTGCAACCCCAGAAATGGGATGCCCCCGGTCCAGGCTTCGACCAGATGACTGCTTCCACAGTCTTCCGCTGACTCCAGTCTCCGAGACCTTCTTCAGCTAAAGGCAGACCTGGAGGCAGTGGCTACCAGAATTGAGCGAGCTCTGCGTAGGGAAATTGAGGACTTGCAACAGAAATCTTCCGCTTTAGATACTAAGGTTGCAACGCTTGAAGATTCCCGCTCAGACCAGGAGACGCGCCTGGCGACCCTCGAAAGAAATCAAGAGCTATTTCATCAACAGCTGGTTGACATTAGACTCCAGACGGACGATCAGGAGAACAGAAACAGGCGTAACAACCTGAAGCTCCGAGGCATCCCAGAATCGATCAGATCGGAAGACCTGCGTTCATGGGCCACGGAATTATTCAACGGCCTGTTAGGAAGACCGCCGGATGCCGAATTGATTATAGATCGGATCCACAGAGTAAACGGGCGCCCGGCCGGAGACCCTCAGGCCCCCAGAGATGTTCTATGCAGAATTCATTTTTTTCTCATCAAGGAAGATATCCTGCGCTCGGCTTGGGAGAGGGGAAGAATTGGATGGAAGGGCACGCAAATCACGATTCTGCCGGACGTGTCACGCCGCACCTTGCAGATGAGACGGGTGCTGCGACCTCTCCTCGACAGGATACAGGAAGTTGGCGCTTCTTACAAATGGGGCCACCCATTTCATCTTCTAGTACGTAAGGACAACTCCACGTTTACCCTCAGAAGCAAGGAAGACCTTCTGGGGTTGTTTATCTTCTTGGGATTGGATCCTTTCCCAGTCCCGGACTGGCTGGCGTTTGACCCCTTACCCCCCCCCCCCGCCGCAGAGAGCCCTTCGGAGGCCCCGGATGGTTGGAGGCCGGGGGAGAGGCGCCCTGGGCCAATCCGGGATCGTTAAACCTTCTCTTATTGCCTTTTTGTTTCCCCCCCGTCCCGATGACTGCTAGCTGTTTTTCCTGTTGTCCCCGGCCCCCCGCCTTCTACATCCTATTGACATTCTACTGAGAACGACTTCATTGCAGCACATTGACTTCAGTGTTCTGGTTTTTGGGTGGGGATTGGGGTCGGGCTTTATGGGCGTGCCCTCCCCCGGGCCGTGTGGGCGCGCTGGCTTCCCCCGTCTTGTCCGTCGCGCGCTTGCCGCGGTGGCCTCGGGGGGGGGGGTTGCCTGTCTGCCGGCCGGCGGTCGTGGGGAGCGGATACAGCGGAGCGTTTTACTGCTGGCTTCGCTGGGAGGGGGGGGCTCTCTGGTATTGACAGGACCCAATGGTGGGCGGGCCCCGATTGAGGGTTTACCCTGAAATTATTTGTTGCTGTAATAAATGTTAGTTTTAACTTGTTGCGGAAGTGGGACACCCCTGGAGGTTCGCAATGGGGGTTCCCCTGGCGAGGCCGGAGATCTCCCGCTTTATAGATGGGCGGTGGGGCGGGGGAGCCTGAATGATAGCTTTGAATAGATAGGGGTTAGCTCCTGAGTTGCTAGGCCACCTTCCACAGCAACTTTCCCGCGCTGTCCTGTCGGACTCTGACCGACGGATAGCGCGTGGCGTTTGAGGACATCGTTCTCAATATTCTTATTTGCCCTTCTCTGTAAGGAAGGGCTTTTTGGGTTTCCTTTTCTTACCCTTCTACACCTTTTTTGTTTCTGTACCCCATCGGGGTCTCTATTGTCTGTCCTGCACCCCTCTCTGTCCTTCCCTGGGGTTCGGTCCTCATCTCGGACTTCGCGCACCTGATACCATTGGCCTTTAGCCCTCTTGGCTTTTGCGGTGCACCCTTACCCGAACTGTAGCTACAACCTCTGAGCTGACATGGCGGGCCTCAAGATCTGCACCTTCAATGCTAAGGGGCTAAACGTGCCTGAAAAAAGGGCAAAAATATTGTATGGACTCCACAAGGAAAAGGTGGATGTCATTATGTTCCAGGAGACACACTTTTGTCAAAGGAAAATTCCGGAAATCAAAAACAAATACTATGACAGATGGTTCCATAGCCCTAACCCAGAAAGCAAGTCCAAAGGGGTCTCCATTGCATTCCATAGGGCTGTCTCCCTAGAACCTTTGGAGTCGAAAATAGACCTGAACGGTAGATACTTATTCCTCCAGTTTACATTATATGGGGCGAGATACACGCTTGCTAACCTGTACTTACCCAACCAGTCCCAGGTGGAGGTTGGCCTCGGGATATTACGCATGCTGGAAGGGTTTATGGAGGGTACCTTAGTAATAGGGGGAGACTTTAACCTGGCCCTTGACCCGAGGCTTGATTCCTCCTAGGGTAGATTGGTGATACCCTTCTCTAAGTTGAATAGTCTTCACGGTGCCCTCCGCGCTCTTCAGGTTGTCGATACCTGGAGGGTTCAACACGGGGGCAAGGGATTATACGTTTTTCTCTCACCCCCATAACATGTACAGTAGATTGGATTACATCTTCCTCAGCCACCACGCGCTTTCGCGGGATCCTGATACCTCTATTGGGCAGATATTGTGGTCGGATCATGCCCCCTGTCTTCTTGAGCCTCCCGATCCCGGAAGTGGTCCCTAGGCAGTACAATTGGCGTCTGAATGACAACTTGTTGAAAGACGATTTATGTTTGGCTGAAATTAAGACGTCTATAACTAACTTCTTTTCAGACCATGTGAACGACCCAACCCCACTGCCACTACAATGGGAGGCCCTCAAGTGTGTGCTTCGTGGGGTCTTCATTAAACACGGGTCCAAGCTCAAGAGAGACAGGGCGAAACAGATCGGGGCGGCCCTGGGGCGTGTTAGGGAGCTGGAGAAGGCGCACAAAACCACCCCCACACACACAGTTCTGAGGGAGTTACTGGACGCCAGGCAGGATCTGAAGAACCTGTACGACCAGTGCTTTCTCAAATATCGTGATAGATTTAGAGCCCATATTTATGAATACTCTGACAAGTGTGGCAGGATGCTGGCCGGGTCTCTCCACCCCAGACAGGGTTGCACGTTTATCCCGGCCATTAAGGGAGAAGGGGGAGCGGAGCTACATAAGACACCCCAGATAGCGGGCGAGTTCCAGGCCTTCTACTCCAAGCTTTACAACCTTGGGTGCGCTCCTGCCCAGGGCCCACATCGGGTGGAGGGTGCTCCGATAGTGGACTATATCAGGGAGACTGCCCTCCCGACTTTACTCCCAGAAGACAGCGATTTGTTGGAAGACCCATTTGATTTGGAGGAGGTGGTACGGGCCATAGGAGAGGCTCCCGCGGGTAGAAGTCCGGGTCCCGATGGGTTTACCCCCAGATTCTATAAGGCGCTGGGGACTCTGATTGCCCCCTTCCTTGTTAAGGTGTTTAACTCGATTTCAGACGGCTGTCCCTTCCCGAGGCAGGCCCTGGAGGCACACATTGCGGTCATACCCAAACCCGATAGGGATATTACCCTGCCGGGAAGCTACAGACCGATCTCATTGATCAACGTGGATCTGAAAATATACGCCAAAACTATTGCTCTCAGAATGCAACCGCTGCTCCCCCCGTTGATCAATCCGGACCAAGTGGGGTTTGTCTCGGGAAGGGAGGCGAGAGATAATACTATCAAAACAATCTCCCTGATGCATTACACGCAGTCGCGAGCTATTCCAGCTTGCGTACTGGCGGTAGACGCGGAAAAAGCATTTGACAGGGTGCACTGGGGGTTTCTGAGAGCCACATTGAACCAGTTGGGTCTGGGTCCGGCTATGTTAGCCAGAATAATGGCTCTATATCAGGAACCTACAGCAAAGGTAAAGGTCAATGGCTCCCTGTCTGGTTCCTTTCATATTCGAAACGGCACTCGCCAGGGGTGCCCCCTGTCCCCACTGCTTTAGGTATTAGTGATAGAACATCTTGCCAATGCATTGAGAGCTAATCCGTCTGTTAAAGGGATCACCTGTGGGGGGAGGGAGCACAAGCTCTCTCTCTTTGCTGACGACCTGCTCATGTACGTGACTTCGCCCCACATATCCATGCCCTCTATTCTGGCGGAGTTCAAGCGCTTTAGTGAATTGAGCAATTTTAAGGTGAATCTATCCAAAACAGAGATCCTGAATGTCTCACTAGATGCACAGACCCAGCACCTCATACAAACAAACTTCCCCTTTAAGTGGCAGGGAGAAGCCATAAAGTACCTAGGTGTCCAGTTGCCCTCTGATCTGGGGAAACTATACAAACTCAATTATGCTCCGCTCCTGCATTCCACATCCACTAGACTTAACTCATACAACAAGAAACAATACTCATGGTTAGGCCGCATAAATATTCTCAAAATGGACAGCCTTCCCCGGTTTCTTTATCTATTCCAGGCAGTCCCTCTAGCCCCGGGACGGGGTTTCTTCCAATCTCTACAGAGGAGGTTTTTCAGATTTATCTGGGCCAGCGGGAGACCCAGAATTAGGCGGGCAACACTTCTCAGATCTAAACAGAGGGGAGGACTTGGGGTCCCGGACCTTAGGACCTACCATGCTGCTCCTATGCTGGTGCGTCTTTCGGACTGGTTCCATCATAAGGAGGATAAATGTTGGGTGGATATTGAGAGGGCCATCTCCCCCCTTAGTCTGGCGGCCCTGCCTTGGGTGGTTCCTTCGGACAGGCCTGGGGTCCAGGGGTTGCCCTACCTGGTAGGCCCTCTGTTGAATGTTTGGAATGGGTTTTTGGGGCGGGGAAAACTCTCACTCAGACCGGGTCCCCTCACCCCAATTTTCGACAATCCGGCCTTTCCTCCAGTGATGAATATTAGGTCCTTCCTTATATGGGAAGCCTCCCAAGATACCAGACTGGGAGATATAGTATCGAGAGCGGGCCCTCCTTCCCTTTGTGACTTACGGGCTCGAGGCGGGCATGGGAATATCTCCTGGTTTTTACACGCTCAGCTGGCTGCTTTTGTCAAATCTCTTACGCCGGCCTCGAACCTCTCTTGCCCCCTCACACCTCTGGAGAGAGTTCTACGGGGCTCCTCACCCCCTAAGCACGTGATCTCTACTCTTTACAAGATTCTCCGGGACGAAGAGGAGGGGGAGGAGCTGCCACGGTTCTGCAGGAGGTGGGAGGAAGACTTGGGACAAACATTTGAGCCCGGCGATTGGGAGATGTCCTTTGCGCTTACCCATAAATTGTCTGTAGCATCTAGGGCTCAGGAACGGAACTATAAAATTCTGGCGAGATGGTATAGGTGCCCATCGGACCTTGTAAGATTCGGGGGGGGCAGACACTGGGGACTGCTGGAGGTGCGCGGGGGCTCCGGGGACCATGTTACACATTTGGTGGGAATGTCCGATGGTGAAGGCCTTTTGGAAGAGAGTGCTAGGAATGTATGAGTATCTGACGCTTGAAAGACTCCCGCACATGCCACAGGTTACCCTCTTATCGATGATCCCAGGGTCGGTGTCGGCTAATAGGAAGGGGTTGCTGAGGCACTTACTCACTGCCGCCAGGTCGGTGATTCCCAGGCACTGGCGCACCAACGTTGTCCCGTCCCTGCTGGAGTGGTATGGGGAGGTCGAAAACATCAAGAGGATGGAGGAGCTGACTATGGAGGGGGTTAAGGGGGGCACTCAGCGGTTTCTCAAGACCTGGACCCTTTGGGAGGTTTCTCTGGTCTCTCCTGACTTTCAGGCACTATTAGAGCGTGGGTGAGTTGGGAGTGGGGGGGGGTGGGGTCTTGTGGAAGGCCCGGCCCTTGGTCGATGTAACAGGATCGGGTGGGACCGGGGGAGTCGGGAATGTTGGACGCTGGGCCCCAGGGCTCCCTTTCTTCCCTTTGTTATTCCTTCCTTCTGTTCGTCCCTTCTTTGTTCGTCTTTTCCTTTTGTTCCCTCTATCTCTCTCTCCCTTTTTATCTACTCCCGTCCTTCTCTTTTCTCTGTCTTTCCTTTCCTTCTTTCTACAACTTTAGTTTCTACACTTTGGTTTCTAGGATCGCTGGGGGGTATGGGCAAGGTTGCTGAATACTGGAAAAGCCGGAGGGACGGGCCCGCAAGTCGCATGACCGTGATCCCGGGGATGCTGTGAGTGTAGTTGGCTGATGTTCGCTGATACCCCGTGTTTGACCCTTTAGTATGCTCCGAATGGAGCATGGTACGCTCGAGCTCTCCTAGGCCTCTTTGTTATTGTTATTGTCTCTATATACCTTTCTTCATAAATTGTAAAAATTCAATAAAGACATATTGAAACAAAAAATATGCAAACAAGAAAAAACAAGCCCAATCTGAAAAAGCAACATCCCCCAAACAGAACAATACTCAACATGCATAGCTACTATTCTAAATATGTCACACACCCCGCTTCAAGAATCCATAACATGTGGGTAATATCGTCCTGAAGAGGCGTTCCTGCAGAGATGATAGTAAAAAGAAAGCCCCTCCCTGATCCATAAATACCTGGGACCTCCCACTCATCACCCAGTTTTCCATCTCTGCAAGACGGCGAGCAAGTCAGAAGATGATGCCTCCTCCTTGCTCAGGGGGAGTTAAGGTAGCCGGGGTTGCCCCCGGCCTATTTGTTCTTATATTTCCGCTCGGCCTTATGTTAACTAGGGGTTCCAGTTTTATTAAGTTATATGCCTCCTCAGCTTTGGCTGTGGGCCCGAGCGAGGGTATACGGGCACCCATGGTGCTGAGGAGCTGAGCTCCCCCCCCCCGTGAGACCCTATCAGAGAGGGTAGGCGGCGGTTCCGGGTTGGTGATCCCGGTTTGGGATGCCCCGTCCCTGATTTTTATCCCGGGGGGGGGAAAGGGGTCCCTCCTTAGTTCCCTTAGGGGTTGGGGTTCTCTATCCTTCCCTTCTCCCTATCCCCTGTGTGTGTGTCTGTGTTTTTACTTTGTGTTGGTGTCTCTTGTTTTTCACCGTTGTTGGCCCCTTAAGACCCGCTCATTCAGGCGTGAGGTAAATCACCTCACGCCTGTGTCGAGGGGGGGGCGGGGCCGGGCGGCGGCGCATTGCCGCGGCCCGATTCCCCTGCCTGACCGGCTCCTTACCAGCGGGTGCTCCGCTAGGCGGAGGCACCCGCCTGGAGCTGTACTACCGGCGCCGCGGCGGCGGCGGCGCCGGTTCAATGTGAAGGAACCTTGCGGTTCCCGCAGGTTCACTCATGGTGGGAGGGGGGCGGGGCCGATTCGCGGCGCGTCACCGCGATCCCGCCCCCTCCCTATCATTACCTCAGCGCAGCGGTGCTTACTGGTGCCCTGACGGGGGGGGGGGGGGGGAGCTGCGTGATGGCGCTGATCGCGCCTTTTTCTGGCCACGCCTGCGTTCTTCCTCCTCCCTGCCTTCTCCTCAGAGGATCCTTCCCGCCTTTTTACAAGACGATCCCTGGTTCCAAAACTGTGAGTGGCCCAGTGGGCCAGGTTTCTTGAGTCTTTATATATATATTTATGGGGTGACATTATGCCAATAAGGGTCCCTTGTGTTTTTCAGGCGGAGGTCGTCTGGGAAGCTTCATCTTTGTGATTAGAGGGTCTTTCCCGGTCCTAAATTCCTGGGTTCCATTAGAAATTCCTCCCACTCGGGACATTAAAGGGGCATCCCGGGTTGCTTATTGGCGTAATTCCCTGGGTCATTGCGACTATTAAAAGTTCACCTTATGGAGGCATCCCCGGATACTGGGGCAGGGACCCCTTCGGGGCATTCCAAAAGATGCATGTTGTGTGCTGCATCCATTTCTGGGGACGATGTACTGCTTTGTATACCTTGTGCACAGCAAACTATTGCGCGGCAGTCCGGACCCCAGGCGTCTGGGTCAGCACCGCCGGCTGAGTCATCTCAACCTCCCACCCTGACACGCGCTCCGTGTGACGTTGTCATGGGTAGGGATCTGCAATCTGAGATGTGCGCCAGATTGGCCAACCTTGAGAGAATTGTTTCCAGTTCGGTCGCCCGTAAGGCTCCGGCGAAGAGGAAGCATTGATGTTCTGGATGAGTTTAATAATCTGGATTGGTCTGATTATTCTGGGCTAGAGGAAGGTGAAGTTTCTGAGGGTTCAGAGGTCTCGGACGACGAGCAGTCTGCTGGCGCTGATGCGGAGTTTAGTGAGTTTGGGAGATCCTCGGATTCTTCTCACGCCCTGGCGCTGATGTTGGAGGTTCTGAATATCTCCCCCCCCGAGGTGGCGTCACAACAGGAGGGTGAGTTGTTTGAAGAGTCCAGGCCGCGCTTGGAGTTTCCTACGCAACGGCACTTTGACAAAATCATTGACAAGGAATGGGACAGGCCGGCTAGGCTCCCTGGTATCCCTCAAGGGTGGGATAGGAAATATCCTTTCCCTTCGGAGGCGGTTAAGCGCTGGGCTTCCCCACCCGAGGTCGATGCTCCGGTTTTGGGATTGTCTAACTCCTCGGTTTTAAATAGACCGGATTGTTCCACCCTTAAGGATGGGGAGGATAAACGTATTGATCAAATGGCTTGTCATGGCTTTTCTAGCATTGGGTCAGCCATACGGCCTGTGTGCGCCTCAGAGCTTATGGTGCTGGCTGCCAGGTCTGTGGTCAGGGACTTGTTGACCTCTTCCGGGCTTCGCCCTGGTAGTGCCGAGTTCCTTAGTCTCAAACGGTGTGAGTTGTTTTTATCTTTTGTATTAACAGCCTTGGATGACGCCTTGATGATGTGTGGTAGGACGTCGGCTTTGTTGGTGACTATTCGGCGGTCGGTGTGGCTGCGCCAGTGGGCGGCCGATTTTATGTCTAAAAAGTCTCTGACGGCTTTACCCTTTGTTGGCTTGAGGCTCTTTGGTGAAACTTTGGACTCCGTCACCAAGGGTGGTAGGTTGCCTCAACGTAAGAAGCAGCGCCGTCCCTTTCGGGGGGCGCCTGCCTTTACAACTTCCTTTCGTGGAGCCAGATCTGGCAGAGGCTCTGCATTTCCCTCTTCCAGAGGAGATTCCGGAACCAGGGGCAGAGGGCGTGCCCGTTCTGGATACAGTTGGGGCTCTAAGCCCAAACCGGCTGTTAAGCCAGTTCAGCAATGAGGGGGCGCCCTCACCCTTGCGGGTGGGGGGACGGCTGAGACACTTCTCCCAGATCTGGGATCAAGAAGTCTCGGACAGATGGATCCGGGAAGTGGTGTCTTCCGGTTACAAGCTAGAGTTCGAGCTCCGCCCCCCCTCCAGGTTCTTCAGGTCTCGGATGCCTTCGGAGCCTCTGGTGGCGCAGGGGCTCCTGGTGGCAGTACAGAATCTTCTGGACATGGCTGTCATTTGCCCAGTGCCCCCCTCGGAACAGGGCAGGGGCTTCTATTCCAATTTGTTCACGGTTCCCAAGAAGGACGGGTCGGTCCGTCCTATCTTGGATCTGAAGTTTCTCAACAGGTTTATTCGGCCGCGCAAATTCCGCATGGAAACGCTGCGCTCGGCCATTCACTCTCTTCGTCAGGGAGACTTTCTGACGTCCATAGACATCAAGGATGCTTATCTACACGTTCCGGTTTTTCCAGCACATCAGCGGTTTCTCAGGTTTGTGGTGGAGGATCGGCACTTTCAGTTTGTGGCACTTCCTTTCGGTCTCACCTCGGCCCCTCGGGTTTTCACCAAGGTGCTAGCGGGGGTGATGGCACTACTCAGAGTTCAGGGTATCCGCATTGTGCCCTATCTGGACGATCTACTGATCATGGCCTCTTCTTTCAACCAAGCGGAGTTGGACACCGGAGTGGTGGTGTCCACTCTGGAGAGGTTCGGTTGGGTGATCAATCACCCCAAGTCTTCTCTTTGTCCGTCCAGAGTTGTGACTTTTCTGGGGATGTCTCTGGACACCTCGCAGGCCAGGGTGTTTCTGCCCCAGGCCAAGATTCTTTTGATTCAGGAGTTAGTTCAGCTTCTCTTGTTGGCTCCTCATCCGACCATCCGGCTAGGGATGAGGCTGGTGGGGCTAATGGTGGCCTCATTCGAGGCAGTTCCCTTTGCGCAGTTCCATACGAGGGCTTTTCAGCTGCATCTGTTGACGGTTTGGGACAGGTCGCAGTCGTCATTGGACCGGTCCTTCCGGTTGACTCCCCGAGTTCGTCGTTCCCTTCAATGGTGGCTGGGGTCTGTCAATCTGTCGATAGGCAGATCCTTCCTGGCTCCATGTTGGGAAACGGTGACCACGGATGCCAGTCTGTCAGGTTGGGGGGGTGTTTGGAAGGACCTCCATTTTCAGGGTCTGTGGAGTCCTCAGGAGGCTCACGAGCCCATCAATATTCTGGAGTTGAGAGCCATCAGGTTGGTTCTGTTTCGCTTGACTCTTCAGTTGAGAGGTCTGCCAGTTCAGGTCCGATCGGACAACAGGACGGCGGTTGCTTACATCAATCACCAAGGGGGGACTCGCAGCAGGGGTGCCCTCAGGGAAGTGTCTTTGATTCTGGACTGGGCGGAGACCCACGTCCCGTGTATCTCAGCAGTCTACATTCCGGGAGTGGAGAACACGGAGGCGGACTTGCTGAGCAGGGCCTCCTCTCGTCAGGGGGAGTGGTCTCTCAGTCCCAGGGTGTTTCGTTTGATATGTCGCAGGTGGGGGGTCCCAGCGGTGGACCTCTTTGCCTCTCGTCACAATCACAAGCTTCCAGTCTTTGTGTCTCTCTCGCAGGATCCTCTGGCTCTGGCGGTGGATGCCATGTCTCTGTCCTGGAGGGATCTGGGATTCCTTTATCTGTTCCCTCCGTTTCCGATGCTAACCAGAGTGGTGCGCAAACTGGCCTTGGAAGGCGCGTCGGCGATTCTCGTGGCCCCGAGGTGGCCACGGCGCGTTTGGTTCGCAGATCTTGTAAGGTTGGCAGAGGATCAGTTCGCTCTGCCTCTACTGTCGGACCTGCTCACCCAGGGTCGGCTTCGCTATCCCAATTTACCATCGCTGGCTTTGACGGCGTGGCTGCTGAAACCGCCATCTTAAAAGACGAAGGTCTTTCTGACGCGGTGATTCAAACTCTTATCAGTGCCAGGAAGCGGTCTTCCTCTTCTGTTTACTATAGGACCTGGAGGTCCTATATTGATTGGTGTGAAGGTAGGTCTTTCTCTTGTCGTGAGTTCTCCATTCCTAGGATTCTGGAGTTTCTTCAACATGGTTTGGATCTGGGGCTCCAAATTAGTACCTTGAAAGGGCAGGTTTCTGCCCTGGCGGTGTTTTTCCAAAGGTCCTTTGCACTTCATCCTTTAGTCAGGACCTTTTTCCAAGGAGTCACGCATGTACGTCCGCCTAGGAAGCCCTTGGTTCCAGTTTGGGATTTGAATCTTGTTCTCTCTGCTCTTCAGGGTCCTCCGTTTGAGCCCTTGAATGAGGTTGCCTTGTCTTCGCTTACTCAAAAGGTGGCCTTTTTGGTGGCTATCACTTCGGCTAGGCGTGTTTCTGAGTTGGCAGCTTTATCCATTAAAGCTCCATACTTTGAGAAGCATCAGGACAAGGTTGTCTTTCGTTTCAAGCCGGATTTTCTTCCTAAGGTGGTCTCGGCTTTTCATCTGAATCAGGACATAGTTCTGCCTTCTCTATGCCCTAATCCTAGCAACGACAAGGAAAGGGCGTTGCATTCCCTGGATGTAGTTCGTGTTGTGGAACATTATCTTGAGGTTACGTCTTCCTTTCGTAAGACGGACGCCTTTTTTGTGGTGCCCTCCGGGCCTAGGAAAGGTTTGGCTCCTGCCAAATCTTCCATTAGTACATGGATTCGTCAGGCCATCATTGGGGCCTATTCTGTCAAGGGGAGGAGTCCCCCTTTTCGTGTTACTGCTCATTCTACTCGTGCGGTTGGAGCTTCTTGGGCTTTTCAGCACCAGGCTTCTGTTGAGCAAGTTTGTAAGGCCGCTACCTGGTCGTCTGTTCACACTTTTTCCAAGTTTTACAAGGTTGATGTTTGGGCGTCCGCGGATGCTGTCTTTGGACGCAAAGTTTTGCAAGCTGCAGTGGTTTGAAGTTGTGCATTGTTGCCTAGTTTTGGATCCCCGCCCTTGTTTCTGGACACTGCTGTTGGATGTCCCACATGTTATGGATTCTTGAAGCGGGGTGTGTGACATACTTAGAATAATACCATTTTGTGAATACTCACCTTGTAAAATGGGTATTATAAGTATGTCACACACCCCGCTTCACCCGCCCTTTTTTCTGTTATCAGGATCCTCTATTTTGTGAACTTTGCGTGGTTGCGTTTTATATTTGCCTCTTCCTGGTCCCTTATCTTACTGCTTCTGTATACTGGGTGATGAGTGGGAGGTCCCAGGTATTTATGGATCAGGGAGGGGCTTTCTTTTTACTATCATCTCTGCAGGAACGCCTCTTCAGGACGATATTACCCACATGTTATGGATTCTTGAAGCGGGGTGTGTGACATACTTATAATACCCATTTTACAAGGTGAGTATTCACAAAATGGTATTTTCAAGGAAAGAGTTGTCAAACACCCCAAAGTAAAGCATGTGCGTAAGGGTAATTTTACTTGAAAATTTCAGCTCTGCAGACAAAGTGCGCACCTTGTACTTTTTCTACCAAAACAACCCTTTACATTTGGAATACCCCCCAGAAATTATATATTCCCTGAAATAACATATGTTAAGCTTTCTAAGCGTACCCAGCTTGTTGTAGTGGGCTCATCATTTTAGAAGTAATCCCTTGAAGAATTCTTAGGTTGCAAGAGGTTTCCGTCAAAAAAATTATAATTTTGCACCATGTTTAACTATGATTTTGGGAGGAATTTCCAGGAAAATTATAGATATATTTTTTGCAGCAGAGTTTAGGCTTTACCATTAGAGATGAGCAAACTTTTGAAAAATTAGATTCGACTGATTCGCAGAATTTTCCGACAAAAATCGCTTCGACCCAAATTTATTCGCGATGAATAGCTATTAAAAACGGCTATTTCTGAGCCTCCTAGAGCCTCAATAGGGTTGTAAACCATTCTGCCTTGCTGTAACACGCATAGGATGCGTGCTGGGTTAGTGAAATAATACTGTAAATAATTATCACATGCAGATCAGAGGCATCGCTAATAGAATCGCAGAGCGGCACAATTGCAGAGAGTTGAAGTGGCATCACTATGAGGGCCCCTATAGTGCCTGCAAAACACACCCTGGAGCTGGCAGCAGCAGGAGCCCAAAAATTAGCTGAGTCACACCCTGGAATTGCAAGCAGCAGCAGCAGCTTTAAACATTGCTTTAAAGAGACACTGGAGTTGGCTGCATGAGGCCAAAAATTGGATGAATCACACCCTGGAGTTGCAAGCAGCAGCAGGAGCACAAACATTGCTTTAAAGACACACTGTAGTTGGCAGCAGGAGCCCAAAAATTGGCTGAATGACACCCTGTAGTTGCAAGAAGCAGCAGCAGGAGCCCAAACATAGCTTGAAAGAGACACTGGAGCTGGCAGCAGGAGCCCAAAAATTGGCTGAATGACACCCTGGAGTTGCAAGCAGCATCAGCAGGAGCCCAAACATAGCTTGAAAGAGACACTGGAGTTGGCAGCAGGAGCCCAAAAATTGGATGAATCACACCCTGGAGTTGCAAGCAGCAGCAGCAGCAGGAGCCCAAACATATCTTGAAAGAGACACTGGAGTTGGCTGCAGGAGGCCAAATATTGGATGAATCACACCCTGGAGTTGCAAGCAGCAGCAGGAGCACAAACATTGCTTTAAAGAGACACTGGAGTTGGCTGCAGGAGCCCAAAAATTGGATGAATCACACACTGGAGTTGCAAGCAGCAGCAGCAGGAGCCCAAATATTGCTTTAAAGAGACACTGGAGTTGGCAGCAGGAGGCCAAAAATTGGATGAATCACACCCTGGAGTTGCAAGCAGCAGCAGCAGGAGCCCAAACATAGCTTGAAAGAGACACTGGGGTTGGCTGCAGGAGGCCAAAAATTGGATGAATGACACCCTGGAGTTGCAAGCAGCAGCAGCAGCACAAACATTGCTTTAAAGAGACACTGGAGTTGGCTGCAGGAGGCCAAACATTGGATGAATCACACCCTGGAGTTGCAAGCAGCAGCAGCAGGAGCCCAAACATTGCTTTAAAGAGACACTGGAGTTGGCAGCAGGAGGCCAAAAATTGGATGAATCACACCCTGGAGTTGCAAGCAGCAGCAGGAGTCCAAACATTACTTTAAAGAGACATTGGAGTTGGCTGCAGGAGCCCAAACATAGCTTGAAAGAGACACTGGAGCTGGCAGCAGGAGCCCAAAAATTGGCTGAATGACACCCTGGAGTTGCAAGCAGCAGCAGCAGGAGCCCAAACATTGCTTTAAAGAGACACTGGGGTTGGCTGCAGGAGGCCAAAAATTGGATGAATGACACCCTGGAGTTGCAAGCAGCAGCAGCAGCACAAACATTGCTTTAAAGAGACACTGGAGTTGGCTGCAGGAGGCCAAACATTGGATGAATCACACCCTGGAGTTGCAAGCAGCAGCAGCAGGAGCCCAAACATTGCTTTAAAGAGACACTGGAGTTGGCAGCAGGAGGCCAAAAATTGGATGAATCACACCCTGGAGTTGCAAGCAGCAGCAGGAGTCCAAACATTACTTTAAAGAGACATTGGAGTTGGCTGCAGGAGCCCAAACATAGCTTGAAATAGACACTGGAGTTGGCTGCAGGAGGCCAAAAATTGGATGAATCACACCCTGGAGTTGCAAGCAGCAGCAGGAGTCCAAACATTACTTTAAAGAGACATTGGAGTTGGCTGCAGGAGGCCAAAAATTGGATGAATCACACCCTGGAGTTGCAAGCAGCAGCAGGAGCACAAACATTGCTTTAAAGAGACACTGGAGTTGGCTGCAGGAGGCCAAAAATTGAATGAATCACACCCTGGAGTTGCAAGCAGCAGCAGGAGTCCAAACATTACTTTAAAGAGACATTGGAGTTGGCTGCAGGAGGCCAAAAATTGGATGAATCACACCCTGGAGTTGCAAGCAGCAGCAGGAGCACAAACATTGCTTTAAAGAGACACTGGAGTTGGCTGCAGGAGGCCAAAAATTGAATGAATCACACCCTGGAGTTGCAAGCAGCAGCAGGAGCATAAACATTGCTTTAAAGAGACACTGGAGTTGGTTGCAGGAGGCCAAAAATTTGATAAATCACACCCTGGAGTTGCAAGCAGCAGCAGCAGGAGCCCAAACATTGCGTGAAAGAGACACTGGAGTTGGCAGCAGGAGCCCAAAAAATGGATGAATCACACCCTGGAGTTGCAAGCAGCAGCAGCAGCAGGAGCCCAAACATATCTTGAAAGAGACACTGGAGTTGGCTGCAGGAGGCCAAACATTGGATGAATCACACCCTGGAGTTGCAAGCAGCAGCAGCAGCAGGAGCCCAAATATTGCTTTAAAGAGACACTGGAGTTGGCAGCAGGAGGCCAAAAATTGGATGAATCACACCCTGGAGTTGCAAGCAGCAGCAGCAGGAGCCCAAACATAGCTTGAAAGAGACACTGGAGCTGGCAGCAGGAGCCCAAAAATTGGCTGAATGACACCCTGGAGTTGCAAGCAGCAGCAGGAGCACAGACATTGCTTTAAAGAGACACTGGAGTTGGCTGCAGGAGGCCAAAAATTGGATGAATGACACCCTGGAGTTGCAAGAAGCAGCAGCAGCACAAACATTGCTTTAAAGAGACACTGGAGTTGGCTGCAGGAGGCCAAACATTGGATGAATCACACCCTGGAGTTGCAAGCAGCAGCAGCAGGAGCCCAAATATTGCTTTAAAGAGACACTGGAGTTGGCAGCAGGAGGCCAAAAATTGGATGAATCACACCCTGGAGTTGCAAGCAGCAGCAGGAGGCCAAACATTACTTTAAAGAGACATTGGAGTTGGCTGCAGGAGCCCAAACATAGCTTGAAATAGACACTGGAGTTGGCTGCAGGAGGCCAAAAATTGGATGAATCACACCCTGGAGTTGCAAGCAGCAGCAGGAGTCCAAACATTACTTTAAAGAGACATTGGAGTTGGCTGCAGGAGGCCAAAAATTGGATGAATCACACCCTGGAGTTGCAAGCAGCAGCAGGAGCACAAACATTGCTTTAAAGAGACACTGGAGTTGGCTGCAGGAGGCCAAAAATTGAATGAATCACACCCTGGAGTTGCAAGCAGCAGCAGGAGCACAAACATTGCTTTAAAGAGACACTGGAGTTGGCTGCAGGAGGCCAAAAATTTGATAAATCACACCCTGGAGTTGCAAGCAGCAGCAGCAGGAGCCCAAACATTGCGTGAAAGAGACACTGGAGTTGGCAGCAGGAGCCCAAAAATTGGATGAATCACACCCTGAAGTTGGCAGCAGCAGGAGCACAAACATAGCTGGAAGGCACACCCTGGAGTTGGCAGCAGCAGAAGCAGGAGCCCAAACATTGCTTGAAAGACACCCTGGAGTTGGCAGCAGCAGCAGCAGGAGCCCAAAAACTGGCTGAAAGGCACACCCTGAAGTTGGCATCAGCAGGAGGCCAAAAATTGGCTGAAAGGCACACCCTGAAGTTGGCATCAGCAGGAGCCCAAAAATTGGCCTAAAGACATAAATGTGTTTTGCACCATTTGGAAAGTGTAAAACGTGGCACCATGCTGAATCTAGTCGCATGCATCAGCCATTGTTGGGTGGAAATCCTGGCTGATCCATCCCTGATTCATTTTGACAAAGGTGGGTCTCTCCACATTTTTAGTTGACAGACGAGTTCTCCTCGCCGTAACTATGGCCCCCGCCTCACTAAACACCCGCTCAGATGGCACGCTACTGGCCAGGCAGGACAGCTTTTCCAGGGCAAATTCAGCTAGTTGCGGCCACAAGCCAAGTTTGGCTGCCCAGAAGTCCAGCGGATCCTCAAGGTGTGTTGGCATGGTCATGTCAAGGTATGACATGACCTGCTGGTTGAGGTCCTGCTCCAGGTCTTCCTGCTGCTCATGAGTAGCCTCACTATGCGGGGGTAGAAAGCTACTCATTAGCGACTGAAGACTGAGGCTTCTGCTGATGGAGCTGCCGCTGCTGCTCCTGCCCACCCCCCCAGCAGGCATGGCAGTGGAAGGTGAGCACAGAGGTCCCCCCGAGTCAGACCTGCGAGAGTATGGACCATGGCGCAGATAGGCATCGGCCAACTGACTACGTAGAATGTCTTTGTAGTAGTTCAGTTTGTCCTCCCTCTCGGCGGGTTTAAAAAATGCCCCCATTTTGTGCCAGAAGCGAGGGTCCAATAAGGTGGACAGCCAGAAGTCATCCCGGCGACAAATGGAAACAATTCTGGCGTCACTACGCAAGCACGTGAGCATGCTTCCTGCCATTTGCGCAAGTGACTCGGAGGGACTACCTGTCTCCATCTCCACTGCATACTGCCACGGTGTGTCCGGGTCCTCTGTCTCACCTTCCTCACAACCCTCTAGCTCCTCTGGCTGCTCCTGCTCCTCCTCTCCTGTCCGCTGACTAGATAAACCAGCCATTTTGCCTAAACTGTGCTTCACTGGGCCACTCCTCCTCCTCTTCCTCCTCCTCCTCCAGTTCAGCTCCAACGGGGTTCATGTGGCCGTAAGATGTAGACGCCATGTCTCCAGTGCCCTGACCAGCCATGGTTTCCAACATGTGCTGTAGTACATGAAGCAGTGGAATCACGTCGTTCATCCCGTAATCCTGCCGACTGACAAATAAAGTGGCTTCCTCAAAGGGCCTGAGCAAACGGCAGGTGTCACGTATGAGCTGCCACTGGTTGACATTGAAGTTACACAGGGGAGTCCCCCTATCCGCTTGGATCATCAGGAAATTCATGATGGCTTTTCTCTGTTCATATAATCGGTCCAACATGTGAAGGGTGGAATTCCAACGGGTGGAAACATCGCAAATCAGACTATGTTGGGGGCTACCGTTCTGACGCTGTAGCTCAAGAAGGGTGTGTTTGGCGGTGTATGAGTGGCTGAAGTGCATGCAAAGTTTCCTTGAAGTTGTTAGGATGTCTTGCAGATCGGGGGGAACACTTCAGAAACCGCTTGACAACCAGATTGAAGACGTGAACCATGCAGGGCACATGGGTCAGGCTTCCTTGGCGCAGCGCAGACAACATTTTCTTACCATTGTCGGTAACCATGGTTCCCATTTTCAGTTTTCTTGGAGTAAGCCATGTTTGGATTTCCTGATGAATAAATTTAAGCAGTTCCTCCCCTGTGTGACTCCGTTCGCCAAGACAAACCATGTGAAGCACAGCGTGACACCTCCGTGCCCTGCACACATGGTAGACTGGAGAGGCACTGAGACTTGACCCTACAGTGGAGGGTGAGGAGATGGCGGAGGATGAGGAGGCCGAGTCGCACGGTGTCACAGGCACAACGGCCAAGGAGCGCGGAGGCCGAAGCGGCGT
Organism: Gastrophryne carolinensis; assembly: GCA_027917425.1. Classification (NCBI taxonomy): domain Eukaryota; kingdom Metazoa; phylum Chordata; class Amphibia; order Anura; family Microhylidae; genus Gastrophryne; species Gastrophryne carolinensis. The sequence continues at coordinate 13,679,767 of CM051240.1, read as the reverse complement.
GACCTGTCCAAGTTGCTGCTGCTGCTGCAAAGGGACCACATTCACCCAGTGGGCCGGAAACGACATATACTGTCCATGACCGTAGTTGCAGCTCCAGACGTCGGCGCTGCCATGCACTTTGCTACACACCGACAGGCTCAAGGACTGGCCCACCTTCTGTTCAACAAAAGTGTGCACTGCCTTCTTGGCAAAGAAATGCCGCCTTGGGACTCTCCACCTCGGCTCGGCACAAGCCATCAGTTCTCTGAAAAGTGCAGAGCCCACCACCTGAAAAGGGAGCGACTGCAGCCCCAGCAACTTTGACAGGAGCACATTCAGCTTCTGCGCCGTAGGATAAGTGGGCGCATACTGCTGTCTCTTGGACATGGCTTCGCTGATGGATTGCTGGCGGGATGCATGACTTGGAGGAGGAGCAGCAGGAGCATTAGGAGGAGCGACAGAGGATGGGTATGACGCACAGCTGCCTTCGGCTGAGGTGCTGGAGCCTTGGCTGGCAGAAATTGGGAGCGGCGTGCCGCTTGGTGAGGAAGCAGGCTGGACCACCTCTTCGGAGCCTCGGTTCTCCCAGGCCGCTTTATGGTGACGCATCATATGTTGACGCAGGGATGTGGTGCCAACATTTGGGCCCTGCCCACGCTTCACCTTCTGCCTACATATCTTGCATGTGGCCATGTTACCCTTCTGCGGATGCTTCAGGAAAAACTGCCACACTGCCGAGTAGCTACTTTTCCCACCAACAGGCTGCACTGATTCACTGCTACTGTCGCCAACTTCAGGAACCCCTGCTCCACTACCTCCCGATAAGGTAGCCTGCCGTGCAGCAGGTGCTCTACCTCGGCCCTGGCCCCGTTTGGCTCCAGGCTTTAAAATTCTGCCTCCATGCTGACTGCCAACCATGCTGCTAACACCTTGCTGCCTCAGCTGCTGACTCCGGGGCAACCTGCGCCCCTCTTCTCCTGATGATGACGATGAAGCCCCTTCTGCACCCGGCTCCCAAGTGGGATCGGCTTCTTCATCATCATCATCACCGAGTTGTGGCTGCACGTCACTGATGTTCTCGGTTTCCTCAACAGTGTCTGGCGCAGGAGCTGGAACGCTCGCAACACCCACGACACTCTCCACATCACTATTTGTCTGCCTAGCTTAAGAAGCCACCTCCAATTCTTGGCTGGGCAGTAGCTGCTGACTGTCCTCTATCTGATCGTCCTCCTCACTATAGAGTGGAGCTGAACCCAAAGCATAGGATACGTCACTGGGGGAGGGAACGGCGTAGGACAGAGGCAATGGGAGGACAGGGACTGCTCTCGGGGCATGCCAACTCAGGGTTGTGTCAAGAGGAACCTATCGACCCTAGACTGGGGGTCTCAGATGTAACTTGTGATGATGTGGATGACCGCGTTAACCAGTCTACCACGGCAGATGCGTTACTGGTGGAGACACGACCGCTAGCAGATACTGGCAGATCAGGTCTCTCCCCGTGACTCCTGCTGCCACTCGCCCCTAGTCTGCTGCGACCTCTGCCTGCTGAATCTGCCAAGCTGAGGCTGAACAAGCTTGTTTAGTATAACAGATAGGGTGCAACATGCAGGTTTGGGATACCCTGTGGCCTGGCGTTTTGACAGCAGGACAAAAACCAAGTCAAAATGCAATAGCTTAATAAAGCTGAGGCTGAACAAGCTTATTTAGTATAACAGGGTGCAACGTGGTGGTTTGGGATACCCTGCGGCCTGGTGTTTTGACAGCAGGACAAAAAACAATTCAAAATGCAATAGCTTAATAAAGCTGAGGATGAACAAGCTGATTTAGTATAAAAGATAGGGTGCAACATGATGGTTTGGGATACCCTGCGGCCTGGTGTTTTGACAGCAGGACAAAAACCAATTCAAAATGTAATAGCTTAATAAAGCTGAGGATGAACAAGCTTATTTAGTATAACAGATAGGGTGCAACGTGCAGGTTTGGGATACCCTGCGCCTAGTGTTTTGGCAGCAGACCAAAAACCAATTAAAAATGCGATAACTTGATTAAGCTGAAGATGAACAAGCGTATTTAGTATAACAGATAGGGTGCTACATGCAGGTTTGGGATACCCTTTGGCCTGGTGTTTTTTTGACAGCAGGACAAAAAACAATTCAAAATGCAATAGCTTGATTAAGCTGAAGATGAACAAGGGTATTTAGTATAACAGATAGGGTGCTACGTGCAGGTTTGGCATACCCTGTGGCCTAGTGTTTTGGCAGCAGGACAAAAACCAATTCAAAATGCAATAGCTTGATTAAGCTGAGGATGAACAACGCTTATTTAGTATAACAGATAGGGCGACATGTGCTGGTTTGGGATGCCCATGTGGGCTGGTGTATTTAAACCAGACAAAAACCAATTCAAAATGCAATAGCTTGATTAAGCTGAGGATGAACAAGGGTATTTAGTATAACAGGGTGTTACGTGCAGGTTTGGGATACCCTGCGGCCTAGTATTTTGGCAGCAGGACAAAAAAACTATTCAAAATGCAATAGCTTGATTAAGCTGAGGATGAACAAGCATATTTAGTATAACAGATAGGGTGCTATGTGCAGGTTTGGGATACCCTGCGGCCTAGTGTTTTGGCAACAGGACAAAAACCAATTCAAAATGCAATAGCTTGATTAAGCTGAGGATGAACAAGGGTATTTAGTATAACAGATAGGGTGCTACGTGCAGGTTTGGCATACCCTGCGGCCTAGTGTTTTGGCAGCAGGACAAAAACCAATTCAAAATGCAATAGCTTGATTAAAGGATGAACAACGCTTATTTAGTATAACAGATAGGGTGACATGTGCTGGTTTGGGATGCCCATGTGGGCTGGTGTATTTAAAGCAGACAAAAACCAATTCAAAATGCAATAGCTTAATTAAAATGAGGCTGAACAACGCTTATTTAGTATAACAGATAGGGTGACATGTGCTGGTTTGGGATGCCCATGTGGGCTGGTGTATTTAAAGCAGGCAAAAACCAATTCAAAATGCAATAGCTTAATTAAAATGAGGCTGAACAACGCTTATTTAGTATAACAGATAGGGTGACATGTGCTGGTTTGGGATGCCCATGTGGGCTGGTGTATTTAAAGCAGACAAAAACCAATTCAAAATGCAATAGCTTGATTAAGCTGAGGATGAACAAGGGTATTTAGTATAACAGATAGGGTGTTACGTGCAGGTTTGGGATACCCTGCGGCCTAGTGTTTTGGCAGCAGGACAAAAACCAATTCAAAATGCAATAGCTTGATTAAGCTGAGGATGAACAAGCGTATTTAGTATAACAGATAGGGTGCTACGTGCAGGTTTGGGATACCCTGCGGCCTAGTGTTTTGGCAGCAGGACAAAAAACTATTCAAAATGCAATAGCTTGATTAAGCTGAGGATGAACAAGCGTATTTAGTATAACAGGGTGCTATGTGCAGGTTTGGGATACCCTGCGGCCTAGTGTTTTGGCAACAGGACAAAAACCAATTCAAAATGCAATAGCTTGATTAAGCTGAGGATGAACAAGGGTATTTAGTATAACAGATAGGGTGCTACGTGCAGGTTTGGCATACCCTGCGGCCTAGTGTTTTGGCAGCAGGACAAAAACCAATTCAAAATGCAATAGCTTGATTAAAGGATGAACAACGCTTATTTAGTATAACAGATAGGGTGACATGTGCTGGTTTGGGATGCCCATGTGGGCTGGTGTATTTAAAGCAGACAAAAACCAATTCAAAATGCAATAGCTTAATTAAAATGAGGCTGAACAACGCTTATTTAGTATAACAGATAGGGTGACATGTGCTGGTTTGGGATGCCCATGTGGGCTGGTGTATTTAAAGCAGACAAAAACCAATTCAAAATGCAATAGCTTGATTAAGCTGAGGATGAACAAGGGTATTTAGTATAACAGATAGGGTGTTACGTGCAGGTTTGGGATACCCTGCGGCCTAGTGTTTTGGCAGCAGGACAAAAACCAATTCAAAATGCAATAGCTTGATTAAGCTGAGGATGAACAAGCGTATTTAGTATAACAGATAGGGTGCTACGTGCAGGTTTGGGATACCCTGCGGCCTAGTATTTTGGCAGCAGGACAAAAAACTATTCAAAATGCAATAGCTTGATTAAGCTGAGGATGAACAAGCGTATTTAGTATAACAGATAGGGTGCTACGTGCAGGTTTGGCATACCCTGCGGCCTAGTGTTTTGGCAGCAGGACAAAAACCAATTCAAAATGCAATAGCTTGATTAAAAGATGAACAACGCTTATTCAGTATAACAGATAGAGTGACATGTGCTGGTTTGGGATGCCCATGTGGGCTGGTGTATTTAAAGCAGACAAAAACCAATTCAAAATGCAATAGCTTAATTAAAATGAGGCTGAACAACGCTTATTTAGTATAACAGATAGGGTGACATGTGCTGGTTTGGGATGCCCATGTGGGCTGGTGTATTTAAAGCAGACAAAAACCAATTCAAAATGCAATAGCTTGATTAAGCTGAGGATGAACAAGGGTATTTAGTATAACAGATAGGGTGTTACGTGCAGGTTTGGGATACCCTGCGGCCTAGTGTTTTGGCAGCAGGACAAAAACCAATTCAAAATGCAATAGCTTGATTAAGCTGAGGATGAACAAGCGTATTTAGTATAACAGATAGGGTGCTACGTGCAGGTTTGGGATACCCTGCGGCCTAGTATTTTGGCAGCAGGACAAAAAACTATTCAAAATGCAATAGCTTGATTAAGCTGAGGATGAACAAGCATATTTAGTATAACAGATAGGGTGCTATGTGCAGGTTTGGGATACCCTGCGGCCTAGTGTTTTGGCAACAGGACAAAAACCAATTCAAAATGCAATAGCTTGATTAAGCTGAGGATGAACAAGGGTATTTAGTATAACAGATAGGGTGCTACGTGCAGGTTTGGCATACCCTGCGGCCTAGTGTTTTGGCAGCAGGACAAAAACCAATTCAAAATGCAATAGCTTGATTAAAGGATGAACAACGCTTATTTAGTATAACAGATAGGGTGACATGTGCTGGTTTGGGATGCCCATGTGGGCTGGTGTATTTAAAGCAGACAAAAACCAATTCAAAATGCAATAGCTTAATTAAAATGAGGCTGAACAACGCTTATTTAGTATAACAGATAGGGTGACATGTGCTGGTTTGGGATGCCCATGTGGGCTGGTGTATTTAAAGCAGACAAAACCCAATTCAAAATGCAATAGCTTAATTAAAGGGATCTCATTGATCCCTTACCAGTTCACAAGGGGTTAAGTGTAAAAAAAAAACACAACAAGCAGAAAAAATATTTTATTTATTTATTTTTTTAATACTTTTTAATACTTACCTCCCATCCATCCCTGTGTCCCACACTGATCAATCTGGCTTCTGCTCTCCTGCTGCAACTGGAAGCCTTTTTAAGCTGCTGGGCGACAGAACATAAGGGCTTAACTTAAAAAAAAAAATGACATAGGGTCCCCCCTCCCCCTAATCCCTTAAAAACCCCCCAAAAATGAAATGGGGTCCCCCTTACCCAGCATTACCAGCCCGGAACCAGCGATGGAGGCTTGTAGGAACAGAGGGGGGGGGCAGCTTTTGTGGCCCCCCCCACCCTGCAGCCTACAAGCCCACATAGCCTATATGGGCCCGGGCTCTTCTGCCCACCCCCCTGGACTTTGGGGAGGCAAGTAATATGGGTGCCGGGGGTTAATGGCAAGTCACCTGCGGCTACCGCCTCTCTCCTCCTCCCCGCCTCTCTCCTCCAACCACCCAAGCAGACTGATTCTCTGTCTCGGGTGCTGGACTTAAGAAGCCGGCTGCTGGTGAAATCACAATGATCTCCTGGAGCCATCTGAGCCCCCACGGGGGATCAGATGGCACCAAATTAAAGAGGAGACCCGGCCAGATTCATAGAGGGGTTGGGTGAGTATTATTTTACATTATTTTTTTAAATAACAGTGGGGAAAGTCAAGCACGTAACACCTACGGGCTTGGCACTTAAGGCCCAGACAAGCCAGCCCGTAGGTGTTATGTGCTTGGCACTTAAAGGGTTGAGGTGTGCTCACCTTCACACCTATCAGTCCCACACAACAAAGACAAATGATCTTACACTTCTATGCGACAGAAAAGAAAAGCAAACGTTTTTCAAGGGATAACGATACAGGTTGTCAGAGAGCTTTTTCAAAATATCTATATAGCACTATATATCTCTTACTAGGCCACTCAGAGCCTTGCGCCTCTCAGGACGGTCTGCCATCACTCAGGACAGTCTAAAGACGTATCTCCCTAGGATTCCTGAACCTGCCATATAGCAGAGGTCACGATTAGAGATGAGCGAGTAGTATTCGACCGAGTCGGTATTCGATCGAATACTACGCTATTCGTCATACTCGATTTTGATCGAGTACAGCGGCGATGGCGCACTCACAATTCGTTTCCCCTCACACCTTCCCTGGCGCGTTTTTTACACCAATCACCATGCAGGGGGGGTGGGACAGGTCCTGGGAGGACGCTGGCATCGCGAGAACGGCGTCTACACGCATTGGCTGGAAAAACCATGTGACCTCAAATCTACAAAACTCAGCACTTCCTCTTCGTCAGCATTAGCAGCTTGAACTTAGTGAGGGATAGACGCTCACAGCAGGGAAAGACAGGCTGTAGCTGGCAGGGCCCCAGAAGCTCGGAAGATCGCATTTACCACCATATATACCAGCTACCAGAAGACAAGAGAGTCATTAAGAGCCCTTATTAGGGCTACTATGCTGAACGGTATATAGCTCCTATGTAGGCAGGCAGGGCCCCAGAAGCTCGGAATATCGCATTTACCACCATATATACCAGCTACCAGAAGACAAGAGAGTCATTAAGAGCCCTTATTAGGGCTACTATGCTGAACGGTATATAGCTCCTATGTAGGCAGGCAGGGCCCCAGAAGCTCAGAATATCGCTTTTACCACCATATATACCAGCTACCAGAAGACAAGAGAGTCATTAAGAGCCCTTATTAGGGCTACTATGCTGAACGGTATATAGCTCCTATGTAGGCAGGCAGGGCCCCAGAAGCTCAGAATATCGCATTTACCACCATATATACCAGCTACCAGAAGACAAGAGAGTCATTGAGAGCCCTTATTAGGGCCACTATGCTGAACAGTATATAGCTCATATGTAGGCAGGCAGGGCCCCAGAAGCTCAGAATATCGCATTTACCACCATATATACCAGCTTCCAGAAGACAAGAGAGTCATTGAGAGCCCTTATTAGGGCTACTATGTTGAACAGTATATAGCCCATATGTAGGCAGGCAGGGCCCCAGAAGCTCAGAATATCGCATTTACCACCATATATACCAGCTACCAGAAGACAAGAGAGTCATTGAGAGTCCTTATTATTAGGGCTACTATGCTGAACAGTATATAGCTCATATGTAGGCAGGCAGGGCCCCAGAAGCTCAGAATATCGCATTTACCACCATATATACCAGCTACCAGAAGACAAGAGAGTCATTGAGAGCCCTTATTAGGGCTACTATGTTGAACAGTATATAGCTCATATGTAGGCAGGCAGGGCCCCAGAAGCTCAGAATATCGCATTTACCACCATATATACCAGCTACCAGAAGACAAGAGAGTCATTGAGAGTCCTTATTATTAGGGCTACTATGCTGAACGGTATATAGCTCATTCTAGCTACACTGCACACAACGGCTGCTTTAGTGAGGGGTAGCTGCTGCTGGAATAGGGACAGAAAGACTTCAGTGGTGTATTAGCACCTATATACAAAAGTATATACACTCTGCTCAAAACGGCTGCTTTAGTGAGGGGTAGCTGCTGCTCCTGGAATAGGGACAGAAAGACTTCAGTGGTGTATTAGCACCTATATACAAAACTATATACACTCTGCACAAAACGGCTGCTTTAGTGAGGGGTAGCTGCTGCTGCTGGAATAGGGACAGAAAGACTTCAGTGGTATATTAGCACCTATATACAAAACTATATTTTGCACTACTGTTTTGTGTCCTCTGTGCCAACAAAACACTGTTATATACCCGGTGCGTATAGGCACCATTTCACCTTCTGGCAGTATACGGCTGTATAGCCAGGTGTTCTCCTAAAAAATATATTTATATTTGGCACTACTGTTTTGTGTCCTCTTTACCAACAAAACCCTGTTATATACCCGGTGCGTATAGGCACCATTTCACCTTCTGGCAGTATACGGCTGTATAGCCAGGTGTTCTCCTAAAAAATATATTTATATTTGGCACTACTGTTTTGTGTCCTCTTTACCAACAAAACCCTGTTATATACCCGGTGCGTATAGGCACCATTTCACCTTCTGGCAGTATACGGCTGTATAGCCAGGTGTTCTCCTAAAAAATATATTTATATTTGGCACTACTGTTTTGTGTCCTCTGTGCCAACAAAACACTGTTATATACCCAGTGCGTATTAGGCACCATTTCACCTTCTGGCAGTATACGGCTGTATAGCCAGGTGTTCTCCTAAAAAATATATTTATATTTGGCACTACTGTTTTGTGTCCTCTTTACCAACAAAACCCTGTTATATACCCGGTGCGTATAGGCAACATTTCAAACCTCCTCCTGTAAGCTTCCCTTACTGCTGGGGTGACACACTGTAACAAACCTCCTCCTGTAAGCTTCCCTTACTGCTGGGGTGACACACTGTAACAAACCTCTTCCTGTAAGCTTCCATTACTGCTGGGGTGACACAATGTAACAAACCTCCTCCTGTAAGCTTCCCTTACTGCTGGGGTGACACACTGTAACAAACCTCCTCCTGTAAGCTTCCCTTACTGCTGGGGTGACACAATGTAACAAACCTCCTCCTGTAAGCTTCCCTTACTGCTGGGGTAACACACTGTAACAAACCTCCTCCTGTAAGCTTCCCTGACTGCTGGGGTGACACACTGTAACAAACCTCCTCCTGTAAGCTTCCCTGACTGCTGGGGTGACACACTGTAACAAACCTCCTCCTGTAAGCTTCCCTTACTGCTGGGGTGACACACTGTAACAAACCTCCTCCTGTAAGCTTCCCTTACTGCTGGGGTGACACACTGTAACAAACCTCCTCCTGTAAGCTTCCCTGACTGCTGGGGTGACACACTGTAACAAACCTCCTCCTGTAAGCTTCCCTTACTGCTGGGGTAACACACTGTAACATACCTCCTCCTTTAAGCTTCCCTTACTGCTGGGGTGACACAATGACACAAGAGGACATGTCTGACCACATCTCTCACACACACACACACACACACACACAATGACAATTAGGGGTGGGGTCTATTTATTTTCCCCCTTGCCTATGCCATCTGTGGTTGTCATTAGGCAACGTGATTTTAAGGGGTGCAGAATTTTGTTCTTTTTTGTACAGTTTGGCTTGGGGTCCATGGCAATGTAGAGGAAAGAAGGTTTCCTTGTCTTGTCTCACTTTACGTAGAAGTTATATTGTGTTTGGAGTGTATTGTTGAGTGGCTGTGATAGTGGCGTAATAGTGCGACTTGGGCGCGTTATATGCACCCAGACATGCTTCCCCTGCTGTCCCAGTTGCATTCCAGCAGTGTTGGCATCATTTTCTGATGTTTCAGGGTGGACTTGGTGACCTCCAAGTGGTCGAATTGAGATTTCCAAGTGGCGAGCATTTTTTTCCCATAGACTATAATGGGATTCGATAATCGGTCGAGTAGTCGAGTAACGCGGTCTATTCGAATCGAAATTCGAAATTTCGAATATTTCACTACTCGCTCATCTCTAGTCACGATAAGTATATAAATTAAAAAGTACTTACCGTGACATGCAGGGCAGCCACACTTCTGACACCAGTTCTGTGGTGGGTAACTCGAACCCCAATGAGTCTATATGGCTTCTCTCGCCCAACCTCTGTATCGTTCTTCCTTAGCAACCGGTTGCTGATAATGAAGTTCAAGGGATTCCCATGATCTACATTTAGATAAATCACTGAGAGAAGGACATTCCTACTTACTAAAACGTCTGTTAGCTTTATGCCCAGAACTTAACATGTGTATATCTATATAGCTAAGTTTAATATTTAATTTTAATATGAACTTTTTTACATGGCTGCTATTAAGATAAGCATTTCACCCTTCAATGGAAATTAAAGCAGCAGTTGGCCCCTGATTGATGCAGCCCTGACCAGACCAGAGAAAATACATAATATAGATGCCAAAGAGGCATATCAAATAGGCTGCCAGTTGATAAAACCTATAAAAGCGCGGGCAAAAGACAGGACTGCCGATCAATCAATATGTCTTACTGATATGACCCAAACAAAGGATGAAAGTGTAGTAGCCTTGGGTATCTGGTTATTACATGTCGTTGAAGACATGGATTATGATGCTAAGTAAGACCTGTAACCACCCTTGTAACCGTAGTCCACAACCTGGAATCATGACCGGGAAAGAGAATGGCCACCATCATGATAATGGGAGATCAACCCAGGCTTAACCCCTCCCCACAGGAAAGAAACCAGAAGAAATGTTATAACTGTGGGAAACTAGGTCACTTAAGAAATCAGTGTAGGGCCACTTGCAGGCCCAGAGGTCAGCTGTGGCAGCAGGATAACAACAGGCCTAATTGTGACTATGGGCCAGGGTGGGTGGATCCACCCCTGCTCACGGCCCTATGCATAAAATCACCCTGAAGTTAGGGGGGAAGGACACCAAGTTTTTGCTGGAGCCCATAGCTTAATTCGCCATATAGAACTGCCTGATCCCTGCTGTCTCGCAGATGATACAGTCTCATGTGTTACTACACCAATTAAACTTTGGATACACCGCAATCACCATGTCCTATCCCGGTTTTAGTGTCCCGGGCCTGTCGTTTAAACCTGTTGGGTTCTTATTTGTTGCATAAACTGCAAGCATGCATCACCTATCAGATAGTACAGTAACTCTCACCTCGCCCCTCTACCCTAAAGAGACAGTTCTAGTAGTTTCCATATTTAGTCCCGTGACAGAAGACCTGGGCAGGTAAGAAAAGAAATGTGCAAAGGTGATCCCTCCTGAAGCACTGGCCCTCATTCCAGGGAAAGTGTGGGCGAATGGCCCCCCATGACACATCAGTACCAGTACGCAGATTCAGCAGCACGCCACCTCAGACTGCAGGCCTTCATTTACCTGACAATTCCACCCTGGCTCTCTGTCATACCTTGAACTCCATCACTCTTCTCCCTCTTTCAAGGGGGGTACCTGATGAGAGCAGCAACTGTTACCCCTCTAGCTTACCTAACGTCCTGAGCTGCCAATGCAGGATGCTGATCTCACACTGTTCGTGGATGGCAGTAGGTATGCTGATCAAAACCGCTTCTACACTGGATGTGCGGTTACAACAGTCACAGACATTTTATGGCAGAAAGCTCTCCCAGCCTCTATGTCTGCTCAAGAGACGGAACTGTTATTTCTAATATTTGTGGATTCCATAACTACAGGGTCTGTTCCGAGGGATTGGCGCTTGGCAAATGTGGTGCCAATATTCAAAAAGGGATCTAGGGGGGAACCGGGGAACTACAGACTGGTAAAATTAACATTTGTGGTGGGCAAGCTGTTTGAAGGTTTCTTAAGGGATACTATCCTGGAGCACCTTGGGGAAAATGACCTTATTACTCCATATCAGCATGGATTTATGAGGAATCGCTCCTGCCAGACAAACCTAATCAGATTTATGAGGCGGTAAGTTCAAGATTGGATCAGGGGAAGTCATTGGATATCATATATCTTGACTTTTCTAAAGCATTTGATACTGTGCCACATAAAAGGCTGGTACAAAAGATGAGAATGCTTGGACTGGGGGAAAACGTGTGCAGATGGGTGGGAAATTGGCTTAATGATCGGAAGCAGAGGGTGGTTATCAATGGTACACACTCAGATTGGGTCACTAAAGTCTTAAAGGAGCCACAGCACTCAACCCTGTTAGCTTGCAGGCCAGCCTATAATCTGTCTCTAAACTTGGTTAAAAACAGAGGACTCGGTCACACACATCTGCAGAAGTATGCTTAAGCTGCACCACTAAGCCAAAGTGCCTCTGTGGGGTGCAGTCCTAACTCTAATCTCTGAGAGCCCATTTGGGACATACAGTGCAATAGATAAATTGGGAGCAGGCTTACCTGAGGTTGCCCTAAACCTCTCAAGTGCAGTTAGGGCAACCTCAGGTAAGCCTGCTCCCAATTTATCTATTGCACTGGATGTCCCAAATGGGCTCTCAGAGATTAGAGTTAGGACTGCACCCCACAGAGGCACTTTGGCGTAGTGGTGCAGCTTAAGCATACTTCTGCAGATGTGTGTGACCGAGTCCTCTGTTTTTAAACAAGTTTAGAGACAGATTATAGGCTGGCCTGCAAGCTAACAGGGTTGAGTGCTGTGGCTCCTTTAAGACTTTTGCATTCTAATTGCCCTGCTAACGTGCACCTCCCAGGTTAGTTATAAAATGGTCTGAGCGGCTGCCACCCCCCCCTTTGTTTCTTCAGATTGGGTCACTGTTACTAGTGGAGTACCACAAGGGTCAGTTCTGGTACCAATTCTCTTCAATATATATATATATATAAATGACATTGGGTATGGATTAAACAGTAAAGTCTCAATCTTTGCAGATGATACTAAGCTGAGTAAAGTAATTAAAACAAAAGAAGACAGCAGGCAGCTACAAACAGATTTAGATAAATTGGAAGCATGGGCAGTTAAATGGCAAATGAAGTTTAACACAGATAAATGAAAGGTTATGCACATGGGAAGGAGAAATCTGTGTCATGATTACACACTAAATAAAGAAACACTTGGTAAAACAACAATGGAAATGACCTAGGGGTTTTAGTTGACAATAAGCGCAACTGTAGTAATCAATGCCAGGCAGCTGCTGCCAAAGCAAATAGGATCATGGGGTGCATCAGGAGGGGCATAGGTGCTCATGACCAGATCATCATTTTACCCCTGTACAAGTCACTGGTCAGACCCCATATGGAATACTGTGTACAGTTCTGGGCACCTGTGCTTAAGAAGGACATATCAGAACTGGAGCGCGTTCAAAGAAGGGCAACAAAGTTAATAAAAGGAGTGCGGGGGCTAGAGTACCCTGAAAGATTGTCCAAGTTAGGTTTATTTAGTCTAGAAAAAAGACGATTGAGGGGTGATCTAATAACTATGTATAAATATATTCGGGGTCAATACAAAGATCTTTCCCAAAATCTATTTATACCCCGGAGTGTAACCATAACCCGAGGGCATCCACTAAGGTTAGAGGAAAGGTGGTTTTTCCACCGACATAGGAGGGGATTCTTCTCTGTAAGAGCAGTGAGACTATGGAACTCGCTGCCAGAGGAGTTAGTAATGATGGATACAGTAAAAACTTTCAAAAGTGGCCTTGATGCCTTCCTGGCATGTAATAACATATCCAGCTATGGCTACTAGACCACTGGAAGGAGTTTAACAGGCTGAACTGGATGGACTTAAGTCTTTATTCAGCCTTACATACTATGTTACTATGTTACTAACTGGTGGCAATTACTAAAGCATGCCAGATGGCAGAAGGGAAAAGAGCTAACATCTGGACAAACAGTAACATAGTATGTAAGGCTGAATAAAGACTTTAGTCCATCCAGTTCAGCCTGTTTAACTCCTTCCAGTGGTCTGGTAGCCATAGTTGGAAATGTTATTACATGGCAGGGAGGCATCAAGGCCACTTTTGAATGTTTTTACTGTATCCATCATTGCTACCTCCTCTGGCAGCGAGTTCCATAGTCTCACAGCTCTTACAGAGACGAATCCCCTCCTATGTCGGTGGAGAAAGCACCTTTCCTCTAACCTTAGTGGATGCCCTCGGGTTATAGTTATACTCCGGGGTATAAATAGATTGTTGGACAGATCTTTGTATTGACCCCAAATATATTTATACATAGTTATTAGATCACCCCTCAAGCGTCTTTTTTCTAAACTAAATAAACCTAACTTTGACAATCTTTCATGGCACTCTAGCCCCCGCACTCTTTTTATTAACTTTGTTACCCTTCTTTGAACGCGCTTCAGTTCTGTCCTTCTTAAGCACAGGTGCCCAGAACTGTACACAGTATTCCATATGGGGTCTGACCACACCAGTGACTTGTACAGGGGTAAAATAATGCTCTGGTCATGAGCACCTATGCCCCTCCTGATGCACCCCATGATACTATTTGCTTTGGCAGCAGCTGCCTGGCATTGATTACTACAGTTGAGCTTATTGTTAACTAAAACCCCTAGGTCATTTTCCATTGTTGTTTTACCAAGTGTTTCTTTGTAATCATGACACAGATTTCTCCTTCCCATGTGCATAACCTTACATTTATCTGTGTTAAACTTCATTTGCCATTTAACTGCCCATGCTTCCAATTCATCTAAATCTGTTTGTAGCTGCCTGCTGTCCTCTTTTGTTTTAATTACTTTACACAGCTTAGTATCATCTGCAAAGATTGAGACTTTACTGTTTAATCCATACCCAATGTCATTTATATATATATTGAAAAGAATTGGTACCAGAACTGACCCTTGTGGTACTCCACTAGTAAGAGTGACCCAATCTGAGTGTGTACCATTGATAACCACCCTCTGCTTCCGATCATTAAGCCAATTTCCCACCCATCTGCAAATGTTTTCCCCCAGTCCAAGCATTCTCATCTTTTGTACCAGCCTTTTATGTGGCACAGTATCAAATGCTTTAGAAAAGTCAAGATATATGATATCCAATGACTCCTCCTGATCCAAACTTGAACTTACCTCCTCATAAAAGCTGATTAGGGTTGTCTGGCAGGAGCGATTCCTCATGAATCCATGCTGATATGGAGTAATAAGGTCATTTTCCCCAAGGTGCTCCAGGATAGTATCCCTTAAGAAACCTTCAAACAGCTTGCCCACCGCAGATGTTAAGCTTACCAGTCTGTAGTTCCCAGGGTACCCCCCTAGATCCCTTTTTGAATATTGGCACCACATTTGCCAAGCGCCAATCCCTCGGACAGACCCTGTAGTTATTGAGTCCACAAATATTAGAAATAACGGCTTGTCTATTACTGTACATAACTACCTTAAAACACAAGGATTTATGTCATCTGGTCCCGATGATTTATCGATTTTTATCTGCTGGACTTCTTCCTTGGTTAGACCAGTGACATTTAATGGAGGGTTTCGGTTATTCCCCTGAATTTCACTCGGCATGTCACATTCTTTTGTGAATATAGAAGTAAAGAAGTTGTTTAGTACATTTGCTTTTTCATTTCCCTCTATAGGTGTCCCCTCCTTGCTTCTCAGGGGCCCACACCCTCAGGTTTGTACCTTTTACGGTTTATGTAGCTAAAGAATAATTTGGGGTTAGTTTTACTCTCTTTCACGACCAGTCTTTCTGTCTCCAGCTTAGCTGCCCTTATCTGTTGTTTACATTGTTTATTTTCTTCTTTATAGTTTTTTAACGCTTCCGCTGTCCCTTCCTGCTTTAAACGTTTAAATGCCTGTTTTTGTTGTTTATTGCCTCCTTAACCTTTTTGTTTAGCCACATCGGTTTACATGTGTGTGTAAGTCGTGCACCGGTAGGTCTCTCAAGGCACAGCAAAGCCACAGAGAAGAAAGCGACAATGACACCAGCTTATGCAAAACACGTTTACTAAAACAGGCTTCTGAAAATACTTCAAATATATGCAGCAAACAGTGAAATAATAACAACAGTTCCCCTACCCCAAAGCTGACCCAAACTGCGTAGCAGGCACTGTTCCAGAGGGAAAAACTGCAGACAGCTCAGTGCACAACAGCCAATGTCTCCTGTAGCAAAGTTCCTGTGTAATCCGGAATCCAGAATCCAACAGCAAAGCAAAGCAAAGTCTTGGCCTGTGTAAAGTCTCTCTATCTAACTAACTAGCTAACAGGCAGTCTATAGCATGTGCATGTATTAATTAAAGTACTGACCCGGGCCTTTGGTAAACTCCAGTTGAACAGATCTCCTTCACAAAACGACCGGATGCACCACGCTGCTCTCAGGAGTCTTTCAGGCAAAAATCCACAGCCTCTGATTCAGATCCAATTGTCAGTCTTTCTTTATCTGCTGCACGCCAGGCCACCACTTGCTCACATGGACTTTTTCTCTCTCTTTCAAAATGGTGACCAGTCTGCTTCCTCCTTGCTCTAGCACACACAGAACATGTGATTTCCTGCTCCTTAAGATCAACAAGTCTCTGCAGAGAATTAGCTGTGTGAACAGGGGAACCAGTGGCCCCTTGTGGCCAAACAACAGGACGGCAGTTTTTATAGAATAGTCCTGGTTTCACCCTCTTACATGCCACCCCACTAGAGGTTGTCATCCTCGGCAACCCTTCCCAAACAAACTCCTCCTGAGCATAGCGTTGCGGGGGCACACCAGCATTGGATCTCGTTGACCTTCTCAGCGCAATGGTTTCAGGGGTATCGGGTGCATTAGGCAGCTCTGCTAAGGGAGGGGCCACCACTCTGTCAGCATTCTCGCGGGGTGGCAGACCCGATCCCCCTGGGGCAACAGCGGGTATCTGGGCAGGGGCGACCCACCAATCTTCCTCATCGGCTGAGAGGCTCCCCTCTGTTCTGGGAGTGTGAGGAGGCATCTCTTCCTCATGCACCGGCTCATCAAAGTTACATTGTCTTAGCATGTTACGGTGCAAGTTTCGTGAGGGTCCCCCAGTCCCCACTGGTTCTACCTCGTAGACCGGAATGTCAGGGTCCACTCTCCTTTTCAACATATATGGAACCGCCTCCCACCGCCCATCCAACTTCCCAGATGGTCGCTTAGCTCTGACCATCACTCTATCACCCGGGGAATAACTATCTCTCTGCACAGGTCCTGGGGCAGGGTGCACCACTTGTTCCAGGCGTTCCCCTACAACTTTGTGGATTGCTCTTAGACGGCGGCGGTGCTCTTGCATCCATGCAGTAGCACTTCTCGGTTGTGGTTCTTTTGGGTCAGGCATGTGGAGATCTTCCACCTCTCGTCCAGCTCTTCCAAACATGAGCATATGGGGGGAGTAGCCAGTGGTATTGTGTACCCTATTGTTATAGGCCCACATCAGTTCAGGTAGATATTCGGGCCACCTAGCCTTTTGTCCATTCTCCAATGTCCGTAACATCTGAATCAAAGTCCTATTAAAGCGCTCACAGGCCCCATTCCCTTGGGGATGGTACGGAGTGGTGCGGGATTGTTCAATCCCATACAATTGATACAGTTCATTCATCAGATTTCCTTGAAAACATGCTCCTTGATCTGAGTGTATTCTCTGGGGGCACCCGAAGACTTGGATAAAGTGTTTGCAGACAGCCTCTGCAGCTGACTCAGCCGTCTGGTCTCTGGTGGGTACAGCCACCGCATACTTGGTGAAATGATCGGTCATTACCAGACAATACGAGTGTCCTGAGGCGGAGTACCCAATCTGCACATAGTCAATCATAAGCAGTTCCAACGGGGCTGAAGTCTTGATTGTCTGGACAGGGGCCCGCTGTTTGGTGCTTTTACTCAGTCCACAAGATCGACACTTAAGACAGGCCTCGGCCACCATGTCGGCCAGATCTGGACAATACACAAATCGTTGGAGCCACTTAAACGTTTTCTCACTTCCAAAATGAGCACCCCTCTCGTGGGCTTCCCTCGCAGCCTCTGGGCCCAATGACATAGGGATTACAATCTGTTGCCGATGCTGCAGCTCTGTCTGTAGGTATATGGTCCGACACAGGAGGCCCTGGGTAACAGTCAGCTTATCCCACTGTCTCAGCAACTTTTGGCCCTCTGGAGTCAAACGGGCCCTTTCTTCCGGCCTAGGCCAGGTCTTGGTCCTAACCCATTCTCTCACTCTCCACAGATCAGGACAGCTGTTCTGGACTCTCTTCCAGTCGGTCAATGTCTTCCCCAACACCATGGGCATTCCGGACGCCACCCCACTTGCATGTGCCACGTCCTGGAGCTCGGGTAATCGACCAAGGTCAGGAGTTTCAATGTCCTCTAACTCCTCATCACCCCTCTGCGGCGGTGCCCCCACAGGGACTCGGGAAAGTGCATCGGCATTGCTGTTCTCTTTACCAGACCGGAACTTGATGCGATACTGAAATTTAGAAAGGCGAGCCAACCACCTCTGCTCCAGGGCACCGAGCTTGGCATTCTCCAGATGGGCTAGGGGGTTGTTGTCTGTCATCACGGTCACTTCCGCGCCTGTCAGGTATTCTGCAAACTTTTCAGTCATGGCCCACACCAGAGCCAGTTCCAGCTTGAAGGAGCTATAGTTGTCGGGGTTGCGCTCCGACTCCCTCAGAGACCGGCTCCCATAGGCAATGACTCTCTCGCGCCCATCCTGGACTTGGGATAGCACAGCTCCCAACCCATGCAGACTCCCATCAGTGTACAGCAGGAATGGTATATCAAATTGCGCGTAAGCCAGGATCGGGGCACTGGTTAGCGACTCCTTCACTGCCTCAAAGGCCTCTTGCTGCCGGGGCCCCCAACCAATGGGGCGATTTTTCGGACCTCCTGCGGTGCCTCTCAGTAACTCGTTCAATGGGCCCACCAACTGAGCAAACTTGGGTATAAATCTCCTGTAGTAACTGGCCAGCCCCACGAATGCCCATACTTCTCGTAATGTCACCGGCCGGGGCCACTGCTGGACGGCTTCCACCTTGCTGGGGGCGGGTTTTACACCCTCGGAGGTGACCACATGTCCCAAGTACTTTATCTGCTGTCGAAACAGTTGGCACTTCTTGGGCTTAATCTTGAGCCCATGATCTCGCAGTCGCCCAAGGACCTGTCGCAGCTTCTGAAGATGGTCCTCGAAGGAAGCTCCAAACACCACTATGTCGTCCAAGTATATCAACACTGACTCGAAGTTGAGGTCCCCCAGACAGTGCTCCATTAACCGCTGAAATGTCCCTGGGGCATTGGTGAGGCCGAATGGCATTCGGTTAAATTCGTAAAGTCCCATGGGTAAAATGAAAGCCGTCTTCGCTTTGTCTTTCTGGGCTACCGGTACTTGCCAATATCCGCTGGCCAGGTCAAGGGTCGAGAAGAATTTCGCCTGGCCCAGGGCTGACAATGACTCTTCAATCCACGGGAGAGGATATGCATCCCGGACGGTCTGGGCATTCAACTTCCGATAGTCCACGCAGAACCGGAGACTCCCATCTTTCTTCCGCACCAAGACTACTGGGGCAGCCCACGGACTCTGACTCTCTTGAATCACCCGATTTTCCAGCATGCTGGCTACCATGTCCTTCACCTCTTGGTACATTTTGGGAGGGATTTGTCGGTAACGTTCTCTAATCGGTGCAGCATCGCCCGTGGGGATTTCGTGTTCAATAGCAGAAGCACACCCAAAGTCCTCGTCATGTCTTGAGAACGCCTCCTGAAATTCCAGCAAGTATCTTCCAGCAACTTCTGTTGTCCTGGGGTCAGAGTCTTACAGTCCACTCCCAACTGGGCCATGATCACTCTCCCATTCCACTTCTCTGTCGGGATCTCCTTCTGCTGGACTTCCACAGCATAAGTCCAGGCCGACCTTCTATCAGGCTGTAACGTGAAGCGTCTCTTTCGGGGTATACCACCTTCGGACACATAAATGTCTGCCGGGACAGCATTGCCAGGAACGGTTAGCTCACAGTCTTCAACATTCAAGCAACGTACCGGTACACACCCATTTGTCACAATGGCAAGGGCCCGAGCTATCAATGGGCGAGCCTAGGGTTCCTCTTGCTGGGCTGGCTCAATCAGGACCTCCAATCCATTAAGTCGTCGCCCAGCCCCCACCGGCAGCATCAATACTCGTTCTTGTCGCGGTGGGATCTTCACCGGGGTCCCCCCTGGCACCTTCGCTCTTCCGACAGGTCGACCAGAGAGGTTACTCTTTTGCAGACTACAGCTTCTCACCATCTGTTGAAGAACCTTCTGAGTCGGCCGGTGAGTGGTGGCCCGTTGCCAATACTTTGGCCCTTCTCTGGCATAGAGCTGATGGTCTAGGTCTCTCAGCACATTCATACCCAGCGTCACGTCCATCCCGCTCCGAGAAGAGTGGTCCACCAGCACGACCCCCTTCTTGCCCACATCTTGCCCAAGCACTCGGACCCGCATCCAGACTATCCCTCGGACATCCATCTCCTTATTGTCGGCAGCCGTCAACCTGATGACACTTCCATCTTCCGGCTCCATCATATGTCCAAAGTGTCTTTCAAAGAACTGTAAGGGCATAAGGGTGCACTCTGATCCTGTATCAACCAGGCAGCGTACCTTCTGACCTTCCAACTCGGCTTCCATGACGGGGCTGCTGGCATACAAGTCATGATCCTTTCGCACAGGGCTTAGCTGTTGACATACCGCCGCAGGGCGCCCAGTTACTGCGGCGGTCGGCAGTTTAACGGTTGCTCAGATTCCATCAGTTCGGGGCATTCTCGGGCTATATGGCCGTACTGCCGACAACCCCAACAGAGGGGGCTTCTTCTGACAGGTCCCCGCACCTGACTTCTCATGCGTGGGATGGTGTGGCGTGCTGGAGTCACTTCTGGGGGTTGGGAAGATTCTGTATTCATCTGGGACACCCCCAACCGCAGTTCCCTTAATTCAGCTCGCAGGGCCTGGACCACTGTCTTTAGGGACTCGGATTCCTCAGATCCCGGGTGTTTCTTCATAGCATGAGAGCTGCTCACAACCCTCGCCTCCACAGGGACATGCTCCTCCTCCCTTTCCATGGCAGCTTGGTAGATACTATAAAATGACATGTCGGGTGCCACCAGGGTCATCTCTCGCAGCTTATCCTGCAGGAACTTGTTGGAGAGCCCCACTATGAACTGATCTCTCAGCAGTCGGTCCACTTCCCGGAAGGCTCCCATGCCACCTGGGTCTCGCCGCTGTATCTCATTGAGCATTTCTTGGAGGGCATTGGAATACTGCATAAGAGTCTCATCTTCCTGCTGTGGGCGGTTAAAGAAGTGGCTCCTTAGCTGTACAACTTTAGCATGGCCCCCATGAGCTATCTCCAGAAGGGACAGTATTTTCTCTAGGGTGTCTCTCTCAGATTCGGGCCTTACCATCACTGTCCGCCTGAAATCACCCTCTAGCGTTCCCAGTGCAACCTCTGCCTGCAGTTCGGGGGTCAGGTTACACATTCTGGTGGCACTCCGCACCCTCTCAGTCCAATCTTGCAAAGTCATGCTTTTCCCATCAAATTTTGGCAGATAGCGCAACAGCACCCCCACCGGGATGTATGCTATTGGGGGGGACATGGTGCTACAGCCCGGCTGACCTTGGGCCGGCATACCCTGAGCTGGGTCCTGCTCTGGTGCCACTGGCGCCAGGGGAAGATCTCCCGCTGCGTTCCCGTCCATAACGAATGCTGTATCCTGCTGACTACGCCAAAATGTAAGTCGTGCACCGGTAGGTCTCTCAAGGCACAGCAAAGCCACAGACAAGAAAGCGACAATGACACCAGCTTATGCAAAACACGTTTACTAAAACAGGCTTCTGAAAATACTTCAAATATATGCAGCAAACAGTGAAATAATAACAACAGTTCCCCTACTCCAAATCTGACCCAAACTGCGTAGCAGGCACTGTTCCAGAGGGATGCACTGAGTAAAACTGCAGACAGCTCAGTGCACAACAGCCAATGTCTCCTGTAGCAAAGTTCCTGTGTAATCCGGAATCCAGAATCCAACAGCAAAGCAAAGCAAAGTCTTGGCCTGTGTAAAGTCTCTAACTAGCTAACAGGCAGTCTATAGCACGTGCATGTATTAATTAAAGTACTGACCCGGGCCTTTGGTAAACTCCAGCTGAACAGATCTCCTTCACAAAACGACCGGATGCACCACGCAGCTCTCAGGAGTCTTTCAGGCAAAAATCCACAGCCTCTGATTCAGATCCAGTTGTCAGTCTTTCTTTATCTGCTGCATGCCAGGCCACCACTTGCTCACATGGACTTTTTCTCTCTCTTTCAAAATGTTGACCAGTCTGCTACCTCCTTGCTCTAGCACACACAGAACATGTGATTTCCTGCTCCTTAAAGTGGACCAACACCCAGGATTTTGACTATCCTGGGTCTTGGTCCACTTTGGTGGGGCACCCCCGATCGGGGTGCCCCGCTGTGTGAAACCCCCCCGAACCCCCCGAAAAACTCACCTCTCCCCGCTCCCAGCGCCGACGGACAAGCCGCGGACAAGCGGCTCCTCCACCGCCACCTCCCGCGCGTCCCTCTTGACGTGCGCGGGCGCGCGCACGCCTAGAGGGGCGCGAGGGAGGCGGCGGCGGCCGGCCGCCGCCGAAGATAAGGTAAGGAGTTTGCGCGTTTGGGGTGTTTGGGGGGGTTTCACCCCATGGGACATCCCGATCTCGGATGTCCCGCGGGGAGGGAGGCGATCGGCCCGGGAATCTATAAGATTCCCGGGCCGATCACCCGTGGGTGTTGGTCCACTTTAAGATCAACAAGTCTCTGCAGAGAATTAGCTGTGTGAACAGGGGAACCAGTGGCCCCTTGTGGCCAAACAACAGGACGGCAGTTTTTACCTCTTACATGTGTCTAATAGTTTTATTCCTGTAAGGTATATATCTGTCACAATGAAAATTAAGGATTCCTTTGAAAGTATCCCATTTAGTGTCCATGCTTTTGTCTTTAAGGATATTTTCCCAGTCAATGCAGTTTAGGACATCTCTAAGTTGGTCAAACTTTGCCTTTTTGAAATTGTGCCTTTTTTGTGGCTCCTTGATAAGGCACCCTAGTGACTGCTAAGTGGAAATTAATGATATTATGATCACTGCTTCCAAAGTATCCCCCAACCTGTAACTTTAATACTTTGTCTGGTACATTGGTTAGTATTAGGTCAAATATGGCTTTCCCCCTTGTTGGAGCTTCTACTTGTTGGGAAAAGTAGCCATCTTTTGTTTTAGTTAAACTATTACTTTTATGCAAACCACATGTTTCAACTTCCCAGTCTATATCTGGGTAGTTAAAGTCCCCCATAATCACTACCTCATTTAGTTTAGCGGCTATATCTATTTGCCTTAGCATCATATTTTCTGTGGATTCGGATGTATCTGGAGGTTTGTAGCAAACCCCCATCAGTATTTTATTATTCTAAGTATGTCACACACCCCGCTTCAAGATATTCATAACCTGTGGGTATACTGACCTGAAGAGGGCGATCTGCAGAGATGATTGGAGGAAAGAAAGACCCTCCCGGTCCATAAATACCTGGGACCTCCCACTCATTACCCAGTCTTCATCTCTGCAGGACGGCGAGCAAGCAGAAGATGATCTCTCCTCCTTGCACAGGGGGTTTTCCAAGGTAGCCGGGTCTACCCCCGGCCTATATTATTTTATTCCCGCTCAGACTTTTTTCTACCCTATTAATATATTTATATGCCTCCTCAGTTTTGACTGCGGTCCGGGTGATGGTACTCTAGCACACACGTGCTTAGGAGCTAGGCTCCGCCGCGAGACCCTATTTAGAAGGTAGGCGGTTATACCGGGTTGGTGACCCCGGTTTGGGATGCCCTGTCCTTAATAATTTTCCCTTAAAATTTTCCCTCAGTTGGCCTCCCCCTCCCTCATAGTTGGGTTGGGGGTTCTCTTTTTACAATTCTGAGTGGAACGTATAGGAGCAATCCCTCAATGTCTTGGTTACACTGCTCTTTATTATATGTGTGTCTGTGTATGTGTAACGTTTTCCTTTTTCAACACTGTTAAGAACAGACACCGCGGCGGCTATTGCCGCTGCGGTGCTGCGATTTACCTCAGAAGGCGGAGGGGAGGGGCTCTCCCCTCACGCTCTTCTGTCAGGGGCGGGGCCGGGCCTCTTGCTGAGGCCGCGGCCCGCGCCCTGTCTTACTAGCCGGGCAGCGGCTCGCAGGCAGCGGGCCGCTGCCGGTTTCAGGTGCGTCGTGCGAGGCCGCGGGTCCCCGCGTCTCCGGCGGGCTCTGTTACAGCGGAGGGGAGTTTTCTCCCCTCATGCGCTGTTTTCATTGGGGGCGGGGCCGGACTTGCGGCGCGTCGCCGCGGCCCACCCCCTATCTTTCCCGGACACCGCTGAGGAGCTTTGGCTCCTATCTGCACTATGACGAGGGGGGCGGGACCGGTAAAGCGCGCGATCCGCGCAGGCCACGCCCCTCTTCTCCGTCTCTCGCTCTGGCTGCGCTGCCCTGACAAGTTACCTCACGCACTGGGCTGCGTGCTGCCAGGCCCTGGACTGGCCCGGAGGTTCTGTGAGTGGCCCTGTGGGCCTTTGTTTTATTATATTAGTTATTCAGTTATATAGGTTCTGGCTTCTAATTAATTTTTGTCTGTGTTTTTAGGTGATTCTTCAGGGAATTGTTATAAGGGGGTTTCTCCCGGTCCTAAGGTCCCTGGGTACTTTCACTGGGTTTCTTTCCTACAAAATTCCTCCCACTTAAAAAGGACACTATAAGGGCATCCCGGGTTGCTTCATAGCGTAATTCCCTCTGTCATAGCGACTCATTTAAGTTCACCTTATGGAGGCATCACAGGAATCCGGGCTCCCCTCGGGACAATCTCGGAAGTGTTTGGGGTGTGGGGTACTGGGGATGATTTCTTTTTATGTATATCTTGTGCACAACAGACTATTACGCGGCAGTCAGGACCCCAGGCTTCTGGGTCAGCACCGCCGGCTTCATCCTCTCCCCCTCCCACTTTAACCCGTGCTCCATGCGATGTTGTCATGGGGGGGCAGTCGCAATCTGATGTATGTGCCAGATTGGCCAGTATTGAAAAATGTATTTCCTCTACGGTAGCTAAGAAGGCACCGGCTAAGAGAAAACATTTGTCTACGGTTTCTCATTATGAATATGATGATACGGATGGTCTGGATTGGTCTGATTATTCCCCTCCAGAGGAAGGGGAGGTGTTTGAGGATTCGGATAATTCCGAGGATCAACAAATTGTTGGCGCTGATTCTGATTGGGGGTCAGGAGGTTCCTCGGACACCCCTAATGTTTTGACTCAGATGTTTGAGGTTTTGGCTATCTCGCCTCCGGCGGAGGCCCCTCAACAACAAGGGGAGTTTTATGAGAAATCCAGACCGCGCTTAGAATTTCCTAATCAAAAGCATTTTGATAATAATATTTCCAAGGAATGGGAGAGGCCAGCTCGGCTCCCAGGCATTCCTCAGAGTTGGGATAGAAGGTATCCTTTCCCTGCGGACACGGTTAAGCGCTGGGCCTCCCCCCCCCTCGAAGTGGACGCCCCAATTTTGGGGTTATCCAACTCTGCCGTTTTGAATAACCCTGATTGTTCCTCTCTCAAGGATGGTGAGGATAAACGCATTGACCAGATGGCTTGTCATGGTTTTGCCAGTATTGGGGCAGCTATACGGCCAGTTTGTGCCTCATCACTGTTGGTGGTGGCTACTAGAAAGGTGGTCAGGGATTTGCTATCCTCGTCCGGCTTGGATCCGGACAGTGATGAATTTCTTGGACTGAAACGTTGTGAGGTTTTTCTGTCCTTCATTTTAACTGCTCTGGATGATTCATTGATGATGAACAGCAGGGCCTCTGCTTTAATGGTGACCATTAGGCGTTCAATTTGGTTGCGCCAGTGGGTGGCAGATTTTGGGTCCAAGAAATCTCTGACGTCTCTTCCCTTTGTTGGTCTAAGGCTTTTTGGAGAAAAATTGGACTCAGTAGCTAAAGGTGGAAAATTACCTCAACGTAGGAAGCAACGTCGCCCCTTTCGAGGGGCGGCTTCCTTCACCCCTGTCAGTCTCCTCGCCTTTCCTGCCCTTTAAGGCATCGTGAGCGTGCCATACCACGGACTGCATGCAGCAGCAGACATGCTCAGCTGCATGGTTTTAACAGAGCAGGCTCTTCTTCTGTCGCATGCTCCACAGTGACACCTGCTGTTCAGCCCATTGGAAGTGCACAAGGCCTAGAGTGTAAGCTCTTGGACTTGATTTCACCTCCTGGTGTCCTGAGTTTGAATGGACAGGAAGTGACTTTACCAGACTCTGGCACATCCCTCCCTGTGCTGATTGATAGCCCTATTTAAGAGGACAGCTGGCCTACAGCCAATGCTGTGTTATCAGCTTACTTCCTGGACCTTGTTTTTCCTGATTCCTGAATACCTGATCGAATACCTGGATTTATATACGGACAGATAACCTGATTTTTGACGCGGATTGCTTATGGACTTTGCCTGTTTTCTGCCTGCCTCTGACCCCGGATTCACCATTGGACTCTGCTCAGACTTTTTATTTGCTCTTTGGAGTTTTTTCTGCTTCAATTCGCCCCATACCTGGAGCTCAGCTCAGCTCTCCCCATGATTGTAGCCAGGAGGCTTGACTCCTGGAATAGGGGCAGAGGTCGTGCCCGTTCAGGATACAGTTGGGGTTCTAAACCCAAGCCCGCGGCCAAGCCCGCTCAACAATGAGGGGGCGCTCTCACCCATGCGGGTGGGGGGACGGCTGCGACACTTCTCCCAAGTCTGGATTCGGGAGGTCTCGGACAGATGGATCGGGGAAGTTGTGTCTTCCGGTTACATGCTGGAGTTCGAGTCCCGTCCCCCCCCCCGTGTTTTCTCAGGTCTCGGGTGTCGAGTCTTCTAGATATGGTGGTCATTTGCCCAGTGCCCCCATTAGAACGGGGTCGGGGTTTTTATTCAAATATGTTCACGGTTCCCAAGAAGGATGGCTCCGTTCGGCCCATCCTGGACCTAAAGATTCTCAACAAATTCGTCAGGCTGCGAAAATTTCGCATGGAAACGTTGCGTTCCGCCATCCACTCTCTTCGTCAGGGGGACTTCATGACGTCCATAGACATCCAGGACGCTTACCTCCATGTTCCCATTTTTCCCGCGCACCAGAGGTTCCTAAGGTTCGCTCTGGAGGATCGGCACTTCCAATTTGTAGCTCTTCCCTTCGGTCTCACCACAGCTCCAAGGGTTTTCACCAAGGTGCTTACTGGGGTGATGGCTCTTCTCAGGGCTCAAGGAATTCGCATAGTGCCATATCTGGACGATCTCCTCATATTGGCATCGTCATTCAGCCAAGCGGAATTGGACACCAGGACGGTTCTATCCACTCTGGAGAGATTCGGCTGGGTGATCAACTACCCCAAGTCCTCCCTCCACCCGTCCAGGTTAATATCCTTTCTGGGGATGTCTCTGGATACAGATCAGGCCAGAGTGTTCCTTCCTCAGTCCAAGGTTCTTCTGATTCAGGAGTTGGTTCGGTCGCTCATGTCCATTCCTCGACCGTCCATCCGGCTAGGGATGAGACTGGTGGGTTTGATGGTGGCCTCCTTCGAGGCAGTCCCTTTGCTCAGTTTCACACAAGGACACTACAGCTCCATCTGTTGTCGGTCTGGAACAGGTCTCCTCAGTCGCTGGATCAATTCTTTCAGATGTCCCCCCGGGTTCGCCGCTCGCTTCGGTGGTGGCTGAACTCAACCAACCTGCTGAGGGGCAGATCCTTTCGGACTCCCCAGTGGGAGATAGTCACCATGGATGCCAGCCTCTCAGGATGGGGGGGCTTCTGGAAGGATCTGCAATTTCAGGGTTTGTGGGGTTCCCTGGAAGCCCACGAGCCTATCAATGTTCTGGAATTGAGGGCCATCAGGATGGTTCTTTGTCATTTGACTCATCAACTGCGAGGCTTGTCGGTCCAGGTCCGGTCGGACAATTGGACGGCGGTGGCCTACATCAATCACCAGGGAGGGACCCTCAGCAGGAATGCCCTCAAGGAAGTGTCTCTGATTCTGGACTGGGCGGAGAGCCATGTCCCGTGCGTCTCGGCAGTTTACATCCCGGGAGTGGAGAACACGGAGGCGGACTCTCTGAGCAGGATGTCAGCCCACAAAGGGGAGTGGTCTCTCAATCCCAAGGTCTTTCACTCAATTTGTCGCAGGTGGCGGTCACCGGCGGTGGACCTCTTTGCCTCCCGTCACAATCACAAACTTCCGTAATTTGTGTCTCTGGCGAAGGACCCTCTGGCTCTTGCAACGGATGCCATGTCTCTGAACTGGAGGGATCTGGGTTTTCAGTACCTGTTCCCTCCGTTTCCCATGGTGGCCAGAGTAGTGCGCAAGCTTGCTCTGGAGAGAGCACCAGCAATCCTGGTGGCTCCAAGGTGGCCAAGACAGGTCTGGTTCGCAGACGTGGTAAGGTTGGCAGAAGATCAGTTCGTTCTGCCCCTGCTGCCAGATCTACTCACACAGGGTCATCTTCGTTACCCCAATTTACCAACGCTGGCTTTGACGGCGTGGCTGCTGAAACCTTCATCTTGAAGGAGGAAGGTCTTTCGGATGCTGTGATTCGGACTATTATTAGTGCTAGGAAGAGGTCCTCATCGTCTGTGTACTATAGGACTTGGAGGTCTTATATTGATTGGTGTGAAACTAGGGCCTTACCTTGTAGGGAATTCTCTATTTCTAGAATTTTGGAGTTCTTGCAACATGGTCTGGACCTAGGGCTCCAACTCAGTACTCTGAAGGGACAGGTGTCTGCCCTGGCGGTGTTTTTCCAAAAGTCTTTTGCGCTACATCCTTTGGTTAAGACTTTTTTCCAGGGGGTTACACATGTGCGGCCTCCTAGGAAGCCTTTGATTCCGGTTTGGGATTTGAATTTGGTTCTTTCTGCGCTCCAGGGTCCCCCCTTTGAGCCTTTGCATGATATTACTTTGTCTTCCCTTACGCAGAAGGTGGCCTTTTTGGTAGCTATCACTTCCGTTAGACGTGTTTCTGAGTTGGCGACTCTGTCTATTCAAGCTCCATATTTTGAAAGACATCAGGACAAAGTGGTTTTCCGTTTTAAGACGGACTTCCTTCCCAAGGTGGTTTCGTCCTTTCATTTAAATCAGGATATTGTTCTGCCCTCTCTGTGTCCTAATCCCAACAATGACAAGGAGAGGGCCCTGCATTCTTTGGATGTGGTTCGTGTTGTGAAGTATTATTTGGTGGTAACGTCTGCCTTTCGCAAGACTGATGCCATTTGGGCCCAAGAAGGGTCTAGCACCCACAAAGTCTACCATCAGCAGGTGGATCCGTTTTTCCAAGTTTTACAAGGTTGATGTTCGGGCCTCAGCGGATGCTGTTTTTGGCCGCAAAGTTCTGCAGGCTGCAGTAGTTTAAGTTGTGCTTTATACCTTGTTTTGGATCCCCACCCCTTATGTACACTGCTTTTGGATGTCCCACAGGTTATGAATATCTTGAAGCGGGGTGTGTGACATACTTAGAATAATACCATTTTGTGAATACTCACCTTGTAAAATGGGTATTATAAGTATGTCACACACCCCGCTTCAACCCTCCCTTTTTGTATTCTGGATCCTTCATTTTGTGAACTTTGCGTTGTTATGACTTATGTTTGGCTCTTCCTGGTCCTTTACCTTACTGCTTTCTTTATACTGGGTAATGAGTGGGAGGTCCCAGGTATTTATGGACCGGGAGGGGCTTTCTTTCCTCCAATCATCTCTGCAGATCGCCCTCTTCAGGTCAGTATACCCACAGGTTATGAATATCTTGAAGCGGGGTGTGTGACATACTTATAATACCCATTTTACAAGGTGAGTATTCACAAAATGGTATTTTTGTTTCTCCCTCCATGTATTTCTACCCATATAGACTCCACATGGTCATTCCCCTCACATATATCCTCCCGCAGAGTGTGTTGTAGGGAGGATTTTACAATTCAGCAGACTCCACCCCCTTTGCATTTGTTATAGTCCCTCCTAAACACACAGTAGCCCTGTAGATTTACTGCCCAGCCATAGCTTTCATCCAGCCAGGTCTCTGTTACCCCCACTATGTCATATTGTTATTCTGTTATTATCAGTTCTAATTCATCCATTTTATTAGTCAAGCTTCTAGCATTTGTAAGCATGCATTTCAAATGCTTATGATGATTTTGTATATTGCCATTTTTCTCCTAGATGTGCTAACCCCTCCCCCTCTCCATCCCCAGTTTCATGTCTACACCCACTGTCACTTTCTTTCCTACCTTCCCCTTTGTAACTGCTTTTACCGGGGAACAGACAGGGCAATCTGTCACAAAGACCGGGATTGCCGAACAGTGTGTTGCCTTCCTGGGGCAAAGAGCCACACCAGGGAGGCAGTGGGAGATTAGAGGGGTAAACAGGTGGCTCAAATATTGGAGTAAAAAGGAGGGGTTTGGGTTCTTAGAGAACTGGGCCGACTTCACAGTGGGCTACAGGTTCTTTGGCAGGGATCGGTTGCACCTTAATGGGGAGGGTGCATCTGTTCTGGGGGAGAGGATTGCTAAAAGGTTGGAGGAGTGTTTAAACTAAGCACTGGGGGGGGGGCCCTTACCGTTCCCAGTTCCCTCCAGTTCTCCAAAACCTGAGGTCTCTGACTAAAGGGTAGTTCTGGGTTTTCTACAACTGGGATCAAAGGGGACGGCCAGGGCGAGATCTCCACTCCTGCTCTAGATCTGTCCCAAACCTTAATCAGTGGGTTAGGTCCCGACCATTTGCTTGAGATCTCTGAAGCCCAAGGGATCTCCTTTAACGGAGTTTCTGAGCAGCTTGCTTCCACACCGACCCATTTCTTAGTGTCCCGATTCCTCATCCAGTCTACCACTCTCTGCAGATGGGTTGCTTGCCAGTACCTTTCCAGGTTTGGTACCGCTAGCCCTCCTCTGACCTTAGGCCGTTGCAGCAGTCCAAATCTGAATCTCGGTTTCTTATTCCCTCATATGAATTTAATGAGTATCATGTTGAGGTTTCTGAAGTAGCTTGCTGGTATGTAGCACGGAAGAGTTTGGAGTAAGTAAAGAATTCTGGGAGGATTGTCATTTTTACAGCCCCCATCCGTCCAAACCAGGTAAGTGTTAGGGCGTTCCATCCTGACAGGTCTGACTTGATTCCGTTTAGCAGCTGGACAAAGTTATATCGGAAGATGTCCCCGATATTATTCGGGATTTTTGTGCCCAGGTACGTCAATGCAGACGGATTACATTTAAATGGAAAGAAGTTTCTTATAAGGGACCATACTTTATCTGGTAAACCCACATTAAGAGCTTCGGATTTATCGAAATTTATCTTGAAGTTTGAGAGGTGTCCGAATGTTTTAAATTCCTTCATGAGAACTAGGAGTCCAATCACTGGGTTGGATATAAAGAATAAAAGGTCATCCGTGTACGCAGACACCTTGTGTTCCGTGTCTTTCACTCTATTCCCTTTTAGATTTACATTCTCCCTCTTAGAAAGGGTTCCACCACCAGGGCAAAAATTAGGGGAGACAGGGGGCACCGGGACGCAATCTGGTGAGAGGACAGGAATGGTGTTCAGCTCAATGGAGCTCAGAAGCCGATGGGGTAACCCCCGTTTGGACCCATGGTACCTCCTGTTCTTCCAACACTTCTTGCAAAAGAGAGGGCCTAAGAGCTCACTGGGACGAGATCTCACACAATTTGAGATGCTGGTTATGAACAAGGACCCCCCCAGAGGACTGGCCTCACAGATATACCAGCTTCTGGATGAGGGACGGGAACTGTCTCCTCCCTTCTGTGCAGAGTGGGAAAAAGACCTGGATAGGAAATTCTCAGAGGACGAATGGAGAAGAATATTCACGCTTGCCTACAAATCTTCAATTTCAGCACAAATCCAGGAAACCAATTATAAATACTTAACCAGGTGGTACTACACTCCGGAACGACTAGCATCCATGTTCCCAGGATCCCCATCCGCTTGCTGGAGATGCGGATCGGGAAAAGGTTCGTTCTTCCATATCCTTTGGACGTGTCCCAAGATCAAGCCATTCTGGACGAAGGCGACGGAGACTATGACCAAGGTGGTGTGCACGCAGGTCCTGACCTGTCCAGCTCTTCTACATCACACCATCAGTGGAATCGCAGAATATAGGAGATCGATCCTGAGGCACATGATTAATGCAGCCAAAGTGTTAATCCCTCGACTGGAAAACCGAACAGACCCCAACGATAAAAGACTGGATTCGAGAAGTTGACAAAATACAGGAAATGGAGAAGTTAACAGCAACGATCCATGATAAGGAGGAAGAGACTTGGCTGATGTGGACTTCGTGGCTTGTAACCCGGACATAATTAGAAGGGTAGACCTACCCTACCCCACCCTTGTCTCGGCCACTGAGGCTCAACCGTGTGCAGTCCTGCAGCTGTAGACTATGACCAAGTCCTGGATGAAAGTGATGCCCTTGTGACCAGAAACTTTGCCACAACAAGCTTTAAGGTTGCGCTCTCTTAGGGTATGTGTCACAGAGATAACAATCCAAGTTAATGGGGATAACTAGGATGTTAGTTTTCCTCTGGGAATTTGATCTATGCTGGATTGCGGGGACTTAACTAGTTCTGGGTTCCAGCCGTAAAGATATAAAATTTAATCCAAAATGCAAAGAAACGATTGACAAATTATTGTTATTATGACTATTCTATTATAGAGTACATATTACCTTCAGAATAGACATATATAAGAGAAGGGCACTTACCACCGCGGCCCGGGGGTGCTTGACCTACCCTGGGCCTCTTAGTTGATATGCTTCAGTTGTAATCCTGTCAGTGAATTGATGCACTGCTGATGGCTTCTTGTACAGGTGTGTCCACGCTGGTGTGACTGAAGGTGTGTAAAAATGCCTCTCTACTCGAACATCCAGTAAAAAATGATTTTATTTTCAATAAAAGATATAAGACATTCGTATAACCAAGGGTATTCGTCCTGGGTTTTGGGGCCTGTAGATGTCCTGTCAGGCCAGCAGCTGTTTCAAGGTTCACGGGAAAAAAAGGTCTGCTTAAAAACTTGATAGTTCTCAGTGTTCCATAATAGCCGGTCCTTGTTAGCTGGTATGTTTGTTCCCAGGCGTGGAAAAACCGTTGAAAGGGTGAAGAAACAAGTCCTTAGGGTAGATCCAAATAGCCGTTATTCGATGCTGGCAGAGGCACGTTTCCTCTGCCTCTCTGCTGTCTTGAGTATCCAAATTGTCACCGACGCGCGTTTCGGCTTGAGCCGTCTTCCGGGTGTGGAGGGGTCAATTGCTTTGGCCCCTAATAAGGGCGGAGATGACGTGGCATCCTTCTTGGGAGTGATGGGAAATGCAGTTCCATGTGCGCTAGCCGGCAATTAAAACCGGGGCCGCATCACCTGTTGATGTTGATCTGGTCAATTGTCGGCTTATTTGTTGCTGGAGGCTTTAAAAGTTTTCTTACTTCCTGTAAGCGTTTATCTCGGCAGAGCATCAGGGAAGAATAAAAGAATTTTTTATTAGATTATATATTAGGAAAAAAAGAGAGGAATAAATAAAAGATTTTTATGACAAATGTTAGAGGAATTCAGTGTGCCACAAGTAAGTCACAGGGTAGGGGAACTTATTAAAGTGAGGAGAAACAAGGAAAATTCATAAAATTCTTTTTTATTCTGAATCTGAGAGGACCAGGCTGGAGACAGTAGGTCCGGATAAACGAATAGGAGCTAGAATCATCTTAGGGAAGGAGCAGATCCCACTTGAGGTCCATCACGAAATCTAAACACGAGTGCAGCACTGTGGGAGAAGAATCTAGAGTGCTCCTAAGGGAAGGGGAATAGCCAGTTGGGAGGCGGGAGTTGATGGTTCGGGCTGGGTCTCCACACTGATACTATTGCTAATTCTATATGCATGTCATATCTATGTTTTTCTGTAATATCGGTATTGTTGTTATTTTCTTGTATTCTTTTGAAAACCAAATAAAGAATTAAAAAAAAAAAAAAAAAAAACTACAGTTTGTTATATTTTACTTACCAAATGAGCCCAGTTTCCAAAGCTTACCACAGGAGTTCCTGCTTTAACTCACCACTTACCAAGCAACCACTTACAGAGTCAGCCTTCGTCACGGAGTGAAAAAGAACAAAAGAAAGCCAGATCACCGACCATCCAAATCAGCACGGACATGAAGCTCCCAGGCAGCTCTCCATCAAACCAGATAGCATTCAATGTTGCGTCCAGCCGATCAATGGTTAAAATGTAACTTTGTATGACCATGTATGACTAAGAGCTTTTTGGGCTCGAAACGCGTCACACGTGCCAGCTAGCCCTCTTCTCCGGGGTGCTGCCTGTGATCTTTACACTATAGATGCTGCTATTTTGGTGTGATTTTTTAATAAGGAACAATTAAAAGTTACATTTTAACCGTTGATCGGCTGGACGCAACATTGGTCACGGAGTGGCCCAAGATTTCGCACATCTATGGGCTACATGAGGATTCATTACTGCAGCCAGCACCCTGGTAAAACATCATGCCCTGATACAGAACTTACTGGAGGCACTCCCACTGCTGGTGATGGTAGAAATTTTAAAGGTGAAAGCGCACAGAAAAATGAACACCGAAGAAGCTCATGGCAGCAGTTTGGCAGACAAGGCATCAAAGGAAGGGGCAATAATGAAAGAGGAAGAAGGGATGGTCGATACAATGGCTCTGTTTCAAATGTCTACTCCAGAAATGGATATTTTCCAGGTGTACAGCACGGCTTGCTTCATTTCAATTCTTTACATGTGGGTAATCCGCCACAGGTGGCGCAATCGACTGCAGGAAGACTTGTGGCCCCTCCCGGCCCATAAAAGGGCCAGAATTACCCAGAAGACCCCAGTCTTCTCTTGCAGTCTGACTGCGAAGGTGGTCTCTTTCTCTCTCTCCATGGACTTCGCAGATAAGCGGGGCATTACTAGCCCGTCGGCCACTGCAAGCCCTATTCCCACTTGCTTCTTAGACCCTTCTTGCCTCCCAGCCATGGCTGCGGATCAGGTGCAGGTAGGGGAACGCCGAGGGTCAGGCATTCGGCAGAGCTACAAAAGGCTCTGGGCCGCAGAATCTTCCTCAGAGTAAGCCGGCCATAGGCTATAGGGGAGGGAGGGGAGGAACCACCCTTTTTCCCTTTTCATTATGTGTCCCACATGCTTTATTCTTGTGCATTTTATGCTGTGTGTGTTTTTCTCACGTTTTTTACCTCACAATATACTTACCTTCCCCACTCCTGCTCCTCTTGCCTCCTCTACATGATGACGTGGGGGGGGGGAGCGTGCGTCCTAGTTCGTGAGGGGCAGCGGTTGCTGGCCTTGTTCCCTGCTGCGCGGGTGCTCTCCACGTCGGAGGAAGGGAGGGGGTCCCTCCCTACCTGTCTTCCTTGCCATTTTGTCTCCTTGGCACCCGGAGTCTTGGCGGGCTGCGAGGGACGGGGCCGAGCGATGATGCGATCCGCGTCGTCGCGGCACGGCGCGCCCTTTGAGGTGCTGCTTGGTCAGGCCGGCGCCACTCTCCTCATAGAGTTTCCTGAGGTAAAGTTCCCGTTTTTACCTCACGCCGTCGCTCCTTGGACTGCTGACAGGCTGCACAGGCTCTTCCCAGGCTCTTCAACTGGCTCCCTTTTGGTCCGTGAGTCCGGTCTTTTCTTGTTGGTACCTTTATTATTGTGTTTTATATTGGCTGTGCATGCGCTGTGGGACGCTTATGTTTTTCCCATTTGTGTCTTTCAGAGTCCCATATTGAGATTCTTGTGGTTCCTCCCGGTCCATACACCACACCCCCCGCCCCACCCCCCTCCCTCCACTCTTTCCTGCCCTGTGGGTTAGGGTGCTGAGAGTCAAATTGGGTTTTTTTCTGTATGGTTCTGGGCCGTCTTAGTGCCTTGAGACCTGCCTTTCTTATCATAATCACCATAATGGAGGCTTCTGGGAATAGCGGGCTTGGGAACCCCCCGGGACTTGCTAAGCTTTGTCTTGTGTGTGGTACATGCCCGCTGAGTGGTCGCAACGCGGTTTGTGTGCCCTGCGCCCAGAGTGTTATTGCGAATCAGGATGGGGCTAGTGTTGCCGGCCCCAGTCCCATTGCTCCTCCAGCCTCGCCGACTCCCCCGCGCCTGCTTCTGGCCCCTAGTGAGGGGGGGGGGCCAGCAGGGACTCGCGTAGTAATTTTGAGCTCAGACTGGCTAGCATTGAGCGTCAGTTGGCGTGTTCGGCCGTTGGCAAGGCCAAGATTAAGAAGCGGCATTTGGATTCCACTGAGGAGGGTGAGTTGCTCCAGGGGTCCGACTCCTCCGGGGGTAGTTGGGGTGACCGTGACAGTTGTCACAGGTCTTCATCAGACGAGGACAAGTGGCCCCAGGATGATACTGAGCAGCTGTTGTCGGCGGTACTTGATACTCTGCACATTGTTCCTCCTAAGGCGGCCAAGAAGAAACAGGGGGACCTATTTCGGCGGAGAGACAGTGCCTTGTCGTTCCTGAACAAGGCCACTTCTCTAAGATGGTTTTTAAGAAATGGGAGAAGCCTAATAGGTTGCCGTCGGTGCCTAGGGGTCTGGACAAACGGTATCCCTTTTCTGAGGATTTGGTTTGCCTATGGTCCCATCCCCCGGAAGTGGATGCTCCTGTTCTGGGGCTCTCCAATACCTCTGTTATGGCGTCTCCTGAGACTTCCTCCTTGCGTGATCATTTTGACAGGCGCATGGATCAGCTAGCCTGTCACGCCTTCACTTCTGTGGGAACCGGTCTGCGCCCTGTCTGTGCTGCGGCCTTTGTTTCCATGGCCATTAAGAAGAAGGTAAGGCGTCTCGCGGATATTGCCAGATCTCACAAGCGAGCGGAGGAGTATAGGGAGCTTTTGGCTTGTATGGACTTCCTTGCCTTTGTTATATCGGTCATGGATGACGCCGTCCGTTTTGGTGGTAGGGCTTCGGCTGCGATGGTCGCGCTGTGTCGCTCTATCTGGTTACAACAGTGGGCAGCGGATGCTGCCACCAAAAAGCTCTCACAGGTATTCCCTTCTTGGGACTTCAGTTGTTTGGGGAACGGTTGGACCTCCTGGCTAAGGCCAGGTACGGCTTTTTCGGGGCTCTTCTTCCTTTCGTCCCTCTTGGGGAGGATGAGGATCTTCCTTCTCTGGTGGCCGCAGAGACTCATGGGGCGAGGTAGAGCTCGAGGTCGTCCCGGCCTTGCCTGGGGATCCAAGCCTAAGCCCCCTTCCAAGGCCCCACAGGCATAAGGGGACGCCCTCACCCAGCCAGGGGGGGGGGGGGGCGGCTTCGGCTCTTTGCTCATGTCTGGAGGCAACACGTCTCGGACTCAGATCTCCCAAAATCCTGTGACAGCGCAGGGCTTGAGGCTGGCCGTTCAACATCTTCTGTCATCAGGAGTGGTTTGCAATGTGCCTCTTCAAGAACGGAGGCGGGGGTTCTACTCCAAACTGTTCATGGTGCCCAAGAAGGACGGTTCCCTGAGACCCATCCTGGATCTAAAGGGTCTCAACGGATTTGTCAGGTTCAAACACTTCCACATGGAGACCTCACGGCGGGCGGTGAGCTCTCTTTGGCCAGGCGATTTCATGACCACTGTGGACATCATATCATATCTGCACGTTCCTGTCTTCCTGGGACACCAGAGGTTCCTGAAGTTCATTCTGGGGGATCAACACTACCAGTTTGTGGCCTTGCCGTTCGGCATTACCTCGGCGCCCCGGGTGTTCACCAAGGTGCTGGCGGGTGTCATGGCCCTTCTGAGGAGCCACGGCATTCGCGTTCTTCCTTACTTGGACAACCTTTTGATTGTAGCTCCATCTTTGCATCAGGCATAGAGGGATACTTGGATGGTAGTGTCCACCCTCGAGTCCTTCGGTTGGGTGATCAATTATCCCAAGTCTTTTCTCTCTCCTTCATCTGTAAGATCCTTCCTAGGAATGACGCTGGATACTTCTCAGGTCAAGGTGTTTCTTCCTCAGCAGAAGGTGGAGGGCCTTCAGATGCAGGCGCGGGCCTTGTTGGCTTGCCCTCATCCCTCCATCCGTCTGGGGATTCAGTTGGTGGGTCTCATGGTGTCTTGCTTCAAAGCTGTGCCTTTCGCTCAGTTCCACATGAGACCCCTTCAGTTGAATCTCTTGACCATCTGGGATCGGAGTCAGGAGTCCTTGGAGCAGGAATTCGCTCTGTCCCCTCTGGCCAGACAGTCCCTCTCGTGGTGGCTGGACTTGAGGAATCTTGTAGTGGGCAGGTCCTTTTTGCCTCCATGCTGGGAGATTGTCACCACAGACGCCAGTCTGACCGGTTGGGGAGGGGTTTGGCAATCTGAAGTTCCAGGGCCAGCAGGGCCCTCAAGAGGCCCAAGCGCCTATCAATCTCTTGGAGTTGAGAGCAATCAGGTTGGTTCTCTTCCAGTTGACTCCCCACCTTCGGGGTCATGCAGTCCAGGTCCGCTCGGACAATCAGTCGCCAACATCAATCATCAGGGAGGGACTCGGAGCAAACGACCCGTCAAGGAAGCGCCCCTGATATTGTCTTGGGCAGAGGAGACGGTTCCCTCCATCTCGGCAGTTTACATCCCCGGGGTGGAGAACCAGGAGGCAGATGCCCTGAGCAGGGGGAAGTCTCACCTAGGGAAATGGTCTCTCGACAACTTTCATGCCCTGTGTCGCCACTGGGGTCAGCCGGACGTGGACCTGTTTGCATCCCGTCACAATCACAAGCTTCCGAGATTCGTATCCCTGTCAAGAGATCCTCTGGCCTTCGCCACGGACGCGCTGGCATTTCCTTGGAAGGAGTTTCGACTCCTTTATGTCTTTCCTCCCTTCCCTTTGTTGGGTTGTGTGCTGCGCAAGATAGCCCAGGAGGGGGTACCGACCATCCGAGGAGGTTATGGTTTGCAGACGTCGTCCAGATGGTGGTGGATCAGTACGTCCTGCCCGACGTTCCAGAGCTCCTCACTCAGGGACAGTTGCGCCACCCCAATTTACAAACGCTGGCTTTGACGGCTTGGCTGCTGAAACCTCCATCCTGATGGATAAGGGTTTGCCGGCTTCGATCGTCAGTACTATGATTCAGGCTCGGAAAAAATCCTCTTCTTTTTTTTTTGGTTGATATCACTTTGGTGCGTCACAACAGAACCT
Source organism: Gastrophryne carolinensis (assembly GCA_027917425.1). NCBI lineage: Eukaryota > Metazoa > Chordata > Amphibia > Anura > Microhylidae > Gastrophryne > Gastrophryne carolinensis. Next base: position 13,640,884 of record CM051240.1, on the reverse strand, counting down.
TCATTCTCTAGATGTGGTCAGGGCACTCAAGTATTATTTGGTCGCCACTGAGTCATTTCGGAAGTCTGATTCTCTTTTTGTCCTTCCTTCTGGACCTAGGAAGGGCTTGCCTCCAGCCAAATCCAATATCAGTAAGTGGATTAGACAGGTGGTGGTGCAAGCATACTCTGCCAAGGGGAAGGAACCCCCTTTCCATGTTACAGCTCACTCCACTAGGGCTATTGGTGCCTCTTGGGCCTTCCAGCACCAGGCTTCAGTTGAACAGGTTTGTAAGGCCGCTACTTGGTCTTCGGTTCATACATTTTCCAAGTCTTACAAAGTTGATGTTAGGGCCTCAGCTGACGCTGTTTTTGGCCGTAAGGTGCTTCAGACGGTAGTGGCTTGAACTGCCTGCCATTGCTCTCTGGAGATCCCACCCTTCTTTTTTGGACATTGCTGTTGGATGTCCCACATGTAAAGAACTGAAATGAAGCAAGCCGTGCTGTACACCTGGAAAAATACAATTCTGTGATTACTCACCTGTAGAATTGTTTTTACGGTGTACAGCACGGCTTGCTTCATCCCACCCTTGTTATCGTTGTTCTCTTTTGCCTTGTTATGGTGATTTTTGTTGAGAGAGTATCCTTTTAGTGGGCTGTGTTTTACTAATATGGTTCTGGCCTCCCGGCTTCTTGCATTACTGCTTTCAAACACTGGGGTCTTCTGGGTAATTCTGGCCCTTTTATGGTCTGGGAGGGGCCACAAGTCTTCCTGCAGTCGATTGCGCCACCTGTGGTGGATTACCCACATGTAAAGAATTGAAATGAAGCAAGCCGTGCTGTACACCGTAAAAACAATTCTAGCGGTGAGTAATCAACAGAATTGTATTGTTACACACCCTACAGAAACAGGTCTCAGAAGAGAAGAGGGAATGGTCACGTAGAGGGATCCGATGGACTATATGAAGCACGAGGTAAACCATGCACACAATAATTATAGTACTTGAAATTTTTGCTGTAGTAGGGAGTTGCATTATGGCTTGTATTCGTTGGATGATGGAGAAAGTGCCTGAAAGTACCGTACCTCGAATGATGCAATATCCAGGAGCATATTGATGCCTCCCTCAAGCCCGCTGACAAGTACTTCACACCTCTGAAGACTCACCTGCCACCCACTTACAACACCCTGATATGAAACCCAGTTACCCACTTGATTATAGATCTTCTTGCCATCATATATATGACCAGAGGGATTATATATTAGGTATGGGTCACCTGCAGGCAGCACAAAAGGGTACCAAGCACATATGGCCAGAAGGATATGAGATATATTTGGTTTAGAGTAGGTAGGATCTTTCAAGGGGGGACTGTGGTGGATTAGTTTAATAGGATGATGAGGTAAAAGCCCCTCCCCACTTCCCAAAGAATAAAAAAAAAAACATATTCCAAAGACAAGATGGGATCATAGGAGAACACCACAGGAGGAGGCCTGGATGATGTGACATGATTAGTCACCTACTGTGCCATTGTTGAATGCACTGATCAGAAAAGGATGTACACTTGATTAGAGACATTGCCTTTTAGAATATTACGTATGTTAATAGCCAATAAGCTTGATTATGTAGGTTCCTGTTTTGTATGTTTGTAGAAATAAAGCTTGCCTGCAGAAAGGAGGCAGGAGTGCTTCTCCAACATGTATGCTGTTAATTATCACTGCGTGTATTGACTTCATACCTCGTAACCATTGACTAGGAACCGGCCGAGGTGAGAGATCTCCGGGATGGCACACAGCGTGCAGGTTGCATGGCGGGCATGCTGTTTTTCCAGGTTCTACAAGTAGTTATGTGTACATCGCCTGATGCTGCCTTTGGCCACGAGGTGCTGCAGGCAGCTGTAACGGAATAGCCTTATAAATTTTTCCCGTCCAAGTCCACTGCTTTGGAATGTCCCTATCGTAAGGGATCTGTGTGACTGAGTGCAGAGGAAAGGGAATTTCAATATTTACCATAATCATTTCTTTCTCTTAATCTTCTCTCAGTCACCCAACACCTGCCAGTTTGGTAGATGCATGATTACGCTGTGGGGTGGGGTGGGCTGCTGGACTTCAGACCCTCCCCAAGTTGTCCTATCAAATTTTATAGTTATATTCTACTAGATTTTTCTGTCCCTCTGGGCCATGCTTCTTACTGCATGTTATGAGCCTTTAAACATCCAAGATGGCGGCAGCCTGCAAACAGGAAGTGCCTTCTGACTGTGCTGCTCTGCATTCTGGGATTGCTGACCTTTTCCTGACCCCAGCTCTGCTCTATCTGAGCAAAGCACAGCAAAAACCTGCCCCCTGTCCTTTATCCCAGTCTTCTCTCCTCAGTAAGTGTGATGCTTCTGAGTCAAGATGGCGGCGCCCGTATCCTAAAGTCCTGAACAGAGTTGCAGCTGGGTGGGGGAAAGAATAATAAGTAAGTGGCTAGAAACTTAAAATATACTAAATTTAGATGCTGGTGAATAGTTTTTTAAGGGTTTGGCTTTTTCATTAAATCATGCTGAAGGTCCCATTTAATACCAATAAATGGTATTACCTTAACCTTGGATTTACTGCTTGTTACTGAAACTGAGGTGGGATGGACCTCACCAGGGAACGAGCCACCAAGGAGGAGATGGTACTCAGTTTAACTTTTCCAGTACTGTCTGACACTCCTAGGAACAGGAGTACAACTCAATCTAAAGGAAACCTGTGTGACTAAGTAATGTTCAAGAGAGGAATTGTTACGGTAAGTAATAAAATCCCCTTTACTCAGAAAGAAAGGTAAAGGATGGGAAAAATATAAAAGTTGTGGGGAAGCAAAGACAGAAATAAAGACATATGAAGGAAGGTGGGGAGAGTATAAGGAAAGGAGGAAAAAAGGGAACGAAGGAGAGAAAGTAAGGGCAGTAAAGATGAAAGAAAGGGAAAACAGATGGAAGAACAGAAAAAAGAGGTTATAGGCGGGAAGACAAGAAAAAAGGGAAAAAATTAGATAAGAAAGTTAAGGACAGAAAGGCGGGAGGCAAGAAAAGAGGGAAGAAAGAAATTTAAAAAAGGCGGCAAAACCAAAAAAAAGGTAAAGAAAGGCAAAAAGGGAAAATAACTAACAGGGAAGAACTGAAGAAATATGGGAGGAAGGCAGGGACAAAAGAGGGAAATACAAAGGGAAAGAAAGATGGAAAGATAATAAAGGAGGCAGGGAATATGGAAAGAAAAAGGGGCAGGGAATATGGAAAGAAGAAGCAGTATAAAACTGAGCACCTAGGGACCAGCTACCGCCAGACAGCAACAACCTACCCATGCCTGGGGGCATGGACCAACATGAATAACAAGAAATTAACCTTTCTGTTCCCTGTAAAAGGGGGCTACGTGCTTGCCAGCTGTACATGAAATAGTGGCCGAATTTAAGATGGAGTAAATGCAAAGAGAAAAAGATATGTTTCCCTTCAGATGCTGTTCACACAAAGCAAAAGCTGCTCATCCCTTCAATCCCTTCTTAGATCATACTGGATGATCTCACTTCCCTTCTATGGCAACATAGCCTTTTTCTAAACTGCAGCAGAGTCAGAAACTTGAGCACATCTGTTAATTATGTACATAGTAATATTAATAGATGCTGCTATTATGGGAATTCTAGCCGTGTTAGGGGAAAGCCTACTACATATTCAGCATTTGTCATATCCTGACTTCCTAGAGTAAGCATACTTAAACTGTAGCAAAACCATTTTCTCAGTGAAGCTATCTTTTCAGTCCCCTTTAGTTCTATTCCCGGGAGTAGTGTCCAAAGGTCCACAAATACTTCTCATGGCACCCAAATCATCAGGCTCGTATATACAGTGTGCCACGATCCACATGATCAAAAGAACCAACAGGGCACTCAGGATCAGGAGACACAATGCCCATTCAGAATTCAGCAACACCGTGTGCATCTTTCGTGGCTTCCTCAGCCGTTCTGGGTCTTTTCCCACCGTCATGGTCTTTGTCTTGCTTCTGAGGTCCTTGGTTGACCTTCTTCATCCTGGCAATTTTCCACTAAGACGGCTGTTCCGGTCACTGCGATTACGGTGGTTGGAGCACCAAAAGGATAGTCTTGCTTCTTACTGTGATTCAGCTGCTGGACCACGACTGTGTCACGTACTTTGAATGTATGGGTGGCGCCCTGTGAAGAAAAAGGAGAGGTGCGAGCCATGTTTTTTTTAACATTATCCAAAGTTTTAATCAGCTTCCTCACATATTCCCTGTATCAGGTCTAAGTCCACTCTTTCTAACATAAGGGGCACCCTAGCACATTTAGGAATAATCTTCTGTGTGAGAATTCTTACCACCGTGCTGGCATCTTCCCTCGCCATCACAAAAATTTCAACCCATCTTGAAAACGTGTCCACTATCACTAAAAAATATTCTTGCCTTCTCCCTATCTTGGGCATATGGGTGAAGTCAATCTGCAGATGTGTGAATGGGGTTGTTGGGTATGTCAGGTGCTCATGTTTTGCCTTCTGTGGGTTATTAGGGTTGTTCCTAATGCAGATGATACGGCTAGAGACATAGTCCGAGATCAGTCTGGGAAGATTTGTGATGAAAACGTTTTCCCTAACAGTTCATACATAGTCTTCCAACCTCGATGTCCTATGTCATGGTATAGGGAAATGAAAGGAGGTGCACTGGCTGTTGGTATACATGGTTTCCCCTCTTTGCACAAAAGTCCATTTTGGTTTTTGTGCACTCCTGCCTTTTCCTAATCCTCCAGATCTTCTGTGCTAGCATGTTTACTCTCTAAGTTAGAATTGGAGAGCAAAATTACTTTGTATCTGCTCAGATGGCATATTTTGCATGTGTATGTTTGAAATAGGAAGATATGATTTAAAATTAATATTTGCTGCACATTAATCCCCAATATTTCTATTAGAGATTAATATTATAAATATTACAAATACTAATAATCATATCAGCCCAGAGGCCATCAATCTGAACCAATCAATGGTCACCGAGTCTGTCCTCATACATCCAGTGAAATGTCCTAAGAAGTATTAATACCTTAAATACTTTGCACATACAATCTATTGTGTGAGAAATTATCCACCGCACACACAGTAAAATGTATAAATTAAAATGATTTTAATTTACCAGCACAGTAAATAACCTTCACTAACCCAATATGTTCATGAAGTTTCCCCAGAGAGATATTACAGACAGTTGTTACATAAATGAGTAAGTTAAACATTAGTCATGATAAAGAACAGTAGGCAGTTTTGCTCTGTGTCGTTCGGTCTTCCAAAATAATCTAAGGGAGCGAACACAGACAGCCAGCGTGTTCCAAGATACACGGGAGAGCGCTCTCTGCTCGCTCCGCCCAGTGACACTTTATTTTTATATTGAAGTAAAAAAAAACATAGCACATGTCATCTATTGCACATCATCATATAAGGAAAAATCTGATTACTGGCTTAATGATTGGTCATCACAGCCACAGATCATATTCTTAGGAATGTTAGGGATGCCTGGGGCGGACATAATATGGTGTTGTCTAGCTCCCCAGCGCCATCTTGTTCACAGTAATGCGTTAATAGAAGCATGCTTCATTAACTTTATTGCTCTAGGGGGTGTGGCTTGGCCATGAAGGAATGAGGGAGCATTTGCGAGAGCTCTGATACAGCCCCTGACTTTACAGTGATTTTGGCATCATATATCTTCCTCAAACCAGCAAAATGGGGAGCAACAAGAAGAGGAGAGCTGGGGGTTCCGCCAAAAAATCCCCCAAGAAAGCCATCGGCAGCTTTTTCAAGCCCAGGGACCCGGTGGGGCAGAAGGTCCCAGTCGGCAAGATGGCGCCTGACAAGCCCAGTGGAGGTGAAGATCGCCGAGAGGGGCAGGAAAATGGAGCCGAGTCTGAGGAGCCCCAGGGAGCGATGAGTATGCCCCTTACCTTACATCCATTGTCAAAGCCGGGAGCCGCAATCGCATGCATCCTCTCCAGAGGCTGAGATGGAGGGATCGCTGGGCTGTGAGACCGCCGCTGAGGCAGGGAGGAGCCGCCGGGAGACGTGGCGGGGATCTGCGGCAGTGACAGCAAACCAATCCGTGCCTGCATGGGCCCCGCCGGAGGAGTCATCTGGAGCGGGCGGCAGGGGGCGAGCGCCAAGGGAACAGTGCGGCGTGGAGAGGGAGAGGACCGCTGTGCTGCAGGCGGCGGGGCACGATGGATCCCCTCACGTGGCCGCACCATCCGGAGTGAAGGGGAAAACCACCTCTGTGCAGAGTATTAAAGAGGGCAGCCTGAGTGAAAGTTTGGCCACAGGGGAGATGGGAATAAAAATGAACGCTGCCCCAGTGACACCTCCAGCATACAGCCCCTCGTTCTCAGGGAATGCCTCCCCAGCCCTATCAACCACAATGGCCCCTGTCTGGAGAGACATGCAGATGTCCACCCGATTTCTGAGGGAGCTGACCTCCAGTGCACGCCAGCCCAAACATCCTCAGGGACCATGTTTTTGGAATGGTCATCCGGCTCCAGCATGGACTCATTAGGTGGCTTGTCCCCAGGGCAGAGGTCCACATGCAGCGCAGGGGGCCTGAGAACGGCGATAACTGATCAGGCCAATGACGATCCCTCCAGGTCCCCATCCGGGATGCCCCTAATCCATGCACCAGCCATTCAGTCGTTCTCACAGCTAACTATTGATACCAGCATCCGAGCCATCCTGCAATGTCTCCCGACCAAAGCTGGGCTTAAAGCGGACCTAGAGGCGGTGGCGACCAGAATCGAGCGGGCTTTACACAGAGAAATTAAGGACTTACAACAAAAATCTTCTGCCTTAGATACTAAAGTTGCGTCTCTTGAGGACTCCCGCACAGACCATGAAGCGCACCTGGCGATCTTGGAAAGAAATCAAGATCTGCACCAGCAACAGATGATCGACCTTCAACTGCAAACAGACGATCAGGAGAACAGAAACAGGCGTAACAACTTGAAGATTCAAGCTATTCCTGAATCGGTCAGATCGGAAGCACTCCGCCCTCTGGCAACAGAATAGTTTAATCATATGTTAGGAAGATCGTTGGAAGCTGAACTGATCATTGATAGAATCCACAGAGTGGCTGGCCGCCTGGCCGGGGACCCCCAGGCCCCCAGGGACGTACTGTGCAGGATTCATTTCTTCACTATCAAGGAAGACATTCCTGGGAAAGAGGAAGGTTTGAGTGGAAAGGTTCGTAGATCACAATCTTGCCTGATGTGTCGCGCCGCACCCTGCAGATGAGGCGCGTGCTCCGGCCTCTCCTCGACAAGATACGGGAGGTTGGGGCCTCCTATAAGTGGGGCCACCCATTCCATCTTATAGCACGCAGAGACGACTCCACGTACGTCCTCAGAAGTAAAGCGGACCTACCGGGGTTGTTTATCTTCCTGGGCTTGGATCCTTTCCCAGTCCCAGATTGGTTGGCGGTTGACCTGACCGCCCCCTCTCCTGCAGTGGGCTCCCCGGAGGCCCCGGATGGTCGGTGAATGGAGAGGTGGCGCTCCTAAAAGGATCATGGAGCGCTAAACCCTCTTAACTCTTCCCCCCCTCTGACTGCCGTTCGCTTTCCCTGTTGTCCCCCCCCCCCCGATGCCCTGGTGAGTTACTGCCCGCCGGGGAATGACATGCATGACTCTATGGTACGGCAACGCTGCGAGTGGCACGGACTCTCGGGCTAGGGCCGGGGTTTGAAGTATATTTGTGGGCCCCCTCTCCTGGCCTGCGTGGTTGGGGGGCTGTGTTCCCTCCCCGGTCCTGTTTGTGTTATGACAGGCGGCGGGGGGTGGCTCACCCGGCTTGGATGACCGGGGGGCAGGGGAGATGGGGATGGCTTTGTTACAGTTAAAAAGAACGGAGGGTGGGGGTGCTCCCCGGAACTTGGGGAGTAATAATTGTTGGTTTGATATGATTGCAGTAATGGTTTAGGTGTTACCTGATGTTACAATTCCTGCTTGTTAGAGACTTGTATCTTGCCTTCCGAGCAGGCGGGGTGAGAAAGGAGCCTAGTTAGTAACTATGGTCTGATAGGGGCTAGCTCCTGAGTTGCGAAGTCACTTCCCCCAATAGTTGTCCCGTGCTGTCCTGTGGGTTTATAACCAACGGGCAGAGCGTGGTGTTTGGGGAATTATCCCCAGTACTCTTGTCTGCCCTCCTCTGTAAAGGAAGGGCTTATTAGGTTTCTAGTTTAAACTTTCACAAGTTCTTTCTGTTCTTGTTCCCCACTTGGCTATACCCCAGAGGGGGGACTAACTTATCTTCCTATTCTCTACTTCCTATTTCTTACCTTTTCTCCCATTCTTCTTTGCGGTTCCCGCACCCCTGACGCCTTATTGCCTCTGCGGCCCCCTGACTGATGCACCGTGTCCCAACCCCACACCATAATCCCAATCAATCAGCTAACATGACTAGCCTCAAGATTTGTACCTTCAATGCCAGGGGGTTAAATATCCCCGAAAAGAGGGCAAAGATATTATACGGATTCAACAAAGAAAGGGTGGACCTCATTATGATACAGGAGACACATTTCCACCAGGGGAAAATTCCGGAAATCAGGAATAGGTACTATGATAGATGGTTTCATAGCCCCAACCCAGAAAACAGATCTAAAGGAGTGTACATTGCGTTCCATAAAACTGTCCCCCTAGAGCCTTTGGACTCTAAAGTAGACCCGAATGGTAGGTACATATTTCTTAAGTTCACATTATATGAAGCCAGGTACACCCTCGCCAACCTTTACTTACCCAAACAGGACCAGGTGGAGATAGGCCTGGGGATCCTGCACATGTTGGGGGAGTTTGCAGAGGGCACTGTGGTCTTGGGAGGGGACTTCAACCTGGTATTATACCCGAGGCTGGACTCTTCCCAGGGTAAGTCAGCAATACCCCACTCTGGGTTGAGCAGACTCCGCGGGGCCCTCTGTACCCTCCAGGTTGTGGACACCTGCAGAATTCAGCATGGTGGGGCAAGAGACTACATGTTCTTCTCCCACCCTCACAACACTTATAGTCGATTGGACTACATTTTCCTCAGCGTCCATGCACTCGCACGTGACCCTGATACCTCTATTGGGCAGATACTTCGGTCCGATCATGCCCCCGTCTTCTTGAGCCTTCCGATCCCAGAAGTGACCCCCCAGGCACTATAACTGGCGTCTCAATGACAACTTGTTGAAGGACGCCTTATGTCTAGCCGAAATAAAGGCCACTAAAGCCAATTTCCAACCTGACGATATCAATGATGTGACCCCGCTACCATTGCAGTGGGAAGCGCTTAAATGCATACTACGGGGGGGGTCTTCATCAAACATGGGTCCAGGCTCAAGAGGGAGCGGGCGCAGCAGATCGGGGCTGTACTGGAGCGTATTAAGGATCTAGAGGAGGCGCACAAAGCCTCCTCCGCCCAAACAGTTTTGAGGGAGCTACTGGACGCCAGGCAGAGCTTGAAGGGCTTATATGACCAGTGCTTTCTCAAATCCAGAGACAGATCTAGGGCCCATACTTATGAGCATCCAGATAAATGTAGCAGAATGCTGGCCTAATCTCTCCACCCAAGGCAGGGCTGTGCATTTATACCCACCATTAAGGGGGCCGGAGAAATGGAAATCCACAAGACACCCCAGATAGCAGGAGAGTTCCAGGCCTTCTATTCCAAACTCTACAACATCGAGAACACTCCTGCCCAGGGCGTGCGGCAGGAAGTGAGTGCCCCGATAGTAGACTATATAAGAGAAACAGCCCTCCCAAACTTACCCCCAGAAGACAGTGATGCCCTGGAGGATGCATTTAAGATCGAAGAGGTGGTTCGGGCCATAGGGGAATCCCCCATTGGGAAGAGTCCGGGCCCTGATGGATTCACACCCAGGTTTTAGAAAACAATGGGGACTTTGATTGCCCCCTTTCTTGTTAGGGTGTTTAATTCAATCTCGAGATGCTGCCCCTTCCCGATACAGGCCCTAGCGGCGCATATCGTGGTCATCCCAAAACACGGCAAGGACAGTACCTTGCCCGGAAGCTACAGACCAATCTCATTGATCAATGTAGATGTTAAATTATATGCTAAAATTATTTCCACCAGAATTCAGCCCTTACTTCCCCCATTGATCAATCTAGATTAGGTGGGGTTTGTCTCGGGAAGGGATGCAAGAGATAACACCATTAAGATAATTTCTCTGATGCACTACGCGCAGTCGTGGGCCATTCCGGCCTGGGTACTGGTGGTAGATGCGGAGAAAGCCTTTGACAGGGTGCACTGGGGGTTTCTGAGAGCTACGCTCGATCAAGTGGGAATAGGTCCAGTCATGTTGGCCAGAATCATGTCACTTTACCACGACCCTACCGCAAAGGAGAAGGTCAATGGCTCCCTGTCAGGCCCCTTCAGTATTCGAAATGGCACTCGCCAGGGGTGCCCCCTATCTCCACTGCTCTATGTCTTGGTGATAGAACACCTGGCCAATGCCCTGAGGGCTAATCCTTCTATTAGGGGGATCTCCTGTGGGGGGAAGGAACACAAGCTTTCTCTTTTTGCTGATGATCTGCTTATGTATATAACCTCACCGCATATATCCATGCCCTCTATTCTAGCGGAGTTCAAGCGCTTTAGCAAACTCAGTAACTTTAAAGTGAACCTGTCTAAAACTGAGACTTTAAATGTCTCCCAGGATACGCAGACTCAGCAGCTCCTACAGGCGAATTTCCCCTTCAAGTGGCAGGGAGAGGCCATAAAATACTTAGGGGTACAGCTGCCCTCAGACCTGGGGAAACTATACAAACTTAATTACACTCTGCTCCTCAATTCAACGATCACCAACCTAAGCCTCTATAGCAAAAAGCAACATTCATGGCTAGGGCGCATAAATTTCTTAAAAATGGACATCCTACCCCGATTCCTATATTTTTTCCAGGCAATCCCACTAGCCCCGGAGAGTGGCTTTTTTAAGCTGCTTCAAGAGGCCTTTTTTAAATTCATTTGGGATAGCAAGAGGCCCAGGGTGCGGAGAGCAACGCTTTGCAGACCCAAAAGTGAGGGGGGGCTGGGGGTACCAGATCCTAAGTTATATCATGCCGCGTCGGTGCTGAGACGCCTCTCATATTGGTTTCATCAAAAGGAAAGTAAGTGTTGGGTTAGCATCGAGAGTGACATCTCTCCACTTGGGCTGACAGCCCTGCCTTGGGTGGACCCCTCACGCTGGCCCAAAAAACAGGAGCTACCCTTTCTAGTGGGCCCCTTACTGGCAATATGGGATAGGTCCTTGAAGAGGGGGGAACTGTCACTCAGGCCCGGACCTCTCACTCCGTTATTCGGAAACCCGGCATTCCCTCCAGGAATGAACTCTAAGACATTCCTCCTTTGGGAAGCATCTCAGGACACTAGACTGGGAGACATAGTGTGGAGCACGGGCCCGTCTTCCCTCTCTGACCTGCAGACCCGAGGTGGAAGTGGGAATATCTCTTGGCTCATGCACGCCCAACTGGTTGCCTTTATCAAATCCCATACTCCTGTGTCAGACTTCACTCGCCCCCTCGCGGCCCTGGAGAGGCTACTGAAGGACCCAATACCCCCTAAACATGTGATCTCTACTCTATACAAGATTCTTCAGGATGGGGGGGTCTGGATTTACCCCGGTTCTGTAGAAGGAGGAATTGGGACAAACATTTGAGTCTGAGGATTGGGAGAAGTCCTTCACGCTTACCCACAAATTGTCTATGGTGTGCAGGGCCCAGGAAAGGAACTATAAAATCCTAGCGAGATGGTATAGATGCCCGTCGGATCTGATAACATTTGGAGGAGCGGAGTCCGGGGATTGCTGGAGGTGCGGGAGGGCCCGCGGGACTATGGTCCATATCTGGTGGGAGTGGCCGATGGTGAAGACCTTTTGGGAAGGGGTGCTTGGAATCTGTGAACACCTGGCACTCGAAAGTGTTCCAAACACACCGCAGGTAACCCTTCTTTCAGTGATCCCAGGGTCGTTGGCGGCAAGCAAGAAGGGACTGCTGAGGCACCTGCTCACGGCCGCCAGATCAGTGATCCCCAGACATTGGTGCACTGCTATTGCTCTCTCCCTGTTAGAATGGTACGGGGAGGTGGAGAATATCAAGAGGATGGAGGAGCTGGCACTGGAAAAGATCGAGGAGGGGACCCAGAGATTCCATAAAACATGGACCCTCTGAGAGGTTTCACGAGTCTCACCAGACTTCCGGGCGCTCCTGGAGCGTGTTTAGAGCTGGGAGGAGCGGTGGCGGGGGGGGGGGGGGATCTGATCTCCGGATGGGTGGACTGTAGTCTGGTTGGGCTTGAGGGGCGGGGTTCGGGTAGGGGATATCGGACCTCACGGTTTTCTTCTTCTTTCTATCTGTTCTCTTTGTTCTTTCTCTTTCCCTGTTTTCTTCTCCACACCCCTTTCATCTCTCCAGATCGCTGGGAGGGGTGGATACGGCCACTTAGGTGATGGAAGGACTGGTCAGGCTGGCGGTCACAAGAAGGGGGGAGGACATCCCATAGCGTGGGTGACCCTGAGTGATACAATGGATCCCCTATTCCCGGAGGAAGGTCATACCCCGGGATGTCAGAGGATGTTGATCTGGAACCCTGTAGGTCGAAATGCATTGCACTGTATAGCCGTGTCACCCTCACCTTGTGATCCTTTTTTTTCCTGTCTTTATCTACTGTTCTGTATAAAATGAAAATTTCAATAAAGATATATTGAAGTAACTTTATTGCTCTAAATTCAGTACAAGCAAAAGGAAAGAATCAGTGCAGAGATAAGTGGCTTACTGAGGGTTTATTTCACCATTATTAGCCACTAAAGCATACAAAGCAAATCTCAAATCAAGTGTTGTAAATGGAGAGGGAATGTTCATATATATATTCATTTTATTGATTCTGACCTCCATCACATCACAGTACAATAAATGTTATAATGGATAGATAGAGATACTTAGCACATTATGGTTGCTTCATCCTGGTAAGGGGCCCATCCATTGTCTGCGAACTAGTCGTCCCAGCTTCCTAATCTATTGAACACTAGGGGGAGTGGCCAGCATTCCCCACCTCGTGGGGGTGTCTGCCAAGATCTGCCCACATCCAGCATCTATGAGATTAGATACATATTTTATAAAGGGTATAACTACCACAATATGCATGTTATCATATTGTAACCAAGAAATTAATGATCCCCATTCATTTCTTATTTAAATGAACCTAAACATATATATATATATATATCATACAGAGTCTGATACTATGCGGTTTATCAGGCTCTGGACAATATATGTAGACCATGTTTGATATCAAATAAAAGGTCTTATAGTCCTGAATAAGACTCTCTCGTTAATATAGTCATAACTGACAAATTTCAAGAATTACACTGCTCTTCCACAAATAATATCCAATACTCACGTACAATGTGTATTTGAGTGTCTGAGTCTGAGGACCTAATTATGAATTCAAGGATTACTTTTCAAGGGAAAACACCCCAGCTGTTGAGGTAGCTTTTTGGCAGCTAGGTGTGAATATGTGAATGTACTGTAGGTGTCTATTGCCATGGTCTGTTTACTATAGACATGGCAGGATTCCCGGTCCACACCCTATTTTGAGTGTTAGGAATTCATGTGCATAATCATACAAAGCACAATAAATATGTCTATAATTATTATACTTTCTTTGCCATTTAACAATGTTCTTGAGAAGGAAGTACAGATTGTGGGTAGTGTGTAAAGTGGTATTATGTCCCAGAGTAAAGGGTGCAGCCATTTCCACCACCATTGCACACAAGACCAGGGCTCTGAGACAGGCAGACATTCCCTGTACCTGTCCTGGAATCACCTTCCATAAAAAAAACAACAGGGCGTAATTTGCCTTCGTGTTCTTGGGCTAGGACACCTGCCATAGTTTTACAGTTGCTGGCAAATGGGTGAAACATCTTGCCATAGTCGGGAAGGCCTAAACCCGAGGCTGGGCTGTTATCATACCATTTTTCAAATACACAAAAGCATAACACATCTTATTAGATCATTTGATCTGGCATGTCTACACCTGTGGCTTGTCTCAAGAGACTGTCATAATAAGAGCAATCAAGTATCCATTGGTGGCAGTAACCAAACAGATAAAAGAAAGAATAGATGGAAAGATAGAAGATAGGTAGAAAAGCATAAAAGGAAAGTAAGAATGAAAGGACTCACAGAAATAATAGAATGGAAGAAAAAAGACAGAATACAAGGACTGAAAGAATTAAAGTCTCTCTGAATGGCCAATGTGCCCTGGGGTGAGAGCCCTTAGTCCTGGTTACTGCATGGCCCTGTTTCCTATATAGGGGCTGCCCAGGGTAAAGGGGCTGCCCAGGGTAAAGAAATGAGGTGGGCCCTCCCAAGGTGCAGAAGCCCCAGCACCTACCCAGGTATGCCCACTGCCCTGGAAAGGTGGCAATCCTGGATGGCCCTCGTCATAATCTGGAGTCTGGCTTTGCATCAAACAGGAAATCATTTGGACAGGCATACTCACTCTCCCCAGGTGGCACCCTGATCGGGGATGCCCCGCTGTGTGAAAGCCTCTAGGTCACTGGAAAACTCACCTTCGTTCCTGGTCCAACGGCACATGCGTGAGCAGCTGCCACATCCCCGCTATTCCTCTAGCAGGACACATGCCCCGCGCCAGGCATTTGTGAATGGCCGGTGCGGGCACGCTCCCTGTTAGAGGGTAGCAGGGATGCACCCGACAGCGCGCTTGGGACCACTCCTGAGCGCGCTGTTGGCAGTGGGGCAGGAGCGGATACGAGGGCCCCCGATTGGACGAGAGGCAGCGCATGCGCCACAGGACAAGAGAAAGCTGAGTTTGTTCGGGCAACCTGGAGGGGGTTTCACACAGCAGGGCATCCCTGATGGGGGTGCCGCAGGGGCAAGGACCAAAAACATTCTTCAAAAGCCTGAGGATAAACCACGTCCATACACCACACCCATACCCCCCAACCGTCCCGTTCCCCCTATTTCCCGGGACAATGCCGATTTTGGCCAGTTGGTCCCGCTTCCCGTGGCTCTTGTCCCGCGTTGTCGCCGCTCTGGCCCACGCCGTTGCCGGAAGGGTTGCCGTGGCCTCTCAGATGCCCGCCGGCCCCGAGTATAAGCACTCCGCTGCACACTCGGGGCCGGTGGGGGCAGGCTTCCGAGAGGCTGCAGTAGCCTTCTTTAATTTCATTGGTCATAATCTGGAGTCTGGCTTCGCATCAAACAGGGAATCATTTGGACATGCATACTCACTCTCTCCAGGTGGCACCCTGATCGGGGATGCCCCGCTGTGTGAAACCCCCCAGGTCACTGGAAAACTCACCTTCGTTCCTGGTCCAACGGCACATGCGTGAGCAGCTGCCACATCCCCGCTATTCCTCTAGGAGGACGAGTGCCCCACGCCAGGCATTTGTGAATAGCCGGTGCGGGCACGCTTCCTGTTAGAGGGTAGAAGGGGATGCGGCCACCAGCGCACTCGGATCCGCTTGCATTAGACGAGCTCCTGGAGGAAGGGGCGGGAGGGATCCGACAATGCTGATTGGACAAGCTGCTGTGTATGCGTCATAGGACCGGGAAGAGGTGAGTTGGTTCAGCCAACCTGGGGGTTTCACACAGCGGGGCACCCCGATCGGAGTCAAGGACCAAAACCCAGTATAGTCAAAATCCTGGATTTTGGTCAACTTTAAGGCAGTGGTGGCACTTGGAACCCTCTCTGTGGGCACCCGCCATCTTTCCAGTACACGCATTTTTTTTTTCATCTCCCCCATGGCACCAAAGCCAATCAGGATACCCTGCTGTGTGAAACCCCCCAGGTAACCCAGAAACTGACCTTTGTTCTCGGTCCAACGGCGCAACGTCCGTATCCCCACTATCCCTTTGGCAGGGAGCATGGCAGGCATTTGTAAATGGCCGACGTGAGCACCCTCCCTATTAGAGGGTAGCGGGGGATGCACCCGCCAGCGCGCTCGGGACCACTCCCCTTAGACAAAGGGACAGGAGCGGATACGAAGGCCCCGATTGGACGAGAGGCCGCGCATGCGCCACAGGACAAGAGAAAGCTGAGTTTGTTCAGGCAACCTGGGGAGTTTCACACAGCAGGGCATCCCTGATAGGGGTGCCGCAGGGGCAAGGACCAAAAACATTCATTCTTCAAAAGCCTGAGGATAAACCACGTCCATAAACCACACCCATACCCCCCAACCGTTCCCCCAATTTTCCCGGGACAATCCCGATTTTCTGCCAGTTGGTCCCGCTTCCTGTGGCACATGCTCTTGTCCCACGTTGTCGCCGCTCTGGCCCACGCCGTTGCCCAAAGTGTTGCCGCGGACGCCTGCCGGCTCCGCTGCATACTCGGGGCCAGGCTTCCGAGAGGCCGCGGTAGCCTTCTTTAATTTCATTGGTGGTTCAGTGGGTGGGGGCGGGACTCCAGGAAGGAGCCTGTTCCCACCTCTGAGCTTTTGGTGGGCGGGACTCCAGGAAGGAGCTTCGCTGGAGATCGAGCAGGAGGGGAAATCGTCTGCACTGGTGTGTGTCTGTGTGTGTGTGTCTGTATATGTGTGTGTGTGTGTCTGTGTCAGCCCTAACTTGCTGTAACGAGGGATGCCCAACCCTGTCTGCAATGAGGGATGCCCGTCACTGGCTGCAATGAGGGATGCTCTTCACTGGCTGCACTGAGGGATGCCCCTAACTGGCTGCAATGAGGGATGCCCCTCACTGGCTGCAATGAGGGATGCCCGTCACTGGCTGCAATGAGAGATGTCCCTAACTGGCTGCAACGAGGGATGCCTCTAACTGGCTGCAATGATGGATGTCCCTCACTGACTGTAATGAGGGATGCCCCTAACTGGCTGTAATGAGGGATGCCCTCACTGGTTGCAATGAGGGATGCCCCTAACTGGCTGCAATGAGGGATGTCCCTCACTGGCTGTAATGAGAGATGCCCATCACTGGCTGCAATGAGGGATGCCCCTCACTGGCTGCAATGAGGGATGCCCATCACTGGCTGCAATGAGGGATTCCCCTAACTGGCTGCAACGAGGGATGCTTCTAACTGGCTGCAATGAGGGATACCCCCAACTGGCTGCAATGAGGGATGTCCCTCACTGACTGTAATGAGGGATGCCCATAACTGGCTGCAATGAGGGATGCCCCTCACTGGCTGTAATGAGGGATGCCCCTCACTGGCTGCAATGAGGATGCCCCTAAATGGCTACAATGAGGGATGTACCTCACTGGCTGTAATGAGAGATGCCCATCACTGGCTGCAATGAGGGATGTCCCTCACTGGCTGTAATGAGGGATGCCGCTCACTGATTGTATTGGAGGGATGCCCCTCACTGGCTGGAATGGAAGGATGCCCCTCACTGGCTGGAATGGAGGGGTGCCCCTCTCATTACAGCCCTTTAATGTAATGTGTTTGCGGAGGCCTTGTTTGTATTATTATTTATATAATTCTTAGGTGGTGTTTCCCTTTAAGGGCATGGCTGGGGTGTGGCCGGGCGTGGCTTAAATGTTTAAAAACCTCTTCTCGTGTCCCTCTTTACGGCTTTCAAAAGTTGGGAGGTATGCACACCCCATCACCCTGTAAACTATTATTCAAGGTATGGAGGTGACAGTGGTGGCCTGGTCATTGATAGTGTGACACCAGCCCTGGCACAATAATTTGCTAAAATATTTTTTTCTATAATAACTGTATGCTTAGCAGTGGTAGGGAACTGTCCTGGGTCTTGGTACTTGCCCCCTGGGGCACCCCAATCGTGGATGCCTCGCTGTGTGAGACCCCCCCAGGCCCGAATCTCACTCAACCTTCCCCGCTCCTAAAACGCATGTGCAACCCCCTTGTCCAATTAGCGCGCTCGGATCTGCTCAAACCCCTTGGTCCAAGAGCTTGTCTAAGGCGAGCGTATCGAGCGTGATGTCGCATCATCCGCTACCCTTTAACAGGGAGTGTGCCGACCATTTACAAATCCCTGCTTAAGGGATAGCGGGGATGCGGCCACGGCCCGTGCATGCGCCGTTGGACCAAGAAAGAAGGTGAGTTTCCGGGCGACCTGGGGGTTTCACACAGTGGGGAGTGAGTATTCTTGCCCTGGAGTCCCAAGTGTCCCTGATTTGGAGGAACTGTCTCTCTTTTGAAACCTTGTCACTTAATGTTCCCATTTGTCCCTCTTTGAGGTGTAACATGCAGATCTGCATCAGTAAATGATACATTTGCCTATTTATAGTAGAAAACACAACTAGGATGGATGTGCACAGCTTGAATATTGGAAAGAGGTGCTGGCTCTGGGGATTGAATAATAAACCAATATTTTATTTCATACATTTTTAAATAAATAAACAAAAAGATGGCACATAACAGCACAATACACAGTTAAAAAACATAAACACAAGACGGGGGATATCCCAAGAAAGAGAGGTGACTAGTATCCTCAGACAATATATAGTATGCGGGCTTGTATAATATATAAATAAATAGATAATTATAGCATATATTCTGACAATTCACACATGTCTGGAACCAAATGAAAAACTGCTAGTGTGTAAACAATGTGAACATAGTGTTGAAACAACTATAAACAATTAAGGAAAACAATTACCTAATCAATAGATAAGTAACTTACTAAAGTGCTAAGTGCATATATAATATGTGCCTTACTGTGCAAAAAAAGCGGTAGAATGCATGTTCATAAAAAGACAATTAAGGTGCTGAAGTGCGGTTATCCACAGATAAAGAATATTATCCAGACAAGGTACCAAACATAATATTAAATAATACAACACCCTGGCGAAGTGTCATTAAGACACGCAACGTGTCGGTGGCGGCTGCTACGGGGGACCCCCTGGTTACAGGTGATGTAATTGTATTATTTAATATTATGTTTGGTACCTTGTCTGGATCTCCTATCCATCCCTCAATGAGGGGGTGTGACCTAATATGTATGCATACCTTCCAACTTTTCAGAGTGGGAAAAAGGGACATTTGTTAAATTAGGCCACGCCCCCTCACTGAGGGATGGATAGGAGATAGGTTGGAACAGTTACAATAGAAACACTTTGAATAGGGAAATGAATCATTTATTGATGCTGATCAGCATGTTACACCTTAGAGGGGCAAATGATAACAATGAGGGACAGGGACTCATAAGAGGGACAGTCCCTCCAAATCAGGGACAACTGGGAGGTATGGGTATGTATTCGCCTTTTCTCCTATCGATCCCTCGATGAGGGGCGTGGCTTAATTTGAAAAGTGTCCCCCTTTCTGGCCCTGAAAAGTTCGACCTAGGGTGAGGGAGCTGGGTGTGGAGGGAGCCCTATGTGTGTAAACAGTCGCACTGTGGAAGAATCTGATCACCGCAAATTTCTAGAAAGGTATTTGGCGCCATTTTTGAGCGTGCGCTTGCCAGGCGGCCATTTCCTGGAGCCATTTTGTGAAGGGCACACACGTGTTTCGCTCGTTGTAGTTACATAACGGAGAGATCACTTCCGGGTCCAGCCAGCGGCGGGGAATCACGTGATCTGCTAGACAGGATGTGGCGCATTTGTTCAGTTAAAAACTGTATTTTTTTAGATTAGGCTTCTCCCACTCGTATGTACCGGACCTAGGCATTTGACCACACTTTTTTTTACTAATTAAAATCAGTTTTTTAATGTATTACAATATAATTCTAAAATTGGTTAAGCATCTGCTTATACATAATGAACTGCGTTTGTTCAGTCGCCTGAGACCATTCCCGACATGCAACGCGCGCTAGCCATTTTCCCGGAGGCCCTTTGTGAAGAGCGCACACATCTTTCGCGTGTTTTAGTTACATAACAGAGAATTCACTTCCCGGTCCAGCCAGCGGCGGGAACTGCGTGATCCGCTAGCCACGATTTGGCGCATTTTTTCAGTCACCTGAGACCATTCCCGGCATGCAACGCGCGCTAGCCAGGCGGCCATTTTACCCGAGTCCATTTGTTAAGGACACACAAGACTTCCGCTTGTTATAGAGTATTCACTTCCGGGCCAGCGCGTGATCTGCTAGACGGGATTTGGCGCCTGTCGGTATCTCCTCTTCCCGCAGTTTCCAGGTTCCCTTTTCTGTGGTAACTGTTCGGTTTCCAGACTCCCATTCGCCATGGCCGACCAATGCGACCCCGAGCTGGGAGCCAACACCGACCCCGAGCTGGGAGCCAACACCGACCCCGAGCTGGGAGCCAACACCGACCCCGAGCTGGGAGCCAACACCGACCCCGAGCTGGGAGCCAACACCGACCCCGAGCTGGGAGCCAACACCGACCCCGAGCTGGGAGCCAACACCGACCCCGGAGAGCCAATGGAAGAAGGCCCAGGACTTACAGTGCAACTGGGGGGCACTTACCTGTGCCAGAAACCGGATGGCACCTACCGTGAGTACTCGCCTCATTATATTCATACCGCGCCCTCTGTTTACCTCACATCTCCCTATTTATAGCCTCTCCCGGGAGCACTTGCCCTATTTATAGCCTCTCCCGGGAGCACTTGCCCTATTTATAGCCTCTCCCGGGAGCACTTGCCCTATTTATAGCCTCTCCCGGGAGCACTTGCCCTATTTATAGCCTCTCCCGGGAGCACTTGCCCTATTTATAGCCTCTCCCGGGAGCACTTGCCCTATTTATAGCCTCTCCCGGGAGCACTTGCCCTATTTATAGCCTCTCCCGGGAGCACTTGCCCTATTTATAGCCTCTCCCGGGAGCACTTGCCCTATTTATAGCCTCTCCCGGGAGCACTTGCCCTATTTATAGCCTCTCCCGGGAGCACTTGCCCTATTTATAGCCTCTCCCGGGAGCACTTGCCCTATTTATAGCCTCTCCCGGGAGCACTTGCCCTATTTATAGCCTCTCCCGGGAGCACTTGCCCTATTTATAGCCTCTCCCGGGAGCACTTGCCCTATTTATAGCCTCTCCCGGGAGCACTTGCCCTATTTATAGCCTCTCCCGGGAGCACTTGCCCTATTTATAGCCTCTCCCGGGAGCACTTGCCCTATTTATAGCCTCTCCCGGGAGCACTTGCCCTATTTATAGCCTCTCCCGGCAGTACTTGCCCTATTTATAGCCTCTCCCGGCAGTACTTGCCCTATTTATAGCCTCTCCCGGCAGTACTTGCCCTATTTATAGCCTCTCCCGGCAGTACTTGCCCTATTTATAGCCTCTCCCGGCAGTACTTGCCCTATTTATAGCCTCTCCCGGCAGTACTTGCCCTATTTATAGCCTCTCCCGGCAGTACTTGCCCTATTTATAGCCTCTCCCGGCAGTACTTGCCCTATTTATAGCCTCTCCCGGCAGTACTTGCCCTATTTATAGCCTCTCCCGGGAGTATGCCCCTCTATGCATATATTTATACCATCTATTGGAAGTAATTTCCTCACCCTCTATTGGGAGTACCTGTCTCATCCGATTTCTAAATAATAAATAAATAGCACTCGCCTGTTGTCCTGATCCAGCGGCAGCACTCTCCGCCCAGACAGCGCAGTTGCAGCTTTGTTTGGGTCACTGAGCAGTCAGTCAATGCAGTGGTTGGCAATCTGGAAATGCTTCATAGGAAGTGTATGAGTGTATATGTCCGGGTGCATTGCATCATCACCCATATAAACATTTCCTTCTCATTATTGCAGAGGACGTCGAGGTGGTGGAGATGAGAAGCAACGAGCAAGCCCAGAGTGAGGAGTACATGGTCTGCTATACAGGAAGTAAGTGCGCCGCCCATTACCCGGGAAGCTTGCCATCCACACAAGGCCTGTGTGTGTGTTCGTCAGTGTTATTTCCACACTTGTGTGTTTCCATGGTTACTGGCTCCTTTTTATGGGCGTACTTTTGTTTTAACTTATCGGTCAATACATAACCTGAATACAACCTCACCTCGCATAAAAGCCATGGAACTGCATAAGAGCAGGAATCCGTTGCTGATTGGTCCAGATGACAAGGCAGCGACCTGATCTATGGCCTTAAAAATGTTTTATTACACCAACCACAACAATGGCGGCATATCAGCAAATCAATGTGACCACTAGGAGGCTCATAAGGGGATGCACAACCTGTGGGTGGGGAGCTAGGTCGTCTGTTTCGGCCCCCATCTCACCTTAGTGAATTGTAGAGCTGAACTTGCTTGCAGTGGCTGGCCACTAGAGGACAGTGCATTGCCAATTCCCAAAGCAGGTGTCAATGAACCACTCTGGAGAGGTGGGTGACACATATGTGCCACTGGATGTTTGGTTCTTTCAAGCTCAATTCTGCTCTGCTTTTCCATTTTTCCATCTGTGCTCACCTCACCTCCTCCCTTATCTCTACCAACCTCTGCTCACGTTTTCTCACCTATGCCTACCACTTCCCACCTTACCTGTTCTTTCTTCACTTCTATTTACCTCACCTCTCCCCACTTGTCCTACCTTACCTCTGCTCACCTCTTCCTATTTCTACCCACCTCACCTCTATCCATCACTTCTCCTCCCACCTATGCTACCCAGTACCTCTATTGACCTCACCTCTCCCTGCTTGTCCTGCCTTACCTCTGATCACCTCAACTTACCTCTACTTGCATTTTCCCTCTTCACCTTTTCTTATCACTTGTCTTTGTCTCACCTCTTGTGCATGCCCCACTTCTTCTCGCCTCTTCTCCCATTTGTGCTTGCCTCAGGTTTTCCCACTTGTGTTTGGCACACCTTCTCGCCTCGCCTTTTCCCACTTATGCTTGCACCACCTCTTCTCACCTTTCCCCACTTATGCTTGCCCCACCTCTTCTCACCTTTCCCCACTTATGCTTGCCCCACCTCTTCTCACCCTTTCCCACTTGTGCTCGCCCCACCTTTTCTCCTTTCACCTTTTCCTACTTGTACTCGCTCCACCTCTTCACATCTTTCCCGCTTGTGCTCGCCTCACCTTTTTTTTATACTCCTCTTAGGATATTGTTAATGCTTCATCCTGTATTTAGAGCTGTAGCTTTATCTTACCCTCTAGGACAGGGATGCACAACCTTCAAGGGGGGTGCATTAAAACCTAAACAGGACTGCAAGAATGCAAGTCATAAACTTAAAGCATTATATATGCCTTTATGTATGTGCTGATGTGGACAGAGGTCAGGCGGGAAGAGGATAGGTGGAAAGGAGTGGACAGAGGTCAGGCGGGAAGAGGATGGGTGGAAAGGAGTGGGAAGGGTCAGGCGGGAAGAGGATGGGAGGAAAGGAGTGGGCAGGGTCAGGCGGGAAGAGGATGGGTGGAAAGGAGTGGGCAGGGTCAGGCGGGAAGAGGATGGGTGGAAAGGAGTGGGCAGGGTCAGGCGGGAAGAGGGTAGGTGGAAAGGAGTGGGCAGGGTCAGGTGGAAAGGAGTGGGCAGGGTCAGGCGGGAAGAGGGTAGGTGGAAAGGAGTGGGCAGGGTCAGGCGGGAAGAGGATGGGTGGAAAGGAGTGGGCAGGGTCAGGCGGGAAGAGGATGGGTGGAAAGGAGTGGGCAGGGTCAGGCGGGAAGAGGATGGGTGGAAAGGAGTGGGCAGGGTCAGGCGGGAAGAGGGTAGGTGGAAAGGAGTGGGCAGGGTCAGGCGGGAAGAGGATGGGTGGAAAGGAGTGGGCAGGGTCAGGCGGGAAGAGGATGGGTGGAAAGGAGTGGGCAGGGTCAGGCGGGAAGAGGATGGGTGGAAAGGAGTGGGCAGGGTCAGGCGGGAAGAGGATGGGTGGAAAGGAGTGGGCAGGGTCAGGCGGGAAGAGGGTAGGTGGAAAGGAGTGGGCAGGGTCAGGTGGAAAGGAGTGGGCAGGGTCAGGCGGGAAGAGGGTAGGTGGAAAGGAGTGGGCAGGGTCAGGCGGGAAGAGGATGGGTGGAAAGGAGTGGGCAGGGTCAGGCGGGAAGAGGATGGGTGGAAAGGAGTGGGCAGGGTCAGGCGGGAAGAGGATGGGTGGAAAGGAGTGGGCAGGGTCAGGCGGGAAGAGGGTAGGTGGAAAGGAGTGGGCAGGGTCAGGCGGGAAGAGGATGGGTGGAAAGGAGTGGGCAGGGTCAGGCGGGAAGAGGATGGGTGGAAAGGAGTGGGCAGGGTCAGGCGGGAAGAGGATGGGTGGAAAGGAGTGGGCAGGGTCAGGCGGGAAGAGGGTAGGTGGAAAGGAGTGGGCAGGGTCAGGCGGGAAGAGGATGGGTGGAAAGGAGTGGACAGAGGTCAGGCGGGAAGAGGATGGGTGGAAAGGAGTGGACAGAAGTCAGGCGGGAAGAGGATGGGTGGAAAGGAGTGGACAGGGTCAGGCGGGAAGAGGATGGGTGGAAAGGAGTGGACAGGGTCAGGCGGGAAGAGGATGGGTGGAAAGGAGTGGGCAGGGTCAGGCGGGAAGAGGATGGGTGGAAAGGAGTGGGCAGGATCAGGCGGGAAGAGGATGGGTGGAAAGGAGTGGACAGGGTCAGGCGGGAAGAGGATGGGTGGAAAGGAGTGGGCAGGGTCAGGCGGGAAGAGGATGGGTGGAAAGGAGTGGACAGGGTCAGGCGGGAAGAGGATGGGTGGAAAGGAGTGGGCAGGGTCAGGCGGGAAGAGGATGGGTGGAAAGGAGTGGGCAGGATCAGGCGGGAAGAGGATGGGTGGAAAGGAGTGGACAGGGTCAGGCGGGAAGAGGATGGGTGGAAAGGAGTGGACAGGATCAGGCGGGAAGAGGATGGGTGGAAAGGAGTGGGCAGGGTCAGGCGGGAAGAGGATGGGTGGAAAGGAGTGGACAGGATCAGGCGGGAAGAGGATGGGTGGAAAGGAGTGGGCAGGGTCAGGCGGGAAGAGGGTAGGTGGAAAGGAGTGGGCAGGGTCAGGCGGGAAGAGGATGGGTGGAAAGGAGTGGACAGGATCAGGCGGGAAGAGGATGGGTGGAAAGGAGTGGACAGGATCAGGCGGGAAGAGGATGGGTGGAAAGGAGTGGGCAGGATCAGGCGGGAAGAGGATGGGTGGAAAGGAGTGGACAGGGTCAGGCGGGAAGAGGATGGGTGGAAAGGAGTGGACAGGATCAGGCGGGAAGAGGATGGGTGGAAAGGAGTGGGCAGGGTCAGGTGGAAAGGAGTGGGCAGGGTCAGGCATGTAAAGGAGAGGTAAGCAGAGGTTAGGCTGGAAGAGTTGGAAAGGAGTGGCCAGGATCAGCCGGGTAAAGCAGAGGTCAGGTGGAAAGAAATGGGCAGTGTCAGGCAGGAAACGGTGAGGTGAGCAGAGGTGGAAGTGTGCGTGTAAGCTGAGGAGTGGTGGGAGAAGGTGAGCAGCTTAAAGTTTGAGGTAAGCTGGCAAGGTCGAAAGTAGTTACTGAAAGTGAGAGGTAAGAAGTAAAATAAGTAGCGTTGAGGTGGGAAGAGATAGGCAAAGGTGCTGAGGACCACAGCTGATGGTGGCAGGTGGCATATGGCCCCCGGGCCACAGGTTGTGCATCTTTTCTCAAGTATGAATAGACTCATTTCTGTATTACACGAAGTACAACAGGGGGTAACATATAATCAGTAAACATAATCAAGGCAAACGTGTGAAACCTCCTTAAGTCCCACAAAGGTTTCTTTGAATAAACTAAACAGGCGACAGTCCCAAATACACTACTTTAGCATCCCAGTGCTGCCTCGACGCAGTCCTGTGGAGACTCCTGTAGGAAGCAGTGAGCCTCCTGCATTTATCCTTTTGGGACTATAAGGTAGTTCATGGACTGAAACCCTCCTTTCGGCCACTGACTGAAGGTTGATACACTCTCCGACTTTGTGTATTTCTTTTTTTTTTTTCCTTTAGTCCTTGTGCAGCTATTTTGCTCATTATCCAGTGGATTATAGAAGTGGGGGATAACTGTGGGTGTGAGCACCTACCCTGTGCTGGCCACGAAAGGGTTTGAGCCACCCAGCTCCGTGCACAGCCGTGCTTGGTTGTGGTGGTCAAGTTTGTGCTGTGGCATGCTAAAATCCTATGGCCAGTTTGCAGCTACACCTTCCAGTGTTTCTTACCGCCTCCCATCAGCCAGCCAGTGGCAGGCGCACTGTGAAGCCCTTTCGGTTGCATTTGCAATAACGTGGAATGATCTATTTTTTTTTTTTTTTTTTTTTTTCTTCTTTGCTCGATGATTTTTATTTTTTGGAGACATCATGCATTGTGTCACACTGTGCTGGTGTGAATTGGCGTGAATGTTATGATCTGTTTGCAGGGGTGAATGTTATACCCCGTCTGGGGGTGTAATGTTTGCCCTTTTCTTTGCCTCATTTATTTATTTTTTTATTTGTTGAGAATACTTCCATTTTCCACAGTGCCCTGCCGCCAGACCGAGTGGGTGGACAAAACCCGGCTGGTGCTGCGTAAACTGCCAAGGGACGAATATTCGGAGGAAGGCAACGTCCGGGGGATGCTTGAAAGTGGTCAGAGACCCGATGCGGATGAGCCCAAAACAAAGGTAACGCCAGACGCGCTCCGTCAGCCCTTGCTCCATCTTGGGATTGCCCCGCCACCCTGCAGAAGCAGGGGTAGTCTTTGGCGCTTTGCAACGTCCATTTTTTGTGTGCAAAATATGGACCCTGGAGATTTTTTTTTTTTTTTTGGTTAACCGGCGGTACCCAGATATGGTTTGGTAGATGCTCGCTAATAGGCAATCGCGGAAATCGCATCCTGCTTCAGGTGAACCGCTTACTGACATGCTGTGCCCCGAACACCTGCAACCTTTAATGCTTTGCTTAATCAAAGGTATCACATCCTTTTCCTTTGAAGCTAGGGCTGGAATTCTGGTGGGTGAGCCGTGGATGGGGCTCATTAAAATGTTTTAATTATCACAGGTAAGTTGTAATATACATGTACAGTTCAAAATGTAAGTTTCAAATGTTGTCAGGTTGTATTGATGACTGGTTTACAAGTAAATTCTGGCTACCTCTGATCAGCCAGTGTCAGTCTAGCCCACCCACGGTGATCCCCTGGTCAACGCCCAGGCGCTGACACCGGGCTACCCTCTGGGCAGTACACGACATCCAAGACTAAAACGGTGCATTTAAATTGTACTCCTTCAGTGAGTAACCTTTTGTTACTTGGTTGGTCAATAACCATCAGATTTTTACATGATTGCATTCAAATGTATGCCCCCATGTATAATTTCTTCTGGTGGGCCCATGGTTTTCCAGTCTGACCTTGGGTGCTGCTGAAGTGACGTTTAGAGAGAGGCCTTCTTATAGTGGACCAACAGTGAAAAAAGAAATTTAAGAAGTCTAACCCCCTTCCGCTGCTCACATGCCTCTGTTCAAAGTACCACATTTTCGCCCTATAGGACGCACCTAGGATTTGGAGGAGGAAAATAAATATTCTTAACCAAATGTTGTGCTAAAACACAATCTGCCCAAGAGCCAAATATTGGGCAGAGTGGCATCCCCCCATCCTCCATGGCAAGTGTGGCATTCCCCCCTCACTTTCCCCAATATAGGCAACATGGCAATCCCCCCACCTCCCATTACCCATAGGCAGTGTGGCATTCCCCCCTCCATTCCCCAACGTAAGCGTGGCAATCCCCCCTTCTATTCCCCGTATAGGCAGTGTGGCATTCCCCCCTCCATTCCCCAACGTAAGCGTGGCAATCCCCCCTTCTATTCCCCGTATAGGCAGTGTGGCAATCCCCCCTTCTATTCCCCGTATAGGCAGTGTGGCAATCCCCCCTTCTATTCCCTGTATAGGCAGTGTGGCAATCCCCCCTTCTATTCCCCGTATAGGCAGTGTGGCAATCCCCCCTTCTATTCCCTGTATAGGCAGTGTGGCAATCCCCCCTTCTATTCCCCGTATAGGCAGTGTGGCAATCCCCCCTTCTATTCCCCGTATAGGCAGTGTGGCAATCCCCCCTTCTATTCCCTGTATAGGCAGTGTGGCAATCCCCCCTTCTATTCCCTGTATAGGCAGTGTGGCAATCCCCCCTTCTATTCCCCGTATAGGCAGTGTGGCAATCCCTCCTTCTATTCCCCGTATAGGCAGTGTGGCAATCCCCCCTTCTATTCCCCGTATAGGCAGTGTGGCAATCCCCCCTTCTATTCCCCCGTATAGGCAGTGTGGCAATCCCCCCTTATATTCCCCGTATATGCAGTGTGGCAATCCCCCCTTCTATTCCCCCGTATAGGCAGTGTGGCATCCCCCCCCTCCCATTCCCCATATAGGCAGTTCGGCTTTCCCCTCTCCCATTCCACATATATATCCCCACCAGCACACCCAGAGTGAACACCCAGCTCGGTACTGCGGTGAGTGTGGCTGAAGCTTGTCCACCTGCTGTACGAAGCAGATGTTTGTGTGTGCTAGCGCCACGGAGAAGGCGGCAGATACTGTGAAGGCAGCTGGGCCAGCGCGAGCTGGAAGGATGGAAAGGTGAGTAGACTTTTTTTCCTCTCCTCCCCCCTCCCCACATTTGCCCGATAAGACGCACCCCCCCCCCCCCCACACACTTTTGGTGAAAGATTTGGTATTTACCAGATAAAGTGCTAAGCAACTCTCACCATGTGTTGGGGTATGTACCCTGGGGTACCTCTGAGGCGTCTCTGCGTAGCTTGAGTTAGGAACTCATATGATGTGCAAAGACGGTGAATACAACAGCTTTCATCATACAAGTTCAAAGTTTATTGCTGGGTGAGAAGTTTATATAGTATAAAGACACAGGAGTACTCTTGGCCCCCACCTTCGGGGACAATTAAAGCCGGACATTCTCACAAGGGCAAGAACATAAATCAGTGACACCTCTAAGAAACGGGGAGGAATGTGCAGCCGACCTTATAGCTGAGCACATCTCCTGGAGACAAGGGGGAGAGAGCATACAGGTAAGATTCACAAGCACATCCTGTTACGCTAGGTTATAATGTAACACTAGGTTATAATAAAAAGCATTTCTTATATTTTCTGGTAAATGAAGATCTTAAAACAAAACTCCCAGGATCCAGTCTAGGTTTAAGCAAGCCTTAGTATATAGTGGGTTTAAATCCCCCCCCCTTCACCATGTACACCAAGTTTTGTTATAGTTGCCGCCATCTTGTTGGATTCAGGCTTAAAGTGGACCAACACCCAGGATTTTGACTATCCTGGTATTAGTCCACTTTCCAGCTCCTCCCGCTGTGTGAAACCCCCCAGAAAGCCCCCAAAACTCACCTCTCCCCGCTCCCACGTGGCCGTGCCGTCCAATCGGCGCCGACGGACAAGCTGATTGACAGCGACGTACAAGCAGCTTGCCCGTCGGCGCCTCCCGCGCGTCACTCTTGACGTGTGCACGCCGGCCATTCAGAGACGGCCGGCGCGGGGCGCGCGCACGTCTAGAGGAGCGCGAGTGAGGCGGCGGAAGCAGCGGCTGGAGAGGTAAGGTGTTTTGGGGGGTTTACACCCCGTGGGACATCCCGATCTCGGATGTCCCGCGGTGTGAGGTGATCGGCCTGGGAATCTTATAGATTCCCGGGCCGATCACCTCAGGGTGTTGGTCCACTTTAAGGGAGCGCAGGATAACCGCCATTAGAGTGGGGGCTGGGATCCTCTCTCGTCCCGGTGGCTGTTGGAAGCTTGCACATTTATTGGAGGCATGTATACAGCTAGGGTGAGTTTGTTCTCCTTGTCCTTGCTAACACGTGTAAATTGCGCGCGCACATGCGCTGTCTGCAACATCCCTGCCTCTTAGTGTCTGGCACAGCGAGAGGAGCATATAACGGACTTGCAGGTCTCATCTGAGTGCTGAATCTGCAGCCCACATATGCCCAGGCAGCCATGGAAGGTGGCTACAAAACTAAAGGTATTGGAAA
Source organism: Gastrophryne carolinensis (assembly GCA_027917425.1). NCBI lineage: Eukaryota > Metazoa > Chordata > Amphibia > Anura > Microhylidae > Gastrophryne > Gastrophryne carolinensis. The sequence continues at coordinate 13,611,153 of CM051240.1, read as the reverse complement.
GTTTTTAACTAGCTATTTTAAATTGCATTGTGGAGGGGGTTTATTTTTTGTTTAATCTTATTTTATTCGATTTTCAGCATTTCACATTTACACAAATATACGCAACATAATACAAAGTACATAATATGACATTGTATTGCACTCCCATAACCTACATAGGTCCACCTTAACCATTGCTTCCTCCTGATCTCCTCATCGTTCATTAAATCCATCCTTTTTTTCCCCCCACCGTAACTTCTTCAGCTGGACTAGTATTTTTCCCTTCTTCCGTTCCATCCCCCCCAGCTCCTGGGGGGGGGGGGGTTGTGTGTAACTGCACTCTGTGGAGAGGAAGCCTAGGCCCCCCAGAGTACTCTGGGGTGTTCTGAACAAGGTCGTTTGACACGGATCTGCATTCACCCTATTCATTCTGATTCCTTCTCATCTATCCGTCTGTAGGTCAGTCTTACAACACAAAATGGAAAACACAGGTGTACACCCCACGTGGACAATGACGCACTAGGGTTGGGGAGGAGGCAATTGGTTTGCTGCCAGCCAGGACCCCCCTCCTCGAGCTCTCAGCTCTCCCGCTGCGGGCAGCCTGCCCTGAACCAATGTGTGCCTCAACTTAATACTTGGGGATGAGTTCCATATCAGAAATTTCAGGACCCCCACTCCCGGCTCGAACTCTGGATTGTCAAATAAGGGCGTCATTGGCATTGGCATTGTTGCTATTTTCAAATTTTTGAGACGGTCTTCCCATGTCAGAAGGAGCTGGGCCATCAGGAACTTCTCTCTCGACAATGATTTCGGATCCACCCAGGGGGGGAGATGTTACCTTACACGTCTGCATGTCCTGGTCTATTGTGACCCACTGCTTAGACCCTTTCCCATGGTACCAGTCCACCATCCTTATTAGTACTGCTGCTCTATGGTAATTCTCTACATAGTAGTCCAGCCCCCCCCCCCAGCTCCTTGCGCCTAGCTAGTTTACGAAGGCTCAATCTCATCTGTTTTCCTCCCCATACGACCCTCACAATCTCTGATCTAATTTGTCTAAAATAACGTTTATTACCATGTATGGGGATTGCCTGAAAAATGTATAATAGTTTCGGTAACGCATGCATCTTCAGGACATTTATTCTCCCTAGCCAGGAGATGCCTTTTTCCCATACGCCTCTAGGTCCCTCTTAATTCATGCTTATTTTTTTTTTAATGTGTTTTTACACTGTTGGTTTACTTTAAGAAATGCAACTTCATCAGTTTGGGCATCCCTATGGCACTTGGGCTATTTAGCCAAACTCCTCCTAGCCTCAGGGGAAAGAAATTTGGAGCATTCGGTACAAAGGCCTAGTTGTCTACCCTGTTTTTCCGAGTCATCCTTCAGCTTGACCGCTTATTACTCTCCACGTGGTCAAGCTGAAGGATTCCTAAAAAGTCTAACGGTAAGTCTAACGGTGGTTTTATACATTGCATTTAAAATATATATATTTTTGGTATTAGTATTTTAGTTTTAACTATTTTGGCATCATTTTAAAGATTTTTGTTGTTTCAATATGATCACAAAGCAGAAGTAGATAGTTTCCGGAGGAGGAAGTGATCTCTCCATAATTGGGGACATATAGTTACATAGTGTATACTGTTTAAAGGGAAACTCTCATTTTGTCAGGTTTTTGGCTTTATTGTTTTCCTTTTTTTGGAATGTAACATAAACTTGTTAGTATTGTGACCCAAGACCCGTGATTTATTTATCAGCACGCTGTTTCCGTGATTCTTCTATTTCCTGGGTCATAAAAACCACTCCCACTGTAGTAAAACATTGCTACAGTGGGATTGGTTTTCAGGGCCTTGAGTAAAAAACATGGACTACAAGTCCCACAGTTCTTCCAATGCATCAGCTGACCTCTTTAGCAGCTTTGGCTAAGTCTAAGCAGCCTAATGACCTATCTGAGAACTCAACCATTAACCCTTGCTAGTGGAACTGTGGACTGTGATCGTTCGAAACTGAAGAAGCTGAATTTCAGCAGAATGGGTTAAACCAAGTCACCCATGCCTTTGCTAATCATTTGGTTGGCTAGCTAGAGTGAGGAAGTCTTTATGTACTCAAAATTACCACTTTGGTGTACATAGCTAAGGTAAACACGTTGTTGCTATGGAAAACAGTTTTCTCTTATAACACGGAGTTGCATACAAATACCAAATTAAAAAAATTACACATAAGCTCAGCACATTGAAGACCTAATTTTTGCAACATAATATAAACTTTTAAAAATGGAATTGAAATTGCAATTAACTTTTAGTATGGGGTCCGCCAGCCTTGATAAAGTTCCTCATAGTAGCGAAACGCGTTGGCGGGACAGCAGATACTCCAGTTGATCCACTATGTCTGCAGTTGCGAGAGGAGTAATTCAAACTTGGCAAGCTATATTGGATTTATTGATGCTAGCGCTATTATCTGGAGGACATGCGAGTGGGACAGCAGATACTCCAGTTGATCCACTATGTCTGCAGTTGCGGGAGGAGTAATTCAAACTTGCCAAGCTATATTGGATTTATTGATGCTAGCGCTATTATCTGGAGGACATGCGAGTGCAATATTTTTATATATAAATAAGTTGGAGACATTTTAGTATAATCGACTTTTATTGGTTTTCAGGAACATAACAAGGGGCGCGACGGAGAAGGATACAGGAAGGGGAGGTGGAGGCGGCATAACATTTACATCACTTTGTAAATTCAGTTAGGAGCAGCCATTCTCAAAAGTGCACACTTATAAAGAGCCTATACTGGGAGGCACACAGTAATTCCAACCTTAGGCCTGTGGCAGAACACAGAACCCTCAACGGGGCTCCTGCGTGCCTGTTACGAGTACCATCGTGGAAGGAACTCTCGGGCTATCTTACGAGTGTGAGGGGCGAATGTGCCTGTCGAAGTATGAACCTGGGACTATACTCTGCTAAATGTGGGTTTAGCCTCTAGCACAGGGCTACTCAGCCACTTCTTGTAAAGGTCCATTTAAAGGCGTCCGGTGAGAGGTGAAGGTCCGGGCAGAGGGCTGTTGCGGGGGGGGGGGGGGTGGATAGTTAAAAATCAGCACATTGGGCAGTGGGCTATAGATTCCCCAGCAAAACTAAAAAAAAAATAAAGGCTTCTTGCCCCCACCCCAAAAATCCAGTTGGGCACTGGGGTACAAAACAGGAACTCTGGACCATGGCACACTGCGTTACCCCCTCCACCCCTTGCATTCTGTGCACGCCATGCACAGTGGTGGTCTGGGACCCAAAATGTACAATGTTGACAATAAGGGGCAGCTCTGAGCACAGCAACACAGAAGCAACTGAGCGCAAGGATGTCAGGGCAGGGGTCCAGAAATCTGGCGCCGAAGTCCACATTCGGATTCCGGTCCTCCAGTTGAGTATCACTGCTCTGGCAGGAGACGGGGTATAGGGAGAAGGGGAGGAGGAAGAAAAGTGGGAGGGTATAGTGGGAGCTTGGAGAGTCAATTCCTTATTTAACCATACCTACGATATGAGAGGCATATAATATCGGGGCTTAAGTGGTTGAGTAATGTTTATACCTATACATCAATTCGATTGAAGTAGGGAAGGAAGTTGGGAGTCACGGTATGCGATCCAGCCCGACCAAGACCGTAGGTATAGTTCATTGGTGCCCTTCATGTCTGAGGTCAGGTCCTCCATGCGGTGAAATGATTCTAATTCTTGCACCCACTCCAGCAACACAGAAGCAACTGAGCGCAGGGCTGTCAGGGCAGGGGTCCAGAAATCTGGCACAGAGGTCGGCATTCGGACCCCGGTCCGCCAGTTGAGTATCGCTGGGGGGTAAGCGGAGGTGGAAGAAAAGTCAATTCATTATTTAATGCAGACCTTCACTCTGAATAAGAGTCTATCTGATGCAGACCTTCACTCTGAATAAGAGTCTATCTGACATGTCTCCCACACCTTGTACATACAGATTGCTCACATTAAAAATCATCCTACCTACATCTACTGCATGTTATGAGCCTTTAAACATCCAAGATGGCGGCTCGTGGAACATCATGCAGCCTGCAAACAAGAAGTGCCTTCTGACTGTGCTGCTCTGCATTCTGGGATTGCTGACCTTTTCCTGACCCAACACAGCTATAACCCCCTGTACTTTATCCCACTCTCCTCTCCTCAGTAAGTGTGCTTCTGAGTCAAGATGGCAGCACCCGTATCCTAAAGTCCTGAGTTGCAGCCCAGTGGGGGAAAGAATAAGTGACAAAAAACTTAAAATATATTAATTTTAGATGCTGGGGAATCGTTTAAGGGTTTGGGATTTTCAATAAATCATGGTGAAGGTCCAGTTTAACCATGTCTACGGTATGAGAGGCGTGTCATATCGGGGTTTGAGCAATGCATACCTATACATCAGTTCGATTGAAGTAGGGAAAGAAGTTGGGAGTCACGGTACGTGATCCAGCCCGACCAAGACCGTAGGTATTGTTAGGTTCGTACCCTAAGTGGGCACAGCTTCTACTTCTGTTGTCAGAGTCCAAATCATTCTAAGAGTGAATAAGACACAGAGACCGCTGTGTAGTGAAGACTCCGAGGGCATCTGGAGCAAATACGCCCTTTTGTTTATTTCCAGCTGCTAATACACTACAAGCAAAGTAGGCGTTACTAACATATTGCTTATACATTGAATCATTTTCATTGGTCATCTGGCACGCCCCTTTCTCAGTATACACCCCATAGGGAGTGTCAGACTTTTTCTTGTAATTTTATTGTTTGTCTGACATTCTCCAAGTCATGACCTGGGACAAGTACAAAATATGAAAACATTTCTTGGGATGATATGAGTTATGGCGTCACAAGCTGTATTTTGGCTAATAATGCTGTGAAGGCTAAAACCTTGAAGAGAAGAAGTGGTGTTCACACAATAAAATACAGATAATAGACATTCTTCAGAAAAATCACCAGATGCTTGTTTGCTTAAAAGTCAAAAGTATTCATGTTAATTGCAGTCAGGTTAAAAGCTTTACTGTTTAACCCTATCAGTATAGTTCATTGGTGCCCTTCATGTCTGAGATCAGGCCCTCCATGCGGAGAATTCAAATTCCTGCACCCACTCAATCAGTGTGGGCGCATCCTGTGTCTTGGATGACTGGGGATAATTACTCTCATGGCCGATATAAAGTGGCATAAAACTTTTCTTAAACCGGACCCTCAGCGTCTTTTAATGAAAAGACCAAACCCTTAAACTATTCCCCAGCATCTAAAATTAACCATTTAAAGTTTTTAGTCTTATTCTTTCCCCCTCTGGGCTGCAACTCTGTTCCGTACTCTAGGATACGGGCGCCGCCATCTTGACTCGGAAGCATCACCTTTTGAAGAGTAGAGAGTAGGATAATGTACAGGGGGAGGGTTATAGCTGTGCTTTGCACAGACAGAGCAGAGCTGGGGTCAGGAAAAGGACAGCAATCCCAGAATGCACTTCCTGTTTGCAGGCTGTCTGATGCTCCATGAGCTGCTGTCTTGGATGTTTAAAGGCTAATAAAATGCAGTAGATGCAGGTAGGATGATTTTTAATGTGGGCAATCTGTATGTACTGGGTGTGGGAAACATATACGATAGGCTCTTATTCAGGGTGAAGGTCTGGATTAATGTGGGCAATCTGTATGTATGGGGGTGGGAGGGACATATAAGATGGGCTCTTATTCAGGGTGAAGGTCTGGATTAATGTGAGCAATCTGTATGTACAAGGGGGAAACATACAAGATAGGCTCTTATTCAGAGTGAAGGTTCAGATTAATGTGAGCAATTTGTAGGTACAGGGTGTGGGAAACACATAAGATACTCTTATTCAGGGTGAAGTTCCGCTTTAAGGGCAGACTGGGCCAGGGATGAGACATTTTCTTATCCTACTACTGTTGATGGTTAGGATAAGTTCCCACAGGGTTTTGACCGCAGGACATTCCCACCAAATGAGTCATGTTGCCCACCCCTGTCTCCAGCACCTGTACAAGTTGGAGACATTTTAAACAGAATTACGCTCTGTTCCTTTTTGTGGCCATTTCATGGTGAGAAGGCAAATGGCACGGAGGATTTAAACAAGACGATAACCATTGAAATTTTAATTGATATTGATGAGCTCTCGATATTTTGTTCTACAAAATCATCCTGGAACAGCAATTTTTTTTCGCGCTCCCTCTCTGTAAGATTGCAGATTTTAAGTGTCGCAATGGCATCATCGCCACGCACTACAGTGGCAATGAATGGAGGAGGCTGGGCATTACATCTAAAACAGGCAACGTTAGTGGAGCAGGGAAAATAGCCAAAAGGTTACTCATGGGGGGAGAAATTCAGGGAATGCTAGTAAAAAAAAAATTGTGTTCTGGTCTGCTTTACTGTGTAAAGGGGACGGGCACTGTGGTAGGAGTGTGCCATCACTGCGTGTATGGCCAAAGCATCTGAATTGGAGTGATATCAAGTGGACTTGGCTTCTATTCTCAACCTTTGTAAGACTTTAAATGTTAATTGTTTTTAAAGTGACTTCAGCTCCATGCAAGATTTGTAATGTGATTATGGTCATAGTTCCCCACTTCCTCCACTCACCCCTCCCTTTTTTTTTTCTCTCCCGCTTTAGAAAGCGAAGGTAGAAGATCGAGGAGCAGCTAGTGGCAGTTCGTTATCCCGTGCGTCTGCCTCGGACACCCCATTGCTTCGGGGAAAAGATGCGCCTAGCAAACACTGCGCCATTCACAACATGCAAATCAAGCTTTATTGTAAAGACGACGGGGTCCTGTGCTGCGTTATCTGTAGGGACTCTCTGAAGCACCTTAATCACAAATTCCTGACCATCCAGGATGCTGTGGTGGCGTGTCGGGTAGGTGATAAATAATTCATTCTTTTACATGATTGAAGATTGTGAAAAAATATATATATAACGTAGAGGAGCTAGTCGGAGAGATAGATTAGTGTTGTGAACTGGCAAGAATCTGGCGATACGATGCGTATCGCGATACGCGTATGCCGATCCGATATATCCCGATTCTTTCTCGGACGATATATCACAATTTTTTTATTTAAAAAAATTGACATAGGGTCCCCCTTCCCAGTCGAGGGGGACACAATTTTATTTTATTGGAATTTTAAGGGTTACAAACCCTTAACAATCCCCAAAAATGACCTGCCCCCCCCCCTACCCAGCATAACCAGACCAGGACTTATAGAACAGGGCGCAGGGGCCAGCTTTGGTGGCCCCCGCACCGGCTACAAGCCCACATAGCCTCCGTGGGCCCGGGCGCTTCTGCGCCCCCCCCCCCCACCCCAGGCTTTGGGAAGGCAGGTTATTGGGGAGCCGGGTGTTAATATCAAGTGACTTGCCAGTCCTGTGAACTGGTATAGGGGTTTCATGGACCCCTTACCAGTTCAAAAGGGTTAACCGTAAAAAAAACACATGACACATCAGTTTTTAAAAAAATATATATATATTTTTTCTTTAGAGAGCCAAACAGGGAGGCCTGCCACAAGTCCCCCCAAATGCCCAAGAACAAAGTTGTGCACCACTCTAAATTAAGACAAACTGATTAAAAAAGTTTAAAATACATGTTAAAACACGACATGGCACTAGAGGGCACTGGTGGCTGACAAGATATTAACTCATTAATCAGATCTCAATATATTCCCCTAAATTTCGCTGGGTCCTATCCAGACAAAAGTGCAAATCTAAATGGGTATATAATGAAAAAAAAATATATATATATAATCTGTGCAACAGTGACTAGCAGCATAAGTATAAGGGACACAGCAGAATAGCAGGAGGGACAAAAATGACACAGATAATCTTACGTATGAATTAGAGCCAGCAGCACCCCTCCCCTGGCCAACGTGTTATGTGATGGCCACGTCACGACATCAGGGCTGGTCAATGTATTTTTTTTCTTTGCTCACCTCCGATTGTCGGCTCCTGTGTCCCTCGCTGATCTGATGACAGATGTGGTAATCGCTGGAGGGGGGATGCAGGGGATCAGATCTCCTGCCCCTCTCCTTCTCTGCGCAGTGATCATCACATCTGACTGAGTCGCCAAGCCAGGATGACGCCCACGGGGGTGACGTCATCCGCAAGGCTAGTCGTGAAGATGGTGACGCCCATCGGAAAGGCAGGGGGAGAGGGCCAATCGGCCGCTCCCATGGACACTAAAGAGCCCCGGGCGGGGGGGATCGGGGCCCCCCCGGTTGAAGAGGAGAGCTACCGGATCGAACGAGAGTCCAGGTGAGTGTTTCCTTTTCTTTTTACTGTAGCGGGGGGATATCCGAATCGATACTAGGGAGAATGAATCGATTCAAGTATCATAGAATCTATTTTTTTTTTTTTTTTTCCTGACACCTCTGATCTATGGATCCCATATCTGTCGATCTATGGATCCCATATCTGTCGATCTATGGATCCCATATCTGTCTTATATTTTATTTAACTTTCTTTCAGGCAGACTTGTCGGACACAATTAATTCAATGGAAGAAACTCTCAACGAGCTCAAGGAATTGGGCGGCCCACCCACGGATAACGCTGAGCAGCGCAAGGTAATATGGGGCATCCACTCGGACTCTATAGTGATACCTTTTTAAAGAGGGACATCGGGAGGTTAACACCCACCCCCAAACCTCACCAATCTGCTGCCCCACCCCCCTGGGTTTTACTTTTGGGCAATGTTTACTCATCTGACCGAGGCATCCATCTTCTGGGTCTCTCGGATTCTGTGGGACATGATCTTCCATCCTCATCAGGCTCTGTGCGCAGCCCCCAATCTCACGCCTGCGCATTGCCCATTAATGGGATGCAGTAGTCTCGCCTGAAATCCCGTGAGACTTTGCGGAGCTGCGAGATTGCCGTGGGACTTTGATGATCACGGCTAAGGCTGTGAATGCCACTTCTAGGCAGCTAAGCAGACAGCAGGGTGAGGATTGGGCCCTGAAGCAGCCAGATGTCGCCGCAGCGGCGTCATCCAAGAGGTAAGTAGTGGGGGGGTGGATTCGGCCCCTTTTTAAGGTCCAATGTTGCTCGTTGCTAGTAGGGAAATGGGTTCAAAGTGGGGCCTGAATCAAAACCCTAGCTTCTCAGTAAGTGACAGTCCAGGCAATGGCAGCAAGGCGCTCATCTGACTGTCCCATGCGTCTTTCCTCCATTTCTTGCCTTGTGGTGTAGATAATGTAGCAGGCTTTCCTCTTTTCGATTCCATTCCTCCGTGACCACCTCTAAATGTGGGCACATAACCACCCCATCCTTCAGTGCTCCAGCATGAATGAGCATGGAAAGCCAGGATAATCGTGCTTGCTGGGCTTACTCATGCTGGGAGTGGTGAGGGACCGAGGCCGCCTTACGACCACTTTTAAGCTTGCCCATACTTTCCATGACCACGCTCTAAAGACCTGATGAGCAAAATCAGGAGTTGGAGGATCACGTTCGGCAGTGCAATGTCGATGCTTCCTTTCAAGTGAGATTTGATCACCTGAAACGTTGGGGTGTATTGGCAGCTTCCTTATATTCTCAAAGATGAAGGCACCAGGGAGAGGTAAAAGGCCATCCATTGAAGACATTTGGGCTCCAGGGCTGTCTGAAAGTGATTGTGCCTATCAGAACTAGTGTCTAATTATGCCCTGGTTTTTAATTCCAATTGAACAAGTATGGGACAGCACCAGTAATGCAACTGTATGAGAGCAGTGTGCACACACTGGGATAAATACACATGTAGTGAAACCCAAAGTAACAAGAGAAAAGGGGGGGTCCTACCTGCTCCCCCAATTATCCCAAAAAAGTGGCACTACCTCTTATATACAAATGTGTGAAAATTTGAGGAATGAATCCACACAAGACAAAATATACATACCGTATTTTTCGCCCTATAAGACGCACCTGCCCATAAGACGCACCTAGGATTTGGGGGAAGAAAATAAGAAAAAAAAAATTTCAATCAAACTCACCATTACAGAGTGTGTGGCATTCCCCTATCCAATTCCCATAGGCCGTGTGGGATGCCCCCTTTCCATAGACAATGTAGCATGCCCCCATCCCATTCCCCGTATATCCAGTGTGGCATCCCCCCTCCCATTCCCCATATACCCATTGGCTGTGTGGCATCCCCCTCTCCCCCCATTAGTATAGGCTGTGTGGCATCCCTCTCCCCCCATTCCCATTGGCTGTGTGGCATCCACCTCTCCCCCCATTCCCATAGGCTGTGTGGCATCCACCTCTCCCCCCATTCCCATAGGCTGTGTGGCATCCCCCTCTCCCCATTCCCATAGGCTGTGTGGCATCCCCCTCTCCCCATTAGCATGGGCTGTGTGGCATCCCCCTCCCCCCATTAGCATGGGCTGTGTGGCATCCCCCTCCCCCCATTCCCATAGGCTGTGTGGCATCCCCCTCCCCCCATTCCCATAGCCTGTGTGGCATCCCCCTCCCCCCATTCCCATAGGCTGTGTGGCATACCCCTCCCCCCATTCCCATAGGCTGTGTGGCATACCCCTCCCCCCATTCCCATAGGCAGTGTGGCCCCCCCTCCCCCCATTAGTATAGGCAGGCGCCATAGTAAAAAAAAAAAGTTACTCACCTGTCCGCTGACACCACTGCGCTGAGCGGCCGGCTCCGTGAATGGGGTGGGCGTGGCCTGCGTAGACGCTGCGGCCCACCCCACCCCATTCACCAGCTGGCTCTGTCCCGATCACGAAGGTCCGGGCAGCGGGTGGGCGTGGCCTGCAGGCCACGCCCACCCACTGCCGGGACCTTCGTGCTCGCGTGTGGAGGAGCAGATGGAGGAGCGGCGGGGGCTCTGTCTCTGGCCCCGCCGCTGTCATCGCTGCCTGAAAAGACAGCGATCGCAGCGGCGGGGCCGGGACAGAGCCCCCGCCGCTCCTCTGGCCTTTCGCAGTGTGCCAGACAACGCGGGACGGGTGAGTTTTTTTTTTTTTTTTTTTTTTTTACATTCGCCCGATAAAGGCGCACTGACATTTTTCCCCCACTTTTGGGGAAAAATAAGTGCGTCTTATAGGGCGAAAAATACGGTATATACACTGATAAAAAGCACTTTAAAAAACATGCAGACATGAATATCCTATAAATAAGCCACCTATTCTTGAAATAATTTGACGAATGGAGTAACCTGAGCCGTTTCTAACCTGGCTGGTCTACGTAAAGTGCCTAGTGACTAAGAAAAAAACATTATATATTTATATATACTAAATGGCTACATTATAATACCCATGTAAAGACATCAAAAAATACCATTTTGTGAATACTCACCTTGTAAAATGGGTATTATAGGTATGTCACACACCCCGCTTCAAGAATCCATAACATGTGGGTAATATCGTCCTGAAGAGGGCGTTCCTGCAGAGATGATAGCAAAAGAAAGCCCCTCCCTGATCCATAAATACCTGGGACCTCCCACTCAGCACCCAGTATACATAAGCAGTAAGGTAAGGGACCAGGAAGAGGCAAATATAAACCACAACCACGCAAAGTTCACAATAACGAGGATCCTGAATACAGAAAGGGCGGGTTGAAGCGGGGTGTGTGACATACCTATAATACCCATTTTACAAGGTGAGTATTCACAAAATGGTATTATTCTAAGTATGTCACACACCCCGCTTCAAGAATCCATAACATGTGGGACATCCAATAGCAGTGTCCATAACAAGGGCGGGGATCCAAAACTAGGCAACAATGCACAACTTTAAACCACTACAGCTTGCAAAACTTTGTGGCCAAAAACAGCATCCGCTGATGCCCGAACATCAACCTTGTAAAACTTGGAAAAGGTGTGAACAGAAGACCAGGTAGCGGCCTTACAAACTTGCTCAACAGAAGCCTGGTGCTGAAAAGCCCAGGACGCACCAACTGCACGAGTAGAATGAGCAGTAACACGAAACGGAGGACTCCTCCCCTTGGCAGAATAGGCCCCAATGATGGCCTGATGAATCCATTTACTAATGGAAGATTTGGCAGGAGCCAAACCTTTCCTAGGCCCACAGGGCACCACAAAAAAGGCATCAGTCTTACGAAAGGAAGACGTAACCTCCAGATAATGTTCCACAACACGAACTACATCCAAGGAATGCAACGCCCTTTCCATGTCGTTGCTGGGATTTGGGCATAGAGAAGGCAAACAATGTCCTGATTCAGATGAAAAGCCGAGACCACTTTAGGAAGAAAATCCGGCTTGAAACGAAAGACAACCTTGTCCTGATGTTTCTCGAAGTACGGAGCTTTAATGGATAAAGCTGCCAACTCAGAAACACGCCTAACCGAAGTGATAGCCACCAAAAAGGCCACCTTTTGCGTAAGAGAAGACAAAGCTACATCAGTCAAGGGCTCAAACGGAGGGCCCTGGAGAGCAGAAAGAACCAGGTTCAAATCCCAAACTGGAACAAAAGGCTTCCTAGGAGGCCGTACATGCGTAACACCTTGGAAAAAGGTCTTGACTAAGGGATGAAGTGCAAAGGACCTTTGGAAGAACACTGCCAGGGCAGAAACCTGCCCTTTCAATGTACTAAGCTGGAGCCCCAGATCTAGACCATGCTGAAGAAACTCTAAAATTCTAGGAATGGAGAACTCTCGACAAGAGAGACCTACTTTCACACCAATCAATATAGGCCCTCCAAGTCCTGTAGTAAATAGAAGAGGAAGAGCGCTTCCTGGCACAGATAAGAGTCTGAATCACCGCGTCAGAAAGACCTTCCTTCAAGATGGCGGCTTCAGCAGCCATGCCGTCAAAGCCAGCGATGGTAAATTGGGATAGCGTAGCCGACCCTGGGTGAGCAGGTCCGGCAGCAGAGACAGGGCGAACTGATCCTCTGCCAGTCTTACAAGATCTGCGAACCAAACGCGCCTTGGCCACCTTGGGGCCACCAGAATTGCCGACACGCCTTCCAAGGCCAGTTTGCGCACCACTCTGGCTAGCATTGGGAACGGAGGGAACAGGTAAAGGAACCCCAGATCCCTCCAGTTCAGAGACATGGCATCCACTGCCAGAGCCAGAGGATCCTGCGAGAGGGACACAAAGACTGGGAGCTTGTGATTGTGACGAGAGGCAAAGAGGTCCACCTCTGGGACCCCCCACCTGAGACATATCGAACGAAACACCTTGGGACTGAGAGACCACTCCCCCTGACGAGAGGAGGCCCTGCTCAGCAAGTCCGCCTCTGTGTTCTCCACCCCCGGAATGTAGACTGCTGAGATACACGGGACGTGGTTCTCTGCCCAGTCCAGAATCAAAGACACTTCCCTGAGGGCACTCCTGCTGCGAGTCCCTCCTTGGTGATTGATGTAAGCAACCGCCGTCCTGTTGTCCGACCGGACCTGCACTGGCAGGCCTCTCAACTGATGAGTCAAGCGAAACAAAACCAGCCTGATGGCTCTCAACTCCAGAACATTGATGGGTTCGTGGGCCTCCTGCGGGCCCCACAGACCCTGAAACTGGAGGTCCTTCCAAACACCCCCCCAAGCTGACAGACTGGCATCCGTGGTGACTGTTTCCCAACTCGGAGCCAGAAAAGATCTGCCCTTCAACAGATTGACCGACCCCAGCCACCATTGCAGGGATCGACGAACACGGGGAGTCATCAGGAAAGACTGATCCAACGATAGAGGAGACTTGTCCCAAACCTTCAACAGATGAAGCTGAAGCATCCTTGTGTGAAACTGCGCAAAGGGAACTGCCTCGAATGAGGCCACCATTAACCCCACCAGCCTCATCCCTAGCCGGATGGTCGGATGAAGGGTTGACAAGAGAAGCCGAACTAACTCCTGAATCAAAAGAATCTTGGCCTGGGGCAGAAACACCCTGGCCTGTGAAGTGTCCAGAGACATTCCCAGAAAGGTCAGAATTCTGGACGGAGAAAGAGAAGACTTGGGGTGGTTGATCACCCAACCGAACCTCTCCAGAGTAGACACCACCGCTCTGGTGTCCAACTCCGCTTGGTTGAAGGAAGAGGCCATGATCAGTAGATCGTCCAAATAGGGCACGATGCGGATACCCTGAACTCTGAGCAGAGCCATCACCCCCGCTAGCACCTTGGTGAACACCCGAGGAGCTGAGGTGAGACCGAAAGGAAGTGCCACAAACTGAAAATGCCGATCCTCCACCACGAACCTGAGAAACCTCTGGTGTGCTGGAAAAACCGGAACGTGTAGATAAGCATCCTTGATGTCTATGGACGTCAGAAAATCTCCCTGACGAAGAGAGTGAATGGCCGAACGCAGCGTTTCCATGCAGAATTTCCTCGGCCGGATGAACCTGTTGAGGAACTTCAGATCCAAGATGGGTCGGACCGATCCGTCCTTCTTGGGTACCGTGAACAGATTGGAGTAAAAACCCCTGCCCCGATCTGAAGGGGGCACTGGGCAAATGACAGCCATGTCCAGAAGATTCTCCACTGCCACCAGGAGCTCGTGCGCCGCCAGAGGCTCCGGCGGCATCAGAGACCTGACAAATCTGGAAGGGGGGCGGAGCTCGAACTCCAGCTTGTAACCGGAAGACACCACTTCCCGGATCCATCTGTCCGAGACCTCTTGATCCCAGATCTGAGAGAAGTGCTGCAGCCGTCCCCCCACCCGCATCAGCAGCCGGTTTGGGCTTAGAGCCCCAACTGTATCCAGAACGGGCACGTCCTCTGCCCATGCTTCCGGAATCTCCTCTGGAAGAGGGAAATGCAGAACCCCTGCCAGATCTGGCCCCCCGAAAGGAGGGGGTAAAGGCAGGCGCCCCCCGAAAGGAGCGGCGTTGTTTCTTGCGTTGAGGTAACCTACCACCCTTGGTGACAGAGTCCAATGTCTCTCCAAAGAGCCGTAGACCAACAAAGGGTAAAGCCGTCAGTGACTTTTTGGACATATAATCGGCCGCCCACTGGCGCAGCCCCACCGACCGCCGAATAGCCACAAGCAGAGCCGACGTCCTACCACACATCATCAAAGTGTCATCCAAGGCAGTCAACACAAAGGATAGAAACAACTCGCACCGTTTAAGGCTAAGGAACTCGTTACTACCAGGACGAAGCCCGGAAGAAGTCAACAGGTCCCTGACCACAGACCTGGCAGCCAACACCATTAGTTCCGAAGCACATACAGGCCGGATGGCCGACCCAATGCTAGAAAAGCCATGACAAGCCATCTGATCAATACGTTTATCCTCCCCATCTTTGAGAATGGAACAATCAGGTCTGTTTAAAACCGAGGAGTTGGATAACCCCAAAACCGGATTATCCACCTTGGGGGGAGATGCCCAGCGCTTGACCGCCTCAGAAGGAAAGGGATATTTCCTATCCCACCCCTGAGGGATGCCAGGGAGCCGAGCCGGCCTATCCCATTCCTTGTCAATGATTCTATCAAAATGCCGTTGCGTAGGAAACTCCAGGCGCGGCCTGGATTCTTCAAACAATTCACCCTTCTGCTGTGACACCTCCTCGGAAGGGGAAATATTCAGAACTTCCAGCATCAGAGACAGAGCGTGAGGAGAATCCGAGGATCTCCCTAAGTCAGAAAGCTCGGCATCAGCGCCAGCAGACTGCTCATCGTCCGAAAATTCTGAACCCTCGTCAACCTCCCCTTCCTCTAGCTGGGGATAATCTGACCAATCCAGATTATCTCTGTCATCAAGATCATCCACCGGCGGAGCCGGCGACAAATGCTTTCTCTTAGACGGAGCCTTACGGGCGACCGAGCTGGAGAGCATTTTCTCAAGGCTAGCCAATCTGGCGCACATTTCAGTTTGCAGGTCCCTGCACAAGTCAAGGCGGGAGGGGGAGTCGAGGCGACCGGCTGTGCTGACCCCGATGCTTGGGGCTTGGACTGCCGCGTAATAGTTTGCTGTGCACATGGTATACAAAGTAACACATCATCCCCAGTAATGGAAACCCCACACAACATACACTTTTTGGGACGCCCCGAAGGGGTCCCAGTCCCAGTATCCGGGGATGCCTCCATAAGGTGAACTTTGAATAGTCGCTAAGACCCAGGGAATTACACCAATTAGACAACCCGGGATGCCCCTTTAATGTCCCGAGTGGGAGGATTTTTGAACATATAAAATGAACCCAGGGATTAGGACCGGGAGAAAACCTCTAATACTATAGAAGATCCTCCTAACAAGCTTCCGTTCTGAAAGAAAGAAGAAAGAAACCATGAGGTGAAGTAGCAACAAGAAGCAAAGTAGAAAGAGAGAGGCCACAGGCCACTCACAAAACCGCCGGGACTTCAAACGGCCACCCGATCGTGAGGAGACTTGTTCTCTGACAAAGAGGAGGAGGGGGCGTGGCCAGCGCGGGACGCGCGCGTCGCCAAGGACACGCCCCCCCCTCCTATGCATGGCAACAGTCCTCAGCGGCGCTGGAAAGATTGTGGGCGGGCCGCGACGACGCGCCGCACGTCCGGCCCCGCCCCCAACAGAATCGTGAGGGAAAAATCCCCTCACGAAAAGAAGCGCCAAACCGGCCGGCGCCGCAGCTAAAGTACGGCTGCGGTGCTTGGCCAGTTGTGAAGTAAAACACACACAAACACAGATACAAAAAAAAACCGGGAGGAACGGGGTCCGGCCCCGCCCCCTCTAATACTAAGCCTGGTCAAGTGTCCCTGAGGTAAAATACCGCCGCCAATATGGCAAGGGAAACCGCAGCACAGCACGGAGGCCTAAATTGCAAACGGCCGCGGTGCTGACAAGATTAAAAGAGACACACATAAAAAAGGTGGTTAAAGGACAGAGCCTGAAACAAAATGAGAAGGAAAAAGAAAAGAGTAATAAAAAGAGGACCCAATCCCCCCATCCCCACAGTGGAAAGGGATCCTGGGAGGGCCATTCCCATGTTAAGGCTAAGGGACAGGGCATCCCAAACCGGGGTCACCAACCCGGTGAAGCCGCCTACCCTCTTGTATAGGGTCTCACGGCGGAGCGTTGCTCCTGAGCACCAGAGGTGCCAATCTACCCTCGCCTGGACCTGCAGCCACGGCTGGGAGGCATATATATTCAAGGGAAAAAAGAGGTCCAAACGGAAATAATACATAACGGGCCGGGAAACATCCCGGTTACCTTAAATCCCCCTGTGCAAGGAGGAGCCATCATCTTCTGACTTGCTCGCCGTCTGCAGAGATGGAAAACTGGGTGCTGAGTGGGAGGTCCCAGGTATTTATGGATCAGGGAGGGGCTTTCTTTTGCTATCATCTCTGCAGGAACGCCCTCTTCAGGACGATATTACCCACATGTTATGGATTCTTGAAGCGGGGTGTGTGACATACTTAGAATAGTGCTCCTGTGCTAAAGTGCATGTAAACTGATGACAAGCCAGGCAGGGAAAACGGCAAACAGACTGATAATCAAGCAATCTCACATGTCCAGATCCATGTGTGGCCAGCAGTAGCCCTCCGCTCACCGCCTACGTGTTACTTAGTCCCGTCACTTCCTCAGGGCGAATTCCAATTGGACGAGAGAACCAGCATGTGGCCGGGGGGGGGGGGGGGGGCGGGTGTAGCATGGATCCTGGTGAGTAACGGGTGATCCCAAGGGTTTTACAGACAGGGGGATCCTAAATCACGGTCCAAAACACAGGTAAGTGAAAATCTGGTCTGCTTTTAATACTTCAATAATTGGATATCTTTTCCCATTTCCCTAAGATTGATGTCCCTGAATGCAAACAGAACATCGTGTCCGGATTCGAAAAGCTGTACGCCTCCTTGGAGGAGCAAAAGAGGAAAATGCTGGAACGGCTCAAGCAACAGGGCCAGGGCATACTGGACGAAATGGAGACCAATGTTGCCTGGTTGAACAGCAGTAGAATCGACCTCCAGGATGCTCTTGAGGTGGCCAGTGAGAAAGTCGAGGACACCAACCCATATTCTTTCGTTACTGTAAGTAGCTGTTTTTTTTTTTTGTTTAAATGTTGTGGTTTTTTTGACCCAATCATAATTAGTAACTTTTTGACTTTTCTTTGCAGGGTGTAAAGTCGTTCCTAGATAGGTGAGTATTTCTCTTCGCTCACAGTATTTCTTACAAAAGGGTTTTACTCATATTGTTAGGAAAGTCAGACAGCACTGGAAGAGTTAATCTGAATAATATCTCGACGGCTCCTCCTTCAGTGAGGTCCACCTCTTTCAGATATATCCACAGCAGGTTCCAAGACCAGATAACGCATAAAGTCCTTTGGATGCAATTCAGCACTGTCAGTATTGGGAGCAGCAAGGCACGGGCTCCTCACCCCAGTCTCTCCATGTCCACACTGGAAGCCTCAGCGGCTCCTTTTATAGGGCTTCCTTCAATTAGTCTCATCACCTGGAGATAGAGATATATGTATGTGTGTGTGTGTGTGTGTGTGTGTGTGTGTGTGTGTGTGTATGTATTAGTAGTATTAGTTTTCTAAAAAATATAAAATGCACAAAGGGGAAACTGGTTATTCATAAATCGTTAAGATACTTGGTTATTTCCAGGTTACAATGATCTTGCATTCACACATACATAATTACTGCCTCTATTATCTGGAATTGGGGGGGCTGTAATGGGAAGTCGTGAAAAGTTACCTTCTCACCTGAACCTGGCTAATACCAGTCGGGCACTGTAGTCCGTTAATACTGAGAGCTTCTAGCGTTGGTGGAAGAGAGAAAAAAGGACAAGGGGGTGTAAAGCATGGGAAGGGGTTGTGGGTGGGGCTATTCATAGGAAATAGGAGGTGTGATAACTCATTTCTCCATGGTACTTTAAACATGAGCTCTGTTTCCTCCAACATCTGTTACCCCAAGAGGAAACAGACCCCGGGGGGGTCCAACTAGTCCAAGTTGACAGGAGTGGTTTTCTTGCCCGATTAGTAAAACCCTCGGTATCCTCTGACTACAACTCCTACAATCTTTTCACTGTAGCAGATGAACTCATTAGAAGCTTTGACTAAATCCCACAGCCAGTACCACCCACACAGAGGGGGTCCGTTTGAATATACTAAAAGCTGTTTGGAGTCCTCCAAAAAAAGGAAGCTCAATGCATTTATTCAGACCAGAAAATTGAAGATGGAGTCGATCAGGTCGGTAGTAGTAATTCCTGGGCTATCTTGTGTCCATAGACATTCATGACCCTCTTGTTTCTGAGTGCTTTACTACCACTTGGGGTTAAATGAAACTCCCCTTCAAAGGATGAAAGCCTGGCATAATTACATTTCCTTATATTTACCTGCCATGGTCTGGTGTCCAAGTAGTGTTGCTGTAAACCCTAGACTCCAAGGAGCCTGGTATTTACAGTGGGGTAGGAAATTAGGATTTGTGAGTATTCAACATCAAATTGGACTTCTAAACTGTTTTATTTTTCCCCCAGGGTACAGGAGAAGCGGCAGGCTGTCCTATCTTTTCAGAGCTGCAATGAGAAGAAACTTTGTCAAGGAACATTCAAGGGACCGCTGCAGTATATTATTTGGAGGCAGATGAAGTCTGTTGTCGACCCAAGTAAGTGTGCGTATAGGGTCAGTTTTGCCCTGTGTGTGTTATTTTAAATGACAGCATTTCTGCTCGGCTAGGGTTTGGAAGCAAAATAAGAAAAATATTCTGAACAAAGTTTTCTGCTAATACACCGCCCCCTCCCCAAGAACCAAATAGGCAAGGTCCCGAATCCCCCACTTACAGGCAGAGTTCCACCCCCCTCCCATGTGGCATTCCCCCTCCCATTCCTCATAGGCAATCTGGCATTTCCCCCTTCCCATTTCCATAAGCAGTGTGATATTCCCCAATCCCATTCCCCTAAATAGGCAGTGTGGCATTCCCCTCCTCCCATTCCCCTATAGGCAGTGTGGCATTCCCCTCCTTCCATTCCCCTATAGGCAGTGTGGCATTCCCCTCCTTCCATTCCCCTATAGGCAGTGTGGCATTCCCCTCCTTCCATTCCCCTATAGGCAGTGTGGCATTCCCCTCCTTCCATTCCCCTATAGGCAGTGTGGCATTCCCCTCCTCCCATTGCCCTATAGGCAGTGTGGCATTCCCCCTCCTCCCATGCCCCATAGGCAGTGTGGCATTCCCCTCCCCCCCATTCCCCATACAGTGTGGCATTCCCCTCCCCCCATTCCCCATACAGTGTGGCATTCCCCTCCCCCCATTCCCCATAGGCAGTGTGGCATTCCCCCTCCTCCCATTCCCCATAGGCAGTGTGGCATTCCCCCTCCTCCCATTCCCCATAGGCAGTGTGGCATTCCCCCTCCTCCCATTCCCCATAGGCAGTGTGGCATTCCCCCTCCTCCCATTCCCCATAGGCAGTGTGGCATTCCCCCTCCTCCCATTCCCCATAGGCAGTGTGGCATTCCCCCTCCTCCCATTCCCCATAGGCAGTGTGGCATTCCCCCTCCTCCCATTCCCCATAGGCAAACGCTCGGTTCGTTCAGCATTGGTCACGCCCACTCGCTAAATGGAGCCCGGTGTGCAGGAGCCGCCGTAGAAGGAGCACTGTGGACGGCGGGACATCAGTAGTGATGCGAGTTTACTTTCTTTTCCAAGTATACAGCACATCCTGTTCCAGAGTATTCCTTACACATGGTTATTCATCCACAAGATGGCGCTGGACTGAAGAAAATCTTGTGGCCACTCTCGGCCCCTTAAATAGCCAGGAACCTCCCGCTAATTCCCAGAGTTTCTTTGCAGTCTGGACTGCGAAGATAGAAGATGGCTCTCTACTGCGCAGGGAGTGGGCTTTTTTAGCCTAGGGCCCTGCAGGCTTATTTCCACCCGTTCTGCACCCACTGCCTCCCAGCCTCGGCTGACGGTTCGGGTGAAGGTAGGACAGCACTAGGGTCAGGTGCTGAAGGAGCGCTGCTCCGGGCCGCAAGACCCTGTACCAAAGGGTAGCCAGCGACAGGCTTTCTATGGTGAGCCTCACTGGGATGCCCCAGCCCCGAACCATTGGGCCTTGGTCCCTCTCCCTCACCCTGTCCCCCCTCCCCTCTAGAAAGTTGTGCGGGACCCCTTATGCTTGTGGCCCGCGCGTCTGGCAGGGGGTGCCCGGGGGGGTCAGTGATTTGTGTGTGTTCATTGCTTTATTAGTGTACGGACCGTTGTACGGCGCTCTGCGGTGGTTGGCGCTATGTATTTTTGGCTTCTGTCACGGCGCTTCACGTGATCCGTTTTGCGCTCTTCGGGGGGGAACCGTGATTTGACGCGTTTTGCGTCATGCACTCACGGTCCGCCCCTCTAGGTACTGCTGCCGGCGCCATTTTGTGACCTTGTCATTGCAGTACTGTGACGTGATCTGGCTGTGCTCTAATCCCTGGGCGATCTGTCCACTTGGTCCGTGTGTCCCTTACGGGTTTTTTTTTTTATATTGGTTTACTCTGTATGTGCTGGGTATATTTATTTTGTGTCTTGCAGGTGGGTCACCTTGACTGTGGTTCGCCCTGCCCTTTACCAATCTCCCAGCTTCCCTAGCGGGCTTTGGGGGGCATCCCAAATAGGGTGGCTATTTTTAGCTGTGTCCCTCTACTGGCCGCCGCGCCTGTATCCAAAATCGCCATATGGAGGCTTCTGGGGATAATGTGCTTGGGGTTCCTTCGGGACAAGCCCAGCTGTGTGTTGCATGTGGGGTATCCCTTGTGAGTGATGGTGTCGGGGTATGTTTGCCCTGCACCCAGCATGTACTTGCGCTACAGCCTGGGTCGTCTAAGGGTCCTGGTGCTGCGCCCCCTTCTGCTTCGCCTACCCCTCCATGCTTGCATCTGACTCCCAGTGAGGGGCCCACTAGCGGGGAGTCTCAATATGACTTGGCTTCACGGGTGGCCGGTATTGAAAAGCATATTGCTGGATCAGCCCAGCGTAAGGCTTCTGCCAAGAAGCGGCATCTATTTCCCGCTGTTTCCCTCTTTCCTGTTGAGGAATTTTATGCCCTTTCTGGTATTTGTCCCCTTGAGGAGGGGGATTATTCTGATTCAGAATCATCTGAGGAACAACCTAAGGTATATGGTGGTACCGGGTCTCCCTTTGGAAAAGACCCTTGGTCTTCAGATGACAGACAGGTTGTTGACCCACATTTTTGAAGTGCTTTGTATTTCTCCTCCTGCTGTGGCTCCGCAGCAGCAGGGTGAGCTTTTTCATACTGTTAAACCACATTTGGAGTTCCCTGAGCAGAATAATTTTAATAATCTGGTGCTCAGAGTGGGAATGCCTAGTAAGCTACCTGGGGTGCCCAAGAGTTGGGACAGGAGGCATCCATTTCCTGCTGAGGTGATTAAGCGTTGGTCAGGTCCTCCCGAGGTGGACACGCCCGTGCTCTGTCCAATAGTCCAATCAGTCATGCATTCGCACACTACTACCCTGAGGGATAGTTAGGACCGGCATATGGATCAGTTGTCCTGCGGTGCTTTTGCCTGTGTGGGGATTGCGCTGTGTCCGGTTTGTGCCTCTGCCATAACGGCTATTGCTATTAAAGGGCTGCTTAGGTGTCTCTTAGTTGGGGCCTCTGATAACGCGGGAGGTGGAGGAGTATAGATCTCTCCTTCTCTGCGATTAATTTGTTGCATATATTCTTTCTGCCATGGATGATGCCATTAGAATGTGTGGTAGGACTTCTGCCCTCTTGGTGGCTATTCGCTCTGTCTGGCTACGTCAGTGGGTAGCTGATAATGCGGCTAAGAAGGCCCTCACTGCTTTCCCTTTTAAGGGGCTACGGCTCATTGGTGAACGCTTGGACCTGTTTGCCAGGGGCAGTAGGCTGCCTCAACGGAGGAGGCCGTCTCTGCCCTTTCAGGGGACTGGTGCCTCCCTCCCTTCCTTTCGTGCTTCCAGGGCTGGTCGAGGGGTGCCCCTTGCTGGGACACGCGGAGACTATTGGGGCAGGGGTAGAGGATGTGGCCGTACCGGTTCCTCATGGGTTTCCAAACCCAAATCCTCCCTTAAGGCCCCAGGCATGAGGAGGCGCCCTCACCCATCCGGGTGGGGGGAGGGCTTCGGCTCTTTGCTCACATCTGGAGGTTACGCGTGGCAGACAGGTGGTTTCAGGAGGTGGTTTCCTCTGGTTACAAGATAGTTTGCAGCCTGGCCGCCCCCAAGATTCGTCAGATCCCGGATGGCTCAAAACCCCCTGTCAGCTCAGGGCTTGCGTCTGGCGGTCCGAAACCTTATGGAGTTGGGGGTCATCTGCCCCGGTGCCTCTCAGGGAAAGGGGCAGAGGCTTCTACTTCAATCTATTCACGGTCCCCAAAAAGGATGGGTCCCTCAGGCCTCGAGCACCTCAACAAGTTTGTCAGATTCAAGCATTTTCGCATGGAGACCCTGCGCTCAGCAGTCAATTCTCTGCACCCGGGCGACTTCATGACCTCCGTAGACGTCAAGGACGCTTACCTTCATGTACCAATCTTTCCAGGTCATCAGAAATTCCTCAGGTTTGCTCTGGAGGATCAGCACTACCAATTTGTGGCCTTGCCTTTCGGTATCACCTCGGCTCCCAGGGTATTCACCTAGGTGCTGACGGGTGTGATGGCTCTGTTGAGATCTCAGGGCATTCGAATTCTTCTTTATTTGGACGACATTCTGATCACATCTCAGTCCTTCCATCAGGCCGAGCTGGATACCAAGGTGGTGGCCATTCATTCGGCTGGGTGATCAACCATCCCAAGTCCTCTCTGTCTCCGTCACTGGTGAGGTCTTTTCTGGGCATGACTCTGGATACATCTCAGGTTAAGGTGTTTATCCCTCAACTGAAGGTGGAGAGTCTTCAAGCTCAGGCTCAACCGCTACTGTCTTGTCCGCATCCCTCCATCAGGCAGGGGATGCAGTTGGTGGGCCTGATGGTGTCCTGCTTCGAGGCGGTCTCCTATGCTCAGTTTCACATGAGACCTCTTCAGCTTCACCTCTTATCAGTATGGGATCAGGACCCTGTGTCCCTGGATCAGGTGTTTGTTCTTTCCCCTCTGGCCAGGCGGTCCCTCTCGTGGTGGCTGGACTGAAGGAACCTCTTGGTGGGCAGGACCTTTCTGCCCCCTTGCTGGGAGACACACACAGATACCAGTCTGTCAGGTTGGGGAGGCTTCTGGAAGTCCTGGAAATTCCAGGGTCAGTGGGGCCCTCAGGAGACCCATACCCCTATCAACGTTCTGGAACTGAGGGCGATAAGGTTGGTTCTCGTCCAACTGACTCCACACCTTCGGGGTCGGGCTGTTCAGATCCGCTCGGACAACCAGACGGCGGTTGCCTACATCATCAGGGAGGGACCCGGAGCAAGAGGGCCCTCAGGGAAGTGTCCCTGATACTGTCCTGGGTGGAGGAGATTGTTCCCTGCATCTCAGCAGTGTACATCCCGGGGGTGGAAAATCTGGAGGCAGACTCCCTGAGCAAGGGGACTTCTCGTCTGGGAGAATGGTCCCTCAGCAGCAGCGTGTTTCCCTCCCTGTGCCACCGCTGGGGTCAGCCAGATGTGGATCTGTTTGCGTCCCGTCACAAGCTTCCAGTCTTTGTCTCTGTCCCAGGACCCTCTGGCCTTAGCCATGGATGCACTTGCACTGTCTTGGAAGAGCTTTCGGATCCTCTGTGTTCCCTCTGCTGGGCAGGGTTCTTTGCAAGATAGCCCAGGAAGGGGTGCCAGCCATCCTGGTGGCCCCCTGTTGGCCAAGAAGGGTGTGGTTCGCAGACGTCGTGCAGTTGGCAGTAGATCAATACGCCCTGCCCAAGGTTCCAGACCTGCTCACTCAGGGGCTGCTACGCCATCCCAATTTACAAACGCTGGCTTTAACGGCCTGGCTGCCTGCTTCTGTTAATACTATGATTAGGGCTAGGAAGAAGTCCTATAGGGTATGGCATGCTTACATTGACTGGTGTGAGTCTAAGTCTCTTCCCTGTCGGGTGTTTTCTGTTCCCAGGATCCTGGAATTCCTGCAACATGGTTTGGACTTGGGTCTTCAACTTAGTACCCTCAAAGGACATGTTTCCGCTTTGGCTATTTGCTAACCATCGTCTGGTTAAGACCTTTTTTCAGGTTTTTCACGTGCGTCCTCCACGTAAGCTTATTTTACCAGTCTGGGATTTGAATTTGGTCTTATCCGCTATGCAGGGTCCTCCTATTTTGACTCCTAAGGTAGCCTTTTTGGTGGCTATCACTTCTGTTAGGCGTGTTTCTGAATCTGCGGCGCTTTCCATCAAACCTCCTTACTTTGAGCTACACCAGGACAAGGTGGTGGTCGTTTTAAACCAGAATTTCTGCCTAAGGTGGTACAAGCCTATTCTAAGGGGGAAGGGGCCTCCCTTCCGCCTTACTGCTCATTCTACTCTATGCTATTGGTGCCTCCTGGGCTTTTCAGCACCAAGCTTCTGTTGAACAAGTTTGCAAGGCCGCTACTTGGTCTTCTGTTCATATTTTTTCTAAGTTCTATAAGGTTGATAGGGCCTCAGCTGATGCTGCTTTTTTCCGCAAAGTTCTGTAGGAGGCAGTGGTTTAAACTGTCTGCTGTTACTTTTTGGGGTTCCCACCCTACCTTACGGACACTGCTATTGGATGTCCCATGTGTAAGGAATATTCTGGAACAGGACATGCTGTATACTTGGAAAAATACAATTCTGTGAGTACTCGCCTGTAGAATTGTTTTTATGAGTATACAGCACGTCCTGTTCCATCCCGCCCTTGTTATCATTATTCTTGGTTACCTCCTGTATGGTGACTGTTCAAATGTTCATTTTGGGGTTTTATTCTTATTGATTATCCCGGCTGCTTGTATAACTGCTTGTCAACACTGGGAATTAGTGGGAGGTTCCTGGCTATTTAAGGGGCCAGGAGTGGTCACAAGTTTTTCTGCAGTCCAGCGCCATCTTGTGTATGAATAACCATGTGTAAGGAATACTCTAGAACAGGACGTGCTGTATACTCATAAAAACAGTTCTACAGGTGAGTACTCACAGAATTGTATTTTTGTTTGCCTGAAAGGACGCACTGACACCCCCAACCCCACTTTTGGGGAAAAATAAGTGCGTCTTATAGGTCGAAAAATACAGTACTACTGTAGACTGAAATCTAAAAAGTGTTGGTTTGTTATTTAATATTCGCTCTTCAAAATGATTTTTTGCCTTGTGATGTGCAGTGACCATAGAGGCCTCTGTAATTTTTGTTCTAGTTCCTTCCTTCACAATGGTTATGGTAGTGATCACCTATTTTCACGGCCCCGTTGCAATCATGGCTAATGTCATAGTTGTTTCCTTGAATGGACAGAAGGACTAAAAGACACTAAACTCGTGAAATAAATTTGACCAAAACCCTGCTGATGCTTCCTTTCTAGAAATGGGTTTTTAGCTTTTTGGATTATCCTGGAACACTTTTTTTTTTTTTTTTTTTGCTGTCCCTCTCTGTAAGATGGCAGGTGATCAGTCATTACATTGGTGTGGAGATGCCATCACTGCCACACACAATGGCAAATGGAGGAGGCTTTACAGCCAAAACAGGCGCCATTATCTGGGATTAGAGTGAAGCAGGAGCAGTGAAAATTGGCAAAACTTAATCCTCATCGGGGGAGCAATTCAGGGGATGCTAGGTAAAAATGTGGGTTTCGGTCCGCTTTAAAGAGTTGGGTGGCCTGGGACATTGCTGGATTCTGAGTAAAGACAAAATTCTTTGACAGGCTGCCTCTTTAACATGCCATTGGCCTTGGGTCAATAAAAGTTGGGATAAAATTGTCATGGTAGGTGAAAAAAGGCCTGTTGCTGAATCGCCAGCTAGGAAGACGATGAAAGTCAATGGTTTTATTTACAGTGTAAAACGGAGTAAAAAATTCTCTATTTTTCTTAGGAAAACAATGAAAGTCAATTTACTAACAAAGGGTGCACTGGCCAAATCTTCCTACAAAATGAATCAAGGCGGTTGTGTTTTTCAAATTGCATTTAATTTTGCCTTTTAGATCCAGAACCTGACGAGCCTATAAAAACGACTCCCGTGGACCCTCCGGCAGAGGAGGAGTCAGGTAAAGTACATTTCCCTGACATAAACCTTTTAGGCTGGATACGATCTAACCACACAGCACAGAAGTTATAAATGAAGCCCTACTTCTGCTTCTTTTGTTCAGCCCCCCCGCACGCTTAAACCGGACCAACAGCCTGGCACTATTGGAAAAGGAAACACCCCAAAACTCATTTGCACCATCTGCATGCATGATACTGAAGCATTGTCGGCACTTAAATTTGCTCCTGCATCCAGAAACGCCACCTCACTGATTTTTCTAGTGGTAGCAGCCATTTTGGAGCTTGCTCTCCCAGCATCTCAGCCATGCTTCCTGGATTCAACTGATATAACTTGCAAATGCACAATAACAGGAAGCCCAGCAGCACTTCCTGTTTGCAGGCGGCCTGCAAGTCCAGGAGACGCCACCCCCCCCCCCTTTTTTTTTTCCCTAAAATGTACCACTGCAGGAATTCGAATTCTTTATGTGCAGCAATCTAAATTGCCCAGGGGAGGGATGCATATGAGCACTGTGTGTTGTGCTGGTCCAGTTTAAACTTTTTTTTGCTGTTTGTATTTTAGTTAAGGAAGTTGATAAGCAACCGGAACCTGAGGAAACTGAAGAGGAACCTGAGGATATTGGAGAGGAAGCTGTAGAACCGGGAGATGCCACCTCAGGTATTTTGTTTTTAGATCAATCTTTTTTTTTATTAGGTTTTACAACAAGAGTAAAATAGTACAAAGAACAAAACCAAGGAAGTAGGAAGTAGAGAAGGATACATTCATGATTAGGTCCCAATCCAAGAGCCTACAAAAGTTAACAATATGACTTGGGTAACGGCCCTCCCCAACCGGCCCCGCCCCACCTGTGAAGGACCGGATTATATCAGTTATAGGAAGCTCGCCACTCCCAATAGCCCAGCAGGCCCGGCGTCCAGCCACCCCCCCCCGGCCAGGCCCCAAAGACGGACCAGGCCAACTGAATGACCGGGACCGCGGGAGACGAGACCACCCCGGGCACCAACCATACAACCCAGAGAGGAGGCGACTACCAAGGGCGGAGGGAAGGCAAGAAAGCCCTGAGGATTAGGGACGTCAAGGACATGAATATGACGTAAAGAACCTGGAGGAAAGGGAGGGGCATGGACAACAAAGGGAAAATGAGGGCAAGGGAAAGCAGGGGGTGGTTAGGGGAAAGAGCAAGGCACGAGAGCAGCAGGAGCGGAGGCACGCGAACCCACGACCCCTCCATGAGTCTACACCTGCAAGTGCTTATCTCTACAGTCCATCCATCCCGCCCACGTTGCAGTATTTTGTTGTAATAAGTTTAAAGTGGACCAAAAGCCAGCGCGATCATCTTATAGATTCCCTGGGCGGATCAATTCCCTCCCCTCGGGCCATCCAAAATCAGGGCTGCCCGGCTGTGTGAAACCCCCAGGTCGCCCCGTTCACTTACCTTGCTTCCCGGGCAAATGACGAATGCGTGAGCCGTGGATGCATCTCCGCTATCCCTTTAGCAGGGCGCATGCCAGCCGTTTGGGAATGGCCACTGCGGGCACGCTCCCCATTAGAGGGAGGCGGGGGATGCGGCCGCCAGCGCGCGCTCAGAGCCGCTCACCACGCCATTTAAGCCGGAATCTAAGACTAGCGGCTCCGGGCATGCTTGCGGCCGCATCCCCAGCTTCTCTCTAACAAAGACTGTGAGCGCACTGATCAGATGAGCGGCCGGGCGTGTGCTGTCGGAGGTGAGTTTATTTGGGCGATCTTAGGGGTTCCACACAGCGGAGCATCCCGATTTTAGGGGGAGAGGACCAAAACCCAGGATAGTAAAAATCCTGGCTTTTGGTCCACTTTTTAAACATTCGGCATAGAGTCAATGCTTTGCTTGTCATATCAATCTGATGGCTACCAATGCTTGTAAGCCGCGCTCTGGTTTGGTAGATGTGGTTTAAACCCACCGTTCTGTTACATCAATGTACTCCATTACTCCCCCCGGTCATGCTCCAGTCGAGGAGTGATAGTTTGTTTTTAAAGTGGAGCTACAGTCAATAATGAATGTTTCGCATTACTAAGCAACGGGTCAGCCCGACCTGTGCCGCCCTGTTGCGTATTGCTGCTTTTAAAAAAAAGAAACCAGGTACCAGGATACTCTCCACTTCTGGGCCTCTGCTGTGACTCTTTTATTTGTTGAGCGCTTTTATTGATTTGCACATGATATATATTATGATTAATTAACTTTCTTCTGGACCAGAGTGTTATACTGTATTCATTATTATTCACCACCAGACGGCCCACCTCTGCCCTGTTCTGATTTCAATTGATTTCAATTGCATGTCTGTCTGTGTGTGGTATTTTTTTCATTAAACCGGACCAACACCCGTTATTTCTTTAAAGTGGACCAACACCCAGGATTTTGACTATCCTGGGTCTTGGTCCACTTCGGTGGGGCACCTCCGATCGGGGTGCCCCGCTGTGTGAAACCCCCCCGATCACCCAAAAAACTCACCTATCCCCGCTCCCAGCGCCGACGGACAAGCTGTTTGACAGCCGCGGACAAGCGGCTCCGCCGCCTAGAGTGACGCGCGGCCGCGCCGGCCATTCACAGACGGGCGGCGCGGGCGCGCACACGTCTAGAGGGGCGCGAGGGAGGCGGCGCCGGCCGCTGCCGAAGACAAGGTAAGAGGATTTGGGGTGTTTGGGGGGGGTTTCACCCCGCAGGACATCCCGATCTCGGATGTCCCGCGGGGAGGGAGGTGATCGGCCCGGGAATCTTATAGATTCCCGGGCCGATCACCGGAGGGTGATGGTCCACTTTAATGGGTGTTGCTCCCGCTCTCTGCAGATAGCAAGAAGCTCAGGGGGCTATCTGCAGAGCGAGAGGGACCAACACCCGTTAAAGTAATAACGGGTTTGGCCCGATTTTAAACCGGACCTTCAGCGTGATTTAATGAAAAGCCCAAACTCTTAAACTGTTCCCCCAGCATCTAAAGTTAATATATTTTACGTTTTTAGTCACTAACTTATTATTCTTTCCCCACTGGGCTGCAACTCTGTTCAGGAATTTAGGATACGGGCGCCGCCATCTTGACTCAGAAGCATCACACTTACTGAGGAGAGGAGAGTGGGATAAGGTACAGGGGGGCGGGTTATAGCTGTGCTTTGCTCAGACAGAGCAGAGCTGGGGTCAGGTAAAGGTCAGCAGTCCCAGAATGCAGAGCAGCACAGTCAGGAGGCACTTCCTGTTTGCAGGCTGCCTGATAAGATGGCGGCTTCCATAAGCCGCCATCTTGGATGTTTAAAGGCTCATAACATGCAGTAGATGCAGGTAGGATGATTTTTAATGTGGACAAACTATGTACAGGGTGTGGGGAACATATAAGATAGGCTCTTATTCAGAGTGAAGGTCCGCTTTAAGTCTTGATTGCGGTGCGGTCTGTTTGGGTCAGGTTATACAAACTGGATGCAGTCGGCCATATTGCTTCCCGGCCAATCAGCGCCCCCCCCCCCAGCAATGATGCGTTCAGTCACGTTACACCCACACTGCTTAGCACTAGGGAGCACTTCAACCTTACTGCCATTAGCATTTTATTTCCTCACGTTTTCTGTGATTTTCTCCTCTGCGCAATTCAACGCCGTGTTTAGCTGTTGCAAATGTTTTATAAATAGAAAAGATGCTGAACTGCGTCTATTGCAGAGCCAGCCTCTGGTTTAAGCCGAATCTGTTCTGAAGACCACAACTGGTCTTGTTTTCTTTGTACGATTTATGTATTCTTTTTTTTGTTATTTACAGCACGCATGCATCTGCCTCCTGAGGACCTTTCTGATTTGGCGAATAAAGGTAATATATAATACTTTAGTTTATCTTGTATATAGAGTTGTAAACTGGGTTTTTAAATGCAGTACTTTCATTGTTGCTTACAGTATTTTTTGTTTATTCCTATTAAGTCTTATTCTTATTGAGTTTTGTGATGTAATGGGTAAAAAGCAACGCAAAAGATAAACTAAAAGAAATGCGTTCCCAGACTCAAGTTATACAGACAATTTTTGATTGAACAATTAACGTTATCACAATTGTTCTGCTCATAGTCAATAGAGATATTAGTATAGTAATAGATATTAGTATTTGTTAATAGTGCCACATTCTGAAGTTACTTTGGATGTTTAGAAAGAAGTTACCAGGTAACATGATTTTTTGGGGGACGAGGCTGGACAATTCCTTTTAATGATTTAATTATATTTAAAGCGGACCTTCGCCCTGAATAAGAGCCTATCTTATATGCGCCCCCCCCGTACATACAGATTGCTCACATTAAAAATCATCCTACTTGCATCTACTGCATGTTACGAGCCTTTAAACATCCAAGATGGCGGCTCACGGAACGTCAGGCAGCCTGCAAACAGGAAGTGTCTTCTGACTGTGTCGCTCTGCATTATGGGATTGCTGTCCTTTCCCTGACCCGAGCTCTGCTGTCTGTGCAAAGCACATCTATAACCCTACCCCCCTGCACTTATCCCACTCTCCTCTCCTCAGAATGTGTTGCTTCTGAGTAAAGATCGCGACGCCCATATCCTAGAGTCCTGAACAGAGTTGCAGCATCTAATTTTAGATGCTGGGAAATAGTTTTTTAAGGGGTTGGGCTTTTTATTAAATTATGCTGAAGGTCCGCTTTAATCTGTGCTTTTTAAACCGGACCTTCACCATGATTTATTGAAAAGCCCAAACCCTTAAATAATTCCCCAGCATCTAAAATGTAATATATTTTAAGTTTTTAGTCACTTATTATTTCCCCCACTGGGCTGCAACTCTGTTCAGGACTTTAGGATACGGGCGGCGCCATCTTGACTCAGAAGCATCACACTTAATGAGGAGAGTGGGTTATAGCTCTGCTTTTGCTCAGAGCAAAGCTGGGGTCAGGAAAAGGTCAGCAATCCTAGAATGCAGAGCAGCACAGTCAGAAGGCACTTCCTGTTTGCAGGCTGCCTGATGTTCCATGAGCCGCCATCTTGAATGTTTAAAGGCTCATAGCATGCAGTAGATGCGGGTAGGATGATTTTTAATGTGGGCAATCTGTATGTACAGGGTGGGGGAAACATACAAGATAGGCTCTTATTCGGGGTGAAGGTCTGGATTAATGTGGGCAATCTGTATGTACGGGGTGTGGGAAACATATTAGATAGGCTCTTATTCAGAGTGAGGGTCCGGATTAATGTGGGCAATCTGTAAGTACGGGGTGTGGGAAACACATAAGATAGGCTCTTATTCAGGGTGAAGGTCCGCTTTAAGTTGCTGTGAAATTGCTCATTTGAATGTTCCCCGAGGATAAGGTGGGAGGAACTTTATGGTTTCTATCCTTAAATTATTTCGCGACTCTGTATGTAAAACCTGTTCAATATTTTAGGATTTAAAGAGATTTGGATCGTTGGTGAAGGAATTTTAAACGCAGCCAGACACGTAGCTGGATTGGACACGCACCCCAAGAACCTGGGAATTCCGGAATCCGTTTGTCGCGTCAACTGGATACAGCGACAACACAAGCAGTGGTCGGGGTTACTTACAAAACTGCGGAACAGGACCGAAATCCATCCGAAGCCAGACATTCTATTTATTTACATGGGCGGCTTCGAGCTGATGAACAAAGACGCTAAAGCAACGAAGGACGGCGTCGCAGCGGCCCTGTGCGACCTGGTCAAATGTTTCCCCCGTACGTCTTTTGTTCTGTCGACATTGCTGCCTAGGAAAGACTGGCTGGGCACCGCTCTGGAGCAACGCCGAAAGGTCTTCAATACCGAGCTCTGCCGAATTGCACAAAAGCATCGTTTTCAGATCGTGAAGCACGAACGGCTGGAATCGATGCTCCTCGATCGCTTTCCCAAAGATGACAAAGTCCATCTTAACGAGAACGAGTTAAACATGTTTGTGGAGAACTTGAGAGACGCCTTCATAAAGGAGTTAAGGGTAAGCGTAGCTCATTGTGCTAAACCCGACCTTCACCATGATTTATTGAAAAGCCCGAACCCTTAAAAACGATTCCCCAGCATCTAAAATTAATATTACGTTTTTAGTCTCATTTTTCTTTCCCCCACTGGGGCTGCAACTCTGTTCAGGACTTTAGGATATGGGCGCCGCCATCTTGACTCAGAAGCATCACACTTCCTGAGGAGAGCAGGATAAAGTACAGGGGGCCGGGTTATAGCTGTGCTTTGCTCAGAGCGGAGCTGGGGTCAGAAAAAGGTCAGCAATCCCAGAATGCAGAGCAGCAAAGTCAGAAGGCACTTCCTGTTTGCAGGCTGCCTGATGTTCCAGCAATCCCAGAATGCAGAGCAGCAAAGTCAGAAGGCACTTCCTGTTTGCAGGCTGCCTCATGTTCCAGCAATCCCAGAATGCAGAGCAGCAAAGTCAGAAGGCACTTCCTGTTTGCAGGCTGCCTGGTGTTCCAGCAATCCCAGAATGCAGAGCAGCAAAGTCAGAAGGCACTTCCTGTTTGCAGGCTGCCTGATGTTGCAGCAATCCCAGAATGCAGAGCAGCAAAGTCAGAAGGCACTTCCTGTTTGCAGGCTGCCTGATGTTGCAGCAATCCCAGAATGCAGAGCAGCAAAGTCAGAAGGCACTTCCTGTTTGCAGGCTGCCTGATGTTGCAGCAATCCCAGAATGCAGAGCAGTAAAGTCAGAAGGCACTTCCTGTTTGCAGGCAGCCTCATGTTCCACGAGCCGCCATTATTTCCACCACTGAGCTTCAACTATGTTTAGGACTATGGGCGCCGCCATCTTGCCTCAGAAGCATCACATACTGAGGGGAGAGAGTGGGGGTGTAAATGTACAGGGGGCGTGTTAAAGCTGTGCTTTCCTCAGTCAGAGCAGAGCTGGGGGCAGCAATCCTAGAATGCAGAGCGACGCAGTCAGACGCGTCTTGTTTGCAGGCAGCCTGAGACTCCATGGGCCGCCATGTTGGATGTTTAAATGGTAATAAAATGCAGCAAATGCAGGTATTTAATGATTTTTAATGTGGGCGATCTGTATGTACAGGGTGGGTGAAACATAAGATATGCTTTTATTGAGGGTGAAGGTCTGCTATAAGTTTGGAGTGTAATCTTTCTTTCTTTATTCCTCCTAGGGGTACAGGAATGCTCCTGGAAAGTAAGTGTTTTTTTTAAATGTTCAAAATGTCTCAATGTTTTGTGATTTGTTTTTGTTTGTATTTGACAGTTTGTTGCCTCATTCGAAGCCAATTAATTATCTTTGACATTTGAAGCGGCCCTTATGGGCCATGCAAAGCTTAAACCGGACCTTCAGCGTGATTTAATGAAAAGCCCAAACTCTTAAAAAACGATTCCCCAGCATCTAAAATTAATATCTTACGTTTTTAGTCGCTTATTATTCTTTCCCCCACTGGGCTGCAACTCTGTTCAGGAATTTAGGATACGGGCGCCGCCATCTTGACTCTGAAGCATCACACTTACTGAGGAGAGGAGAGTGGGATAAGGTACAGGGGGGCGGGTTATAGCCGTGCATTGCTCAGACAGAGCAGAGCTGGGGTCAGGTAACGGTCAGCAATCCCAGAATGCAGAGCAGCACTGTCAGAAGGCACTTCCTGTTTGCAGGCTGCCTGATAAGATGGCGGCTTCCATAAGCCGCCATCTTGGATGTTTAAATGCTCATAACACGCAGTGGATGCAGGTAGGATGATTTTTGTGGACAATCTGTATGTACAGGGTGTGGGAAACATATAAGATAGACTCTTATTTAGAGTGAAGGTCCGCTTTAACTAACTTAGTTTTTTTACTAGAAAACCGGGTGCACCGCTAATAAAATGGAAAATAACGTGTGCTCACTCTAAATGTATATCCAAACCAAAAACAGAGCGGACGTGCACTAAGGCACACCTTTCTCTAAAAAAGAAGCACCACTACTTCGATTAACAAAAATATACAAAAACTTTATTAATACATGAATGGGCTAAAAACACATAATCACAGGACATTTTAAAACTAACCATACTGACCAAATGTCATACTGTGTGTGGTGCCCAAAAAAAAGGGCATAACCAATTGATACCATATGGAACCTGACCCCCAATAAATTCACCCCAAGAAAAAAGAACCTGTTTCGTTCCGGCACAAAATTCTTATTTATTTAAAAACCCAAAGAAAACCAAAAAAGATCTAATTGTGTATATATGTCTAAACGATCCTATGTACCATCAACAAAAGGAACTGGACGGCACCAACCAAAATTAAATGTTTTACTGGTGCCCTGCTCTGGTATCGCCCAAAATGAATAATACAAGTGACCAAAAAGAAAGGGGGTGCCCCAAAACCCCTAAATAAGGGAGGAAAACCAGAGACTAACAATGGCACTCTATGGTACTTAAATAATGTGAAAGTTTATTATGACATCTAAATCACATACTAAGACATATTAAAACAATATCCTTTTGTTTAAAAAACATGTAACCTTTATATCCATACTACCGACAAGGGATGGGGGGAGGAGGGGGACATACACTGTTGACTATTCAATTCTACCAGTGGGGGAATACTAGAAACCATTTATATATGTGTCTAAATATAAATACAATAAAAACTTATTATGATTTCATACATGAATGCAATTACAAAGTGCCAAGTGCTATTTAAAGTGCATCAAGATCAAGCATAAAGGTTATGAGAGTCCAAATCACAAAACAAACATATCATAAATATCTTACTTATCAAAAAAGTGCTGAGTGTTTGCCACCACTGGAGCCCCCCTCGCATCCACAAGCCCTGCGACGCGTTTTGTGACGTCACCGTCACTTCCTCAGAGTATACAGCATGGCATGCCAGCTGGTACTCTTATATACTGACCCTTTTTTGGTCACTTTTGATCCTATGTACCATATATAATTATATGAGAAATGCCTAACAATAAAGTGCTATAGTGCAAAAAAATGTGTATATATATGTATATAAGCATATACACAAAACCAATATACACACCCACATATACACATATACACACAGTGAACCCTAAACCATACATAAACCCTAATATAAATAACTACAAATAACAATTAACAAGGAACAAGCAAGGTATTATATATACAAGTGTGTGGAATAAAGTGACAGTGTCCTAATTAACTAATATATATACATGACTATAAAATATATAAGCATGTGAAAAATACCCCCAATAATAATGCCTAACTGGTGTAACTTAAGTAATTTTTTTTTTTTTTTTTTTTTTTTTGCCCCACTTAGGACTTTAGAGCAGCAGAAAGCCCCCAAACCCTCTCCAATAGCTGGAAAGAAAGAGTCTGCAACCAAAGTGAAGTCTGTAACACGTAAGTATTGCATCTTATTTGTGATGGATCTTTATTAAGTACAGATCTCAACAGGGAAACATGCGAGTATCGGATGAACTGGGCGAGCAGTGAGGCCTTTCCATCTGACAGGACGCCTCCGCTAGATGGATGGGTTTCTTTGAAGCCCAGTGATATATCAAATTTATATGAACAGATTGACAGGGAAAATTGATTTTTTGAACATACCTTGTAAAGCGGTGTCCCTGTAAGGCACAACAGTTGGGCATCGCTCTGAGCCGTAGGCGGGACTCTCAAGGACGGCTATCCGTCAGGCAGACCCTCTCCTTCGTGCCCGTTTAACGAGGGTTCTGGGAGTCGTTCAGTCTTTCAAATCAGCCTAGAAGATAAGAAATGCGCGAGACAGAAGGACACAGTTATTAAAATGCGTTTGACTATCTCAAGGTGCATCTGGCGCTCCTCCCTTTGACGATTTTATTTATAGTAAAATAGAAAACTTACATACGTCGTCTACAGGGGCCATATCGTATTAGGAAAAAATGAATATCTGGCTCAATAATTGGTCTGTTCTACCTAATGAGCACATTGGAATGTTATCTACGGGAGGCGACTCAGAAGGTGTTGTCCAGCTTCTAGACGCCATCTTTATCACAGTAATGCATTAGTAGCAGCATATTCTATTATCTTCATAATCCTAAGCGTTATTGCCAAGCAAAAGAGAAAATACCATTTTGTGAATACTCACCTTGTAAAATGGGTATTATAAGTATGTCTCACACCCTGCTTCGGAAGTAGTCATTACACTTGGGTTATGTCCAGCAGAGGGCGAACTTTCTGCAGAGATGACTAGAAAAAAAGGAAGCCCCTCCCTGGCCCATAAATACCTGTGACCCTCCACACATCCCCCAGTATAGAAAAGCAGTAAGGGGACCAGGAAGAGCCAATAAAAACTACAATAAAACAGTAACACCAAAGAGGATCCAAAATACAACTCAGGGCGGGGCGAAGCAGGGTGTGAGACATACTTATAATACCCATTTTACAAGGTGAGTATTCACAAAATGGTATTATTCTAAGTATGTCTCACACCCTGCTTCGGAAGTAGTCATTACACTTGGGACATCCAACAGCAGTGTCCAAAAAGGGTGGGGATCCTAATAGGCAAAAATGCACCAATGAAAACCCCTGCCGTTTGAACGATTTTACAGCCAGAAACATCATCCACTAAGGTCCGCACAGCAACCTTACAAAGACCCATAAAAGGTAAGAACAGAAGACCAAGTAGCAGTCGCACCACTTATACCGCTAAACTGAAAAGGGGGAAACCTCCCCTTAGCAAACCAAGCCCACACAAGGGCCCGATATATCCATTAAAAATAGTAGCCCTGACAATGCCAAACCCGTCAGGGGCCAGAGGGTACCACAAACAAAACTTCCTTCCTACGAAAAAAGGGAAACAGCCAAGAAATGGAACGAAAACAGGACCCCCAGAAGGGCCCTCTCCTCTTCAAGCTAGACCAAAGGAAGAAGAACCACATCCCAAAGGGATGGAAACACAGCGAACAGAGGAACTAGCCACAAAAAGGCAATCTGTAGGGTAGTCAAAACACAAATCCCAAACAGACGCAAGGCTGTCAGAGGACAGAAGTCCCTAGAAGGAGACCACCAGGACAGAGGCCTGCCCCAGCAAGGCACTTAAGCAAGAGCCCCAGAACGTACCGACGGAAGCCCAAAAACCTGGTGAACAAAAAACCACCCTGCAACGCAAGGCCCTAGCCTCACATGCATCAACATAGGACAGCAAGTCCTGTAGAAAAGTTAACGGAAGACCACTTCCTAGCCCAAACAAGGGTCTGAAGCACAACATCAGACAAACTTCCTCTATGAAAATGGAAGAAGATGCAGCAGCCACGCCGTCAAAGCCAGCGGATGCAACTGCAGAACCAAGCCAATCTTGGCCACCCTGGAACCACTAGCATTGCTGAAGCACCCTCAGGAGCCAGCTAGCGCACCACCCTGGCAGAAACAGGTACAGGAATCCTAGACCCCTCCAGGCAAGAAAATATTACGACCACTGCCAAAGGCAGAGGAACCTGAGACCAGAAACCAAACGTTGGGAGCTAGTGATAGCAACCTGAGTCAGAGAAAAACCACCACCGGAATCTACCACTTGCGACAGAAGGGACGGAACACCTTGCAGCAGAAAGAACAACTCCCACCTTGAGAGGATCCCCTGCTCAAGGAATCCGCCTCCGTGTTATCCACTCCCAGAGAGAACGCAGCTGAAAGGCATGGAACATCGCTCTCCGCCCATGCAAGCATCAGCGAAGCCTCCCTGAGGGCACTCCTGCTGCGAGACCCTACTTGGTGATCGCCGAAAGCGACCGCAGTTCAAACGTCCAACGGAACCAGAACCGGCAAAACCTGACAATGATGAAACCAGCATGACAGAATCAAACAATTAGCTCTAAATTCCAAAAACGGAGACGGGAGCGTGAGCCTCCCAAAGACTCCCCAGTCCCTGGAACTGAAAAACCATCCAGAAACCTCCCCAGCCCAACAGGCTGGCATTCGAGGTAACCGTCTCCCAACAAGGGTCCACAACGGAACTGCCCCTCAGACCGCTAAGCTCCAGCCACCACTGAAAAGGATTGCCGAACCCTGGGCGACAGCAGAAAATACCGAGCCAAGCACCGAGAACAGCCGTCCCAAGTCCTCCATAGACTGAGTTAGAGCGACCGCCTGAGGAACTGAGCCAAAGGGAACTGTCTAGAAGGAAAGCCACAAACAATCCCGCCAGATACATCCCTAGCCAGAAAGAAAAGTGAGGATTGTCCAGGAAAACAAATATCAGGTCTCAAAAACCTCTGCACCTTAGGGTGAAGAAGGAACCCTCTGGCCTGACCGGAACCCAGATCCATGCCAGAGAACTTGGGGTGAATGAGCACCCCTCCAAACTTATCCAGCGACGTAACTACCCTGAAGGCCATCGCCGCCCGGTATAGAAAAGATGCTGTAATGAGCAGGTCATCCAGATACAGCCCACTGTAAACACCCTGGGCTCCGATAAGGGCCATTATGCCCACCAGCCCCTTGACGAACACCCCTGGCACCGAAGGCAACCGGAAAAAAGGGGGGGCCACAAGTGAAACCGTCGAACTACCACCCCAAACCTGAGAAATCTCTGGCAAGTGGGGTAGGTTGGTACATAAAGGCAAACAACCCTGATATCTATAAAAGTCACGAAATCCCCCTGTATGAAGGAAACCGATGACTGAGCGCAGAGTCGCCATGCAGAACTTCTGGGATCAGATGAACCAGTAGAAAGGGCTCAAAAAACCAGAATGGTTCTGAAGGATCCATCCCGTTAGAGAACCACAAGGGCCGAAACAACAGCCCCGGCCCCTGCGCAGCCCGGGGGACCAAGGAAGCTCGAGAACAGAGGAATCACCCCTGAAGATAGAGAAGGCAGCACCTCTGCCAACACTGGCACCGTGAAAGGAATGAATAGGGAAGCCTGCCCCCTGAAAGGAGCAACGTCGCTTCAAGGATAGTCAATGTTAGCCGCCACCGGCGCAACCAGACAGAGCGTCATACAGTCTTTAAAACATGGCTTCTCGCACGCATGTGCGTGTCCACCTTGCGCAGTGGGACTGCTAATCTTGTCCTGTTCCACTCAGGACACAATCAAAGCTGAGGCTCCGCCATACAGACATATCGCGTCATCCAGGCAGACCAGACCATGGTCAGGAACTATACACGCAGCATAACGCTGCCCAATCAGCGCCGGCTGGGTCCAACTGGGGCCCCGCAACTGGCCCCAAAGCATAGACCTAACAACCACATAAAATGCTGTGGCATGGAGGGTGACTTCATAAACTGGTCCTGTGCCATTCAAGACTCCGAGAGCACAGAAATACAAACAGGCCGCAAGGCAGAACCCATGCCAGCAAGGGCTCGCCCATCCAGCTGATCACCACGACGGTCCTCATGATCCTCAATCATGGAGGCGTCTAGAGAGTGCACCACAGGTGCGTTGTACAAACCCAGTACCAGACGCATCAACCTAGGGAGGAGATGACCAGCGCTTCACCTCAACCACCGTACAGGGATACCTTCAATCCCGTTCCAGAGGAAAACCATGAAGCCGGCTAGATCCCCGCCTAACCGCAATAATCACATATTAGAATGAAGCTGAGTGGGGCACCCAGACGAGGCTTAGAGGTCTCAACCAAGAAATTATACTCCCTTCCGCGGAGGGGACTTTGCCGGAGGAGGAATAGCTAGTACCTCAAATAAATGGCCCAGGAACTTGGGGATGACACAGCATCCCCAAACCCCTGCCCTGCATCAGCAACCCAAACTGCTGAACCTCAGATTCCGTAAACAGGTCCTTCCGCAAGCGGAAATAAACAGACCAGTCAAGGGAATCATGAACATCAAGAACCGGCGCTGCCAGTGACAGATGTCTTCACTTAGTCGAGACCATAAAAGAATATTTATATATATGGATTTGAACCTGCACCGCTGGTGAATAAAGTTCAATAAGCATATGCTCTAACCGCTGGGCCGTGCACAGGCATGGCCGCAGAGCTAGAAAACAAATTATCGATGTTGGTCAATACAGCACATACATCAGATTGCGACTCCCCGCTAGTGACACGTCACATGGGGTACGAATAACGTAAGGTGGAGTAGGCGATGAGGCCGTCGGCACTGACCCAGGCGTCTGGGCCCCCAACTGCCGTGTTATGGCCTGCAGCAAACATAGTATGCACCAGCACAGCATCCCAACAAGGGATACCCCCCAACCCACGCATTGCTGGGATCCAGAGCCCGGATCCAGGGGAGCCTCCAAATGGTGATCAGAATGGTAGTCGCAACGACCAGCGGGAATTACGCTAGAAGCAACCCGGGATGCCCTTTAAGTCCGGTAGTGGGAGGATTTGCAAGCCCGAAGGACCCCAGGACACCATGACAAGGGGGGGCCCCATAAATAGGTAGCAAGACAAGCACTCATACATGCAATATATATATATATATATATAAATAACATAGAATGCATATACTCAAAACAATGCCAAGCAAAGCCCCGCAGGGCACTCACCGCCAGCCATGCACAGGAAATGCCTTCCTCCTCAATTTGACTGCCAGGAAGAAGAGGAAGAAGGGCGGGCCGGAGCTGATCCCGCACCTTGCCCAACCCCGCGCCAATGACTGCATCGCCGGGGCACAAACCGGGCGCCACAGAGGGTGCCAGCGAAAGAGAGAGAGAGAGGGAGTGGGGCGGGCAACCACAGCGCGTCGAGCGCCCGGCCCCGCCCCCTCCCCAATAAGATATGACCGGGCGCCCAGCGGGCGCCAGAGATAGCAAGGGAGTGGGGCGGGCCACCACAGCGCGTCGAGCGCCCAGTCCCGCCCCCTCCCCAACGGAATAGACGGGGCGCCCAGCGGGCGCCCGAGAGATTGAGAGTGGGGCGGGCCACCACAGCCCCCTCCCCAACAGGATATACGGGGCGCCCAGCGGGCGCCCGAGAGATTGAGAGAGTGGGGCGGGCAACCGTCAGCGCGTCGAGCGCCCGGCCCCGCCCCCTCCCCAACAAGATATGACCGGGCGCCCAGCGGGCGCCAGAGACAGCGAGGGAGTGGGGCGGGCCACCACAGCGCGTCGAGCGCCTAGCCCCGCCCCCTCCCCAATAAGATTGACCGAGCGCCTAGCGGGCGCCAGAGATAGCGAAGAAGCGGGGCGGGCCACCACCGGCGCGAAGAGCGCCCGACCCCGCCCCCTCCCAATAAGCTGGACCAGGCGCCCAGCGGGCGCCAGAGAAGGAGAAGGGAGAATGAGAGAGAGGGGGATGGGCAAGCGCGTCGAGCGCCCAGCCCGCCCCCTCCCCAAGGAGGACTAATGGCCTAGCAATAGAGAGAGAGAGAGAGTGAGGCGGGCCACGGCCAGCGCGCCAAACGCTCGGCCCCGCCCCCACTCCACCCAGCAAGGAGAGGGAGAAGCTCCCCTCAGACCCTAGATAGCGACGCCATGACAGAACAGCCAGCTCCCAAATACAGTGCAGATACAATAAAATACAGTCAAAAAACACACACATGCGCACACTCATAAACAAATGAATCAACAGCCACCCCCCCCACCATAGGGAATTAGCTTTCAATTATCCACTAAGTAAAGGGAGGGAGGGATCCCCAACTACAGTAGTAGAAAAAGGGGAAACGGACAGGGCATCCCAAACCGGGGTCACCAACCCGGTTACCGCCTACCCTCTAGTATAGGGTCTCACGGTGGAGCATTAGCTCCTAAGCACCAAAGGTGCCATCTATCCTCGCCCGGACCAGCAGCCTAGGCTGAGGAGGCAGGGTAAAACAAACAGGGATTCGGGCGGAAATAGAGAAAAAGAGGGCCGGGAGTCATCCCGGCTACCTGAAATCCCCCTGTGCAAGGAGGAGACGTCATCTTCTGCTTGCTCGCCGATCTGCAGAGACTAAACTGGGGGATGTGTGGAGGGTCACAGGTATTTATGGGCCAGGGAGGGGCTTCCTTTTTTTCTAGTCATCTCTGCAGAAAGTTCGCCCTCTGCTGGACATAACCCAAGTGTAATGACTACTTCCGAAGCAGGGTGTGAGACATACTTAGAATATAGCGCAGAGTGAAGTGGCTGCCTGATGGTTTTTTCACCTTTATCAGCCACTAAGCGTACAACCAATGGAGAGGGAATGTTCACATATATATTGATTCTAACCTCCATCCATCACAGGACTAGCGTAGGAAGAGGGCTGTGGTTCTTTCCCCATCTGCAGTTATGAGACCTGGAAGGCCAGTAGCTTTCCCTGTACACCAACAGTCGAGACAGTCTTTTGAGAGGAATGACTAAAATACCATTATA
Source organism: Gastrophryne carolinensis (assembly GCA_027917425.1). NCBI lineage: Eukaryota > Metazoa > Chordata > Amphibia > Anura > Microhylidae > Gastrophryne > Gastrophryne carolinensis. The sequence continues at coordinate 13,568,088 of CM051240.1, read as the reverse complement.
TATACCCTGTATGTTTTTACCTTGTCGAAACAGGGACCAAAACCCGCCCAAAGTTTTTGCAGCAGTGAATAATCCTTGGGCAATTGTTTTGTTTTTTTTTTTTTTTTTCCCTGTCCATTTTTTAAATACATTTTTTTTTTTTTTCTTATTTTTTCAAGATGACACACCAAAAATGTGACATAAATTGAGCTCTCCTTTTAAATTTTCCTCCAGGAATGCCTAGTTTGATTAGTGCCCGTTTTTTTTTTTCTAATTCTTGCAACCTTGGCTTTATTTTTTCTATTGATATTTATTTGCTTTGTAGCTAAGGAATCTGATCAGCAACCAGAACCTGAGGATCCTGAGGAAATGGGGGAAGCAGCAGCAGAAGCACCAGAGGCTCCTCCAGGTACCGTATTTTGTTGCGCTATAAGATGCCCCCAGGGTTTACAGGAGGAAAATTAAACATTCTGAACCAAATAGTGTGCTCCTAATAGCCACTAAGCAGGCAGCATGCAGAAACGCTCAAATCGCCCCATAATAGGCAGTGTGACAGATTATTCCCCTCTTACACCTTTTATAGATGTGTGGAAGAATACCCGCCCCCGATTCCCCCTTTATAGCAGTGTGGCCAAATATTCCCCCTTTATAATTAGTATTGCCTCCATTACAAGCAGTGTGCACAATGCCCCCATTATAGGCAATGTGGCAGAATCCCCCCTCTCCCAGTTCCCTCATAAGTAGTGTCACCCTACTAGGGCCACGGGATTCCAACCCATGTCCACCTAGGCCCCGGAGCACGTTCTATTCCCATGCCTGAGGAATCTACTTTTAGGAACCCCAGACGGGCCACCTACACCACTCCGGGTTGCTATGGTGAAGTCTATCCTACCTTCACTGGCGCCGACAAAAGGGAAAATATATATGATCACTCCATAAGACTCACTAGCACCCTCCACACATTTCGGGGGTCTTTTGGGGCAAAGAATATGGTATTTGTTTGAATATGTTTACATTTATACTTTGCTGGTCATATCAGTCTGACGGATACCAAAGTTTGTAAGCCGCCTTCTGGTTTGGTAGATGTGGATAAAAACCATTGTTCTGTCAAATCAATGTGTCCATTACACCCACCGGTGATTCTCATGTCGAGATGCGAGTGCTACCCTGTTTCCCCGAAAATAAGACATCCTCCGAAAATAAGGCCTAGTGCCTGCTTTCGGAGGATATTGTTATATAAGTCATCCCCCGAAAATTGTATTGTAACCACTAGGGGGCGTAATGACGGGGCACGTAAAGGGGGAGCTCCAGGGAGGTGGAGGAGACGCACGCTGCCTGTCTTCTGTCAAGACATCCCCCGAAAAAAAGGCCAAGTGCCATATTTCCGGGGAAAAATTAATATAAGACAGTGTCTTATTTTCGGGGAAACAGGGTAGTTTTCATTTGTCTTTACTGAGATGCCCTGCCATATAGTCGATCCTAATAGGCCAGTTTTAACTGGTGACAGATTTTAGGGAGTACTGCTTTAAAGAAGAATAACCAATTCCCTAAAGTCTATAAGGCTCTACAGCCGGTGGTTCCCCCATTTATTTGGTGGCATCTTGAACACTTACCTTTCTGCTGATTCCACACTGTGGCCACCTCCCCACTTTGCTAGATGTCTCTGCGCCAGCCTTTTCTGAATGGCAATATTTTACCAGTTTAGGTAAGCCAGGGTGGGCGGGAAGTCTGTATGGTTCAGCTTGTGTTGCAGAGCCAGCCTCTGGTTAAACCGGACCTTCACAATGATTTATTGAAAAGCCTTAAACTATTCCCCAGCATCTAAAGTTAATATATTTTAAGTTTTTAGTCACTTATTTTTTCCCCCACTGGGCTGCATCTCTGTTCAGGACTTTAGGATATGGGCGCCGCCATCTTGACTCAGAAGCATCACACTTACTCAGGAGAGGAGAGTGGGATATAGCTGTGCTTTGCTCAGACAGAGCAGAGCTGGGGTCAGGACAAGGTCAGCAATCCCAGAATGCAGAGCAGCACAGTCAGGATGCACTTCCTGTTTGCAGGCTCCATGAGCCGCCATGGATGTTTAAAGGCTCATAACATGCAGTAGATGCAGGATGATTTTTAATGTGGGCAATCTGTATGTACAGGGTGTGGGAAACATATAAGACTTATTCAGAGTTAAGGTCCGCTTAAAAACTTAACCAAGTGTCAGAACTGGCCTGCTTTCCTATATACAATTTTTTTTGTTTTTACAGCTCCGCCTCCTGAGGATTTTTCTGATTTGATGAATAAAGGTAAAGTTATAAAATCTAAACAGTATATTTTATTGGGTAAAGTTATGAAATCTAAACAAAAGTATATTTTATTGAACTATAAGTTGTTTTTAAATGCAGTATTTTGTCTAAAACGTACAATTCAATGAAAAGAATAGAATAGAAAAGAGAAAACCGTTCAGACTCAAGTTATACCGACAGTTTTTAATTGAACAATGTACGTTAATGTAACACCTAAAGGCTTACTAAACTACAGAAAACAAAAAGCAGGCACTCCCCATCACTCCCGTGCGGCTCGCGGGACAGTCCCACGCTCTGAAATCTAACGGTTTTCTGAGAACGGCGCTCATGGTGCCTTCCGCTTGGCCCCGCCCCTCCTATCGGTCAAACAGTGCTGTCCGTTGCAATGGAGGGGCAGGCCAGGCCCACAGCTCCTTTGCAATGAATGGACTTGAGATCCAGCAGAAGCTGCGTGGTACAGACTAAACTGCGATAACTGCTCTCCATTAATCAGGCAGCATGTATGATCCCTCCCTATCCTATTGCCCCATAACAGGCAGTGTGGAGAATCCCCCTCCAATCGCCCCATAACAGGCAGTGTGCAGAATCCCCCTCCAATCGCCCCATAACAGGCAGTGTGCAGAATCCCCCTCCAATCGCCCCATAACAGGCAGTGTGCAGAATCCCCCTCCAATCGCCCCATAACATGCAGTGTGCAGAATCCCCTTCCAATTGCCCCATAACAGGCAGTGTGCAGAATCCCCCTCCAATCGCCCCATAACAGGCAGTGTGCAGAATCCCCCTCCAATCGCCCCATAACAGGCAGTGTGCAGAATCCCCCTCCAATCGCCCCATAACAGGCAGTGTGCAGAATCCCCCTCCAATCGCCCCATAACATGCAGTGTGCAGAATCCCCCTCCAATTGCCCCATAACAGGCAGTGTGCAGAATCCCCCTCCAATCGCCCCATAACAGGCAGTGTGCAGAATCCCCCTCCAATCGCCCCATAACAGGCAGTGTGCAGAATCCCCCTCCAATCGCCCCATAACAGGCAGTGTGCAGAATCCCCCTCCAATCGCCCCATAACAGGCAGTGTGCAGAATCCCCTTCCAATTGCCCCATAACAGGCAGTGTGCAGAATCCCCCTCCCTCAACCCCATAATGCGCAGAATTACCCCCATAACTGACAGCTTGCCGAACACCCACAGACACCTTGAGGGAAGAGCCATTGTGATGTGGTCTCTTGCTCAGGGGTTAAGGTTTTTCTGCGTGTCCAGCTGTATACAGTCCATATACTTGTGTACTGTGCTTACTATTTTTTCCCATTGCATGGTATAGCCTGCTTCGTGAAGTCATTACATCTGGGCAATCCCGCCACAAGCTGGCGCAGTGTACTGCAGAAGAGTTGTGGCTCCTCCAGGCCCCATATAAAAACGGAATCACCATAGACTTATCCAGTGTTCTCTCTGCAGTGATTCTGCCAAGATAGAAGATGGCTCTCTATATTGCACAGGTGAGCGGGGCAACCAAGCCTGCGGCCCTGCATGGCTATTTCCACCCGTTTCCGGAACCTCTGTGCCTCCCAACCTCGGCTGACGGATCGGTTGAGGGTAGAGGAGCACTAGGGTCAAGTGCTCAAGGAGCGCTGCTCCAAGCCGCAGACCCTGTTCCACAAAGGGTAGCCGGCCATAGGCTTTATGGTGAGCCTACTAGGGATGTGGCGTTCCTGTCCTAGCTTCTGAGGGGGTGAGTGTTTTGGGGCTATGTACTTTTATTGGCGTTTTTGGGGTCCCCCCATCCCTGGCCTGGACTCTCGCCGCTGCTCGCTCGCCTCCTTTCCCCCTCCCCGTCGTGTTTCAAACTGTTTTTAACTGTTTTAACTGTTTTTCGCCGCCGTCTCCTCTCTGTACTGCGCTCTGCGGCAGGCGGTGCTATAAATGAGGCGTTTTTTTTTCCTACTGTGTGATGCCAGCTCGGTCACGTGAGCACCGTTTTCGCACTCTTCGGGGGGGCGCGTATCGCGCCGTCCTCTCGCGACCTGCCCCTCAAGGTTCCTCTTCCGGGGCCATTTTGCTCCTGCTGCGCGTCTGGGGTCCTTCATCCCGGAGCTGCAGCGGTGATTCCTGTCGTCACTTCCTCCTGTGGCGGCTGGTGCCCTTGCCCTACTTGGTCCGTGAGTCTCCTTCGGGGGTTTTAGTTTCCTTGCGGGATGCTTATGTGTCTTTGCTTATGTCTTTCAGGCGGGACAACTGTGGGTTGTGGTTTCTCCCGGTCCTACCCCTTACCCTCCCTCATCTTCCTTTAATGACCTCTGGGGGCATCCCTTTGGGGGGCATCCCGGGTGGCTTTATTAGCCCTTACCCTGTGCTGGCCTATTGCGCCTGTGTTAATCACCATATGGAGGCTTCTGGGGATAGCGTGCTTGGGGGTCCTTCGGGGCAATCCCAGCTGTGTTCCATGTGTGGGGTATCTGCTGTGAGTAACGGTGTCACGGTGTACGTGTCGTGCGCTCAAGGTATCATTGCGTTCCAGGCTGGTTTGCCTGCTTCGCTTCCCAGCTCTGCGCCTCCTTCGGCATCGCCTGCATTTAGCCCCCAGTGAGGGGGATACTAGCGGGGGGTCACAGTCTGATCTGGCACTGCGTGTGGCCAGTATTGAAAGGCAGCTGGCCAGGCCTGTTCCACGTAAGGCCTCTGGAAAGAAGCGGCACCTAGCTCCTGTGCCATCCCTCTTTCCTGAGGAGGATGAGGGACCTGATACTTTTGTTGGCCTTTACCCCCTAGAGGAGGGGGAACTCTTTCAGGACTCTGACTCCTCTGGGGACCAGCAGGAGGGTTACGGCAGTGACCCTGGGTCTGTCTCTGGGGAGGACTCATGGTTTCCTGAGGACACTGATAGCCTGTTGGCTCACATTTTTGAAATCTTGCACATTGTCCCCCGAGGTGGCTAAGGAAGCAGGGTGAGCTCTTTCGTCCTGATAAACAGCGTCTGGAGTTTCCTGAGCAGAGCCATTTCACTAATATGGTGCTCGTGGGAACGTCCTAGTAGATTGCTCGCGGTGCCCAAGGGGTTGGATAAGAGTTATCCTTTTCCTGCCGACCTGATCAAGCGATGGTCGTGTCCCCCTGAGGTGGACGCTCCAGTTCTAGGGCTGTCCAACACCTCGGTCATGCCTTCTCCTGACACTACTACACTGTGGGACAGCGAGGACTGGTGCATGGATCAGCTGGCCTGCCATGCTTTTACATGTGTGGGGGCTGGGCTGCGTCCGGTCTGCGCTGCTGCCATTACAGCTATTGCCCTTAAACAGCTCAAGCGTCTCCTTGATGGTGCTACGGCTGGTAGCAGGGGGGAGGATTATAGGTCCCCTTTTTAGTTTGCTCTGATTTTGTTGCCTTTGTCCTTACTGTCATGGATGATGTGTTACGGCTGTGCGGTAGGGCCTCTGCCCTTTTGGTGGCTATGCGCTGCTCTGTTTGGCTGCGTCAGTGGGTGGCTGATGCTTCCGCTAAGAAGGCTCTCGCTGGGCTCCCCTTTACGGGGCTGCGGCTCTTTGAGCGTCTGGATGTTCTAGCCAAGGATGGTAGGCTGCCTCAACGTAGGAGCCCTCCTCTTCCCTCCCATCCTTTCGTGCTCCCAGGGGAGTTCGTGGCTCCCTCTTCTCTGGTACCTGCAGGGATTCTTGGGGCCGTGGCAGACCACGTGGTCGTCCCGGTCTCTCATGGGGCCCCAAGCCCAAACCTTCTCCCAAGCCTCCTCAGGCATGATTTGCCTGGTGCCTGGTGCCTTCCCAGGAATGGGGTCAAGGTTTCTACTCCAATCTGTTCACGGTCCCCAAAAAGGATGGGGTCCCTGAGGCCCATCCTGGACTTGAAGGGTCTCAACAGGTTTGTCAGGTTCAAGCACTTTCGCATGGAGACTCTACGCTCGGCGGTCAGTACTCTGCGCCCGGGCGACTTCATGACCTCAGTGGACATCAAGGATGCATACCTTCATGTGCCAATCTTTCCAGGTCATTAGATTTCTCAGGTTCGCTCTAGAGGATCAGCATTACCAGTTTGTGGCTTTACCATTCGGTATCACCTCAGCCCCTTGGGTGTTCACCAAGGTGCTGGCGGGCGTGATGGCTCTGCTGCAGAATCGGGGCATTCGCATCCTTCCTTACCTGGACGACATTCTGACTTCCACTCTCAAGTCTTTCGGCTGGGTGATCAACTATCCCAAGTCTTCACTGTCTCTGTCTTTGAGGTCCTTTCTGGGCATGACTGGATACCTCTCAGGTCAAGGTATTCCTGCCTCAGCAGAAAGTGGAGGGCCTTCAGAAGCAGGCACGGACTCTGCATGGAAGCAGTTAGTGGGTCTGATGGTGTCCTGCTTCAAGGCGGTCCCCTTTGCTCAGTTTCACATGAGACCTCTTCAGTTGCACCTCTTGTCAGTTTGGGGTCGGGACCCTGTGTCCCTGGATCAGGAATTTGCTCTGTCCCCCCCTGGCCAGACAGTCCCTCTCGTGGTGGCTGGACTCAGGGAATCTTCTAGTGGGCAGGACCTTTCTGCCTCTATGCTGGGAGACTGTCACCACGGATGCCAGTCTGACCGGTTGGGGGGCTTTTGGAAGTCTCTGAAGTTCCATTGTCAATGGGGCCCTCAGGAGGCCCATGCTCCCATCAGTGTCCTGGAATTGAGGGCTATCGAGTTGGTTCTTTCTCAGCTGACCACACACCCTTGGGGTTGGGCTGTTCAGATCCGCTCAGATAACCAGACGGCGGTTGCCTACATCAATCATCAGGGAGGGACTCGGCGCAAGCGAGCCCTCAAGGAAGTGTCCCTGATACGGTCTTGGGTGGAAGAGAATGTTCCCTGCATCTCGGCGGTCTACATTCAGAGGGTGGAGAACCAGGAGGCAGACTCCCTGAGCAGGGGGATGTCTCGGCTGGGGGAATGGTCTCTCGGCAACAAGATTTTTCACTCCGTGTCACCGCTGGGGTCAGCCGGATGTGGACCTGTTTGCGTCCCGCAACATTCACAAGCTTCCCAGGTTTGTCTTCCTGTCACAGGATCCTCTGGCCTTCGCCACGGATGCGCTAGCAATGCCTTGGATGGAGTTTCAGCTCCTCTGTGTTCCCTCCATTCCCTCTGCTGGGCAGGGTGCTGTGCAAGAAGGAGCCACAACTCTTCTGCAGTGCACTGCGCCACCTTGTTGCAGGATTACCCAGATGTAATGACTTCATGAAGCAGGCCGTGCCATGCATGGTAAAAGCAATTCTACAGGTGAGTACTCACAAAATTGTCTTATATTTGGGGTAGGGTAGTCTAAAAAGTTGATTTGTATTTGATTGTGATTTTAAGCTCTTTGGATTTAGAAATTAGGTTCTTTTTTACAGAAGTATCCACTAAAGCGACGAGCAGCCCCCCCCCCCCCCCACACTCTAAAGTGGAGAGCTTACTACATTTTAATGAAGCTTTCTTTCAATCCTATGATTATAGTACAGCTTGGGATGGGATAGAGATGTTATTTTGCCTCTTTATAATTGTGATGATACATGATTAACTTGTATAAATATATAAATGGCCCATACAAAAAATATGGGAGAACACGATTTCAGGTAAAATTCTCTCTAAAGACAAGGGGGCACTGCCTTCGATTGGAAAAAAGAAATGTAGTCTCGGGAGGTGACAATTGTTTTTTACCATAAGAACTATAAATCTATGGAATAGCCTCCCGCTGACGGCTTCAAAAAAGGATTACATGCTTATTTAGAAGAAAATAACATTAACAGTTACTATTCGCGGTTATCAGTAAAAAAAATACATAAATTTCCCTACCCCAACACCCTTGGTTGAACTTGATGGACATTTTTTTTTTTCAACCGTATTAACTATGTACTATGTGATCCAAGATTTTGTGTTGCTGTGAAATGGCTCCTTTTACATTGCTCCCAAAGCTGGGGTAAGGTGGGAGGAACTTGATGTGTGTTCCATGGACTTAATAACCCTCCACTCTGTAAATATGTTTTAATACCTATTCTAGGACAAAAAGAGGCTTGGGTCCTCGGTGATGGAATTTTGATCTCAGCCAACCGTGTAGCCGATAAGGGCCCTTACGCAAAGAACCTTGGGATTCCCGAATCTGTCTGTCACGTCAACTGGATAAACAAACAACACAAGATCTGGTCTGGGTTACTTGCAAAACTCCAACGCAGGGCCGAAACTCAACGGAAACCAGATATTATGTTCGTTCACATAGGCAACTATGACATGATGCACAAAGACACTGAAACGATGATTACCAGCGCGTTTACGGCCCTGTATGACGTTATCGAAGCTTTTCCCGGTATATCTATTATTTTGTCAACGTTGCTGCCTAAAAAAGATTGGCTTGGCACTGTTCTGGAGCCTGCCCGAAAGGCCTTCAATACCGCGCTCTGCCGATTTGCAGGAAAGCATCACCTTCAGATTCTAAAGCATAAAGAGCTGGAGTCTTTGCTCCTTGAACGGTTTGAAAAAGAAGAATATATCCGTCTTGGTGACGCAGAATTAGAGATGTTTATCGAGACCCTGAGAAACGCCTTGATAAAGGAGTTAAGGGTAAGCAAAGCTCAGTACCTTAGTGCAGAGGTGTCAAACCCCTTTTTTCACTGAGGGCCACATTTGGTCACCTTCAAAAGGCTGGGTGATAACAAACCCCAAACAAAATGCAATTATGACCATTAAAATGTATGGTTACAAACTAAGAGCTCGACTGCTCTTCTGCCGCCGAAGGTTACTGGAGATTGACAATATAAGACAAAGTAATTTTAGTATACTTCACCTAGGGTTCCATTGTCATCCCTATGATCGTGGGCCCTGTGTTATTGTGGAAATAAACACCAATGTGAGCCTCGAGAAAAGCATTTTTATTGTAAAAAAAATACTCCACCCACTGTGAATTTGCATAAATTTAGCAGATTTCTCTATGTCCTGTCTGTTGCTTTCTTAATAGGCTTACTTACCCGTTGAATGCCCAGTGTGCCCGTTTGGGTTTCTGTAGAATCTGTAGTTTTTTCACCCTCCTGGGTTTTGACCTGCTTATCAGACAATCCCAATTCAGGGTGGTGGGTATATGGCCTAACCAAGGGGTTTTTCACAGGGGTTTCCCCATCTATATGACTAGGGGAAGGCTGTCGTCTGGCAGCAGTGGGTTTTGACAAGTTTTAAGGATACTGCTTTAACTCAAGTGTGTAACTTTTTTCCTTTTTTTTTTTTTTCCTCTAGGTCACCAGGAAGGCCCCTGAAAAGTAAGTGAAATTGAAATGTTTAAAATGTCTCAATATTTAGTCATTTTGTTTCTGAAACTTCTTTGGCTCTGTTCACACCTCTTTGTTTTCTCTGCGTTGCTGCACTACAATGTAAATGAAACATTGTACATTATTGTAGATGGGATAGTTAACGCAGCGCGTTAAAAGTGTTGCCGACACCTTTTTCAGCGCAATGTTAACGCAGGTCAATATAAGTCTGTGGCAATGCAGTATAACGCAGTGTGACTGCGTTGCCATAGACTTTTCCATTTACTTTTTATGCAAAAAAGGTTTTTCTTTAAAGTGGACCAAAACCCAGAATTTTGACTATCCTGGGTTTTGGTCGACTCCTTGGAACCCCCCAGATCTTCAAGGAAACTCGCCGTGGTCCTACGGTGCATGCTTGGCCCCTCGTCATATCGAATAGCGTTGCAGACACCTTTTTTTTCAGCGCAGTCTAGTAACAGTGCAGGTTAATAAAGTCTATGGCAACGCAAGCACAATACATGTTTAATGCAGTTTACCTGCGTTGCGTTTGCGCTACCATAAAATTTACCTTTTTACTTATTGTGCAAAAATCTTCTGTACAAAATCACAATGCAAACTAATCAAAAGCGCAGTATATGTTTTGATGCAATGCACCAACGCCGGCTCTAAGAGGTGCGAAGAGAGCCGACGGGAACTTTACATAGCTGACTTTTTTTTTTTTTTCCCCCTCCCACTTAGGGGTTTAGAGAAGCTGAGACCCCTCCTGACCTCTCCAATAGCTGGGACCATGGTGGAGTCTGTAAGAAGTAAGTTCTGCATCTTAACTGTAAAGGTTTGTAATGGGGATTAGCCAAGGTTGTTAAAAAATAAGTTTGGGGAAAGCATCTGTATTTATGTTTAATCTTATTTCTATTGAATTTTAAGCATATCTCAATTCTTACAAATATACATGAGACAAAACACAGTACAGTACACATATGCATACAGTACACATATGCATACAGTACACATATGCATACAGTACACATATGCATACCCCACATCACCGCGAATTTCCCTTCTCTATACCAGCCTCGTTCCTCCTACCCAGCCCGTGGGTCTGCTGACACAAGCCACCTGCCCAAACATTCCTCTTGCCAATTCCCCGTTGCCCGGAGCACGAGGTGCCGACCCACCCATACGACGACTCAAATGATGGGAGCCAGGCCCCCGTACAGAAAAAGCTTCCCATGGTAATCCCCCCCGTGCCCTCTGGCCTGGACCTGCAGTCATCCGGGACCTACTGCCCCTTGGCCCTTATTAAATTTCTTGCATCCCATAAGGAATTGCGTACGGCCCCCAATCTTGTGCCTGCGCAGTGCCCCTGAATAAGATGCAATGGGGCTGGACTAAATCTCGTGAGATTTCGCTGATTGACACAAGACTTTAAAGAGCACGACTAAGCTGCTGCGGGGGGCACCGAACAGCCGTATTTCGCAGTAAGGGCCAATGGGTGGAGGGGGAAACCTTTTTTATTTTCGGTCCAATGTTCCTCTTTAAGATTGTATTGTCCTTTTGTTACCTCAAGCAGCGCGTTAAAACGAAGTGCAAGTTGTTGTATTTGTTCCTAGCATGTTGTGTTTTTTTTTTTATTGCAGTGCCTGACAATCCACAAGGCAATTCAGGACCAATGTCTTCAGGTAAAACAAACTTGACAATCTCTTCTGGTCTAGACTATCTCCTGTATTTCACACATTGTCATTGGGGCAGGTAGAATGTTCTTAAAGTGGACCAGATTTTCTCAGTTTGGGATGTCCTGCTGTGTGTATCCCTGCCAGTGGCTCCATTATGCACTTCGCCAGTAATCCTACGATGCAAGCGAGGTTCTCTTCTGATAAGGAAACCGTGGGCAGACCCATTCTTTATTTTGGAAAGACCGAACAAAACCAAAGGGAGTGAAATATACATGTAACTAAGGACACAGACATAACAGTATGTGCTCTATGCTACACAGGAAAGCTGTTTCTGCCGATCCGCCCAGTGGCACTTTATTTTTATATCGAAGTAAAAAAACACAGCACACGTCATCTATCGGACATCATCATATAAGGAAAAATCTATTTACTGGCTCGATTGGTCATCACAGCTAAAACTGATATTCTTAAAGTGGACCAACAAACAGGATTTTCACTATCCTGGGTTTTCGTCCACTTCCGCGGGGCACCCCGACCCCGCTGCGTGAAACCCCCGAGAATGCCATGAAAAACTCACCTCACCCCGCTCCTACGGCGCGTACGCTCGTCCAATCGGAGCGCTCAGAGCCACTGTGCTATGCACGGACAAGGGACGGATAACCCATTCACAAACGGCCGGCGTGGGTGAGAAGTGCTAGAGAGAAGTGCGAGATGCGGCATGCGCCGTTGGAACAGGGATAAGGTAAGGTGACTGGGGGGGTATCCCGATTTCGGATGCCCCGCGGGAAGGGATCTGATCTGCCCGGGAATCTTATAGATTCCCGGGCCGATCAGCCTGGGTGTTGGTCCACTTTAAGAATGTTAGGGATGCCTAGGGGGCCGGACATAATAAGGTGTTGTCCAGTTCCCCAGTGCCATCTTGTTCACAGTAGCAGCGTGCTTCATTAACTTTATTGCTCTAAGTACAAGCAAAGGAAAGAATCAGTGCAGAGATAAGTGGCTTAATTAGGGTTTAGTTCACCTTTATCAGCCACTAACGCTTACAATGCAAAGATGGGAATCTATTTTTTAATGGAGAGAGAGGGAATGTACACAATTTTTTTTTTTTCCTATATATTTTCATTTTATTTATTCTGCCCTCCATCCATCATACTTCCAATTGGCCTTTTTGACTTTACATATAAATGGGAGCCTAAAGGGCTAATTGTGAAGGAGCATGAGGTAGATCGGTCCCCCCCAACCTTCTCCCCACTAACGGGTCATGTTTCACTGATCCCCACGTAGCAGCTCCATGGGCCCGTTACTGTGATAATATCTTCACCTGTGGATTTATTTAGAGATCTGCCAAATGTCATCGCTGCATCCCAAGATGGGCCTCTATATGTGCGGCTCCAAATTGTTTCCGTGAGAGATTATTCACTAACCCGCAAAAACTGCAGATGGACACCAGTGTATGATTGGTATCCATGGCGGTTCCAATGTATTCCTGTGTGTATGGTCGTCATTAATGAATTAAAGAGGAACATCGAAGTCCATCGGCCAGGAATCTATGATTCCTGGGCCGGTCATTTTCCTCCCCCTTGGGCATCCAAAATCGGGATGCTTGCTGTGTGAAACCCCACCCCCGATCGCCCATACACTTACCTTATTTCCCAGTCCAATGGCACATGCGCGAGCTGCGGCCGCATCACCGCTTTTCCTGTAGCAGGGTCCCTGCCCGTGCCAGGTATTTGTGAACGGCCAGCGCGGGCACACTACCCGTTAGAGGGAAGCAGGGGATGCGGCCGCCAGCGCACTTGGAACCGCTGGCATTAGACGCTCGCTTAGACGATGTGAAGCAATCAGCTCCAAGTGAGCTGATTGGACGAGGAGCCGCACATGCGCCTTAAGGCCAGGGAAGAGGTGAGTTGGCTTTGGCGATCTAGGGGGTTTCACACAGCGGGGGATCCCCCGATCAGGTTGCCCAGGGGGAAAGGACCAAAATCCTTGGTAATTCCCCAAACCTGGCATGCTCGGCTGCCCTGCCCTTCCGGTTTCACAATGTACTACTTTTCACTTACCTTTCCGGTCGCATGGCGCTCCAGCATCCCTCTGTCCCGCGCTGTCGTCCCGTCGTGCTCTGAACCACCCCCATATCTCGCACATGCGCAGCGCTGCGCAAATCCACATTAGTTGAAGAGCGACGCGGGACGGTGAGTACGGCTAAGGCTTGCAGCCTTCACTCAGCAATGGCTAAGGGGGTGTGCTAAGGGGCCATGAATGCTGACAGATGTCAGCGTTTTAGATAATGCCGACATCCAAAAGGCAGTGACGGAGGCGGGAGGAATGTTTAAAGAGGAACATCAGTGAAGGTCTGGATTAATGTTGGCAGTCTGTGCAGGAGGGGAGCATACAAGATAGGCTCTTATTCAGGGTGAGGGTCTGGATTAATGGGTGCAATCTGTATGTACAGGGGGGGGCATACAAGATAGGCTCTTATTCAGGGTAAAGGTCCTTATTAATATGGGCAATCTGTATGTACAGGGTGGAGGAAACATACAAGATAGGCTCTTTATTCAGGGTGAAAGTCTGGATTAATGTGGGCAATCTGTATGTACAGAGAGGGAACATACAAGATAGGCTTATTCCGGGTGAGGGTACGGATTAATATGAGATATCTGTTTATACAAGGTGTGGGAAACATATAAAATAGGCTCTTATTCAGGGTGAAGGTCATTGATTGATGTGGGCAATCTGTACCTGCAGGGTGTGTGAAACATGCAAGATAGGCTCTTATTCAGGGTGAAGGTCCGAATTAAAATGAGCAATCTGTATGTACAGGATGGGAAACGTATGAGATAGGCTCTTATTCAGGGTGAAGGTCCGGATTAATGTGGGCAATCTATATGTACAGGGTGTGTGAAACATCCAAATTGGCTACTATTCAGGGTGAGGGTCTGGTTTAAAAACCCAAACCTCTCTGCTTTTGTGACGGGCACTAATTAATCGTCTCTTCTTTTAGAACCCAAATTTCTTTGGATCATCGGAAACCAGTACATTTATAAGGCCTATGGGCACGCAGGGAAATGCAGTTATGGGACCCACCTGGGATTTAAAGATCTCAACTGGAATATCCGCTGGCTTGGTCGGGCCACGCGCTGGCACAGGTTGGTGCCTGAACTGCTTAAGTCCGTCGACGCTCGCGGAACGGCAAGCGCCATTTTCATCCACATCGGCACGGAGGACCTGGAAAATATCAGCTTCGACTGCCTCCTCAACGACGCGGGAATTTGCTTAGGTCGGCTCAGCCAGCTGTTCCCGTCCGCGAAGCTCATTTTGTCGACGGTGCTCCCCAGGGCCGAATGGCTCGGAAGTCACCTGGAAGAAAGTCGCAAGATGTTCAACATGCGCCTTTACAACTACGCGGCGAGTCATAATTTGCAGGTGGCGACACACAATAAACTCGAGCAGCAGCTTTTACTCAGGTTCCTCCAAGGGGGAAGTCGTGACAGCTCCCTGATGGTCAGCGAGAATGACCAGTTTATCGATGACATTAGACAGTTCCTGCTTAAGGCCATGTTTCCGGTATGTATAAAAATGTATGCTTTTTTTTTTTTTTTTTTTTTTTTTTTTAGTACCCTTACGTAAAGTGGACCAAAACCCACATTATTCTAAGTATACAGTACGTCCTGCTCCTAAGATAATCCTTATGTCTGGGTATTACCTCCGCCAGATGGCGCTGGACTGCAGAGACAGCAAAAATTGGCTCCTCCCGGCCCCTTAAATACCCGGGATCTCCCACAAATTCTCAGATCCTTGGCTGCACTGGTCGTGTGATGGTAGGCAGGCACCGCTGTATGGTGCTTATGGAGCGCTGCCCCGACCGCAATCCCCCACCAAAGGGTAGGCGATTATAGGCCTTATGGGATGTCCCTCCCGCACCTTAGCCCCTCGCCCCTTTCTATCGGTGGGCCCCTGTTAGGTGGCCGCTGCCCTCCCTCGCTCTCGCTTGTAGTTCTGGGGGAGGGGGGGGGATGTGTTTATACAGTCACTTGTATGGGGTGCTTAGTTTCTTTTCCCTGTCACCGCACTGAATTGGTTGCACTGGTTGCTTTTGAATAGGCCGCCGCGTGCGCTTGTACGGTGTTCCGCGGACAGCGGCAACATTACCTCAGGCGCTACTGCGCCATTGTTGGTTGATGTCACGTGTGTGGCCTCGCGCTCTTCGAGGTATACTCTGCGCCATTTTGCTTTCCTTGTGCTGCGTGGCTGGCGTCTACCTACCGGGGTCTGTGAGTGGCCCCTGGGGGCCGATTATTTTTGTGCTTTTTTTGTATGCATGCCGCTTACGGGGTCTTATGTCTTACAGGCGGGTCAAACTCATTGGTTTCTCCCGGTTCTATCCCCTCTTTAGTTTTCTTAAACTTTATTGAGGCCTAGTGTGTTAATTCCTCCCACTTCCCTAGCGGGCTATTGGGGCATCCCGGGTTGCTTTACAGCGTGAATCCCTATCGGCCAATTGTGCCACTATAATTACCATATGGAGGCTTCCCAGGATAATGTGCTTGGGGTTCCTTCGGGACAAGCCCGGCTGTGTGTGGGGTGTCCCCCGCTAGTAATGACAATGTGCGGGTTTGTGTACCTTGTGCCCAGCAGGTGCTTGTGCTGCAGCCTGGTTTACCAGTGGCTGGGCCTGCGCCCTCTATGGCTTCGCCCATTCCCCCACGCTTACATTTGACCCTGTGAGGCGCATACCAGTGGGGAGCCTCTGCCTGATGTGTCTACCAGACTGGCTAGTGTTGAAAAGTTGCTTGCTAATACTATGGCGCGTAAGCTCTCTGCTAAGAGGCGGCATTTGGCGCCTGGTGTCACTCTTTTCCCTATGGAGGCTGAGGAGTTTTGATTTGTCTGGTTATACCCCCCCCCCCCCCCTGGAAGAGGGGGGAATTGTTCTCGGACTCAGAATCATCTGATGAGCAGCCTAAGGGTTATGCTGAATCTGGCTCTGACCCATGGGCCCCAGATGATACTGATAAGCTTTTGGCTCAGATCTTTGAAGTGATTTCTATCTCTCTCCTAAGCAGCAGGGGGAATTTCTCTATCTCGCTCCTAAGCAGCAGGGGGAATTGTTTCATACTGCTAAGCCACGATTGGAGTTCCCTGAGCAATCTCATTTTAATAATCTCGTGCTCAAAGAAAGGGACCCCGGGGAGCCTGCTAGGACGCTCCCAAAGAGTTGGGATAAGAGATCCCTTTCCCGCTGATGTGGTTAAACGTTGGTCATCCCCTCCCGAAGTGGATGCACCAATTCTGGGGTTGTTTTAACACCTCTGTCATGCATTCCCCTGACTCTACTACCCTGAAGGATGGTGAGGACCGGCGTATTGATCAGCTGGCTTCCCATGCCTTTGCCTGTGTGGGGACTGCACTGCACCCGGTTTGTGCTTCTGCCATTACAGCTGTCGCTATTTGGACTCTGCTCAAAAATGTCTTAGATGGAGCTCCTGATGATGCTTCTAGTGAAGAGTATAATGCTCTCTCGCGTTGAGGTATTTGTTGCTTATGTCCTTTCTGCCTTGGATGATACTATTAGGATGTGTGGCAGAGCCTCTGCCTTGGCGGTGGCTATACACCGCTCAGTTTGGCTGCGCCAGTGGGCAACTGACAACGCTGCCAAGAAGGCTCTCACTGGATTTCCCTTCAAAGGACTGCGCCTATTTGGGGATCGCCTGGACCTGTTTGCTAAGGGAGGCAAGTTACCCCAGCGCAAAAGACAGTCTTGGCCCTTTCGGGGTTCAGGCTCCTTTCCTTCCTCCTACCGTGGATCCAGGATGGGAAGAGGGGCCTCCTTTTGCAGGGGCCCGAGGAGATTTCTGGGGTAGGGGCAGAGGGCGTGGCCGCCCTGGCCCATCCTGGGGCTCCAAACCTAAGTCTTCCCCAAGCCCCCTCAGGCATGAAGGGGCACCCTCACCCATCCGGGTGAGGGGACTGCTTCAGCTCTTTGCTCACGTCTGGAGGCATCATGTCTCAGATCGGTGGATTCAGGAGGTAGTGTCCTCCGGTTACAAGATAGTTTGCTGCCTGGCCGCCCCCAAGATTCATCAGATCCCAGATGCCTCAGAACCCCCTGTCAGCTCAGGCTCTGATTTTTGCGGTGCAAAGCCTTCTGGAGCTGGGGGTCATCTGTCAGGTCCCCTTACGAGAAAGAGGCAAGGGTTATTATTCCAACCTTTTCACTATGCCCAAAAGAGATGGGTCAGTTAGACCTATCCTGGACTTGAAGCTTCTCAACAAATTTGTCAGATTCAGGTGGTTTCGCATGGAAACTCTGCGCTCTATCATTTCACTGCGCCCAGGGGACTTCATGACCTCTGTGGTTATCAAGGATGCTTACATTCATATTCCCATCTTTCCAGGTCATCACAGATTCCTCAGGTTCGCTCTGGAGGATCAGCACTACCAATTTGTGGCATTGCCCTTTGGTCTCACTTCAGCTCCCAGAGCGTTTAAGGTACTGGCATGAGTGATGGCTCGGCTCAGATCTCAGGGCATTCGCATTCTGCCCTATTTGGACGACATTCTCATCATTTCTCAGTCCCTCCAACAGGCAGAGCTGGATACTCTGCGAGTAGTGTCTGCACTGGAGTCATTCGGCTGGGTGATCAACCATCCCAAATCTTCCCTGTCTCCCTCTATGGTGACGCCATTTCTGGGAATGAATCTGCATACAGTTCAGGCAAGGATCTTTCTTCCTCAGCAGAAGGTGGACAGTCTGCTAGCGCAGGTTCAGTTCCTGCTATCTTGCCCTCATCCCTCCATCAGGCAGGGAATGCAGCTGGTGGGCCTGATGGTGTCTTGCTTTGAGGCGGTTCCTTATGCACAGTTTCACATGCGGCCTCTTCATGTCGGTATGGAACAGGGATCCTGCGTCCCTGGACCAGGCCTTTGTTCTGTCCCCCCTAGCCAGGCGGTCCCTCTCGTGGTGGCTGGACTCCAGGAACCTATTGGTGGGCAGATCCTTTCTGGCCCCCTGCTGGGAAATCTCTACAATTCCAAGGGCAGTGGGGCCCTCAGCAGGCCCACACCCCTATCAACATTCTGGAACTGAGGGCGATCAGGTTGGTTCTGGCTCACTGGACCCAGCACCTTCGGGGCCGGGCTGTTCAGGTACGCTCGGACAACCAGACAACGGTTGCCTACATCAATCGGGGAGGGACCCGGAGAAAGAGGGCCATCAAGGAAGTGTCGCTGATCCTGTCCTGGGCGGAGGACAATGTTCCCTGTATCTCGTGTACATTTCGGGGGTGGAGAATCTGGAGACAGACTCTCTGAGCAGGGGGACCTCTCGCCTAGGAGAATGGTCCCTCAGCAACAGGGTGTTTTCGCTCTGTCACCGTTGGGGTCAGCCAGAGGTGGATCTGTTTGCGTCCCGTCACAATCACAAGCTTCCAGTCTTTGTCTCCCTGTCCCAGGATCCTCTGACCTTGGCCACAGATGCTCTAGCAATGTCGTGGCAGGACTTTCGGCTTCTGTATTTCTTTCCCCCATTCCCCCTGTTGGGCAGGGTTCTGTGCAAGATAGTTTAGAAAGGGGTGCCAGCAATCCTGGTGGCCCCCTGTTGGCCAAGAAGAGTGTGGTTTGCAGGCATTGTGCAGCTGGCAGTAGATCTGTACGCTCTGCCCAGGGTTCCAGACCTGCTCACTCAGGGACAGTCACGCCATCCCAATTTACAAACGCTGGCTTTAACGGCCTGGCTGCTGAAATCTCCATCTTGATGGAAAAGGGGCTGCCTGCCTCTGTTAACGCCATGATCAGGGCTAGGAATAAGTCGTCGTCTTCCATTTACTATAGGACTTGGCGTGCCTACATTGACTGGTGTGAGTCCAGGTCTCTTCCCTGTTGTGTGTTCTGTATCCCCAGGATTCTGGAGTTTCT
Source organism: Gastrophryne carolinensis (assembly GCA_027917425.1). Lineage (NCBI taxonomy): Eukaryota > Metazoa > Chordata > Amphibia > Anura > Microhylidae > Gastrophryne > Gastrophryne carolinensis. The sequence goes on along the minus strand of CM051240.1, from coordinate 13,548,988 downwards.
TCAACATGGTTTGGATCTGGGGCTTCAACTCAGTACTCTGAATGGTCATGTTTCTGCCTTGGTGGTTTTCTTCCAGAGATCTTTTGCTCAGCATCATCTGGTCAAGACCTTCTTCCGGGGGGTTACTCATGTGTGTCCCCCACGTAAGCCTGTTACCTGTCGGACTTGAACTTGGTCCTTTCTGCCTTGCAGGGTGCCCCCTTTGAACCTGTGCAGGAGGTTGCCTTGGCCATTCTTACTCTTAAGGTAGTCTTTTTGGTGGCTATCACATCTGTTAGGCATGCTTCTGAGTTGGCGGTGCTTTCCATCCAGCCCTCCTACTTTGAGAGACACCAGGACCAAGGTGGTGTTTCGCTTTAAACCAGATTTTCTGCCTAAGGTTGAGTCTGCCTTTCATCTTAAAGTGGACCATCACCCTCGGGTGATCGGCCTGGGAATCTATAAGATTCCCGGGCCGATCACCTCCCTCCCCGCAGGACATCCGAGATCGGGATGTCCCGCGGGGTGAAACCCCCCCAAAACCCCCAAACCCCCTTACCTTAGTTTCGGCGGCGGCCGGCCGCCGCCGCCTCCCTCGCGCCCCTCTAGGCGTGCGCGCCCCCGCGCCGGCCGTCTGTGAATGGCCGGCGCGGGGGCGCGCGCGTCAAGAGGGACGCGCGGGAGGCGGCGGCGGAGGAGCCACGGACAAGCGGCTGTCAAATCGCTTGTCCGTCGGCGCTGGGAGCGGGGAGAGGTGAGTTTTTAGGGTGATCGGGGGGGTTTCACACAGCGGGGCACCCCGATCGGGGGTGCCCCACCGAAGTGGACCAAGACCCAGGATAGTCAAAATCCTGGGTGTTGGTCCACTTTAATCAGGACATTGTTCTACCTTCCTTGTGCCCTAATCCTAGTAACCCTAAGGAGAGGGTTTTGCATTCCTTGGATGTGGTCAGGAATCTGAAGTTCTATTTGGTGGCTACTGCACTTTTCAGGAAGACTGATGCTTTTTGTTGTCCCTTCTGGTCCTAGGAAGGGTCTGGCTTCAGCTAAATCTATCAGCAAATGGATCAGACAGGCTGTAATTCGGGCCTACACTTCTAAGGGGAAGAATCCTCCCTTCCGCCTTACTGCTCATTCCACTCGTGCTATTGGTGCCTCTTGGGCTTTTCAGCACCAGGCTTCTGTTGAACAAGTTTGCAAGACCATTACTTGGTCTTCTGTTCATACCTTTTCCAAGTTTTTTACAAGGTTGATGTTCGGGCCTCGGCTGATGCTGAGGCGGCAGTGGTTTAGACTGCTTGCTGTTGCCCTTTTGGTGATCCCACCCTACCTTACGGACAATGCTATTGGATGTCCCAGACGTAAGGAGCAGGACATGCTGTGTACTTAGAATAATACAATTCTGTGATTACTCACCTTTGGAATTGGTATTATGAGTATACAGTATGTCCTGCGTCCCCTGTTTGGTGATTATCATGGTTATCATTGTTAGTTTTGATATCATTCTCCCGGCTTCTTGTTAACTGCTTTTCAATACCGGGAATTGTTGCTGTCTCTGCAGTCCAGCGCCATCTGGCGGAGGTAATACCCAGACGTAAGGATTATCTTTGGCGCAGGACGTACTGTATACTCATAACACCAATTCTACAGGTAAGTAATCACAAAATTGTATTTTTAAGTAGCATCCTCTGAATTGCTCCCCCCATGAACAGTAACTTTTGCCAATTTTTGAAACCTTTAGAAACTGGCACACCATAAAAGAATTCCAAACTATTAGTATTGGATTTTCAGACATTCAAGGACACATAAAAGTTGTCCATAGACTCTAATAGTAAACATAGTCCATAAGATTTATGAAGTCCTTAAACCGGACCTTCAGCATGATTTAATGAAAAGTCCAAACCCTTAAAATATATTCATTTTAGAACCTGGGGGAATAGTTTTCAGTCACTTATTATTCTTTTACCCACTTGGCTGTAACTCTGTTCAGGACTTTAGTATTCGGACGCTGCAATCTTGACTCGGAAGCATCACATACCCAGCAGAGGAGAGATAAAGGGCAGGGGGTGGGTTATAGCTGTGCTTTGCACGGACAGAGCAGAGCTGGGGTCAGGGAAAGTACAGCAATCCCAGAATGCAGAGCGGCACAGTCAGAAGACACTTCCTGTTTGCAGGCTGCCTGATGCTCCATGAGCCGCCATCTTTGATGTTTAAAGGCTCATAACATACAGCAGATGCAGGTAGGATGATTTTTAATGTGAGCAATCTGTATGTATAGGGTGTGAGAAACATATAAGATACTCTTATTCAGGGTGAAGGACTCTTATTCAGGGTGAAGGTCCGCTTTAATGGCCAGCGTTTCAGGGGCTCGGAGCCCCCCTTTCCTCACGGCTGCACATTAAAAAGATCACCACCCTACAGGGGTTAAATAGAAAAGCGCTGGATTCCCGCCTGACGTCACTGTTGACGTCACTATAGCACAAATATAGGTTAATAAAATTGATAAACGTGACACATGAAGTAAAACATAATATCAGACAAAAGGGTCTGAAATCGCAAGTAAATGATATCCTTCGGTGACGTGCCGAGGCAATCTTCTGCCCCGGTCATCGCCACCGTCGGGGCAGTGTGCTTGGTATCCAAGCAACGCACCTCATGGAAGGAAAATGCCCCGTGGGTGAGGCAGGAAATCTTATAAAGAAAGAGACAAGGTAATAAAAGAAAGAAGTGTAAATGGAGGATTGGCAATTTCTTTTGCTAATTACTGCTTTTGCATCACTCTAGTCCCAGATAATGGCGCCTGTTTTAGCTGTAAAGCTCCTCCTCCTCCTCCATACATTGCCACTGTTGTGTGTGGCAATGATGTCATTGCCGAATCTATGCAATGACAGTCTGCCATCTTACAGAGAGGGACAGCAAAAAAGATCCAGGATGACTGACAGTATCCATTTCTTGTTTTACACCCTAAGGATGTATTGTCCGGGGCTTTCATTGTATCGTTCAGTGGGTTTTGGTCCGCATTATGGCTCAGCTTAACAAAGGGAATAGAATTTGGTGCTAGAATTCCAAGTTAACTGGCCCTATTTGTTTTCAAATAAGCAATATAAAGAACGTAAGGAATCTTACATCCAAAACGTATATAGACGGTACAGCGGGCGAAATAACGATTTCTAAGCTAATATTCATAAAGACTCTATTGACATGAGACGCTCGCTCGCCAGATGTCTGTAACAACCCATCCAATTCACACATAGAAATCAAAGCATAGATGTACATAATGTATTTGTAATAACGATCAAGGAATTAGAGGTAGCCCCAGCACCCCCTTTTTTTTGGGCAGCAAAAGAACGTACCACTAACGTTGTTAGATAAATATTGGCTATATATTGTGCTAAAACACCCCACTACAGGCAGTGTGGCATTCCCCCCCCCTCCCATTCTCCCATATAGGCAGTGTGGCAATCCCCCCTCCCATTCCCCCATATAGGCAGTGTGGCATTCCCCCTCCCATTCCCCCATATAGGCAGTGTGGCATTCCCCCTCCCATTCCCCCATATAGGCATTCCCCCTTTGATTCCTTAGACAAAGGTGTGGGAGTGGATCCGAGCGCACAAAAGGCTATGCATACACTGAAGGACCACTGAAAATTGCGTTTGACTAGGTTAGCTGGGAGTTTCACACACAGCGGGCTGGGTTTTAGTCCACTTTAAAGGACATCTATGGTTTAATGCAACTTTTAAGTACTTTGGATGGGTTGTTACAGACATCTGGTTAGAGTTTCAGGTCAATCGCACCTTTAAAAATAGATCTACTTAGAAAATTGGGGACTTCAATACTTTTTAGCATAATAAACTCAAAGGACCAAAAGTGCAGATATTACACACCTGTATATAAAAGGAATGTCCGACATTCAAACATCACACTACATCCTGAATTTATAAATATTGTTTTAAATATGTTTTTTTTTTTTTCTTCTTTCTCCCTGTAGGGCTACATGACGGCCACCGAGATGTAAGTGTGAACTATGGGAAATGTGTGTTGATGGGGGTGGTTGGGTAAATGTTTTTTTTTTTTTTTTTTTTGGTGCTTCACGATTTAAATAGACTTGCAGGGGCAAGGGATTGGGCAGTGTGTCAGAGCGCACTGCGTTCCCTGGCGCCCCGTCTTTTTTTTGGTTAGACGTGATAACTAGCATCCCCTGAATTGTTCCCACCATGAATAGTAACTTTTGCCTATTTTTACTGCTCTTGCTTCACTCCAATCTCAGATAATTCTTGTATTAGCTGTAAAGCTCCGCCTTCTCTATTCATTGCCATTGTTGTGTGTGGCAATGATGTTATTGCCCCATGTATGCAATGACTGATCTCACACCGAGGGACAGCAGAAATCCGTGTTCCAGAGCGATAATATCTATTTCTAGTTCAACACCCTAACGAGAGTATTGACAGGTGCTTTGGCCAAATATATTGCACACGTTCAGCGGGGTGTGGACCTCTTAGCACCTAAAAATAGTGTTTGACAACATACAGTATGCTTACCATCCTGATGCACTGCCCCTTAGTAATTCACTTGTGTAGAGTTACTCACATGGTGTTCGTTCTCCGCATTTACTTGCAACTCAGTCAACACACCAGTGAACAAATTCCATGTGTGCGTCGGTGCACTATTATCACTATTAGATATATAGAAAATAGAACGTGGTACTCGATGTATTAAAGGTTGGGAACCCCTGTCCTAGACCCAAGTTCGGCGTGGCCTATTCAATCCAGGGCTTCCAGACTGCTAAGTATTTTTTTTATTGGAATCATTGATAATGTTTATTAGCTTCTCATTAACCAAAAATCCATTCATCCTGTCATCGCCTCTTGGAATCCTATCTGCACCTCTTGGAAAGGCACGCCATTTTTGTTCCTTCCTCTTGATTGTTTTTAAGCATTTATTACATAGGCTCCGGACCAGCGGTGCTCAACTGGTGGTCCGGCGTCCAAATGCGGACCTCTGTGCCATATTTCCGGAGCCCTGCCCTGAAAGCCTTGCCTCCTTTACTTGATCAGCAATGTAGTGCTTAGTCTTCCTGCCAGTGTCATGGCTCCCATTCACCTAGCATTGCATTATGAAGTACTGCATGGATGGGAAGTGGCATTGCAGGGTACACAAAAACTTTGTTTTCTTATTGCATGGCACGGCCTGCTTCAGTTTTCATAACAGTTGGGTTATTCCGCCACAAGGTAGCGCAGTGGTACTGCAGAAAAGCTGCGGCATCTCCCGGCCCCCTATAAAAACGGGATCAACCAGAGTTCCCAGTGTTTCCTCTGCAGTGAAACTGCGAAGATAGAACATGGCTCTCTATATTGCGCAGGTGAGCGGGGCAACCAAGCCTGCGGCCCTGCATGTCTATTTCCACCCATTTCCGGACCCTCTGTGCCTCCCAGCCTCGGCTGACAGATCGGGTGAGGGTAGAAAAGCACTAGGGTCAAGTGCTCCAGGAGCGCTGCTCCAAGCCGCAGACCCTGTACCACAAAGGGTAGCCGGCCATAGGCTTATGGTGCGCCTACTGAGGGATGCAAAGTTTCTATCCTGGCTTCTGAGGGGGTGAGTGTTTTCGGGGACTGTTCCCCTCTTTTATGCTTCAGGGGTCCCCCCCCCCCCCCCCCCTGGCCTGGACTCCTGCCGCTGCCTGCTCATCCCCCCCCCCCTCCCTGACTGGTGTTCGGGGGGGGGGGGGTGTAGCGGTGAGTAGTGTTTGAGGGGTCTTTTGTGTGTTTCTGGTGCTTTTTATGGTGGTTTTATTTTTAGCCGCCACGCTGCTTTGTAATACGCTCCACGGCGGGCGGCTCTATAACTAGTGGCGTTTTTTGCTTAGTAATGGCTCCGGTGCGGTCACGGGGGAACTATTTTTCCGCACTCTTCGGGGGAGGGGGGCAGTGTAGGATGACTCTTCATCCAGCCGTCTGAGGCTTGGTGATCCTGTGCTCTACTTGGTCCGTATTCCCGGCTGTGTGCCATGCGTGGTGCATCCCATCTGAGTAACTGTGCAGCGGTGTGCGTGCCGTGTGCCCAAGGTATTGTTGTGGCCCAGGCTGGGCTGAACACTTCTTCTCTTCCCAGCTCTGCACCTCCCTCTGCTTCACCTACTCCCCCGCTCCTGCAATTGGGCCCCAGTGAGGGGGACATTAGCAGGGAGTCGCATTCTGATTTGGCTCTGCAGGTGGCCAGCATTGAGAGGCAGCTTGCCAGGCCTGTTCCTAGGAGCTTTTTCGTCCTTCGTTCCGAGCTTTTTCGTCCTGGTAAACAGTGTCTGGAGTTCCCTGAGCAGGGACATTTCACTGCTATGGTGCTTGAGTGGGAACGTCCTAAAAGACTGCCTGCTGTGCCCAAGGGATTGGATAAGAGGTATCCCTTTCCTGCTGATCTAGTAAAGCGATGGTCATGTCCCCCTGAGGTGGACGCTCCTGTGCTAGGTTTGTCCAATACCTTGTTCACGCCTTCCCCTGACACTACCACTCTGCGGGACAGTGAGGACCGGCGCATGGATCAGCTGGCCTGCCATGCTTTTACTTGTGTGGCGGCTGGGCTGCGCCCGGCCTGTGCTGCTGCCATTACAGCTATTGCCCTTAAACAGCTCAAGCGTCTATGTGATGGTGCTACAGCTGGTAGAAGGGGGGAGGGGAGTACAGGACTCTTGCTTTGCTCTGATTTTGTTGCATTTATCCTTACTGCCATGGATGACGCTGGGCGGCAGGGCCTCTGCACTTTTGGTGGCTATGCGCCGCTCTGTTTGGTTGCGCCAGTGGGCAGCTGCCGCCGCTGCTAAGTAAGCCCTCACTGGACTCCCCTTTGCACGGCTGCGGCTCTATGGGGAGCGTCTTGATGCTTTAGCCAAGGATGGCAGGCTACCTCAGCATAGGAGGCAGTCCCAGCCCTTTCGGGGGCCCTCCTCCTCCCTCTCCTCCTTTTGTGCTCCCAGAGGAGGCCGTGGCTCCTTCTCCGGTAGCCGCAGAGATTCTGGGGGTCGTGGCAGATCCCATGGTCGTCCTGGTCTCTCCTGGGGTTCCAAGCCCAAACCCCCTCCCAAAGCTCCTCAGGCATGAGGGGGGCGCCCTCACTCATCCGGGGGGGGGGGGGCGGATTCGGCTCTTCGCTCACGTCTGGAGGCTCCATGTCTCAGACCGGTGGATTCAGGAGGTAGTGTCCTCCATTCCAATCTTTTCACGGTCCCCAAAAAGGATGGCTCTCGTGAGACCCATCCTGGACCTGAAGGGTTTCAACAAGTTTGTCAGGTTCAAGCACTTTCGCATGGAGACGCTACGCTCCGCTGTCAATACCCTTCGCCCGGGCGATTTTATGACCACCGTGGACATTAAGGATGCTTATCTTCATGTGCCTATCTTTTCAGGTCATCAGAGGTTCCTGAGGTTCGCTCTAGAGGATGAGCATTACCAGTTTGTGGCATTACCCTTCGGTATCGCCTCGGGTGTTCATCAAGGTGCTGGCAGGCGTGATGGCTCTGCTGCGGAATCAGGGCATTTGCATTCTCCCTTACCTGGACGACATTCTGATTGTGGCTCAGTCTTTTCATCAGGCCGAGCAGGATACCCTGGTGGTGACCTCCACTCTCGAGTCCTTTTGGATAGGTGATCAATCATCCCAAGTCTTCACGGTCTCCGTCCTTGCAGTTAATGGGCCTGATGGTGTCCTGCTTCGAGGCGGTACCTTTTGCTCAGTTTCACATGAGACCTCTTCAGTTGCACCTCCTGTCAGTTTGGGATCGGGACCCTGTGTTCCTGGATCAGGAATTTGCTCTGTCCCCCCTGGCAAGATAGTCCCTCTCGTGGTGGCTGGACTCAAGGAACCTTCTAGTGGGCAGGACCTTTCTGCCTCCGTGCTGGGAGACTGTCACCACAGATGCCAGTCTGACCGGTTGGGGGGGGGCTTTTGGAAGTCTCTGCAGTTCCAGGGTCAGTGGGGCCCCAGGAGGCCCATGCTCCCATCAGTGCCCTGGAACTGAGGGCGATCAGGTTGGTTTTGTCTCATCTGACCACACACCTTCGGGGTCAGGCTGTTCAAATTCGCCTGGACAACTAGACAGCGGTTGCCTACATCAATCATCAGGAAGGGACTTGGAGCAAGCGAGCCCTCAAGGAGGTGTCTCTGATACTGTCTTGGGTGGAAGAGAATGTCCCTTGCATCTCAGCGGTCTACATTCCGGGGGTGGAGAACCAGGTGGCAGACTCCCTGAGCAGGTGGACGTCTCGGCTGGGGGAATGGTCTCTCAGCAACAAGGTATTTCACTCCCTGTGTCACCGCTGGGGTCAGCCGGATGTGGACCTGTTTGCGTCCCGTCACAAGCTTCCCAGGTTTGTCTCCCTGTCACAGGACCCTCTGGCCTTCGCCACGGATGCACTAGCAATGCCTTGGATGGAGTTTCGGCTTCTCTGTTCCCTCCTTTTCCTCTACTGGGCAGGGTGCTGCGCATCCTGGTGGCCCCCTGTTGGCCAAGGAGGGTGTGGTTCGCAGACGTCGTGCAGTTGGCAGTAGATCAGTATGTCTTGCCCAAGGATCCAGATCTTCTCACTCGGGCAGTTACGCCATCCCAATTTACAAACGCTGGCTTTACCGGCTTGGCTGCTGAATCCTCCATCTTGATGAAAATGGGGTTGCCTGCCTCTGTTACCATGATTCGGGCCAGGAAGAAGTCCTCGTCCTTTATCTATTACAGGGTATGGCATGCTTGCATTGCCTGGTGTGAGGCCAGGTCTTTCCCTTGTCTGGCGTTTTCTATCCCTAGGATTCTGGAGTTTTTTCAATATGGTTTGGATTTGGGCCTTCAACTTAGTACCCTCAAGGGCCATTTTTCAGCTCTGGCAATTTTTTTCCAAAGGTCCTTTGCCAATCACAGGTTGGTTAAGACTTTTTTCCAGGGTCTTACTCATGTGCGTCCACCTCGTAAACCTATGCTACCAGTTTGGGACTTGAATCTGGTGTTGTCTGCTCCGCAGGATCCTCTCTTTGAGCCTATCCGTGGGGCTGCCTTGCCCATTCTGACTCTTAAGGTGGCCTTTTTGGTGGCTATCACTTCTGTCAGGAGAGTTTCTGAGCTGGCGGCGCTTTCCATCAAACCTCATTTTGAGCAGCATCAAGATAAGGTGGTGTTTCGGATTAAGCCGGATTTCTTGCCTAAGGTTGTGTCTGCCTTTCATCTCAATCAGGACATTGTCTTGCCTTCATTGTGTCCTAATCCTGCTAATTCCAAGGAGCGGACTCTGCATTCTCTGGATGTGGTCAGGGCTCTGAAGTTTATTTGGTTGCTACTGAGCCTTTCAGGAAATCTGATGCTCTTTTTTTTGTTTTCTCTCTTCTGGACCTAGGAAGGGTTTGCCTCCGGCTAAATCCACTATCAGCAAGTGGATCCGTCAGGCGGTGGTGCAAGCCTATTCTGCTAAAGGGAAGGAACCTCCCTTTAGGGTCACTGCTCATTCCACTCTGGTTTTTCAGCACCAAGCTTCTCTTAAACAAGTTTGCAAGGCCGCAACTTGGTCTTCTGTTCATACTTTTTCCAAGTATTACAAGGTTTATGTTAAGGCCTCAGCGGATGCTGCTTTTGGCCACAAAGTACTTCAGGCGGTAGTGACTTGAACTGCCGGCCGTTACTCATTGGGGATCCCACCCTACTTTTGGACACTGCTTTTGGATGTCTCAACTGTTATGATTACTGAAGCAGGCTGTGCTATGCGATAAGAAAAATTCTGTCAGTACTCACCTGTAGAACTTGTTTTTGTTCTTGCATGGTACAGCCTGCTTCACCCCACCCTTGTTATAGTTATTGTTGGTTGCCTCTTTATGGTTATTGTTCGTTGGGGTTTTTACTTTTTTTTTTTTTTTTTTTAACCTTCTCTCCCGGCTTCTTGTCTCACTGCTTGTCTACGCTGGGAACTCTATGGTCGATCCCCTTTTTATAGGGAGCAGGGAGATGCCACAGCTCTTCTGCAGTACCACTGCGCCTCCTTGTGGCTGAATAACCCAACTGTTATGAAAACTGAAGCAGGCTGTGCCATGCAAGAAAAAAAACAATTCTACAGGTGCGTACTCACAGAATTGTCTTTTCTTTTCCCCATCCAATCCTGTCCCCCGCCTCGGCTCAGCCCCCATCCATCCCTGTCCCCTTTTGCAATCAGTCTCTTTTAATTTTGCCCCAGTGCGCTGATTTCTAATTATACACCCCCCCAGGAAAGCCCCCGCTCAGACCTTTCACCGAATGCCTGTAAATGGACCTTTACAAAAAGTGGTTGAATACCCCTTCTCTAGACAGAGGTATGGGAGTTCTTTAGTGCCCAACCGCTTAATCCCTCATTTTGCAATGACACAGCGCACAGTCCTTTTCGCCTTACACTCTTTATTTAAATGGTGTCCTACTTATGTATTCTAAGCTCTTGCTAGTTTTTTTCCTGTAATCACGGCCTGTCTCTTTGGCTGTGCATACATCTGGCCTTTGACATATTATACAGGGGCATCTGAAGAGTTATATAATGGTTATTTATGTAGGATGTGTTGCCCCTTAAACTGGTGCTTCAGCATGATTCAGCTTATAAAGTTAATATATTTTAAGTTTTGGGTCAATTGCTTATTATTCTTTCCCACACTGGGCTGCAACTCTGTTCAGGACTTTAGGATACGGGTGCTGCCATCTTGCCTCAGAAGCATCACATACTGAGAAGAGCGGGATGAAGTACAGGGGGTGGGATTATAGCTGTGCTTTACACAGACAGAGCAGAGTTGGAGTCGGGGAAAGGACGGCAATCCCAGAATGCAGAGCAGCACAGTCAGAAGGCACTTCTGATAGCATGATTTTTAATGTAAGCAATCTGTATGTACATGGTGTGGAAATTCTATAAGATGGGCTCTCAGGGTAAAGGTCCGCTTTAACCCAAATCCCATCGTTTCCTACTGATCATTTTACGCCAAATTGAACGTCCATGTTTTTCCTTTCTGTTCTCCTTCCAGATCTCAGTTGCAAGAGAAGATATTAGCGTCTTCTAGGGTCACCCCCGCTGAAGTGCGGCGTGAAGGAACTTCAACAAATCAGATCGAGCCAAGTACTTCAAAACAGACCGAGCCTTCAACCGGTAGGAAAAATTGGTTTAGTCTTCAACTGGGATGGGATAGTCGGGGCAAAGGGGGGGGGGGGGGGGTTAGATGCTTAATGGAAAATCCTGAGACTCAGAGGCAATCATATGCCTTTGTACATGGCTTTTCCAATACTCACGTAAAAGCGGAACAAAACCCACATTTTTAACTAGCATCTCCATGAAGAGTACCTTTTTGCTAATTTTCACTGCTCTTGCTTCACTCGAACACCTAGATAATGGCACCTGTTTTGGCTGTAAAGCTCCGCCTCCTCCATTCATCACCACTGTTGTGTGTGGCAATTATGTAATTGCCACACTTATGCAATGACTGAAATGATCACCTGTCATCTTACAGAGGGACAGCGAAAAAAACAGTGCTCAGGACAATTTGAAAAGCAAAAATATCCATTTCTAGTTCACCCTAATAGGAGTATCTGTAGGGCCTTTGACCAAGTGTATTTCACAAGTTCAGTGGGGTTCGGTCCGCTTTAAAGCTGTTTTAGCCTGGAGCTCAGGCACTTGTCTGAAAGTTGTTACAAAAACTCCTTTGGTTTAATCTCGGGGCAACTTCCAGCCTTGGGTAGCAAATACATAATTTAAAGGCCTACACCCTACTTGATGGTGCTCTATTTTGAAGAGCATTTTTGGAAAATGTCCCTTGTTGCCCCTACCCTAAGAACAAGGAAGGAAAACAAATAAACTAGAAGCAGGGGGAAGGGTGGCTTAGAAGCTCAAGGAGTCGCTTGTGACTGTAGAAAGATAGATGCATTTCGTTGTACCTCAATGTGATGTGATTTCAACTATTCGAACCATGCAAAAATGGCAATTTGTGTGTCCTGTCCATACGGTCAGCTTCAAGAGAAAAAAAAACTCGAGCAAAATCCGGTGCCTCAGAGCCTTTACCCTAAACATTTGTGGAAAAAGCAGATAAATCCAGCTTACCCAATCCACCACTAAGCGTACAATGCAGAGAGGGAGCTGTGCACTAAATGGCCAGAATGTAGCCAATAGCGGGGCATCAAGAGTGATATACGAAACCGCCCCTTCACCCTCGCAGAATAGAAAAACGAACACCATTCTTCCTTATCAAGAGTGCCATAGTGACAACACTCATAAAAAAAAAAAGCTGAGCGCTCGCCTCATCACTCTAACAAATTACACTTAATATTTGATCACATAGATCATTCGGGGTCGTGCACATACAAGTATATATTTATGACAATAGACCATTAAAGTGCAACGTTAAATACTGCGCTGCAATAAAAAAAAAAAAAAAAAAAAAACCTGCCTGAGGATTAAAAGCAGATGAAGGACTTTTTTCCAAGTATACAGCACGTCCTGTTCCAGATATTCCTTACTCCTGGGTAATTCCGTCACAAAGTGGCGCAGTGGACTGCCACTCCCGGCCCTATAAATAGCCAGAAACCTCCCACTAATTCCCAGTGTTTCTCTGCAGTCTGGACTGCGAAGATAGAAGATGGCTCTCTATTGCGCAGGGAGATGGGCTTTTCAAGCCTTATGGCCCTGCAGGCCTATAACCAACCTTTCTGGACTCACTGCCTCCCAGCCACGGCTGACGGTTCGGGTGAAGGTAGGACCGCACTAGGGTCAGGTACTGGAGGAGCGCTGCTCCGGGCTGCAAGACCCTGTACCAAAGGGTAGCCGGCGACAGGCTTGTTTATGGTGAGCCTCATTGGAATGCCACAGCCCTAATTCTTGGGTCCCCTCATAGAGGTTGTGCGGGTCCCCTTGCTGCGTCCCGTGCGGCTGGCTGGGGGTTTCGTGCTCTTCGGGGGGGGGGGTACCGCAGTTTTGCGTCATGCGCCCGCGGTCCACCCCTCTAGGTACTGCTGCCAGTGCCATTTTGTGGCCTCGTCCTTGCGGTGCGGTCTGGCTGTGCTTCGCTTCACTGGGCAATCTGTCCGCTTGGTCCATGAGTCCCTTACGGGGTTTTATATTTTACTACTGTATGCGCTGGGGATGCTTATGTTGTACCTTATTGTGTGCTGCGTGTGGGGTATCCCCTGTGAGTGAAGGTGTCAGGGTATGTGTGCCCTGCGCCCAGCATGTACTTGCGCTGCAGCCTGGGTCGTCTGCTACGGGCCCTGGTGCTGCGCCCCTTTTGGCTTCGCCTACTCCCCCACACTTGCATCTGACTCCCAGTGAGGGGCACACTAGCGGGGAGTCTCAATATGACTTGGCTTCACGGGTGGCCAGCATTTAAAAGCAAATTGCTGGGTCGGCCCCGCATAAGGCTTCTGACAAGAAGCGGCATTTATCTCCCGCAGTTTCCCTCTTTCCTGTTGAGGATAAGGACCTTACTCCTTTTCTGGCCTTTACCCCCTTGAGGGGGAATTATTCTCCAATTCAGAATCCTCTGAGGAACAACCTAAGTTATATGGTGGTACCGGGTCTCCTTTTGGAGAAGACCCTTGGTCTTCAGAGGACACTGACAAAGAATTTCAAATATGTGAGTCAACCTGTATTTCCTCTCCTGCAGTGGCTCTGCCGCAGCAGGGTGAGCTTTTCCATACTGTTAAACCACGCTTGGATTTCCCTGAGCAGAATCTCTTTAATAATCTGGTGCTCAGAATGGGAACAGCCTAGTAAGCTACCTGGGGTGCCCAAGAGTTGGGACAGGAGGTATCCCTTTCCTGCTGATGTGATTAAGCATTGGTCAGGTCCTCCCGAGGTGGACGCGCGTGTTCTAGGGTTGTCAAATACATCTGTCATGCATTCTCCTGTCACTACTAACCTGCGGGATGGTGAGGACCGGCACATGGATCAGCTGTCCTGTCATGGCTTTGCCTGTGTGGGGACTGCGCTGCGCCCGGTTTGCGCCTCTGCCATAACGGCTATTGTTAAAGGGCTGCTTAGATGTCTCTTAGATGGGGCCTCTGATGCGGGAGAGGATTTTCGATCTCATACTTTGCTATGAATTTGTTGCATATATTCTTTCTGCCATGGATGATGCCATTAGAATGTGTGGTAGGACCTCAGCAGCATTATCAGCTACCCACTGACGCAGCCAAAGGCTCTCACTGGTTTTCCTTTTAAGGGGCTACGGCTCTTTGGTGAACGCTTGGACCTGTTTGCCAGGAGCGGTAGGTTACCTCAACGTAGGAGGCAGTCACGCAGTGTACAACCCGGGGGTGGAAAATCTGGAGGCAGACTCCCTGAGCAGGGGGACTTCTCGTCTGGGAGAATGGTCCCTCAGCAGCAGGGTGTTTTCTCTCCCTGTGCTACCGTTGGGGTCAGCCAGATGTGGATCTGTTTTGCGTCCGGTCGCAAGCTTCCAGTCTGTCTCTCTGTCCCAGGACCCTCTGGCCTTAGCCATGGATGCACTAGCAATGTCTCCTCTGTGTTCCCTCAGTTCCCTCTGTTGGGCAGGGTGCTGCGCAAGATAGCTCAGGAAGGGGTGCCAACCATTCTGGTGGCCCCCTGTTGGCCAAGAAGGGTGTGGTTCGCAGACATCATGCAGTTTGCAGTAGATCAATACACCCTGCCCAAGGATCCAGACCTGCTCACTCAGTGGCAGCTACGCCATCCCAATTTACAAACGCTGACTTTAACGGCCTGGCTGCTGAAACCTCCATCTTGATGGAAAAGGGGCTGCCTGCCTTTGTAGTTACCATGATTCAGGCTAGGAAGAAGTCCTCGTCCTTTATCTACTATAGGGTATGGCATGCTTACATTGCCTGGTGTGAGTCTGTCTCTTCCCTGTCGGGTGTTTTCTGTTCCCAGGATCCTGGAATTCCTTTAACATGGTTTGGACTTGGGCCTTCAACTGAGTACCCTCAAAGGACATGTTTCAGCCTTGGCCATTTTCCTCCAAAGATCCTTTGCCAACCACCGTTTGGTTAAGACCTTCCAGGGGGTTACTCACGTGCACCCGCAACGTAAACCTGTTACCAGTCTGGGATTTGAATTTGGTCTTATCTGTTATGCAGGGTCCTCCTTTTGAGCCTCTGCGTGAGGCTGCTTTGTCTAATTTTATTACCTTTGTCTACCTTTTTATTACCTCTTAAGGTAGCCTTTTTGGTTGCTATCACTTCTGTTAGGCGTGTTTCTGAAATGGTGGTGCTTTCCATCAAACCTCCTTACTTTGAGCGACACCAGGACAAGGTGGTGTTTTTTGTTTTAAGCCAGATTTTCTGCCTAAGGTTGTGTCTGCTTTTCATCTCAATCAGGACATTGTTTTGCCTTCTCTGTGCCCTAATCCTAGTAACCCTAAGGAGCGGGTATTACATTCTCTGGATGTGGTCAGGACTCTGAAGTTTTATCTGGTAGCTACTGAATCCTTCAGGAAGACTGATGCTCTTTTTGTTCTCCCTTCTGGACCCAGGAAGGGTTTGCCTCCGGCTAAATCCACTATCAGTAAGTGGATCCGTCAGGCGGTGGTGCAAGCCATTCTGCTAAGGGGAAGGAGCTTCCCTTCCGCCTTACTGCTCATTCCACTCATGCTATTGATGCCTCTTGGGCTTTTCATCACCAGGCTTCTGTTGAACAAGTTTGCAAGGCCGCTACTTGGTCTTCTGATCATATTTTTTCCAAGTTTTACAAGGTTGATGTTGGAGCCTCAGCTGATGCTGCTTTTGGCCGCAAAGGTCTGCAGGCGGCAGTGGTTTCAACTGCCCGCCGTTGCTTTTTGGGGATCCCACCCTTTCTTATGGACACTGCTATTGGATGTCCTTGGAGTAAGGAATATCTGGAACAGGACGTGCTGTATACTTGGAATAATCCAATTCTGTGATTACTCACCTGCAGAATTGATTTTATAGTATACAGCACGTCCTGTTCCATCCCTCCCTGGTTATCCCTTGTTATCATTCTTGGTTACCTCTGGTGATTGTTCAAATGTTCATTTTGGGTTCTTATAGAAGAAGCTGGGAGAATCAAAAAAGGATAACTGCTTGTCAACACTGGGAATTAGTGGGAGGTTCCTGGCTATTTTTAGGGCCGGGAGTGGCCACAAGTCTTTCTGCAGTCCACTGCGCCACCTTGTGGCGGAATAACCCAGGAGTAAGGAATATCTGGAACAAGACGTGCTTTATACTATAAAATTCTACAGGTGAGTACTCGCAGAATTGTATTTTTATAAACCATTTCCTTGTAATATCAACAATCATAGAAATAAGTTGTGTATGTATAAAACACATTCAACGTGTGATCATTGTTGTATCTTTTAAGCTGCCGAACGTGAAGAGAAAGACAAGTCTGTGGCATATGAGCGGCTACCACAAAGAACAATGACCATTCCCCCAGGTAAGATGCGTTTAAATTGGACCAAAAACGCTGGGACTTAACTTCAATGGCGTGTCTGCAGGTATAGCCTTATCATAATAGCGCACAGAAACCCATGTCCTAGGTTGCAGTTAACAATAAAAAAGGCTCCTTTAACTGTCTTGCAGTGAATATCGTGGGATAGTTTTTGCCATTTAATTATCATACAGAAATATCTGTAAGAACAAAAGGCAACTGAACCTGCCGTGTTATTTTCTTGGAGATGTTTCGTGATTAATATAACAATAACTGCTCACTGTAGGTTCTAGGTGGTGAGTGACGAAAGGAATCAAACCAATGTGTATTAAAAGATTATATTGTGCACAGAATTATGATACGGAACAGTTGTACATATGTAAAAATACTCCAAAATATATATATAACATTAGGACTTAAACTGTTACATTAAACCATAGACAGTAGAGGTTCCACAGGGACTCTGCAATTACATGAAACAATTCCTAAAAGGCCAAGAGTTATAGGTTGAGCTTGAGTTTTGAGAGAGCTTGCAGAGCTTAAAGTGGACCAAAACCCAGGATTTTCATTATCCTTGGTTTTGTCCCTCTTCCCCCTGAGGCACCTTGATCAGGGATGCCCCTCCCATGTGTGAAACCCCCCAGATTGCCGATACCAACTCACCTCTCCACGGACCTACAGTGCACATGTGGGTTCGCGCACATACAAGTATATATTTGACAACAGACCATTAAAGTGCAATGTTAAATACTGCGCTGCGATAATTAAAAAAAAAAAAAATAAAATAAAAAAAAAAAAAACCTGCCTGAGGATTAAAAGCGGATAAAGGTGCTAATAGACCCCCAGACGCCGAAGACCCCTCTTATCTAGAGAAATAGGAAAGGGATCTCAATGAGACATGGGCACCCAAGCAACACCAGAAAATCGTGGCGCTACCGCATAAAACGTCAATTTGCACCAGGTACCAGGAATGTGGATACAAGTTACTTACCAGGTGGTACAGGGTCCCAGCGGTTCTAAACAAATGGTCCCCAGAGACTCCCGCGGAGTGCAGGAGATGTGGTCGAAGGGAGGGGAGACTTGTTGCACGTGTTCTGGTCCTGCCCCAAATTGAAGGAATTCTGGAACAGGGTGAGACTGGTGGTGGAAAGTCTCAGGTTCGGAGATCCCAGATGACCCCGCCCTATGTCTCCTCCACAAGTCAGAGGTCCCGTTATAAAGGTACCGCAATTCGATAACATCGTCTGTTGAATGCAGCCATAGCCTGCATCCCCCAGACATACCAACATGGTTTCGGCGTGTGAAAGATATGAGGTTCGAGAGCCTTATGGCCTCCCGGGACGACACACCCGAGAAGTTTGCTATGACATGGTATGGCTGGATTGCCTTTTCTGAGTCCATGGAGGGGAAGAGCCTTCTGGGTCTGACCTAGATGCTATATTCGGCCCCTCCCTCCTCCTAGTTGTTTTCACAGCGCGTTGTGTTACTTGTACGCGCTTGATGTCCAAAGCTATAGGTTATACCGACAGCCCAGAAAGTGTCATAGCAAATGTTCCTAGAGCTGGCATTAGTGCTGACACCAGAAAGGGCGTACATTAGAAGGTACAAATCGGGCCAGAGACAAACTCACTGGTAAGGGAGACTCTATTTTATCATATGTACACTGGTCGAGCCATTTCTGTATCACTACATTGCTGTGATGTTATGTGCTTAACGTTCCCTTTTTTTTATTCCAAGTATGTCACACACCCCGCTTCAAACTTTAATTATTACACTTGGGTTAATCCACCTGCAGGTGGCGATGTTGCAGAGAAGTCTTGAAAAGCGAGCCCCTCCTGATCTGCAAGATGGCGACAAGTCAGAAGAATGAAGTCTCCTGCTTGCAGGTAGCCGGGGGAAACACCCGGATAGTGCATCAGGCGGCCGCCCCTTCTTGCTCTCGGCGGCGGCGATTGCTGTGGAGGGGCGGGGCCGCGTTGTTCCTTGTGAATGGAAGGGGGCGGGGCTGGGACGCTTCGCGTCTCGGGCGGCCTGCCCCCCTTCTCCGTCCTCCGGTGTTGCTGCTGCTGTCTCCTGTTCACCGCCATTGGTGAGTCTGTTCCTTGCTATTTGCATATGGCTCAGCTACGGGTCCCTTCCTGTTCCCTGGGCAGTTGTCTTGCGCTTATTGTGCTTATGTATGCAGTGTGGAAAACATTACCTCTGGAGTGACTGTTGTCCTTTTCTGTTACAGATCCCGGGTCACATGTTAAAGGGGTCTCCCGGTCTTAGTTACCTGGCAGTCTGGTTTTCCCTAAAAAATTTATCTACAAATTCTCCCACGCGGGACATTAAAAGGGGCATCCCGGGTTGCGTATTGCTTAAATCCCTGGGTACTTGCGAATACCACAATTTCACCATATGGAGGCTTCCATCGATACCGGAAATAGCCCTTTGGGGCAATCCAGGCTGTGTGGGGGTTTGTTGGGCTCTGCTCCCAGGGGATGATGTCATAATTTGCATTCCATGTGCACAGCGGAACATTGTGCGCCAGTCCGGTACTCCGGCCTCTGGCTCCTCGCCACCCGTGTCATCTCCTACGCTTCCCCGCCTGTTCCGGACCCCGTGTGACGTTGTCATGGGTGGGGATTCGGAATCCAAGGTGTGCGCCCGGTTGGCCAGCCTTGAGAAAATGTTTTCTGCTGTGGTTGCTCCGAAGGCGGCGGCTAAGCGGAAACACTTTTCCCCAGCTCCGCCGGATCGAGATGTTGATGTGTTTGGGTCCTTGGACTGGGCCGATTGCCCCCGGCTGAGGAGGGGGAGCTCTTTGAGGATTCGAATGAGCCTGATGACCAGCAATTGTTTGGCGCTGCGGGTGACCAGGCTACTGGGGTGGTCTTCGACACCCCTTCAATATTGGCTCAAATGTTGAGGCGGCTCCCCCGCCTAAGGGTGAGTTATTTGACGTGGACAAGCCGCGCTTGGAGTTCCCAGTCCACGACATTTTGAGGATGTCGTACTTAAAGAATGGGGGCAGCCTACCCGTTTTTGCTGGTGTTCCGCCTAGTTGGGATAAAAAGTATCCTTTCCCGGCGGACTTGGTTAAGTGATGGTCTTCTCCCCCTGAGGTCGATGCCCCGGTTTTGGGGCTGTCTAACACGGCTGTTGCACTCTCCTGACTGTACTACTATCAAGGATGGTGAGGATCGTCGGATTGACCCGCTGGCTCGCCACGGCTTTGCCAGTGTTTCGGCACTTTTGATGTTGGCTGCAAGGTCCTTTATCAGGGAATTGTCGGGCCTTGATCCTGTTTGTGAAGAGTTTAAGGCTCTCAAGCGTTGTGAATCGTTTGTTTCGTTTGTTCTTGCCGCTCTTTGAGCAGCCTGTGGCACGAGCGACTAGTGAACATACCTGTCATGATCACCTTGTCACGGGTTCGAATCCCTACCCGGTGCCTTGATCTGCAGGAAATGCCGTGTCTGCCATGACCGTCACAGGTTGGCTCCTTTAAATATGATGCCACGGTGATGTGTAGTAGGACCGCGGCCTTGTTGGTGGCTATCCGGTGGTCGGTGTGGCTACTGAAATGGACTGCTGATTTTAATTCAAAAAAGGACGCTCCCGGTTCTTCCCTTTTTGGGTTTGCGCCTGTTTGGTGAGAAATTGGATTCTGTTGCCAAGGGAGGTAAGTTACCTCAGCGCAAGAAACTACGCCGTTCCTTTTGGGGGGGGCGGCTTCTTTTAATCCCTCCTTTCGCGGAGCCAGAGTTGGCAGGGGCGCGGTTTTCCCTGTCTCCAGGGGTGCCGGTTGGAACCGGGGTAGAGGCCGTGGCCGCCCCGGTCACTCCTGGGGTTCCAAGCCAAAACCCGCTGCCAGGCCCGTTCAGCAATGAGGGGGCGCCCTCACCCGTGCGGGTGGGGGGACGGTTGCGACACTTCTCCCAGGTCGGGGACCAGGTGGTCTCGGACAGATGGATTCGGGAGGTGGTGTCGTCCGGTTACAAGCTGGAGTTCGAGTCCCGACCTCCAAGGTTTTTCAGGTCTCGTGTGCCCACGGATCCTTTGGCCGCGGTAAGGAATCTTCTGGCCATGGCATTCATCTGCCTGGTTCCGTCCTCGGATGTGGGCCTTGGGTAGTATTCCAATCTCTTTACAGTGCCCAAGAAAGATGGATCGGTGCGTCGCCATCCTGGATCTGAAGTTCCTCAACAGGTTTATACGTCCCCGGAAATTTCGCATGGAAACTCTACGCTCTGCCATCAATTCTCTTCGGCAGGGGGACTTCATGACGTCCATAGACATCAAGGATGCCTACCTTCATGTTCCTATCTTTCCGCCTCCTCAAAGGTTTCTTCGTTTCGTGGTGGAAGATCGGCATTTTCAATTTGTGGCTCTTCCGTTTGGCCTTACCTAGGCTCCAAGGGTGTTCACCAAGGTGCTGGCCGGAGTGATGGCCCTTCTCGGGGCTCAGGGGATTCGCATTGTGCCTTATCTGGGCGACCTTCTCATCATGGCTCCTTCCTTCGGTCAATCGGAGACGGACACCAGGGCGGTGGTGTCCACTCTGGAGAGTTTCCGCTGGGTGATCGACTATCCCAAGTCCTCCCTCGCTCCGGCCAGGGTGGTGTCCTTCCTGGGAATGTCCTTGGATTTTTGTCAACACATAGTGTTTCTGTCTCAGCCCAAGGTTCTCTTGATTCAGGAATTGGCGCAGCTTATTATATCCAAACCTCGCCCTTCCATTGGGATGAGACTGGTGGGGTTGATGGTAGCCTCCTTCGAGGCAGTTCCCTTTGCTCAGTTTCACACGAGGACGCTTCAGCTTCATCTGTTGGCGTCTTGGGTCCGGCGACCGAGGTCGTTGAATGGGCCCTTCCAGATGTCCTCCCGGGTTCGGCAGTCTCTTCAGTGGTGGATGGTCTTGGCAAATCTCTTGAGGGGCAGGTCTTTTCTGTCGCCTCTTTGGGAAACTGTCTCCACGGACGCCAGTTTGTCGGCATGGGGGGGGTTTTCTGGAAGGATCTTCAGTTCCGGGGGCAGTGGGGCCCTCAGGAGGCCCACTTGTCCATCAACGTTCTGGAGCTGAGAGTCATCAGGTTGGTTCTGTCTCACTTGACACAGCATTTACAGGGTTTGCCGGTTCAGGTTCGGTCAGACAATCGGACGGCGGTTGCTTGCATCAGTCACCAGGGAGGGACTCAGTCACAGTGCCCTCAGAGAGGTGTCTCTGATCCTAGCCTGGGGGTGGACTTTCTGGGCAGGTGCTCTTCCCGCCGGGGGGAATGGCCTCTCGATCCCAAGGTGTTTCGGTCTCTTTGTCTCCGGTGGGGGACAACAGAGGTGGACTTGTTAGCCTCTCGTCACAATTACAAGATTCCGACATTCGTGTCGCTCTCTCAGGATCCTCTGGCTCTGGCAGTGGATGCCATGTCTCTGAGCTGGGGGGTCCTGGGGTTCCTTTATCTGTTTCCTCCGATTCCCATGCTAGGCAAGGTGTTGCGAACGCTGGCCCTGGAAGGGGTTCCCGCCATTCTCGTGGCTCCAAGGTGGGCAAGGCGGGTGTGGTTCGCAGACATTGTTCGTCTGGCGGTGGATCATGTCTGTCTGCCTCTTCGGCGGGATCTTCTCACACAGGGTCAACTGCGTTACCCCAATTTACCAACGCTGGCTTTGACGGCCTGGCTACTGAAACCTCGTTAAGGGAGGAAGGTCTTTTGGATTCTGTTATTCGGACTCTTATTAGCGCCTGGAAGAGGTCTTCTTCTACAGTCTACTATAGGTCTTGGAGATCTTATATTGATTGGTGTGAGGCTAGATCTTTGCCCTGTCGGGTCTTTTCTGTTTCCAGAATTTTGGATTTTCCGGGGCTGGACTCTCGTCTCCGGCTGAGTACCTTGACTGGGCAGGTTTCTGCCTTGTCTGTCTTTTTTCTAAAGGCTTTTGCGCTTCATCCTTTGGTCAAGACTTTTTTAGGAAGCCTTTGCTCCCTGTTTGGGATTTGAATTTGGTTCTGTCTGCTCTTCAGGCTCCTCCTTTTGAGCCCTTGCAGGATATTGCTCTTTCTACTTTGACTCAGAAGGTTGCCTTTTTGGTGGTCATCTCTTCTGTCCGTGTTTCGGAGTTGCCGGCCTTGTCGATTCAGGCTCCTTACTTTGAGAGGCATCAGGACAAAGTGGTTTTCCGCTTCAAACCGGATTTTTTTCCCTAAGGTGGTCTCTGCTTTTCATCTTAACCAGGACATTGTTCCTCCTTCCTTGTGTCCTAAGTCTAGGAATGACAAGGAGAGGGTTTTGCATTGTTTGGACGTGGTACGCTGTGTGAAGTACTATTTGCTTACTACGTCTCCTTTTCGTAAGGCTGATGCCTTTTTCGTGGTGCCCTGTGGGCCTAGGAAGGGATTGGCTCCGGCTAAGTCTTCCATTATTAAATGGATTCGTCAGGCTGTTGTTGGGGGCCTATTCTGCCAAGGGGAAGGTTCCCCCTTTTCGTATCACTGCTCATTCTACTCGTGCTGTTGGAGCGTCTTGGGCTTTTCAGCACCAGGCTTCTGTTGAACAAGTTTTGTAAGGCTGCTACTTCTGTTCACACCTTTTCCAAAGTTTACAAGGTTGATGTGCGGGCTTCAGCGGATGCTGTTTTTGGCCGCAAAGTTCTGCAGACTGCAGTGGTTTGAGTTATGCATTGTTGCCTTGTTGGATACCCGCCCTTTGTGGACACTGCTTTTCGATGTCCCAAGTGTAATTCATGTTTGAAGCGGGGTGTGTGACATACTTGGAATACCCATTTTACAGGTGAGTATTCACAAAATGGTATTATTCTAAGTATGTCACACACCCCGCTTCACCTGCCCTTTTATCCTGGATTCTTTATAGGGTGAAGCTTCGTTTACAGTTTGAGGGTTACCAATGTTTTTTTCCTGGTACCTTGTCTTTACTGCTGTTTGAAAACTGGGAGATAAGTGGGAGGTCCCAGGTATTGTAGACCAGGAGGGGCTCGTTTTTCAAGACTTCTCTGCAACATCGCCACCTGCAGGTGGATTAACCCAAGTGTAATAATTAAAGTTTGAAGCGGGAGTGTGACATACTTACTTATAATACCAATTTTACAGGTGAGTACTCACAAAATGGTATATTTTTATGTCCTGTTTTTTCATTGACAAGAAAATCTTTTAATGTATAAAAAATAAAAAAAAAAGCTGATAAAGGACTTATTATACTATACTAATAACCCCCGCACTTAAAATAGCTTTTTTTTATAAACCATTACCTTGTAATATCAACAATCATAGAAATAAGTTGTGTATGTATAAAACACATTCAACGTGTGATCATTGTTGTATCTTTTAAGCTGCCGAACGTGAAGAGAAAGACAAGTCTGTGGCATATGAGCGGCTACCACAAAGAACAATGACCATTCCCCCAGGTAAGATGCGTTTAAATTGGACCATAAACGCTGGGACTTAACTTCAATGGCGTGTCTGCAGGTATAGCCTTATCATAATAGCGCACAGAAACCCATGTCCTAGGTTGCAGTTAACAATAAAAAAGGCTCCTTTAACTGTCTTGCAGTGAATATCGTGGGATAGTTTTTGCCATTTAATTATCATACAGAAATATCTGTAAGAACAAAAGGCAACTGAACCTGCCGTGTTATTTTCTTGGAGATGTTTCGTGATTAATATAACAACTGCTCACTGTAGGTTCTAGGTGGTGAGTGACGAAAGGAATCAAACCAATGTGTATTAAAAGATTATATTGTGCACAGAATTATGATACGGAACAGTTGTACATATGTAAAAATACTCCAAAATATATATATATAACATTAGGACTTAAACTGTTACATTAAACCATAGACAGTAGAGGTTCCACAGGGACTCTGCAATTACATAAAACAATTCCTAAACTGATGTATTACTATTTACAATTGCCAAAAGGCCAAGAGTTATAGGTTGAGCTTGAGTTTTGAGAGAGCTTGCAGAGCTTAAAGTGGACCAAAACCCAGGATTTTCATTATCCTTGGTTTTGTCCCTCTTCCCCCTGAGGCACCTCGATCAGGGATGCCCCTCCCATGTGTGAAACCCCCCAGATTGCCGATACCAACTCGCCTCTTCCCGGACCTACAGTGCACATGTGGGTTCGCGCACATACAAGTATATATTTATGACAACAGACCATTAAAGTGCAATGTTAAATACTGCGCTGCGATAATAATAATAAAAAAAAACCTGCCTGAGGATTAAAAGCGGATAAAGGTGCTAATAGACCCCCAGACGCTGAAGACCCCTCTTATCTAGAGAAATAGGAAAGGGATCTCAATGAGACATGGGCACCCAAGCAACGCCAGAAAATCATGGCGCTACCGCATAAAACGTTAATTTGCACCAGGAATGTGGATACAAGTTACTTACCAGGTGGTACAGGGTCCCAGCGGTTCTAAACAAATGGTCCCCAGAGACTCCCGCGGAGTGCTGGAGAGGTGGCGAAGGGAGGGGAGACTTGTTGCACGTGTTCTGGTCCTGCCCCAAATTGAAGGAATTCTGGAACAGGGTGAGACTGGTGGTGGAAAGAGTCTCAGGTTCGGAGATCCCAGATGACCCCGCCCTATGTCTCCTCCACAAGTCAGAGGTCCCGTTAAAAAGGTACCGCAATTCGATAACATGTCTGTTGAATGCAGCCATAGCCTGCATCCCCCAGATGTGGAGGAGCAAGGTCTCTTTATTAATATATGTACAAAATTTCAAGTGCACTGGTCGAGCCATTTCTGTATCACTACATTGCTGTGATGTTATGTGCTTAACTTTTTTTTTTTTTTTTCTCATGTCCTGTTTTTTCATTGACAAGAAAATCTTTCAATAAATTTATAAAAGATAAAAAGCTGATAAAGGACTTTTAAATCACCTAGGATCTAATATAATAACCCGCGCACTTAAAATAGCTTTTTTATAAACCATTTTTCTTGTAATATCAACAATCCTAGAAATAAGTTGTGTATGCATAAAACACATTCAACGTGAGACCATTGTTGTATATTTTAAGCTGCCGAAAGTGAAGAGAGAGACAATCCTGTGGTATGTCAGCGGCTACCAAGATCATTCACCATTCGTCCAGGTAAGATGCGTTTAAAGTGGACCAAAAACGCTGGGACTTAAACTTCAATGGCGTGTCTGCAGGTATAGCCTTATCATAATAGCGCACAGAACCCCATGTCCTGTGTTGCAGTTAACAATACAAAAGGCTCCTTTAACTGTCTTGCAGTGAATATCGTGGGATAGTTTTTGCCATTTAATTATCATACAGAAATATCTGTAAGAAAAAAAAGGCAACTGGACCTGCCGTGTTATTTTCTTGAAGATGTTTCGTGATTAATATAACAACTGCTCACTGTAGGTTCTAGGTGGTGAGTGACGAAAGGAATCAAACCAATGTGTATTAAAAGATTATATTGTTGGCTCCCACTCTCAACCCGGCCTTATTCCCTGGAAGCTAGCCTCATCCCAACCCTTAAAGCTTACGCAGCAACTCACCCCCACATCCCGCTCCTCTTAATTAGACACAGGCCACGACATAATTACAGGAGGAGTACAGGTAGCTGACACAATCTCCTGTTCTAAGGTGGAGTCATGGGTGAAAATGTATACTAACATATGTCAATAAGCGGTATTGCAGTAGTTGTACTTTACACACTATGTCTAGAACATTTGCGCGAACCCTGTATCCCGTTTCCCCCCTACCCCTCTTTCCTTTTGTTCCTTCCCTAACCCCCTTTCCCTACGTTTTGTAATTTCCCCATAATTGTATAATTGTCCTTTTGTTAAAAAAAATAAAAATAAAAACAGATTACAATAAAAAATTATATTATGCACAGAATTATGATACGGGACAGTTGTACATATGTAAAAAAAAAAGATATATATATATATATATATATATGACATAGATATATATGATATATAGACATAGATATATATGATATATATAGAGACAGATATATAGAGACATAGAGAGGTATAGAGACATAGAGAGGTATAGAGACATAGAGAGGTATAGAGACATAGAGAGGTATAGAGACAGAGAGAGGTATAGAGACAGAGAGAGGTATAGAGACAGAGAGAGGTATAGAGACAGAGAGAGGTATAGAGACAGAGAGAGGTATAGAGACAGAGAGAGGTATAGAGACAGAGAGAGGTATAGAGACAGAGAGAGGTATAGAGACAGAGAGAGGTATAGAGACAGAGAGAGGTATAGAGACAGAGAGAGGTATAGAGACAGAGAGAGGTATAGAGAGGTATAGAGACAGAGAGAGGTATAGAGAGGTATAGAGACAGAGAGAGGTATAGAGAGGTATAGAGACAGAGAGAGGTATAGAGAGGTATAGAGACAGAGAGAGGTATAGAGAGGTATAGAGACAGAGAGAGGTATAGAGAGGTATAGAGACAGAGAGAGGTATAGAGACAGAGAGAGGTATAGAGAGGTATAGAGACAGAGAGAGGTATAGAGAGGTATAGAGACAGAGAGAGGTATAGAGAGGTATAGAGACAGAGAGAGGTATAGAGAGGTATAGAGACAGAGAGAGGTATAGAGAGGTATAGAGACAGAGAGAGGTATAGAGAGGTATAGAGACAGAGAGAGGTATAGAGAGGTATAGAGACAGAGAGAGGTATAGAGAGGTATAGAGACAGAGAGAGGTATAGAGAGGTATAGAGACAGAGAGAGGTATAGAGAGGTATAGAGACAGAGAGAGGTATAGAGAGGTATAGAGACAGAGAGAGGTATAGAGAGGTATAGAGACAGAGAGAGGTATAGAGAGGTATAGAGACAGAGAGAGGTATAGAGAGGTATAGAGACAGAGAGAGGTATAGAGAGGTATAGAGACAGAGAGAGGTATAGAGAGGTATAGAGACAGAGAGAGGTATAGAGAGGTATAGAGACAGAGAGAGGTATAGAGAGGTATAGAGACAGAGAGAGGTATAGAGAGGTATAGAGACAGAGAGAGGTATAGAGAGGTATAGAGACAGAGAGAGGTATAGAGAGGTATAGAGACAGAGAGAGGTATAGAGAGGTATAGAGACAGAGAGAGGTATAGAGAGGTATAGAGACAGAGAGAGGTATAGAGAGGTATAGAGACAGAGAGAGGTATAGAGAGGTATAGAGACAGAGAGAGGTATAGAGAGGTATAGAGACAGAGAGAGGTATAGAGAGGTATAGAGACAGAGAGAGGTATAGAGAGGTATAGAGACAGAGAGAGGTATAGAGAGGTATAGAGACAGAGAGAGGTATAGAGAGGTATAGAGACAGAGAGAGGTATAGAGAGGTATAGAGACAGAGAGAGGTATAGAGAGGTATAGAGACAGAGAGAGGTATAGAGAGGTATAGAGACAGAGAGAGGTATAGAGACAGAGAGGTATAGAGAGGTATAGAGACAGAGAGAGGTATAGAGAGGTATAGAGACAGAGAGAGGTATAGAGAGGTATAGAGACAGAGAGAGGTATAGAGACAGAGAGAGGTATAGAGAGGTATAGAGACAGAGAGAGGTATAGAGAGGTATAGAGACAGAGAGGTATAGAGAGGTATAGAGACAGAGAGGTATAGAGAGGTATAGAGACAGAGAGAGGTATAGAGAGGTATAGAGACAGAGAGAGGTATAGAGAGGTATAGAGACAGAGAGAGGTATAGAGAGGTATAGAGACAGAGAGAGGTATAGAGACATAGAGAGGTATAGAGACATAGAGAGGTATAGAGACATAGAGAGGTATAGAGACATAGAGAGGTATAGAGACATAGAGAGGTATAGAGACATAGAGGTATAGAGACAGAGAGGTATAGAGACAGAGAGGTATAGAGACAGAGAGGTATAGAGAGGTATAGAGACAGAGAGGTATAGAGAGGTATAGAGACAGAGAGGGGTATAGAGAGGTATAGAGACAGAGAGGGGTATAGAGAGGTATAGAGACAGAGAGAGGTATAGAGAGGTATAGAGACAGAGAGAGGTATAGAGAGGTATAGAGACAGAGAGAGGTATAGAGAGGTATAGAGACAGAGAGAGGTATAGAGAGGTATAGAGACAGAGAGAGGTATAGAGAGGTATAGAGACAGAGAGAGGTATAGAGAGGTATAGAGACCGAGAGAGGTATAGAGAGGTATAGAGACAGAGAGAGGTATAGAGAGGTATAGAGACAGAGAGAGGTATAGAGAGGTATAGAGACATAGAGAGGTATAGAGAGGTATAGAGACCGAGAGAGGTATAGAGAGGTATAGAGACAGAGAGAGGTATAGAGAGGTATAGAGACAGAGAGAGGTATAGAGAGGTATAGAGACATAGAGAGGTATAGAGACATAGAGAGGTATAGAGACAGAGAGAGGTATAGAGACATAGAGAGGTATAGAGACATAGAGAGGTATAGAGACATAGAGAGGTATAGAGACATAGAGAGGTATAGAGACAGAGAGAGGTATAGAGACATAGAGAGGTATAGAGACATAGAGAGGTATAGAGACATAGAGAGGTATAGAGACATAGAGAGGTATAGAGACATAGAGAGGTATAGAGACATAGAGAGGTATAGAGACATAGAGAGGTATAGAGACATAGAGAGGTATAGAGACATAGAGAGGTATAGAGACATAGAGAGGTATAGAGACATAGAGAGGTATAGAGACATAGAGAGGTATAGAGACATAGAGAGGTATAGAGACATAGAGAGGTATAGACACATAGAGAGGTATAGACACATAGAGAGGTATAGACACATAGAGAGGTATAGACACATAGAGAGGTATAGACACATAGAGAGATAGATTTTACAGTAGAGGTACCACAGGGACTCGGCAATTACATAAAACAATTCCTAAAATCTATTACTATTTACAATTGCCAAATAGCCAAGAGTTACAGGTTGAGCTTGAGTTTTGAGCGAGCTTGCAGAGCTTAAAGTGGACCAAAACCCAGGATTTTCATTATCCTTGGTTTGGTCCTTTTTCCCCTGGGGCACCCCGATCAGGGATGCCCCGCTGTGTGAAACCCCCCAGATTGCCGATGCCAACTCGCCTCTTCCCGGACCTACGGTGCATATGTGTATGTGGCCGCTCGTCCAATCGGCACACTTGGGGGCCACTTACTTCACGTCATTTAAGCTTTCGTCTAAGGCCAGCGTCTCAGAGCGCGCTGGTGGATGCATCCCCCGCTACCCTCTAACAGGGATCGTGCCCGTCCCGCCCATTCACAATTGCTTGGCACAGGCACGCTCCCTGCTAGAGGGATAGCGGGGATGCAGCCACAGCTTGCGCATGTGCCGTTGGGCCGGGAAAGGTAAGTGTATGTTGCAACCTAAGGGGTTTCACACAATGGGGCATCCTGATTTTAGATGCCCCAGTTCAATGATGGGTTTGGTCCACTTTAATGTGATACAGCAGGCAAAGGTAATTACCATTGCGTCGGGCTACATTTGGCGCTGTTCTAAACGGTTCTCTGTTTTTTAAAATTTAAACAGAAACGAACAAGATATTGAGGTTTACAGGTTCAGCCAATGATCTTCTCTGTCATCCCGTCCCCCAATCGGCTCCGCAGGGCAGGATTGCTGGCCCCTTCCTCCTCCCGCTCTTAGCCCGATGCAATGGTGTGACAATTGATTTTGCCTGCTGTATCACTTTAAACAGCCCAAAATCGGGTCCTTTTCTCTCACGCTCTGTCAGATTGAAGGAGCTCATACTGGTGCATGTCTTATTCTAAGTATGTCACACACCCCGCTTCAGATATCCATAACACATGGGTAATACCACCTTAAGAGGCGTTCCTTGCAGAGATGATGCAAAGAAAAAAGCCCCTCCCTGCTCCACAAATACCTGGGACCTCCCACTCATTACCCAGTCTCCATCTCTGCAAGACGGCAAGCAAGTCAGAAGATGATGCCTCCTCCTTGCTCAGGGGGAGTTAAGGTAGCCGGGGTTGCCCCCGGCCCATTCGTGTTATATTTCCGCTCGGCCTTTTGTTTCCTTAGGGATCCCGGTTTTATTGTTGTGTATGCCTCCTCAGCTTAGGCTGCGGGCTGAGCGAGGGAATAGGAGCACCCACGGTGCTGAGGAGCTGCGCTCCCCCCCGTGAGACCCTATTAGAGAGGGTAGGCGGCGGTCCGGGTTGGTGATCCCGGTTTGGGATGCCCCGTCCCTGAACATCATCCCGGGGGGGATAAGGGGGGTCCCTCCTTAATTCCCTTAGGGGTTGGGGTTGTTCCTGGCCCTCCCTCCTCCCTTTCCCCTATGTTGTGTGCGTGTGTGTGTGCATGCTTTTCACTTTCACTGTACTGGCGCAGCGCGGTGCGCTGGCGGTGGCTTCAGGCGTGAGGTGAGTTTCCTCACGCCTGTGTCTGCCTGGGGGGGGGCGGGGCCGAGCGGCGGCGCGTTGCCGCGGCCTGACTGCCCATTGACGTGGGGTTGCTCCCAGGGGGTGCCCCGCGTGGCTGGGGGCACCCGCCTGGTGTTGGTGTCGGGCGCCGCGGCTGCGGCGCCGGTTGTGTCAGGCTGGCAGGCTGGGAGCCCTGCTCCCTTCCATTCCTCTCATGGCGGGGGGGGCGGGGCCGGCTCGCGGCGCGTCATCGCCGCGGCCCCGCCTCTCTCCTATCCTCAGCGCTGTCGCGCTTCTCATTGTGTGTGTGTGATGAGGGGGGGGGGGGGTGCGCGCTGTATTCTGGCGCGGGCGCTGATCGCGCCTTTTTCACTGGCCACTCCTGCGCTCCCCCCTCCTCTCTGCTGCTCCTCTGAGGTTCCTTCCCGCACTTTCCGGCTGGCTGCTCCTGGCTCCTAACTGTGAGTGGCCCAGTGGGCCCTGTTTGATTACTTTATATAGATTTAGAGGTGACTTTATTTCAATGTGGGTCACTTATGTTTTTCAGGACCGTCTGGGAAACCTATTTATCCGGGATTAGAGGGTCCTTCCCTGTCCTAAATTCCTGGGTTCCATTTTTCTTATCCTCCCACTCGGGACATTAAAGGGGGCATCCCGGGTTGCTTACTGGCGTAATTCCCTGGGTCTTAGCGACCACACAAAATCACCTTTATGGAGGCATCCCCTGATACGGGGGCGGGCACCCCTTCGGGGCATCCCAAGAAGTGCATATTGTGCGGGTGTCCATCTCGGGGGACGATGTACTGCTATGTCTTCCCTGTGCACAGCTAACTATTACCCGGCAGTCCGGATCCCAGGCCTAGGGATCAGCACCGCCGGCCGAGTCATCTCCACCTCCCACCCTGACGCGGGCTACGTGCGTCGTGGTCGAGGGCAGGGAATTGCAGGCCGATATGTGTGCCAGATTGGCAGCCCTGGAAAAGATTGTGTCCTCGTCGGCCGCCCGCAAGGCCCCGGCCAAGAGGAAACATTTGTCCCCGGCCCCGCCGGGGGATGATGGAGATGATAGTAATAATCTTGACTGGTCCGATTTTTCTGTCCCGGAGGACGGAGAGGTGTCCGATGGGTCAGAGGTTACTGACGTTGAGTATTCTGCAGGTGCCGATGCCGAGTTTAGCGAGCTGGGAAGATCGGCGGACTCCCTTCAAGCCCTTGCCTTGATGTTGGAGGTTCTGACCATCTCTCCTCCTGAAACGGAATCGCAGCAGGATGGTGAGCTGTTTGAGGAATCCAGGCCGCGCTTGGAATTCCTACGCAGCGGCATTTTGACAAAATCATTGACAAGGAATGGGACAGACCGGCCCGGCTCCCGGGCATCCCTCAAGGGTGGGTTAGGAAATATCCCTTCCCTGCTGAGGTGGTCAAGCGCTGGGCTTCCCCGCCCGAGGTCGACACCCCGGTTTTGGGGTTATCAAACTCCTCGGTCCTAAATAGGCCTGATTGTTCCACCCTCAAGGACGGGGAGGATAAGCGTATTGATCAGATGGCTTGCCATGGTGTTATTAGCGTCGGGTCGGCCATGCGGCCTGTCTGTGCCTCTGAGATTATGGTGTTGGCGGCCAGATCCTTGGTTAGGGAACTGCTGACGTCTTCCGGACTTCGTCCGGGGAGTAATGAGTTCCTTAGTCTCAAACGCTGTTTGCTGTTTTTATCCTTTGTATTGACGGCCCTGGATGACACCTTAATGATGTGTGGTGGAACCTCGGCCTTGCTGGTGACCATTCGGCGGTCGGTATGGCTGCGCCAGTGGGCGGCAGACTTTATGTCCAAAGAGTCTCTGACGGCCCTACCCTTCGTGGGGTTGAGGCTCTTTGGTGAGACTTTGGACTCAGTCACCCAGGGTGGTAGGCTACCGCAGCGCAAGAAGCAGCGTCGCTCCTTTCGGGGGGCGACCTCTACTGCCCCTTCCTTTCGTGGGGCCAGATCTGGTTGAGGTTCTACATTTCGTTTCTCCAGAAGTGACTCGGGGAGCGGGGGCAGAGGACGTGCCCGCTCTGGATACAATTGGGGTTCCAAGCCCAAGCCGGCTATCAAGCCTGTTCAGCAATGAGGGGGCGCCCTCACCCTTGCGGGTGGGGGGACGGCTCAAGCACTTCTCCCAGGTTTGGGTTCAAGAAGTCTCGGACAGGTGGATTCGGGAAGTTGTGTCTTCCGGTTACAAGCTAGAGTTCGAGCTCCGCCCCCCCTCCAGATTTCTAAGGTCTCGGATGCCTTCAGAGCCCCTGGCGGCATCGGGAGCTCATGGGGGCAGTACAGAGTTTTTTGGACATGGATGTCATGCGTCCCGTGCCTCCCTCGGAGCAGGGCAAGGGCTTCTATTCCAATCTGTTCACGGTTCCCAAGAAGGACGGGTCGATCCGTCCTATCCTGGACCTCAGGCTTCTCAACAGGTTTGTCAGGCCGCGCAAATTCCGCATGGAGACCTTGCGCTCGGCCGTTCAGTCGCTCCGTCGGGGAGATTTTCTGACGTCCATAGATATCAAGGATGCTTATCTGCACATTCCGATTTTTCCGGCACACCAGAGGTTCCTCAGGTTTGTAGTGGAGGACCGTCACTTTCAGTTTGTGGCTCTTCCTTTCGACCTCACCTCGGCGCCCCGGGTGTTCACCAAGGTGCTGGCGGGGGTGATGGCACTGCTCAGAGTCCAGGGCATTCGCTTTGTACCCTATCTGGACGATCTGCTGATCATGGCGGAGTCATTCAGCCTAGCGGAGTTGGACACCGGTGTGGTGGTGTCCACTCTGGAGAGGTTCGGTTGGGTGATCAATCATCCCAAGTCTTCCCTTTGTCCATCCAGGATTGTGACTTTTCTGGGGATGTCTCTGGACTCCTCGCAGGCCAGGGTCTTTCTGCCCCAGGCCAAGATACTTTTGATCCAGGAGTTAGTGCAGCTACTCTTGACAGCTCCTCACCCGTCCATTCGGATAGGGATGAGGCTGATGGGATTAATGGGGGCCTCATTCGAGGCAGTTCCCTTTGCCCAATTCCATACGAGGACGCTTCAATTTCATCTGCTGAAGGTTTGGGACAGGTCACCACTGTCGTTGGACCGGTCTTTTCGGTTGACCCCTCAAGTTCGTTGATCCCTACAATGGTGGATGGGGTCTGTCAATCTGGGGAAGGGCAAATCCTTCCTGGCCCCTTGCTGGGAGACGGTCACCACGGACGCCAGCCTATCGGGCTGGGGGGGTGTTTGGAAGGATGGCCAGTTTCAGGGGCTATGGAGTCCGCAGGAGGCTCACGAGCCCTTCGACATTCTGGAATTGAGAGCCATCAGGTTGGTTCTGTTTCGCTTGACGCATCAGTTGCGGGGCCGGCCGGTTCAGGTCCGGTCGGACAACCGGACGGCGGTTGCTTACATTAATCACCAAGGGGGGACTCGCAGCAGGAGTGCCCTCAGGGAAGTGTCTTTGATTCTGGACTGGGCGGAGACCTACGTCCCGTGTATCTCAGCAGTCTACATTCCGGGAGTGGAAACTATGGAGGCGGACTTGCTGAGCAGGGCCTTCTCTCGTCGGGGGGAGTGGTCTCTCCGTCTCAAGGTGTTTCGTTTGATTTGTCTCAGGTGGGGGTCCCCAGTGGTGGACCTCTTTGCCTCTCGCCACAATCACAAGCTTCCGGTCTTTGTGTCGCTCTCGCAGGATCCTCTGGCTCTGGCAGTGGATGCCATGTCTCTGAACTGGAGGGAGCTGGGCCTACTTTACCTGTTCCCTCCGTTCCCGCTGCTGGCCAGGGTGGTGCGCTGACTGGCGTTGGATGGGGCTTCTGAGATCCTGGTGGCCCCAAGGTGGCCAAGGTGCGTTTGGTTCGCATATTTAGTAAGGCTGGCAAAAGACCAGTTCGTGTTGCCGCTAGGTCCGGACCTGCTCACTCAGGGTCGGCTGCGTCGTCCCAGTTTACAATCGCTGGCTTTGACGGCGTGGCTGCTGAGTCCACAATCTTGAAAGAGGAAGGTCTTTCTGATGCAGTTATTCAGACACTTATCAGTGTCAGGAAGCGGCCTTCCTCTACTATTTATTATAGGTCTTGGATGTCCTATATTGACTGGTGTGAGGGTAGGTCCCTTTCTTGCCGGGAGTTCTCTATTCCCAGGCTCTTGGAGTTTCTTCAACATGGTTTGGATCTGGGGCTCCAGGTTAGTACCTTAAAGGGGCAGTTTTCTGCCCTGGCGGTTTTCTTTCACAGGTCCTTTGCGCTTCATCCCTTAGTCAATACGTTCTTCTAGGGAGCTATGCATGTACGGCCTCCTAGGAAGCCTTTTGTTCCGTTTGGGATTTGAATTTGGTTCTTTCTGCTCTTCAGGGGTCTCCGTTTGAGCCATGCATGAGGCTGCCTTGTCGTCCCTTACTCAGAAGGTGGCTTTTCTGGTGGCCATTATTTCTGTGAGACGTGTTTCTGAGTTGGCTGCTTTATCCATTAAAGCTCCGTATTTTGAATGGCATTAGGATAAGGTTGTGTTTCGTTTCAAGCCAGACTTCCTTCCTAAGGTGGTTTCGGCTTTCCATTTGGATCGGGACGTTGTCCTGCCCTCTCTCTGTCCTAATCCTAGGAACGAGAAGGAGAGGGCGTTGCATTCCTTGGACGTTGTCCGCGCTGTGCAATACTACCTGGTGGCTACGTCTTCTTTTCGTAGGATGGTCGCCTTCTTTGTGGTGCCCTCTGGGCCTAGGAAGGGTTTGGCTCCTGCCAAATCTTCTGTCAGTAAATGGAGTCGTCAGGCCATTTTTGGGGCCTATGCTGCCAAGGGGAAGTGTCCCCCTTTTTGTGTTACTGCTCATTCTACTCGCGCTCTTGGAGCGTCTTGGGCCTTCCAGCACCAGGCCTCTGTTGAGCAGGTTTGTAAGGCCGCTACTTGGTTTTCTGTTCACACTTTTTCCGAGTTTTACACGGTTGATGTTCGGGCCTCAGCGGATGCTGGTTTTGGCCGTCTGGTTCTGCGAACTGTTGTGGCATAGGTTGTGCCTTGTTACCTTGTTTTGGTTTCCCGCCCTTTTATGGACACTGCTGTTGGATGTCCCATGTGTTATGGATATCTGAAGCGGGGTGTGTGACATACTTAGAATAATACCATTTTGTGAAATACTCACCTGTAAAATGGGTATTATAAGTATGTCACACACCCCGCTTCACCCGCCCTTGTTTGGTACTCTGGATACTCTGTATAGGGCATTTTGCGTGGTTCTTGGTTTTATTGTTGCCTCTTCCTGGTCCCTTGCTTACTGCTTCTGTATACTGGGTAATGAGTGGGAGGTCCCAGGTATTTGTGGAGCAGGGAGGGGCTTTTTTCTTTGCATCATCTCTGCAAGGAACGCCTCTTAAGGTGGTATTACCCATGTGTTATGGATATCTGAAGCGGGGTGTGTGACATACTTATAATACCCATTTTACAGGTGAGTATTTCACAAAATGGTATTTTTTTCCCCTTTCAGCTAGGATGTGGGATCTCTTTAAAGTGGCTCAAAACCCACGCCGATCGGCCCTATAGATTCTCAGGCCAATTGATCTCCCCCCCTCACTCCGGGCATCCAAAATTGGGATTCCCCACTGTGTGAAACACCCTAGATCGCCCTATTCACTTACCTTGTTTCCCGGTCCAACAGCGCAAGCACGAGCCGCGGCTGCCTCCTTGCTATCCCTCTAGCAGGGAGTGTGCTTGCGCCAAGCATTTGTGAATGGCCGACACGGGCACGCTCCCTGTTAAAGGGAAGCAGAGGATGCAGCTGTCTGGGCGCTCAGTCGCTGCTCTTAGAGGCGCCGTGGGACCGTGAAGAGGTGAGCTGGTCTTGGAGTCCTGGGGGCTTTCATGTAAGGGCCATAACCCAGGATAGTCAAAATCCTTGGTTTTGGTCCACTTTAAAAGAACAAGATGATGAATTTGCATAATTTTACTAAATCTTGTTTTTTATTTTTTTAGGAAATAAGTTAATATTGATCCTGGGAAATAACTACATTATTAAGGCCATTGAACACGCAACAAAGGCCTCCTACTTAGACTTAGGATTTACGGAAAACAACTGGTCTGTCCGTTGGAATGGAGGCTTTGATAAGTGGATAGGCGCGAATGCCTCGGTGAGGGGGTATAAACAGGCTTCAGTGCCCCCGAGCGTTATCTTCTTTCATGTGGGAGTGAGAGATATTAACGCGACTCGCTCGGCTAGTAAAACTTTAGCCGAAGTCCGTAAAGGTGTGAAACGCTTCATCCAACAGTTCCCGAAAGCGCGGATTATCTTGACGGCTCTGCTTCCTAAGGTGGAGTGGAGGAAAAATGGCCTAGAGAACGTTCGAAAGCAGTTCAATGAAGAAATCCCTGAATTAGCCAATAAGCTGGGGTTGGAATTTGTTGGATTTGAAGAACTACAGGAGAAGATAAATGCGCGATTAGATACGGGTGACCCCAGAAGTAAGCTTACCGATTCGGAGAATGAGATCTTCATTAAACTCATCCGAGAGTCTGTGCAACAAGCCATGCTGAAGGTAATAAAAAGGCCCAACATGTCGTGTATTAAAGTGGACCTTCAGCATCATTTACTGTAAAGCCCAAACCTTCTTGCCTCAGAAGCATCACATGCTGTGGAGAAGAGAGGGGAAAAAGTGCAGGGGGCGGGGTTATAGCTGTGCTTTACACAGACGGAGCAGAGCTGGGGTCGCGAAAAGGACAGCAATCCCAGAATGCAGAGCGTTAGTCAGAAATCACTTCCTGTTTGCAGGCAGCCTTAGGCCTTTGGGTGTTTAAGGGCTCAGAAAATGCAGTAGATGCAGGTAGGATGATTTTTAATGTGAGCAACCGGGTTGGGGGAAACATCCAAGTTTGGCTC
Organism: Gastrophryne carolinensis; assembly: GCA_027917425.1. Lineage (NCBI taxonomy): Eukaryota > Metazoa > Chordata > Amphibia > Anura > Microhylidae > Gastrophryne > Gastrophryne carolinensis. Next base: position 13,511,429 of record CM051240.1, on the reverse strand, counting down.
CTTTTCTGGGTGAGGGTCTGGATTAATGTGGGCAATTTGTATGTACATGGGGGAACATAAAGATAGGCTCTTATTCAGGGTGAAGGTCTGGATTAATGTGGGCAATCTGTATGTACAGGGGGGGGGGGGGGCATATAAGATAGGCTCTTATTCAGGGTAAAGTTTCGTTTTAACCACATGCAGATGTTGTGGAATGTATTTGTAGATGCTGCATTCATGGACTGCATTGGATGGCCATCTTGCTTAACATCCGAGAGCCCGTTGCTTACACATGAGCTTGATTTGAGGGAGCTCTGCTAGCACACACACTGCAGCTGCTTATAAACTGCACATCCAACTACAGAATTGTTAGCTGTTATCTATAGGATTACAGGGCCACTAGGTTCCCTCCCCCTGGGCCATCCAGAATTGGGATGCCCCACTCTGTGAAACCCCCCAGATCGCCCTGAACCTCACTTTCTCTGTCCAAAAGCGCATGCGTAAGCAGCGTCCACATCACCGCTTTCTCTTTAGCAGGGCCCGTGCCAGGCACTCTTGGGTGGCCGGGGCGCAGACACGAACCCTGTTAAAGGGTAGACGAGTATGGCTACCGGAGCACTCTGCTCCTTAGACTAGCCTAGACGAGCTTGCATCGGCGCAGCCAAGTGTGCTGATTGGGCAGGAGGCTGCCAGTGCACTCGGATCTGCTCACCTTAGACAAGCTCTTATATGAAGGGGCGAGAGTGGATCCAAGTCTGCTGATTGGATGAGAGGGCGCACATGCGCAATAAATCCAGGAAAGGGGAAGTCAGATCGGGTGACCTGGGAGGTTAACAGCGAGGGATCTTTTATCCGGGTGCCCAGGGGGCAAGATCAAAACCCAGGATGGTGAAATTCCTGGGTTTTGGTCCACTTTAATCCTTAAAGCATGGGTTGTTAGGCTGCCTTTCTTTAGTAACTTTTTTATTTATTTTTTTGCAGGGTGAAAAGGTGCCTGTTCCAAAGTAAGTTTGTTGTTTCTTTTCCGGGCTGCTGTATTTTCAGTTTATATGGATGGTATCGCCAATGCAGCACCCTTACGCACCTGCCTCTGCCTCTGCTTCTTCTTCTGCCTCTGCTTCTTCTTCTGCCTCTGCTTCTTCTTCTGCCTCTGCTTCTTCTTCTGCCTCTGCTTCTTCTTCTGCCTCTGCTTCTTCTTCTGCCTCTGCTTCTGCTTCCTCTTCTGCCTCTGCTTCTGCTTCTGCCTCTGCTTCTGCTTCCTCTTCTGCTTCTGCCTCTGCTTCTTCTTCTGCCTCTGCTTCTTCTTCTGCCTCTGCTTCTGCCTCTGCCTCTGCTTCTTCTGCTTCTTCTTCTGCCGCTGCTGCCTCTTCTGCTGCCGCTGCTGCCTCTTCTGCTGCCGCTGCTGCCTCTTCTGCTGCCGCTGCTGCCTCTTCTGCTGCCGCTGCTGCCTCTTCTGCTGCCGCTGCTGCCTCTTCTGCTGCCGCTGCTGCCTCTTCTGCTGCCGCTGCTGCCTCTTCTGCTGCCGCTGCTGCCTCTTCTGCTGCCGCTGCTGCCTCTTCTGCTGCCGCTGCTGCCTCTTCTGCTGCCGCTGCTGCCTCTTCTGCTGCCGCTGCTGCCTCTTCTGCTGCCGCTGCTGCCTCTTCTGCTGCCGCTGCTGCCTCTTCTGCTGCCTCTTCTGCTGCCGCTGCTGCCTCTTCTGCTGCCGCTGTTGCCTCTTCTGCTGCCGCTGTTGCCTCTTCTGCTGCCGCCGCTGCTGCCTCTTCTGCTGCCGCCGCTGCTGCCTCTTCTGCTGCCGCCGCTGCTGCCTCTTCTGCTGCCGCCGCTGCTGCCTCTTCTGCTGCCGCCGCTGCTGCCTCTTCTGCTGCCGCCGCTGCTGCCTCTTCTGCTGCCGCCGCTGCTGCCTCTTCTGCTGCCGCCGCTGCTGCCTCTTCTGCTGCCGCCGCTGCTGCCTCTTCTGCTGCCGCCGCTGCTGCCTCTTCTGCTGCCGCCGCTGCTGCCTCTTCTGCTGCCGCCGCTGCTGCCTCTTCTGCTGCCGCCGCTGCTGCCTCTTCTGCTGCCGCCGCTGCTGCCTCTTCTGCTGCCGCCGCTGCTGCCTCTTCTGCTGCCGCCGCTGCTGCCTCTTCTGCTGCCGCCGCTGCTGCCTCTTCTGCTGCCGCCGCTGCTGCCTCTTCTGCTGCTGCCGCCGCTGCTGCCGCCGCTGCTGCCGCCGCCGCTGCTGCCGCCGCTGCTGCCGCCGCTGCTGCCGCCGCTGCTGCCGCCGCTGCTGCCGCCGCTGCTGCCGCCGCCGCTGCCGCCGCCGCTGCCGCCGCCGCTGCCGCCGCCGCTGCCGCCGCTGCTGCCGCCGCTGCTGCCGCCGCTGCTGCCGCCGCTGCTGCCGCCTCTTCTGCTGCCGCCTCTTCTGCTGCCGCCTCTGCTGCCGCCGCCGCTGCTGCCGCCTCTTCTGCTGCCGCCTCTTCTGCTGCCGCCTCTTCTGCTGCCGCCTCTTCTGCTGCCGCCTCTTCTGCTGCCGCCTCTTCTGCTGCCGCCTCTTCTGCTGCCGCCTCTTCTGCTGCCGCCTCTTCTGCTGCCGCCTCTTCTGCTGCCGCCTCTTCTGCTGCCGCCTCTTCTGCTGCCGCCTCTTCTGCTGCCGCCTCTTCTGCTGCCGCCTCTTCTGCTGCCGCCTCTTCTGCTGCCGCCTCTTCTGCTGCCGCCTCTTCTGCTGCCTCTGCTGCTGCCTCTGCTGCTGCCTCTGCTGCTGCCGCTGCTGCTGCCTCTTCTGCTGCCGCTGCTTCCCCCCAACTCCTTATTTGCATTGCTGGACCCTAGAAGTTGGTAATTGCTGGCTGCTTATTTATTGGGCCCTATTTAATGCTTGTTTTTGTCTTCAGGGCATTGCCACAGGAAGTGGTTTCTGAAGTGGTTTCTGAACCGGAGGATGTTGAACGTAAGTAACTTCCCCTTTTTGTCATGGACAATATGAGCTAGCTGACTAAACAGTTTGTGCTTATAGGTAATGATGGCCTGGATTTAGGGGGGGGGGGTTCTCTCTTCTGCAAGTAAAGAAGCTCCTAGCAAGTCATACTTTCCTATAAATGTCAGGAGCTTATTTTAGGAGTGGAGTTCCCGAAATGGGGGGGGGGGGGTGTTTAACATATAACGGGCTTAAATTCCAATATTCTAGCTTCTGAACTCGAATGGGGGTAAAGAAAAAAACATCCGCTAGATGTTAAACCGAAACACCCATTATTCTAAGTATGTCACACACCCCATTTCATTTATTAAACATTACACTAGGGTTATGCTAGGTGGCAGTGTTGCAGAGATCTCCAAAAAAGCAAGCAAGCCCCTCCCCGGTCTATACATACCTGGTACCTCCCAACAATTCCCCAGTGTTCTCTGCAAGGTGGCGACAAGACAGAAGAAAGAAGTCTCCTGCTTGCAGGTAGCCGGGGTATTACCCCGGCCCCCCCCCCCATGGTCTATTTCTGCCCGGCTCTTGTTTTGTGTTATCCCCTTGTTTAATGGCAGCCTCCTAGCTTAGGCTGTAGGCCGGGTAAAGGTAGATGGCACCCTAGGTGCCTAGGAGCTTAGCTCCTCCGCTCGACCCCATATTATGGGGCATAGCGGTGATCCGTTTTTTTGGTGATCCGGACGTGGGATGCCCCAGCCCTCATGCCCCTCATTAGGTTTTCCCCCTATCTTTTATTTCCCATTCTGGAGTGTGTATGTGTTCACTTGTGTTCTAGCGTGTTTTGGGGCAGGGACAGGGACAGGCGGCCTGTGTGGCGTTGGTGTGTTTGGGGGCTCCTGTGTGTCTGTGCTTTACGTGTGGCGGGGAGTCCATCGGCCCGCCGCCCGGTGCGGTGGGCGGGCGCCATGTTGGGGCGCCCGTCTTTGACGAGCGCTCTCCTCAGAGTGGATTCTGAGGTCTGTGCCTCCCTCCCCTCCTCCCCCCTCCCGTGGGGGCAACGGCAGGGTGCTTCAGCCGGACTTTGGGATGCTGGCTGGAGGTGTCTTGGGACTTATACCTATTTATATTATTTGGCCTGTAGTTCTGTGCCTTTTTGTGTGTGCCTGGATTGATTGTTTCCTTTCTTTTCCAGATCCCGGGGTTCCATTAGTCATGGGCTCTCCCGGTCTTGTATACCTGGCTAGGGGGGTTGGCTTAGTGTCCCTTGGGCCTATATTCCCCGGTCAGGGCTGTTGTAATACTTCATTTATAGATATATTTTTCTATTGAAATCTGAGAGGGGCATCCTGGGTCGCTTATTGCGTAAATCCCTAGGGTCTGCGAATACCTTAAAATTCACCTTATGGAGGCTGCCAAAAGATACCGGAAATGGTCCTTCGGGACAATCCAGGTTGTGTGGGGATTGCGGGACTCCGCTCCCGGGGGATGATGTCATTCTATGTATTCCATGTGCACAGCGGAACATTGAGCGCCAGTCCGGCACCCCGGTGTCTGGTACTTCATCGGCTGCGCCATCCCCCTCTCCTCCTCGCCTGTTCCGGTCCCCGTGTGACGTTGTCATGGGTGGGGATTCGCAATCTGAGGTGTGTGCTCGCTTGGCCAACCTCGAGAAAATGTTTTCCGCTATGTCCGCTCAGGCTAGTTAAGCGTCAACACCTGTCTCCTCCCCCGCCGGACTCTGATGAGGAGGTTGTTGAGGATCTGGATTGGTCAGATCGTTCCCTTGAAGAGGAATTGGATGATTCAGAGGGCCAGCAGGTGCTGGGCGCTGAGGGGGACCAGGTTGATGGTCCCGCCCCTGATACGCCTTCTATTTTGGCCAAAATGTTTGAGGTTTTGGATTTGGCCCTCCCTAGGCTGCTCCTCGGCCTAGGGGCCAGTTTTTTGGGGGGACCAAGCAGCGCTTGGAGTTCCCCAGTCAGCAGCATTTTGAGGATGTTATCCTTAAGCAATGGGAGCAACCTACACGGTTCGTTGGGGTACCGCCTAGCTGGGATATGATTTATCCCTTTCCGGCGGACTTGCTGAAGCGATGGTCTGTCCCTCCCGAGGTGGTTGCTCCGGTTTTGGGACTGTTTTATACGGCGGCTGTTCATCTTCCTGACACTACTTTTTTCAAGGACGGCGAGGGTCGCCGGATTGATCAGTTGGCCCGCCATGGTTTTGTCTGTGCGGGTTCGGTTTTTGAGGCCTGTTTGTGCTTCGCCTTTTTTTGTCATTGGCGGTTAGGTCTATGGTCAGGGACTTATGTGTGGATCTTGATCCTATCCTTTTTTTGTCGTTTATTCTGGCCGCTCAGGAGGATGCCATGTTGATATGTGGCAGGGCTTCGGCTCTGTTGGCGGCTATTCGTCCAGTGTGGCTGAGACAGTGGACGGCTGATTTTATTCTAAACGATTGCTCACGGCTCTTCCCTTTCTGGGTTTGAGGCTTTTCGGTGAAAAGCTGGATTCTGTTGCCATGGGAGGCAAGTTGCCTCAGCGCAAGAAATTTCGCCGTTCCTTTCGGGGGGCGCTCTCCTTCATTCCGTCCTTTCGGGGAGCCAGAGCCGGCAGGGGTGCGGGCTTCTCGGCCTCCAGGGGCGCCAGTTGGAATAGGGGTAAAGGCCATGGCCGCCCCGTTCACATCTGGGGCGCCAAGCCCAAGCCAGTTGCCAAGCCCGCTCAGCAATGAGGGGGCGCCCTCACCAGTACGGGTGGGGGGGACGGTTGCGACTCTTCTCCCGGGTATGGGACCAGGAGGTCTCGGACAGGTGGATCCGGAAGGTGGTGTCGGCCGGTTACAAGTTGGAGTTCGAGTCCCGTCCTCCTCCAAGGTTCTTCAGGTCTCGGGTACCTTCGGATCCTTTGGCCGCGCAGGGGCTCCTGGCGGCGGTAAGGAATCGTCTGGAATTGGCAGTCATCTGCCCGGTCCCTTCTTCGGAAGTGGGTCGCGGGTATTATTCCAATCTCTTCTCTGTACCCAAAAAGGATGGGTCGTTTCATTAGATCCTGGATTGCAGTTTCTCAACAGGTTCATTCGTCCCCGGAAGTTCCGTACGGCAAACCTGCGGTCTGCGATCGGTTCGCTTCGGCAGGGGGATTTTCTGACGTCCATAGACATCTAGGATGCTTACCTTCACATTCCGATCTTTCCAGCTCATCAGAGGTTCCTTCGCTTGGTGGTGGAGGATCGGCATTTTCGGTTTGTAGCTCTTCCATTCGGCCTCACCTCTGCTCCGAGAGTGTTCACCAAGGTGTTGGCGGGAGTGATGGCCCTGGACGACCTTCTCATCATGGCGCCTTCCTGCAGTCAAGCGGAAGGGGACACCAGCATGGTGGTGTCTATGCTGGAGAGGTTCGGCTGGGTGATCAATTACCCCAAGTCCTCTCTGGTTCCGGCCAGGGTGGTGACCTTTCTGGGTTTGTCGTTGGACTCTTGCCAGCACAGAGTGTTTCTCCCTCAGGCCAAGGTTCTTTTGATTCAGGAATTGGCTCAGCTTCTTCTTTCCAATCCTCGCCTGTCCATCCGGCTAGGGATGAGACTGGTGGGGTTGATGGTGGCCTCGTTCGAGGCAGTTCCCTTCGCGCAGTTTCACATGCGGACGCTTCAGCTTCATCTTCTGGCGTCTTGGGACCGGCGACCGCGGTCGTTGGATCGGTCCTCCCGGATGTCCCCTCGGGTTCGGCAGTCCCTTCTGTGGTGGTTGGTCTCGGACAATCTTCTGAAGGGCAGGTCGTTTCTGACCCTGCTTTTGGAAACTGTCACCACGGCTGCCAGTTTGTCAGGATGGGGAGGTTTCTGGAAGGATCTTCAGTTTCAGGGGCAGTGGGACCCTCAGGAAGCCCACTTGCCCATCAATGTTCTGGAGTTGCGAGCCATCAGGTTGGTTCTGTCCCACTTGACGCATCATTTACAGGGCCTGCCGGTTCAGGTTCGATCGGACAATCAGACGGCGTTTGTTTACATCAATCACCAAGGAGGGACTCGCAGTCTGGGTGCCCACGGAGAGGTGTCTCTGATTCTAGTTTGGGCAGAGACTCATGTCCCTTGCATCTCGGCAGTTTATATTCCAGGAGTGGATAACACAGAGGCGGACTTTCTGAGCCGGTGTTCGTCCCGCCGGGGGGAATGGTCTTTCCATCCCCAGGTGTTTCGGTCAATGTGTCTTCGTTGGGGGACGCCGGAGGTGGATCTGTTTGCCTCTCGTCACAATCACAAGCTTCCGACATTCATGTCTGTCTCGGGATCCTCTGGCTCTGGTGGCGGATGCCATGGCCCTGAGCTGGAGGGACCTGGGGTTTCTTTATCTGTTTCCTCCGATTCTCAGGCTTAGCAGGGTGCTGCGAAAGCTGGTTCAGGAAGGAGTTCCCGCCATTCTCGTGGCTCCAAGGTGGCCAAGGCGGGTGTGGTTTGCAGACATCGTTCGTCTGGCAGTGGATCAGTTCGTTCTGACTCTTCGGCCAGATCTTGTCACTCAGGGTCAGCTGTGTTAGCCCAGTTTACCAACGCTGGCTTTGACGGCTTGACTGCTGAAACCTCCATCTTGAGGGAGGAAGGTATTTCGGATTCGGTCATTCGGACTCTTGTTAGTGCTAGGAAGAGGTCTTTCTCTTCCGTCTATTATAGGGTCTGGAGATCTTATATTGATGGGTGTGAGGCTAGATCTTTGCCCTGCTAGGTCTTTCTATTTCTCGGATTTTGGAATTTCGTCAATTAGGGCTGGATTCTGGTCTTCAGCTGAGTGCCTTGAAGGGGCAGGTTTCTGCCTTGTCTATCTTTTTTCAGAGGTCTTTTGCAAGCTATTCTTTGGTCAAGACTTTTTTCCAGGGGGTTTCGCATCTGCGGCCTCCTAGGAAGCCTTGCTCCCAGTTTGGGATTTGAATTTGGTGCCTTCTGCGTTACAGGCTCCTCCTTTTGAGCCTTTGCAGGATATTGCTCTGTCCACTCTGACTCAGAGGGTTGTCTTTCTGGTGGCCATCACTTCGGTTCGGCGTGTGTCAGAGTTGGCAGCTTTGTTGATTCAGGCTCCTTATTTTGAGAAGCATCTGGACACAGTGGTTTTTCGTTTCTAGCCAGACTTTTTCCCTAAAAGTGGTATCTGCTTTTCATCTTAATCAGGACATTGTTCTTCCTTCTTTGTGCCTTAAGCCTCTGAATGACAAGGAGAGTGCATTGCACTGCTTGGATGTTGTACGTTGTCAGGTACTATTTGAGTACTACGGCTTCCTTTCGTACGCCTGATGCCTTTTTCGTGGTGCCTTGTGGGCCTAGGAAGGGCTTGGCTTTGGCTAAGTCTTCCATTAGTAAATGGGTTCGTCAGGCGATTGTTGGAGCTTATTTTGCCAAGGGGCAGGATCTTCCTTTTCGTGTTACTGCGCGTTCTACTCGTGCGGTTGGTGTGTCCTGGGCTTTTCAGCGTCAGGCTTCTGTTGAACAAGTTGGTAAGGCTGCTACCTGGTCTTCGGTTCACACTTTCTCTAAGTTTTATAAGTTTGTTGTGTGGGCCTCAGCGGATGCTGTTTTTGGCCGCAAGGTTCTGCAGGCTGCAGTGGTTTGTGTTTTATCTGCGTTATTGCCTGGTTGGATACCCGCCCTTTTTTGGACACTGCTGTTGGATGTCCCTAGTGTAATGTTTAATAAATTAAGTGGGGTGTGTGACATACTTAGAATAATACCATTTTGTGAATACTCACCTGTAAAATGGGTATTATAAGTATGTCACACACCCCACTTCACCCGCCCTTTTTGGTATCCTGGTTCTTTATATGGTGAAGTTTTGTTATTTACAGTTGAGGGTTATAATTGTTTGTTCCTGGTACCTTGTCTTACTGCTGTTTGAACACTGGGGAATTGTTGGGAGGTACCAGGTATGTATAGACCGGGGAGGGGCTTGCTTGCTTTTTTGGAGATCTCTGCAACACTGCCACCTAGCGGTGCATAAACCCTAGTGTAATGTTTAATAAATTAAGTGGGGTGTGTGACATACTTATAATACCCATTTTACAGGTGAGTATTCACAAAATGGTATTTTTTGAAAAAATGGTCGTTCTTCCAAGAGCAGGGGGGCATCCCAATTGCAGATGCCCCCACGCGTGTTACTGGCACAGAATGGAAGATCTCTTACCCTACTTATCGGTCTCCTGGAGAAATCAGCACTCTGGCTGGTGCGTGGACTTCTCCGGGGGACTGAGGAGTAGGGTAAGAGATCTCCCGTTCTATGCAAGCAACGCACATGGTGGCATCCGCAATTGGGCTTCCAAAAAAGCCCTTCCCTCTTCTGGACGTACCAGCCTTTCTCACCCAGGGCCCGATACGTCGCCCATATTCAGTCACTGGCTTTAAAGCGGAGCAACAGTCAAAAATGACTTAAACTGGACCTTCACCATGATTTATTGAAAAGCTCAAACCCTTATAAAACTATTCCCTAGCATATAAAAATACCATTTTGTGAATACTCACCTGTAAAATGGGTATTATAAGTATGTCACACACCCCGCTTCAAGACAATCATAACATGTGGGTAATACTGTCCTGTAGATGGCGATCTTGCAGAGATAACAAAAAAGGCAGACCCTCCCGGCCCATAAATACCTGGGACCTCCCACTCATCACCCAGTATAAAAAAAAGCAGTAAAGATCAAGGGACCAGGAAGGCCAATTAAAACCAACCAAGGTTCGCCATACAAGGATCCAAAAAATAAAAGGGCGGGGTGTGACATACTTATAATACCCATTTTACAGTTGAGTATTCACAAAATGGTATTCTAAGTATGTCACACACCCCGCTTCAAGACCATCATTACATGTGGGACATCCAATAGCAGTGTCCATAAAGGGCGGGGATCCAAAAAGCAAGGCACAAACTTAAACCACAGCAGCTTGCATAACTGTACGGCCAAAAACAGCATCCACTGAGGCCCGAACATCAACCTTGTAAAATTTGGAAAAAGAGAGAACCGAAGATCAAGTAGCAGCGTTACAACCTGCTCAACAGAAGCCCGGCGCTGGAAAGCCCAGGACGCCCCAACAGCGCAAATAGAATGAGCAGTAACACGAAAAAAGGGGGAACCTTCCCCTTGGCAGAATAGGCCCCAACAAAGGCCTGGCGAATCCATTAACTAATGGAAGACTTGGCAGGAGCCAAACCCTAAGGCCCAAAGGGCACCACAAAAAGGGCGTCAGGCCAACGAAAAGAAGTAGTCACCAAATAGTACTTCACACAGCGAACCACATCCAAAGAAAGCAAAACCCCCTCGTCACTGCAGGGCTTAGGACACAAGGAGGGAAGAACAATATCCTGATTCCAAAGGAAAAACCGAGACACCTTAGGAAGGAATCCGGTTTGAAGTTGAAAACAAACTTGTTCTGATGCCTCTCAAAGTAAGGAGCCTTAGCAGACAAGGCTGCCAACTCCGAAACACGCCAAACGGAGATGATGGCGACCAGAAAGACAACCTATAGCGTAAACGTGGAAAAGGCAATATCCTACAAAAGTCCAAAAGGAGGACCCTGCAAGGCAGACAAAACCAAATTCAAATCCCAAACTGGGAGCAAAGGTTTCCTAGGCGGCCGCACATGCGTAACCCCCTGGAAAAAAAGGTCTTAACCAGCGGATGAAGGACAAAGGACTTTAGAAAGAAAACCGCCAGGGCAGAAACCTGCCCCTTCAGCGTAACAAGCTGCAAACCTCAGTCAAGACCATGGTGCAGAAATTCCAAGAACCCCAGGGATAGAGAACGCCTTGCAAGGCAAGGCCCCTAGCCCTAACCAGAGCCTAAATGACAGCATCAGAAAGACCTTCAGCCCTCAAGATGGAGGTTTCGGCAACCACGCCGTCAAAGCCAGCGTGGTAAATAGGGATAGAGCAGCGGCCCCTGAGAGAGCAGATTCGGCAGAAGGGCAGGACTAACTGAACCTCCGCCAACCTTACCACGTCTGCGAACCACACCTGTCCTGGCCACCTAGAAGCCATCCAGAATTGCCGACGCGCCCTCTAGGGCCAGCTTGCGCACCACTCAGCCCACAATGGGAAATGGAGGGAACAGGTACAGAAAACCCCAGATCCCTCCAATTCAGAGACATGACATCCACCGCCAGAGCCAGTGGATCCCACGAGAGAGACACAAATGCTGGAGGCTTGTGATTGTGACGAGAGACAAAATGGCGCCACCACCGTAGACCCCCATTGATGGCAAAGTGACTGATGCTCCTTGGGGCAAAGCGACCCTACCCCCCCCCCCCCCCCCCCCCCCGAGATGACCCCCTGCTCAGGGAGTCGGCCTCCATGTTCTCCACTCCCGGAATGAATACCGCCGAGATGCATGAGACATCACTCTCTGCCCAGGCAAGGGTCAAGGACACTACCCCGAGGACACGCCTGCTTCGATTTCCTCACCTAGTGATTGATGTAGGCGACCACCGTCCGATTGTCCGACCGAACTCGGACCGGTAGGCCCTGCAAGTGAACCAGAACCAGCCAGATGGCTCTCAACCCCAGAACATTGATGGGACCGTGAGCCTTCAGAGGCCCCCACAGTCCCTGAAACAGAAGATCCTTCCAAAATCCCCCCTCAACCTGTACCGGCTGGCATCTGTGGTGACAGTCTCCCAACGAGGGGTCAGAAAGGAACTGCCCCTCGCCAGATTGCTTGGTTTCAGCCACCACCGAAGGGAACGCCGCACCCGGGGGAACATCAGAAAGGACTGAACCAAAGACAGCGGAGACCCGTCCCAGGCCGCCAAGAGATGGAGCTGGAGTGTCCCTGTGAGAAAACGGGCAAAGGACCTTGAACGATGCCACCATCAATCCCACCAGTCTCATCCCTAGCGGGATGGAAGGGCGGGGGGATGGATAGGAGACTCTGAATCAATTCCCGAAGCAGAAGAACCTTAGCCCGGGGGAGAAACGGCCTGGCCTGAGAAATGTCCAGTGACATTCCCAGAAACTCCACCACCCTGGAGGGAGTGAGACAGGACTTGGGATAGTTGATCACCCAACCGAAACGCTGCAGAGTGGACACCACAATCCTGGTATCCAGCTGCACCTGACTGAGGGAACACGCCATGATGAAAAGATCGTCCAGATAGGGAACGAAGCGGATACTCCCGGCTCTGAGGATGGCCATCACTCCTGCCAACCCTTGGTAGCCGAAGCAAGGCCAAACGGACAAGCCACAAACTAAAAACGTGGAATGCCAAAGACAAACCTGAGGAATCTCTGAAAATAAAGGGACATGCAGGTAAGCATCCTTGATGCTTGTGAACGTAATGAAGTCCCCCTGACACAATGCGTGAATGAGCGCAAAGATTCCATACGGAAATACCGGGGACGAACAAACCTGTAAATCCGCTTCAGATCCAGAATGGGACGAACGGATCCGTCCTCCTTGGGCACCATGAACAAAATGGAACAGAAGCCCAGGCCCCGGTCTGAGTGAGGCACCCGGCAGATGACGGCCATGACGGCACCCGAGAACTGAAGAACCTGTGAGGGGCCGGAACTCGAACTCCAGCTTGTAACCAGAAGACACCACTTCCGAACTCCACCTGTCCGAGACCTCTTGAACCCAAACCCGGGAGAAGAGTAGCCCCCCCCCCCCCCACCCACAAGGGTGAGGGCGCCCCCTCAATGCTGAGCCGGCTTGGCAGCGGCTCTAGGCTTAGAGCCTCAAATGTGTCTTGGACGGGCCCGACCCCTGCCCCTGGTCCAGGAATCTCCTCTGGACGAGGGGAAAGCCGAACCCTTACCGACTCTAGCCCCACGAAAGGATTGAGAGAAGGAAACCGCCCCCCGAAAGGGGCGACGCTGCGTCTTACGCTGAGGTAACTTACCTCAGTTTGCCACCAAATCCAAAGTTTCTCCAAAGAGCCGCAACCCCACAAAGGGAAGGCCGTGAGCGACTTATTGGACACACATTCAGCCGGCCGCTGGCGCAACCAAACCGACCGGCGGATAGCCACAAGCAGGGCCGTAGCTCTGCTGCACATCACCAAAGTCGTCCAGGGCGGGCAGTACAAAGCATAAGAATAACTCAGTGCTTAAGGTCGGTAACTTCCTCACTAACCGGGCCGAGCCCGGACGAGGTCAACCATCCTCTAACAACCGACCTGGCCGCAACCAGTACAAGCGCCGAAGCACAAACCGGCCGCCAAGCCGATCCAACACTAGCAAAGCCATCTGGTCAATGCGTTTATCCTCACCATCCTTGAGAGTAGTGCACTCGGGAGAATGGAGGACTGATGAGCTGGACAACCCCCAAAAAAGCATCCCCTTCGGGAGGACACGACCAGTACTTCGCTGCGTCCACCGGAAAAGGATATTTCTCGTCCCAACCCAGAGGGATACCCAGAAGCCGCGTCGGACTCTCCCATTCCTTGCGAATCAAACCATCAAAACACATTTGAATGGTAATTCCAAGCGGGACTTAGACTCTTCAAAGAAACTCCCCCTTCAGCAGAGGAGCCGCCTCCGTGGGAGAAAAAGCCAGGACCTCAAACTTATGAGCCAAGACCCCGGAAGTATCCGAGGAATCCCCCTGGCCCTGTTCGGCATCAGCGCCCACAAACTGCTGATCGTCTGAGTCATCAGACCCCTCAAATATCTCCCCTTCCTCACGCAGGGAGCAAACAGACCGATCCAGGGAGCCGGAGCCCACCCTATTAAAGGCTCGTGCAGCCAAATACAAAAAAGTTTCCTTTTGCCGTGGCCCCTTTAGGCGACGGCGCTGGAAAACAATTCCTCTGGCACACACCACAGGTCGCGCCTCCCCGCTAACGATCCCATCACACGCACGTGTCAGGCAAGGGGAAGACGGGGAGGAGACTAGCGGATCAGAACCAGACGCCCGAGATCCGGTCTGCCGCGAAATAGACCGCTGCGCACAGGGTACACAAACAAAAACACGTCCCCCCAAAAAGGGATATCCCACACCCCAAAACGCAGCCTGGATTGCCCCGAAGGGTGCACAAGCCCAGTGTCCGGGGAAGCCTCCAAATGATTTTTTTTTTGTACTGAAATGTATATAAAATAAGTGTACCTTGCGCATTATGTTAGGGAATTACACAATTATGCCACCCGGGATGCCCCTTTAAGTCCCAAGTGGGAGGATTTTAGGCCAGCTAAGTGTTAACCAGGGACCCAGGCCAGGAGAACCTATTACATACTCAATGGTCCACCTGGAACAAGAACACCAAACACACAATAAAAAACCCCATGCACATGAAGAAATAAACAATAACTGCCATCAGGCCCCTCACCCGACCTAGAAGAATCCGAGGGAAGGCCGCAGGCAACGTGCCGTGTGCAGGAGGAGGGAGGGCGGGCCGGTGCGATACGTGGAAGACCTGGCAGGAGCCAATGCGTCGCTCCCCGCCCCCTCCCCCGTCTCTCCCGGCCAGAAGCCGGGACGGGACACCGCAGATTTAGCACGGGGGCGGGCCGTAGGCGCGCGCGAGCGCCTGGCCCCGCCCCTCCCCGTCCCTCCCGGCCAGAAGCTGGGACAAGACCGGAGTACGCTCAGCAGAGGGGCGGGCCGTAGGCGTGGCGAGCGCCCGGCCCCGCCCCCTCCACGGAGAAGAGAAGCCCTCATGGCTCGCCGCCGCCATTGCCGCGGAACCTCCGGCGCCATGTAAAGTAAAGCACAAAAGTAAAAACACACAGTACACTAACATACACACAAATGAATAAAGGAACCCAACCCCCCCCCCCACCCCAAGGGAACCTGGGAGAGGGGGAATCCAAACCAGGGAAGGGATGGGGCATCCCAAACCGGGATCACCAACCCGGATAGCCGCCTACCCTCTAGTATAGGGTTTCACGGTGGAGCATCAGCTCCTAAGCACCTAGGGTGCCATTCTACCCTCGCCCGGACCAGCAGCCTAGGCTGGGAGGCAGGATAAGATAAAACAGGGATCCGGGCAGAAATAGATAACAATAGAGGGCCGGCTACCTGAAATCCCCCTGTGCAAGGAGGAGACATCATCTTCTGACTTGCTCGCCTCTGCAGAGATGAAAGACTGGGTGATGAGTGGGAGGTCCCAGCTATTTATGGGCCGGGAGGGTCTGCCTTTTTTTTATCATCTCTGCAAGATCTACAGGACAGTATTACCCACATGTTATGATTGTCTTGAAGCGGGGTGTGTGACAAACTTACATTTTAAGTTTTTAGTCACTTATTATTCTATTTTCTCCCACTGGGCTGCAACTCTGTTCAGGACTTTAGGATATGGGGCGCCGCCATCTTGACTCAGAAGCATCACACTTACTGAGAAGAGTGTGGTATAAAGTACAGGGGGTGGGTTATAGCTGTGCTTTGCTCAGACAGAGCAGAGCTGGGGTCAGGGAAAGGACAGCAATCCCAGAATGCAGAGACAGTCAGACACTTCCTGTTTGCAGGCTGCCTGTTCCATGAGCCGTCATCTTGGATGTTTAAAGGCTCATAACCTGCAGTAGATGCAGGTAGGATGATTTTTAATGTGAGCAATCTGTATGTACGGGGGGGTGGTAAACGTATAAGATAGAATTTTATTCAGGGTGAGGGTCCGGATTAATGTGAGCAATCCGTATGTGCAGGGTGTGAGAAACATATAAGATAGGCTCTTATTCCAGGGTGAAGGTCCGCTTTAATTACCCTTTGAAAGGTCAGGCTTCGGCCTTAGCAATCCTTTTTGGGATACCACTTGCAAGAGGTTCCTTGGTTAATACCTTTTTATAATGGGTGTGGCTCACATCCGGACCTAAAGCTGATCCTCTTGGTCTTACATGATCCCCTCAAAATGTTACAAGATATGCTGCATTTGGCCGCAAGGTTTTCCAGTTGGAGATGCTGTTATCATAGTCTTTACTCCTTCCGTTGCGCTGCTGGGAATTAGTTGGCACTGCTCTGAGACATCCCTAATATAAATACTTTCCTGTGTGTTGATGAAGCGAAGAGCGATGTAGGTTTTAGTACACTTCCTTTTTTTTTTTTTTTTTTTTTTTTTGGAAACTCTTTATTTTCACATTTTTTACACGTTTTTAAAACATACAAATAACAGACAAAGCAATCATAAGCGATTGTTCCGTATGTCCATGCTCATTCCGAGCTTATCCTCCCTAGGGAGTTCAAGCCCAGATCCAATGTACGACACCCCTCCGCACATTATGGCATCACTCACCCAATTCATCGAAAACCATGTCGCCACAAACCTCATGTCTGTCATCTCTAGAGGAAATTAGATTCTCAAAACGCATCATTCACTTTACTAACCCAAAGTGTTATAGAAAGAATTTTTCTCTTCACCTTAGTAACGCGGCACCTACCATCTGTTGTGCAGCTGATTTTTCCAGATCCTTATGGGCCATGCTAAATTTAGTGGTTGCTATGTAATGGTTTGATCAGTTGGGGTACCTTCTGGATGATTTTCCTATATTGCCTTCTGCCACTGGGGCAATAATGGTTTCTCCTACCAAAGAGAAGAGCAGTGTAACTCTTGAAATATGACAGTTATATTACAATTTTCTCTCATATTAATGAGTCTTATTCAGGATTATAAGACCTCCCATTTGATATCAAATATGACATGTGTATTGGCCAGAGACGGATAATCCACATATACTCTTCATGATATGTGTTAAGGGATGTGATTGTTAATCTGGGGGATCTGCAATCAAATAGTACGTGACTGAGTTTCTGCCATTTGTCTATGCCCCGTGAATACGATAGATTATATTGACACCTAGCACACCTATATTCACACCTAGCTGCCAACTACCTCAGTAGCTGAGACGGCAAGATATACTTAGCCATTATGGTTGCTTCCTTCTGTTAAGGTGCCCATCCATTGTCTGCATATCCCTCCAAGCAGCCTTACTAATCTACCAACACTAGGGGATGTGGCCAGCGTTCCCAGCCTCCTGGGTGTGTCTGCAATGATGTGCCTACAACCCGCCTCTATAAAGTGATATTCTATAAAGTGATGCCACTCCCACAATATACTTGTTATATTGTAACCAAGAAATTGATGATCCCCATGAATTTCTTAGTTAAACGAACCTAAACATCAAAATCATACAGTCCGATACTATGTGGATTATCGGACTTTGGCCAATATATGTATGCCATGCGTGATATCAAATGAAAGGTCTTATAATCCTGAATAAGACTCTCTAATATAATTTCAAAAGATACACCACTCTTCCACAAGTATCCAGTGCCCATGTCTAATGTGTATGAGTGTCTGAGTCGGAGGCCAACCTAATTAGGAATTCAAGGGGAAATATGCTGCAGCCCAGAAAACACCCCAGCTATTGAGGCAGCTATTGGCATCTAGGATTGAATATAGGTGTACTGGGTGTCAATATAGTCTTATGTATTCATGGGGCATAGACAGATGGCAGATACTCAGACTCGCATACTATTTGAGTCTTCATCTGGGGGATCAACAATTATATCCTTTAACAATATGTATTTTGTGTTTGGGTTCATGGGGATCATGAATTTCTTGGTTACAATGTGATAACATGCATAGTCTGGGATTTATATTACTTTATAGAATGTACCATCCCAGGTCTGACACACCTGCCAATAGGAGAATAAAATACCATTTTGTGAATACTCACCTGTAAAATGGGTATTATAAGTATGTCACACACCCCGCTTCAAACATTATTACACTTGGGTTACTCCACCAGCAGGTGGCGACGTTGCAGAGAAGTCTTGAAAAATGAGCCCCTCCTGATCTATAATACCTGGGACCTCCTACTTATTCCCCAGTATTCAAACAGCAGTAAAGACAAGGTACCAGGAAAAAAACATTGGCAACCCTCAAACTGTAAATGAAGCTTCACCCTATAAAGAATCCAGGATACCAAAAAGGGCGGGTGAAGCGGGGTGTGTGACATACTTAGAATAATACCATTTTGTGAATACTCACCTGTAAAATGGGTATTATAAGTATGTCACACACCCCGCTTCAAACATTATTACACTTGGGACATCCAAAAGCAGTGTCCAGAAAGGGCGGGTATCCAACAAGGCCATAATGCAAAACTCAAACCACTGCAGCCTGCAGAACCTTGCGGCCAAACACAGCATCCGCTGAAGCCCGCACATCAACCTTGCAAAAACTTGGAAAAAGTGTGAACAGACGACCAAGTAGCTGCCTTACAAACTTGTTCAACAGAAGCCTGGTGCTGAAACGCCCAAGAC
The DNA here is from genome assembly GCA_027917425.1 of Gastrophryne carolinensis. Taxonomy (NCBI): domain Eukaryota; kingdom Metazoa; phylum Chordata; class Amphibia; order Anura; family Microhylidae; genus Gastrophryne; species Gastrophryne carolinensis. The sequence continues at coordinate 13,493,330 of CM051240.1, read as the reverse complement.
GCCCCAACGGCACGAGTAGAATGAGCAGTGATACGAAAAGGGGGAACCTTCCCCTTGGCAGAATAGGCCCCAACAACAGCCTGACGAATCCATTTAATAATGGAAGACTTAGCCGGAGCCAATCCCTTCCTAGGCCCACAGGGCACCACGAAAAAGGCATCAGTCTTACGAAAAGGAGATGTAGTAAGCAAATAGTACGTCACACAGCGTACCACTGCCCAAACAGTGCAAAACCCTCTCCTCGTCATTCCTAGGCTTAGGACACAAGGAAGGAAGAACAATGTCCTGGTCAAGATGAAAAGCGGAGACCACCTTAGAAAGTCCGGTATGAAAAGGAAAACCACTTTGTCCTGATGCTTGAATCAACAAGGCCGCCAACTCCGAAACACGCCGAACAGAAGTGATGGCCACCAAAAAGGCAACCTTCTGAGTCAGTAGAAAGGGCAATATCCTGCAAGGGCTCAAACGGAGGAGCCTGAAGAGCAGAAAGAACCAAAATCAAAACCCAAACAGGGCGCAAAGGCTTCCTAGGAGGCCGCACATGCGAAACCCCCCTGGAAAAAAAGTCTCGACCAAAGGATGAAGCGCAAAAGCCTTCAGAAAGACAGACAAGGCAGAAAACCTGCCCCTTCAAGGCACTCAGCTGGAGACCAGAGTCCAGCCCCGATTGAAGAAAATCCAAAATTCTGGCAACAGAAAAGACCCGACAGGGCAAAGATCTAGCCTCACACCAATCAATATAAGATCTCCAAGTCCTATAGTAGATGGTAGAAGAAGACCTCTTCCTAACGCCAATAAGAGTCTGAATAACAGAATCCGAAAGACCCTCCTCCCTTAAGATGGAGGATTCAGCAGCCAGGCTGGCAAAGCCAGCGTTGGTAAATTGGGGTAACGCAGTTGACCCCGTGTGAGAAGATCCGGCCGAAGAGGCAGATCGAACTGATCCACCGCCAGACGAACGATGTCTGCGAACCACACCCGCCTTGGCCACCTTGGAGCCACGAGAACGGCGGGAACCCCTTCCAGGGCCAGCTCTCGCAACACCTTGCCTAGCAAGGTAATCGGAGGAAACAGATAAAGGAACCCCAGGTCCCCCCAACTCGGAGACAAGGCAGCCACCGCCAGAGGATCCTGAGAGCGACACGAATATCGGAAGCTTGTAATTGTGATGAGAGGCAAACAAATCCACCTCCGGTGTCCCCCAGCGGAGACAAAAAGACCGAAACACCTTGATATCGAGAGACCATTCCTCCCCGGCGGGAAGAGCACCTGCTCAGAAAGTCCGTCTCCGTGTTTTCCACTCCGGAATGTACACTGCCGAGATGCAAGGGACATGGATCTCCACCCAGGCTAGGATCAGAGACACCTCTCTGAGGGCACTCTAACTGCGAGTCCCTCCCTGTTGATCAATGTAAGCAACCGCCGTCCGATTATCTGACCGAACCAGAAACGGCAAACCCTGTAAATGCTGTGTCAAATGAGACAGAACCAACCTGATGACTCTCAGCTCCAGAACGTTGATGGGCAAGTGGGCCTCCTGAAGGCCCCACCTCCCCCGGAACTGAAGATCCTTCCAGAAACCTCCCCATCCCGACAAACTGGCGTCTGTGGAGACAGTTTCCCAAAGAGGCATCAGAAAAGACCAGCCCCTCAAGATATTGGCCAAAACCATCCACCACTGAAGAGACTGCCGAACCCGGGAGGACATCTGGAGGGGCCAATCCGACAACCTCGGTCGCCGGTCCCAAGACGCCAACAGAAGAAGCTGAAGCGTCCTCGTGTGAAACTGAGCAAAGGGAACCGCCTCGAAGGAGACTACCATCAACCCCACCAGTCTCATCCCTAACCGGATGGACAGGCGAGGATTGGATATAAGAAACTGCGCCAATTCCTGAATCAAGAGAACCTTGGGCTGAGACAGAAACGCTTTGTGTTGACAAGAATCCAAGGACATCCCCAGGAAGGACACCACCCTGGCCGGAGCGAGGGAGGACTTGGGATAGTCGATCACCCAGCCAACACTCTCCAGAGAGGACACCACCATCCTGGTGTCCGTCTCCGATTGACCGAAGAAAGGAGCCATGATGAGAAGGTCGTCCAGATAAGGCACGATGTGAATCCCCAGAGCCCTGAGAAGGGCCATCAACTCCGGCCAGCACCTTGGTGAACACCTTTGGAGCCGAGGTAAGGCCAAACGGAAGAGCCACAAGTTGAAAATGCCGATCTTCCACCATGAAACAAAGAAACCTTTGATGAGCCGTAAAGATAGAAACATGAAGGTAGGCAGCCTTGATGTCTATGGACGTCATTAAAAGAAGCCGCCCCCGAAAGGAACGGCATAGTTACTTGCTCTGAGGTAACTTACCTCCCCTGGCAACAGAATCCAATTTCTCACCAAACAGTCGCAAACCCTAAAAGGGAAGAGCCGTGAGCGTCTTTTTTTTTTTTTTTTTTTTTTTTTTTTTTGAATCAAAATCAGCAGTCCATTGCCGCAACCACACCAACCGCCAGATAGCCACCAACAAGGCCGCGGTCCTACTACACATCACCGTGGCATCAACCTGAGCGGCAAGAACAAACGATTCACAACGCTTGAGAGCCTCAAACTCTTCACAAACAGGATCGAGGCCCGACAACAATTCCCTGATAAAGGACCTTGCAGCCAACATCAAAAGTGCCGAAGCACAAAACCAGCCTCAAAGCCGAACCAACACTGACAAAGGCGTGGCGAGCCAGCTGGTCACTCCTGCGATCCTCACCATCCTAAATAGTACAGTCAGGAGAGTGCAACACAGCCGTGTTAGACAGCCCCAAAACCGGAGCATCGACCTCAGGGAAAGAAGACCATCGCTTAACCAAGTCCGCCGGGAAAGGATACTCTTTATCCCAACTAGGCGTAACACCAGCAAAAACGGGTAGGCTGCTCCCATTAGGACATCCTCAAAATGTCGTGGACTGGGAATTCCAAGCGCGGCTTGTCCACGTCAACTCAGCCTTAGGCGGAGGAGCCGCCTCAACATTTGAGCCAATATTGAAGGGGTGTCGAAGACCACCCCAGTAGCCTGGACACCCGCAGCGCCAAGCAATTGCTGGACATCGGGCTCATCCGAAACCTCAGAGCTCCCCCTCCTCAGCCGGGGGGCAATCGGCCCAGTCCAAGGACTCAAACACATCAACATCGTGATCCGGCGGAGCGGGGGAAAAGTGTTTCCGCTTAGCCGGGGCCTTCTGAGCAACCACCGCGGAAAACTTTTTCTCAAGGCTGGCCAACCCGGCGCACACCTCGGAATGCGAATCCCCACCCATGACCACGTCACATGGGGTCCGGAACAGGCGGAGAGGGGTAGGTGATGACATGGGTGGCGAGGAGCCAGAGGCCGGAGTACCGGACTGGCGCGCAATGTTCCACCGTGCACATGGAATGCATATTATGACAGCATCCCCTGGGAGAGGAGCCCCACAACCCCCAAATAGCCTGGATTGCCCCAAAGGGCTGTTTCCGGTATCGCTAGAAGCCTCCATAATGGTGAAATTGTGGTATTCGCAATTACCCAGGGATTTATGCAATAAGCGACCCGGGATGCCCCTTTTAAATGTCCCATGTGGGAGGATTTGTAATTATAAAAGGACAATACCCCACTAGCCAGGCATCTAAAACCGGGAGACCCCTTCAGTATGGGAACCCAGAGTCTGCAATGGAAAAGAAAACAGTCACTCCATGGCCCATAGACAAATCAAACATGCAGCAGCACAGGAATAAAAAATGCAAATTATGCACAACAAAAATTAATGGGCAACTAAATGCATACATATTAAAACATAATGACAGAGTGGGATTTGAACCGGCACCGCCGGGGAACAAACACCATAAACGTATGCTCTAACCGCTGGACCATGCAGCCGGCTACCAAATCATTGAGGGAATACTTCCAAAAGCGCTACATCAACAGCATACATTTGCCCAAGAACAAGAAGAAACTCACCACGGCGGCAGAAAGCAGCGCACTCCCATCGCAGTATGTGATTGAGTCAAGATGGGGGGGGGGGGGGAAGAATGAACGAGGAGGAAGAGAAGGGCGGGCCGTCTGAAGCACGCGAAGCGCTCCGCCCCCTTCCGGACACAGTGCCGCGCGAGACGCGGCCCCCGCCAGACAACCGTAGCACGCCACACAAGGGGAGGCAGCGGGCACCGCACGCACATGGCGCCCAGCGTCACCTCCGCACCGCAAGCCGAGGGGCCAGCCAAGACCCTGAACCAAAAACCTGTGCAAAACGGGAGCGGGCAGAACAGCGACAAACGTGCCGCCCGGCCCCGCCCCCCCATCAAGGCAGAACCTACCCAGGCACGGCACCATACAACTGCCAACCGCCTGAGGTGGGGAAGCTCTCCAAACTCCACATCATGTCAGAGTAAAAATACAAGTAAGCACAAGCACACAGTAATCACACTCAGCAAGCACTAGTAATCACAGAGCCCCCCCCCCCCCCCCAGCGCAGGGAGAAGGGAACCAAGTGGGGAACAGGGCCAATACCCATAGGGAGGGACGGGGCATCCCAAATCCGGATCACCAGGCCGGAAAGCCGCGTTGCCCCATAGTATGGGGTCTAGCGGAGTAGCTAAGCTCCTAGGCACCTTTAAGGTGCCGTCTACCCTCGCACGGCCAGCAGCCTAGGCTGGGAGGCTTCACTTTTAAGGGGCATATAAAAAATAGCTGAGCGGAAATAGACCAGAAGGGGGTCGGGGTGTTACCCCGGCTACCTGCAAGCAGGAGACTTCATTCTTCTGTCTTGTCGCCATCTTGCAGAGAAGAACACTGGGGAATAAGTGGGAGGTCCCAGGTATTATAGATCAGAGGGGCTCGTTTTTCAAGACTTCTCTGCAACGTCGCCACCTGCTGGTGGAGTAACCCAAGTGTAATAATGTTTGAAGCGGGGTGTATGACATACTTAGAATAAGGGGAACGCAAAGTGGACTTTAGTTCAGCTTAACGACGGGCTGCTTGGGAAGAATAGATTTCTGGATAGGCAAGTTGTCACCTTTCACTTGCCACATTTTGATCAGTACATGTCTTTTCAGTTTCAGTCACAGATGAGAGAATGGAAATTGAGGAGGATCTAGGCGACCCATCAAACCTTCCAGGTATGTTGAGTGTTGTCAACAATGTTCATGTGTTCGGAGTTTTGTGCTGATGTTACACAACGGTTCATCTGCTTGGACATGTGTCTAAAGGAGATCAATGATTTGTACAGGAGCATTTAAAGTGGACCAAAATCCGTGATGTCCCCCTTGTGGTGCCCCAGTGTGTGAACCCCCCCCCAGGTAGCAGAGTCCACTTACCTCTCCTCGGGCTCATGCTGCAGCTAGAGGAGCCATTTTGTATCCTAGCCACACTTGAATCACTCTGCTTCCTTCAGTTGTGCATGGCCTTGCTCAGCCATTCATTTGTGGTGGGCAGGGCCACGCACAGCCGAGGGAAGCGAGTGATGCTTGTGCGGCTTGCAAGTGCGCCATGGGCTCGGTGGCAAAGGTGATTTTCCTGCGCGCCCTGGGGGGTGTTTCACACAGCGGTGCATCCCTTCTAGGGATGCCCCAGGGAGTAAGCATGTACTGGAGTCCCTTACACTCCAGGGTGGGTTTTTGTCCTGGTCCAGGCCAGATGTTTCAACCACTAATGTTTAATTGTCTAATCTGGGGGAGGACCGGTGTATGAGAATCCATGAAGATCCTACACCTCTACCTGGAAATGCCTAGTTCAGCTCTTCTCACCTAACTTGTAAAGATTATAATTTTTTTTGGACCAAAACCCACCCTGGAATCTGACTCCAGCGCAGGCATACTTGCTCCCCCCCCCCCCCCCGGGGCATCCAGATTCGGGATGGCCCACTGTAACAAACCAACACCCCCCCCCCCAGTGTGTCCCAAAAACTCACCTCTGATCCTAGTCCAAAGATGCATTCGTGAGCAGTGGCCACATGCCCACTATCCCTTTAGCCGGGTGCGTGCCCGCACCAGGCATTTGTGAATGGACTGCGTGGGCATGCTCCCTTTTAAAGGGTAGCGGGTATGCGGCCACCTGTGCGCTTGGATCTGCTTGCCTTATACCAGCTCTAGGATGAAGGGACGGGAGTGAATCCGAGCGCGCCACTGGACGTGAGGTGCCTGTTCGCTGTAGGACCAAGGAAGGGTGAGTGTGATCGGGTGACCTTGGGGGTTTCACACAGCGGAGCATTCCTGATCGGGGGGAAAGAACAAAACCCTGGATAGTAAAATCCTTGGGTTTTGGTCCACTTTAAGCGGTTACACGCAAAGCCCCCTAGATGTCCGAATCACTGTTCTGCTGATGCTTGATAGAACTTTGTGCCATTTCTGTTACTGTAGCCTGGTGACCATAACCCAAGATCTTAAACCCAGCCCTGGTGACCAGGCCCCATCAATGGATCAAGCATAGGTTTAAGCTGTAGCTCCTGGTTAATATTTATAGATTTATAGGCAAAGTGTAAGCAGATCAGATCTCAGAGCTTTAGAAAAGAGGGAAGACAGGAAAACAATTACCCAATTGCGAAGTCATGTGACTTCAAACTGAGAGCCTGACAGTGAGGGTCTACTGGAATTTTTCCTTTTATTGCGCCCTGTAGTATCAAGGACAGCATGTGCGGACTACAAGGGCCAGAATGAGTGCCCATCATTCTCTCTTCTGAGCTTTCGTACTATGTTGTACACCTTCTTGCAGCACGAACCCAGAATGGTGCTAACCAATGTCCGGTATAGCCCTGGAACCTTATCTAATACTGGAAGCTTTGTGCAAGGTTAATCTGGGGTCTTATTTCAAAGAGAAGGGAAACTGTAGTTTCCCCCTTTTACAAAGCCCCTGTAATCGCAGTACATGAGTGTTCAAGCTAATTCAAACAACCTTTGTCTCCTGTCCTGCCCCCATAGGGGTTCAGCTATGTGTGGCAGCCCTTCATGTCGGCCGTGGGAGCAGAAGAAGAAAAACCATCCCCCAAGTTCCCTGCTTAAAGTGGACCAACACCCAGGATTTTCACTATTTAATAATTCATAAATATTTGAGCTCATAAACATTTCCCCCGGAACCTTGTTTCAGCAGTCTATTCTTATGCTTCCTCCACGATTGCTTTTAAGTTGATGACGAAGTTCGCTGGTCACAGTGAAGTCTGCTGGCGGTACCTGTTTTGTTGTGAAACCCCCCAGAAAGCCCCAAAAACTCACCTGACCTCGCTCCACCAATCACCGCCGACGGACAAGGTGAGAGCGGCCGCCGCCGCCTCACTCGTCCCTCTTGCAGGGAGCGCGCACGCGACGGCCATTCAAATGGCCGGCGCGGGTGCGCGAGAAGCGGCGGTGGCCCGCGCACGTGCCGTTGGTACGAGGAACAAGTAGGATTTTCGGGCGTCCTGGGTGGTTTCACACAGCGGGGCACCCCCAATCGGGGTGCCCCGCAGGCAGGGAGCTGATCGGCCGGGAATCTTAGATTCCCGGGCCGATCAGCAGTGGGTGTTGGTCCACTTTAAATATTATTCCTTTAGTCCACCCAAATGTTTCCTCCCACTCCAGTCCTCATTCTTTCTGTCGTGAAATACAATCTCCTTAGCCTACACACAACAGATGGTTCAAGTTAAATGGGCTGAGTCCATACGTCAAGTGATTCCTGAGTGGGAACTGAGAAAGAACCCAAACATTATCTATAAGTCTGCATATAACTTTAATCAAATGCTTCAATGAGGTCCGAAGACTGATGCAATTCACAGGAGTAAACCTTTAAATTCTATGGACATGTCAAAATGATATGCTTAGAATTTCCTTTGAATCGGCCACCTCCAGATAAAAACCATGATAAAACGACACATCCATGATAAAGGTGCACATCCACAGCTTCCACATTCATCCAAATTACCTAAATATCAGTAATATTAGTAATTTAATAATTCATAAATATTTGAGCTCATAAACATTTCCTCCGGAACCTTCTTTCAGCAGCCCATTCTTATGCTTCCTCCACGATTGCTTTTAAGTTGATGACTAAGTTTGCTGGTCACAGTGAAGTCTGCTGGTGGTACCTGTTTTGTTGGTTAACTCATTAATTCTGTGTTTGTGTTTCAGAACATAACATTTTGATAATTGGGGATGCTCAAATCCGTGCTATCCAGATGTATGCCTTAAATAGCCCTTGGGGCCAGAATCTTGGACTTGAGAAGCGTAACTGGACTCTACATTGGTTGTGCCAAACCATGCGTTGGTCTGAATTTCAGACAAAAGTTCAAACTGCATGCCATGTATTGGGAACACCAAGTGCCATCTTCATCCATCTAGGTGGCAACGACCTGGGGCATTGTCGCAATAAGAAGCTCATTGGGGATGTCCGTTCATGTTTGGGTCAACTTGCCGTTGTCCTTCCGAACACGCAGATGGTTTTCTCACCGATCCTCTCTAGAGTGGAATGGATGAACAAACCCCTGGATGATTGTCGCAAGAAGTTCAATGAATCTATTGCTTCATTTGTTAAAAAATGTGGATATGAAACGGCCATACATGATAAACTGGACAAGATGCGCATGGCTCGATTTAAAAGAGGGGACCAGACTTGGGGCCTTTCAGATGTTGAGAAGGAACGCTTTGTAAGGGATCTCAGAGAGTCCTTACTGACGGCAATGTTGAAGGTAATTAGAATGGCAGCTCTAGTCTGTTGTGCTTTAGATTGGTTTTATCTGTTTGAATGTTGGTGTGATGTAATGCACAGGGGAAAGGGGACTTTTACAACTTCTGCCTCTCTGTAATATATGGTAATATATGTTTTCAATATCGTATGGTAACAGTTGTACCCACCTTGGCCTAGAGATAATGGAAGCTGAACACGTCCTGACTATCGCTTGTCCCCCCACAAAGTCCCTTCTGCAGCTCTAGCACATGTTGGGTCTTTACAGTTTGACACAACATTGCTACAGCATGTTGGGTCAATAAATATTAGATAAGGCTCTTCCCCTCCTCTTGCAACTTCTCTTCTGTACCCGTAACACATGTTGAAATATTACAGCTTGACTCAAGTTGTGCTACTGCATTTTGGGTCAGTACAGTTTGGATATTGCTCTTTCATCACCTGCCAAAGTCCCTTCTGTGGCTGTAGCACATGTTGGGTCAATTCAGCTTCACCCAACATTGCTACAGCATTTAAGAGAAGTACATTCTCCAATGGCTCGCCCCCTTCTGTAGCTGTAGCATTTGTTAGGTCCTACAACTTGACCCAAGTATAATACAACATTATACGTCAATACTTCACGAATAAGGCTCATCTCCTGCTTGCCAAGTCGTTTCTGTAGCTGTAGCATACGTTGAGTCCTACAGCTTGACCGGTGTGTACGACAGCATGCTGGGTCAATACTTTCTGAATAAGGCTTATCTGCTGCCTGCAATGTCTCTTCTTTAGCTGTGACATGTTCGGTTCTACAGCGTGACCCAACCTGTGCTACAGAATGTTAGGTGGATACATCTTGAATAATTCTCGGCTCCCTCACCCCGCCTGAGAAGTCTGTTCTGCAGCTGTAGCCTATGTATGGATACAACTTTACCCAAGTATCATACAGCATTATACATCAATACTTCCCGAAAGCAGGCAGGAAACGAGCCATAAAATCCCTTTTGTAACATGTTGGCTCCTACAGCTTGACCCAAGTATAATACAGCATTACACCTCAATACTTTCCAAATGCAGGCAGGAGATAAGCATTTAAGTCCTTTCTGTAACTGTAGAATATGACCTGTGTGTACTACAGCATGCTGGCTCAATACTTCCCGAATAAGGCTCATCTCCTGCCTGAAAAGTCCTTTTTGTAGCTGTGACACGTTTGGTTCTACAGCTTATCCCAACCTGTGCTACAGAATGTTAGGTCAATACGTCCTGGATAAGGCTCGCCTCTCACCCCGTCTGAGAGGTCCTTCTGTAGCTGTAGCATATGTAGCGTCCTACAGCTTGACCTAAGTATAATAGAGCATTATACATCAATACTTCCCGAATGCAGGCAGGAGACGAGCCTTAAAACCCCTTTCTGTAGCATATTTTGGGTCCTACAGCTTGACCTAAGTTTATTACAGCATGTTGGGTCAATACTTCCCGAATAAGGGTAGTCTCCTGCCTGACAAATCCCTTTAGCATATGTTGGGTCTTACAGCAATATACTTCAACACTTCCCGAATAAGGCTGCTGTCTGCCAAGTCCCTTCGGTAGCTGTAGCATATGTTGAGTCCTACAGCTTGACCTATGTGTACTAAAGCATGTTGGGGTCAATATTTCCCGAAAATAAGGCTTGTCTCCTGCCTGCAAAGTCCCTTATTCTAAGTATACAGCAGGTCCTGTTCCAGAATATTCCTTACTCCTGGGTAATGCATCCACAAGATGGCGCTGGACTGCAGAAAACAGCTTGTGGCTTTTCCTGGCCCTATATGTCAGGGAGCTCCCACAAAATCCCTAGTTCCTTCTGCAGTCTGGACTGCGAAGATAGAAGATAGCTCTCTGTGGCGCAGGTGAGTGGGGCTTATATGTCTGCGGCCCTGCAAGACTATTCCCACCCGTTCCGTCCTATTTACTGCCTCCCAGCTTCAGCTGATAAGGTTCGGGTGAAGGTAGGTTAGCTAGCACCAATGGTGCTGAGGAGCTAGGCCCCTACCGCAGTCCCCCACCAAAGGGTAGGCGGTTTAGGCTGATGGTGAGCCTTCAGGGGATGCCCCTCCCGCAGCGTTGGCCCACGCCCCGTGTAGCGGTGGACCCTGTCCAAAGGGTCGCCATCCTCCCTCGTTCCCCCCCTTAGACCGGGGGGAAAGGGGGGGGTGTGCGTATGGCGGCCTCAGTGTACTCTACTACACGCTTATGGCCTTAGTCTTTCCCTTGACTGGGAATGGTTGTCAGAGCCGCGCTTTTGCCTTTATATTGTATTGGTCGCCGCCGCGCTTTCCCGTATTATCTGTACTGCTGCGTCTCCTTTAGTGTTGTAGTGGCTCTTCTGGGGTAATCCACTCGATCAATTCCTTTTTTGTGTGTCATTCCCCTGCTGTCTACATTGACTATGGGTTTGGAGCTTCGCGCTCTCCGGGGGGGCGGGGCCCTGGCTTGGCGCGCTCCGCGTCACGGCCAGCTCTGGCCCGCCCTTCGAGGTTCACTTGGCGCCATTTTACTGCTAGTCTGCACGCGTGGTGAAGATCATCCTCCCCCCTCGGTCTGTAAGTGCCCTCGCGGGTGATTTTCTTTATTCCTTCTTTCTTGCGCATGGCTCTGACATCTTTGTTCCCTTTGTCTTTCAGACCGTGGAATCCGGTGGCTTCTCCCGGCCCGGTGTAGCTCCCAGTTGGGCCTATTAAAAAATTACTCCCACTTCCCTGCTGGTTATTGGGGCATCCAGGGTAGCTTACAGCGTCAATCCCTACTGGCCTATTGTGCCGATTAATCACCATATGGAGGCATCCCAGGATAATGCGACCGGGGTTCCTTCGGGACAAGCCCGGCTGTGTGTAGCTTGTGAGGTCTTACCTAGCAGCGGTGACAATGCACGGGTCTGTGTTCCTTGTGCACAGCAGGCGCTATCGGTTCTTCCCGCCTCTTCTGAGGCTGGGCCTGCACCTCGCCTCACTTCACCTACTCCCCCAAGCCTTAGACTAACACCCAATACAAGCGGGGATTTTCATCCTGATATGGCTATTATCATCCTGATATGGCCAGTGTTAAAAAATTGCTTGCTAGCGCGTAAGGCCACCGCAAAGAAGCGGCATTTAACCCCTGAATCTGCTCTTTTCCCTCCGGAATCTGATGAGTTGTTGCATTCTTATGGCCATACCCCCTCGGACAAAGGGGAGCTGTTCTCTGACTCGGGGTCATCCGACGAGAAGTCAAGGGGTCATGACGAGTCTGGGTCCGAGCACTGGACCCCGAATGATAGACAGGCTGCTGGTTCAGATTTTTGAGGTGTTGTCAATTTCTCCCCCTGTTGCGGCTCCCAGGCAAAGGGGTGAGCTCTTTCATACTGCTAAGGCTCGTTTGGAATTTCCCGAGCAAAACCATTTCAATAACCTCGTGCTTAAAGAATGGGAACATCCCAGTAGACTCCCCGGGATCCCTAAGAGTTTGGACAGGAAGTATCCCTTCCCTGCTGACATGGTTAAGTGCTGGTCATCGCCCCCTGAGGTTGATGCTCCTATTTTCTAGGGTTGTCCAACACCTCTATTATGCACTCCCCTGACACTACTACGCTGCGGGACTCTGAGGACCGGCGTATTGACCAATTGGCATGCCATGCCTTTGCATTTGGGGGGGCGGCTCTGCGCCCGGTTTGTGCCTTAGCCATTACGGCAGTGACGCTCAGGACCATGGTCAGGAATGCACTCGATGGCCCAGACGAGCTGCCACCTGATATTATCAATGCACTGTCTCACTGTGATGTGTTTGTGAACTTTATCCTGTCTGCATCGGATGATGCTATTAGGATGTGTGCCAGATCTTCTGCCCTTGCGGTAGCTATACACCGCGCGGTTTGGTTGCGCCAGTGGGCTGCTGACAATGCTGCTAAGAGAGCCCCTACTGGGCTCCCATTTAAGGGGCTGCGCCTGTTTGGGGACCGCCTAGACCTCTTCGCCAAAGGAGGCAAGTTACCCCAGCCCAGGCGGCAGACTCGGCCCTTTCGGGGCCAGGGCACCCTTTCAATCCCCTACCGTGGGGCTAAACAGGGAAAAGGGGTGTCCTTCGCTGGGTCCCGCGCAGATTCCTGGCTCAGGAACAGTGGACGCCGTCCTGGTTCCTCCTGGGGAGCCAAGCCCCCTCGGGCATGGAGGGGCGCCCTCGCCCGTCAGGGACGTCTGCAGCACTTCGAGCATTTCTGGAGACGCCATGTCTCAGACCGATGGATTCAGGAGGTAGTGTCCTCCGGCTACAAGATAGAATTTGCTGTGCGGCCCCCCACCAGATTCATTGGGTCCCGGATCCCACAGGACCCGGCTTCAGCTCAGGTCTTGTTGCTGGCCGTACAGGGTCTCCTGGATCTAGGGGTCATTTGCAAGGTTCCCTTAGGAGACAGGGGCATGGGGTTCTATTCCAACCTTTTCACAGTACCCAAGAAAGATGGGTCAGTCAGGCCCATTCTGGATTTAAAAATCCTCAACAAGTTTGTCAAGAACAGGCACTTTCGCATGGAAACTCTGCGCTCGGCCATCTGCTCTCTGCGCCCAGGGGACTTTCTGACGTCCGTAGACATCAAAGATGCTTACCTTCACGTCCCGGCGTTTCCAGGACACCAAAGGTTTCTCCGATTTGCGCTGAAAGATCAGCATTACCAGTTTGTGGCCTTGCCATTCGGCCTCACTCCCAGGGTGTTCACCAAGGTGCTGGCAGGGGTGATGTCCTTGATAAGGTTAAGGGGCATACGCGTGCTACCCTACCTGGACGATATACTCATCACCTCTCGGTCTCTGTGGCAGGCAGAGTTGGACACTTTACCCTGGAGTCCTTCGGCTGGGTGATCAATTACCCCAAGTCCTCTCTGTCCCCCTCCTCGGTGACTCCATTCCTGGGAATGATTCTGGATACGGTTCAGTCAAGGATATTCCTTCCTCAACAGAAGGTGGAAGCTCTGATTGCGCAGGCGAGGTTCCTGCTCTCGTGCCCCCAGCCCTCCATCAGGCAGGGAATGCAGCTGGTGGGCCTGATGGTGGCGAGCTTCGAGGCGGTGCCCTTTGCCCAGTTCCATTTGAGGCTTCTGCAGCTTCACCTGTCAGTGTGGGACAAGAACCCTGCGTCCTTGGGGTCTGTGTGCTTCCCCCCTTGATCAGACAGTCCCGTGCGTGGTGGCTGGACCACAGGAACTTGACAAGGGGCAGGTCCTTTCTGGCCCCCTCCTGGGAGACGGTCACAACGGATGCCAGTCTGTCAGGTTGGGGGGGATTCTGGAAGTCCCTGCACTTCCAGGGGAGGTGGGGCCCTCAGGATGCCCTTTTACCCATCAACATTCTGGAATTACGGGCAGTCAGGTTGGTACTGGAGCGGTTGACCCACCACCTGAAGGGTCTGGCGGTACAGGTGCGCTCAGACAACAGGACGTCGGTTGCCTACATCAACCATCAGGGAGGGACCCGGAGCAGGAGGTGTCTCAGATTCTGACATTGGCGGAGGCCAATTTCCAATGCATTTCGGCTGTGTACATTCCGGGGGCGGAGAATCTGCTAGCAGACACTCTGAGCAGGGGGACGTCCCGTCAGAGGGAGTGGTCCCTCTGCAACGGGGTATTCCAGTCCCTGTGTCACCGTTTGGGTCTAGCGGATGTGGACCTGTTTGCATCCCGTCACAATCACAAGCTCCCGGCTTTTGTATCCCTGTCTCAGTATCCTCTGGCCTTGGCCACGGATGCCCTGTCCATGTCATGGAAGGAGTTTCGGCTCCTGTATATATTTCCACCGTTTCCCCTTCTGGGCAGGGTTACATAGAAGGTTGAAACATAGAAGGTTGACGGCAGAAGGAGACCATACGGTCCATCTAGTCTGCCCTTATGTGTATACTGTATGTACTCTTTATCTTAGGATAGATGTGTGCTTATCCCAGGCATGTTTAAATTCAGTGACTGTTGATATTCTAAGTATGTCACACACCCCGCTTCCACTTTAATAATTACGATTGGGTTAATCCACCAGCAGGTGGCGACGTTGCAGAGAAGTCTTGAAAAAAACGAGCCCTTCCTGGTCTATAATACCTGGGACCTCCCACTTATCTCCCAGTGTTCTTCTCTGCAAGATGGCGACAAGACAGAAGAATGAAGTCTCCTGCCTGCAGGTAGCCGGGGTAACACCCGCCCCCCCCCCCTCTTGGTTCTATTTCTGCCCGGCACTCTATTATTCCCCTTAGTGAAGCCTCCCAGCCTAGGCTGCTGGGCCGGGTGATGGTAGACGGCACCTTATGGTGCTTAGGAGCCTAGCTCCACCGCAGGCCTCATACTAGGGGGCAAAGCGGTTAGTCTGGTCTGGTGATCCCGGATTGGGATGCCCCGTCCCTGTTCATACCCTTGGGTTTTGGCACTCCTCCCCCCCTCGGTCTCCATTTCTCCCTAAGCTGGGGGGGGGGGGGGGGCTGCCCTTTTTACTGTGTGTGTGTACTTTGTGATTTTACTATGTGTGTGTGTGTTTTTACGTTATGACTTGGTCCCCCGCTTGAGGTGCCTGGTCCCTTGCGGGACATGCGGCAGCATTTCGGTGCTGGGGAGCCTCCCCACCTCGGTTGCTGCGGGAGGGGCCGGGCTTGGCGGGCGGCCCGCCGTTCCCTCAGTGCCGGGCTCCTTGCTCTCCTCCGGGGGGGGGGCAGGACGCTTCGCGCGTCTGGTGTCAGCCTCCTCTTTCGGCTTGGGCGGCTTTGTGGAGGCGGAGCTTGCGCTTCGCGCGGCCCGCGTTGTACTGTGTAGTGGATAAGGGGCGAGGCCGGGGGCGCTTTGCGCGCGTTGGTCTGGCACGCCCTTCTTCTTCTTCGTCCTGCTGCTACGCTGAGCTGCCATCTTGGATCAGTGAGGTTCAGGACTGGCCTGTCTTCTGTTTAATTGTTTAAGTGCTGCAAGCTTTGTGCATGCCCTGTGTATTCTCCTATGTGTGTTGCTATGTCTGTAATAATGTGTGGGAACCTTGCTTGAGGACAGTGTGCTCTTGTTTTCCTGATCCCTGGTGCAAGTTAAAGGGGTCTCCCGGTCTTTGATACCTGGGTAGGCTTAGGTCTCCCACTAAATTCTCCCACTGGGACATTAAAGGGGGCATCCCGGGTCGTTTATTGTGTAAATCCCTGGGTAATTGCGAATACCACAATTTCACCATATGGAGGCTTCCAATGATACCTGAAATGGCCCCTCGGGGCAATCCAGGCAATGTTTGGGGTGTGGGGCTCCTCTTCAAGGGGATGATGTTTTGTTCTGTATACTATGCACAGTGGATCATTGCGCGGATGGCCGGTACACCGGCCTCCGGCTCCTCGCCGCCCGTGTCATCGCTTACCCCTCCCCGCCTGTTCCGTACCCCATGTGACGTTGTCATGGGTGGGGATTCGCAATCGGAGGTGTGTGCCAGATTGGCCAGCCTTGAGAAATTGGTTTCTAGTGTGGTGGCCCCGGCTAAGCGGAAGCATCTGTCCTCGGCCGCACCGGCCTGTGAGGTTGAAGAGTGTGAGTCGTTAGACTGGTCCGTTTGCCCACCACTTGTGGAGAGGGAGCGCTTTGAGGAATTGGACGAGGCTGACGATCAACATTTCTTTGGTGCGGCGGATGAGCAGGCGCAGGGGGATGCACTTGACACCCCTTCGATCCTGGTTCAGATTTTAGATGTCTTGGCTATCGCCCCTCCTGAGATGGCTCCGCCGCCAAAAGGGGAATTATTTGAGGTGGCCAAGCCACGGTTGGAGTTTCCCCGTCTAGGACATTTTGACGATGTCATTCTTAAAGTATGGGAGAGGCCTACTCGCCTTACGGGTTTTCTGCCAGGTTGGGATAAGAATTATCCTTTTCCGGTGGACCTGGTTAAGCGTTGGTCTTCTCCACCTGAGGGTTGATGCTCCGGTTTTTGGTTTTGTCTGGCACTGCCGTTTTGCACTCTCCTGACTGTACTACCATCTTGGATGGTGAGGTTAGACGTATTGACCAGTTGGCTTGCCATGGGTTTGCCAGTGTTGGGTCGGCCTTGCGGCCTGTTTGTGCTTCGGCACTGTTGCTGTTGGCTTCCAGGTTCCATTGTCAGGAAATTGTTGACTTCTTCCAGCCTTGTTCCGGCTTGTGAGGAGTTTGTCGCTCTCCAATGTTGTCGTTTTTGTCTCTTGTGCTTGCCGCTCAGGATGACGCCATGGTAATGTGTGGTTGGACCGCGGCCTTGTTGGTGGCTGTCCGGCGGTCGATTTGGTTGCGCCAATGTGCTGCTGATTTTAATTCACAGAAGTCTCTTACGGCTCTCCCGTTTGTGGGTCTGCTCCTGTTTGGTGAGCAATTGCATTCTGTTGTCAAGGGAGGTAAGTTACCTCAGCCCATGACACAATGCCATTCCCTTCGGGGGGGCGGCTTCCTTTAACTCGTCCTTTCGGGGAGCCAGAGCTGGCAGGGGTTCGGCTTTCTCCGCCACCAGGGGTGCCATTTGGAACAGGGGCAGAGGTCGTGCCCGTCCTGGTCACTCCTGGGGCTCCAAGTCCAAGATCGCTGCCAAGCCCGCTCAGCAATGAGGGGGCGCCCTCACCCTTGCGGGTGGGGGGACGGTTGCGACACTTATCCCAGGTTTGGGACCAGGCGGTCTAGGACAGATGGATCCGGGAAGTGGTGTCGTCCGGTTACAAGCTGGAGTTTGGTCCCGGCCTCCTTCCAGGTTTTTCAGGTCTCGTGTGTCTGCGGATCCTCTGGCTGCGCAGGGGGCTCCTGGCGGCTGTAAGGAATCTCCTGGGCATGGCAGTCGTTTGTCCAGTGTCTCCCTCGGCCGTGGGCCTGGGGTATTATTCCAATCTCTTCACAGTGCCCAAAGAAGACGGATCAATTCGTCCCATCCTGGATCTGTAGTTAGTCAACAGGTTTATCCGTCCCCTGATGTTTCGCATGGAGACTCTGCGCTCTGCCGTCATTTCTCTTCGGCAGGGGGACTTCATGACCTCTGTAGACATCAAGGACGCTTACCTTCATGTGCCAATCTTTCCAGGTCATCAGAGATTCCTCAGGTTCTTCTGAGTTGGCGCTGCTTTCCATTAAACCTCTTTACTTTGAGAGACACCAGGACAAGGTGGTGTTTCGTTTTAAGCCAGATTTTCTGCCTAAGGTTGTGTCTGCTTTTCATCAGGACATTGTTTTGCCTTCTCTGTGCCCTAATCCTAGTAACCCTAAGGAGCGGGTCTTACACTTTCTGGATGTGGTCAGGACCCTGAAGTTCCATTTGGTGGCTACTGAATCCTTCAGGAAGATTGATGCTCTTTTTGTGCTCCCGTCTGGACCTAAGAAGGGTCTGGCTCCAGCTAAGTCCACTATAAGCAAGTGGATCCGTCAGGCTGTGGTACAGGCCTATTCTGCTAAGGGAAAGGAACCTCCCTTCCGCCTTACTGCTCATTCCACTCGTGCTATTGGTGCCTCTTGGGCTTTTCAGCACCAGGCTTCTGTTGAAAAAGTTTGCAAGGCTGCTACTTGGTCTTCTGTTCATACTTTTTCCAAGTTTTAAAATATTGATGTTAGGGCCTCAGCTGACGCTGCTTTTGGCCGCAAAGTTCTGCAGGCGGCAGTGGTTTCAACTGCCCGCTGCTGCTTTTTGGGGATCCCACCCTACCTTACGAACACTATTGGATGTCCCGGAGTAAGGAATATTCTGGAACAGGACGTGTTGTGTACTTAGAATAATACCAATTCTACAGGTGTGTAATCACAGAATTGTATTATATGTATACAGCACATCCTGTTCCACCCCACCCTTATCATTATTCTTAGTTACCTCTGTATGGTGGTTGTTCATTTTGAGTTCTTGTTGTTGTTGTCCTCCCGGTTTCTTGTTAATTCTTGTCAATACTGGGGAATTTGTGGGAGGTCCCTGACTTATATAGGGCCGGGAGGAGCCACAAGCTGTTTTCTGCAGTCCAGCGCCATCTTGTGGATGTATTACCCAGGAGTAAGGAATATTCTGGAACAGGACGTGCTGTATACATATACAAATTCTACAGGTGAGTAATCACAAAATTGTATTTGTGTAGCTGTGACACATTTGGTTCTACAGCTTGACCCAGCCTATGCTACAGAATGTTCTGCAAAGTCTTTACTTTAGCTGTGAAATGTTTGGTTCTACAGTGTGACCCAACCTGTGCTATGGAATACTGTTATGGAATTACTGCTATGGAATGGTCAATACATCCTGAATAAGGCTTGGCTTTCTCATCCCGTCTGAGAGGTCCATTCTATATTGTAGCATATGTTGGGTCCTTCAGCTTGACCTATGTGTACTAGTGCATGTTGGGTCAATACTTTCCGAATAAGACCGCTTGACCTAACCTTTGCTACAGAATATTAGGTCAATACATCCTGAATATGGCTCACCTCCCTAACCCAGCCTGAGGAGTCCATTCTGTAGCTGTAGCATATGTTGGGTCCCGCAGCTTGACTCAACATTGTTACCACATTTTGGTTCAATACATCCTGAGCAAGATTTGTCCCCTCTCTGCAACGTCTCTATTGCACCTGTAGCACATGTCATACAGCTTGTGATCTCTAGTTAGTCTTCTAATGCGTTCTGTCCGCCAAGGTGTCACGCCATTTTAAATCATGCCTTGCCCCCTACCCTTCTGCCCCAGCATAAGATCGCAGGATGCCCTTAGCCTAAGCAGCAGAAAAGCGGAGGCTCTTAGTCTTCAAATTAAGCATTTGTTGTGTGTGTGTATTTCTTTTTTTAACTTTTTTTTTTCTTTCTTTTGCAGGACCCTGGCACAGGTCCCCAAACGTAAGATCATTTATTATTGTATGTTAGTTTTATTGTCCGACACTGGATTGTTTCCAATTTGTAGTCACAGCCTGTTTGTTAGTGTTGGGATATTATGCCTTGAATAGGTCTCATGGTAAAATGGTCACATAAAATCCATATAAGCACAGCAACTAATGAGGGGTCACTTACAAACCTGAACAGAATACCACCAAGCTTGTGGTTTTCTTTTCCTGGTATGAAATAAAAATCAGGGGTGACCGGTTCTGTCACCTCTGATTTCCTTATTATTTTTTTTTTTTTTATATATATATTCTTTATTTTTCCGTTTCAAAAATTATACATGAAATACACATACACAAATACAGGGTACATTCCAACTACTGAACAGAATTATGCAACTAAATACACCAAAGCTTAAGGGGACATGCAAACGTATATTGCAGCCTGATCCACCCCTCCAGCTTGCTTGCTCCGCTCAAACCGGGGGGGAAAGGAGGCAGGTTGCCCCCGCCAACCAGAGGGTGAATCAGCAAAGGACCCGTTTTCCGTTGCCACACGGAGGGCCACAATGACATCCCAGGTGATCCCCCCCCCCCCCCCCCCCCCCCGCGCAATGATGGAACAAAAAGGGGGGGAAGTGAGGGAGGGCATAGAAAAGGAAATCCTAAAAGAAAGATAGAGGAGAGAGGGAAGGGGAGGTGGGGGAACGGGCAGGGGCGGACCCAAATCCACCGGAAACCAGCCTCTAACAGTGCTTTAAATTCTTGCAACAATGTAAAGGTCACCCAGCTGGCCCATTTGTGAAAGTAGTCCTCAGAAGTTTCATTCTGTGCTGCAATCAAGCCCTTAAATCTCTCAATCTCTGCCACTTTACCCAGCCAGAGAGATGCTGGGCGGTTCTAGGTTCTTCCAAAGCGAAGGGATGGATTTCCTTATTCTATTAAAATAAAAGAAACAAGTCTGGCTGGATATTTCTTGATGCTGGGTGTATAAGTGACCCCTCCTCCGGCCATCCAGCATATTTATATATCTTTGGGCCATTTTTTGTAATAGTGCGCCTTTCAGCTAGGGCCATCTGTTACTCCTGCAGTGGCGTATTTAAGAGTAAGACACCTATTTGGCAAGAAGCAGTACTTTTGGGGTCACTTGGGTACATCGATTTTCTTGCTGTGGTCATCAGGTAAGTGTAAATTTAGTGAGGATTCCAGGCAAAGGGTTAAATATTGATGCACTTTTTCTTGCCCCTTGCTGGCTGCAGCTTTCGTTCACCAGCACTTTGTGTTTTTTGATAAGCCCTATTGAACATTTTTCACCCTGCTGTCTGTCAAAAACTGTGCCCTCGGTAAGTTGTCAGGGAGGGTCACGTGTGAACCGACAGCGGGATGACATGAGGGCCAGCAGCAGGTATAGAGATCACAAGGGCGTATCAGTCTCAGTATCATCGGTTGTAAAGGGAGGGGGGGATCACATGGGTGTATCAAGTGTAAAGGGGGGGGATCACAAGGGCGTATCAAGTGTTAAAGGGAGAGGGATCATAAGGGTGTATCAAGTGTAAAGGGGGGGGATCATAAGGGCGTATCAAGTGTAAAGGGGGGATCACAAGGGCGTATCAAGTGTTAAAGGGAGAGGGATCATAAGGGTGTATCAAGTGTAAAGGGGGGGATCACAAGGGCGTATCAAGTGTAAAGGGGGGGATCACAAGGGCGTATCAAGTGTTAAAGGGAGAGGGATCATAAGGGTGTATCAAGTGTAAAGGGGGGGATCACAAGGGCGTAGCAAGTGTTAAAGGGAGAGGGATCATAAGGGTGTATCAAGTGTAAAGGGGGGGGATCACAAGGGCGTATCAAGTGTTAAAGGGAGAGGGATCATAAGGGTGTATCAAGTGTAAAGGGGGGGGGGATCACAAGGGCGTATCAAGTGTAAAGGGGGGGGGGGATCACAAGGGCGTATCAAGGTGTAAAAGGGGGCAGGGCTTAAATCTGGGAGTGAGCTGAACCTTTATGTAGAATCTCCAGAAGAAAAAGAACTAAAGTGCCCTCTGTTTTTGTTTCTCCCATCAGACAATTAGCGCAATCCAGGTTACGGGAGCCCCAAGAAGAGGCCTTGTCCAGTGGGGCAACGCTTTATCTTATACCTGGTAAGTTAAAACGGAAGTCCCATGTCTATGTAACTGCCCCCCCGACCTCCCTCCTTACCTTTACTCTCAGACAGGTCAAGGGTTTTAAAAAAAATAGACTTATTCTAAGTATAGAGCACGTCCTGCTCCCGAATAGTAATAACATGTGGGTAATCCTCCGCCTCAGGCGCCGTGCACTGCAGACATGTTGAAAACCAGCTCCTCCCGGCCCTACATATACCGAGGGACCTCCCACAAATCCCCAGATTTCTCTGCAGTGCTGGAACTGCGAAGACATGGAGTATCACGCTCTCACAGGCGAGCGGGCTTTACAGCCCAAGGTCCTGTGGGACTATTTCCACCCGTCCTCTTCAGAAGAAATATGCCTCCCAGCCTAGGCTGCGTGGGTCGGGTGAAGGTAGGTAGCACCCGGTGTGCTGAACGGAGCCTTGCTCCACCGCAATCCCCCGCCATAGGGTAGGCAGTCAGGCCGATGGTGAGCCTCTAGAGGATGCCCCTCCCGCAATTTTGCCCATGCCCCTCACAGAACTAGTCCATGGACACCGTCTTCTCCCCCTCGCTTCCTCCGGTAACTTGGGGGAAAAGAAGGGGGGGGGGTGGCAGCCCTAGTGCTAATTCGCTTTAGACTTTGTTCCTTTAATCAGGGGGTCAGTGTCGCGCCTCGCTGTACATGCGAGCTGTCTTTTTTACTAACAGTCTGCTTCAGCAGATTCACTCCAGCGTGTCTGCATTAGAAGTTGCTTATGCTCCGCTGCTTTACTTTGCCGTTGGTTGGAGCTTCGCGCTCTTTGGGGGAGGCGGAGACTCGGCATGATGCGTCACAGCCTGTCCTGGCCTTCCCCTCGAGGTTCGCTGGCGCCAATTTCTCTATCTTCGCGCGCGCACGTGGTGTGGCTCGCCTCCTCCCTTGGTCACGTAAGTGCCCTCCGGGGCAGCATGTTTCTATGTTTTTTTCAGACAGCGCATGGCACTGATTCCACTCCCCTTGTCCCTTATGTCTTTCAGAAGCCAAGACTTTGCTGCCGTCCCCGGCCTAACCTATATTACAAGGGTCCTCTTTACAAATTCTCCCACATTACTAGCGGGTTTTGGGGCATCCAGGGTTGCCTATTGCATAAATCCCTGCGTCTTACTGCTTAAAAATCACCATATGGGGGCATTTCAGAATTATGGAACTGGGGTCCCTCCGGGACGTGACCGGCTGTGTGCAGTGTGTGGCCAGCCCCTGGCTGAGGCTGACAGGGCACAGGTCTGCGGACAGTGTGCAGAACAGGCAGGTTTGCTAACAGAGGAACCTCCCTTCCTCACCCCCGTCTCCCCGCTCCCAAATATCACTCATGACGAGTCCCACTCCAGCGGGGATGACCTTCAATCGGTTCCGCGAGCGTTGCCCACAGCGGAGCAGGTGCTTTCTGGATTGGCGGAGCGTATGGGCCCTGGTAAAAAGCGGTCCCTGACGCCTCCGGGCTCTCCGGTTCCTGACGATACCGATGATTCTGCTGATATGCAGGACTGTGACCCTTCCGAGGAAAGTGAGCTATTTTCAGACTTGGGCTCCTCCCATGGGATGCCCGCGGGCCGTGATGAATCTGAGCCTGGTTCCTGGGGTCTGTGAGACACAGATGAAATCCTTATCAAGATTTTTGAGGTTTTGTCAATCTCTCCTCCTGGGGAGATCCCCAAGTCGAAAAGGGAGCGTTTCCATACAGCGCCGCCGCGCTTGGAGTTCCTAGAACAGGAGCATTTCCAGAATATTATATCCCAGGAATGGGAATCGCCTTGTAAGCTTAAAGGGATTCCAGGGGCCTGGGAATGGAAGTACCCTTTTCCCCCTGATGTGGTTAATTTATGGTCAGCTCCCCTGGTGGTGGACGCGCCGGTTATAGGGGTCACAAACCCCCTTTGATGACCGCTCCCTTTTACTGTACCCTACGGGATGCTGAGGACCGGCGCATTGACAGACTGGCCTCACACGCCTTCTCGTGTGCTGGGACGGCCCTGCGCCCGGTTTGTGCTGCGGCCATCACGGCGGTGGCCGCCGGGACTCTGGTCAGAAAGATACTAGATCACTGCCCCGAGGACCTCCCTTGGGGGGTGTTTAGTGCGCTATCAGACTGCGAAGCGTTCGTGACGTTTATTCTATCGGCACTGGATGACACCATTGATGTGTGCTAGGAACTCAGCACTTGCGGTAGCCATTCGCCGCCTGGTCTGGCTGCGACAGTGGGGTGCCGATGGAGCTACCAAAAAGGCTCTCACTTGCTTTCCATTCAGAGGACGGCGGTTATTCGGGGCCCGCTTGGACCTTTTTGGGAAGGCTATAGCACCCTTCCGCAGAAGGCCGCTCTGGCCTCCACGTGGTAGGGTCACCCCTCCACCTCCCTACGTTAGTGTCAAACGCAAATCTGAGGTGTGTTTCCAGCTGTTCGGTGTGGATTTCCAACATGGGGCGGGCAGGCAGCGCCCTGGGCCTTCTGGCAGGGCCAAGTCCAAATCTGCCAAAACCTCGCAAGCATGAAGGGGCACCCTCGCCCGTCTGGGTGAGGGGACGACTGTCGCAGCTGTCTCACATCCAGGAATATGCCTTCTCCCTCTGGTTCCGGGATGTAACCCCCCTGGGCTCAGGATGGGTTCTTGCTGGGCGGCCCCCCCTCGGTGATTGTCAGGGTGCTCCTAGCCCCTGCCTTCCCTTCTGAAATTGGCGCAGGCCGGACTGGGCCTGCAGTGTTGGGCGCATTTGTCAAATTGCCTTAATGGTATGGGGCCTTGGCCTCTATATTTTCCTTACTTCCCCCTTAACAGTATGAGGTAGTCTGGACCGCGTTGGCCTATTGCAGGCTTAGCAATTCTACCTTCACAGGCAGTCCATATATGACAACTCTGTCCTAGGTCATGGGCCCCCTGTGTGGGGGGGGGGGGCTTTCGGCCTCTTGCAAAGCTCTAGATCTTCTTAGTCTCTCTGGGGTCTGCCGGACGCCAAGACTATTTCTAGACAGTGTCGCAGGATCAACCCTGCGGATTGAGGCATTACTTGGGGCCTCTTTCGTGCCCAGGCTACTAGCCTGGCGTGACTGGGGACACGCCGGAGGTGGGGCGTCTGCGTTGGGACCTACCAGGTCGTCTTCCTTATTCCCCAGTTTCTACACCAGACCAAAGTGGGCCGGTTGGCCGACAGTGTCCCCTGGGAGCTACTGGATGGTTGCTCAACCACCTCATCCCCTCATGGTCCCTTATCCGCTATCCCCCGTTCCTGGGAAATCGGTTCAGGCTTGCAGCCTCCTTCTCTGGCAATAGGGGACCCCTGGTTACGGGGACTCTGCCCCCCTTTTACTGGCGCCTTACCTTCACCAGGCAGAATGGCGACTGGTGGGCCCGTGGGCGGCACATCAAGACGATGTCACTTATTTACTGAGCCCTTGGGCTCTTCGGCGCAGTAGGTTACTGAACCTACATATGTCCCAACACCCCGGTGCTTGGTCTGTGCTCATGCCTTCTTGGTAAGGTGGTTCCCATATGCGAGGGCCCTGTCGGGGGCACTCCCCTTCCTTTTCCAGCACCTCCTAGCGTATGGTCACCCTGGATACCAAGCTTCGCAGGCTTGGCGGGGGAATGGGAAAATCCTTCCACAACCCCCGGTGGGTTTAGGTTGGGCCCCCTAGAGGGTCCATCTTACCCGCTAGGCTTGTTTAAACGGTGGGCCCCCGTTTACTCTATATGGCTGGCCTTCACCTCCTTCAGGCTTGGTCGGTTTATGGGGACTCGAGGTCTGTTGAAAGACAATGGCCTGTTTCTGATGCTGATCCAAAGATTGTGACAGGTTGCTACCTCTGGAGGGTCCCTGATCCTGTCTTAGGCGGGGGTGTACTCCCCCCTACTTCTCAGCGGTTCGCTTCAACGGATGCCTTTAGCGGCAGGTTATGCTATCCTGGTGTTGCCCGGGGAGCCTAGCGTGGCTCTGAGGGGTCTCCCTCCGGACACAGGGCCTCTGCCCTTGTTCCTACTGTCCCAGAATATTCTGACTCTGGTCGGGGGGGCTGAGTATTTAGGTATAGCCTTGTTAATTCATATGCCTTCTCTACAGGTGGGTTCTGCATAAGGTTGGCCTGATAGAGAGTCCCATGGGATCTATGGCCTAGGAGGCCTAGGGAGTAATGGTTTGCAGTCGCCTCTGCTGAAGGCTGCTGACTTGTGATACCTCTTTTAGGTGTGCGGCTCAGACCTTATCAGGTCTCTTCCTGTTTCCAATATAAGGTCCCCTGGCTGGGGATTGACTGCTGATTCATTTGCTCCTTGGGGACGGGCCTCATCATCTGGGTGCCTTTAGTATGAGAGGGGGTCGGGAGCTAGCTCCCCAGCTTCCCCTTACTACGTCTATAACGGCCTTGTGGTATCCCATATTGATGGGCATGGCCTTAGTCTCTTTTCTGTTAGGCGTTCTCGGTTCCCAGGGTCTTTAAAGTCATTTCAGCGTAAGCTGGGGTTGGTTCCCCATCTGGGGACTCTGAAGTGTAGGTTTTGTCCTGGCCTTCCTGCAGGAGTCTGGTTCTGTCACCCTTGTAGGGAATTCCTTGGGGATTGCCTAGCTGCATTTCCCCAGTAGTTCCATAGTCCCTGTGGGGCTCATTTTTCATTTTTTACCCTGCGGACTTCCTGGGGACCCTACCCGGATGCTGTCTCAGCTGCCCTGTCGTCCAGCCCTCTTCTATGGGGCTTCCTGACTCCGTCAGACATGTGCCTGAGACGATGGATCTGGTTGCTTAACCCTGACTCGAAGTATACTTACATATACATGTACAGATGTATACGGTTACAGGCACCCCATGCCTGGGGGTGTTCCTTTTACGCTGGGCCTCCGGTCCAGGTGGTCAGTTGGACTTTTGCTTCAATCCCTTAGTCTAGCCATGGGCTTGTTCTTAATTATACTAACATGAGGGCCTACATCCCTCTACAGGTTTTACACTTCTCCCCATACTGGCCTTCTTGGCCTTAGGGGGACTGCTGTTCTTGGAGTCTACAGGCACCTCCTTAGGTATGTGCCTGATATCTATTCCAGCGCCATTGCACCTTTGGATCATTCCTTCTGGATGCCCCCTGAACCATGAGGAAGCCTTGGCTTCCTTATAATTAGGAATCTGTATTCCCACCTTGGTCGGGTGACTGGTTTCTGTTTCCCCTTGGGGGTGTTACAAGTGTTGCCACAAGGCTTCCTTGCCTGTGAGCTGGTTTGGGTCACTACTCTGACCTATGTTCCCTCAGGGGAATGATTCTTCCCTTTTACTGGTTACTCCGTTATCTGGGTGCTTGGGTATCACTTGCCCTTCAGCACCAGGGGTTTTTCTGTTAGTTCAATTACTAGACTTACGGCATGTCTCTGTTCATACTTTCATGGTCCTGTTATGAGACTGACGTTAGAGCATTTGCTCATGTCATGCCTGTTGCAAGTTTTGCAGGTGACAGCGCCTTTACTGTCCGCTGTGCCTTGCCTTTTCTGGGGATCCCACCCTGCTTATGTACACTATTGGATGTCCCACATGTTATTACTATTCGGGAGCGGGACATGCTGTATGCTTAGAATAATACAACTCTGAAGTACTCACCTGTAGAGTTGGTATTATATGCATACAGCACATCCTGCTCCACCCCACCCTGGTTTCACTTATTCTGGATCCCCTGTATGGTGATTGTTATTAAGATATTGTTACCAGTTATTCTGGGTGGTTGGTTCCTCCTGGCTTCTCTTCTCACTGCTTTTCAATGCTGGGGATTTGTGGGAGGTCCCTCGGTATATGTAGGGCCGGGAGGAGCTTGTTTTCTACATGTCTGCAGTGCACGGCGCCTGAGGCGGAGGATTACCCACATGTTATTACTATTCGGGAGCAGGACGTGTTGTATGCATATAATACCAACTCTACAGGTGAGTACTTGAGAGTTGTATTTTTAGACTCCAGGGCCTCTGATGTTCCTCTTTTAATGGGCTATACTAGTTGTAATGGCCCATTTCCAGGCACAGACATATCCAGCATTTGTCCCACCTCCAGTCACAGAATTATAGCTTAGTAAAACTTTTGGTCCACTTGATGCCTTCATGATAGGGGGACGGACTTCCCTTCTAAGGTCGTTTATTGAAAAAAGACTAAAACAATGTGGTCTGGTTCATTTACATCCTTCAGATTTAACAGCGATGTATGTTTGTATGCATCTACCTACAGACCTTTTACATGTCCAACTTTATTGTTTGCAGATACCGAGAGGAGATCTTTTATAGAACTGCCCAAAATCAGCAGAAAAAGGAAGAGGACAGGTATGTCTGATCTTACCAAGAACTTTGGGGGAGGAAATTGGTTTATATCTTCCGAGCTGGAATAAAATGATTCAATCCCAACTCATACCACAGGTAGATGTGATGGCGGTGTTATGACGACTTGTGTTTGCGACCCCTCTAGGCAAAGATAATGGCCTCTTTCTATTTTCACATCTTTTCACACAGAAAGGTCGCTACATTAGGGTAATATTGTAGTGAATTTAAACATATAGCATACTTCTATCCCAAGATAAAGACTACATGTGTCAAGGACTGCTATCCGTCAGGTGGACCCCCTCCTTCGTGCCCGTTTAACGGGGGTCCTGGGTGTCGTTCAGTCTTTCAAATCTGCCTAAGAGATGAGAAATACGCGAGACAGAAGGACACAATCATTGGAATGCGTTCGACTATCTCACGAAGATGCATCTTTGACGCACCTTTGACGATTTTATTTATAGTAATATAGAAAACTTACAAAAAACTGAATATCTAGCTCAGTAATTGGTCTGTTCTACCTAATGAGCACACTGGAATGTTGGCTACACCTGGAGGCAGGACACTCAAAGGCATTGTTCAGCTTCTCGATGCCATCTTTATCACAGTAATAGAATATGCTGCTACTAATATATTAACTTCATAATCCTAAGCATTATTGTCAAGCAAAAGAGAAATAGTACAGAGTGAAGTGAGGGTTTTTCACCTTTATTAGCCACTAAGCGTACAATGCTGAGAGAAAAATAAAATATAGTGGAACAAATGGAGGGAGGGAATGTTCACCATCATATGTTGAATTTATCATTTATGATCTTCATCCATCACACATGTAGTATACACATGGCAGACTAGATGGACTCCTATGTTTCTATATCCTCCTATTTATTAATTTAATATGTTTGTTTGCAGAGGGATACAGAAAAAAATGCTTACAGGATATTAAACGGTACTCCTCCTATCGGGAAGAGGAGGATGACGACTCTGATGACGATGACTATGACCGACGCTATCATGGCTCTTCATCCGATGAGGAAGTATCTGACGCCGAACGTCGGACCTACGACTCGGATGGGAAGGACTCTGACCACGAAGAGGCCGATAGAGACACTCAGATGGGTATGTCTGATTTCACAAAGACCTCAGGGGGTATTCGCTCATAAATTTTAGGAATTCCTGTTGAAATCTAATTTACAGGCTCACCAGCACAACACAAATTAAATTCTGCATTTTTACTGAAAAATAGGTGCTGCCACCCCATTCTGATCTTTACTTTCCTGACTGGTCCACTGTGATTTTTTTACTTTAACAGGTTTTACTTTAATGGGTATTGGTCGCCTTCCGTCCTGCCAGTCCCACGCCGAGCGCTCTGCCTGTGAGAGGCGCATCTGCCTCCCCGACTAGTGGGAGTGACTCGCCGCTGTACGGCCAGGCGATACATCAGCGGTGCTCCGGCGTGGAGCACATATGACCGCTTCCTTTCAGGGCAGCTGACGCACTTCCGGCCAGAGTGCGTCGGCTGAGTGCCGACAGCTGACTCGGCCGGAGGAACGGCTGGGTGGTGAGTATAAAGGTAGGGGATGGCATGGCGATCCCCCCCCCCCCACACTGCCTTGAGAAAGTGACAGTAATTAGTCATGAAATGCGTTGGCTCATTTTCCGGGGGGGGCGCCATATGTCATTAAGGATCACGGACATGTAAGATTGATCATTTGTTGTGTGACATGTAATTCTTGCACTTTATCATTATGTGTGATGGTTTACACTGGTTTCATATGACTGGTTGTTAATTGATGCACTTTTTTAGTACTAGCACTTAAAAATTAAACCTTTTTAATCATGTCTTTGTCTATTATGCTACAATAAAACTTAATTGGAATATTTCTTTAAAAAAGCTTGACTGCAATTGTTAGTCTTTGGTACTTTTTGTAGCCTGTATTTAAGGGGGAATGTAGGGGCACCCCCGACTGCTGTAAGTAAATTCCTAGTATTTGAGCAGACCCCCAGAGCAGTGCACCTGACACATATTTTATTGTTGGTTGGTGTCGTCCATTTTTTGTATTCATTTAAGACTAGAAAAGCACGAGAATTTCACTGTTGCTGAATCTCTGCCTAGGAAGACGGTAAAAGTCAATAGCACACTCTACTCCTAAGAAAGGTCGTCAACATCTTGCACCTTTTTACGCTGTAGTACAAACTGGAATTGTTTTTCATTGGGGCTGATAAAAAAGCCAAACTCCAACCAAAATCTTAGTCTTTTTAATCGCATGATCAAGAGAGATCAGCGGCAAAATGCTGACGGGTGGTGTCAAGTCCAAAACGGAATATGGGGTCCTTTTTCATTTGGGTTACTAGATGTCCTTCCTGTTTAGTCATTGCAAGAAGGATAAATCACATGTAACAAAAGGTTTACCTGAACGCCTCCCAACATTGGCTTTTATAGTGCTTTAGAACTATTTTTTTTAACCTCTATTAAAAAGGGATAACCTCACATCCTCTCTGGTCACTCAACAAAGTCTGTGTACCTGGGACACGTTCAGTCAAAAAATATTGGGGTTCTTGTGCCAATGAACACTATTCATTAACCCTATTTAACTGTTAATATTTCATGTAGTTCAGCCTGAACGCACCTTGCCATGCATGGTTGGGGTCAAGAACCCCTGCAACAGGTCGTCTGTCTCATGTATAGTTTCCAAAGCTTAATTTTCTTTCTCGTACATTTTATTGGCAGAATGTGATCCTCCAGCGACCTTGCCAGAGAATACGGCGGCTCCTGCAGACGCTCCAGGACAGAAGAAATCTGGTAAATTTTCTGTCTGCCCCCCTGCATCCATTTTCTGTAGCTATCTGGGATAACATCTATAGTATTCAAACTCTCCTAAAAAAAAAAAAAAAATTAATTTCCCATCTAATAACTGAGGGCAGATCATGTCAGACCAATCTTTTTGATTTTAATGTCCCTAGGTGTTAGATGAAGGTGGTGCTGTGGATATCGCCTATCTGGGTTTTTTGCAAAGCCTTTGACACTTTACCACATAAAGAGCTCATATATAAGTTATTGAAGCTAGGACTCAATCCTTTCTAGTTGGTGTTCCAGAGTGGTGTTAATGGTGTGCAATCTGAACAAAGGCGAGTTACAAGTGGTGTGCCACAAGACTCTGTCCTGGGCCCCATTCTTTTTAATATGTTTAAGTGACCTAGGAGGAGCCTTGGTAGGAAAAGTTTGCCTGTTTGCGGATGATACAAAGGTTAGTAATCGGGTGGATATTCCTGGAGGTGTCTGCAACATGGAAAATGAATTGGCTTTACTGGATAAATGGTCAAAACTGTGGAAACTAGAGTTTAATGTCTCTAAATGTAAAACCTGCTCTGAGGACCGTATGGGCAGCACTGTTATCCAGGACCTCGGAAGAAAGATTTAGGGATTACTGAAAGCTGCGAGATGAGTGGACGGTGTAGCCAGGCAGTGGGAAAAGCAGGATGCACGGCTGCATAGCTCGAGGCATCACCAGTAGGAAGCGGGAGGTTGTGATGCTGCTGTATAGAGGTGGTGGGGGCCACAGCTGGAGGCGGCGGGGGGCCACAGCTGGAGGCGGCGGGGGGCCACAGCTGGAGGCGGCGGGGGGCCACAGCTGGAGGCGGCGGGGGGCCACAGCTGGAGGCGGCGGGGGGCCACAGCTGGAGGCGGCGGGGGGCCACAGCTGGAGGCGGCGGGGGGCCACAGCTGGAGGCGGCGGGGGGCCACAGCTGGAGGCGGCGGGGGGGGGCCACAGCTGGAGGCGGCGGGGGGGGGCCACAGCTGGAGGCGGCGGGGGGGGGGCCACAGCTGGAGGCGGCGGGGGGGGGCCACAGCTGGAGGCGGCGGGGGGGGGCCACAGCTGGAGGCGGCGGGGGGGGCCACAGCTGGAGGCGGCGGGGGGGGGCCACAGCTGGAGGCGGCGGGGGGGGGGCCACAGCTGGAGGCGGCGGGGGGGGGGCCACAGCTGGAGGCGGCGGGGGGGGGGCCACAGCTGGAGGCGGCGGGGGGGGGGGCCACAGCTGGAGGCGGCGGGGGGGGGGCCACAGCTGGAGGCGGCGGGGGGGGGGCCACAGCTGGAGGCGGCGGGGGGGGGGGCCACAGCTGGAGGCGGCGGGGGGGGGGGGCCACAGCTGGAGGCGGTGGGGGGGGCCACAGCTGGAGGCGGTGGGGGGGGCCACAGCCGGAGGCGGCGGGGGGGGCCACAGCCGGAGGCGGCGGGGGGGGGGCCCACAGCCGGAGGCGGCGGGGGGGGCCACAGCCGGAGGCGGCGGGGGGGGGGGGGCCACAGCCGGAGGCGGCGGGGGGGGGGGGGGCCACAGCCGGAGGCGGCGGGGGGGGGCCACAGCTAGAATATTGTGCAGTTCTGGAGACCACCCCTGCAAAAAGACATTCAATAGAACGGGTCCAAAGGCCGGCAACAAAAATGGTAGAAGGACTTAAAACTTATCAGGAGAGACTTAAAGAATGTAATCTGTACAGTCTGGAGGAAAGAAGGGAGAGAGGGGACATGATGGAGACCTTTATATATGTGACAGGAGGGAATAAGGTTCAGGAGGGAAGTGATTTTAAGAAGAAACTTAATGATAGATCAAGGGGCCCAACCTGAAGCTGGTCGGAGGGAAGATCAGGAGCAATGTTAGAAAATATTTTGTTATTTAAAGAGTAGTAGATGCTTGGAACAAACGGCGGGGGGGGCCACAGCTGGAGGCGGCGGGGGGGGCCACAGCTGGAGGCGGCGGGGGGGGCCACAGCTGGAGGCGGCGGGGGGGCCACAGCTGGAGGCGGCGGGGGGGGGGGCCACAGCTGGAGGCGGCGGGGGGGGGGGGGGCCACAGCTGGAGGCGGTGGGGGGGGCCACAGCTGGAGGCGGCGGGGGGGGCCACAGCTGGAGGCGGCGGGGGGGGCCACAGCTGGAGGCGGCGGGGGGGGCCACAGCTGGAGGCGGCGGGGGGGCCCACAGCTGGAGGCGGCGGGGGGGGGGCCCACAGCCGGAGGCGGCGGGGGGGGCCACAGCCGGAGGCGGCGGGGGGGGCCACAGCCGGAGGCTGTTCAAAGGAATGAATCTAATATTTAAAATAAGCCTTTATCTACTCCTCCCTCAGTCACACAGGGAAGTCCTTATGATACCAACCAATTATCAGAAATAGATGGGGAATAAGCTAAAGGTTCTGCTGAGTAAGGGCTATATCATATAGCAAGTTAGGGCACATGGAGGACCAGTGGGCAAAAGCAGCATTGAAGCTGATACTTTGAATTCAATGTGTGACGGAGTAAAGATGAAGTGATGGACACCAGAGCAGACATACCACAGGGGCAGGGGAGGCAGCTGCTACCGGGTCCTTGCAAACTTTCCGCACCCCCAACTTGAAGCATCTGTGGCAAAAGCTCTGGATTAGTGCTACCCCATTATACAGTGTTGGTGCACTGTCTGCTTGGGAACACCGGGAGCCAGAGCTGTAGGTTCTGCAGGGGCCAGAACCGAGATGCCAGCGCATGGTTTACCCCCAGCACTCTGTGTACAGAGCACTTGTAGAACCAATGTGCAGACATCTTGGTTCCACCCTGTGAAACCTACAGCTCTGACCCCTGGTGCTTCCTAGTGCCTCAGGAAGAACAAGACCTAACTGTGCCCCACTGTATCACCAAGGGCTCACACTGCACTCACGTAGCCTAGAACTTCAAAAAAACAGCAGACGTCGGACAAAGGGGTGTAGGTGAGGCCTGCAAATTCACTATAAGGTCTAGAAATGAGGCGATTATGGGCAAACCAGTCCCCAGAGTCTTTCCGGGTCTAGGGATGGGTGTCATGGGTTTTTTGTTCACTTTAATGCTGGAGGAGGTGGTTATTTTTTGGGGAGCCCACTTTGAGTTTTGCTGTTGGGTCCTGTGAAACCTATGTACACCTCTGATAGAAATGTTAGTCTTCTAAAATTCCTTTTCCACTTGGTTATATTGTGTACAATATACAATGTGTGCTCCCAGTCTCCCCAAGAGTTTAAGGGTATTGTGTGTTAAATTGGGATTTGTCCATTTATTACATTTAAAGTGGACCCATAACCTCCCTAGAGTCTCTAACTCCAGGACAGGCTCACTTCCACCCCACCCACCCGGGCATCCCGAACTTGGGTGCCTCACTGTTAAACCCCTCAGGGTGCCCAATGTTCTTGCTTTCCCCCAAGCCCGCAGCTGGCACCGGCACCACTTGCCTCCATTCTCAGCTGTGGGCAGGTCCGGCCAACACAACTGAATGGCTGTGCGGGGCCGCGCACAGCTGAAGGAAGCCGAGTGATGCCGCTCGTGTAGAGGTGAGTGGATTCGGCATTTTGACACAGTTCACACTGTGGGTTACCCAAAACCGGGTGCCCCAGGGGGAATGACTAGAGCTTGCAATAGTGAAAATCCTGGGTTTTGTTCCACATAAATGTTTGGAGTTCTGCTTTAAACTTCTACCTAAACCTAATGTTTTATTCTTTATTCACAGATACTAAACAGATTTGGATATTAGGCGGCTCCTTTTTCTGTCGGGCCAAGCAACATGCTGAAAGCAAACCTTACTGGCACAACCTCGGATTGGATGAGGAAAAGTGGACTGTGCGTTGGATGGGCACTATCGGCATGCGGTGGGAATCTCTGGCTAGAGATGTGGATGAGGCAATGTTAATGTTTGGAACACCGAGCGTCCTCATCATCCATCTTGGGGGCAATGACTTGGGGCGCATGCCGTACAAAAATTTTCTTAAGGCTGTGAAATTCGACTTCAGGCGCTTTGCCCAGCAGCTCCGGGAAACACAGGTCATCTTTTCCACCGTCCTCCCCAGAGCCGAATGGTTGATGACCCCCGTGGAGGAAGTTCGAATCAAGTTTAACAAGAGCATGGTGGCGAGTTCATGGAACCTCTGCTACCATGTGCTTGCGCATAGCAACATCGAAGAGAATATGAAAGCTCGATTCCTATCTGGCCGTGGCAGCGACCTTTCTGAAATGGAGTACCATCTCCTGCTCACGAGCATCAAAGATTGTGTTTTTAAAGTGGTAAAAGACTAAGCGCTTTTTCATAGTAATAGTTTCAGGTGGGTTATTGCCGTTGCCTTCTTGTTAGATTGGATTCGGTTGGCCGGGGGCGATTTTTCCGTGATAATTAACGTATCTAAAAGAATTGTGGGAAATGTGCTGCAATATCTGCTCCTTGTATTGCAGCAAGCTATTATTGATGTGTAAAATAGAGTTGCCAAATGTAAACGTTGGAGGTCTGGAGAGCTTGCATTAAAAGAACTCCGGAGGCCTAACAAATAGTACCACTCGTGGCCAGCAGGGCCTTGAATTTTTTTTTTTTTTAATTACCCCAAATTTGTTCTTAACACGTTGCTCTACAGTCACTGGAATATGGTTTTAAGTCAGCGAGGATTAGTGGGGTGTTTAGATGAGCTGTTGGAGAGCGTAGTCTAGCAGGGATCTTATGTATATATGACAGATGGTACCTCTGGAGCCAGAGGTACAGACAGGAAGGCAGCGACCACATTTCTCTGTTGATTTCATCTGTGTATTTGACATTTCCAGAATAAAATATTAACGCATTTTTATTCAGTTCCAAACAAATAACCAGTTTCCTTATTGTGTCTGCTAAGCTGTATCTCATACACTGAAAGAGGTTGAGGCCATCTCCCAATCACGTAGCTCAGCACAGATATGGTATAGTCCTGCTTGCCAGGGAATTTCACACTGAGGTATCTGGAACCCTTCTCCGTGGCAAATGGCAATCATCTCTGCGTTGGATAGGCAGCATCGGCGGGAATCTCTGGCTAGAGATGTGGATGAGGCAACATTCATGTTTAGAACGCTGAGCGTCATCATCCATCTTGGGGGCAATGACTTGGGGGGGGGGCGCATATTCATAGTAATAGTTTCAGGTGGCTTATTGCCGTTGCCGCCTTGAAGTTAGATTGGATTCAGTTAGCCGGGGGCAATTTAAGTTTTCCGTGATAATTAACAAAATTTAAAGAATTGTGGGAAATGTGTCTCCTTGTATTGCAGAAAGCTGTGATTGATGACCTGTGTGGAATAGAGTTGCCAAATGTAGATGTTGCAGGTTTGGAGACCTTGCAGTAAAAGAACTCCCCCGGACAAATGGTACCACTCATGGCCAGCAGGGTCTTTATTTTTTTTTTTTTTTTTTTTAAATTACCCCAAATTTGTTCCTAACACGTTGCTCTGCACAGTCACTGGAATTTGTATTTAAATCTGTGAGGATTAGTGGGGTGTTAGGTTGAGCTGTTGGAGCTGTATGTATATATGAACAAAGGAGGGGTGGCAGCCGCTCAGACCATATTCTAAGTGTGCCATACACTCCACTTCGGTCTTCATGACATCTGGGTAATCTCCAGTAGAGGGCGAACTTCTGCAGAGATGAATATGCAAAAACGCCCCTCCCGGTCCATATATACCTGGGACCTCCCACCAATTCCCCAGTTCCTTCTCTGCAGGGAAGGCGACAAGACAGAAGATGAAGACTTCTTTACTTACAGGTAAGCCGGGCTCGTGCCCGGCCTATTATCCCTATTACTGCCAGGACCCTTCTAAATTGCCCTATATTGAGCCTCCCAGCTTAGGCTTCGGGTCCTGGTGAAGGTAGGAGCACCCTAAGGGTGCAGCAGGAGCACTGCTCCACCGTGAGACCTCACTATGGGGTAGGCGGTTATCCAGGTTTCTTGGTGATCCTGGTGTCGGATGCCCCGTCCCGTTAGGCTTCTGGCAGGATTCCCCCCCTTCCGGGTCCCTTATTCCCCTCCGGGGAGAGGGGGGGGGGGGGGGATTTGAGTGTTTTTCTGTGTGTTTACTGCCTTACTGGCATACCAGGGACTAAAGACAGCCTGGGGGAGCTTCTCCCCCTCAGGCTGCGTTCGGGTCCGGGCTCTCGGCGCGGCTGCGGTAGCCCCGCCCCCTTATTTGGCGCAATTGCTGTGCTCGTTGTCTAGGGGTCTGCGTTGCTGGGAGGGGGTGTGGCCTTGACAAATGCGTGTTCTGCACTGGCCCGCCCTTCCCCTGCTCTCCCTTCTCAGGCACGAGGCTGCGTGTGTGGCCATCTTTTCGAGCAGGCCGCGTAGCAGTCGGTGTGGTAAGGACCCGATGGCCACTTCCTTAGCTTGTGTGTGTGGGGGCTCCTATTTAGGGGGGCCCCCACTGGTCTGGAACGTGTGTGTGCGCTTTAATTGCACTGTCTGGCTGGGATGTGGTATATATACCGTATATTCTAAGTGTCACACACCCCGCTTCAAACATTAATTATTACACTTGGGTTACTCCACCAGCTGGTGGCGACGTTGCAGAGAAGTCTTGAAAAACGAGCCCCTCCTGGTCTATACATACCTGGGACCTCCCACTTATTCCCCAGTGTTCTTCTCTGCAAGATGGCGACAAGACAGAAGAAAGAAGTCTGCTTGCAGGTAGCCGGGGTAACACCCCGGCACCCCCCCATGGCCTATTTCTCCCCAGTCTGTGTTTATATGCCTAGATTGTTAAACCGGAAGCCTCCCAGCCTTGGCTGCTGGCTGGGCAATGGTAGATGGCACCTTCTGGTGCCTAGGAGCTTATCTCCTCCGCTAGACCCCACACGTGGGGCAACGTGGTTATCCGGCCGATGATCCGGATTTGGGATGCCCCGTCCCGGTTCCCCCTTAGCCTGCCTTCTCCCGCTTGGTCCCTTCTCCCTTAGCGTGGGGGGGGGGGGGGGGGGGTGGCGTGTTAGGGTGTTTTCACTTGTGAGGTGACTTGAGTGACTGTGTGTTTGTGTGCCTTTTACTGTCTGGGGATCGGCGCCGCGCTGCGGGCGCTTCTCCCCGTTTTTTTTCTAGGGCTCTGGCCGAGGTGTTATGCTGTGGGTGTGCCCGTTGGCTCCCGTTTCTCTCTGCGGCGCCGCCATTGTGCGGGCTGCGGTGATCCGATTGGTGGGCGGGGCCGCGCTCTGTCGCGGCCCGCTGTTCGATTCTCAGGCGGGGGGCGCCCCTCTTCTTCCCACAGTGCTGTGCGTCTCCCTCGCTGGCTCTGATTGTCGCTGTTCAGGTACCTGGTTGGTTGTGCGGGTTTGTTTATTGTTATGCGGCTGTGGTTGTGACATGGGGGCTAGTTCTGGGACTGTCGTCCATGATACTTATATATATTCTGGGCTGTCTTATATTATGTCTGTAGGGGGCCTGTCTTATTTACGGGACCCGGTATATAGGCCTACTAGGCACGGTGGCATGCTTACTATCGCAGCCCTGTTTAACCCCATGTATGCCATTTTCTATGTGGGTGGCATACTGCTCACATTTTCTTCCCTAGAGGCTGGTGTGTGTGTGTTTGAGTGCGCATGATTGCCATAATTCTTGTACAGATCCTGGGATACCCCAGCTACTCGTGGGTCTCCAGGTCTTTATACCTGGCTAGTCTTAATTACCAATTTGGGTTTTCCCTAGGCAAAAATCCTCCCACTCCTGGGACTTTTAATTAAAGGGGCATCCCGGGTTGCATTCTGCGTAAATCCCTGGGTAGTTGCGAATACCATAATTTCACCATATAGAGGCTTCCAAGGATACCGGAATCGGCCCTTCGGGGCAATCTAGGCTGTGTGGGGGTTGTGGAGCTCTGCTCCTGGGGGATGATGTCATTATATGCATTCTATGTGCGCAGCAGTTCATTGAGCGCCAGTCCGGCTCCCCGGTTCTCTGGCCCTTCGCCGTCCGTGTCATCCCCTACACCTCCCCGCCTGTTCCGGACCCCGTGTGACGTTGTCATGGGTGGGGATTCGCAATCCGAGGTATGCGCCCGGTTGGCTAGCCTCGAACATTTTTCCGCTGTGGTTGCTCAGAAGGCTCCGGCTACGCGGAAACACTTGTCCCCGTCTCCGCCGGACTCAGATGTGGATGTTATTGTGGCATTGGATTGGTCAGATTGCCCCTCGATTGAGAGGGGGAGATTCTGGAGGTTTACAGATATATACGGCACTGAGCAAACGGAATTAAATTTATTATTCCTTAAACAATAGAAAAGAGTCCAAAAACTCAGATGTCCCACGGTGCATGCACATAGACTAATTGGTCTCAACGCCTGTGCCCGCTGGTGAGATTTTAGAGGAACTGGACGACCCTGTGGTCCTGCAGTTTGGTGCTGAGGGTGACCAGGCGGCGGGGACGGTATTTGACATTCCTTTCATATTGACTCACATGTTGAAGTTTTGGATTTAGACCCTCCCGAGGCGGTTCCTCCACCTAAGGGTGATTAGTTTGTTGTGGCCAAGCCGCGTTTGGAGTTTCCCTGTCAACGACATTTTGTGAATGTCGTCCTTAAGGAAGGGGAGTAGCCTACGCGTCTCGTTGGTGTTCTGCTTGGTTGGGTTAAGTAGTATCCTTTTCCGGCGGACTTGGTGAAGCGTTGGCTTTTCCTCTCGAGGTTGATGCCCCGGTTTTGGGGCTATCTAACATGGCGGTATTGCCTTCCCCTGACACGACTACCCTTAAGGATGGCGAAGTTCGCCGGATTGTCCAGCTGGCTCGCCATGGTTTTACCTGTGCGGGTTCGGCTTTGAGACCTGTTTGTGCTTCGGCATTTTTGTTGTTGGCGGTTAGGTCCATTGTCAGGGGTTATGTGCAGACCTTGATCCTACTTGTGATGAGTTCCTTGCTCTCAAACGTGGTGAGTCCTTCGTTTTGTTGTCCTTGCCGCTCAGGATGACGCCATGGTGATGTGTGGCAGGACCACGGCTTGTTGGTGGCTATCCAACGGTCGGTGTGGTTGCGGCAAAGGACTGCTGACTTTAATTCTAAGAAGTCGCTTACGGCTTTCATTTTTGGGTTTGCGCCTGTTGGTGAGAAAATGGATTCGGTTGCCAAGGGAGGTAAGTTACCTCAGTGCAAGAAATTTCGTCGTTCCTTTCGGGGGGTGGCCTCTTTGAATCCCTCCTTTCGGGGAGCCAGAGCTGGCAGAGGCGCAGGCTTTACGGCCCCAGGGGTGCAAGCTGGAACAGGGGTTGAGGCCGTGGCCGTCCCGTTCACTCCTGGGGTGCCTAACCCAAGCCAGCTGCCAAGCCCGCTCAACAATGAGGGGGTGCCCTCACCCTTGTGGGTGGGGGGACGGTTGCGACTCTTCTCCCGGGTGTGGGACCAGGCGGTGTCGGACAGGTGGATCCTGGAGGTGGTGTCGGCCGGTTACAAGCTGGAGTTCGAGTCCCGACCTCCTCTAAGGTTTTCTCAGGTCTCGTGTGCCCTCAGATCCTTTGGCTGCGCAGGGGCTCCTGGCGGCGGTGAGGAATCTTCTGGATATGGCAGTCATCTGCCCGGTCCCTCCTTTGGAGGTGGGCTGCGAGTATTATTCTAAGTATGTCACACACCCCACTTCAGACTTAATAATTACACTAGGGTTAACGCACCGCTAGGTGGCAGCATTGCAGAGAACCTCCAAAAACTTCAACAGGCCCCTCCCGGTCTATACATACCTGGTACCTCCCAAGAACCTCCCAGTGTTCTCTGCAAGGTGGCGACAAGACAGAAGAAAGAAGTCTCCTGCTTGCAGGTAGCCGGGGTATCCCCCCGGCCCCCCCCGTGGTCTATTTCTGCCCGGCTTTTGTTTGAATGTGTTCTATGTAATGGCAGCCTCCCAGCTTCGGCTGTAGGCCGGGCAATAAGGTAGCCGGCACCATTGGTGCCTAGGAGATTAGCTCCTCCGCTCGACCCTTCATTGCGGGGCATAGCGGGATTCCCGGAGTGGTGATCCGGATGTGGGATGCCCCATTTTATAGGAGTTAGTGGTCAGGTTATGTTTTGCCCTGGGTTATTGTCTCTTCCGGGTGTGGGACGCGCTGGGGACAGTGTCATGCTTTTAATATGTACATGCTGTGTGAGTGTGCTGCTGCGCTCTTCCTTGTGTTTCCCTTTGTGATTTTACTTGGTCTGATTTCACGGTCTGTTCTCCGTTTTTCTTTTCTCCCATGGCTGTGTATCTCCCCTCAGGAGCCGGGGGGCGGCGGGGCCTCGCGGCGTGCTGCGCCGTGGTCCCGCGGGTTGCTGGGCGCCGTATCCGGCGCTTGCAGCCTGCTTGCCTGGCTGCTCAGGGGGGACATTTTATCAGTGTGTGGGTCTGTGTTTACTCCGGGAGCCGGTGGGTGGCGCCGCCGGCCCCGTGATCGAGGTCTGATTGCGGTCCCCGCAGGCAGACGCTGACGCTGCCTGGGGGCGGGGTCGCGCGCGCCGCGCACGGATTGGACGGCCGGAGGGGCGGGGCCTTCTCGGCTCCCGCGCTCCCGGAGCTTCTCTCTTCCTCCGTCCTCGGTGTGCTGGCCGCCATCTTCTGCTGGCTACGCGGTTCCTCTCCTCTCCAGGTAGGCGTTCTTAGGCTGGTATGTCAGTGACCCCTCGGATCCTTTCCTCCTCCCTTGTCTCCCTCCTCGCCCCGGCGCATCTTGATGGTGCTGGTTGGCATTAACCATTTCCGTTGCTCTTGTTAATGAGGGGGGGGGGGGGTGGTGTAAGGGGGGTTTTGTATATCATGTGGTGTTTTGGCATGGTGCTGATTGACGCCTGTCTCTCTCCCTTTGTGTTTTTCAGATCCTGGGATCCCGTCTGGCAGGGCTCTCCCATAAGGGTCTTATGCTATTCCCCTGGGTCAGGATCTTGTGACTGTCCTTAGACAAGTGTTAGGTTATTAAGGGGCATCCCGGGTCGCGTACCTCATAAATCCCTGGGTTCTGCAAATACCATAATTTCACCACATGGAGGTTGCCACAGATACCGGGAATGGTTCTTCGGGACAATCCAAGGTGTGCGGGGGTTGTGGGGCTCCGCTCCAGGGAGATGTCATTTTGTGTATCCCTTGTGCACAGCAGAACATTGCACGGCAGTCCAGTACTCCGGTGCCTAGCACTTCGTCAGCCGCGCCATCTCCCTCTCCCCCTCGCTTATTCCGGACCCCGTGTGACGTTGTCCTGGGCGGGGATTCGCAGGCTGAGGTATTTGCCCGTTTGACCAGCCTTGAGAAGCGGTTTTCTGCTATAGCCGCTCAGAAGGCTTCAGCTAAGCGGAAGCATCTGTCTCCGCCTCCGCCGGATTCAGATGAGGAAGTTGTGGGAGATCTGGATTGGTCGGATCGTCCCCGTGAAGAAGGTGAGCTCATTGAGGATGAAGATTCTGATGTTCAGCAGTTGCTGGGTTCTGAGGGGGATCAGGATGATGGCCTCCCTCTCGATTCCTCTACCATTTTGAGCCAGATGTTTGAGGTTTTGGATTTGGAGCCTCCGGTGGTTGCTTCCAGGCCCAAGGGTCAGCTTTTTGGGGTGTCCAAGCAGCGTCTGGAATTTCCCAGCCAACAGCATTTTGAAGAAATTGTCTAAAAGCAATGGGAGCAACCTACACGTCTTGTTGGTGTGCCGTCTAGCTGGGATAGGAAGTATCCTTTTCCGGCGGAATTGATGAAGCGTTGGTCTGTCCCCCCTGAGGTAGATACTCCGGTCTTGGGACTGTCCAACACGGCGGTCGTGCATTCCCCTGACACGACTTCGCTCAGGGTCGGTGAGGATCGCCGGGTTGATCAGCTTGCCCGTCATGGTTTTGTATGTGCGGGTTCGGTGTTAAGGCCTGTCTGTGCTTCGGCTCTTTTGACTTTTGCTGTCAGGTCTATTGTCAGGGACTTGGGGGTGGATCTCGAGCCCACCAGTGATGAGTCCCTTGGGCTTAAGCGCTGTGATGCTTTTTTGTCCTTTATCCTGGCCGCTCAGGAGGATGCCATGCTGATGTGTGGCAGGGCTACTGCCTTGCTGGTAGCTATCCGGCGCTGTGTGTGGTTGAGACAGTGGACGGCCGATTTTAATTCTAAAAGATCGCTCACGGCTCTGCCCTTTCTGGGTTTGAGGCTTTTTGGTGAGAGGCTGGACTCTGTTGCCAAGGGAGGTAAGTTACCTCAGCGCAAGAAATTTCGCCGTTCCTTTCGGGGGATGGTCTCGTTCAATCCGTCCTTTCGGGGAGTTGGCGCCGGTAGAGGTGCGGGCTCCTCGGCCCCCAGGGGCGGCAGTTGGAATAGGGGCAGAGGCCGTGGCCGCCCCACTCGCGTCTGGGGTGCCAAGCCCAAGCCGGCTGCCAAGCCCATCCAGCAATGAGGGGGCGCCCTCACCCGTTCGGGTGGGGGGACGGTTGCAACTTTTCTCCCGGGTGTGGGACCAGGAGGTCCCGGACAGATGGATCCGGGAGGTGGTTTCGGCCGGTTACAAGTTGGAGTTCGAGTCCCGTCCTCCTCCAAGGTTCTTCAGGTCTCAGGTGTCTTTGGATCCTTTGGCCGCGCAGGGGCTCCTGGCGGCAGTAAGGAATCTTCTAGATTTAGCTGTCATTTGCCCGGTTCCTCCTTCAGAGGTGGGGCGCGGGTTTTACTCCAATCTCTTCGGTCCCCAAAAAGGACGGGTCCTTCCGTCCTATTCTGGATTTGAAGTTTCTCAACAGGTTTATTCGTCCTCGGAAGTTTCGCATGGAAACCCTGCGGTCGGCGATCGGTTCGCTTCGGCAGGGGGACTTTGACGTCCATTGACATCAAGGATGCGTACCTGCACGTGCCGATCTTTCCTGCTCATCAGCGGTTCCTCCGTTTCGTGGTGGGGGATCGGCATTTTCAGTTTGTGGCTCTTCCATTCGGTCTCACCTCTGCTCCGAGAGTGTTCACCAAGGTGTTGGCGGGGGTGATGGCCCTGCTCAGAGCTCAGGGTATTCGCATTGTGCCTTACCTGGACGATCTTCTCATCATGGCTCCTTCCTTCAGTCAAGCAGAGGGGGACACCAGCACGGTGGTGTCTATGTTGGAGAGGTTCGGCTGGGTGATCAATTACCCCAAGTCCTCGCTGGTTCCGGCCAGGGTGGTGACCTTTCTGGGGATGTCGTTGGACTCCTGCCAGCACAGAGTGTTTCTTCCTCAGGCCAAGGTTCTGATGATTCAGGAATTGGCCCGGCTGCTCCTCTCCCATCCTCGTCCGTCCATTCGTCTGGGGATGAGACTGGTGGGGTTGATGGTGGCCTCGTTCGAGGCAGTTCCCTTTGCTCAGTTTCATACGAGGGCTCTTCAACTTCATCTTTTGGCGTCTTGGAACCGGCGTCCGGGGTCGTTGGATCGGTCCTTCCGGTTGTCCCCTCGGGTTCGGCAGTCCCTTCTGTGGTGGTTGGTTTCGGACAACCTTCTGAAGGGCAGGTCGTTTCTGACTCCACTTTGGGAAACTGTCACCACGGATGCCAGTTTGTCAGGCTGGGGAGGTTATTGGAAGGATCTTCGGTTTCAGGGGCAGTGGGACCCTCAGGAGTCCCACTTGCCCATCAATGTTCTGGAACTGCGAGCCATCAGGTTGGTTCTGTCTCACTTGACGCATCATTTACAGGGTCTGCCGGTTCAGGTTCGCTCAGACAATCAGACGGCGGTTGCTTACATCAATCATCAAGGAGGGACTCGCAGTCTGGGTGCCCACAGGGAAGTGTCTCTGATTTTGGTCTGGGCGGAGACTCATGTCCCTTGCATCTCGGCAGTTTACATTCCGGGAGTGGAAAACACGGAGGCGGATTTTCTGAGCCGGTGTGCGTCCCGTCGGGGGGAGTGGTCTCTCCATCC
This sequence comes from Gastrophryne carolinensis, assembly GCA_027917425.1. Taxonomy (NCBI): domain Eukaryota; kingdom Metazoa; phylum Chordata; class Amphibia; order Anura; family Microhylidae; genus Gastrophryne; species Gastrophryne carolinensis. Next base: position 13,448,840 of record CM051240.1, on the reverse strand, counting down.
CCAGGTTTTTCGGTTACTTTGTCTCCGGTGGGGGACGCCGGAGGTGGATCTGTTTGCCTCTCGTCACAATCACAAGCTTCCGTCCTTTGTGTCCCTGTCCCGGGACCCTCTGGCTCTGGCGGTGGATGCCATGTCCCTGAGCTGGAGGGACCTGGGGTTTCTTTATCTGTTTCCTCCGATTCCCATGCTAGGCAGGGTTCTGCGAAAGTTGGTTCTGGAAGAAGTTCCCGCCATTCTCGTGGCTCCAAGGTGGCCAAGGCGGGTGTGGTTCGCGGACATCGTCCGTCTGGCCGTAGATCATTTCGATCTACCTCTTCGGCCAGATCTTCTCACTCAGGGTCAACTCTGTTACCCCAGTTTACAAACGCTGGCTTTGACGGCTTGGCTGCTGAAACCTCCATCTTAAAGGAGGAGGGTCTTTCGGATGCGGTCATTCAGACTCTTATTAGTGCTAGGAAGAGATCTTCTTCCATCTATTACAGGTATTGGAGATCTTATATTGGTTGGTGTGAGGCTAGGTCTTTGCCCTGCCGGGTCTTTTCTGTGTCTAGGATTTTGGAGTTCCTTCAGGCGGGTCTGGACTCTGGTCTTCAGTTGAGTACCTTGAAGGGGCAGGTTTCTGCTTTGTCAATTTTTTTCCAGAAATCTTTTGCTAGTCATTCCTTGGTCAAGACTTTTTTCCAGGGGGTTTCGCATGTGCGGCCTCCTAGGAAGCCTTTGCTCCCAGTGTGGGATTTGAATTTGGTTCTTTCTGCTCTTAAGGCTCCTCCTTTTGAGCCTTTGCAGGATGTTGCTTTGTCCATTCTTACTCAGAAGGTTGCCTTTCTGGTGGCCATTACTTCGGTTAGGCGTGTTTCAGAGCTGGCTGCTTTGTCTATTCAGGCTCCTTATTTTGCGGATCATCAGGACAAAGTGGTTTTTCGTTACAAGTCAGATTTTCTCCCTAAAGTGGTCTCTGCTTTTCATCTTAACCAGGACATTGTTCTTCCTTCTTTGTGTCCTAAGCCTAAGAATGTCAAGGAGAGTGCTTTGCACTGCTTGGATGTGGTACGTTGTCAGGTACTATCTACGTGCGACGTCTTCTTTTCGTAAGACTGATGTCTTTTTCGTTGTGCCATGTGGGCCTAGGAAGGGTTTGGCCCCGGCCAAGTCCTCCATTAGTAAATGGATTCGTCAGGCCATTGTTGGTGCTTATTCGGCCAAGGGGAAGGATCCCCCTTTCCGAGTTACTGCTCATTCTACTCGTGCGGTTGGTGCGTCCTGGGCTTTTCAGCACCAGGCTTCGGTTGAACAAGTGTGTAAGGCTGCAACTTGGTCTTCTGTTCATACTTTTCTAAATTCTATAAGGTTGATGTGCGGGCTTCAGCGGATGCTGTTTTTGGCCGCAAGGTTTTGCAGGCTGCAGTGGTTTGAATTTTTTCTGCGTTATTGCCTGTTCGGATACCCACCCTTTTCTGGACACTGCTGTTGGATGTCCCTAGTGTAATTATTAAGTCTGAAGTGGGGTGTGTGACATACTTAGAATAATACCATTTTGTGAATACTCACCTGTAAAATGGGTATTATAAGTATGTCACACACCCCACTTCACCCGCCCTTTTTGGTATCCTGGCTCTCTATTTGGTGAAGTTTGGTTCTTTACGTTGAGGGTTACATTGTTTGGTTCTGGTACCTTGTCTTACTGCTGTTCTAATACTGGGAGGTTCTTGGGAGGTACCAGGTATGTATAGACCGGGAGGGGCCTGTTGAAGTTTTTTGGAGAAGTTCTCTGCAATGCTGCCACCTAGAGGTGCGTTAACCCTAGTGTAATTAAGTCTGAAGTGGGGTGTGTGACATACTTATAATACCCATTTTACAGGTGAGTATTCACAAAATGGTATTATTCCAATCTCTTCACAGTGCCCAAGTTGGACGGGTTGGTTTGTCCCATCCTGGATCTGAAGTTCTTCAATGTGTTTATTCTTCCCCGGAGGTTTCGCATGGAACCTCTGCGTTCTGCCATCAATTCTCTGCGGCAGGGGGATTTCATGACGTTCATAGACATCAAGGATGCCTTTCTTCATATTCATATATTCCGGCTCACAAAAGGTTTCTTCACTTTGTGGTGGAAGATCGGCATTTTCATTGTGTGGCTCTTCCGTTCGGCCCTACCTCGGCTCCATGAGTGTTCACCAAGGTGTTGGCGGGCGTGATGGCCTTTTCAGAGCTCAGGGGATTCGCATTGTGGCATCTGGACGATCTTCTCATCATGGTTCTTCTTTCAGTCAAGCGGAGGTGGCCACCAGGACGGTGGTATCCACTCTGGAGAGGTTCGGCTGGGTGATCAACTACCCCAAGTCCTCTCTCGTTCCGACCAGGGTGGTGCCCTTTCTGGGGATGTCCTTGGACTCTTGCCAACTCAGAGTTGTTCAGCCTCAGGCCAAAGTTCTCTTGGTTCAGGAATTGGCGCAGCTTTTTCTTTCCAATCCTTGCCCGTCCATCCGGCTAGGGATGAGACTGGTGGGGTTGATGGTAGCTTCCTTTGAGGCGGTTCCCTTTGTTCAGTTTCACACGAGGACGCTTCAGTTTCATCTGTTGGCGTCTTGGGACCAGCGACCGCGGTCGTTGGATCGGTCTTTCCGGATGTCCTCCCGGGTTCGGCAGTTTCTTCAGTGGTGGATGGTCTTGGACATTCTCTTGAGGCGCAGGTCCTTTCTGATGCCTCTTTGGGAAACTGTCACCACGGACGCCAGTTTGTCGGGATGGGGAGTTTTCTGGAAGGACCTTCGGTTCCGGGGGAGGTGGAGTCCTCTGGAGGCCCACTTGGCTCTCAACTCCAGAATGTTGATGGGCATCAGGTTGGTTCTGTCTCTCTTGACACAGCATTTACAGGGCTTGCCGGTTCAGGTTCGGTCGGATGATCGGTCGGCGGTTGCTTACATCAATCGCCTGGGAGGGACTAGCAGTCTGCGTGCCCTCAGAGAGGTGTCTCTGATTCTAGCCTGGGCGGAGACTCATGTCCCTTGCATCTCGGCAGTGTACATTCCAGGAGTGGAAAACACGGAGGCGGACTTCCTGAGCAGGTGCTCTTTCCGCCGGGGGGAATGGTCTCTCCGCCCTCAGGTTTTTCGGTCGCTTTGTCTCCGGTGGGGGATGCTGGAGGTGGATCTGTTTGCGCCTCGTCACAATTACAAGCTTCCGACATTCGTGTTGCTCTCTCAGGATCCTCTGGCGGTGGATGCCATGTCCCTGAGCTGGGGGGACCTGGGGTTCCTTTATCTGTTTTCTCCGATCCCCATGCTAGGCAAGGTGTTGCGAAAGCTGGCCCTGGACGGGGTTCCCGCCATTCTCATGGCTCCAAGGTGGCCAAGGAGGGTGTGGTTCGCAGACATCGTTTGTCTGGCGGTGGATCAGTGCGATCTGCTTCTTCGGCTGGATCTATCACACAGGGTCAACTGCGTTGCCCCAAGTTACCAACGCTGGCTGTGACGGCCTGGCTGCTGAAACCTCCATCTTAGGGGAGGAAGGTCTTTCGGATTCTGTTATTCAGACTTTTATTAGTGCCAGGAAGAGGTCCTCTTCTACCATCTATTATAGGACTTGGAGATCTTATATTGATTGGTGTGAGGCTAGATCTTTGCCCTGTCGGGTCTTTTCTGTTTCCAGGATTTTGGAATTTCTTCAATCGGGGCTGGACTCTGGTCTTCAGCTGAGTATCTTGATGGGGCAGGTTGCTGCCTTGTCTGTCTTTTTTCAAAAGTCCTTTGCGTTTCCTCCTTTGGTCAAGACTTTCTTCCAGGGGGTCTCGCATTGCGGCCTCCTAGGAAGCCTTTGCTCCCTGTTTGGGATTTGAATTTGGTTATCTCTGCTCTTCAGGCTCCTCCTTTGAGCCTTTGCAGGTTATTGCTCTGTCTACTCTGACTCAGAAGGTTGCCCTTTTGGTGGCCATCACTTCGGTTCGGTGCGTTTCGGAGTTGGCAGCCTTGTCGGTTCAGGCTCCTCACTTTGAGACACATCGGGACAAAGTGGTTTTCCGCTTCAAAACGGACTTTCCTTAGGTGGTCTCTGCTTTGCATCTTAACCAGGACATTGTTCTTCCTTCCTTGTGTCCTAAGCCTAGGAATGACAAGGAGAGGGTTTGCACTGTTTGGATGTGGTACGCTGTGTGAAGTACTGTTTGTTTACTACATTTCCTTTTCGTAAGACTGATGCCTTTTTTCGTGGTGCCCTGTTGGGCCTAGGAAGGGTTTGGCTCCCGCTAAGTCTTCCATTAGCAAATGGATTCGTCAGGCTGTTGTTGGGACCTATTCTACCAAGGGGAAGGTTTCCCCTTTTTGTATCACTGCTCATTCTACTCGTGCTGTTGGGGTGTCTTGGGCCTTTCAGCATCAGGCTTCTGTTGAACAAGTTTGTAAGGCTGCTACTTGGTCTTCTGTTCACACTTTTTCCAAGTTTTTACACGGTTGATGTGCGGGCTTCAGCGGATGCTGTGTTTGGCTGCAAGGTTCTGCAGGCTGCAGTGGTTTGAGTTTTGCATTATGGCCTTGTTGGATACCCGCCCTTTCTGGACACTGCTTTTGGATGTCCCAAGTGTAATAATTGTTTGAAGCTGGGTGTGTGACATACTTAGAATAATACCATTTTGTGAATACTCCCCTGTAAAATGGATATTATAAGTATGTCACACACCCCGCTTCACCCGCCCTTTTTGGTATCCTGGATTCTTTATAGGGTGAAGCTTCGTTTACAGTTTGAGGGTTGCCAATGTTTTTTTTTCCTGGTACCTTGTCTTTACTGCTGTTTGAATACTGGGGAATAAGTGGGAGGTCCCAGGTATGTGTAGACCAGGAGGGGCTCGTTTTTCAAGACTTCTCTGCAACGTCGCCACCTGCTGGTGGAGTAACCCAAGTGTAATAATGTTTGAAGCGGGGTGTGTGACATACTTATAATATCCATGTTACAGGTGAGTATTCACAAAATGGTATATTTTCACCATATAAGACGCACCGGCTTATAAGACGCTCCCAGGATTTTGGGGAGGAAAATAAGAGAATATTTTTAACCAAATAGGCAAAGTGCAGTATCCTCCAATTACAGTAATCCCTCATTCCCCCTTCCCATAGGCAGTGTGGCATTCCCCCCCATATAGGCAGTGTGGCATTCCCCCATCCCATTCCCCATATAGGCAGTGTGGCATTCCCCCATCCCATTCCCCATATAGGCAGTGTGGCATTCCCCCCCTCCCATTCCCCATATAGGCAGTGTGGCATTCCCCCCCTCCCATTCCCCATATAGGCAGTGTGGCATTCCCCCCCTTCTATTCCCTATATAGGCAATGTGGCACCCCCCGCCTATTCCCCATATAGGCAATGTGGCACCCCCCTCCTATTCCCAATATAGGCAATGTGGCACCCTCCCTCCTATTCCCCATATAGGCAATGTGGCACCCTCCCTCCTATTCCCCATATAGGCAATGTGGCACCCTCCCTCCTATTCCCCATATAGACAATGTGGCACCCTCCCTCCTATTCCCCATAGAAGCAGTGTTACACATCTCCCCCCCCCCCCCCCCCCCCCCCGTTCCCCATAGGCACACAATAACAAAGAAGAAAAAAACTCGCAGGCCATGCCCACCTGCTGCACGGACCCGGCTGTTCACTCCTGCCCTTGCCGGAAGAGGCAGCAGCTGGAGGGCAGGTGATGATGGCGGAGCGGCAGGCGCTGCCTTCGTCTCTGCCGCTGCTATCACTGCCTAAGCAATAGCAGGGACGGGGACAGAGCCCACTGGTCTTCTGTCGTATTCTGGCCTCCTGCAGTGCGGGAGCGCCGGGAACGGGTGAGTTTAATTTAATTTTTTATTCTTAGTGTGTCACACACCCCGCTTCCCCTTTAATTCTTACAATCAGGTTACTCCACGTTACCCCGACGTTGCAGAGAGAAGTCTTGAAAACAAGCCCCTCCTGGCCTACATATACCTGGGACCTCCCACTTAACACCCAGTGTTTTCTCTCTGCAAGATGCGACAAGACAGAAGAAAGAAGTCTCCTGCTTGCAGGTAGCCGGGGTCCAACCCCGGCACCCCCCTCTTGGTCTATTTCTGTCCAGTCAATTGTTTTTATGCCTAGATAGATAACGGAAGCCTCCCAGCCTAGGCTGCTGGCTGGGGAATGGTAGATGGTACTATATGGTGCCTAGGAGCTTATCTCCTCCGCTCGTCCCCACGCGTGGGGCAATGCGGTTATCCGGCATGGTGATCCGGATTTGGGATGTCCCTGTGTTCCCCTTGACCACCTTCTCCTGCTTGGTCCCTTCACGTTGGGGGGGGGTGGTTTGTATGGGGTGCTTTACACTTGTGGTGATTGTGTGTTTGGGAGCACTGGCAGCTGGCGGGGTCAGCGCCGCGGCGTGCGGGCGCGTGTCCCGAGCTGCTGGGGCTCTTTGTAGCATGATAAAACTTCCCCGCTTGGTCTGTGTTTGGGACTGAGGGCGTCTGTTGGCACCCGTTTGCACGCATCGCCGCCATTCGGTGGGCCGCGCTGCTCGTGTCTTGGGGCGGGGCGTGCCCTCTCGGCCACGCTGTATGGGGCGGGGCCGGAGCACTTTGCTCGCTGAGCCTGGCCCGCCTTCCTTCCTCCTCCGGAGTCCTCACTACACGGAGGCACTCAACAGGCCAGCGGTCCCTAGCTCGGCTGAGGAGGGCGCCGTCATTCAAGCAGGGTTTGTTTGTCTTGCATTGTTGTTTGTAGTGCATGCTAATGGCAGTCGCTTGCGAGTTTTCCCTGTCACTTTGGTATAGCTTCCCCCTCCTGGAGGCACATTATTTATATATGTGTATATATATATTTGTATGGGCTGTATATACTTCTCTTGCTTTTGTATGTATTGTCTATATTTTTTACCGTTACATTCTGTTTGGTGTATGTGTGTGGTGCATGCTGGCAAACTTTCTTGGATCCCCTCACTGCAGTGGGTCTCCCGGTCTGATATACCTGGCTAGTCTTATTCTCCAAATTGGGATTTTCCTAGGCTTAAAAATCCTCCCACTCCCGGGACTTTAAGCAACCCGGGATGCCCCGTTTATAATTAATGTGTAAATCCCTAGTTTATTGCGAATGCCATAATTTCACCATATGGAGGCTTCCGACATTACCGGAAATGGCTCTTCAGGGCTATCCAGGCTGTGTGGGGGTTGTGGGGCTCCGCTCCCAGGCGATGTCATAATATGTATTCCATGTGCGCAGCAGAATATTGCGCGCCAGTCCAGCACTCTGGCTCCTCGCATCTTCCGTCATCTCCTACCCCCCCCCCCCCCACCTATTCCGGACCCCGTGTGACGTTGTCAAAGGTGGGGATTCGCAGTCCGAGGTGTGTGCACGGTTGGCCAGCCTCGAGAAAATGTTCTCCGCCGCGGTGGCTCAGAAGGCTACGGCTAAGCGAAAGCACCTCTCTCCGGCATTCCGGAGGATGAGGTGTTGGAAGTGTTGGATTGGTCCGATTGCTGAAGAGGGGGAGCTCCTAGAGGAGTCGGACGAGCCTGCAGACCAGCAATTGTTTGGTGCCGCTGGCGATCAGGCTGCGGGGGTGTTCCTTGACACTCCTTCCATTTTGGCTCAAATGTTTGAGATTTTGGCTTTGGATCCACCTGAGGCGCCCCCCCCCCCCCCCCGCCAAAGGGTGAGTTGTTTGATGTGCCCAAGCCGCGTTTGGTGTTTCCCAGACAACAACACTTTGTGAGGGTTGTACTTAAGGAATGGGAACAACCTACGCGCCTTGTTGGAGTTCCTCCTAGTTGGGATAAGCGTTATCCCTTTCCGGAGGATTTGGTGAAGCTTTGGTCGGTTCCCCTCGACGTCGATGCCCCCATGTTGGGGCTGTCTAACACGGCTGTGTTGCACTCCCCTGACACTACTACCATTAAGGATGGTGAGGATCGTCTGATCAATTGGCTCGCCATGGCTTTATCAGTGCTGGATCGGCACTGCGGCCGGTTTGTGCTTCGGCACTTCTTTTGATGGCTGTTAGGTCCATTGTTAGAGATTTGTACGCAGATCTTGATCCCACTTGTGATGAGTTCTTTTCTCTCAAGCAGTGTGAGTCGTTTATTTCCTTTGTCATGACCGACCAGGACGATGCACTTGCGATGTGTAGCAGGACCACGGCCCTGTTGGTTGCTATTCGTTGGTCGGTGTGGCTACGTCAGTGGACGGCGGACTTTAGCTCTAAGAAGTCGCTTACAGCTCTTCCTTTTGTGGGTTTGCGCCTGTTTGGATTCGGTTACCAAGGGTACGTTCCTTTCGGGGATCGGCTTCTTTTAGTCCCTCCTTTCGGGGAGCCAGAGCGGGCAGAGGGGCCTCCTTTCCCGCTACCAGGAGTGCAGGTTGGTCCCGGGGGAGGGGCCGTGGCCGTCCTGGTCAGTCCTGGAGCGCCAAGCCCAAGCCTGATGGCAAGCCTGCTCAGCAATGAGGGGGTGCCCTCACCCATGCGGGTGGGGGGACGATTGCGACACTTCTCCCAGGTTTGGGACCAGGAGGTTCCGGACAGATGGATCCGGGAGGTGGTGTGGTCCGGTTACAAGCTGGAGTTCGAGTCTTGCCCTCCTTCACGGTTTTTCCGGTCTCGGGTGCCCACCGATCCTTTGGCCGCGCAGGGGCTCCTGGCATCGGTGAAGAATCTTCTGGAAATGGCGGTCATCCGGCCGGTGCCGCACTTGGAAGTGGGCCTCGGGGTATTACTCCAATCTTTTCACAGTTCCCAAGAAAGACGGGTCGGTTCGCCCCGTTCTAGATCTGAAGTTCCTCAACAGGTTCATCCGTACACGGAAGTTTTGCATGGAAACTCTGCGATCGGCCATCAGTTCTCTTCGGCAGGGGGACTTCATGACGTCCATAGACATCAAGGATGCTTACCTTCATGTTCCCATCTACCAGGCTCATAAACGTTTTCTTCGGTTCGTGATGAAGGATCAGCATTTTCCGTTTGGCCTTACTTCGGCTCCAAGAGTGTTCACCAAGATGCTGGCAGGGGTGATGGCCATTCTCAGAACTCAAGGCATTCGCATTGTACCTTATCTGGACGATCTTCTCATCATGGCTCCTTCTCTCAATCAATCGGAGACGGACACCAGGACGGTGGTCTCCACGCTGGAAAGCTTCGGTTGGGTGATCAACTATCCCAAGTCCTCCCTTGCCCCGGCCAGGGTGGTGTCCTTTCTGGGAATGCGGTTGGATTCTTGTCAACACAGGGTGTTTCTGCCCCAGTCCCAAGATTTTTCTGATTCAGGAATTGGCTCGGTTCCTTCTTTCCAATCCTCGACCGTCCATCCGTCTGGGGATGAGACTGGTAGGGTTGATGGTTGCCTCTTTCGAGGAAGTTCCTTTTGCTCAATTTCACACAAGGACGCTTTAGCTTCATCTGCTGGCGTCTTGGGACCGGCAGCCACGGTCGTTGGATCGGCCCTTCCAGTTGTCCTCCCGGGTCCGGCAGTCCCTTCAAAGGTGGTTGGTCTCGACCAATCTCTTGAGGGGCAGGTCTTTTCTGACTCCTCTTTGGGAAATCGTCACAACGGATGCCAGTCTTTCGGGATGGGGGGGGTTCTGGAAGGATCTTCGGGGGCAGTGGGGGCCTCGAGAGGCCCACTTGCCCATCAATGTTCTGGAACTGAGAGCCATCCGTCTGGTTCATTTGACTCCGCATGTTCTGGGCCTTCCGGTTCAGGTTCGCTCGGACAATCGGACAGCGGTTGCTTACATCAATCAGGGAGGGACTCGCAGTCTGGGTGCCCTCAGGGAGGCGTCCCTGATCCTGACCTGGGCGGAGGCCCATGTTCCTCAGCAGTTTACATTCCGGGTGTGGAAAACAGGGAAGCGGATCTGTTGAGCAGGTGCTCTTCCCGTCTGGGGGAATGGTCTCTCCATCCTCAAGTTTTTCGGTCTCTGTGTCTCCGGTGGGGGACACCGGAGGTGGACCTGTTTGCCTCTCGTCACAATTGCAGGCTTCCGACCTTCGTGTCGCTTTCCCAGTATCCTCTGGCTCTGGTGGTGGACGCCATGTCTCTGAGCTGGGGGCAAACTGGGGTTTCTGTACCTTTTTCCTCCGATACCCATGCTAGGAAAGGTGGTACGGAAGCTGGCTCTGGAAAGGGTATTCGCCATTCTCGTGGCTCCAAGGTGGCCAAGGCGAGTATGGTTCGCAGACATCGTTCGGCTGGCAGTGGATCAGGTCGTTCTGCCTCTTCGGCCCGATCTGCTCACTCAGGGTCGGCTGTGTTACCCCAATTTACCAACGCTGGGTTTGACGGCTTGGCTGCTGAAACCTTCATCTTGAAGGAGGAGGGTCTTTCTGACTCGGTTGTTAAGACTCTGATCTGTGCCCGGAAGAGGTCTTCTTCTACCATCTACTATAGGACTTGGAGAGCCTATATCACTTGGTGTGAGGTTAGATCTTTGCCTTGTAGGGTCTTTTCGGTTTCCAGGATTTTGGATTTTCTGCAATCGGCTGAATTTGGTTTTTCTGCTCTTCAGGCTCCTCCCTTTGAGCCCTTGCAGGATATTGCTCTTTCTACCTTGACTCAGCCACCAAGAAGGCAATCTTCTGAGTCAAGGTAGAAAGAGCAAAAGTACAGCCAGCGGGGGCATCCTTTAGTTCAGCCAACGGGGGCATCCCTCTGTACAGGCAGCGGGGGCATCCCTCTGTACAGGCAGCGGGGGCATCCCTCTGTACAGGCAGCGGGGGCATCCCTCTGTACAGGCAGCGGGGGCATCCCTCTGTACAGGCAGCGGGGGCATCCCTCTGTACAGGCAGCGGGGGCATCCCTCTGTACAGGCAGCGGGGGCATCTCTCGCTACAGCCAGTGGTTAGAAATAAAATATTCTGAACCAAATGGTGTGCTAAAATCCCCCATTACAGACAGTGAGCAACATCCCTCATTACAGCGAGTTAGGGGCATTCCACAGAGGCATGTTGAGGCATCTGCCATTAGAGCCAGCGGGGGCATCCTTCAGTAGAGCCAGCGGGGGCATCCCTCTCTACAGCCAGTGGTTGGAGGGCTGGTCTGACCGTTACCGTTATTCCCACTTCCACCGCTCTCACACACGCTTACCGGCACTTCCTGGCCGTTGCACACTGGCCGGTGGGCGTGCCCTCATGGCCAGCGTCCAATGAAAACAATGGACACCGCCCATAGACGCCTACTGACCAGCGCACAACAACCAGGAAGTGCTGGTGTGTTTAGGCCAGGGAAAAGCAGCCATCCACCCTTCCACATCATGTCATTCACAGGGTTGCGGCGTTCCCTGCCGTCTACTTACCGGGATTTTGCCCAGTATGCTCTATGGCCAGCCCCCCATTGCCCAGGGGAAGGGAATCGATCAGCTTGGGAAACATTCTAGGTTTCAGGCCACTTTAAACTCAATGGAACAAAACCCGGGAATTTGTTAAATTAGGCCACGCCCCCTCATTGAGGGATGGATAGGAAATAAATTGTAACAGGTACAACAATATAAACACTTTGAATAGGCAAATTAATAATTTATTGCTGCAGATCTGCATGTTACATCTCAAAGAGGGACAATATGTAAGTGAAGCCACACCCCCTCATTGAAGGATGGATAGGAGATAGGATGTAACAGTTACAACAATAGAAACACTTTGGATAGGCAAATGAATCCTATACTGCTGCAGATCTGCATGTTATCCCCTCAAAGAGGGACCGAGAAGAACAACGAGGGGCAGGGGGACATGGACTCCAAAGAGGGACAGTCGGGAGGTATGTTTCTGGCACCCGGGGGCAAAGATTTACAATGGCACCACCCACCTGTGCTCAGGCCCCCTTGACCTGCTGCACCCGGGACACGTCCCCCTGTTTCCAATGTCCCCTCAGCCAATAGCAGAGGCAATATCCTCACAGGCCTCATCCCTGCTTGCATCTCTTGCTGTGGGCATGCACACGTCTGCCACCCAGAAAGGCCTAGCACGGGTTCACGCACAGCTAGAGGTATGCGGGTGCTGAGACATGGCGGGGGCACAGAAAGAAATAAGGAGATTGCAGAGGGGGAATTCACACAGCGGGGCATCCCAATTCAGGATCCACAAGGGAGTCAGACTTTTAGACTCCAGGGCCTCTGAAGTTCCTATATAAAGTTGAAGTCCAGTGTCTGGGTAATCCCTTCCTGCTGCAGAAGGAAGCAGTAATTATGTAGTCATTGCGGATGGCTCTCGTTGGACGACATGTGCCATTGGAGCCAGGGAAGGTAAGTGTTTACGAGCATTCTGGGGGGTTTCACACAGCAGAGCATCCCAATTCGAGATGCCCTGTGGGGGGGAATACCAACTGTGGGCCCTGGAATCTTTTAGATTCCAGGTCAGCCACTGATGGGTTTTGATGGGTGTGTTCCTGCTTAGATTAAAGGGCAACCCTTCCTTTTCCTGAACCGAAATACCAAAGCTATGATATTGGGCTAATTTTAACTTCCTGCAGCAGTAGTTTCTTATGCATATTGTTTATAAAATATTGATTAGTAGCAGCGTTACATGCGGACCATTAGTATTGCTTGTCTCGTGCGTGGTGGAACTGCTCTGTCAAATCGAACATACTCTGTTGTGTCCAATCAAAAGGGAGAGATTGCTCCTGATTAGACGGAGCAACCCCTTACAGGATGTGTACAATGAGGACCGCCATGGAGCACAGCTGGAACTGGATCAGTGAGCACTGAAACCAGACAGCTGCAGTGGCCATTTCTTGCACTCAGTCATACAGAAGCAGCAATCTTGGCCTTTAGGTAAGGAAGCAACCTTGTGAGAAGGTGGCAGATTCGATCCCTGGCCATGACAAAGGAGCTCTTGAGCAAGGCACCTAACCACCCAAATGCACCCCGGGCACTGTAGCCCACCGCTCAGGGCAAGTGTACACCCCATGTATGGATGGTTTAAATGTCTCACCAAATTGTGCCCACTGTAGTTGCTCCTATGATGCCAACGGCGGGTGTCCCTGTGTAGTAAGTTCGGTTCCTTGTTTTAACTTTAACAAGGACTATTAGGCCATCCAGATATAACCTCAGCTATGGTGATTAAAGTTTTGGGCCGAAATCAAAAAATCGATAAGTGGACTTAATTAAAAATACAATTCTGTGATTAGTCACCTGTAGAATTGGTATTATACGTATACAGCACGTCCTGCTCCAAAGATAATATCTTATGTTTGGGTATTACCTCCACAAGATGGCACTGGACTGCAGAGACAGCATAAAAGTGGCTGCTCCCGGCCCTTATATACCAGGGACCTCCTGCAAATTCCCCAGTATTGAAAAGCAGTTAGCAAGAAGCCGGGAGAGGTAACTAAGAATAATGATAACAAGGGTGGGGTGGAGCAGGACATGCTGTATATGTATAATACCAATTCTACAGGTGAGTAATCACAAAATTGTATTATTCTAAGTATACAGCACATCCTGCTCCAGAGATAATTCCTTACGTTTGGAACATCCAATAGCAGTGTCCGTAAGGTAGGGTGAGATCCCCAAAAAGCAACAACGTGCAGTTTAAACCACTGCCGCCTGCAGAACTTTGCGGCCAAAAGCAGCATCAGCTGAAGCCCGAACATCAACCTTGTAAAACTTAGAAAAGGTATAAACAGAAGACCAAGTAGCGGCCTTGCAAACTTGTTCAACAGAAGCCTGGTGCTGAAATGCACCAATAGCATGAGTGGAATGAGCAGTAAAGTGGATGGGAGGATTCTTCCCCTTAGCAGAATGGGCCTGAATCACAGCCTGACGGATCCACTTGCTGATAGACTTGGCAGGAGCCAAACCCTTCCTAGGACCAGAAGGTCCTATATATACCTGGGACCTCCCACTTAACACCCAGTGAATTCAAACAGCAGTAAGACAAGGTACCAGGAAATCCAACGGTAACCTCAAAATAAAATAAAGCTTCACCATATAGAGGATCCAGGATACCAAAAAAGGGCGGGTGAAGCGGGGTGTGTGACACACTGACAATATCCATTTTACAGGTGAGTACTCACAAAATGGTATTATTCTCAGTGTGTCACACACCCTGCTTCCCCTTTAATTCTGATAGGGACATCCAAAAGCAGTGTCCACAAGGGGTGGGTATCCGACAGCAAAATGAAGCATAACAATGACTGCAGTCTGCAGAACCTTGCGGCCAAACACAGCATCCGCTGAGGCCCGCATATCAAGCTTGTAAAACTTAGAAAAAGTATGAACAGAAGACCAAGTAGCAGCCTTACAAACTTGTTCAACAGAAGCTTGGTGCTGAAAAGCACAAGACGCTCCAACAGCACGAGTAGAATGAGCAGTGATACGAAAAGGGGGAACCTTCCCCTTGGCCGAATAGGCCCCAACAACCACCTGACGAATCCATTTGCTAATGGAAGACTTAGCCGGAGCCAACCCCTTCCTAGGCCCACAGGACACAACAAAAAAGGCATCAGTCTTACGAAAAGGAGAAGTAGTAAGCAAATAGTACTTAACACAGCGTACCACATCCAAACAATGCAAAACCCTCACCTTGTCATTCTTAGGCTTAGGACACAAGGAGGGAAGAACAATATCCTGATTCAAATGAAAAGCAGAAACAACCTTAGGAAGAAAGTCCGGTTTGAAACGAAAAACCACCTTGTCCTGATGCCTCTCAAAGTAGGGCGCCTGAATCGTCAAGGCCGCCAACTCAGAGACACGCCGAACCGAAGTGATAGAAGATTGCCTTCTTGGTGGCTATCACTTCGGTTCGGCGTGTCTCTGAGTTGGCGGCCTTGACGATATAGGCGCCCTACTTTGAGAGGCATCAGGACAAGGTGGTTTTTCGTTTCAAACCGGACTTTCTTCCTAAGGTTGTTTCTGCTTTTCATTTGAATCAGGATATTGTTCTTCCCTCCTTGTGTCCTAAGCCTAAGAATGACAAGGTGAGGGTTTTGCATTGTTTGGATGTGGTACGCTGTGTTAAGTACTATTTGCTTACTACTTCTCCTTTTCGTAAGACTGATGCCTTTTTTGTTGTGTCCTGTGGGCCTAGGAAGGGGTTGGCTCCGGCTAAGTCTTCCATTAGCAAATGGATTCGTCAGGTGGTTGTTGGGGCCTATTCGGCCAAGGGGAAGGTTCCCCCTTTTCGTATCACTGCTCATTCTACTCGTGCTGTTGGAGCGTCTTGGGCTTTTCAGCACCAAGCTTCTGTTGAACAAGTTTGTAAGGCTGCTACTTGGTCTTCTGTTCATACTTTTTCTAAGTTTTACAAGCTTGATATGCGGGCCTCAGCGGATGCTGTGTTTGGCCGCAAGGTTCTGCAGACTGCAGTCATTGTTATGCTTCATTTTGCTGTCGGATACCCACCCCTTGTGGACACTGCTTTTGGATGTCCCTATCAGAATTAAAGGGGAAGCAGGGTGTGTGACACACTGAGAATAATACCATTTTGTGAGTACTCACCCGTAAAATGGATATTGTCAGTGTGTCACACACCCCGCTTCACCCGCCCTTTTTTGGTATCCTGGATCCTCTATATGGTGAAGCTTTATTTTATTTTGAGGTTACCGTTGGATTTCCTGGTACCTTGTCTTACTGCTGTTTGAATTCACTGGGTGTTAAGTGGGAGGTCCCAGGTATATATAGGACCTTCTGGTCCTAGGAAGGATTTGGCTCCTGCCAAGTCTATCAGCAAGTGGATCTGTCAGGCTGTGATTCAGGCCCATTCTGCTAAGGGGAAGAATCCTCCCATCCACTTTACTGCTCATTCCACTCATGCTATTGGTGCATCTTGGGCTTTTCAGCACCAGGCTTCTGTTGAACAAGTTTGCAAGGCCGCTACTTGGTCTTCTGTTCATACCTTTTCTAAGTTTTACAAGGTTGATGTTCGGGCTTCAGCTGATGCTGCTTTTGGCCGCAAAGTTCTGCAGGCGGCAGTGGTTTAAACTGCACGTTGTTGCTTTTTGGGGATCTCACCCTACCTTACGGACACTGCTATTGGATGTTCCAAACGTAAGGAATTATCTCTGGAGCAGGATGTGCTGTATACTTAGAATAATACAATTTTGTGATTACTCACCTGTAGAATTGGTATTATACGTATACAGCATGTCCTGCTCCACCCCGCCCTTGTTATCATTATTCTTAGTTACCTCTCCCGGCTTCTTGCTAACTGCTTTTCAATACTGGGGAGCAGCCACTTTTATGCTGTCTGTGCAGTCCAGTGCCATCTTGTGGAGGTAATACCCAAACATAAGATATTATCTTTGGAGCAGGACGTGCTGTATACGTATAATACCAATTCTACAGGTGACTAATCACAGAATTGTATTTTTAATTAAGTCCACTCATCGATTTTTGATTTCGGCCCAAAACTTTAATCACCATAGCTGAGGTTATATCTGGATGGCCCAATAGTCCTTGTTAAAGTTAAAACAAGGAACCGAACTTACTACACAGGGACACCCGCCGTTGGCATCATAGGAGCAACTACAGTGGCCACAATTTGGTGAGACATTTAAACCATCCATACATGGGGTGTACATATGCCCTGAGCGGTGGGCTACAGTGCCCGGGGTGCATTTGGGTGGTTAGGTGCCTTGCTCAAGAGCTCCTTTGTCATGGCCAGGGATCGAATCTGCCACCTTCTCACAAGGTTGCTTCCTTACCTAAAGGCCAAGATTGCTGCTTCTGTATGACTGAGTGTAAGAAATGGCCACTGCAGCTGTCTGGTTTCAGTGCTCACTGATCCAGTTCCAGCTGTGCTCCATGGCGGTCCTCGTTGTACACATCCTGTAAGGGGTTGCTCCGTCTAATCAGGAGCAATCTCTCCCTTTTGATTGGACACAACAGAGTATGTTCGATTTGACAGAGCAGTTCCACCACGCACGAGACAAGCAATACTAATGGTCCGCATGTAACGCTGCTACTAATCAATATTTTATAAACAATATGCATAAGAAACTACTGCTGCAGGAAGTTAAAATTAGCCCAATATCATAGCTTTGGTATTTCGGTTCAGGAAAAGGAAGGGTTGCCCTTTAATCTAAGTAGGAACACACCCATCAGTGGCTGACCTGGAATCTAAAAGATTCCAGGGCCCACAGTTGGTATTCCCCCCCACAGGGCATCTCGAATTGGGATGCTCTGCTGTGTGAAACCCCCCAGAATGCTCGTAAACACTTACCTTCCCTGGCTCCAATGGCACATGTGTGGGCTCTCGTCCAACGAGAGCCGTCCGCAATGACTACATAATTACTGCTTCCTTCTGCAGCAGGAAGGGATTACCCAGACACTGGACTTCAACTTTATATAGGAACTTCAGAGGCCCTGGAGTCTAAAAGTCTGACTCCCTTGTGGATCCTGAATTGGGATGCCCCGCTGTGTGAATTCCCCCCTCTGCAATCTCCTTATTTCTTTCTGTGCCCCCGCCATGTCTCAGCACCCGCATACCTCTAGCTGTGCGTGAACCCGTGCTAGGCCTTTCTGGGTGGCAGACGTGTGCATGCCCACAGCGAGAGATGCAAGCAGGGATGAGGCCTGTGAGGATATTGCCTCTGCTATTGGCTGAGGGGACATTGGAAACAGGGGGACGTGTCCCGGGTGCAGCAGGTCAAGGGGGCCTGAGCACAGGTGGGTGGTGCCATTGTAAATCTTTGCCCCCGGGTGCCAGAAACATACCTCCCGACTGTCCCTCTTTGGAGTCCATGTCCCCCTGCCCCTCGTTGTTCTTCTCGGTCCCTCTTTGAGGGGATAACGTGCAGATCTGCAGCAGTATAGGATTCATTTGCCTATCCAAAGTGTTTCTATTGTTGTAACTGTTACATCCTATCTCCTATCCATCCTTCAATGAGGGGGCGTGGCTTCACTTACATATTGTCCCTCTTTGAGGTGTAACATGCAGATCTGCAGCAATAAATGATTAATTTGCCTATTCAAAGTGTTTATATTGTTGTACCTGTTACAATTTATTTCCTATCCATCCCTCAATGAGGGGGCGTGGCCTAATTTAACAAATTCCCGGGTTTTGTTCCATTGAGTTTAAAGTGGCCTGAAACCTAGAATGTTTCCCAAGCCGATCGATTCCCTTCCCCTGGGCAATGGGGGGCTGGCCATAGAGCATACCGGGCAAAATCCCGGTAAGTAGACGGCAGGGAACGCCGCAACCCTGTGAATGACATGATGTGGAAGGGTGGATGGCTGCTTTTCCCTGGCCTAAACACACCAGCACTTCCTGGTTGTTGTGCGCTGGTCAGTGGGCGTCTATGGGCGGTGTCCATTGTTTTCATTGGACGCTGGCCATATGAGGGCACGCCCACCGGCCAGTGTGCAACGGCCAGGAAGTGCCGGTAAGCGTGTGTGAGAGCGGTGGAAGCGGGAATAACGGTAACGGTCAGACCAGCCCTCCAACCACTGGCTGTACTGAAGGATGCCCCCGCTGGCTCTACTGAAGGATGTCCCCACTGGCTGTAATGGGAGATGCCTCAACATGCCTCTGTGGAATGCCCCTCACTCGCTGTAATGAAGGATGTCCCTGCTGGCTGTAGAGAGGGATGCCCCCACTGGCTGTAGAGAGGGATGCCCCCGCTGGCTGTACTGAAGGATGCCCCCGCTGGCTGTACTGAAGGATGCCCCCGCTGGCTGTACTGAAGGATGCCCCCGCTGGCTGTAGAGAGGGATGCCCCCGCTGGCTGTACTGAAGGATGCCCCCGCTGGCTGTACTGAAGGATGCCCCCGCTGGCTGTACTGAAGGATGCCCCCGCTGGCTGTACTGAAGGATGCCCCCGCTGGCTGTACTGAAGGATGCCCCCGCTGGCTGTACTGAAGGATGCCCCCGCTGGCTGTACTGAAGGATGCCCCCGCTGGCTGTACTGAAGGATGCCCCCGCTGGCTGTACTGAAGGATGCCCCCGCTGGCTGTACTGAAGGATGCCCCCAGTGGCTGTACTGAAGGATGCCCCCGCTGGCTGTACTGAAGGATGCCCCCGCTGGCTGTACTGAAGGATGCCCCCGCTGGCTGTACTGAAGGATGCCCCCGCTGGCTGTACTGAAGGATGCCCCCGCTGGCTGTACTGAGGGATGCCCCCGCTGGCTGTACTGAGGGATGCCCCCGCTGGCTGTACTGAGGGATGCCCCCGCTGGCTGTACTGAGGGATGCCCCCGCTGGCTGTACTGAAGGATGCCCCCGCTGGCTGTACTGAAGGATGCCCCCGCTGGCTGTACTGAAGGATGCCCCCGCTGGCTGTACTGAAGGATGCCCCCGCTGGCTGTAGAGAGGGATGCCCCCGCTGGCTGTAGAGAGGGATGCCCCCGCTGGCTGTACTGAAGGATGCCCCCGCTGGCTGTACTGAAGGATGCCCCCGCTGGCTGTACTGAAGGATGCCCCCGCTGGCTGTACTGAAGGATGTCCCCGCTGGCTGTACTGAAGGATGCCCCCGCTGGCTGTAATGGGAGATGCCTCAACATGCCTCTGTGGAATGCCCCTCACTCGCTGTAATGAGGGATGTCGCTCACTGTCTGTAATGGGGGATTTTAGCACACCATTTGGTTCAGAATATTTTCTTTCTAACCACTGGCTGTAGCGAGAGATGCCCCCACTGGCTGTAGAGAGGGATGCCCCCACTGGCTGTAGAGAGGGATGCCCCCACTGGCTGTAGAGAGGGATGCCCCCACTGGCTGTAATAGGAGATGCTGCAACATGCCTCTGTGGGATGCCCCTCACTCGCTGTAATGAGGGATAACGATCACTGTCTGTAATGGGGTGATTGTGCGCACTGTCTGTAATGGAGGATTTTAGCACACCATTTGATTCAGAATATTTTCTTTCTAATTTGTGTCTAAATAAGGTGTTTATATAATGTGACATTAAGATACTATACTGGGCCGGCGGTACCTTGTTCCAGATAGGATCCAAAGATTCTGCCCATCCTACCCACCGGAGTGCTTTAGAGAGTGTCGTCTCCAAGGAACATATATTCACATGTGGTGGGAATGTAGGACTGTCAGACGGTTCTGGGCCAAGGTTTACTACCTATGTTTTCCCCACCCTGTACATACAGATTGCTCACATTAATCCGGACTCTCACCCTGAATAAGAGCCTATCTTATATGTTTCCCCCACCCTGTACATGCAGATTGCCCACATTAATCTGGACCTTCACCCTGAAAAAGAGCCTATCTTATATGTTTCCCACACCCTGTACATGCAGATTGCCCACATTAATCTGGACCTTCACCCTGAAAAAGAGCCTATCTTATATGTTTCCCACACCCTGTACATACAGATTGCTCACATTAATCTGGACCATCACCCTGAATAAGAGCCTATCTTATATGTTTCCCACACCCTGTACATACAGATTGCCCACATTAATCCGGACCCTCACCCTGAATAAGAGCCTATCTTATATGTTTCCCACACCCTGTACATACAGATTGCTCACATTAATCTGGACCATCACCCTGAATAAGAGCCTATCTTATATGTTTCCCCCACCCTGTACATACAGATTGCCCACATTAATCCGGACCTTCACCCTGAATAAGAGCCTATCTTATATGTTTCCCACACCCTGTACATACAGATTGCCCACATTAATCCGGACCTTCACCCTGAATAAGAGCCTATCTTATATGTTTCCCACACCCTGTACATTCAGATTGCCCACATTAATCTGGACCTTCACCCTGAATAAGAGCCTATTTTATATGTTTTCCCCACCCTGTACATACAGATTGCTCACATTAATCCGGACCTTCACCCTGAATAAGAGCCTATTTTATATGTTTCACACACCCTGTACATACAGATTGCCCACATTAATCCGGACCTTCACTCTGAATAAGAGCCTATGTTATATGTTTCCGACACCCTGTACATACAGATTGCCCACATTAATCTGGACCATCACCCTGAATAAGAGCCTATCTTATGTTTTCCCCCCCCTGTACATACAGATTGCCCACATTAATCCAGACCCTCACCCTGAATAAGAGCCTATCTTGTATGTTTCCCCCCTGTACATACAGATTGCTCACATTTAAAATCATCCTACCTGCATCTACTGCATGTTATGAGCCTTTAAACATCCAAGATGGCGGCTCATGGAACATCAGGCAGCCTGCAAACAGGAAGTGTCTTCTGACCTTTCCCTGACCCCATCTCTGCTCTGTCTGTGCAAAGCACAGCTATAACCTGCCCCCTGTACTTTATCCCACTCTCCCCTGCTCAGTAAGTGTGATGCTTCTGAGTCAAGATGGAGACGCCCGTATCCTAGAGTCCTGAACAGAGTTGCAGCCCAGTGGGGGAAAGAATAATAAGTGACTAAAAACTTAAAATATATTAACTTTAGATGCTGGGGAATCGTTTTTTTAAACCGGACCTTCACCATGATTTATCAAAAAGCCCAAACCCTTATAAAACGATTCCCCAGCATCTAAAGTTAATATATTTTAAGTTTTTAGTCACTTATTATTCTTTCCCCCCACTGGGCTGCAACTCTGTTCAGGACTCTAGGATACGGGTGTCGCCATCTTGACTCAGAAGCATCATACTTACTGAGCAGAGGAGAGTGGGATAAAGTGCAGGGGGCGGGTTATAGCTGTGCTTTGCTCATACAGAGCAGAGCTGGGGTCAGGAAAAGGACAGCAATCCCAGAATGCAGAGCAGCACAGTCAAGGCACTTCCTCTTTGCAGGCTGCCTGTTGCCCCATGAGCCGCCATCTTGGATGTTTAAAGGCTCGTAACATTCAGTAGATGCAGGTAGGATGATATTTAATGTGTACATACAGATTGCTCACATTAAAGATCATCCTACCTGCATCTACTGCGTGTTATAAGCTTTTAAACATCCAAGATGGTGGCTCATGGAGCATCAGGCAGCCTGCAAACAGGAAGTGCCTTCTGACTGTGCTGCTCTGCATTCTGGGATTGCTGACCTTTCCCTGACCCCAGCTCTGCTCTGTCTGAGCAAAGCACAGCTATAACCCTGCCACCCTGTACTTCATCCCGCTCTCCTCTTTTCAGTAAGTGTGATGCTTCTGAGTCAAGATGGCGGCGCCGGTATCCTAAAGTCCAGAACAGAGTTGCAGCCCAGTGCGGGAAAGAATAATAAGTGACTAAAAACTTAAAATATATTAATTTTAGATGCTTGGGAATCATTTTATAAGGGTTTGGGCTTTTCGATAAATCATGGTGAAGGTCCGGATTAATTTTGCGGTCGGTAGGGGGCGCACTATGCGTTTGAATAGTCACGTGGTGGAGGAATCGGATCAATGTAAAATATTAGGGCGCCTTTCTGAGTCCCAGAGGTGAGCGTTCCCGACATGCAGCGCGCACTAAGCCGGGCAGCCATTTTCCCGGAGCCCACGTGTGAGGACACGCGCGAATTCCGCTTTGTTGTACTCGCCTAATAGAGAAATCGCTTCCGGGTCAAACCAGCGACCGGAAACCGTGTGATCTGCTAGACGGGAGTCGGTAGCTGCGCGCGGTTTCTAGGTTCCCCTTTTCCCTCCCTGAGGTAACTACGGTTTCCAGGCTCCTCATCTTCACTGTGTGGCGGACATGGCCGGGGAGAAAGAACCGGAACTTACCGTGCAGCTTGGGGCCACCTACCTGTGCCGGAAGTCGGATGGCACCTACCGTGAGTACTTGTCTCAATTATATACATACCGCTCACATGTTTACCTCACACCCTATGTCTATCCTCTATATTGGGAGGACTCACCTCACACCCTATGTCTATCCTCTATATTGGGAGGACTCACCTCACACCCTATGTCTATCCTCTATATTGGGGGACTCGCCTCACACCCTATGTCTATCCTGTATATTGGGAGGACTCACCTCACCCCCTATGTCTATCCTGTACTGGGAGGACTCACCTCACACCCTATGTCTATCCTCTATATTGGGAGGACTCACCTCACACCCTATGTCTATCCTCTACTGGGAGGACTCACCTCACACCCTATGTCTATCCTCTATATTGGGAGGACTCGCCTCACACCCTATGTCTATCCTCTACTGGGAGGACTTACCTCACACCCTATGTCTATCCTCTATATTGGGAGGACTCACCTCACACCCTATGTCTATCCTCTATATTGGGAGGACTCGCCTCACACCCTATGTATATTCTGTACTGGGAGGACTCACCTCACACCCTATGTCTATCCTCTATATTGGGAGGACTCACCTCACACCCTATGTCTATCCTCTATATTGGGAGGACTCACCTCACACTCTATGTCTATCCTCTATATTGGGAGGACTCACCTCACACCCTATGTCTATCCTGTATATTGGGAGGACTCACCTCACACCCTATGTCTATCCTCTACTGGGAGGACTCACCTCACACCCTATGTCTATCCTGTACTGGGAGGACTCGCCTCACACCCTATGTCTATCCTCTACTGGGAGGACTCACCTCACACCCTATGTCTATCCTGTACTGGGAGGACTCGCCTCACACCCTATGTCTATCCTGTACTGGGAGGACTCGCCTCACACCCTATGTCTATCCTGTACTGGGAGGACTCGCCTCACACCCTATGTCTATCCTCTACTGGGAGGACTCGCCTCACACCCTATGTCTATCCTCTACTGGGAGGACTCGCCTCACACCCTATGTCTATCCTCTATATTGGGAGGACTCGCCTCACACCCTATGTCTATCCTCTATATTGGGAGGACTCACCTCACACCCTATGTCTATCCTGTACTGGGAGGACTCGCCTCACACCCTATGTCTATCCTGTACTGGGAGGACTCGCCTCACACCCTATGTCTATCCTGTACTGGGAGGACTCGCCTCACACCCTATGTCTATCCTCTACTGGGAGGACTCGCCTCACACCCTATGTCTATCCTCTACTGGGAGGACTCGCCTCACACCCTATGTCTATCCTCTATATTGGGAGGACTCGCCTCACACCCTATGTCTATCCTCTATATTGGGAGGACTCACCTCACACCCTATGTCTATCCTCTACTGGGAGGACTCACCTCACACCCTATGTCTATCCTCTACTGGGAGGACTTACCTCACACCCTATGTCTATCCTGTACTGGGAGGACTCACCTCACACCCTATGTCTATCCTGTACTGGGAGGACTCGCCTCACACCCTATGTCTATCCTCTACTGGGAGGACTCACCTCACACCCTATGTATATACTGTACTGGGAGGACTCGCCTCACACCCTATGTATATACTGTACTGGAAGGACTCGCCTCACCCTATGTAACTCTAAGTGTAATTCCCTTTATGTATTTATAGCCTCTACCCTATACTGGGAGAACTCCCAAAACACTCACCTATTCGCCTGATCCAATGATGACACTTCCCGCCCAGACAGCGCTGCAGCTTTGTTTGGGTCGCTAAGCAGTCAGTCAGTCAGTGCAGCAGTTTGAATTATGGGAAGTAACCCCTCTGGTTCTCTCCTGCTTCATAGGAAGTTTATGGGTGCTCCTACCTTTCGTCTCCCCCCCCTCGCCCCCCCCCCCCCCCCCCATCCTTTAGACTGTAAGCTGGCAAGGGCAGGGCTCTCTCTCCTATTGTCTCCTGTGCTCACAACACTTGGTTTGAACCTCGTGGCATCTAATTTTGTATTGTTCCCTGTACTATATGTTTTACCTTGTCTGTAATCACACGCTATGGAAGATGGTGGTGCTATATAAATAAACAACAATAATAATGAGTCTGTGTCCCTGGTGCATTGCATCATCACCCGTATAAAACGTTTCCTTTTCATTATTGCAGAGGACGTTGAGGTGGTGAAGATGAGGACGAACAAGAGAGCCCAGAGGGAAGAGTACATGGTCCGCTTCACAGGATGTAAGTGCGCCGCCCATTACCCGGGAGCTCGCCTTCCACACGTGGGCCGAGTGTGTCCATCACTTTTACTCCCACATGTACTTGTGTGTTTCCATGGTTACAATTTCCTGTTTATGTGCAGACTTTTGTTTTTACCTTATTGGTAAAAATAAATCCTGAAATGTTTGAAAAGACTTTTCAGACCTTGGGACTTAATATTGTTCTATATTACTTATTACAGGGATGCACAAGCTACGGGGGGGGGGGGGGGGATTGGTACCATTAGTTGTGTCCTCCAGCATGTCCCTCCAGCCATATGCTGGATGGCGGGAGGAGGAGGAGGTCACTTAATACACCCGACATCAAGAAATATCCAGCAAGGCTTGTTTTTTATTTTTATTAATGGAAGGAAGAGGTAATCAAGTGACAGGTTCTGTCAACCCTAATACACTAAACCTGTCACCCCCCTTATTCTATTCCTTTCAGGAGAAGAAAACCACAAGCTTGGCAGGAGTTTTATTCAGTTCGGGTGCATAAGTGACCCCTCCTCTCATTAGCCAACGTGTTTATATGGGTTTTTATTACGCAATTCGCGATAGTGCTCCTTTAAAGTGAGTCAAAACCCAGGGTATTGACTATCCTGGGTTTTGGTCCTTTCCCCTGGGCCCCCCCCCCCTCCTCCCAGTCCTAGTGCGCATGCGTGGCCTCTCATCCGATCTGCTGACGTCGCATCGTCTAAGGCGAGCGGCTCCTAGCGCGCTGACAGTTGCATCCCTCGCTACCCTAACAGGGAGACATGCGTCCTGCTAGAGGGATAGCGGGGATGCGGCTATGGCTCGCGCATTCGCCTTTAGACCAGGAAAGAAGGTAAGTGTATGGGCGATCTGGGGGGGTTCACACAGCGGGGCATCCGAATTTTGGATGCCCCGGGGGGAGGGAATCGATCGGGCTTGGAATCTTCTAGATTCCCTGGCCAATAGCCGTGGGGTTTGGTCCACTTGAAAGTGAGGCACTGCTACGGCTGTGGTGTTGTGTTATGTGCGCATGGAGGTGCAGGACCAGCTCCGGGTCTATTTGGGCCCCTAGTGTCTTAATGTGCCCTTTGCAACGTGTTGACGGCAAAACTGTAAATATGGTACATACTTTGCTTGTGTTCATGTCTGATTATAAAAAAAAAAAATACTTACCTGTCTGCCCACAGACTCAATCACAGGGGGTCCTGAAACATATGATGTAAGCAATACAGCAGCAGCAGGTAGAAAGACTGTAACTGCAGCAGGTGTGCACTGCTTGTATGCCAAAGCAGAAATGGCTGAGTGAGAGAGGAAGAAGGCAGGAGCTACTTGCATCACAGACTAAGGGAGCCAGGAAGGGACAAATGGGATTAAAAGCACACTGCCTATGCAAATTAACATATTAAGTAGTTATCCCGGGTAAAATAAAACGCACATCGTGGGACATGACGGACGTAAATGTTGTTCTCTGATTGGAAGTGTGAACTTTATCTTTAACTCTGCCTGGGGTGTAATGTTCGTCCTTATCTTGCCTCGCTTGATTTCTTCATTTGCTGAGAATATGTATTTTCTATAGCGACCCGTCGCCAGACCGAGTGGGTGGACAAAACTCGGCTGACGCTGCAAAAACCGCAACAGGACGAAGATCCGGAAGAGGGCAACGTCCAGGAGGTGCCTGAAAGTGGTCAGGAACCCGATGAGGATGAGCCTGAAACAAAGGTAACGCCAGAAGCGCTCTTGTTGTGTTTTGGGATTGCCCCACAACTTTGCCGTAGCGGGTATCGAATCTATTGCGCTATGGCCATTTTGTGTGCATATATGTATCCGTGGAGAGTTTTTACATTTTTTTTTTATAATTCTTTATTTCTCAAAAGGTTTACAAAGTATCAGACATTCTGCCTTGCAAGGCGGTTAATAGAAAACATACACACTCACAAAAGCATGTAGATAATGAAATCTTCT
Source organism: Gastrophryne carolinensis (assembly GCA_027917425.1). Classification (NCBI taxonomy): domain Eukaryota; kingdom Metazoa; phylum Chordata; class Amphibia; order Anura; family Microhylidae; genus Gastrophryne; species Gastrophryne carolinensis. The sequence goes on along the minus strand of CM051240.1, from coordinate 13,422,087 downwards.
ATGACAAGAGTAAATGCATAAATCCTGAAATCTATTCTAAGTATGTCACACACCCCGCTTCAAGATATCCATAACATGTGGGTAATATCGTCCTGAAGAGGGCGATCTGCAGAGATGATAGCAAATAGAAAGCCCCTCCCTGATCCATAAATACCTGGGACCTCCCACTCATTACCCAGTTTTCCATCTCTGCAGACGGCGAGCAAGTCAGAAGATGATGGCTCCTCCTTGCACAGGGGGATTTCAGGTAGCCGGGGTAACTCCCGGCCTCTTATTTGATATTTCCGCTCGGACCCCTGTTTTCCCTGGATTTACCTTATGTTACATGCCTCCACAGTCTTGGCTGCTGGCCCGAGCGAGGGTACATTGGCACCTCTGGTGCTTAGGAGCAGAGCTCCACCGTGAGACCCTAAAAAAGAGGGTAGGCGGTCACACCAGGTAGGTGATCCCGGTTTGGGATGCCCCGTCCCTTGATTCTTCCCCTGGGGGGGGGGCCCCTTCCACCGTCTCCCTTTTAGCACTATGGGGGCTGGGGGTTCCTCTCTTAGGGTTTGCTTTATTACCACACATGTCTTGTGAGTGTGTTTCGTTTTGTATTGTTGTTATTTAGTGTGTGTTTCACTTGTGTTGCGGCACCGCGGCCGTCATTGCAGCCTGGCGCCGGGGTCTGTCATGAGTTCTGTGAGGAGGCTATTTTACCTCACGTACTTTGGGGGGCGGGGCTGGCACTCGGCGCTCTGCCGCGGCCAGCCCCCGTTCTCTGTAATTTCTCCCGCAGCGAGCGGGGCGGGTGCTCCGCAGGTAAGCGCGGACGCACCCGTTGTCTTCATTGTCAGCCGGCGCCGCGGTTGTCGGCGGCACCGGTCTCTGGGGACGGTGTGTGAGGGAACTTCTTCCCTCGCGCCTCATTCAGAGGGGGGGGCGGGGCCGGGCTTTCGGCGCGTCGCCGCGGCTCCGCCCTCCTCTGTACTGGCGCCGCTGCGGAGCTATTGCTCCTTGATGCTGGTCACAAAGGGGGCGCAACTTAGTTTTTGCGCGGGCTGCGCCGACCACGCCCCTTTCTCGGCCGGTTCTTACCTCACGACACTGCAAGATCGGCATTGTTCTGATGTCGGCGGATCGTTGATGTAGAGCGTCTGTGAGTGGCCCTGTGGGCCTCATTTATTCCTTCCTTTAATTTTCTGTTAGCCTTATTTTAGGATTTATTGGAATCTCTCTGTTTTTTAGGTGGAGGTTATTCAGGAGGATCATCAGTAGTATTTAGAGGGTCTCTCCTGGTCCTGGGTCCCTGGGTCCATTTTAACATCACAAATCCTCCCACTCGGGACATTAAAGGGGCATCCCGGGTTGTCTAACTGGCGTAATTCCCTGGGTCATAGCGACCACTCAAAATTCACCTTATGGAGGCATCCCCGGATACTGGGACCCCTTCGGGGCATCCCAAAAAGTGTATGTTGTGTGGGGTTTCCATTACTGGGGATGATGTGTTACTGTGTATACCATGTGCACAGCAAACTATTACGCGGCAGTCCGAACCCCAAGCGTCGGGGGTCAGCACAGCCGGTCGCCTCATCTCCCCCTCCCGCCTTGACTCGTGCCCCGTGTGACGTCGTCATGGGTAGGGATCTGCAATCTGAGATGTGCGCCAGATTGGCTAACCTTGAGAAAATGGTCTCCAGCTCGGTCGCCCGTAAGGCTCCGTCTAAGAGGAAGCATTTGTCGCCGGCTCCGCCGGTGGATGATCTTGATGACGTAGATAATCTGGATTGGTCTGATTATCCCCAGCTAGAGGAAGGGGAGGTTGATGAGGGTTCAGAATTTTCGGACGATGAGCAGTCTGCTGGCGCTGATGCCGAGCTTTCTGATTTAGGGAGATCCTTGGACTCTCCTCACGCTCTGGCTCTGATGTTGGAAGTTCTGAATATTTCCCCTCCCGAGGAGGCGTCACAGCAGAAGGGTGAATTGTTTGAGGAATCCAGGCCGCGCCTGGAGTTTCCTACGCAACGGCATTTTGATAGAATCATTGACAAGGAATGGGATAGGCCGGCTCGGCTCCCTGGCATCCCTCAGGGGTGGGATAGGAAATATCCCTTTCCTTCTGAGGCGGTCAAGCGCTGGGCATCTCCCCCCGAGGTGGATGCACCGGTTTTGGGGTTGTCTAACTCCTCGGTTTTAAACAGACCTGATTGTTCCACTCTCAAAGATGGAGAGGATAAACGTATTGATCAGATGGCTTGTCATGGCTTTACTAGCATTGGGTCAGCCATACGGCCTGTGTGCGCTTCGGAACTAATGGTGTTGGCTGCCAGGTCTGTGGTCAGGGACCTGTTGACTTCTTCCGGGCTTCGTCCTGGTAGTAACGAGTTCCTTAGCCTTAAACGGTGTAAGTTGTCTTTATCCTTTGTGTTGACTGCCTTGGATGACACTTTGATGATGTGTGGTAGGACGTCGGCTCTGCTTGTGGCTATTCGGCGGTCGGTGTGGCTGCGCCAGTGGGCGGCCGATTTTATGTCCAAAAAGTCACTAACGGCTCTACCCTTTGTTGGTCTACGGCTCTTTGGAGAGACATTGGACTCTGTCACCAAGGGTGGTAGGTTACCTCAACGTAAGAAACAACGCCGCTCCTTTCGGGGGGCGCCTGCCTTTACCCCCTCCTTTCGGGGGGCCAGATCTGGCAGGGGTTCTGCATTTCCCTCTTCCAGAGGAGATTCTGGAAGCAGGGGCAGAGGACGTGCCCGTTCTGGATACAGTTGGGGCTCTAAGCCCAAACCGGCTGCTAAGCCAGCTCAGCAATGAGGGGGCGCCCTCACCCATGCGGGTGGGGGGACGGCTGCAACACTTCTCCCAGATCTGGGATCAAGAGGTCTCGGACAGATGGATCCGGGAAGTGGTGTCTTCCGGTTACAAGCTGGAGTTCGAGCTCCGCCCCCCTTCCAGGTTTTTCAGGTCTCGGATGCCGTCGGAGCCTCTGGCGGCGCAGGGGCTCCTGGTGGCAGTGGAGAATCTTCTGGACATGGCTGTCATTTGCCCAGTGCCCCCTTTAGATCGGGGCAGGGGCTTTTATTCCAATCTGTTCACGGTACCCAAGAAGGACGGGTTGGTCCGACCCATCTTGGATCTGAAGTTTCTCAACAGGTTCATCCGGCCGAGGAAATTCCGCATGGAAACGCTGCGTTAGGCCATTCACTCTCTTCGTCAGGGAGACTTTCTGACGTCCATAGACATCAAGGATGCTTATCTACACGTTCCGGTTTTTCCAGCACACCAGAGGTTTCTCAGGTTCGTGGTGGAGGATCGGCACTTTCAGTTTGTGGCACTTACTTTCGGTCTCACCTCAGCTCCTCGGGTGTTCACCAAGGTGCTAGCGGGGGTGATGGCTCTGCTCAGAGTTCAGGGTATCCGCATTGTGCCCTATTTGGACGATCTACTGATCATGGCCTCTTCTTTCAACCAAGCGGAGTTGGACACCAGAGCGGTGGTGTCCACTCTGGAGAGGTTCTGTTGGGTGATCAACCACCCCAAGTCTTCTCTTTCTCCGTCCAGAATTCTGACCTTTCTGGGAATGTCTCTGGACACCTCACAGGCCAGGGTGTTTCTGCCCCAGGCCAAAATTCTTTTGATTCAGGAGTTAGTTCGGCTTCTCTTGTCAGCCCCTCGTCCGACCATCCGGCTAGGGATGAGGCTGGTGGGGCTAATGGTGGCCTCATTCGAGGCAGTTCCCTTTGCGCAGTTTCATACGAGGACGCTTCAGCTTCATCTGTTGAAGGTTTGGGACAAGTCTCCACTATCGTTGGATCAGTCCTTTCGGATGTCTCCCCGTGTTCGTCGATCCCTGCAATGGTGGCTGGGGTCTGTCAATCTGTTGAAGGGCAGATCCTTTCTGGCGCCGTGTTGGGAAATGGTCACCACGGATGCCAGTCTGTCAGGTTGGGGGGGTGTTTGGAAGGACCTCCAGTTTCAGGGTCTGTGGAGTCCGCAGGAGGCTCACGAGCCCATCAATATTCTGGAGTTGAGAGCCATCAGGTTGGTTCTGTTTCGCTTGACTCATCAGTTGAGAGGCCTGCCAGTTCAGGTCCGGTCGGACAACAGGACGGCGGTTGCTTATATCAATCACCAGGGAGGGACTCGCAGCAGGAGTGCCCTCAGGGAAGTGTCTTTGATTCTGGACTGGGCGGAGAGCCACGTCCCGTGTATCTCAGCAGTCTACATTCCGGGAGTGGAGAACACGGAGGCGGACTTGCTGAGCAGGGCCTCCTCTCGTCAGGGGCTGTGTCTCAGGTGGGGGTTTCCAACGGTGGACCTCTTTGCCTCTCGTCACAATCACAAGCTTCCAGTCTTTGTGTCTCTCTCGCAGGATCCTCTGGCTCTGGCAGTGGATGCCATGTCTCTGAACTGGAGGGATCTGGGGTTGCTTTACCTGTTCCCTCCGTTCCCAATGCTAGCCAGAGTGGTGCGCAAACTGGCCTTGGAAGGCGCGTCGGCGATTCTGGTGGCCCCAAGGTGGCCAAGGCGCGTTTGGTTCGCAGATCTTGTACGGCTGGCAGAAGATCAGTTCGCCCTGCCTCTGCTGCCGGACCTGCTCACCCAGGGTCGGCTACGCTATCCCAATTTACCATCGCTGGCTTTGACGGCGTGGCTGCTGAAACCGCCATGTTGAAGGAAGAAGGTCTTTCTGACGCGGTGATTCAGACTCTTATCAGCGCAAGGAAGCGGTCTTCCTCTTCTGTTTACTACAGGACCTGGAGGTCCTATATTGATTGGTGTGAAGGTAGGTCTTTCTCTTGTCGGGAGTTCTCCATTCCTAGAATTCTGGAGTTTCTTCAACATGGTCTAGATCTGGGGCTCCAACTTAGTACATTGAAAGGGCAGGTTTCTGCCCTGGCGGTGTTCTTCCAAAGGTCCTTTGCACTTCATCCCTTAGTCAAGACCTTTTTCCAAGGAGTTACGCATGTACGTCCTCCTAGGAAGCCCTTTGTGCCAGTTTGGGATTTGAACCTGGTTCTTTCTGCTCTCCAGGGCCCTCCGTTTGAGGCCTTGAATGAGGTTCCTTTGTCTTCTCTTACGCAAAAGGTGGCCTTTTTGGTGGCTATCACTTCGGTTAGGCGTGTTTCTGAGTTGGCAGCTTTATCCATTAAAGCTCCATACTTCGAGAGGCATCAGGACAAGGTTGTTTTTCGTTTCAAGCCGGATTTTCTTCCTAAGGTGGTCTCGGCTTTTCATCTGAATCAGGACATTGTTCTGCCTTCTCTATGCCCTAATCCTAGCAACGACAAGGAAAGGGCGTTGCATTCTTTGAATGTAGTTCGTGTTGTGGAATATTATCTGGAGGTTACGTCTTCCTTTCGTAAGACTGATGCTTTTTTTGTGGTGCCCTTTGGGCCTAGGAAAGGTTTGGCTCCTGCCAAATCTTCCATTAGTAAATGGATTCGTCAGGCCATCATTGGGGCCTATTCTGCCAAGGGGAGGAGTCCCCCTTTTCGTGTTACTGCTCATTCTACTCGTGCGGTTGGAGCGTCCTGGGCTTTTCAGCACCAGGCTTCTGTTGAGCAAGTTTGTAAGGCCGCTACCTGGTCTTCTGTTCACACTTTTTCCAAGTTTTACAAGGTTGATGTTCGGGCATCAGCGGATGCTGTTTTTGGCCGCAAAGTTTTGCAAGCTGTAGTGGTTTAAAGTTGTGCATTGTTGCCTGGTTTTGGATCCCCGCCCTTGTTATGGACACTGCTATTGGATGTCCCACATGTTATGGATTTCTTGAAGCGGGGTGTGTGACATACTTAGAATAATACCATTTTGTGAATACTCACCTTGTAAAAATACCATTTTGTGAATACTCACCTTGTAAAATGGGTATTATGAGTATGTCACACACCCCGCTTCAAGAATCCATAACATGTGGGTAATATCGTCCTGAAGAGGGCGTTCCTGCAGAGATGATAGCAAAAGAAAGCCCCTCCCTGATCCATAAATACCTGGGACCTCCCACTCACTACCCAGTATACAGAAAGCAGTAAGGTAAGGGACCAGGAAGAGGCAAATATAAACAACAACCACGCAAAGTTCGCAATAAAGAGGATCCTAAATACAAAAGGGCGGGTTGAAGCGGGGTGTGTGACATACTCATAATACCCATTTTACAAGGTGAGTATTCACAAAATGGTATTATTCTTAGTATGTCACACACCCCGCTTCAAGAATCCATAACATGTGGGACATCCAACAGCAGTGTCCATAACAAGGGCGGGATCCAAAACTAGGCAACAATGCACAACCTTAAACCACAACAGCTTGCAAAACTTTGCGGCCAAAAACAGCATCCGCTGATGCCCGAACATCAACCTTGTAAAACTTGGAAAAGGTGTGAACAGAAGACCAGGTAGCGGCCTTACAAACTTGTTCAGCAGAAGCCTGGTGCTGAAAAGCCCAGGACGCACCAACTGCACGATTAGAATGAGCAGTAACACGAAAAGGGGGACTCCTCCCCTTGGCAGAATAGGCCCCAATGATGGCCTGACGAATCCATTTACTAATGGAAGATTTGGCGGGAGCCAAACCTTTCCTAGGCCCGCAGGGCACCACAAAGAAAGCATCAGTCTTACGAAAGGAAGACGTAACCTCCAGATAATGTTCCACAACACGAACTACATCCAAGGAATGCAATGCCCTCTCCCTGTCGTTGCTGGGATTAGGGCATAGAGAGGGCAAAACAATGTCCTGATTCAAATGAAACTCCAAGACCACTTTGGGAAGAAAATCCTGCTTGAAACGAAAGACAACCTTGTCCTGATGTTTCTCGAAGTACGGAGCTGTAATGGATAAAGCTGCCAACTCAGAAACACGCCTAACCGAAGTGATAGCTACCAAAAAGGCCACCTTTTGCGTAAGAGAAGACAAAGCTATCTCATTCAAGGGCTCAAACGGAGGGCCCTGGAGAGCAGAAAGAACCAGGTTCAAATCCCAAACTGGAACAAAAGGCTTCCTAGGAGGCCGAACATGTGTAACACCTTGGAAAAAGGTCTTGACTAAGGGATGAAGTGCAAAAGACCTTTGGAAGAACACCACCAGGGCAGAAACCTGCCCTTTCAATGTACTAAGTTGGAGCCCCAGATCTAGACCATGCTGATGAAACTCTAAAATTCTAGGAATGGAGAACTCTCGACAAGAGAGAGACCTATTTTCACACCAATCAATATAGGCCCTCCAAGTCCTGTAGTAAATAGAAGAGGAAGAGCGCTTCCTGGCACAGATAAGAGTCTGAATCACTGCGTCAGAAAGACCTTCCTCCTTCAAGATGGCGGTTTCAGCAGCCATGCCGTCAAAGCCAGCGATGGTAAATTGGAATAGCGCAGCCGACCCTGGGTGAGCAGGTCCGGCAGCAGAGGCAGGGCGAACTGATCCTCTGCCAGTCTTACAAGGTCTGCGAACCAAACTCGCCTTGGCCACCTTGGGGCCACCAGAATCACCGACGCACCATCCAAGGCCAGTTTGCGCAGCACTCTGGCTAGCATTGGGAACGGAGGAAACAGGTAAAGGAGCCCCAGATCCCTCCAGTTTAGAGACATGGCATCCACTGTCAGAGCCAGAGGATCCTGCGAGAGAGACACAAAGACTGGAAGCTTGTGATTGTGACGAGAGGCAAAGAGGTCCACCGCTGGGACCCCCCGCCTGAGACATATCGAATGAAAAACCTTGGGACTGAGAGACCACTCCCCCTGACGAGAGGAGGCCCTGCTCAGCAAGTCCGCCTCCGTGTTCTCCACTCCCGGAATGTAGACTGCTGAGATACACGGGACGTGGGTCTCTGCCCAGTCCAGAATCAAAGACACTTCCCTGAGGGCACTCCTGCTGCGAGTCCCTCCTTGGTGATTGATGTAAGCAACCGCCGTTCTGTTGTCCGACCGGACCTGAACTGGCAGGCCTCTCAACTGATGAGTCAAGCGAAACAGAACCAACCTGATGGCTCTCAACTCCAGAACGTTGATGGGCTCGTGAGCCTCCTGTGGGCCCCACAGACCCTGAAACTGGAGGTCCTTCCAAACACCCCCCCAACCTGACAGACTGGCATCCGTGGTGACTGTTTCCCAACGCGGAGCCAGAAAAGATCTGCCCTTCAACAGATTGACCGACCCCAGCCACCATTGCAGGGCTCGACGAACTCGGGGAGTCATCAGGAAGGACTGATCCAACGATAGAGGAGACTTGTCCCAAACCTTCAACAGATGAAGCTGAAGCGTCCTTGTGTGAAACTGCGCAAAGGGAACAGCCTCGAAAGAGGCCACCATTAACCCCACCAGCCTCATCCCTAACCGGATGGTCGGATGAGGGGTTGACAAGAGAAGCCGAACTAACTCCTGAATCAAAAGAATCTTGGCCTGGGGTAGAAACACCCTGGCCTGTGAAGTGTCCAGAGACATTCCCAGAAAGGTCAGAATTCTGGACGGAGAAAGAGAAGACTTGGGGTGATTGATCACCCAACCGAACCTCTCCAGAGTGGACACCACCGCTTTGGTGTCCAACTCCGCTTGATTGAAGGAAGAGGCCATGATCAGTAGATCGTCCAAATAGGGCACGATGCGGATACCCTGACCTCTGAGCAGAGCCATCACCCCCGCTAGCACCTTGGTGAACACCCGAGGCGCTGAGGTGAGACCGAAAGGAAGTGCCACAAACTGAAAGTGCCGATCCTCCACCACGAACCTGAGAAACCTCTGGTGTGCTGGAAAAACCGGAACGTGTAGATAAGCATCCTTGATGTCTATGGACGTCAGAAAGTCTCCCTGACGAAGAGAGTGAATGGCCGAACGCAGCGTTTCCATGCGGAATTTCCTCGGCCGGATGAACCGGTTGAGAAACTTCAGATCCAAGATGGGTCGGACGAACCCGTCCTTCTTGGGAACCGTGAACAGATTGGAATAAAAGCCCCTGCCCCGATCTGAAGGGGGCACTGGGCAAATGACAGCCATGTCCAGAAGATTCTCCACTGCCACCAGGAGCCCCTGCGCCGCTAGAGGCTCCGACGGCATCTGAGACCTGACAAATCTGGAAGGGGGGCGGAGCTCGAACTCCAGCTTGTAGCCGGAAGACACCACTTCCCGGATCCATCTGTCCGAGACCTCCTGATCCCAGATCAGAGAGAAGTGCTGCAGCCGTCCCCCCACCCGCATGGGTGAGGGCGCCCCCTCATTGCTGGGCCGGCTTAGCAGCCGGTTTGGGCTTAGAGCCCCAACTGTAGCCAGAACGGGCACGTCCTCTGCCCCTGTTTCCGAAATCTCCTCTGGAAGAGGGAAATGCAGAACCCCTGCCAGATCTGGCCCCCCGAAAGGAGGGGTTAAAGGCAGGCGCCCCCCGAAAGGAGCGGCGTTGTTTCTTACGTTGAGGTAACCTACCACCCTTGGTGACAGTCCAATGTCTCTCCAAAGAGCCGTAGACCCACAAAGGGTAAGGCCGTCAGTGATTTTTTGGACATGAAATCGGCCGCCCACTGGCGCAGCCACACTGAGCGCCGAATAGCCACAAGCAGAGCCGAAGTCCTACCACACATCATCAAAGTATCATCCAAAGCGGTCAACACAAAGGATAGAAACAACTCACACCGTTTCAGGCTAAGGAACTCGTTACTACCAGGACGAAGCCCGGAAGAAGTCAACAGGTCCCTGACCACAGACCTGGTGGCCAACACCATTAGCTCCGAAGCGCACACAGGCCGAATGGCCGACCCAATGCTAGTAAAGCCATGAGAAGCCATCTGATCAATACGTTTATCCTCTCCATCTTTGAGAGTGGAACAATCAGGTCTGTTTAACACCGAGGAGTTAGACAACCCCAAAACCGGTGCATCCACCTCGGGGGGAGATGCCCAGCGCTTGATCGCCTCAGAAGGAAAGGGATATTTCCTATCCCACCCCTGAGGGATGCCAGGGAGCCGAGCCGGCCTATCCCATTCCTTGTCAATGATTCTATCAAAATGGCGTTGCGTAGGAAACACCAGGCGCGGCCTGGATTCCTCAAACAATTCACCTTTCTGCTGTGACGCCTCCTCAGGAGGGGAAATATTCAGAACTTCCAGCATGAGAGACAGAGCGTGAGGAGAGTCCAAGGATCTCCCTAAATCAGAAAGCTCGGCATCAGCGCCAGCAGACTGCTCATCATCCGAAAATTCTGAATCCTCATCAACTTCCCCGTCCTCTAGCTGAGGACAATCAGACCAATCCAGATTGTCTCTGTCATCAAGATCATCCACCGGCGGAGCCGGCGACAAATGCTTTCTCTTAGACGGAGCCTTACGGGCGACCGAGCTAGAGAGCATTTTCTCAAGGCTAGCCAATCTGGCACACATCTCGGATTGCAGATCCCTGCCCATGACCACGTCACACGGGGCACGAGTCAAGGCGGGAGGGGGAGTTGAGGTAGCCGGCTGTGCTGACCCCGCCGCTAGGGGTTCGGACTGCCGCGTAATAGTTTGCTGTGCGCATGGTATACACAGTAAAACATCATCCCCAGTAATGGAAACCCCACACAACATACACTTTTTGGGATGCCCCGAAGGGGTCCCAGTCCCAGTATCCGGGGATGCCTCCATAAGGTGAATTTTGAGTGGTCGCTATGACCCAGGGAATTACGCCAGTTAGACAACCCGGGATGCCCCTTTAATGTCCCGAGTGGGAGGATTTTGGACAATAAAAAATGGACCCAGGGACCCAGGACTAGGAGAGACCCTCTAATTACTAATGCAGATCCACTGACAGTCCAAAGTCTGAAAAACAGAAAACAATCCCTAATCAACATGATTAAAGAACAGATGAATAAATGAAATAAATGAATAAAGGCCCACAGGGCCACTCACATATCCTTAAGGAGCGGGAGCGGGAACGAAGTTACCTCACAACGATCGTGAGGTGAAAAGGAAGAGCAAGGAAGGGGCGTGGCCAGTGCGGACAGCGCGAGACCGCCGTCCCGCCCCCTTATAGCATCCAGCACAGAGCGACAAGCTCCGCAGCGGCGCCCAGTGAAGAGGGGGCGGGCCGAGGCGACGCGCCGAAAGCCCGGCCCCGCCCCCTCCCCGACGCAGATGCGGGAGGGAAAGAGCTCCCTCCTGTCAGATAAGAGACCGGCGCCACTGAAGCCCCGCGGCGCCGGTAATACAGAGCGGGTGAAAGCCGCATATAGCGGCAAAGCACCAGCCCCACTCCCGAACGCTGAGGGGGGTACGAGTTAAGGAGGGCCGGCCGCGGCAGCGCGCCGAAGGCCGGCCCCGCCCCCAAGTATGAGGGGAAAAGAACTTCCCCTCACAATTCTGAGGTAAAAACCGGCGCCCCGGCTGCAATGGCGGCCGGGGCGCCGGCTATGTAAAAAACACACACTACACATCCACAGCCTTAATAAGGAAACAAAAGTATGCTGTCCTGTGAAAACAATGGCAAAATAAGGTGGAATAAACCTAACCCTAAGTAAGGACCCCCAGACCCCACTAAGTTAGGAGGGAAAAGTGAAGGGCCAACCAGGGAAAAATATTGAGGGACAGGGCATCCCAAACCGGGTTCACCTACCCGGTATGACCGCCTACCCTCTCTTTTAGGGTCTCACGGTGGAGCTCTGCTCCTGAGCACCAGAGGTGCCAGTGTACCCTCGCTCGGGCCAGCAGCCAAGACTGTGGAGGCATGTAATCTGAGGTAAATTTTGGGACAAACAGGGGTCCGAGCGGAAATAAACCAAATAAGAGGCCGGGGGTTACCCCGGCTACCTGAAATCCCCCTGTGCAAGGAGGAGCCATCATCTTCTGACTTGCTCGCCGTCTGCAGAGATGGAAAACTGGGTAGTGAGTGGGAGGTCCCAGGTATTTATGGATCAGGGAGGGGCTTTCTTTTGCTATCATCTCTGCAGGAACGCCCTCTTCAGGACGATATTACCCACATGTTATGGATTCTTGAAGCGGGGTGTGTGACATACTAAGAATATGGGTATTATAAGTATGTCACACACCCCGCTTCACCCGCCCTTTCTGTATTCAGGATCCTCTATTTTGTGAACTTTGCATGGTTGTGGTTTATATTTGCCTCTTCCTGGTCCCTTACCTTACTGCTTCTGTATACTGGGTGCTGAGTGGGAGGTCCCAGGTATTTATGGATCAGGGAGGGGCTTTCTTTTTGCTATCATCTCTGCAGGAACGCCCTCTTCAGGTCGATACTACCCACATGTTATGGATTTCTTGAAGCGGGGTGTGTGACATACTTATAATACCCATTTTACAAGGTGAGTATTCACAAAATGGTATTTTTACCGCTCTTTCCCCGAGCACTTCCGCAAGGGCACCCCAGACAACACGCCATCCAGCCCTCTATCATGCTGCAACAGACGGCACTCCCCATCAGGGAGCCACCGCCTACTGAGCTTATCCAGGCCCAACAAGGCTGCAGTCCTTGCCCGCCCATGTAGCCGGTCATCTGAGGCACCACGAGGAGCACCTACCACCATAAGGGGTTGGCTTCTGGTGGGTCCTCCCTAAATGAGTAAATAAGGAACCGTGGGCTGGCCCCTTTTTGCTCTCCACGGTTCAGAGATTTTTTTTGGTGTCATTCGGTCTTCCAAAATAATCTAAGGGAGGGAAATATACGCGCAATGAAGAACACAGACATAACAGTATGTGCTTGATGTTACATGGGAGAGTGCTTTCTGCAGCTCCACCCAGTGACACTTTATTTTTATATCGAAGTAAAAAAACACAGCACACGTCATCTATTGGACATCCTCATATAAGGAACAATCTAATTACTGGCTCAATGATTGGTCATCACAGCCACAGATCATATTCTTAAGAATGTTAGGGACTCCTAGGGGGGCCGGACATAATAAGCTGTTGACCAGCTCCCCAGCGCCATCTTGTTCACTTTATTGCTCTAATTTCAGTACAAGCAAAGGAAAGAATCAGCGCAGAGATAAGTGGCTTACTGAGGGTTTATATCGCGCATAAAATGCAAAGATAGGAATATGAAATCAAGTGATTTTAATGGAGAAGGGTGTGTGTGTGTAATAAATATATATATATATATATATATATATATTATTCTGACCTCCACCCATCACATGGATGGTGCTCATTAAAGTGGACCAAAACCCAGCGTGCCCGGCCACGCTCCCCGTTAGACGGTGCTCTTAGACTCGTCATCGGGAAGAGGTGAACTGGGTTCAGGCGATCTGGGGGGTTTCACACAGTGGGGCACCCCCGATCAGGGGAGGATAAAATCCTGGGTTTTGATCCACTTTAAATTAGTAAATATCCCAGGTAAGTTGCTATAATGCTGTTGTAATATTTATGTACAGTTCAGAATGCAAGTTTCAAACGTCAGGTTGTATCGATGACTGGTCACAAGGGGCGTACCTAAAAACGGTGTTCTGAGTTTTATTCCTGCCTTCACACATTTGGTACTTGGGGGTTCAATAAACATCCTATTTTTACATTATTTCATTCTAATTGTGCTAGGGAAGGGAACTTGTTCAACAGAAGCCTGGTGCTGAAAAGCCCAAGACGCTCCAACAGCACGAGTAGAATGAGCAGTGATACGAAAAGGGGGAACCTTCCCCTTGGCAGAATAGGCCCCAACAACAGCCTGACTAATCCATTTGCTAATGGAAGACTTAGCCGGAGCCAAACCCTTCCTAGGCCCACAGGGCACCACGAAAAAGGCATCAGTCTTACGAAAAAGAGATGTAGTAAGCAAATAGTACTTCACACAGCGTACCATGTCCAAACAATGCAAAACCCTCTCCTAGTCATTCCTAGGCTTAGGACACAAGGAAGGAAGAACAATGTCCTGGTTAAGATGAAAAGCAGAGGCCACCTTAGGAAGAAAGTACGGTTTGAAGCGGAAAACCACTTTGTCCTGATGTCTCTCAAAATAAGGAGCCTGAATCGACAAGGCCGCCAACTCCGAAACATGCCGAACCGAAGTGATGGCCACCAAAAAGGCAACCTTCTGAGTCAAAGTAGAAAGAGCAATATCCTGCAAGGGCTCAAAAGGAGGAGCCTGAAGAGCAGAGAGAACCAAATTCAAATCCCAAACAGGAAGCAAAGGTTTCCTAGGAGGCCGCACATGCGAAACCCCCTGGAAAAAAGTCTTGACCAAAGGATGAAGCGCAAAAGCCTTTTGAAAAAAGACAGACAAGGCAGAAACCTGCCCCTTCAAAGTGCTCAGCTGGAGACCAGAGTCCAGCCCCGATTGAAGAAAATCTAAAATTCTGGAAACAGAAAAGACCCGACAGGGCAAAGATCTAGCCTCACACCAATCAATATAAGATCTCCAAGTCCTATAGTAGATGGTAGAAGAAGACCTCTTCCTGGCGCTAATAAGAGTCTGAATAACAGAATTTGAAAGACCTTCCTCCCTTAAGATGGAGGTTTCAGCAGCCAGGCCGTCAAAGCCAGCATTGGTAAATTGGGGTAATGCAGTTGACCCTGTGTGAGAAGATCCGTCCGAGGCAGATCGAACTGATCCACCACCAGACGAACGATGTCTGCGAACCACACCCGCCTTGGCCACCTTGGAGCCATGAGAATGGCGGGAACCCCTTCCAGGGCCAGCTTTCGCAACACCTTGCCTAGCATGGGAATCGGAGGAAACAGATAAAGGAACCCCAGGTCCTCCCAGCTCAGAGACATGGCATCCACCAGAGACAAAGAGACCGAAACACCTTGGGATCGAGAGACCATTCCCCCTGGCGGGAAGAGCACCTGCTCAAAGTCCGCCTCCGTGTTTTCCACTCCCGGAATGTACACTGCCGAGATGCAAGGGACATGGATCTCTGCCCAGGCTAGGATCAGAGACACCTCTCTGAGGGCACGCAGACTGCTAGTCCCTCCCTGGTGATTGATGTAAGCAACCGCCGTCCGATTGTCTGACCGAACCTGAACCGGCAAGCCCTGTAAATGCTGTGTCAAGTGAGACAGAACCAACCTGATGCTCAGCTCCAGAACGTTGATGGGCAAGTGGGCCTCCTGAGGACCCCACCGCCCCCGGAACTGAAGATCCTTCCAGAATCCCCCCCCCATCCCGAAAGACTGGCGTCCGTGGTGACCGTTTCCCAAAGAGGCGTCAGAAAAGACCTGCCCCTCAAGAGATTGGCCGAGACCATCCACCACTGAAGAGACCATCCACCACCCGGGAGGACATCTGGAAGGGCCGGTCCCAAGATGCCAACAGATGAAGCTGAAGCATCCTCGTGTGAAACTGAGCAAAGGGAACTGCCTCGAAGGAGGCTACCATCAACCCCACCAGTCTCATCCCTAGCCGGATGGACGGACAAGGATCGGAAAGAAGAAGCTGCGCCAATTCCTGAATCAAGAGAACCTTGGGCTGAGGTAGAAACGCTCTGTTGACAAGAATCCAAGGACATTCCCAGGAAGGACACCACCCTGGCCGGAGCGAGGGAGGACTTGGGATAGTTGATCACCCAGCCGAACCTCTCCAGAGTGGACACCACCGTCCTGGTGTCCGACTCCGATTGACCGAGTGATTGATGAGGAGGTCGTCCAGATAAGGCACGATGCGAATCCCCTGAGCCCTGAGAAGGGCCATCACTCTGGCCAGCACCTTGGTGAACACCCTTGGAGCCGAGGTAAGGCCAAACGGAAGAGCCACAAATTGAAAATGCCGATCTTCCACCACGAAACGAAGAAACCTTTGATGAGCCGGAAAGATAGGAACATGAAGGTAGGCATCCTTGATGTCTATGGACGTCATGAAGTCCCCCTGCCGAAGAGAATTGATGGCAGAGTGCAGAGTTTCCATGCGAAACTTCCGGGGACGTATAAACCTGTTGAGGAACTTCAGATCCAGGATAGGATGCACCGATCCATCTTTCTTGGGCACTGTGAAGAGATTGGAATAATACCCGAGGCCCACATCCGAGGAAGGAACTGGACAGATGACTGCCATGTCCAGAAGATTCCTACCGCCGCCAGGAGCCCCTGCGCGGCCAAAGGATCCGTTGGCACACGAGACCTGAAAAACCTTGGAGGTCGGGACTCGAACTCCAGCTTGTAACCGGACGACATCACCTCCCGAATCCATCTGTCCGAGACCGCCTGATCCCAGACCTGGGAGAAGTGTCGTAACCGTCCCCCCACCCGAACGGGTGAGGGCGCCCCCTCATTGCTGAGCGGGCTTGGCAGCGGGTTTTGGCTTGGAGCCCCAGGAGTGACTGGGACGGCCACGACCTCTACCCCGGTTCCAACCAGCACCCCTGGAGACAGGGAAAACGGCGCCCCTGCCAGCTCTGGCCCCCCGAAAGGAGGGATAAAAAGAGCCCCCCCCCCCCCCGAAAGGAACGGCGTAGTTTCTTGCGCTGAGGTAACTTACCTCCCTTGGCAACAGAATCCAATTTCTCACCAAACAGGCGCAAACCCAAAAAGGGAAGAGCCGTGAGCGTCCTTTTTGTATTTAAAATCGGCAGTCCATTGCCGCAGCCACACCGACCGCCGGATAGCCACCAACAAGGCCGTGGTCCTACTACACATCACCATGGCATCATCCTGAGCGGCAAGAACAAACTAAACAAACGACTCACAACGCTTGAGAGCCTCAAACTCTTCACAAACAGGATCAAGGCCCGACAACAATTCCCTGAGAATGGACCTTGCAGCCAACATCAAAAGTGCCGAAGCACAAACCGGCCTCAAAGCCGAACCAATGCTGGCAAAGCCGTGGCAAGACAGCTGGTCAATCCGGCGATCCTCACCATCCTTGATAGTAGTATAGTCAGGAGAGTGCAACACAGCCGTGCTAGACTGCCCCAAAACTGGGGCATCGACCTCAGGGGGCGAAGACCATCGCTTAACCAAGTCCGCCGGAAAAGGATACTTTTTATCCCAACTAGGCGGAACACCAGTAAGACAGGTAGGCTGCTCCCATTCTTTAAGTATGACATCCTCAAAATGCCGTTGACTGGGAAACTCCAAGCGCGGCTTGGCCACGTCAAATAACTCACCCTTAGGCAGGGGAGCCGCCTCAGGAGGATCCAACGCCAAAACCTCAAACATTTGAGCCAGGATCGAAGGGGTGTCGAAGACTACCCCCGTTGCCTGGTCACCAGCAGCACCAAACAATTGCCGGTCATCCGGCTCATCCAAATCTTCACAGAGCTCCCCCTCCTCAGCCGGGGGACAATCGGACCAGTCCAAGGGCTCAGAAACATCAACATCACGGTCCGGCGGGGCCGGAGAAAGGTGTTTCTGCTTAGCCGGAGCTTTCTGAGCAACCACAGCAGAAAACATTTTCTCAAGGCTGGCCAACCTGGCGCATACCTCGGATTGCGAATCCCCACCCATGATAACGTCACACGGGGTCCAGAACAGGCGGGGAGGAGTAGGAGATGACACGGGCGGCGAAGAGCCAGAGGCCGGGGTACCGGACTGGCGCGCAATGTTCCGCTGTGCACATGGAATGCATATTATGACATCATCCCCTGGGAGAGGAGCCCCACAACCCCCACACAGCCTGGATTGCCCCAAAGGGCCGTTTCCGGTATCGCTGGAAGCCTCCATATGGTGAAATTGTGGTATTCGCACAAACCCAGGGTTTTATGCAATAAGCGACCCGGGATGCCCCTTTAATGTCCCGTTAGTGGGAGGATTTGTAACATATATAATCTTTGGAATGGACAAGACCCCACTAGCCAGGTATCTAAGACCCCTGTAGCCCGGGATCCCAGGATCTGCAATGGAAAGAACAGTCACTCCATAACCATGACAAAGGCAAACATGCAGCAGCACATTAAAAACAACAATGCAAGTACATGCACAGACAAGAAACACGGATAAAATAAAGGCACACATATGCACCCAATTCATTTAGGGAGTACCATGTTTCCAGATGCTCCATATAGTTTAGCGCGCATGTGAGCGTAAACAAAAATTGGTACATGCACATAACATTCATAGAATACCAATCCTTGATGCATACATCCTATCAATAAAAATACATATAAATTGACACAAGCACCGACTCACGATGGCGGCGCCGTTCGCGGCAGCAGCAGCCGGCCTCACAAGCAGGAACGAGGAGGAAGGAGAAGGGCGGGCCGTGCCAGACGCGTGAAGCGCTCCGGCCCTGCCCCCCTTCCAAGCAACAGTACAGCGTGGGCCGCGGAGCCCCGCCCCCCCGCCCCTGAAACTTAGACGGAGCAAATTAAAAACCACTGCGTAATAAGATGCGGGCACCGGACGCACATGGTGCCGGCCCCGCAGCCAATATCCCACACAACGGAGTCCAAACAAACACCCAGGCACAGCTTCGGTACAAACCGCCGCCTGAGGTGGAGAAGCGCACACAAAAAAAAAGTCATACAGACCATACACCATGTAAGCAAAAAACCGCTAACACAAGGCCCCCCCCCTTTCTAGCGCAGGAAGAAGGGACCAAGCGGGGAAAGGAGACATCACCATAAGGTGAAAAGGGATGGGGCATCCCAAATCCGGATCACCAGGCCGGACAGCCACGTTGCCCCATAGTATGGGGTCTAGCGGAGGAGCAAGGCTCCTAGGCACCATAGGGTGCCATCTACCTTTACCCGGCCAGCAGCCTAGGCTGGGAGGCTTCACAATCAAGGGCATACAAAAAAGAGCCGAGCAGAAATAGACCAGAAGGGGGGCCGGGGTGTTACCCCGGCTACTTGCAAGCAGGAGACTTCATTCTTCTGTCTTGTCGCTATCTTGCAAAGAAGAACACTGGGAGATAAGTGGGAGGTCCCAGGTATGTATAGACCGGGAGGGGCTCGTTTTTCAAGACTTCGCACCTGCAGGTGGGTTAACCCAAGTGTAATTATTTAAGTTGAAGCGGGGTGTGTGACATACTTAGAATATTCCCGAACATTGAAGTTCTGTTGTCCTAGTTGTGTCAAGGACGACTATTTGTCATGAGGACCCCCTCCTTTGTGCCCATTTAACTGGGGTCCTGGGTGTCATTCAGTCTTTCAAACCGGCCTACGAGATAAGAAATACGCGTGACAGAGAAACACAATAATTTGAAATGCGTTTGACTATCTCACAGAGAGCACATCTGCCGCTCCTCTTAATTTAATTTTATAGTACAATAAAAAACGTTCACATGTCATCTACAGGGGGCATATCCTCATATTAGAAAATAAACTGAATATCTAGCTCAGTAACTGGTTTGTTCTACCTAATGAGCACACTGGAATGTTAGCTACGCCTAAAGGCAGGACACTTAAAGGCGTTGTCCAGCTTCCCGACACTATCTTCATCACAGTAATACATTAGTAGCAGCATGTTCTATTATCTTCATAATCCTAAGCATTATTGTAAAGCAAAAGAGAAATAGCGCAGAGTGAAGTGGCTGCCTGAGGGTTTATTTCACCTTTTATTAACCACAAAGTGTACAATGCAGAGAGGAAAATAAGATACAGTGGAACAAACGGAGGGAGGGAATGTTCACCTTCATATGTTCAATTTGTCATTTATGACCTCCATCCATCACAATTGCCCCCTTCTCTCATTCGTACACTTTTTGTCTCCCACTCTAGAAAGCAAAGGTTGAAGATCCCGGAGCGGCCAGCGAGAGGTCAGAGAAGACGGACGCGGTCTTGGGCGACGATCTAACCTGTTTGCTGTGCGGCAAGCCCCGCGAGGACCCCGTCATGGTGGAGTGCGGCCACAGTTTCTGCCGTGGATGCATCAACAAGGCCTGGGGCACTCCTGCTTCTTTCAAATGCCCCCACTGTAAGAGAGTGCTGACTAAGAAGCGGTACTCCACCAACCAAGTCCCGGTTAATATGGCATCGGAAACATTTCATACGTCAGCCCCCGAGGCCGGGGACACGCCCGCACAGCCGGAGAAGAGCGCACCCAGCAACTACTGCGCCGACCATGGCGAGAGAATCAATTTTTATTGTAAAGACGATGGGAACATGTGCTGCATTATCTGTCAGGACTCTCTAAAGCACAAGAGTCACAGATTTCTGCATGTCCAAGAAGCGGTGGGGATGTGTCGGGTAGGTGATAAAACCATTGCCGCTTTTTACTTATCGTTAGAAGAACATGGATCAGGTGACCCTTGACTTTTTTTTATTAATCTATCTTTCAGGCAGAGCTGCCTGGCACAATTAATTCAATGGAAGAAGCTCTCGACAAGCTCAAGGAACGGATCGTCACAGCCAGCGATAATGTTGAGAAGCTCAAGGTAATAGGGGTCGGAGGGGGGTATTCATTTAAGACACTATAATGGGTTAAAGAGGAACAAAGCCCATGGTCAACTGTAAGCTCACCTTTTCGTCGTTGCCATGGCTCAATGTGCGGGCTGGGCCAGTCAGCAGCGCTGATTTCATTTTAGATTTCCTTTGCCGTGCTTAGTTTAAGAAATCAGGTGAGCACTGCCGGCCCAGGCCTCTAGCTGTGTATAGAAAGGCCTGGCACGTGCTTTGCTCGGGGTTTGCTATGGCTTTGGCATGCACACGTGGTGGTGAGTGGATCGGTGGGGTTTCACACAATCCAGGATGCCACATAAAGAGGAAGACCACAGACCCAAGAGTCCTGTGGAATTTGACTTTCCTGTGTGTTGCTCCTCTTTGAGGCGGAAGCCCCGTTGTGTTAACCCCCCCCCCAGGTCGCTCCGTTTCACTAACTTTCCTTCCGCTCCCATGGTGCTGACTCTGGCGAGTGCACCGTTAATAATGAACGGGTTGCCGTCTGCTCCAGGAGCATATGACAAATCCCCCGGTAAAATACAGTGTAAGAATATAAGGCAGTAGCCGATTCTGTGGCAGGTTCACAAAAAGATTGAATGTGGGTCCTCCACCTCCGGTTTGTCCCTTTTGAGGAATGGTGAGAGTGGATCCCCCGAAACGTAGGGGTATATTGGCAGCTCCCTTTATATTCTCATCCCAAATCTGAAGGCACTATTGAGAGGGAATAGGCCAATCCTAAAGGCAAATACCCCAGTAAAATACAGTAAAAGATCATAAGGAAGTAGTCAATACTGTAGAAGGTTCACAAATACATACATAAGATGAAGTTGGAGTTTAAGTCCTTCACCTCCAGGTTTTTGTCCCCCTGAGGAAGGCTGAGATTTGATTGTTGGGAATAGGCCAAAACTAAAGACTTTAAGAATACAAGGCTGGCTGAAAAGTGATTGGGCCTATAAGAACTAGTGCATAATTATGCCCCAGCAGCGAGTTCCGATTGGACGACAGAGTTAACGGCTGATCTCAAGGGTTTTGCTCGCGCACACACACACACACACACACACACTCGGGAGCATCCCAAATCATGGACCAAAAGCCATGTAAGTGAAACAGTTTGGTTTGCTTTAATAATGTGATATCCTCTCATTCTTCAGGCTGACATATCCGAATGCAAACAACACATAGTGTCCAATTTCGATGAGCTGTACGTGTTTTTGGAGGAGCAAAAGAAGAAACTGCTGGAGCAGCTCAAGCAACAGGGCCAGGGCATGCTGGACGAAATGGAGACCAGTGCCGCCAGGTGCGACCGGAGTGGAACCGACCTCCAGGAATCCCTTGAGATGGCCAATGAGAAGGTCAAGGACACCAACCCATATTCTTTCCTTAATGTAAGTGGTGGATTTTTGTTTTTTTTTTTTACACTTCCGGTGCCCTCAGTCAACCTCTTTCCAGTCCGGTTCTGTGCCCCGCTGTGTGAAACCCCCCAGAAACCCCAAAAAACTCACCTCTCCCCGCTCCTACGTAAACGCCGCAGCCAATCCCCGCCAACGTCCAGGCGGGGGACAGGAACGTACAAGCCGCTTCCGCCGCCGCCTGCCGCGCGTCACTCTCGGCGCCCGTGCCGGCCATTCACAGAGGGCGGGCGCGCGCACGTCTGGAGGGGCGCGCGGGAGGCGGCGGCGGATCAGGTAAGGTCTTTTTGGGGTTTCACCCCGC
The DNA here is from genome assembly GCA_027917425.1 of Gastrophryne carolinensis. Taxonomy (NCBI): domain Eukaryota; kingdom Metazoa; phylum Chordata; class Amphibia; order Anura; family Microhylidae; genus Gastrophryne; species Gastrophryne carolinensis. The sequence goes on along the minus strand of CM051240.1, from coordinate 13,400,184 downwards.
GGGACATCCCGATCTCGGATGTCCCGCGGGGTGGGAGGTGATCGGCCTGGGAATCTTATAGATTTCCGGGCCGATCACCCCTGGGTGTTGGTCCACTTTAAGGCCTCGATTCACTAGTTGAAAAAGATTTTCATGGTAGTAAAAGATTCAATTTATGAGAAAAAACTCTGATAATTTCACTTTTAGTGAATCACTAGATAGGAAGACAATGAAAGTCACTGGCACTTTTTACTAGAGTAAAAAGGAGTCAAAAGTTCAATACCTTTCTCACGAGTAAAAAAGTGCCATTGACTTCCTATTCCTATCATTGTCTTCCTATCTGGTGATTCACTAAAAGTGAAATTTTCAGGCTTTTTTCTCACGAATTGAATTTTTTACTAACATGAGAATTTATTTCAACTCTTAGTAAATTGAGGCCTATATGTTTAACTGTAATTTTTGCATGAATTTCCAGGAAAATTATATCGGCACTTTGGGCTTTAACATGATTTGGTGCTTTCTCAATATTTTAAGGTTTTTTGTTTTTAACTTTTTTTTATATAATAAATGCAAGTTTTTTCGAGAAAACCATATTGCGTGTAATGGCTCCATTCCCCTCAATTACAACTGTACAGTGTGGGGAGACTTCCGGGCAGGATACATATGGTAAAGTGTGTTTTATGAGATTTTTAAATAAAATAGAACTGCAGTAGAACCAGGTTAACTAATTTTACCACTGTTTCCCCCTCCACCCACCACCCCATTAGCGCTGAGGAAGTAAAGGAAATACTTACATGCTCCCGAAATGCAGCGACAAGGTTGGGCAGTGCTGCACACTCCACCCACATTTTCTGAAGTCCAGGATGGCGGCTGGTGCTCCCTGCATAACGCTTGCTCCCGACTGGGCAAAATGTACGGCACTGCCCGGCTTCGTCGCTGGTTTCCGGGTGCAGTTAAAGTGGACCAAAACCCACCATGATCGGCTCGGGAATCTATTAAATTCCCTCTTTGCTGTGTGAAACCCCCCCCCCCCCCCCCCAGGTCGCCCCATACACTTGCCATGTTTCCCGGTCCAACGCCGCATGCTTGAGCCGCGGCAGCATCCCCAGTATCCCTCTAGCAGGGCCAGTGCCAGGCATTTGTGAATGGCAGACGCGAGCGCGCTCCCTGTTAGAGGAAAGCGGGGGATGCAGCCACCTGCGCCCTCGGAGCCGCTGGTCTTAGGCGAAGGCTAGGTTTGCCATGATGTCAGCGGTTGCAAGCGTGCTGATTGGACGAGCGGCCGCTCATGTGCCCTATGACCGGGAAGAGGTGAGTTGGGCTTGGTGATCTGGGGTTTTCACACAGCGGGGAAAACAACCGAAACCTAGGATAGTCCTGGGTTTTGGTCCACTTTAAGTGTATTTCTTTTTTTTTTTTTCTTATTAGCCGTGCTTCAGCACTAACAGAGGGTTTCAGGGGCTCTTCTTCACCCCCTCCTTTCCTTTGGATGCAGGTAATAAGGGGGGGGGGGGATTTAGGCAAGTCACCTGCTAGCCATCCCCTGAGTGAGCTGACGTCTGCACATTTACTGGTATGAAAGGCTGAGCTGTTGGAAGCCACTCTTGATGCAGAGAATCGGTGTTCTCTGCCCCGCTGAGAACCCCGACCCGAGGCCCCCAGGGAAATGAGGAGACCCATGTTTGTGGGGGCCCTTGGGCAGGACAGTCTTAGTGGGCCCCAAAATAATGAGTCACATGATGTCACCTTTCAGCTCCGCTGCCACAAATGGGTCATCTCCTGCTGATGATCGCCCTCCAGTCCTTGTCAGCTGTCGTCTGGTTCTCGCCACCTTCTAAACTTCCATTGATAAGGAACCGTGGGCAGACCCCTTTTGCTCTCCATGGTTCAAGATTTCTCTGGGGAGAAGGGAGTGAAAATATACGCGTAACGAAGGACACAGACAGCCAGCGTGTTCCAAGCTACACAGGAGAGCGCTCTCTGCCGCTCCGCCCAGTGGCACTTTATTTGTATACCGAAGTAAAAAAACATAGCACACGTCATCTATTGGACATCATCATATAAGGAAAAATGTAATTACTGGCTCAATGATTGGTCATCACAGGCACAGATCATATTCTTAAGAATGTTAGGGACGCCCAGGGGGCCGGACAAAATAAGGTGTTGTCCAGCTCCCCACCGCCATCTTGTTCACAGTAATGTGTTAATAGCAGCGCACTTCATTAACTTTATTGCTCTAATTCAGTACAAGCAAAGGAAGGTATCGGCGCAGAGATAAGTGGCTTATTGAGGGTTTATTCTAAGTATGTCACACACCCCGCTTCAAGAATCCATAACATGTGGGTAGTATCGTCCTGAAGAGGGCGTTCCTGCAGAGATGATAGCAAAAGAAAGCCCCTCCCTGATCCATAAATACCTGGGACCTCCCACTCATCACCCAGTTTTCCATCTCTGCAGACGGCGAGCAAGTCAGAAGATGATGGCTCCTCCTTGCACAGGGGGATTTCAGGTAGCCGGGGTAACTCCCGGCCTCTTTTTTGATTATTTCCGCTCGGACCCCTGTTTGTCCCTGAATTTACCTCATAATACATGCCTCCACAGTCTTGGCTGCTGGCCCGAGCGAGGGTACATTGGCACCTCTGGTGCTGAGGAGCAGAGCTCCACCGTGAGACCCTAAAAGAGAGGGTAGGCGGTCATACCGGGTAGGTGATCCCGGTTTGGGATGCCCCGTCCCTTGTCTTTTCCCCTGGGGGGGGGCCCTTCCCTTTTACCAACTATAGGGGCTGGGGGTTCCTCTCATAAGGTTAGCTTTATTCACTGTCTCTTTTGTTGATGTAGCGCGTATGGGAGTAATTCCTCAATGAATTTATTTGTGTGTGTGTTACTTTGTTGCGGCACCGCGGCTGTCATTGCAGCCTGGCGCCGGGGTCTTCATTTTATGTGAGGAGGTATTTTACCTCACGCACTTTGGGGGGCGGGGCTGGCACTCGGCGGCCAGCCCCCGTTCTCCCTTTCATTCTTCCCGCAGCGAGCGGGGCGGGTGCTCCGCTAGTGACAGCGGACGCACCCGTTGTCACGGCAGCCGGCGCCGCGGTTGTCGGCGGCGCCGGTCTCTGGGGACGGTGTGTGAGGGAACTTCTTCCCTCACGCTTCATTCAAAGGGGGGGCGGAGCCGGGCTTTCGGCGCGTCGCCGCGGCTCCGCCCTCCTCTGTACTGGCGCCGCTGCGGAGCTATGCTCCCTGTTGCTATGTCACTAAGGGGGCACAGCTCAGTTTTGCGCGGGCTGCGCCGACCACGCCCCTGGCACGGCCGTTTTTCTTCCTTCACCTCAGCAAGGTCGCCATTGTTCTGAGGCGGATCGTGATTGGAGCGTCTGTGAGTGGCCCTGTGGGCCTCATTTATTTCTTCTTTCAATTTATGTTAAGTCTTATTGTAGGGACTTATTGGTCTCTCTCTGTCTTTTAGGTGGAGGTTATTCAGGAGGATCTTCAGTAGTATTAGAAGGTCTCTCCTGGTCCTGGGTCCCTGGGTCCATTTTAACATCACAAATCCTCCCACTCGGGACATTGAAGGGGCATCCCGGGTTGTCTAACTGGCGTAATTCCCTGGGTCATAGCGACCAATCAAAATTCACCTTATGGAGGCATCCTTGGATACTGGGACTGGGACCCCTTTGGGGCATCCCAAAAAGTGTATGTTGTGTGGGTTTTCCATTACTGGGGATGATGTGTTACTTTGTATACCATGTGCACAGCAAACTATTGCGCGGCAGTCCGAACCCCAAGCGTCTGGGTCAGCACAGCCGGCCGCCTCAACTCCCCCTCCCGCCTTGACTCGTGCCCCGTGTGACGTGGTCATGGGCAGGGATCTGCAATCTGAGATGTGTGCCAGATTGGCTAGCCTTGAGAAAATGCTCTCTGGCTCGGTCGCCCGTAAGGCTCCGTCCAAGAGAAAGCATTTGTCGCCGGCTCCGCCGGTGGATGATCTTGATGACAGAGATAATCTGGATTGGTCTGATTATCCCCAGCTAGAGGACGGGGAGGTTGATGAGGGTTCAGAATTTTCGGACGATGAGCAGTCTGCTGGCGCTGATGCCGAGCTTTCTGACTTAGGGAGATCCTTGGACTCTCCTCACGCTCTGTCTCTGATGCTGGAAGTTCTGAATATTTCCCCTCCCGAGGAGGCGTCACAGCAGAAGGGTGAATTGTTTGAGGAATCCAGGCCGCGCCTGGAGTTTCCTACGCAACGGCATTTTGATAGAATCATTGACAAGGAATGGGATAGGCCGGCTCGGCTCCCTGGCATCCCTCAGGGGTGGGATAGGAAATATCCCTTTCCTTCTGAGGCGGTCAAGCGCTGGGCATCTCCCCCCGAGGTGGATGCACCGGTTTTGGGGTTGTCTAACTCCTCGGTTTTAAACAGACCTGATTGTTCCACTCTCAAAGATGGAGAGGATAAACGTATTGATCAGATGGCTTGTCATGGCTTTACTAGCATTGGGTCGGCCATCCGGCCTGTGTGCGCTTCGGAACTAATGGTGTTGGCTGCCAGGTCTGTGGTCAGGGACCTGTTGTCTTCTTCCGGGCTTCGTCCTGGTAGTAACGAGTTCCTTAGCCTTAAACGATGTGATTTGTTTTTATCCTTTGTGTTGACTGCCTTGGATGACACTTTGATGATGTGTGGTAGGACGTCTGCTCTGCTTGTGGCTATTCGGCGGTCGGTGTGGCTGCGCCAGTGGGCGGCCGATTTTATGTCCAAAAAATCACTGACGGCTTTACCCTTTGTTGGTCTACGGCTCTTTGGAGAGACATTGGACTCTGTCACCAAGGGTGGTAGGTTACCTCAACGTAAGAAACAACGCCGCTCCTTTCGGGGGGCGCCTGCCTTTACCCCCTCCTTTCGGGGGGCCAGATCTGGCAGGGGTTCTGCATTTCCCTCTTCCAGAGGAGATTCCGGAAGCAGGGGCAGAGGACGTGCCCGTTCTGGATACAGTTGGGGCTCTAAGCCCAAACCGGCTGCTAAGCCGGCTCAGCAATGAGGGGGCGCCCTCACCCATGCGGGTGGGGGGACTGCTGCAGCATTTCTTTTAGATCTGGGATCAAGAGGTCTCGGACAGATGGATCCGGGAAGTGGTGTCTTCCGGTTACAAGCTGGAGTTCGAGCTCCGCCCTCCTTCCAGATTTGTCAGGTCTCGGATGCCGTCGGAGCCTCTGGCGGCGCAGGGGCTCCTGGTGGCAGTGGAGAATCTTCTGGACATGGCTGTCATTTGCCCAGTGCCCCCTTCAGACCGGGGCAGGGGCTTTTATTCCAATCTGTTCACGGTACCCAAGAAGGACGGGTTGGTCCGACCCATCTTGGATTTGAAGCTTCTCAACAGGTTCATCCGGCCGAGGAAATTCCGCATGGAAACGCTGCGTTCGGCCATTCACTCTCTTCGTCAGGGAGACTTTCTGACGTCCATAGACATCAAGGATGCTTATCTTCACGTTCCGGTTTTTCCAGCACACCAGAGGTTTCTCAGGTTCGTGGTGGAGGATCGGCACTTTCAGTTTGTGGCACTTCCTTTCGGTCTCACCTCAGCTCCTCGGGTGTTCACCAAGGTGCTAGCGGGGGTGATGGCTCTGCTCAGAGTTCAGGGTATCTGCATCGTGCCCTATTTGGACGATCTACTGATCATGGCCTCTTCCTTCAACCAAGCGGAGTTGGACACCAGAGCGGTGGTGTCCACTCTGGAGAGGTTCGGTTGGGTGATCAACCACCCCAAGTCTTCTCTTTCTCCCTCCAGAATTCTGACCTTTCTGGGAATGTCTCTGGACACTTCACAGGCCAGGGTGTTTCTACCCCAGGCCAAGATTCTTTTGATTCAGGAGTTAGTTCGGCTTCTCTTGTCAACCCCTCATCCGACCATCCGGCTAGGGATGAGGCTGGTGGGGTTAATGGTGGCCTCATTCGAGGCAGTTCCCTTTGTGCAGTTTCACACAAGGACGCTTCAGCTTCTTCTGTTGAAGGTTTGGGACAAGTCTCCTCTATCGTTGGATCAGTCCTTCCTGATGACTCCCCGAGTTCGTCGATCCCTGCAATGGTGGCTGGGGTCGGTCAATCTGTTGAAGGGCAGATCTTTTCTGGCTCCGTGTTGGGAAACAGTCACCACGGATGCCAGTCTGTCAGGTTGGGGGGGTGTTTGGAAGGACCTCCAGTTTCAGGGTCTGTGGGGCCTGCGGGAGGCTCACGAGCCCATCAATGTTCTGGAGTTGAGAGCCATCAGGTTGGTTCTGTTTCGCTTGACTCATCAGTTGAGAGGCCTGCCAGTTCAGGTCAGGTCGGACAACAGGACGGCGGTTGCTTACATCAATCATCAGGGGGGGACTCGCAGCAGGAGTGCCCTCAGGGAAGTGTCTTTGATTCTGGACTGGGCGGAGACCCACGTCCCGTGTATCTCAGCAGTCTACATTCCGGGGGTGGAGAACATGGAGGCGGACTTGCTGAGCAGGGCCTCCTCTCGTCAGGGGGAGTGGTCTCTCAGTCCCAAGGTGTTTCGTTCGATATGTCTCAGGTGGGGGGTCCCAGCGGTGGACCTCTTTGCCTCTCGTCACAATCACAAGCTCCCAGTCTTTGTGGCTCTCTCGCAGGATCCTCTGGCTCTGGCAGTGGATGCCATGTCTCTGAACTGGAGGGATCTGGGGTTCCTTTACCTGTTCCCTCCGTTCCCAATGCTAGCCAGAGTGGTGCGCAAACTGGCCTTGGAAGGCGCGTCGGCGATTCTGGTGGCCCCAAGGTGGCCAAGGCGCGTTTGGTTCGCAGATCTTGTAAGGCTGGCAGAAGATCAGTTCGCCCTGCCTCTGCTGCCGGACCTGCTCACCCAGGGTCTGCTACGCTATCCCAATTTACCATCGCTGGCTTTGACGGCATGGCTGCTGAAGCCGCCATCTTGAAGGAAGAAGGTCTTTCTGACGCGGTGATTCAGACTCTTATCTGTGCCAGGAAGCGCTCTTCCTCTTCTATTTACTACAGGACTTGGAGGGCCTTTATTGATTGGTGTGAAAGTAGGTCTTTCTCTTGTCGAGAGTTCTCCATTCCTAGAATTTTAGAGTTTCTTCAACATGGTCTAGATCTGGGGCTCCAGCTTAGTACATTGAAGGGGCAGGTTTCTGCCCTGGCGGTGTTTTTCCAAAGGTCCTTTGCACTTCATCCTTTAGTCAAGACCTTTTTCCAAGGTGTTACGCATGTACGGCCTCCTAGGAAGCCTTTTGTTCCAGTTTGGGATTTGAACCTGGTTCTTTCTGCTCTCCAGGGCTCTCCGTTTGAGCCCTTGAATGAGGTAGCTTTGTCTTCTCTTACTTCTTGAGTTGGCAGCTTTATCCATTAAAGCTCCATACTTCGAGAGGCATCAGGATAAGGTTGTCTTTCGTTTCAAGCCGGATTTTCTTCCTAAAGTGGTCTCGGCTTTTCATCTGAATCAAGACATTGTTTTGCCTTCTCTATGCCCAAATCCCAGCAACGACATGGAAAGGGCGTTGCATTCTTTGGATGTAGTACGTGTTGTGGAACATTATCTGGAGGTTACGTCTTCCTTTCGTAAGACTGATGCTTTTTTTGTGGTGCCCTGTGGGCCTAGGAAAGGTTTGGCTCCTGCCAAATCTTCCATTAGTAAATGGATTCGTCAGGCCATAATTGGCGCCTATTCTGCCAAGGGGAGGAGTCCCCCTTTTCGGGTTACTGCTCATTCTACTCGTGCAGTTGGTGCGTCCTGGGCCTTTCAGCACCAGGCTTCTGTTGAGCAAGTTTGTAAGGCCGCTACCTGGTCTTCTGTTCACACTTTTTCCAAGTTTTACAAGGTTGATGTTCGGGCATCAGCGGATGCTGTTTTTGGCCGCAAAGTTTTGCAAGCTGTAGTGGTTTAAAGTTGTGCATTGTTGCCTAGTTTTGGATCCCCGCCCTTGTTATGGACACTGCTATTGGATGTCCCACATGTTATGGATTCTTGAAGCGGGGTGTGTGACATACTTAGAATAATACCATTTTGTGAATACTCACCTTGTAAAATGGGTATTATAAGTATGTCACACACCCCGCTTCACCCGCCCTTTCTGTATTCAGGATCCTCTTTATTGTGAACTTTGCGTGGTTGTGGTTTATATTTGCCTCTTCCTGGTCCCTTACCTTACTGCTTCTGTATACTGGGTGATGAGTGGGAGGTCCCAGGTATTTATGGATCAGGGAGGGGCTTTCTTTTGCTATCATCTCTGCAGGAACGCCCTCTTCAGGACGATACTACCCACATGTTATGGATTCTTGAAGCGGGGTGTGTGACATACTTATAATACCCATTTTACAAGGTGAGTATTCACAAAATGGTATTATTTCACCTTTATTAGCCACTAAAGCATACAATGCAAAGATAGGAATCTATTTTTAATGGAAAGGGAATGTTCACACATACATCATCTTGTTGATTCTGACCTCCATCCATCACACCATCAATTGCCCTCCATTCCAGGCCACCTTCTCCATTGTTGCTAATCATCCCCTGTTGCTGAGGCCAGCCATGAGCAGGTCTGCACACAGCACCCAGTATTCGGTGGTTCGGGTCCACTGTAAAATAATACCATGGCCAAGTGTGAGCATTGGTGGGCCACTGAAGATGCCAGGGGTCCTGGCAATTGCCCAGATTTGCCCTGTGCTGGCGCCGGCCCTGAGACGACCCCCCCCCCCAGTGCTGGAACCTGGGGGGGGGGGGGGGGGGCAGCAGGCACTTGGAATCTACTTGTCTGGCACTTAACTAATCTACTTGCTTGGTGATTAAAGGGTTAAATGTATTTTTATTTTCTTGAGATTCTTTTTTTTTTTTCCTTGCAGGATGTAAAGTCGTTCCTAGAGACGTGAGTATTTTCTACCTTTCCTAATACAGAGCTATTCCTCTATTTGATCCCAAGCCTAAAGCGGGGGATGGGGTGTGCTGGGGCTACTAATCCTGCATATTTATTCAGCAGGGGGAGCATCATCAGTTAGAAATCCGCGCAATGGAGGTTCGGGGGCTATAGATTCTACAGGCAAAAGTAAAAAAGGCTGGGATGGACGGGGCAGGGCTGGGGGGACAGGAATGGATGGGGATGGGATTGATGGGGCAAACCTGAGGGGGCAGAGACGGCGGGACGGGTGGATAGGGCTAAGTTGGGGCAGCGGGACAGGGTTGAATGGGGTTTGTGTGTACCTTGCAATGCCACTTCCCTCCCGTGCAGTACTTATATTGCAATGATAGGGGCCAGGGAGACTTAACACTGGCAGGGAGACTAAGCGCTACACCGCCGATCAAGTAAAGGGGGCAATGCTGAGCACAGAAGCAACTGTGTGCAGGGCTGTCATGGCAGGGGTCCAGAAATCTGGTCTGCATTCGGACCCCGGTCTGCCAGTTGAGTACTGCTGTTCTATAGTGACCAGCTGTGGGCTTCCCCGTACTTCAATGGTGGACGGTTTGGGGGGCATCGGGTAAGGACAGCGCCCTTCTGTATGTTTTCTTACTATGGTAATGTCAATGGCGGCCGGCCTGGAGCATAATTCTTCTCGCCCCGCCGCATCAGCAAAGTGGTGGGGTGAGGGGGGATGCGTGCTAGGCACACATGTGGCCATGCCGCTCGATTGTGGACCAGTTTCATTTATGTTGGTCAGCCAATTCTTATTAATATTATTTACCCGAGTAGCGAGATTCATGCGTGACATATTAAAGTTGACCAAAACCCACGCAGATCGACCCCCCCCCCCCCAGGCATCCAAAATCGGGATGCCCCGCTGTGTGAAACCCCCAGGTCACCCCATACACTTACCTTGTTTCCCGGACAGATGGCACATACGCAAGCCGCGGCCGCATCCCGGCTAGCAGTGCGCTTGCACGAGCCGGGCATTTGAATGGCCGGCTCGGGCAGGCTCCCTGTTGGGGGGGGGGGGGGGGATGCAGCCGCCAGCGTGCTCGGAGCCGCTGGCCTTAGACGAAGGCTTAAAAGACGTGACACGCTGATTGGACGAGCAGCTGAGAACCATGGGGGTTGCTGGGGAAGGTGTGAGAACCAAGGGGGTTGCTGTGGGGGATGTGAGAACCAAGGGGGTTGCTGTGGGGGATGTGAGAACCAAGGGGGTTGCTGTGGGGGATGTGAGAACCAAGGGGGTTGCTGTGGGGGGTGTGAGAACCAAGGGGGTTGCTGTGGGGGGTGTGAGAACCAAGGGGCTTGCTGTGGGGGTGTGAGAACCAAGGGGCTTGCTGTGGGGGTGTGAGAACCAAGGGGCTTGCTGTGGGGGTGTGAGAACCAAGGGGCTTGCTGTGGGGGTGTGAGAACCAAGGGGCTTGCTGTGGGGGTGTGAGAACCAAGGGGCTTGCTGTGTGGGGGTGTGAGAACCAAGGGGCTTGCTGTGGGGATGTGAGAACCAAGGGGCTTGCTGTGGGGGCTGCATAACATTAGGACTCTTCCGTGTTCCACGCCAAATTGGGCTTCTGATATGTACTTTGTGTTTTGCCCTCAGGGTACAGGAGCAGCGTCAGACTGCCCTGTCTTGTAGGGAGATCCTCAGAGAGGGGGAACTTTGTCAAGGAACATTCAAGGGACCACTGCAGTATATTATATGGAAGCAAATGAAGTCTGTTGTCGGCTCAAGTAAGCTTTACTTTTATGTTTAATCTCTTTTTATTAGAATTTAAATGTATACGCCCCTTCTTCCCAGCATAACATATGTATATATAAGAAAATGTGACAATACCATCCATCTGCTTTGACAGGCTCTGTCACCTGCCATTGTGTTTTCATTTTTTTTTTTTTGTGCCTTTTAGTTCCAGAGTGTGACGAGCCTTTAAAAACAACTCCTGTGGTGCCTCCGCAAGAGAAGGGTTCAGGTAAAATAAACTTCCTTACTCGCCGCAGAAGTTATAAATACAGCTAAAAGCTCAACCCGTATGTGTGTGCGTATCAACTGGTGTGTATGGAGCAGGGACTTCCTGACTCTGGCTTGTTAATCATCCGATTAATCAGACGATGCTCTACACTTGTGAGCTCACAGATTTAACCCCTCCTTCTGTAAATCATCCCCTTAAGATTAATGCCATACCGAAATCAGTAAACACACCCCGTCCCCCTGCTCCACCTCCATGGATAAGACGCCAAATTGGTTGTGCAATCAACACTTTATACAATGTTTCAATTGTGGGTTTAACACCCCTGATCCCTCAGTCTCCCCCATAGCAGACCCGCAAACCAGGTGTAGCTTCTAGCCGAGGCTCGGGGTCTAGAGCCGGGGGAGAACCCCCCAAAAGTTTTCTTCTTAGGGGAGGTGGGCGGCCACAAGGGGCAGAGGGAAGGAGTCGGAGGAGCCTTGAAGACGCTGAACAACGACATGTGAGAGAAAAGAGGAGGAGGGGCGGAGAAAGGGGGGGAAGATTGAAAAATAGAATTACGGGAGCAGCTGGAGGGTTAGGGATGGGTGGGTTCCAGGACAGGGATATGAGTACAAAAACACGTACAGGAACAGGAGTACAAACGTGGGCAGGGGTGTGCCAGTGCAGGGCTCCCTACTGAACCTCTAGTGACAGGTGAGTGTCCCTGTAGTCCATCCAACTGGCCCATGTCATCGTGTATCTCTCCTGCATGCCCTTGGAGTCTGAAATCGGCTCCTCCATGTGGCGGGTGGCTTCTACCGCCTGTACCCATTCAACTAGAGAAGGTGTGATGGATGGAGGTCAGAATCAATAATATATGATATATATGTGAACATCCCCTCTCTCTGCATTGTAAGCTTTAATGGCTAATAAAGGTGAAATAAACCCTCAGTAAGCCACTTATCTCTGCGCTGATTCTTTCCTTTTGCTTGTACTGAAATTAGTGCAATAAAGTTATTGAAGCACGCTGCTATTAACACATTACTGTGATAAAGATGGCGTCTAGAAGATGGACAACGCCTTTGAGTGGCCTCCTTTTTAGACGTAGATAACATTCCAACGTGCTCATTAGGTAGAACTGACCAATTACTGAGCCAGATATTCAGTTTTTTCTAATATGATGATATGCTCCTGTAGATGACGTATGTAAGTTTTCTATTTCACTATAAATAAAATCGTCAAAGGGAGGAGCAGCAGATTCATCTCCGTGAGATAGTTGAAAACATTCCAATGACTGTGTCCCTCTGTCTTGCGTATTTCTCATCACCTAGGCTGATGTGAAAGACTGAACAAAACCCAGGACCCCTCCGTTAAAAGGGCAACGGGAGGGGGGTCCGCCTGACTGATAGCCGTCCTTGAAAAAAGGCGGGGTTGTAGATTTCCTGTTTCCTGTTTTTTCTGTGCTCTGCTTTGTGGGGGGGAAGGGGAGCTCACCCTTGACAGTGGAAGGCTTCTGGGATTTGTAGGCAACAGCTATGCTGAAAGGCTTTGCTCAAGGACAGGTGAGCCGCTCCCATTTAACCAACACAGAGCCACGGGAATTTTGAACCGGGTGTGCTGATAAGTAAATATCAGGTATAATCCTAACACAATGTTTTTTTGCTTTTAGTTAAAGAACAACATCCACTCAAGAAACCTGAGGAAAGTAAGAAGGAACCTGAGAAAATAGAAGAGGCGGCAGTAGAAGCACCAGAGGCTCCTCCAGGTATTTGTTTTAACGTGCTTATAAACACTTCAAAGCTGGGTGGAGATTAAAAGCTGAATGAGGAAGGGATTTCCTCACTAAGTAGGCCGACATAGCAAGAATAAGAGCACTGGAGGGACTCCATGTAAGATAAGTTACCAAGGGGGTTGCTGTGGGTGTGTAGGAACCAAGGGGGTTGCTGTGGGGGTTTCCTGTTTTTTCTGTGCTCTGATTTGTGGGGGAGCTCACCCTTGACTGTGGAAGGCTTCTGGGATTTGTAGGCAACAGCTATGTGAAAAGGTTTTGCTCAAGGCCAGGACTAGAAAATGACTAACGCCTCATCTGATCTATATGGAGCCTTTTTAAATTGCTCTTAAACGTTTGTATTCTTAGTATGTCACACACCCCGCTTCAAGAATCCATAACATGTGGGTAATATCGTCCTGAAGAGGCGTTCCTGCAGAGATGATAGCAAAAGAAAGCCCCTCCCCGATCCATAAATACCTGGGACCTCCCACTCACTACCCAGTTTTCCATCTCTGCAGACGGCGAGCAAGTCAGAAGATGATGGCTCCTCCTTGCACAGGGGGATTTAAGGTAGCCGGGATGTTTCCCGGCCCGTTATGTATTTTTTCCGTTTGGACCTCTTTTTCCCCTTAATATATATGCCTCCCAGCCGTGGCTGCAGGTCCAGGCGAGGGTATATTGGCACCTCTGGTGCTTAGGAGCAACGCTCCGCCGTGAGACCCTATACGAGAGGGTAGGCGGCTTTACCGGGTTGGTGACCCCGGTTTGGGATGCCCTGTCCCTTAGCCTTAATATGGGAATGGCCCTCCCAGGATCCCCTTTGTTCCACTATGGGGATGGGGGGAGTGGGTTCTCCTTTTTATTACACTCTTTACTTCCTGCACTGTCTTTTAACTTTTTGTTATGTGTGTGTCTCTTTAATTTTATCTGCACCGCGGCCGTCTATATTATGGGCCTCCGTGCTGTGCTGCGGTTCCCTGCTCAAAATGGAGGTATTTTACCTCAGGGTCTCTCTTTGTAAGGTATAGGAGGGGGCGGGGCCGGACCTTCGGCGCGGGGCCGAGGTCCGTTCCTCCCGTCCTTCTTTTATTGCTGTAGTTAACACTGGCCAAGCACCGCAGCAGTACTTTAGCTGCGGCGCCGGCCGGTTTGGCGCTCTTTTCATGAGGGGATTTTTTCTCCTCACGATCCTTATGGGGGCGGGGCCGGACTTGCGGCGCGCAATCGCGGCCCGCCCACTACCTTCCCAGCGCCGCTGAGTTGCGGCTTGACTGAGTTGCGGTTGACTGTTGCTAGGCATAGGAGGGGGGGGCGTGACCTTAACAACGCGCGCTGGCCACGCCCCCTCCTCCTCCTCCTCTTCTTTCTGTCAGAAATGATTTCTCCTCACGATCGGGTGGCCGTGTGACGTCCCGGCGGTGCTGTGAGTGGCCTGTGGCCTTTCTCTTTTTTACTTTGCTTCTTGTTGCTACTTTTTCTCATGGTTCTTTCTTTCTTCTTCTTTCAGAACGGAGGCTTGTAATTCTGATCTTCTATAGTATTAGAGGTTCTTTCCCGGTCCTCATCCCTGGGTTCATTTTATATGTTCACAAATCCTCCCACTCGGGACATTAAAGGGGCATCCCGGGTTGTCTAATTGGCGTAATTCCCTGGGTCTTAGCGACTATTCAAAGTTCACCTTATGGAGGCATCCCCTGATACTGGGACTGGGACCCCTTCGGGGCATCCCAAAAAGTGTATGTTGTGTGGGGTTTCCATCGCTGGGGATGATGTGTTACTCTGTATACCATGTGCACAGCAAACTATTACGCGGCAGTCCGAACCCCAAGCATCGGGGTCAACACAGCCGGTCGCCTCAACTCCCCCTCCCGCCTTGACTCGTGCCCCGTGTGACGTTGTCATGGGCAGGGACCTGCAATCTGAAATGTGCGCCAGATTGGCTAGCCTTGAGAAAATGCTCTCTAGCTCGGTCGCCCGTAAGGCTCCGTCCAAGAGAAAGCATTTGTCGCCGGCTCCGCCGGTGGATGATCTTGATGACAGAGATAATCTGGATTGGTCCGATTATCCCCAGCTAGAGGACGGGGAGGTTGATGAGGGTTCAGAATTTTCGGACGATGAGCAGTCTGCTGGCGCTGATGCCGAGCTTTCTGACTTAGGGAGATCCTTGGACTCTCCTCACGCTCTGTCTCTGATGCTGGAAGTTCTGAACATTTCCCCTCCAGAGGAGGTGTCACACCAGAAGGGTGAATTGTTTGAGGAATCCAGGCCGCGCCTGGAGTTTCCTACGCAGCGGCATTTTGATAGAATCATTGACAAGGAATGGGATAGGCCGGCTCGGCTCCCTGGCATCCCTCAGGGGTGGGATAGGAAATATCCCTTTCCTCCTGAGGCGGTCAAGCGCTGGGCGTCTCCCCCCGAGGTAGATGCTCCGGTTTTGGGGTTATCCAACTCCTCGGTTTTAAACAGACCTGATTGCTCCATTCTCAAAGATGGAGAGGATAAACGTATTGATCAGATGGCTTGTCATGGCTTTACCAGTATTGGGTCGGCCATCCGGCCTGTGTGTGCTTCGGAACTAATGGTTTTGGCTGCCAGGTCTGTGGTCAGGGACCTGTTGTCTTCTTCTGGGCTTCGTCCTGGTAGTAACGAGTTCCTTAGCCTTAAACGATGTGAGTTGTTTTTATCCTTTGTGTTGACTGCCTTAGATGACACCTTGATGATGTGTGGTAGGATGTCGGCTCTGCTTGTGGCTATCCGGCGGTCGGTGTGGCTGCGCCAGTGGGCGGCCGATTTCATGTCCAAAAAGTCACTGACGGCTTTACCCTTTGTGGGTCTACGGCTCTTTGGAGAGACATTGGACTCTGTCACCAAGGGTGGTAGGTTACCTCAACGTAAGAAACAACGCCGCTCCTTTCGGGGGGCGCCTGCCTTTAACCCCTCCTTTCGGGGAGCCAGATCTGGCAGGGGTTCTGCATTTCCCTCTTCCAGAGGAGATTCTGGAAGCAGGGGTAGAGGACGTGCCCGTGCTGGATACAGTTGGGGCTCTAAGCCCAAACCGGTGGCTAAGCCGGCTCAGCAATGAGGGGGCGCCCTCACCCATGCGGGTGGGGGGACGGCTGCAGCACTTCTCTCAGATCTGGGATCAAGAGGTCTCGGACAGATGGATCCGGGAAGTGGTGTCTTCCGGTTACAAGCTGGAGTTCGAGCTCCGCCCCCCTTCCAGGTTTGTCAGGTCTCGGATGCCGCCGGAGCCTCTGGCAGCGCAGGGGCTCCTGTTGGCAGTGGAGAATCTTCTGGACATGGTTGTCATTTGCCCAGTGCCCCCTTCAGATCGGGGCAGGGGCTTTTATTCCAATCTGTTCACGGTACCCAAGAAGGACGGGCTGGTCCGACCCTTCTTGGATCTGAAGTTCCTCAACCGGTTCATCCGGCCGAGGAAATTCCGCATGGAAACGCTGCGTTCGGCCATTCATTCTCTTCGTCAGGGAGATTTTCTGACGTCCATAGACATCAAGGATGCTTATTTACACGTTCCGGTTTTTCCAGCTCACCAGAGGTTTCTCAGGTTCGTGGTGGAGGATCGGCACTTTCAGTTTGTGGCACTTCCTTTCGGTCTCACCTCAGCTCCTCGGGTGTTCACCAAGGTGCTAGCGGGAGTGATGGCTCTGCTAAGGGTTCAAGGTATCCGCATCGTGCCCTATTTGGACGATCTACTGATCATGGCCCCTTCCTTCAACCAAGCGGAGTTGGACACCAGAGCGGTGGTGTCTACTCGGGAGAGGTTCGGTTGGGTGATCAATCACCCCAAGTCTTCTCTATCTCCGTCCAGAATTCTGACATTTCTGGGAATGTCTCTGGACACTTCACAGGCCAGGGTGTTTCTGCCCCAGGCCAAGATTCTTTTGATTCAAGAGTTAGTTCGGCTTCTCTTGTCAACCCTTCATCCGACCATCCGGTTAGGGATGAGGCTGGTGGGGTTAATGGTGGCCTCATTCGAGGCAGTCCCCTTTGCGCATTTTCACACAAGGACGCTTCAGCTTCATCTGTTAAAGGCTTGGGACAAGTCTCCTCTTTCGTTGGATCAGTCCTTCCTGATGATTCCCCGAGTTCGTCGATCCCTGCAGTGGTGGCTGGGGTCGGTCAATCTGTTGAAGGGCAGATCTTTTCTGGCTCCGTGTTGGGAAACAGTCACCACGGATGCCAGTCTGTCAGGTTGGGGGGGTGTTTGGAAGGACCTCCAGTTTCAGGGTCTGTGGGGCCCGCAGGAGGCTCACGAACCCATCAATGTTCTGGAGTTGAGAGCCATCAGGCTGGTTCTGTTTCGCTTGACTCATCAGTTGAGAGGCCTGCCAGTGCAGGTCCGGTCGGACAACAGGACGGCGGTGGCTTACATCAATCACCAAGGAGGGACTCGCAGCAGGAGTGCCCTCAGGGAAGTGTCTTTGATTCTGGACTGGGCAGAGACCCACGTCCCGTGTATCTCAGCAGTCTACATTCTTCTATTTACTACAGGACTTGGAGGGCCTATATTGATTGGTGTGAATGTAGGTCTTTCCCTTGTCGAGAGTTCTCCATACCTAGAATTTTGGAGTTTCTTCAACATGGTCTAGATCTGGGGCTCCAGCTTAGTACATTGAAAGGGCAGGTTTCTGCCCTGGCGGTGTTCTTCCAAAGGTCCTTTGCACTTCATCCCTTAGTCAAGACCTTTTTCCAGGGTGTTACGCATGTTCGGCCTCCTAGGAAGCCTTTTGTTCCAGTTTGGGATTTGAACCTGGTTCTTTCTGCTCTCCAGGGCCCTCCGTTTGAGCCCTTGAATGAGGTAGATTTGTCTTCTCTTACGCAAAAGGTGGCCTTTTTGGTGGCTATCACTTCGGTTAGGCGTGTTTCTGAGTTGGCAGCTTTATCCATTAAAGCTCCGTACTTCGAGAAACATCAGGACAAGGTTGTCTTTCGTTTCAAGCAGGATTTTCTTCCTAAAGTGGTCTCGGAGTTTCATCTGAATCAGGACATTGTTTTGCCTTCTCTATGCCCAAATCCCAGTGACGACAGGGAAAGGGCTTTGCATTCCTTGGATGTAGTTCGTGTTGTGGAACATTATCTGGAGGTTACGTCTTCCTTTCGTAAGACTGATGCTTTCTTTGTGGTGCCCTGCGGGCCTAGGAAAGGTTTGGCTCCTGCCAAATCTTCCATTAGTAAATGGATTCGTCAGGCCATCATTGGGGCCTATTCTGCCAAGGGGAGGAGTCCCCCTTTTCGTGTTACTGCTCATTCTACTCGTGCAGTTGGTGCGTCCTGGGCTTTTCAGCACCAGGCTTCTGTTGAGCAAGTTTGTAAGGCCGCTACCTGGTCTTCTGTTCACACCTTTTCCAAGTTTTACAAGGTTGATGTTCGGGCTTCAGCGGATGCTGTTTTTGGCCGCAAAGTTTTGCAAGCTGTTGTGGTTTAGGGTTGTGCATTGTTGCCTAGTTTTGGATCCCCGCCCTTGTTATGGACACTGCTGTTGGATGTCCCACATGTTATGGATTCTTGAAGCGGGGTGTGTGACATACTAAGAATACCATTTTGTGAATACTCACCTTGTAAAATGGGTATTATGAGTATGTCACACACCCCGCTTCAACCCGCCCTTTTGTATTTAGGATCCTCTTTATTGCGAACTTTGCGTGGTTGTGTTTATATTTGCCTCTTCCTGGTCCCTTACCTTACTGCTTCTGTATACTGGGTAGTGAGTGGGAGGTCCCAGGTATTTATGGATCGGGGAGGGGCTTTCTTTTGCTATCATCTCTGCAGGAACGCCTCTTCAGGACGATATTACCCACATGTTATGGATTCTTGAAGCGGGGTGTGTGACATACTCATAATACCCATTTTACAAGGTGAGTATTCACAAAATGGTATTTTTGTGGCTATAATTAAGACGAGGCTTAAATTACTATTTTATATTTTATATGATTATTATTATTATATTATTATATATTTTTTATATTATATATTACTATTTTATATTTTGTGGATATAATTAAGACAAGGCTTATATTACTATTTTATATTATGTATTTTATATTATATATTACTATCTGATATTTTGTGGATATAATTAAGACGAGGCTTATATTACTATTTTTAGATAGTTTGTATAGTCTGTGAGTGAACATTTAGCAATATTTTTTTTTTCTCACACATTTTTACTACTGCACATTCATGGGGTGGCTTTATAATCTGTTTAAATATGCAGCTTTTTGAGTTAGGATCTTAATGGCTAATAGATATTGGTCTCTCCCCACCGCCAATAGAATTTTTTGGATCAAAGGCACACCAGTACACAAGGTTTACTTTGCAAATAAAAAGTTGTATTGAAAATATATACATGAGTACAGAACTAATGGTAGGTTGCTAGTGTACAACAGTGGTTGTCAGAAAAGGATACAATGAAACTGCTCCGTGTGAGCGAAGGTCAGGATATCATCAGGAGCGTTTGAACACCTCATTCAAAGAAAACATAAGTATCATTAGCACTAACATGTAATATGTCTTATGACAACTATTGCTATAAGACGGTAACAAAGGATTACCATGTATCTATGAGGTGGTGCTGTCACGGACCTGATGAATGGTATGGAGTGCAGGCTGACCCGATAAGTCAAGGAGAACAGTATATGACATAAAGAGATAAATACCATAATTCTTTCTGGTCAGTATACTCGGTCGGCACCCTGCATCATACCAGAATGATACCTTCAGTGTACAGTATAATGTGAACACGCATAGTTAAAATACCATTTTGTGAAATACTCACCTGTAAAATGGGTATTATAAGTATGTCACACACCCCGCTTCAAGATATCCATAACATGTGGGTAGTACCGACCTGAAGAGGGCGTTCTGTAGAGATGATAGTAAAAAGAAAGCCCCCCCCTGATCCATAAATACCTGGGACCTCCCACTCATTACCCAGTATACAGAAGCAGTAAGGTAAGGGACCAGGAAGAGGCAAATATAAGTCAAAACAACGCAAAGTTCACAATATAAAGGATCCAGAATACAAGAAGGGCGGGTGAAGCGGGGTGTGTGACATACTTATAATACCCATTTTACAGGTGAGTATTTCACAAAATGGTATTATTCTAAGTATGTCACACACCCCGCTTCAAGATATCCATAACATGTGGGACATCCAATAGCAGTGTCCATAAAAGGGCGGGGATCCTAAAACAAGGCAACAAGGCACAACTTAAACCACAACAGCTTGCAGAACTTTGCGGCCAAAAACAGCATCCGCTGAGGCCCGAACATCAACCTTGTAAAACTTGGAAAAAGTGTGAACGGAGGACCAAGTAGCGGCCTTACAAACTTGCTCAACAGAGGCCTGGTGCTGAAAAGCCCAGGACGCCCCAACCGC
Source organism: Gastrophryne carolinensis (assembly GCA_027917425.1). Taxonomy (NCBI): domain Eukaryota; kingdom Metazoa; phylum Chordata; class Amphibia; order Anura; family Microhylidae; genus Gastrophryne; species Gastrophryne carolinensis. Next base: position 13,380,176 of record CM051240.1, on the reverse strand, counting down.
ACGAGTAGAATGAGCAGAGACACGAAAAGGGGGACTCCTCCCCTTAGCAGAATAGGCCCCAATGATGGCCTGACGAATCCATTTACTAATGGAAGATTTGGCAGGAGCCAAACCTGTCCTAGGCCCAAAGGGCACCACAAAAAAAGGCATCAGTCTTACGAAAGGAAGACGTAACCACCAGATAATATTTCACAACACGAACTACATCCAAGGAATGCAGCGCCCTTTCCTTGTCGTTGCTGGGATTAGGACATAGAGAAGGCAGAACAATGTCCTGATTCAGATGAAAGGCAGAGACCACCTTAGGAAGAAAATCCGGCTACAAACGAAGGACCACCTTGTCCCGATGCCTTTTGAAGTACGGAGCTTTAAGGACAAAGCTGCAAACTCAGAAACACGCCTAACAGAAGTGATGGCTACCAAAAAGCCACCTTTTGAGTAAGTGAAGACAAAGCAACCTCATTCAAGGGCTCAAACGGGGGACCCTGAAGAGCCGAAAGAACCAGGTTCAAATCCCAAACTGGAACCAACGGCTTCCTAGGAGGCCGTACATGCGTAACTCTTTGGAAAAAGGTCTTGACTAAGAGATGAAGTGCAAAGGACCTTTGGAGGAACACCGCCAGGGCAGAAACCTGCCCCTTCAAGGTACTAAGTTGAAGCCCCAGATTCAGACCGTGTTGAAGAAACTACAGGATTCTGGAAATGGAGAACTCCCGGCAAGAGAGAGACCTACCTTCACACCAGTCAATATAGGACCACAGGTCCTATAGTAAATAGTAGAGGAAGAGCGCTTCCTGGCGCTAATAAGAGTCTGAATCACCGCGTCAGAAAGACCTTCTTCCTTCAAGATGGCGGTTTCAACAGCCACGCCGTCAAAGCCAGCGATGGTAAAATGGGATAGCGTAGCCGACCCTGGGTGAGCAGGTCCATCAGTAGAGGCAGAACGAACTGATCCTCTGCCAGCCTTACCAGGTCTGCGAACCAAACCTGCCTTGGCCACCTTGGTGCCTACCAGAATCGCCGACGTGCCCTCCATGGCCAGCTTGCGCACCACTCTGGCTACCATTGGGAACGGGGGGAACAGGTAAAGAAACCCCAGATCCCTCCAGTTCAGGGACATGGCATCCACCGCCAGGGCCAGTGGATCCTGCGAGAGAGATACAAATACCAGAAGCTTGTGAATGTGACGAAAAGCAAAGAGGTCCACAGCCGGGAACCCCCACCTGAGGCAAATCGAGCGAAAAGCCCGAGGACTGAGAGACCACTCCCCCGGACGAGAGGAGGCCCTGCTCAGAGAATCCGCCTCCGTGTTCTCCACTCCCTGAATGTAGACCGCTGAGATACACAGGACGTGGCTCTCCGCCCAGTCCAGAATCAAAGATACTTCCCTGAGGGCACTCCTGCTGTGAGTCCCTCCCTGGTGATTAATGTAAGCAACAGCCGTCCGGATGTCCGACCGGACCTGAAACTGGCAGGCCCTGCAACTGATGAGTCAAGCGAAACAGAACCAACCTGATGGCTCTCAACTCCAGAACATTGATGGGCTCGTGAGCCTCCTACGGGCCCCACAGACCCTGAAACCGGAGGTCCTTCCAAACACCCCCCCAACCTGACAGACTGGCATCCGTGGTGACTGTTTCCCAACACGGTGCCAGAAAAGATCTGCCCTTCAACAAATTGACAGACCCCAGCCACCATTGCAGGGATCGACGAACTCTGGGAGTCATCAGGAAGGACTGATCCAACGATAGTGGAGACTTGTCCCAAACCCTCAACAGATGAAGCTGAAGCGTCCTAGTATGAAACTGCACAAAGGGAACTGCCTCGAATGAGGCCACCATTAACCCCACCAGCCTCATCCCAAGCCGGATGGCCGGACGATGGGCCGACAAGAGAAGCCGAACTAACTCCTGAATCAAGAGAATCTTGGCCTGGGGCAGAAATACCCTGGCCTGCGAAGTGTCCAGAGACATTCCCAGAAAGGCCACTACTCTGGAATGAGAAAGAGAAGACTTGGGGTGGTTGATCACCCAACCGAACCTCTCCAGAGTGGACACCACCACCCTGGTGTCCAACTCCGCTTGTTTGAAGGAAGAGGCCATGATCAGAAGATCGTCCAAATAGGGCACAATGCGGATAAAACGTGTGGCATGGTTGAGGGCAACTTACACTGGTCCTGTGCCACTCAGGACACCAACTGAAAATGCCGATCCTCCACCACAAACCTGAGAAACCTCTGGTGTGCTGGAAAAATCGGAACGAGTAGATAAGCATCCTGATGTGTATGGACATCAGAAAGTCTCCCTGACGAAGAGAGTGAACAGCCGAACGCAGCGTTGCCATGCGGAATTTCCGTGGCCGGATGAACCTGTTTAGAAACTTCAGAACCAAGATGGGTCGGACCGATCCGTCCTTCTTGGGTACCGTGAACAGATTGGAATAAAAACCCCTGCCCTGATCAGAGGGGGACACTGGGCAAATAACAGCCATGTCCAGAAGATTCTCTACTGCCACCAGGAGCCCCAGCGCCGCCAGAGGCTCCAAAGGCATCCGAGACCTTAAAAATCTGGAAGGGGGGCGGAGCTCGAACTCCAGCTTGTAACCGGAAGACACCACTTCCCGGATCTATTTGGCCGAAACTTCCAGAATCCAGATTTGGGAGAAGTGTCACAGCCGTCCCCCCACCCGCACAGGTGAGGGCGCCCCCTCATAGCTGAGCAGTCTTGGACGCGGGTTTGGGTTTTGAACCCCAATTGTATCCTGAACAGGCACGTCCTCTGCCCCTATTCCAAGAATCTCCTTTTGAAGAAAGGAAGGCAAATCCTCTTCCCACTCTGGATCCCAGAAAGGAAGGAGTGAAAGAAGCCACCCCTTGAAAGGGACGTCGTTGCTTCTCACGTTGAGATAACCTATACCGAAAACCCACGAAGGGAAGAGACGTCAGCGACTTCTTTGACCCAAAATCAGCCGCCACTGGCGCAACCAAACTGAACGCCTGATAGTCACCAGCAGAGCAGAAGCTCTGCTACACATCATCCAGGAATCATCCAAAGCGACTAACATGAAGGACAAAAAAAAAAACACACATCGTTTAAGTCCAAGAAATTCGTCACTGTCCGGAGCCAGACCTGAAGAAGACAACAAGTCCCTGACCACCGACCTGGTAGCCACCACCAACAGCGATGAGGTCCAAACAGGCCGTATGTCTGCCCCAATACTGGCAAAACCATGACAAGCCATCTGGACAATGCGTTTATCCTCGCCACCTTTAAGGGAGGAGCGATCAGGATTATTTAAAAACAGCTGAGTTGGATAACCCCAGAATTGGTGCATCCACCACGGAAGGGGACACCCAGCGCTTAACCGTATCCAAAGGGAAAGGATATCTTTTATCCCAACTCTGAAAAATGCCTGGGGGCCGAGCAGGCCTCACCCATTCCTAGAAATAATTGATCAAAATGCGTTTGACTAGGAGTATCAATGGAAGACCCTGCCCCCATCTCAGAATCAAAGCCAACAATTGCTGATCATCTGAAGTATTAGGTTCCTCAAACAACTCTCCTTCCTCAGCGGAGAGTAATATGACCAATCCATAAACCACATCATTATAATTAAATGTCGTAATGACCGGTGACAAGTGCTTTCTCTTAGCGGTGGCCATCTTGGCAACCGTGGTAGAAAATAATTTGTCAAAAGTGGCCAATCTGGCACACACATCAGACTGTGACACCCCACTCATGACAACGTTACACGGGGCCCCCGAGTCAAAGTGGGAGGGAGAGGAGAGGGAGCCGGCGGTGCTGACCCAGAATCTGGGGTCCGGACTGCCGTGTAAAGGTCTGCTGTGCACATGGTATACATAAAATTACATCATCCCCGGTAAGGGATACCCCACAACTCATGCACTTCCGGGATTGCCCCGAGGGGAGCCCGGTATCCAGGAATGCCTCCATACGGTGAACTTGTAGTTATTTGTAATGACCGAGGGAATTACGCTAATAAGCAACCCGGGATGCCCTTTTAATGTCCAAGTGGGAGGATTTGTATGTGAAAATTAATAAACTCAGGGACCATAGGCTAAGAACGCCATGAAGTCCACCAGAAGGAACCCCCTAAAATCTACCTGCCAGAACAGTACACTAATAAAAATGAAGCAGGGACAAAAATCAGAAAGCATGGAGAACGGGGGGCCCACAGGGCCACTCACAGTTGCCATAGGAACAAGACGCTGAGTCCTCATGAATCGTGAGGTGAAGGAATAGAGCGGAACCCCCTCCCTAACGCAACTTGTGAGGAGCGAACTCCTCAGCAGTGTCCGAGGCAGAGGGGGCGGGACGCGCCGAAAGCCCGGCCCCGCCCCCAAAGACAACGTGTGAGGGGAGAAGCTCCCCTCCGTTTCCAAGCGCCGGAGAACCGGTGTCGCGGGGAGAAGGAAGACAAGGAGGTAGCAGCCCGCAGCTGACATGCGGGACCGCCGACCGCCGCTCGAGCCATGCTACAAGTGTACAATGAAAGCGGGAGCGGGCCGCGGCCTCGCGCCGAAGGCCCGGCCCCGCCCCCAACTGAGAGTGTGTGAGGGGAGAGCTCCCCTCAACACTCTCTGAGGTAAAAATTGGCGCTGCGGCGATAGTGCGTCCGCGGTGCCAAACTAAAAATGTAAAAAACACACTACACTATCCAAATCCATTGAGGGATTAATTCCAGACGCTCCCCATCAACACGCAGCACCCCAACAAGCTCCGTTGGCGGTGTACCCCGAATATAAGCCTGCATAGTAGAAGGATAGAGAGACAGGACGTGCTGTATACCCCAGTGAGTGCAGCGCTCCTAACACGGTCCAAAACTACAATAAAAAACTAGCCTAACAGCAATGCTAAAGAAGGGGGGGGGACCCGACCCAATTTAGTAAAGGTGGAAGGGGGCCAAGTAGGCCATACCGTCGGTGGACAGGGCATCCCAAACCGGGGTCACCAACCCGGTGTTACCGCCTACCCTCTTATATAGGGAGTCACAGCGGAGCCTAGCTCCTGAGCACCTGATGTGCTGAATTACCCTCGCCCGGACCAGCAGCCAGGACTGGGAGGCATGTCATATAACAAGGATTAAATAAGGAAAAAAAGGGTCCGAGCGGAAATAGAAAAATAACTGGCCGGGAGTTGTCCCGGCTACCTGCAATCCCCCTGTGCAAGGAGGAGACATCATCTTCTGACTTGCTCGCCGTCTGCAGAGATGGAAAACTGGGTAATGAGTGGGAGGTCCCAGGTATTTATGGATCAGGGAGGGGCTTTCTTTTTACTATCATCTCTGCAGGAACGCCCTCTTCAGGTCGGTACTACCCACATGTTATGGATATCTTGAAGCGGGGTGTGTGACATACTTAGAATATCATGACGCCAATAATATGATCATAATGCATAGTATGGACAAACATATTACCAAGTGGCAGTACACAAGCAATTGATAGTGAAACACATGCCCACGTTCCGGAGCTCACGGCTCCTTTCTCAAGGCAAGCGATGTCCCTATTACCTGCAAGGTGCCTCTTATTCTGTCCCCCCTGGCCAGCCAGTGTGGCGTTTCCCCACCGCCTACATACCTGTCTATGTATGATTAAGAGCCCTTAGTGGCTTGAAACGCGTCACACAGGATTGTTTTTCTGCTATTAACCAGCTAATAGGAATGGATCATCAAGCAATTATTATATATGGGCTGCTGTTATTTTAGCTTTAGAATTAAAAGTTTAATTTTTAGACTTTACTCGGCTGGACTATACACTGGACTTTATATGTATGTTCTGTGTTTGTTTTTTCTAATGTTTTTAACATGTCTGGGTAATTTTTTTTTTTTTCTTTTTTTGTCATTTATTTGATTAAATAAAATTGTATATAGAGTAGGATAATTGTGCGTCTCCCTTCTTGGTGGTGGTCTCTATTGGAGTGGCACTTTCAGGCTTATGTATAGGATATTTAAGGGGGTTGTGCAAGCTTTTGTATGGTATAAAATAATGACCACTACAGCTAGATTGTTATTTTGTGGCCTTTTTTTTTTTTTCCCTTCGCTCCCACCTTACCAACACGGAGCCACAGGAATTTGGAAGCAGCATGCTGATAAGTAAATAACTGGTATGGGGGGCACAATCTTAACACAATGTTTTTTTTGCTTTTAGTTAAAGAACAACATTCAACCGAACCAAAACCTGAGGAAAGTAGGAAGGAACCTGAGGTAATAGAGGAAGCTGCAGCAGAAGCACCAGAGGCTCCTCCAGGTATTTGTTTTAACATGCTTACAAACAGTTCAAAGAGGGACGGCAAGCTTTTCTGTTTCAATCTTTTATTGTCCTTTTATGTTATATTGTACAACATAATAAAGTGAAAAGAACAGAGAAAGAATTAAGTAACAATTCCTTGTTCCATTAACAAATTTCAACCAAACTTATCAGCTTCTTCCAACTGTCAACACTCGCTTAGCCCAATTTCTAACCCTTTTGACCACTATTAAGTGTTTGTATCGAAGGGACCGGACTGAAACTAGCTGCTGCGTGATGACAATACTATGGACCAAAGGGTAAGGGAAGCATCTCCGGTCCAGAGTCCTCTGTACCGCCGTCCCCCCTTCCTCAGGGTGAGACGGAGCGGGATGGGCAGGCCAGGAATGGGGGGAAGGAAGGGGGAGAAAAGAGAAGAGGAAGAGAATGAAGGAGAGAAGGAAAGAAAAGAAAAAAAGGGAGGGGGTTGGGAATTGAAGGGGTTAGAGCTGTCCCTCACTGCAGCAAGGCATTCCCTACTTTCCAAACTTTCACAGGACGGCAAGCTTTTTGTATTCCACAGCCATCCCCTCCCCTTGTGTTAAGGGCAAGTTGGGCATTAAAATAAAACCACTCGCCTGATTACCGTAATTCTCCTGCGCTGCTGACTGGCTGTGAGCGTGTTGGTGGCCGCAGGGTTTAGGACGGGCTGCGGGGGCATCCAGAATGCTGGAGCGCATGCCTACATCAGGCATTTTTGAATGGCCAGCATGGGCACATACCCTGTTATAGGGCGTGTAGGACCAGGGGAAGGCAAGTTAGATTGGGCGACTTGGGGGGTTCACACAGTGAGGCACCCCTGATCGGGGTGATCAAAACTCAGGCTAACCTGGGCTGGTCAAGGGCCAGAACCCGGGCTGGTCGAGGGCAAGTATCTCTACGACCATGCCCCCTCGTACATTTCATCACTAGTCCTAAAATTCCAACCCAGGCGCAGCTTCCGCTCTGCTCATGACCGCCTCCTGTTTTCTACCTTGATCACTGACTCTAGAGCCAGCAAGACGTTTCACTCCCGACAGACAAGCTTATCTTTGTGACCTGATGTGTCCTCGTCCTCCTTTACAGCCACACCCACCACTCTGCTTATGCGGGAGATGCCAGTCAGCCATATTAGCTCATCGACCTCCCCAACCCTAGCTGGTGCCCAGGCTGTGTGTGGGACCCCACACCACTTTGTTTTTTTTTTTTTTTTTTTTTTATGGGTTTAGTCTTTAAAAAAAAAAAACATGGAGTCCCTACGCCAATTGTTTTTGTAAATTAAAGTAGACCAATACCGGTCCTGTAGTTTGCGTTTTTGTTTCTTAGCATTGTTTCTATTTTTTTTTTTTTTTTCTTTTATTGCAGATGTTGAGAAGCCGCATCCTCCCATGGCCATAACGCCATCACAGCCTGTACCAGGTAAAACAAACTTAACAGCTTCTTCAGGCCAGGCCTATATTTCACTCGTTGTCCTTGGGGTGTGTTGAATATTATTTAAGAAGTGGACAAAAGCCCAAGATTTTCCCTATTTGGGATGCCTGGCTGTGTGGAACGCTACTAGCAGCCGGAAGTTCTACGCAGGCCACTGCTCTCTTCTAATCGGCTTTTTTTTATGACCACGTTTATTATTGGGTGGCTAAAAGAGCTGAATGGGAGGGTGTGCATGAGGTAGGGAAGTGTTCCCCCAACCCTCTCCCCTAGAGCCACCAGCAGGACATCATTGCCACACACACAGCAGTGGCATTGAATGGGGGAGGCGGAGCTTTACAGCTAAAACAGGCGCCATTATCTGGGAATAGAGTGAAATAGGCAAACGTTACTCATCGTGGGGGGGGGGGGGGGGAGCAATTCGGGGGATGTTAGTTAAAAATGTGGGTTTTGATCCGCTTTAAGTATTACATTTTCTGTGGAGTGTGTGCGGCATATTTTTGCCTCCCTCCACTTTCACTGACCTGACAGCCCACTACTTGATACCCCCTTCTTTGCCGGCACCACCCACTTAGGTTATTCATTTAGCTGTGCTTATTCAAACCATTCCAGTCCACTTTAATAAGAAGGCGGAGCGCCAGAGCTGGCCTTGTTTCCCAATATGATTTTCTCACTTTAGTTTATTTTTTTGTTTTTGACAGCACGCACGCCTGTGCCTCTGGAGGATTTTTCTGATTTGAATAACAAAGGTAATATAACTTGTAAACAAAAGTATATTTCGCTGAGCTGTATCATGTGACTTTATGTATTGGGGGGCTTCTGCACCATTTAGGCTGTTTTACCAATTCTGAATTTGGTTTAGAGGGATGTGTAGAGTGTTTGTGGAATTCAGGTCAGGGGGAGGTGGCCTTCTTTCGCCAGCACTTTACATTCCCTGATTGATCCTTGTTTTGCTAATGGCCCAAGATACACCCAATGTTATACTACTGCACAAGGCAAGGTTACTATAAAGATGACGCCCAAATCTACCCCTCGGGCCCTGACCCCCTGACTGTGTAACAGCTATCTCTTCCTTCATGTTATCTTTCTCATAACCAGCAGTGTGCAGAATCCCACCCTTGGGAATCTGTATCTCTGGGGGAGTACACCCAGTAAGAAATCCCAAATCGGGCTTGGGAAAGAGGAACGCACTTTTTTCAATTTTTTTTATTTATATTTTTCTTTGGCCAGTGGTGTTGTGAAAAATGATATTCAGAAGCAAAATGTCTTCAGGAAATGCAATATTTATTCGGTTAACCGGGAGCCGATATTCCTCGAATGCCCGATTCAACAGTTACTCGGCGTTGCTTAAATACAGTTTCAGACAAAGAATCTTAAATGACCATTCGGATTGGATGGCTTGACACATGTCAGCATTCGATTGGCTATTTCAAACATACACAGACACATATATGGTGTATATATATATATATATATAGTTGAGACATGAAGAACATCTGTTTCTCATCAAGCAGACACAACATTCCATTCTTGGTAATGGTTTAAACCTATGAGGAGGGAAGGGTGAGAATCCCCCTAAACACTGACAATGTGAGAGTTGGCATACAGGCGGCTCATAAAATTAATTCTAAGTATAATAATACCATTTTGTGAATACTCACCTTGTAAAATGGGTATTATGAGTATGTCACACACCCCGCTTCAAGAATCCATAACATGTGGGTAATATCGTCCTGAAGAGGGCGTTCCTGCAGAGATGATAGCAAAAGAAAGCCCCTCCCTGATCCATAAATACCTGGGACCTCCCACTCACTACCCAGTATACAGAAGCAGTAAGGTAAGGGACCAGGAAGAGGCAAAAATAAACAACAACCACGCAAAGTTCGCAATAAAGAGGATCCTGAATACAAAAGGGCGGGTTGAAGCGGGGTGTGTGACATACTCATAATACCCATTTTACAAGGTGAGTATTCACAAAATGGTATTATTCTTAGTATGTCACACACCCCGCTTCAAGAATCCATAACATGTGGGACATCCAACAGCAGTGTCCATAACAAGGGCGGGGATCCAAAACTAGGCAACAATGCACAACTTTAAACCACTACAGCTTGCAAAACTTTGCGGCCAAAAACAGCATCCGCTGAAGCCCGAACATCAACCTTGTAAAACTTGGAAAAGGTGTGAACAGAAGACCAGGTAGCGGCCTTACAAACTTGCTCAACAGAAGCCTGGTGCTGAAAAGCCCAGGACGCACCAACTGCACGAGTAGAATGAGCAGTAACACGAAAAGGGGGACTCCTCCCCTTGGCAGAATAGGCCCCAATGATGGCCTGACGAATCCATTTACTAATGGAAGAATTGGCAGGAGCCAAACCTTTCCTAGGCCCGCAGGGCACCACAAAGAAAGAATCAGTCTTACGAAAGGAAGACGTAACCTCCAGATAATGTTCCACAACACGAACTACATCCAAGGAATGCAATGCCCTTTCCTTGTCGTCGCTGGGATTTGGGCATAGAGAAGGCAACACAATGTCCTGATTCAGATGAAACTCCGAGACCACCTTAGGAAGAAAATCCTGCTTGAAACGAAAGACAACCGGAGCTGTAATGGATAAAGCTGCCAACTCAGAAACACGCCTAACCGAAGTGATAGCCACCAAAAAGGCCACCTTTTGCGTAAGAGAAGACAAAGCTATCTCATTCAAGGGCTCAAACGGAGGGCCCTGGAGAGCAGAAAGAACCAGGTTCAAATCCTAAACTGGAACAAAAGGCTTCCTAGGAGGCCGAACATGTGTAACACCTTGGAAAAAGGTCTTGACTAAGGGATGAAGTGCAAAAGACCTTTGGAAGAACACCGCCAGGGCAGAAACCTGCCCTTTCAATGTACTAAGCTGGAGCCCCAGATCTAGACCATGTTGGAGAAACTCCAAAATTCTAGGAATGGAGAACTCTCGACAAGAGAGAGACCTACTTTCACACCAATCAATATAGGCCCTCCAAGTCCTGTAGTAAATAGAAGAGGAAGAGCGCTTCCTGGCACGGATAAGAGTCTGAATCACCGCGTCAGAAAGACCTTCTTCCTTCAAGATGGCGGTTTCAGCAGCCATGCCGTCAAAGCCAGCGATGGTAAATTGGGATAGCGCAGCCGACCCTGGGTGAGCAGGTCCGGCAGCAGAGGCAGGGCGAACTGATCCTCTGCCAGTCTTACGAGGTCTGCGAACCAAACTCGCCTTGGCCACCTTGGGGCCACCAGAATCGCCGACGCACCATCCAAGGCCAGTTTGCGCAGCACTCTGGCTAGCATTGGGAACGGAGGAAACAGGGAAAGGAACCCCAGATCCCTCCAGTTTAGAGACATGGCATCCACTGTCAGAGCCAGAGGATCCTGCGAGAGAGACACAAAGACTGGAAGCTTGTGATTGTGACGAGAAGCAAAGAGGTCCACCGCTGGGAACCCCCACCTGAGACATATCGAACGAAACACCTTGGGACTGAGAGACCACTCCCCCTGACGAGAGGAGGCCCTGCTCAGCAAGTCCGCCTCCGTGTTCTCCACTCCCGGAATGTAGACTGCTGAGATACACGGGACGTGCCCAGTCCAGAATCAAAGACACTTCCCTGAGGGCACTCCTGCTGCGAGTCCCTCCTTGGTGATTGATGTAAGCAACCGCCGTTCTGTTGTCCGACCGGACCTGAACTGGCAGGCCTCTCAACTGATGAGTCAAGCGAAACAGAACCAACCTGATGGCTCTCAACTCCAGAACATTGATGGGCTCGTGAGCCTCCCGCGGGCCCCACAGACCCTGAAACTGGAGGTCCTTCCAAACACCCCCCCAACCTGACAGACTGGCATCCGTGGTAACTGTTTCCCAACGCGGAGCCAGAAAAGATCTGCCCTTCAACAGATTGACCGACCCCAACCACCATTGCAGGGATCGACGAACTCGGGGAGTCATCAGGAAGGACTGATCCAACGATAGAGGAGACTTGTCCCAAACCTTCAACAGATGAAGCTGAAGCGTCCTTGTGTGAAACTGCGCAAAGGGAACTGCCTCGAATGAGGCCACCATTAACCCCACCAGCCTCATCCCTAACCGGATGATCGGATGAGGGGTTGACAAGAGAAGCCGAACTAACTCCTGAATCAAAAGAATCTTGGCCTGGGGTAGAAACACCCTGGCCTGTGAAGTGTCCAGAGACATTCCCAGAAAGGTCAGAATTCTGGACGGGGAAAGAGAAGACTTGGGGTGGTTGATCACCCAACCGAACCTCTCCAGAGTGGACACCACCGCTCTGGTGTCCAACTCCGCTTGGTTGAAGGAAGAGGCCATGATCAGTAGATCGTCCAAATAGGGCACGATGCGGATACCCTGACCTCTGAGCAGAGCCATCACCCCCGCTAGCACCTTGGTGAACACCCGAGGCGCTGAGGTGAGACCGAAAGGAAGTGCCACAAACTGAAAGTGCCGATCCTCCACCACGAACCTGAGAAACCTCTGGTGTGCTGGAAAAACCGGAACGTGTAGATAAGCATCCTTGATGTCTATGGACGTCAGAAAGTCTCCCTGACGAAGAGAGTGAATGGCCGAACGCAGCGTTTCCATGCGGAATTTCCTCGGCCGGATGAACCGGTTGAGAAACTTCAGATCCAAGATGGGTCGGACCAACCCATCCTTCTTGGGAACCGTGAACAGATTGGAATAAAAGCCCCTGCCCCGATCTGAAGGGGGCACTGGGCAAATGACAGCCATGTCCAGAAGATTCTCCACTGCCACCAGGAGCCCCTGCGCCGCTAGAGGCTCCGACGGCATCCGAGACCTGACAAATCTGGAAGGGGGGCGGAGCTCGAACTCCAGCTTGTAGCCGGAAGACACCACTTCCCGGATCCATCTGTCCGAGACCTCTTGATCCCAGATCAGAGAGAAGTGCTGCAGCCGTCCCCCCACCCGCATGGGTGAGGGCGCCCCCTCATTGCTGAGCCGGCTTAGCAGCCGGTTTGGGCTTAGAGCCCCAGCTGTATCCAGAACGGGCACGTCCTCTGCCCCTGTTTCCGAAATCTCCTCTGGAAGAGGGAAATGCAGAACCCCTGCCAGATCTGGCCCCCCGAAAGGAGGGGTTAAAGGCAGGCGCCCCCCGAAAGGGGCGTCGTTGTTTCTTACGTTGAGGTAACCTACCACCCTTGGTGACAGAGTCCAATGTCTCTCCAAAGAGCCGTAGACCAACAAAGGGTAAAGCCGTCAGTGATTTTTTGGACATAAAATCGGCCGCCCACTGGCGCAGCCACACCGACCGCCGAATAGCCACAAGCAGAGCCGAAGTCCTACCACACATCATCAAAGTATCATCCAAGGCGGTCAACACAAAGGATAGAAACAACTCGCACCGTTTAAGGCTAAGGAACTCGTTACTACCAGGACGAAGCCCGGAAGAAGTCAACAGGTCCCTGACCACAGACCTAGTGGCCAACACCATTAGCTCCGAAGCGCACACAGGCCGGATGGCCGACCCAATGCTAGTAAAGCCATGAGAAGCCATCTGATCAATACGTTTATCCTCTCCATCTTTGAGAGTGGAACAATCAGGTCTGTTTAACACCGAGGAGTTGGATAACCCCAAAACCGGTGCATCCACCTCGGGGGGAGATGCCCAGCGCTTGATCGCCTCAGAAGGAAAGGGATATTTCCTATCCCACCCCTGAGGTATGCCAGGGAGCCGAGCCGGCCTATCCCATTCCTTGTCAATGATTCTATCAAAATGGCGTTGCGTAGGAAACTCCAGGTGCGGCCTGGATTCCTCAAACAATTCACCTTTCTGCTGTGACGCCTCCTCGGGAGGGGAAATATTCAGAACTTCCAGCATGAGAGACAGAGCGTGAGGAGAGTCCAAGGATCTCCCTAAATCAGAAAGCTCGGCATCAGCGCCAGCAGACTGCTCATCATCCGAAAATTCTGAACCCTCATCAACTTCCCCCTCCTCTAGCTGGGGATAATCAGACCAATCCAGATTATCTCTGTCATCAAGATCATCCACCGGCGGAGCCGGCGACAAATGCTTTCTCTTAGACGGAGCCTTACGGGCGACCGAGCTAGAGAGCATTTTCTCAAGGCTAGCCAATCTGGCACACATCTCGGATTGCAGATCCCTGCCCATGACCACGTCACACGGGGCACGAGTCAAGGCGGGAGGGGGAGTTGAGGTGGCCGGCTGTGCTGACCCCGACGCTTGGGGTTCGGACTGCCGCGTAATAGTTTGCTGTGCACATGGTATACACAGTAACACATCATCCCCAGTAATGGAAATCCCACACAACATACACTTTTTGGGATGCCCCGAAGGGGTCCCAGTCCCAGTATCCGGGGATGCCTCCATAAGGTGAATTTTGAGTGGTCGCTATGACCCAGGGAATTACGCCAGTTAGGCAACCCGGGATGCCCCTTTAATGTCCCGAGTGGGAGGATTTGTGATGCTAAAATGAACCCAGGGACCCAGGATCAGGAGAGACCTTCCAATACTACAGAAGATCCTCCTGGATAACTTTCACCTAAAAGACAGAGAGAGACCCATAAGACCCTACAATAAAACTTAACAGATAAAGAAATAAATGAGGCCCACAGGGCCACTCACAGACGCTGCGGTGAACGATCCGCCTCAGAACAATTGTGTGGCGATCTCTGAGGTGAAGTGAAGAGAAGAAGCACGGCCGTGCCAGGGGCGTGGTCTGCGCAGCCCGCACAAAGCTGATCTGTGCCCCCTTCTGCCTAGTAACAGGGAGCTGCCTAGTGACAGGGAGCTCAGCTCCACAGCGGCGCCAGTACAGAGGAGGGCGGAGCCGCGGCGACGTGCCGAAAGCCCGGCTCCGCCCCCCCTTCCAGTGTGAATGAAGCGTGAGGGAAGAAGTCCCTCACGCACCAGCCCAGAGACCGGCGCCGCCGACAACCGCGGCGCCGGCTGCATGACAACAGGTGCATCCGCTATCACTAGCGGAGCACCCGCCCCGCTCGCTGCGGCGAGGAGTGAAGGAGAGAACGGGGGCTGGCCGCGGCAGAGCGCCGAGTGCCAGCCCCGCCCCCCCAACGCGCGTGAGGTGAAAAATCACCTCACAGAATGAAAAACCCCAGCACCCGGCTGCAATGACAGCCGCGGTGCTGGGACATAGTAACAAGAGAAAAACACATTGAGGGACTACTCTAGATACACACATCAATAAAGAGACAGTAATAAAGAGAAAGTGAATAAGCTAACCCCTATGAGAGGAACCCCCAGCCCCCATAATTGGTAAAGGGAAGGGCCCCCCCCCAGGGGAAAGGTCAAGGGACGGGGCATCCCAAACCGGGATCACCTACCCGGTATGACCGCCTACCCTCTCTTTTAGGGTCTCACGGTGGAGCTCTGCTCCTCAGCACCAGAGGTGCCAATGTACCCTCGCTCGGGCCAGCAGCCAAGACTGTGGAGGCATGTAATATGAGGTAAATTTTTGGGACAAAAGGGGTCCGAGCGGAAATAAACAACATAAGAGGCCGGGAGTTACCCCGGCTACCTGAAATCCCCCTGTGCAAGGAGGAGCCATCATCTTCTGACTTGCTCGCCGTCTGCAGAGATGGAAAACTGGGTAGTGAGTGGGAGGTCCCAGGTATTTATGGATCAGGGAGGGGCTTTCTTTTGCTATCATCTCTGCAGGAACGCCCTCTTCAGGACGATATTACCCACATGTTATGGATTCTTGAAGCGGGGTGTGTGACATACTAAGAATATCTAATTTTCTACTTCAGTGGTCCTCTTAAAATCCCCGGAGGATGCTATTTATTAATCGTTCCTCTACTCACTAACCATGTTTTAATTCCTCTTCTAGGGCATAAAGAGATTTGGGTCGTTGGCGAAGCATTTTTAGAAGTAGTCAAACGTGCGATTGACGCGGGCCCATACGCCAAGAACCTGGGATTTCCAGAATCCATTTGCCACGTCAACTGGATCGAGGCGCAACACAATCTCTGGTCGCAGTTACTTGCAAAACTGCAAATCAGGGCCTCCTATCAACAGGAACCGGACATCCTATTTGTTCACACCGGCAGCCAGGAGCTGCGGCAAGCCGACCGCGATGCGCTGAGAACCTGCGCTTCAAAGGTCCTGTCGAGCCTCGTCAAATATTTCCCCAAATTATCGATTGTTCTGTCAACAATACTGCCTAAGAAAGAATGGCAGGGAACGCCCATGGAGAAAAGCCGCAAGATCTTCAATAAAGCACTCTGCCACATTGCGTTAAACTTTCGTTTTCAAGTTGTGAAGCACGAAGAAATGGAGGCCTCGCTCTTTCAACGGTTTGGCAGCGAAAACAAAGTCCGTTTAAAAGCCCCGGAAGTGAACGCGTTTATTAAGGACTTGAGGGATGCCTTGATAAACGAATTAAGGGTAAGCGAAGCTCATTGCGTTAAAAAGGAACCGCTCCTGGGAGGCCTCGCCTTCATTACGAGCCAGCACCGGGTAAGGAGTCCCGCGATTGGCCTCCGGGCGGTCACATGGGCCATAGTCGCATCCTCCGTGCCGGCCACCAGCGAGACGTGCCTACGTGACAGCCTGGAGGCCAATCGCTGGCTAGTAATGAAGGTGAGTATTACGGGCGTTCTGGGAGGGGGGCTCCAGCATTCTGAGCTGATTGTTATGAGCAGACAGAGGGACCAACACCCGTTAAAGAAGAAACGGGTGTTGGTCTGGTTTAAGTGGAACAAATCCCAGGATCTTCACTATCCCTAGTTTTTTTCCGTGTGCATACCGAATTGAAACCCCCCACTCTTAAAAAAAAAAAAAAAAAAAAAAAAAAAAAAAAAACCCCGTACAAACACACCTCCTTGGTCCTACGGCACACATGCTTGCTCCCATCCAATCAGAGCTGTTTTCTGTGCACAGTTAGCCTCTGTGTTCAAGGTGTTGCCCAGACATTAAGTAGAATAAATCTCGGTATCTTTACTATCCCTTGGTTTTTTTTCGGTGCCCTGTGGGCATCCCGAATTGAACCTCCCTAACTGCCTGAACAAACGCACTTCTCCCTGGTCCTATGGCATGCTTGCTCTCGTCCAATTGGAGCCATTAATGCAGCAAACCTGGGTCCAGGGTAGACGGGCAATTTTTTGGGTTTTAAGTTGTCTTTTGTGTCAATATGTGTTTATTCTAAGTATGTCACACACCCCGCTTCAAGATATTCATTACCTGTGGGTAGTATGGTCCTGTAGAGGGCTTCTGCAGAGATGATTGGAGGAAAGAAAGCCCCTCCCAGTCCATAAGTACCTGGGACCTCCCACTCATTACCCAGTCTTCACCTCTGCAGACAGCGAGCAAGCAGCAGATGATATCTCCTCCTTGCACAGGGGGACTTTAAGGTAGCCGGGTCTACTCCCGGCCTATATATATTTTTATTTCCGTTCGGACTCTTTATTCCCTTTATTAATATATAGCTATTTAAATGCCTCCCAGTCTTGACTGCTGTCCGAGCGAGGGTATAACAGCACCTCAGGTGCTCAGGAGCTATGCTCCACCGCGAGACCCTATAAAGAGGGTAGGCGGTTATACCGGGTTGGTGACTCCGGTTTGGGATGCCCTGTCCAAGAGTTTAATTTTCCCCTTAAATGGCCTATTCCCCTTTTTTAGTTGTGTGGAGGCCTCTTATTCAGCTTCTGGTGTTTATCTATGGGGGCGCCTGGAAAATAGATTTATTTGAAATGTTTGTTTAAAATGTTTACTTTTCTGGTATGAATAGTTATAATGTAACTTGTTGCAATCTTTTTTGCTGACAGCCGCCGCGGTGCTGGATATTTACCTCAGAGCTGAGGGGAGGATTTCTCCCCTCACGCTCTTCAGTGAGGGGGCGGGGCCGGGCCTTCGGTATGAGGCCGCAGCCCGCGCCCTTTAGGAGTTTGGAGCTGGTAGCGTGACCGAGCGGGGAGCAGCTCCGCTTGTTATGCGGGCTGCTACCGGCTCTATTCTAAGTATGTCACACACCCCACTTCAAACATTAATAATTACACTAGGGTTAACGCACCTCTAGGTGGCAGCATTGCAGAGAACTTCTCCAAAAAACTTCAACAGGCCCCTCCCGGTCTATACATACCTGGTACCTCCCAAGAACCTCCCAGTGGTGTTCTCTGCAAGGTGGCGACAAGACAGAAGAAAGAAGTCTCCTGACCCCCCCGTGGTCTATTTCTGCCCGGCTTTTGTTTGAATGTGTTCTATGTAATGGCAGCCTCCCAGCTTCGGCTGTAGGCCGGGCAATAAGGTAGCCGGCACCATTGGTGCCTAGGAGATTAGCTCCTCCGCTCGACCCTTCATTGCGGGGCATAGCGGGATTCCCGGAGTGGTGATCCGGATGTGGGATGCCCCATTTTATAGGAGTTAGTGGTCAGGTTGTGTCTTGCCCTGGGATATTGTGTCTCTTCCGGGGTGTGGGACTCGCTGGGGACGGTGACATGCTTTTAATCGGTGACATGCTGTGTGAGTGTGCTGCTGCGCTCTATCTGGTGTTTCCCTTTGTGATTTTACTTTGTCTGATTTCACTGTTTAACTGCCGTTTTTTCTTTTCCCCCATGTCTGTCTGTATCTCCCCTCAGGAGCCGGGGGGGGCGGGGCCTCGCGGCGTGCTGCGCCGCGGTCCCGCCGGTGGCTGGGCGCCGTACCCGGCGCTTGCAGCCTGCTTGTCCGGCTGCTCAGGGGGGACCTTTTATGAGTGTGTGGGTCTGTGCTTTTTACTGTCCGGCGCTGTACACTGGGAGCCGGCGGGTGGCTCCGCCGGTCCCGTCATCGAGGTCTGCTTGCGGTCCCCGCCGGCAGATGCTGACGCTGCCTGGGGGCGGGGCCGCGCACGGATTGGACGCCCGGAGGGGCGGGGCCTTCTCGGCTCCCGCGCTCCCGGAGCCTCTCTTCCTCCTTCTATGCGTGTGTGAAGGCCGCCATCTTCTGCTGGCTGCGCGGTTTTCCTCTCCTCTCCAGGTAGGCGTTTTTGGCTTGTCTTGTAGTGACCCCTCGGATCCTTTCCTCCTCCTTTTCCTCCCTCCTCGCTCCGGCGCATCTTTATGGTGCTGGTTGGCATTAACCATTTCTGTTGCTCTGGTTAATGAGGGGGGGGGGGTGGTGTGAGGGGGGTTTTGTATATTATGTGGTTTTTTGGCCATGGTGCTGATTGACGCCTGTTTTTCAGATCCTGGGATCCCGTCTGGCAGGGCTCTCCCGGTCATATATACCTGGCTCGTGGGGGGTGTCTTTTCTTTGCAATATATATATATATACACTTATATGTATTTTTATAAGGGTCTTATGCTATTCCCCTGGGTCAGGATCTTGTGACTGTCCTTAGACAAGTGTTAGGTTATTAAGGGGCATCCCGGGTCGCGTACCGCATAAATCCCTGGGTTCTGCAAATACCATAATTTCACCACATGGAGGTTGCCACAGATACCGGGAATGGTTCTTCGGGACAATCCAAGGTGTGCGGGGGTTGTGGGACTCCGCTCCAGGGAGATGATGTCATTTTGTGTATTCCTTGTGCACAGCAGAACATTGCACGGCAGTCCAGTACTCCGGTGCCTAGCACTTCTTCGGCCGCGCCATCTCCCTCTCCCCCTCGCTTATTCCGGACCCCGTGTGACGTTGTCCTGGGCGGGGATTCGCAGTCTGATGTATGTTCCCGCTTGACCAACCTTGAGAAGCGGTTTTCTGCTATAGCCGCTCAGAAGGTTTCAGCTAAGCGGAAGCATCTGTCTCCGCCCCCGCCGGATTCAGATGAGGAAGTGGTGGGAGATCTGGATTGGTTGGATCGTCCCCGTGAAGAAGGTGAGCTCATTGAGGATGAAGATTCTGATGTTCAGCAGTTGCTGGGTTCTGAGGGGGATCAGGATGATGGCCTCCCTCTCGATTCCTCTACCATTCTGAGCCAGATGTTTGAGGTTTTGGATTTGGAGCCTCCGGTGGTTGCTCCCAGGCCCAAGGGTCAGCTTTTTGGGGTGTCCAAGCAGCGTCTGGAGTTTCCCAGCCAACAGCATTTTGAAGAAATTGTTTTCAAGCAATGGGAGCAACCTACACGTCTTGTTGGTGTGCCGTCTAGCTGGGATAGGAAGTATCCCTTTCCGGCGGAATTGATGAAGCGTTGGTCTGTCCCCCCTGAGGTAGATACTCCGGTCTTGGGACTGTCCAACACGGCGGTCGTGCATTCTCCTGACACGACTTCGCTCAGGGACGGCGAGGATCGCCGGGTTGATCAGCTTGCCCGTCATGGTTTTGTATGTGCGGGTTGCGTGTTAAGGCCTGTCTGTGCTTCGGCTCTTTTGTCTTTTGCTGTCAGGTCTATTGTCAGGGACTTGGGGGTGGATCTCGAGCCCACCAGTGATGAGTCCCTTGGGCTTAAGCGCTGCGAGGCTTTTTTGTC
This sequence comes from Gastrophryne carolinensis, assembly GCA_027917425.1. Lineage (NCBI taxonomy): Eukaryota > Metazoa > Chordata > Amphibia > Anura > Microhylidae > Gastrophryne > Gastrophryne carolinensis. The sequence goes on along the minus strand of CM051240.1, from coordinate 13,360,056 downwards.
CTTTATCCTGGCCGCTCAGGAGGATGCCATGCTGATGTGTGGCAGGGCTACTGCCTTGCTGGTGGCTATCCGGCGCTGTGTGTGGTTGAGACAGTGGACGGCTGATTTTAATTCTAAAAGATCGCTCACGGCTCTGCCCTTTTTGGGTTTGAGGCTTTTTGGTGAGAGGCTGGACTCTGTTGCCAAGGGAGGTAAATTACCTCAGCGCAAGAAATTTCGCCGTTCCTTTCGGGGGATGGTCTCGTTCAATCCGTCCTTTCGGGGAGTCGGCGCCGGTAGAGGTGCGGGCTCTTCGGCCCCCAGGGGCGCCAGTTGGAATAGGGGCAGAGGCCGTGGCCGCCCCACTCGCGTCTGGGGTGCCAAGCCGGCTGCCAAGCCCACCCAGCAATGAGGGGGCGCCCTCACCCGTTCGGGTGGGGGGACGGTTGCAACTTTTCTCCCAGGTATGGGACCAGGAGGTCCCGGACAGATGGATCCGGGAGGTGGTTTCGGCCGGTTACAAGTTGGAGTTCGAGTCCCGTCCTCCTCCAAGGTTTTTCAGGTCTCGGGTGTCTTTGGATCCTTTGGCCGCGCAGGGGCTCCTGGCGGCAGTAAGGAATCTTCTAGATTTAGCTGTCATTTGCCCGGTTCCTCCTTCAGAGGTGGGGCGCGGGTTTTATTCCAATCTCTTCACGGTCCCCAAAAAGGACGGGTCCTTCCGTCCTATTCTGGATTTGAAGTTTCTCAACAGGTTTATTCGTCCTCGGAAGTTTCGCATGGAAACCCTGCGGTCTGCGATCGGTTCGCTTCGGCAGGGGGACTTTATGACGTCCATAGACATCAAGGATGCGTACCTGCACGTGCCGATCTTTCCTGCTCATCAGCGGTTCCTCCGTTTCGTGGTGGGGGATCGGCATTTTCAGTTTGTGGCTCTTCCATTCGGTCTCACCTCTGCTCCGAGAGTGTTCACCAAGGTGTTGGCGGGGGTGATGGCCCTGCTCAGAGCTCAGGGGATTCGCATTGTACCTTACCTGGACGATCTTCTCATCATGGCTCCTTCCTTCAGTCAAGCAGAGGGGGACACCAGCACGGTGGTGTCTATGTTGGAGAGGTTCGGCTGGGTGATCAATTACCCCAAGTCCTCGCTGGTTCCGGCCAGGGTGGTGACCTTTCTGGGGATGTCGTTGGACTCCTGCCAGCACAGAGTGTTTCTTCCTCAGGCCAAGGTTCTGATGATTCAGGAATTGGTTCAGCTGCTCCTCTCCCATCCTCATCCGTCCATTCGTCTGGGGATGAGACTGGTGGGGTTGATGGTGGCCTCGTTCGAGGCAGTTCCCTTTGCTCAGTTTCATACAAGGACTCTTCAACTTCATCTTTTGGCTTCTTGGAACCGGTGTCCGGGGTCGTTGGATCGGTCCTTCCGGTTGTCCCCTCGGGTTCGGCAGTCCCTTCTGTGGTGGTTGGTCTCGGACAACCTTCTGAACAGCAGGTCGTTTCTGACTCCACTTTGGGAGACTGTCACCACGGATGCCAGTTTGTCAGGTTGGGGAGGTTATTGGAAGGATCTTCGGTTTCAGGGGCAGTGGGACCCTCAGGAGGCCCACTTGCCCATCAATGTTCTGGAACTGCGAGCCATCAGGTTGGTTCTGTCTCACTTGACGCATCATTTACAAGGTCTGCTGGTTCAGGTTCGCTCAGACAATCAGACGGCGGTTGCTTACATCAATCACCAAGGAGGGACTCAGTCTGGGTGCCCACAGGGAAGTGTCTCTGATTTTGGTCTGGGCGGAGACTCATGTCCCTTGCATCTCGGCAGTTTACATTCCGGGAATGGAAAACACGGAGGCGGATTTTCTGAGCCGGTGTGCGTCCCGTCGGGGGGAGTGGTCTCTCCATCCCCAGGTGTTTCGGTCACTTTGTCTCCGGTGGGGGACGCCGGAGGTGGATCTGTTTGCCTCTCGTCACAATCACAAGCTTCCGTCCTTTGTGTCCCTGTCCCGGGACCCTCTGGCTCTGGCGGTGGATGCCATGACCCTGAGCTGGAGGGACCTGGGGTTTCTTTATCCTTTCTTTATCGGTTTCCTCCGATTCCCATGCTAGGCAGGGTTCTGCGAAAGTTGGTTCTGGAAGGAGTTCCCGCCATTCTCGTGGCCAAGGCGGGTGTGGTTCGCGGACATCGTTCGTCTGGCCGTAGATCAGTTCGATCTGCCTCTTCGGCCAGATCTTCTCACTCAGGGTCAACTCTGTTACCCCAGTTTACAAACGCTGGCTTTGACGGCTTGGCTGCTGAAACCTCCATCTTAAAGGAGGAGGGTCTTTCGGATGCGGTCATTCAGACTCTTATTAGTGCTAGGAAGAGATCTTCTTCTTCCATCTATTACAGGTATTGGAGATCTTATATCGATTGGTGTGAGGCTAGGTCTTTGCCCTGCCGGGTCTTTTCTGTGTCTAGGATTTTGGAGTTCCTTCAGGCGGGGCTGGACTCTGGTCTTCAGTTGAGTACCTTGAAGGGGCAGGTTTCTGCTTTGTCAATTTTTTTCCAGAAATCTTTTGCTAGTCATTCCTTGGTCAAGACCTTTTTCCAGGGGGTTTCGCATGTGCGGCCTCCTAGGAAGCCTTTGCTCCCAGTGTGGGATTTGAATTTGGTTCTTTCTGCTCTTAAGGCTCCTCCTTTTGAGCCTTTGCGGGATGTTGCCTTGTCCATTCTTACTCAGAAGGTTGCCTTTCTGGTGGCCATTACTTCGGTTCGGCGTGTTTCAGAGCTGGCAGCTTTGTCTATTCAGGCTCCTTATTTTGAGGATCATCAGGACAAAGTGGTTTTTCGTTACAAGTCAGATTTTCTCCCTAAAGTGGTCTCTGCTTTTCATCTTAACCAGGACATTGTTCTTCCTTCTTTGTGTCCTAAGCCTAAGAATGTCAAGGAGAGTGCTTTGCACTGCTTGGATGTGGTACGTTGTGTCAGGTACTATCTACGTGCTACGTCTTCTTTTCGTAAGACTGATGCCTTTTTCGTTGTGCCATGTGGGCCTAGGAAGAGTTTGGCTCCGGCCAAATCTTCCATTAGTAAATGGATTCGTCAGGCCATTGTTGGTGCTTATTCGGCCAAGGGGAAGGATCCCCCTTTCCGAGTTACTGCTCATTCTACTCGTGCGGTTGGTGCGTCCTGGGCTTTTCAGCACCAGGCTTCGGTTGAACAAGTGTGTAAGGCTGCAACTTGGTCTTCTGTTCATACCTTTTCTAAGTTCTATAAGGTTGATGTGCGGGCCTCAGCGGATGCTGTTTTTGGCCGCAAGGTTTTGCAGGCTGCAGTGGTTTGAATCTTTTTCTGCGTTATTGCCTGTTCGGATACCCACCCTTTTCTGGACACTGCTGTTGGATGTCCCTAGTGTAATTATTAAAGTCTGAAGTGGGGTGTGTGACATACTTAGAATAATACCATTTTGTGAATACTCACCTGTAAAATGGGTATTATAAATATGTCACACACCCCACTTCACCCGCCCTTTTTGGTATCCTGGCTCTCTATTTGGTGAAGTTTGGTTCTTTACGTTGAGGGTTACATTGTTTGGTTCTGGTACCTTGTCTTACTGCTGTTATAATACTGGGAGGTTCTTGGGAGGTACCAGGTATGTATAGACCGGGAGGGGCCTGTTGAAGTTTTTGGAGAAGTTCTCTGCAATGCTGCCACCTAGAGGTGCGTTAACCCTAGTGTAATTATTAAAGTCTGAAGTGGGGTGTGTGACATACTTACAATACCCATTTTACAGGTGAGTATTCACAAAATGGTATTATTATGCGCCCGGTGCCGCGGCTGCCTGCGGCACCGGTGCGCGAGTGTTAATGGAGGGGAGCTTCCCCTCACGTCTGACAGACACTGTGCTGGATTTTTACCTCAGAGCTGAGACAGGTGCTGGATTTTTACCTCAGAGCTGAGGGGAGGATTTCTCCCCTCACGCTCTTCAGTGAGGGGGCGGGGCCGGGCCTTCGGTATGAGGCCGCAGCCCGCGCCCTTTAGGAGTTTGGAGCTGCTGGGCGGAGCCTTGCAGCGCGCGATCCACGCTGGCCACGCCCCCCTGCTGCGCCTCCCGCTCTGATCTGTTACCTCAGGCAGAGGACACAGTGTATTGGCGCCCAAAGACTCAGTGAGTGGCCCTGCGGCCGTTGCTTATCTGTACATATTTGCATATATATATGTATATATATATAGGTATAATATATATAGGTTTATATAGGGAGAACCTCTTACTGTCTTTTTCTATGTTTTTCAGGCTGAACTGCCAGGATTTTTTTTTTTAGGTTTCTCCTGGTCATAGAGTACCTGGGTACTTTTGCTATTTATTACAAAACCTCCCACTTGGACAATATAAGGGCATCCCGGGTTGCTTAATAGCGTAATTCCCTCACTCATAGCGACTATTCAAGTTCACCTTATGGAGGCATCCCAAGATTCCGGGCTCCCCTCGGGACAATCTCGGAAGTGTATGGGTTGTGGGGTATCCCTAACAGGGGATGATTTTTTCCTATGTATATCATGTGCACAGCAGACTATTACACGGCAGTCCGGTCCCCAGGCATCTGGGTCAGCGCAGCCGGCTTCATCCTCTCCCCCTCCCACTTTGACCCGTGCCCCGTGTGAGATTGCCACGGGGGGCAGTCGCAATCTGATGTGTGTGCCAGGTTGGCCAGTATTGAAAAATTCATTTCCTCCACGGTTGCCAAGAAAGCACCGGCTAAGAGGAAGCATTTATAACCGGTTAATCATTTTGAATATGATGATGACGAGGACGGCCTGGATTGGTCAGATTATTCCCCTCTAGAAGAAGGGGAATTATTTGAGGATTCAGATATTTCTGATGATCAGCAATTTGTTGGTGCTGATTCCGATCGGAGCTCAGGGACTTCCTTGGATACTCCTAATGTTCTGACTCAGATGTTTGAGGTGCTTGCTATCTCGCCTCCGGCGGAGGTTCCTCAACAGCAAGGGGAGTTTTATGACGAATCCAAGCCGCGGTTGGAATTCCCTAATCAAAAGCATTTTGATAATATTATTTCTAAGGAATGGGAAAGGCCTGCCCGGCTCCCAGGCATTCCCCAAAGTTGGGATAAGAGGTATCCTTTTCCAGTGGATACGGTTAAGCGCTGGGCGTCTCCCCCCGAGGTGGACGCCCCTATTTTGGGGTTATCCAACTCAGCCGTATTGAACAACCCTGATTGTTCCTCTCTTAAGGATGGTGAGGATAAACGCATTGACCAGATGGCTTGTCATGGTTTTGCCAGTATTGGGGCAGCAATAAGGCCTGTTTGTGCCTCATCGCTGTTGGCGGTGGCTACTAGAAAGGTGGTCAGGCACTTGTTATCCTCCTCCGGTTTGAATCCGGACAGTGAGGAATTTCGTGAACTAAAACAATGTGAGGTGTTTTTGTCCTTCATGGTGGCCGCTTTGGATGATTCCTTGATGATGAGTAGTAGAGCCTCTGCTCTAATGGTTACTATCAGGCGTTCAATTTGGTTACGCCAGTGGGCGGCTGACTTTGGGTCAAAAAAGTCACTAACAGCTCTTCCCTTCGTTGGGTTACGGCTCTTTGGAGACAAGCTGGATGCCGTGGCCAAGGGGGGCAAACTACCTCAATGCAAGAAGCAACGTCGCCCCTTTCGAGGAGCGTCTTCCTTCACTCCTTCCTTTCGGGGATCTAGAGCAGGAAGAGGTTTCGCCTTCCCTTCTACAAGGGGAAATTCCTGGAATAGGGGCAGAGGACGTGCCCGTTCAGGATACAATTGGGGCTCAAAACCCAAACCCGTGGCCAAGCCCGCTCAACAATGAGGGGGCGCCCTCACCCGTGCGGGTGGGGGGACGGCTACAGCACTTCTCCCAGGTCTGGAACCGAGAGGTCTCGGACAGGTGGATCCGGGAAGTGGTGTCTTCCGGCTACAAGCTGGAGTTCGAGTCCTACCCTCCCCCGCGTTTCCTCAGGTCTCGGGTGTCCCCGGAGGCACTGGCTGCGCAGCAGCTCCGGGCGGCAGTATCGAGTCTTCTGGAAATGGCAGTCATTTGCCCAGTTCCCTCATTAGACCGGGGTCGGGGTTTTTACTCAAATCTGTTCACGGTCCCCAAAAAGGATGGCTCCGTCCGGCCCATACTGGACCTAAAGATTCTCAACAAGTTCGTCAGACTGCGAAGGTTTCGCATGGAAACGTTGCGCTCGGCTATTCATTCTCTTCGTCAGGGGGACTTCATGACGTCCATAGACATTCAGGACGCTTACCTCCATGTTCCCATTTTTCCCGCACACCAGAGGTTTCTGAGGTTCGCGGTGGAGGCTCGGCACTTTCAGTTTGTAGCTCTTCCCTTCGGTCTCACCACAGCTCCAAGAGTTTTCACCAAGGTGCTTGCTGGGGTGATGGCTCTCTTCAGAGCGCAGGGGATTCGCATTGTGCCATATCTGGACGATCTCCTCATCATGGCACCGTCATTCAGCCAGGCAGAATTGGACACCAGGACGGTAATATCCACTCTGGAGAGGTTCGGCTGGGTGATCAACTACCCCAAGTCCTCCGTACACCCGTCCAGGACAGTATCCTTTCTGGGAATGTCTCTGGATACAGATCTGGCCAGAGTTTTCCTTCCTCAGTCCAAGGTTCTTCTGATTCAGGAGTTGGTTCGGTCGCTCATGTCCATGCCTCGACCGTCCATCCGTCTAGGGATGAGACTGGTGGGTTTGATGGTGGCCTCATTCGAGGCGGTTCCCTTTGCTCAGTTTCACACAAGGACACTACAGCTCCATCTGTTATCGGTCTGGAACAGGTCTCCTCAGTCGCTGGATCATCTTTTTCAGATGTCTCCCCAGGTTCGCCGCTCGCTTCGGTGGTGGCTGAACTCAACCAACCTACTGAGGGGCAGATCCTTTCGGACTCCTCAGTGGGAGATAGTCACTACGGATGCCAGCCTCTCAGGATGGGGGGGGCTTTTGGAAGGATCTGCAAGTTCAGGGTTTGTGGAGTCCCCTGGAAGCTCACGAGTCTATCAATGTTCTGGAATTGAGGGCCATCAGGTTGGTTCTTGTCATTTGACTCATCAACTGCGAGACTTGCCGGTCCAGGTCAGGTCGGACAATCGGACGGCGGTGGCCTACATCAATCACCAGGGAGGAACCCGCAGCAGGAATGCCCTCAAGGAAGTGTCTCTGATCCTGGACTGGGCAGAGAGACATGTCCCGTGTATCTCAGCAGTTTACATCCCAGGTGTGGAGAACACGGAGGCGGACTCTCTGAGCAGGATGTCAGCCCGCAAGGGGGAATGATCTCTCAATCCCAGGGTCTTTCACTCAATTTGTCTCAGGTGGGGGTCACCGGCGGTGGACCTATTTGCCTCCCGTCACAATCACAAACTTCCGGCTTTTGTGTCTCTGGCGAAGGACCCACTGGCTCTCGCGACGGACGCCATGTCCCTGAACTGGAGGGATCTGGGGTTTCTGTACCTGTTCCTTCCGTTTCCCATGGTGGCCAGAGTAGTGCGCAAGCTTGCTCTGGAGAGAGCAACAGCAATTCTGGTAGCTCCAAGGTGGCCAAGACAGGTCTGGTTCGCAGACGTGGTAAGGTTGGCAGAAGATCAGTTCGTTCTGCCCCTGCTGCCAGATCTGCTCACACAGGGTCATCTTCGTTACCCCAATTTACCAACGCTGGCTTTGACGGCGTGGCTGCTGAAACCTCCATCTTGAAGGAGGAAGGTCTTTCTGACGCTGTTATTCAGACTCTCATTCGTGCTAGAAAGAAGTCTTCTTCATCCGTGTACTATAGGACTTGGAGGTCTTATATTGATTGGTGTGAGTCTAGGGCCTTCCCTTGTAGGGAATTCTCTGTTTCTAGAATTTTGGAGTTCTTGCAACATGGTCTGGACTTAGGGCTCCAACTCAGTACTCTGAAGGGGCAGGTGTCTGCCCTGGCGGTATTTTTCCAAAAGTCTTTTGCACTACATCCTTTGGTTAAGACCTTTTTCCAGGGGGTTACGCATGTGCGGCCTCCTAGGAAGCCTTTGATTCCGGTTTGGGATTTGAATTTGGTTCTTTCTGCGCTACAGGGTCCCCCCTTTGAGCCCTTGCATGATAGTCCTTTGTCTTCCCTTACGCAGAAGGTGGCATTTTTGGTAGCTATCACTTCAGTTAGACGTGTTTCTGAGTTGGCGGCTCTGTCTATTCAAGCTCCATATTTTGAAAGACATCAGGATAAAGTGGTTTTCCGTTTTAAGACGGACTTTCTTCCTAAGGTGGTTTCGTCCTTTCATTTAAATCGGGATATTGTTCTGCCCTCTCTCTGTCCTAACCCCAGCAATGACAAGGAGAGGGTCCTGCATTCTTTGGATGTGGTTCGTGTTGTGAAGTATTATTTGGTGGTAACGTCTGCCTTTCGCAAGACTGATGCATTCTTCGTGGTGCCTTTTGGGCCCAAGAAGGGTCTAGCACCCACAAAGTCTACCATCAGCAGATGGATCCGTCAGGCCATTGTAGGGGCCTATTCTGCTAAGGGGAGAGATCCTCCCTTTCGTGTTACAGCTCATTCTACTCGTGCGGTTGGGGCCTCCTGGGCTTTTCAGCACCAGGCCTCTGTTGAGCAAGTTTGCAAGGCCGCTACCTGGTCTTCTGTTCACACTTTTTCAAAGTTTTACAAGGTTGATGTGCGGGCCTCAGCGGATGCTGTTTTTGGCCGCAAAGTTCTGCAGGCTGCAGTAGTTTGAGTTGTGCTTTATACCTTGTTTTTGGATCCCCACCCTTTATGGACACTGCTATTGGATGTCCCACAGGTAATGAATATCTTGAAGCGGGGTGTGTGACATACTTAGAATAATACCATTTTGTGAATACTCGCCTTGTAAAATGGGTATTATAAGTATGTCACACACCCCGCTTCAACCCGCCCTTTGGATTCTGCATCCTTCATATGGTGAACTTTGCGCTGTTATGACTGATATTTGGCTCTTCCTGGTCCTTTACCTTACTGCTTTCTTTATACTGGGTAATGAGTGGGAGGTCCCAGGTACTTATGGACTGGGAGGGGCTTTCTTTCCTCCAATCATCTCTGCAGAAGCCCTCTACAGGACCATACTACCCACAGGTAATGAATATCTTGAAGCGGGGTGTGTGACATACTTATAATACCCATTTTACAAGGCGAGTATTCACAAAATGGTATTTTTAATTGTTGTTCGTGGCTTCAGTGATTCATTGTAATAATAAAATAAATATTTCTATTATTGGGTTATAGTGCCCTTTGATTTAGCGCCACTTTTTGTTTGATTGATACAATACTGTGGTTTGGAGCTATTGGTGCACTCCCCATTGCTAGGATTATACCTATGGTACTGATCCCTCTTTTTATAAAGCATTGTGGTAGTTTTAGGTTCCTACTTTAAGTCTGGTGTTTTAACTTTGTCTTTTCATTTTTATTCCTCTAGGGTACCGGGAGGTTACCTAAAAAGTAAGTGTAATTCAAGTGTCTCATAATGTCTAATGATCGGTTTGGTGCCTCATCTGAAGCCGATTCATCTTCTTTGGAATTTTTTTTTGTCTCACTCAGGGGTCCAGCGCAACAGAAAGCCACTCTAACCTCTCCAATAGCTGCAAATAAAGTGCAGCCTGTAAAGAAAGTGGAATCTGTGACAGGTAAGCTCTCGACTTAAAGAGGAACATTACAGGTATTGGGGAGTTAATAAAAACTTCCCAAACCTGGCTTACTCTCTCCCTTGCCCCTCTGGTTTCACATTTCACAACTTTTGACTTACCTGTCCGGTCGCATCGTGCTCTGGCATCCCTTGGTCCCGCACCGTCTACATATGGCAGCGCCATCTTGCCGTCCCGTCATGCTCTGCGTCGCCCCTCAGATCTTGCGCATTGTCACTGCATAGGCTGCAATGACACTTGGCGCAAATCCTGCAAGATTTGAAAAGGGACAGCAAAGGGTGAGTATGGCTAAGGCTTACAGCCTTCACACAGCAACGACTAAGCGGGGGGTGCAAAGGGGCCAGGAATGCTGCCGGATGTTGACATCCATAAGGCAGTGAGGGAGGGATGCTTAGAGAGGAACATCAGCAATTTTTAACATCTGTAACATTACAGAGTTGCACCCACCAGTAACATGGAGGGAGGGGAGAGAGTTGGGCCATAATGCGGTAGCTTTATAATAAAGCCCTACCACATCTTTTTGAACAAAAATTAATATAAGAATCTGACTTATTTTTGGGGAAACACTATCATGGTAAATAAACCAAAATTCCCTTTTTACAGGCACCACCAAGAAAACCTGACAACAATTGAGTTTTCCTTTTTAATTTCCCTGCAGGAAAGCCTAGTTTGGTTATGGACATTTTTAAATCCTTGCTTCCTTGTCTTTATTTTCTCTTTCTATATTTATTGGCATTTTAGTGAAGGGATGTGATCAGCAACCAAAACCTGGGAAAAGTAAGGAGGACCCTGTTGAAATCGAAGAAGCGCCTGCAGAAGTACCGAAGGCTCCTCCAGGTATTTGGTTTAAGATGTTTAAACACTTGTGGCCAGAGTCGATGCTTTGTTGGTCATATTATAGGTCCAAAAAGTCGCACTCTGGTTTGGTAGATGTAAAGAAAGGAAAAAGGACCAAAAAATAACAAAGAACATAACTTTTGTGGTCCATGTTCACCCATTATAGTGTTACTGCAGGCAAAGGCTATAGTTAAACCATTTGGCACTGTCCTAAACTGTTTTACATTTTTAAATTAAAGCAGAATTGGCCGAGATATCACCGTTATCCCTTTAAAGTATCACTTTATACAACCTGTCTAAAAAATAGTAATATAAACTTCGAACCTATAATTGTAATGTAAACCTCATTTTAATATATCCACAAAACATACATATTACAAGCTAGTTAAAAATGATCCATATGATCAGATGAGGCAGCACACCCCAACATAATTATAAATTAAGGACCATTAAATATATACAAACTATATACAACCAATTTATCAAGTACAGAAATGTAATATATTAACGTAATGTATTAAGCAACAAATGGTAGTGATAAATCTTAATAAAAAATACATAGTGTCAGACCAGTACCTAATGAATATTAGAAAAATACTGTATTTTTCGCCCCATAAGATGCACTTTTCCCCCCAAAAGTAAGGATTTGTCTTATGAGGTTGAATGCAAAAAATAAATAAAACTTACATTACTGGTGCTTCCAAACTCCTGCAGCTGCCACACAGTGTTCCCAGAGCTAGCGCTGGGTTCTAGTTGTGGGTGTGGCCTGTATAGGGACAGCTTTCATTGAAATCCATGCTGGTCCAAGTCACAGACCACGCCCGTCTGAAGCCCTGAATGAACCAGCACTACCTTCGGGAAAGCGCATGACGGCGGGATCATGTGTAGCGATGGAGGAGGCAGCGGCCACTGGTGTGTCTGTGTGTGTCAGCAGTGGCGAGCATGCTGTAATGGGGTAGGCTGCCCACTGGCTGTAACGGGGGTGATTGGTAGGGGATTTTTAGCACACTATTTGGTTCTGTATAATATATAATATACTAAGTATGTCACACACCCCGCTTCAAGATATCCATAACATGTGGGTAATACCGACCTGAAGAGGGCGTTCCTGCAGAGATGATAGCAAAAAGAAAGCCCCTCCCTGATCCATAAATACCTGGGACCTCCCACTCATCACCCAGTTTTCCATCTCTGCAGACGGCGAGCAAGTCAGAAGATGATGGCTCCTCCTTGCACAGGGGGATTTCAGGTAGCCGGGATGACTCCCGGCCCGCTACTTATTTATTTCCGTTTGGACCCTTTTTTCCAGAAATCCATATGCCTCCCAGCTTTGGCTGTGGGTCCAGGTGAGGGTATATCAGCACCTTAGGTGCTCAGGAGCTATGCTCCACCGTGAGGCCCTATATGAGAGGGTAGGCGGTAATACCGGGTTGGTGACCCCGGTTTGGGATGCCCTGTCCCTTACTTACATACAATGGCCCTCCCAGGATCCCCTTCCATAGGTGGGGTGGGGGAGTGTTGGTCCTTTTGTTAATTTATTAACTTATTGATTTATCACAGGACAGCATACTTTGAGTGTGTGTGAGTGTACTGTCACTTTAACTGTATTCAGCCGCCGCAGCCGTTTTACAGGGCCTGTGCGGTGCTGGCTGCTTTCTTCCCCCCATCTTCCCTTCACCTTTATTAATGGCGGAGGTATTCACCTCACGCCATGTTACTGTGCTTCAGGGGGGCGGGTCCGGACCGTCGGCGGGGCCGGGACTTGTCCCTCCCGTTTTTCACCCTGCTTTGTGTGAGTGTGTGTGTTTAACGTTTTTTCATCTGGCCGGGCCGGCGACCGCTCTTTGTTAATGCGGCGCCGGCCGGCTCTGGGCGCCATTACCCTGAGGTGATTCACCTCACGCAGACTGGGGGGGGCGGGGCCGGTGTGGCGGCGCGTCACCGCTCCCCGCCTCCTGCCTTCGCTGGTGCCACTGCGGAGCTCTGTGGAGGAGAGAGGGGGGCGTGGCCCGGCCTCGCGCGTGTCCCGCGCTGGCCACGCCCCCTTCTCCCTCTCTGGCTGCAGCTCTGGTTGTTGGTGTGGAGCGTCTGGAAATCCCTCACGGTCGCCATTGCGGTCTATGGTTCTGTAAGTGGCCTCTGGCCATTCTTCCTTCTCACTGTATGCTTGATTGTTTTCTTCATTAGCCTTATCTAAAAAGTCCCTCTGTTCTGTCTTTCAGATGGTGGTTCAGGAGGTTCGCCAGTAGCATTTAGGGGGTCCCTCCTGATCCTTATCACTGGGTTAATTTTTTGCCATAAATCCTCCCACTCGGGACATTAAAGGGGCATCCCGGGTTGTCTAACGGCGTAATTCCCTGGGTCATAGCGACTTTTCATATATAAAGTTCACCTTATGGAGGCATCCCCGGATACTGGGCTCGGGGCCCCTTCGGGGCATCCCCGAAAGTGTATGTTATGTGGGGTATCCATTTCTGGGGACAATGTACTTCTGTGTATACCATGTGCACAGCAGACCATCACGCGGCAGTCCGAACCACAGGCGTCTGGGTCAGCACCGCCGGTCGCTTCATCTCCACCTCCCGCCTTGACACGCGCCCCGTGTGACGTCGTCATGGGCAGGGAGCTGCAATCTGAGATGTGCGCCAGATTGGCTAACCTTGAAAAAATTATCTCTGGCTCGGTCGCCCGTAAGGCTCCGACTAAGAGAAAGCATTTGTCGCCGGCTCCGCTGGCGGAGGACCAGGAGGATGTTAATAATCTGGATTGGTCTGACTATTCCCAGCTAGAAGAAGGGGAAGTTTATGAGGATTCTGATTTTTCGGACGATGAGCAGTCCTTTGGCGCTGATGCCGAGCTGGGGGACTTGGGGAGATCCTCTGATACTCCCCACGCTCTGGCTCTGATGTTGGAGGTATTGAATATTTCCCCTCCTGAGGAGGTGTCACAGCAGAAGGGTGAATTGTTTGAGGAATCCAAGCCGCGCTTGGAATTCCCTACACAAAGGCATTTTGACAATATTGCCAAAGAATGGGACAGGCCGGCTCCCTGGCATCCCTCAGGGATGGGATAGGAAATATCCCTTCCCTTCGGAGGCAGTTAAGCGCTGGGCATCTCCCCCCGAGGTGGATGCGCCGGTTTTGGGGTTGTCCAATTCCTCGGTTTTAAATAGACCTGATTGTTCCATTCTCAAGGATGGAGAGGATAAACGTATTGACCAGATGGCTTGTCATGGTTTTGCTAGCGTTGGGTCAGCCATGCGGCCTGTTTGCGCATCGGCACTAATGGTGTTGGCTGCCAGGTCCGTGGTTAGGGACCTGTTGACCTCTTCCGGGCTGCGTCCCGGTAGTGCTGAGTTCCTTAGCCTCAAACAGTGTGAGTTGTTTTTATCTTTTGTGTTGACAGCCTTGGATGACACTTTGATGATGTGTGGTAGAACGTCGGCGCTGCTGGTCACTATTCGGCGTTCGGTGTGGCTGCGCCAGTGGGCGGCAGATTTTATGTCCAAGAAGTCACTAACGGCTCTACCCTTTGTTGGATTACGGCTTTTTGGAGAGACATTGGACTCTGTTACCAAGGGTGGTAGGTTACCTCAACGCAAGAAACAACGCCGCCCCTTTCGGGGGGCCCCTTCCTTTATTCCCTCCTTTCGTGGGGCCAGATCTGGCAGGGGATTTGCATTCCCTTCTTCCAGAGGAGATTCTGGGAGCAGGGGCAGAGGACGTGCCCGTCCAGGATTCAGTTGGGGCTCTAAGCCCAAGCCGGCTGCCAAGCCGGCTCAGCAATCCTGGGGCGCCCTCACCCTTGCGGGTGGGGGGACGGCTGCGACTCTTTTCCCAGGTTTGGGATCAAGAGGTCTCGGACCGATGGATCCGGGAAGTGGTGTCTTCCGGTTACAAGCTGGAGTTCGAGCTCCGCCCCCCTTCCAGATTTTTCAGGTCTCGGATGCCTGCAGAACCTCTAGCGGCGCAGGGGCTTCTGTTGGCAGTGCAGAACCTTCTGGACATGGCTGTCATTTGCCCAGTGCCTCCTTCGGATCAGGGCAGGGGTTTTTATTCCAATCTGTTCACGGTACCCAAGAAGGTCGGATCGGTCCGACCCATCTTGGATCTGAAGTTTCTCAACAGGTTCATCCGGCCACGGAAATTCTGCATGGAAACGCTACGTTCGGCCATTCACTCTCTTCGTCAGGGAGACTTTCTGACGTCCATAGACATCAAGGATGCTTATCTACACGTTCCAATTTTTCCAGCACACCAGAGGTTTCTCAGGTTCGTGGTGGAGGATCGGCATTTTCAGTTTGTAGCACTCCCTTTCGGCCTCACCTCGGCTCCTCGGGTGTTCACCAAGGTGCTAGCGGGGGTGATGGCTCTGCTAAGGGTTCAGGGCATCCGCATTGTGCCCTATTTGGATGATCTTCTGATCATGGCCTCCTCCTTCAACCAAGCGGAGTTGGACACCAGAATGGTGGTGTCCACCCTGGAGAGGTTTGGTTGGGTGGTCAACCACCCCAAGTCTTCTCTCTCTCCGTCCAGAGTAGTGACCTTTCTGGGAATGTCTCTGGACACTTCGCAGGCCAGGGTGTTTCTGCCCCAGGCCAAGATTCTTTTGATTCAGGAATTAGCTCGGCTTCTCTTGTCGGCCCCTCGTCCGTCCATCCGGCTAGGGATGAGGCTGGTGGGGTTAATGGTGGCCTCATTCGAGGCAGTTCCCTTTGCGCAGTTTCATACAAGGACGCTTCAGCTTCATCTGTTGAAGGTTTGGGACAAGTCTCCTCTATCGTCGGATCAGTCCTTCCTGATGACTCCCCGAGTTCGTCGATCCCTACAATGGTGGCTGGGGTCGGTCAATCTGTCGCAGGGCAGATCTTTTCTGGTCCCGTGCTGGGAAACAGTCACCACGGATGCCAGTCTGTCAGGTTGGGGGGGTGTTTGGAAGGACCTCCAGTTTCAGGGTCTGTGGAGTCCGCAGGAGGCTCACGAGCCCATCAATGTTCTGGAGTTGAGAGCCATCAGGTTGGTTCTGTTTCGCTTGACTCATCAGTTGAGAGGCCTGCCAGTTCAGGTCCGGTCGGACAACAGGACGGCGGTTGCTTACATCAATCACCAAGGGGGGACTCGCAGCAGGAGTGCCCTCAGGGAAGTGTCTTTGATTCTGGACTGGGCGGAGAGTCACGTCCCGTGTATCTCAGCAGTCTACATTCCGGGAGTGGAGAACACGGAGGCGGACTTGCTGAGCAGAGCCTCCTCTCGTCAGGGGGAGTGGTCTCTCAGTCCCACTGTGTTTCGTTCGATATGTCTCAGGTGGGGGTTCCCAGCGGTGGACCTCTTTGCCTCTCGTCACAATCACAAGCTTCCAGTCTTTGTGTCTCTCTCGCAGGATCCTCTGGCTCTGGCAGTGGATGCCATGTCTCTGAACTGGAGGGATCTGGGGTTTCTTTACCTGTTCCCTCCGTTTCCAATGGTAGCCAGAGTGGTGCGCAAGCTGACTCTGGAGGGCGTGTCGGCGATTCTAGTGGCAACAAGGTGGCCAAGGCAGGTTTGGTTCGCAGACCTGGTAAGACTGGCACAGGATCAGTTCGTTCTGCCTCTTCTGCCGGACCTGCTCACCCAGGGTCGGCTGCGCTATCCCAATTTACCTTCGCTGGCTTTGACGGCGTGGCTGCTGAAACCGCCATCTTAAAGGAAGAAGGTCTTTCTGACGCGGTGGTTCAGACTCTTATTAGCGCCAGGAAGCGATCTTCCTCTACTATTTACTATAGGACTTGGAGGTCCTATATTGACTGGTGTGAAAGTAGGTCTTTCTCTTGTCGGGAGTTTTCCATTTCCAGAATCCTGGAGTTTCTTCAACATGGTCTGGATTTGGGGCTTCAACTTAGTACCTTGATGGGGCTGGTTTCTGCCCTGGCGGTGTTTTTTCAAAGGTCATTTGCACTTCATCCCTTAGTCAAGACCTTTTTCCAAGGAGTTACGCATGTACGGCCTCCTAGGAAGCCCTTTGTTCCAGTTTGGGATTTGAACCTGGTTCTTTCTGCTTTTCAGGGTCCCCCGTTTGAACCCTTGAATGAGATTGCTTTGTCTTCACTTACCCAAAAGGTGGCCTTTTTGGTGGCCATCACTTCGGTTAGGCGTGTTTCTGAGTTGGCAGCTTTATCCATTAAAGCTCCGTACTTCGAAAGGCATCAGGACAAGGTTGTCTTTCGTTTCAAGCCGGATTTTCTTCCTAAGGTGGTCTCTGCCTTTCATCTGAATCAGGACATTGTTCTGCCTTCTCTGTCCTAATCCCAGCAACGACAAGGAAAGGGCGCTGCATTCCTTGGATGTAGTCCGTGTTGTGAAATATTATCTGGTGGTTACGTCTTCCTTTCGTAAGACTGATGCTTTTTTTTTGTGGTGCCCTTTGGGCCTAGGAAAGGTTTGGCTCCTGCCAAATGGATTCGTCAGGCCATCATTGGGGCCTATTCTGCCAAGGTGAGGAGTCCCCCTTTTCGTGTTACTGCTCATTCTACTCGTGCGGTTGGAGCGTCCTGGGCTTTCCAGCACCAGGCCTCTGTTGAGCAAGTTTGTAAGGCCGCTACTTGGTCCTCTGTTCACACTTTTTCCAAGTTTTACAAGGTTGATGTTCGGGCCTCAGCGGATGCTGTTTTTGGCCGCAAAGTTCTGCAAGCTGTTGTGGTTTAAGTTGTGCATTGTTGCCTTGTTTTGGATCCCCGCCCTTTTTATGGACACTGCTATTGGATGTCCCACATGTTATGGATATCTTGAAGCGGGGTGTGTGACATACTTAGAATAATACCATTTTGTGAAATACTCACCTGTAAAATGGGTATTATAAGTATGTCACACACCCCGCTTCACCCGCCCTTCTTGTATTCGGGATCCTTTATATTGTGAACTTTGCGTTATTTTGATTTATATTTGCCTCTTCCTGGTCCCTTACCTTACTGCTTCTATATACTGGGTGATGAGTGGGAGGTCCCAGGTATTTATGGATCAGGGAGGGGCTTTCTTTTTTGCTATCATCTCTGCAGGAACGCCCCTTCAGGTCGGTATTACCCACATGTTATGGATATCTTGAAGCGGGGTGTGTGACATACTTATAATACCCATTTTACAGGTGAGTATTTCACAAAATGGTATTATTTTTCGCCCCATAAGATGCACTTTTCCCCCCAAAAGTAAGGATGTGTCTTATGAGGTTGAATGCAAAAAATAAATAAAACTTACATTACTGGTGCTTCCAAACTCCTGCAGCTGCCACACAGTGTTCCCAGAGCTAGCGCTGGGTTCTAGTTGTGGGTGTGGCCTGTATAGGGACAGCTTTCATTGAAATCCATGCTGGTCCAAGTCACAGACCACGCCCGTCTGAAGCCCTGAACCAGCACTACCTTCGGGAAAGCGCATGACGGCAGGATCATGTGTAGCGATGGAGGAGGCAGCGGCCGCTGATGTGTCTGTGTGTGTCAGCAGTGGCGAGCATGCTGTAACGGGGGTGATTGGTAGGGGATTTTTAGCACACTATTTGGTTCTGAATATATATATATATATATAATATATTTTTATAATTTTCCTCCTTGAAACCCTGGGTGCGTCTTATGGAGAGAGAGAAATACGGTAAATGTGTTGTTTCAAATGTAATACCTAATGTAACCTAACATAAAAATTAATACAGCACCGGCTATTGTCCATAATGTGAATAACTGGTACTTAAAATGAAACATCTGCCGGATGTGGCCGGGCGGCTCTAACCTCCCACACACGTTTGGTTATTAAAACCAGTAATTTTTAACTAGCGAGAGCGATTTTGGGAGTAGTACTGCTTCGGTTGCTTTGAGGTGGAGCAACCGGCTGTCTAAATTTTAAGGCCCTATTCGCACCTCTCTGCTTGCCCAAGGGAAAAGGCTGCCCATAATTTTTTTTTTTTTTGCAATATATCTTTATTAAAATTTTTGAACAAACATATAATCAAGAGACAGTATACAAAGAAAAGAAAGCAAACCGGGCATACATAACAGCATCGGGCATCACTTCCAACCATTACAAGTCAACTGGGGGGGGGCATGACCTTCAGTCATATGACCTTCTTACCCCAAGATTGGGTCTCACTCCTAAAGCTGGGTCACCCACATGAGGGTAACAGCAACCAATAAAACCTACCCCTCAGGTCTGATGGAAGGTCCATGGCCCACATCCGCCTACAGGCGGCCCTTATGAACAGCTATCAGACTTTGAGCCCTGCCTCAGCTGCCCTGCCCGCCTCTCCCGAAGAGAGAGAAGAGGGAGGGCAGTGTTGCTGAAGGAAACAAAGCCCATAGTGGAGTAAGCAAACAAAAGGAAGTAAGCCGAGGATCCCGGTGCCCCAACCCTGGACCCACCCCCCCCACCACCCCATGCCTCCGAAGCCCACCACCCCATACCTCGCCCTATCACCCACCCATCATCAGTTTAAATATATTTTAAAAGATTCTGGAAATCTACAGATCCCTTAGTAACCTCCCAAATTGCCCAGGTTCTAGAGTGCTTCTGGGACCCCCATCCACCCCCTCCAGAGCCAGTTCCTCCATCCTCCTTAGGTTTTCTACTTCTCTGCACCATTCCAATAGGGAGGGGGCAGCATTAGTCCATCAGTGGCGAGGGATCTGGCCGCAGTTAGTAGGTGCCTTAGTAAACCCTTCCCCCCCCCCCCCCCCCCTCCGCTGCTATCTGCCCATAATTTTAATGGGTCAGTTAACATATAAACGCTACGTGTAAATGTGAACTGGGTAGAATTTTCCCTTGCGTTGGGTCTGCGTTGGCCATCGCAGCGCAAGCTGAGAGGTGTGAATAGGCCCTAAGGCTCTTTGTGGGGATGCCCTGCTGACTGTATCCCCAGGAACAGCAGGTACACTTACCTTTCCGTTGATCCCACAACATGGCTACATGCATGATAAATCCTTATCCTAGATGCGCAACCGCACCTGCAATATCTGAACAGCTGCCACAACTGGAGATTCGGCCAGTGGTGCACGCTCCATTCTGCTTTTCTTGACGGCAGCAAGGAAAATCTGAATGCAATACGGGATGCTGATTGGAATGCGCTGAAACGAAAAAAGTGAGCTTTTTACAGCGAGTCAGGGTGTGGGGGTATACACACAGCAGGGCGTCCCAAATCGGGATGGTCCAGGTAGGAGGAACCAAACACAAAAATACCATTTTGTGAATACTCACCTTGTAAAATGGGTATTATGAGTATGTCACACACCCCGCTTCAAGAATCCATAACATGTGGGTAATATCGTCCTGAAGAGGGCGTTCCTGCAGAGATGATAGCAAAAGAAAGCCCCTCCCTGATCCATAAATACCTGGGACCTCCCACTCACTACCCAGTATACAGAAGCAGTAAGGTAAGGGACCAGGAAGAGGCAAAAATAAACAACCACGCAAAGTTCGCAATAAAGAGGATCCTGAATACAAAAGGGCGGGTTGAAGCGGGGTGTGCGACATACTCATAATACCCATTTTACAAGGTGAGTATTCACAAAATGGTATTATTCTTAGTATGTCACACACCCCGCTTCAAGAATCCATAACATGTGGGACATCCAACAGCAGTGTCCATAACAAGGGCGGGGATCCAAAACTAGGCAACAATGCACAACTTTAAACCACTACAGCTTGCAAAACTTTGCGGCCAAAAACAGCATCCGCTGAAGCCCGAACATCAACCTTGTAAAACTTGGAAAAGGTGTGAAAAGAAGACCAGGTAGCGGCCTTACAAACTTGCTCAACAGAAGCCTGGTGCTGAAAAGCCCAGGACGCACCAACTGCACGAGTAGAATGAGCAGTAACACGAAAAGGGGGACTCCTCCCCTTGGCAGAATAGGCCCCAATGATGGCCTGACGAATCCATTTACTAATGGAAGATTTGGCAGGAGCCAAACCTTTCCTAGGCCCGCAGGGCACCACAAAGAAAGCATCAGTCTTACGAAAGGAAGACGTAACCTCCAGATAATGTTCCACAACACGAACTACATCCAAGGAATGCAATGCCCTTTCCTTGTCGTCGCTGGGATTTGGGCATAGAGAGGGCAAAACAATGTCCTGATTCAGATGAAACTCCGAGACCACTTTAGGAAGAAAATCCTGCTTGAAACGAAAGACAACCTTGTCCTGATGTTTCTCGAAGTACGGAGCTGTAATGGATAAAGCTGCCAACTCAGAAACACGCCTAACCGAAGTGATAGCCACCAAAAAGGCCACCTTTTGCGTAAGAGAAGACAAAGCTATCTCATTCAAGGGCTCAAACGGAGGGCCCTGGAGAGCAGAAAGAACCAGGTTCAAATCCCAAACTGGAACAAAAGGCTTCCTAGGAGGCCGAACATGTGTAACACCTTGGAAAAAGGTCTTGACTAAGGGATGAAGTGCAAAAGACCTTTGGAAGAACACCGCCAGGGCAGAAACCTGCCCTTTCAATGTACTAAGCTGGAGCCCCAGATCTAGACCATGTTGGAGAAACTCTAAAATTCTAGGAATGGAGAACTCTCGACAAGAGAGACCTACTTTCACACCAATCAATATAGGCCCTCCAAGTCCTGTAGTAAATAGAAGAGGAAGAGCGCTTCCTGGCACGGATAAGAGTCTGAATCACCGCGTCAGAAAGACCTTCTTCCTTCAAGATGGCGGTTTCAGCAGCCATGCCGTCAAAGCCAGCGATGGTAAATTGGGATAGCGCAGCCGACCCTGGGTAAGCAGGTCCGGCAGCAGAGGCAGGGCGAACTGATCCTCTGCCAGTCTTACGAGGTCTGCGAACCAAACTCGCCTTGGCCACCTTGGGGCCACCAGAATCGCCGACGCACCATCCAAGGCCAGTTTGCGCAGCACTCTGGCTAGCATTGGGAACGGAGGAAACAGGTAAAGGAACCCCAGATCCCTCCAGTTTAGAGACATGGCATCCACTGTCAGAGCCAGAGGATCCTGCGAGAGAGACACAAAGACTGGAAGCTTGTGATTGTGACGAGAAGCAAAGAGGTCCACCGCTGGGAACCCCCACCTGAGACATATCGAACGAAACACCTTGGGACTGAGAGACCACTCCCCCTGACGAGAGGAGGCCCTGCTCAGCAAGTCCGCCTCCGTGTTCTCCACTCCCGGAATGTAGACTGCTGAGATACACGGGACGTGGGTCTCTGCCCAGTCCAGAATCAAAGACACTTCCCTGAGGGCACTCCTGCTGCGAGTCCCTCCTTGGTGATTGATGTAAGCAACCGCCGTTCTGTTGTCCGACCGGACCTGAACTGGCAGGCCTCTCAACTGATGAGTCAAGCGAAACAGAACCAACCTGATGGCTCTCAACTCCAGAACATTGATGGGCTCGTGAGCCTCCCGCGGGCCCCACAGACCCTGAAACTGGAGGTCCTTCCAAACACCCCCCCAACCTGACAGACTGGCATCCGTGGTAACTGTTTCCCAACGCGGAGCCAGAAAAGATCTGCCCTTCAACAGATTGACCGACCCCAACCACCATTGCAGGGATCGACGAACTCGGGGAGTCATCAGGAAGGACTGATCCAACGATAGAGGAGACTTGTCCCAAACCTTCAACAGATGAAGCTGAAGCGTCCTTGTGTGAAACTGCGCAAAGGGAACTGCCTCGAATGAGGCCACCATTAACCCCACCAGCCTCATCCCTAACCGGATGAGGGGTTGACAAGAGAAGCCGAACTAACTCCTGAATCAAAAGAATCTTGGCCTGGGGTAGAAACACCCTGGCCTGTGAAGTGTCCAGAGACATTCCCAGAAAGGTCAGAATTCTGGACGGAGAAAGAGAAGACTTGGGGTGGTTGATCACCCAACCGAACCTCTCCAGAGTGGACACCACCGCTCTGGTGTCCAACTCCGCTTGGTTGAAGGAAGAGGCCATGATCAGTAGATCGTCCAAATAGGGCACGATGCGGATACCCTGACCTCTGAGCAGAGCCATCGCCCCCGCTAGCACCTTGGTGAACACCCGAGGCGCTGAGGTGAGACCGAAAGGAAGTGCCACAAACTGAAAGTGCCGATCCTCCACCACGAACCTGAGAAACCTCTGGTGTGCTGGAAAAACCGGAACGTGTAGATAAGCATCCTTGATGTCTATGGACGTCAGAAAGTCTCCCTGACGAAGAGAGTGAATGGCCGAACGCAGCGTTTCCATGCGGAATTTCCTCGGCCGGATGAACCGGTTGAGAAACTTCAGATCCAAGATGGGTCGGACCAACCCATCCTTCTTGGGAACCGTGAACAGATTGGAATAAAAGCCCCTGCCCCGATCTGAAGGGGGCACTGGGCAAATGACAGCCATGTCCAGAAGATTCTCCACTGCCACCAGGAGCCCCTGCGCCGCTAGAGGCTCCGACGGCATCCGAGACCTGACAAATCTGGAAGGGGGGCGGAGCTCGAACTCCAGCTTGTAGCCGGAAGACACCACTTCCCGGATCCATCTGTCCGAGACCTCTTGATCCCAGATCTGAGAGAAGTGCTGCAGCCGTCCCCCCACCCGCATGGGTGAGGGCGCCCCCTCATTGCTGAGCCGGCTTAGCAGCCGGTTTGGGCTTAGAGCCCCAACTGTATCCAGAACGGGCACGTCCTCTGCCCCTGTTTCCGAAATCTCCTCTGGAAGAGGGAAATGCAGAACCCCTGCCAGATCTGGCCCCCCGAAAGGAGGGGTTAAAGGCAGGCGCCCCCCGAAAGGGGCGGCGTTGTTTCTTACGTTGAGGTAACCTACCACCCTTGGTGACAGAGTCCAATGTCTCTCCAAAGAGCCGTAGACCAACAAAGGGTAAAGCCGTCAGTGATTTTTTGGACATAAAATCGGCCGCCCACTGGCGCAGCCACACCGACCGCCGAATAGCCACAAGCAGAGCCGAAGTCCTACCACACATCATCAAAGTATCATCCAAGGCGGTCAACACAAAGGATAGAAACAACTCGCACCGTTTAAGGCTAAGGAACTCGTTACTACCAGGACGAAGCCCGGAAGAAGTCAACAGGTCCCTGACCACAGACCTGGTGGCCAACACCATTAGCTCCGAAGCGCACACAGGCCGGATGGCCGACCCAATGCTAGTAAAGCCATGAGAAGCCATCTGATCAATACGTTTATCCTCTCCATCTTTGAGAGTGGAACAATCAGGTCTGTTTAACACCGAGGAGTTAGACAAGATGCCCAGCGCTTGATCGCCTCAGAAGGAAAGGGATATTTCCTATCCCACCCCTGAGGGATGCCAGGGAGCCGAGCCGGCCTATCCCATTCCTTGTCAATGATTCTATCAAAATGGCGTTGCGTAGGAAACTCCAGGCGCGGCCTGGATTCCTCAAACAATTCACCTTTCTGCTGTGACGCCTCCTCGGGAGGGGAAATATTCAGAACTTCCAGCATGAGAGACAGAGCGTGAGGAGAGTCCAAGGATCTCCCTAAATCAGAAAGCTCGGCATCAGCGCCAGCAGACTGCTCATCATCCGAAAATTCTGAACCCTCATCAACTTCCCCCTCCTCTAGCTGGGGATAATCAGACCAATCCAGATTATCTCTGTCATCAAGATCATCCACCGGCGGAGCCGGCGACAAATGCTTTCTCTTAGACGGAGCCTTACGGGCGACCGAGCTAGAGAGCATTTTCTCAAGGCTAGCCAATCTGGCACACATCTCGGATTGCAGATCCCTGCCCATGACCACGTCACGCGGGGCACGAGTCAAGGCGGGAGGGGGAGTTGAGGTGGCCGGCTGTGCTGACCCCGACGCTTGGGGTTCGAACTGCCGCGTAATAGTTTGCTGTGCACATGGTATACACAGTAACACATCATCCCCAGTAATGGAAATCCCACACAACATACACTTTTTGGGATGCCCCGAAGGGGTCCCAGTCCCAGTATCCGGGGATGCCTCCATAAGGTGAATTTTGAGTGGTCGCTATGACCCAGGGAATTACGCCAGTTAGACAACCCGGGATGCCCCTTTAATGTCCCGAGTGGGAGGATTTGTGATGCTAAAACGGACCCAGGGACCCAGGATCAGGAGAGACCTTCCAATACTACAGAAGATCCTCCTGGATAACCTTCACCTAAAAGACAGAGAGAGACCCATAAGTCCCTACAATAAGACTTAACAGATAAAGAAAAGAAGAAATAAATGAGGCCCACAGGGCCACTCACAGACGCTGCGGTGAACGATCCGCCTCAGAACAATGGCGACCTCTGAGGTGAAGTGAAGAGAAGAAGAACGGCCGTGCCAGGGGCGTGGTCTGCGCAGCCCGCGCAAAGCTGATCTGTGCCCCCTTAGCTGCCTAGTAACAGGGAGCTCAGCTCCGCAGCGGCGCCAGTACAGAGGAGGGCGGAGCCGCAGCGACGCGCCGAAAGCCCGGCTCCGCCCCCCCTTCCAGTGTGAATGAAGCGTGAGGGAAGAAGTCCCTCACGCACCAGCCCAGAGACCGGCGCCGCCGACAACCGCGGCGCCGGCTGCATGACAACGGGTGCATCCGCTATCACTAGCGGAGCACCCGCCCCGCTCGCTGCGGCGAGGAGTGAAGGAGAGAACGGGGGCTGGCCGCGGCAGAGCGCCGAGTGCCAGCCCCGCCCCCCCCAACGCGCGTGAGGTGAAAAATCACCTCACAGAATGAAAAACCCCGGCACCCGGCTGCAATGACAGCCGCGGTGCTGGGACATAGTAACAAGAGAATAACACATTGAGGGACTACTCTAGATACACACATCAATAAAGAGACAGTAATAAAGAGAAAGTGAATAAGCTAACCCCTATGAGAGGAACCCCCAGCCCCCATAATTGGTAAAGGGAAGGGCCCCCCCCCCCAGGGGAAAGGTCAAGGGACGGGGCATCCCAAACCGGGATCACCTACCCGGTATGACCGCCTACCCTCTCTTTTAGGGTCTCACGGTGGAGCTCTGCTCCTCAGCACCAGAGGTGCCAATGTACCCTCGCTCGGGCCAGCAGCCAAGACTGTGGAGGCATGTAATATGAGGTAAATTTTTGGGACAAAAGGGGTCCGAGCGGAAATATACAAAATAAGAGGCCGGGAGTTACCCCGGCTACCTGAAATCCCCCTGTGCAAGGAGGAGCCATCATCTTCTGACTTGCTCGCCGTCTGCAGAGATGGAAAACTGGGTAGTGAGTGGGAGGTCCCAGGTATTTATGGATCAGGGAGGGGCTTTCTTTTGCTATCATCTCTGCAGGAACGCCCTCTTCAGGACGATATTACCCACATGTTATGGATTCTTGAAGCGGGGTGTGTGACATACTAAGAATATAGTGAATATTTAGAGTTTTGTTCCTCCTTAGAAATCATAAAATATTTTTACTGACCGTTGACTGGTTGCTGCATTGTCCTGTAGCCTCGCTCTCACAACCCATCACCCTGTGTGGGGCAGAGTCTGCCGTCGGTTTAGGTAAGCAAGGGTGGGCAGGAAGGCATTAAGGTTCAGCTGCTGGAAAGGGAAAGCTTGTGTAACATACACAGTCTCTGGTTTAAGCTCTAATCCTAATAAGAGATGTGAGGACGCGAACTGGGCTTGTTTGCTATATATGATTTTTTGTTCTGTTTTTTTCTACAGCCCCGCTTCAACCTCCTGAAGATTTTTCTGATCTGATGGATAAAGGTAAAAACTTTATGTAACAATCGTACGTGATGGTTACTTCTCATCCTGGATCCAGGCACCCAATGTAAAGGCTAGATCAGGGGTTTCCAGCCTTTTTTTCACTTTCCATTATAATATATATATTACTGTTTCAAAGAGGAGAAGGTGGAAGGAACTCGTGGGTGGGGGACGTAAAATATACCATCCGGGTAGAAACCACCAGGGATTTTAAAGTCCTTATCCGAGTTCCTTCCACCTTATCCCCTATGGAACAGTGTAACATTAGCCATTCCAAATCTCTATTTAATTCGTATACTGACACTACGCAACTATAAACACCTTTTAGAGTTGAAAGATAGTTTAAATTTACCATCAGTATAGAAACCACCAGGGATTTTAAACTATTTCTCAACTCCAAAGGTGTTTAATTCGTGACCTGACACTAAATAATCAGAGATTTTGAATGGCTAATGTTACACTGTTATAAAGAGGATAAGGTTAAAGGAACTTGGACAGGAACTGTAATATCCCTTGTGGTTTCTATCCTGATGGTATATTTAAACTATTTCTCAACTCTAAAGGTGTTTATGTATAGTTACATAGTGTCAGGATATGATTTAGAGATTTTGAATGGCAAATGTTACACTGTTCCAAAGGGGATAAGGTGGAAGGAACTCAGACGGGGACTTTAAATATACTATCAGGATTGAAACCACCAGGGATTTTAAAATCCCCGTCCGAATTCCTTTCACCTTATCCCCTGTGGAACAGTGTGACATTTGCCATTCAAAATATCTGACTATGTATAGTTACGTAGTGTCAGGATACAAATTAAACACCTTTAGAGTTGAGAAATAGTTTAAAATCCCTAGTGGTTTCTATCCTGATGGTATATTTAAACTATTTCTCAACTTTAAAGGTGTTTAATTCTTATCTTGACACTATGTAACTATACTTAATCAGAGTATTTGAATGGCAAATGTTACACTGTTCCATAGGGGATAAGGTGGAAGGAATTCGAGCGGGGACTTTAAATATCCAAATCAGGATTGGAACCACCAGGGATTTTAAACTAGTTCTCAACTCTAAAGTTGTTTAATTTGTATCCCGACGTAACTATACATAATCAGATTTTGAATAGCTAATGTTACACTGTTCCAAATGGGATAAGGTGGAAGGAACTCGGACGGGGAATTTAAAATCCCTGGTGGTTTCTATTCTGATGGTATTGATAAGGAATCCTTGGGCAGACCCCTATTCTTAGTATGTCACACACCCCGCTTCAAGAATCCATAACATGTGGGTAATATCGTCCTGAAGAGGGCGTTCCTGCAGAGATGATAGCAAAAGAAAGCCCCTCCCTGATCCATAAATACCTGGGACCTCCCACTCACTACCCAGTTTTCCATCTCTGCAGACGGCGAGCAAGTCAGAAGATGATGGCTCCTCCTTGCACAGGGGGATTTCAGGTAGCCGGGGTAACTCCCGGCCTCTTATTTTGTTTATTTCCGCTCGGACCCCTGTTTGTCCCAAAATTTACCTCATATTACATGCCTCCACAGTCTTGGCTGCTGGCCCGAGCGAGGGTACATTGGCACCTCTGGTGCTGAGGAGCAGAGCTCCACCGTGAGACCCTAAAAGAGAGGGTAGGCGGTCATACCGGGTAGGTGATCCCGGTTTGGGATGCCCCGTCCCTTGACTTTTCCCCTGGGGGGGGGGGGGCCCTTCCCTTTACCAACTATGGGGGCTGGGGGTTCCTCTCATAGGGGTTAGCTTTATTCACTTTCTCTTTATTCACTTTCTCTTTATTGATGTGTGTATCTGGGAGTAGTTCCTCAATGAGTTATTCTGTTGTTACTATGTTGCAGCACCGCGGCTGTCGTTGCAGCCTGGTGCCGGGGTTTTTCAGTCTGTGAGGTTATTTTTTACCTCACGCGCTTTGGGGGGGCGGGGCTGGCACTCGGCGCTCTGCCGCGGCCAGCCCCCGTTCTCTCCTTCATTCCTCGCCGCAGCGAGCGGGGCGGGTGCTCCGCTAGTGAAAGCGGACGCACCCGTTGTCACGGCAGCCGGCGCCGCGGTTGTCGGCGGCGCCGGTCTCTGGGCTGGTGTGTGAGGGACTTCTTCCCTCACGCTTCATTCACACTGGAAGGGGGGCGGAGCCGGGCTTTCGGCGCGTCGCCGCGGCTCCGCCCTCCTCTGTACTGGCGCCGCTGCGGAGCTGAGCTCCCTGTTACTAGGCAGCTAAGGGGGCACAGATCAGCTTTGCGCGGGCTGCGCAGACCACGCCCCTGGCACGGCCGTTCTTCTTCTCTTCACTTCACCTCAGAGGTCGCCATTGTTCTGAGGCGGATCGTTCACCGCAGCGTCTGTGAGTGGCCCTGTGGGCCTCATTTATTTCTTCTTTTCTTTATCTGTTAAGTCTTATTGTAGGGACTTATGGGTCTCTCTCTGTCTTTTAGGTGAAGGTTATCCAGGAGGATCTTCTGTAGTATTGGAAGGTCTCTCCTGATCCTGGGTCCCTGGGTCCGTTTTAGCATCACAAATCCTCCCACTCGGGACATTAAAGGGGCATCCCGGGTTGTCTAACTGGCGTAATTCCCTGGGTCATAGCGACCACTCAAAATTCACCTTATGGAGGCATCCCCGGATACTGGGACTGGGACCCCTTCGGGGCATCCCAAAAAGTGTATGTTGTGTGGGATTTCCATTACTGGGGATGATGTGTTACTGTGTATACCATGTGCACAGCAAACTATTACGCGGCAGTTCGAACCCCAAGCGTCGGGGTCAGCACAGCCGGCCACCTCAACTCCCCCTCCCGCCTTGACTCGTGCCCCGTGTGACGTGGTCATGGGCAGGGATCTGCAATCCGAGATGTGTGCCAGATTGGCTAGCCTTGAGAAAATGCTCTCTAGCTCGGTCGCCCGTAAGGCTCCGTCTAAGAGAAAGCATTTGTCGCCGGCTCCGCCGGTGGATGTTCTTGATGACAGAGATAATCTGGATTGGTCTGATTATCCCCAGCTAGAGGAGGGGGAAGTTGATGAGGGTTCAGAATTTTCGGATGATGAGCAGTCTGCTGGCGCTGATGCCGAGCTTTCTGATTTAGGGAGATCCTTGGACTCTCCTCACGCTCTGTCTCTCATGCTGGAAGTTCTGAATATTTCCCCTCCCGAGGAGGCGTCACAGCAGAAAGGTGAATTGTTTGAGGAATCCAGGCCGCGCCTGGAGTTTCCTACGCAACGCCATTTTGATAGAATCATTGACAAGGAATGGGATAGGCCGGCTCGGCTCCCTGGCATCCCTCAGGGGTGGGATAGGAAATATCCCTTTCCTTCTGAGGCGGTCAAGTGCTGGGCATCTCCCCCCGAGGTGGATGCACCGGTTTTGGGGTTGTCTAACTCCTCGGTGTTAAACAGACCTGATTGTTCCACTCTCAAAGATGGAGAGGATAAACGTATTGATCAGATGGCTTCTCATGGCTTTACTAGCATTGGGTCGGCCATCCGGCCTGTGTGCGCTTCGGAGCTAATGGTGTTGGCCACCAGGTCTGTGGTCAGGGACCTGTTGACTTCTTCCGGGCTTCGTCCTGGTAGTAACGAGTTCCTTAGCCTTAAACGGTGCGAGTTGTTTCTATCCTTTGTGTTGACTGCCTTGGATGATACTTTGATGATGTGTGGTAGGACTTCGGCTCTGCTTGTGGCTATTCGGCGGTCGGTGTGGCTGCGCCAGTGGGCGGCCGATTTTATGTCCAAAAAATCACTGACGGCTTTACCCTTTGTTGGTCTACGGCTCTTTGGAGAGACATTGGACTCTGTCACCAAGGGTGGTAGGTTACCTCAACGTAAGAAACGCCGCCGCTCCTTTCGGGGGGCGCCTGCCTTTACCCCCTCCTTTCGGGGGGCCAGATCTGGCAGGGGTTCTGCATTTCCCTCTTCCAGAGGAGATTCCGGAAACAGGGGCAGAGGACGTGCCCGTTCTGGATACAGTTGGGGCTCTAAGCCCAAACCGGCTGCTAAGCCGGCTCAGCAATGAGGGGGCGCCCTCACCCATGCGGGTGGGGGGACGGCTGCAGCACTTCTCTCAGATCTGGGATCAAGAGGTCTCGGACAGATGGATCCGAGAAGTGGTGTCTTCCGGCTACAAGCTGGAGTTCGAGCTCCGCCCCCCTTCCAGATTTGTCAGGTCTCGGATGCCGTCGGAGCCTCTAGCGGCGCAGGGGCTCCTGGTGGCAGTGGAGAATCTTCTGGACATGGCTGTCATTTGCCCAGTGCCCCCTTCAGATCGGGGCAGGGGCTTTTATTCCAATCTGTTCACGGTACCCAAGAAGGACGGGTTGGTCCGACCCATCTTGGATCTGAAGTTTCTCAACAGGTTCATCCGGCCGAGGAAATTCCGCATGGAAACGCTGCGTTCGGCCATTCACTCTCTTCGTCAGGGAGACTTTCTGACGTCCATAGACATCAAGGATGCTTATCTACACGTTCCGGTTTTTCCAGCACACCAGAGGTTTCTCAGGTTCGTGGTGGAGGATCGGCACTTACAGTTTGTGGCTCTTCCTTTGGGTCTCACCTCAGCTCCTCGGGTGTTCACCAAGGTGCTAGCGGGGGTGATGGCTCTGCTCAGAGGTCAGGGTATCCGCATCTTGCCCTATTTGGACGATCTACTGATCATGGCCTCTTCCTTCAACCAAGCGGAGTTGGACACCAGAGCGGTGGTGTCCACTCTGGAGAGGTTCGGTTGGGTGATCAACCACCCCAAGTCTTCTCTTTCTCCGTCCAGAATTCTGACCTTTCTGGGAATGTCTCTGGACACTTCACAGGCCAGGGTGTTTCTACCCCAGGCCAAGATTCTTTTGATTCAGGAGTTAGTTCGGCTTCTCTTGTCAACCCCTCATCCGACCATCCGGTTAGGGATGAGGCTGGTGGGGTTAATGGTGGCCTCATTCGAGGCAGTTCCCTTTGCGCAGTTTCACACAAGGACGCTTCAGCTTCATCTGTTGAAGGTTTGGGACAAGTCTCCTCTATCGTTGGATCAGTCCTTCCTGATGACTCCCCGAGTTCGTCGATCCCTGCAATGGTGGCTGGGGTCGGTCAATCTGTTGAAGGGCAGATCTTTTCTGGCTCCGTGTTGGGAAACAGTCACCACGGATGCCAGTCTGTCAGGTTGGGGGGGTGTTTGGAAGGACCTCCAGTTTCAGGGTCTGTGGGGCCCGCGGGAGGCTCACGAGCCCATCAATGTTCTGGAGTTGAGAGCCATCAGGTTGGTTCTGTTTCGCTTGACTCATCAGTTGAGAGGCCTGCCAGTTCAGGTCCGGTCGGACAACAGAACGGCGGTTGCTTGCATCAATCACCAAGGAGGGACTCGCAGCAGGAGTGCCCTCAGGGAAGTGTCTTTGATTCTGGACTGGGCAGAGACCCACGTCCCGTGTATCTCAGCAGTCTACATTCCGGGGGTGGAGAACACGGAGGCGGACTTGCTGAGCAGGGCCTCCTCTCGTCAGGGGGAGTGGTCTCTCAGTCCCAAGGTGTTTCGTTCGATATGTCTCAGGTGGGGGGTCCCAGCGGTGGACCTCTTTGCTTCTCGTCACAATCACAAGCTTCCAGTCTTTGTGTCTCTTTCGCAGGATCCTCTGGCTCTGACAGTGGATGCCATGTCTCTAAACTGGAGGGATCTGGGGTTCCTTTACCTGTTTCCTCCGTTCCCAATGCTAGCCAGAGTGCTGCGCAAACTGGCCTTGGATGGTGCGTCGGCAATTCTGGTGGCCCCAAGGTGGCCAAGGCGAGTTTGGTTCGCAGACCTTGTAAGACTGGCAGAGGATCAGTTCGCCCTGCCTCTGCTGCCGGACCTGCTCACCCAGGGTCGTCTACGCTATCCCAATTTACCATCGCTGGCTTTGACGGCATGGCTGCTGAAACCGCCATCTTGAAGGAAGAAGGTCTTTCTGACGCGGTGGTTCAGACTCTTATCTGTGCCAGGAAGCGCTCTTCCTCTTCTATTTACTACAGGACTTGGAGGGCCTATATTGATTGGTGTGAAAGTAGGTCTTTCTCTTGTCGAGAGTTCTCCATTCCTAGAATTTTAGAGTTTCTCCAACATGGTCTAGATCTGGGGCTCCAGCTTAGTACATTGAAAGGGCAGGTTTCTGCCCTGGCGGTGTTCTTCCAAAGGTCTTTTGCACTTCATCCCTTAGTCAAGACCTTTTTCCAAGGTGTTACACATGTTCGGCCTCCTAGGAAGCCTTTTGTTCCAGTTTGGGATTTGAACCTGGTTCTTTCTGCTCTCCAGGGCCCTCCGTTTGAGCCCTTGAATGAGATAGCTTTGTCTTCTCTTACGCAAAAGGTGGCCTTTTTGGTGGCTATCACTTCGGTTAGGCGTGTTTCTGAGTTGGCAGCTTTATCCATTACAGCTCCGTACTTCGAGAAACATCAGGACAAGGTTGTCTTTCGTTTCAAGCAGGATTTTCTTCCTAAAGTGGTCTCGGAGTTTCATCTGAATCAAGACATTGTTTTGCCCTCTCTATGCCCAAATCCCAGCGACGACAAGGAAAGGGCATTGCATTCCTTGGATGTAGTTCGTGTTGTGGAACATTATCTGGAGGTTACGTCTTCCTTTCTTAAGACTGATGCTTTCTTTTGTGGTGCCCTGCGGGCCTAGGAAAGGTTTGGCTCCTGCCAAATCTTCCATTAGTAAATGGATTCGTCAGGCCATCATTGGGGCCTATTCTGCCAAGGGGAGGAGTCCCCCTTTTCGTGTTACTGCTCATTCTACTCGTGCAGTTGGTGCGTCCTGGGCTTTTCAGCACCAGGCTTCTGTTGAGCAAGTTTGTAAGGCCGCTACCTGGTCTTCTGTTCACACCTTTTCCAAGTTTTACAAGGTTGATGTTCGGGCATCAGCGGATGCTGTTTTTGGCCGCAAAGTTTTGCAAGCTGTTGTGGTTTAAGGTTGTGCATTGTTGCCTAGTTTTGGATCCCCGCCCTTGTTATGGACACTGCTGTTGGATGTCCCACATGTTATGGATTCTTGAAGCGGGGTGTGTGACATACTAAGAATAATACCATTTTGTGAATACTCACCTTGTAAAATGGGTATTATGAGTATGTCACACACCCCGCTTCAACCCGCCCTTTTGTATTCAGGATCCTCTTTATTGCGAACTTTGCGTGGTTGTTGTTTATATTTGCCTCTTCCTGGTCCCTTACCTTACTGCTTCTGTATACTGGGTAGTGAGTGGGAGGTCCCAGGTATTTATGGATCAGGGAGGGGCTTTCTTTTGCTATCATCTCTGCAGGAACGCCCTCTTCAGGACGATATTACCCACATGTTATGGATTCTTGAAGCGGGGTGTGTGACATACTCATAATACCCATTTTACAAGGTGAGTATTCACAAAATGGTATTTTTGCGCTCTACGGTTCAGAGATTTTTTTTCTGGTGGTGTTCGGTCTTCCAAAATAATCTAAGGGAGTGAAATATACGCGTAACGAAGGACACAGACATAACCGTATGTGCTCGATGCTACACGGGAAAGCGCTTTCTGCCGCTCCGCCCAGTGACACTTTATTCTTATATCGAAGTAAAAAAAAACATAGATGTCATCTATTGGACATCATCATATAAGTACAAATCTACTGGCTCAATGATTGGTCATCACAGCCACAGATCATTTTCTTAAGAAGGTTAGTAACGCCTGGGGGAGCCGGACATAATATGGTGTTGTCCAGCTTCTCAGCGCCATCTTGTTCACAGTAATGTGTTAATAGCAGCGCGCTTCATTAACTTTATTGCTCTAATTCAGTACAAGCAAAGGGAAGAATCAGCGCAGACATAAGTGGCTTACTGAGGGTTTTTCACCATTATTAGCCACTAAAGCATACAATGCAAAGATAGGAATCTATTTTAATGGAGAGGGAATGTGTATATATATATATATTATATTATATTATATTATATTATATTATATTATATTATTTCTTTTTAATTGATTCTGACCTCCATCCATCACAGTATTTTTAAGCTATTCCTGACTCTTTTAAGCTATTTTAAGCTATTTCCTGACTCTAATTGTGTTTAATTCCTATTTCTAGGACGCAAAGAGATTTGGATCTGTGGTGATGGCTTTTTAGTCTCAAGCAAACGTCTAGCCGTAAAGGGCCAAGACGGCAAGAACCTGGGAATTCCGGAATCCGTTTGCCGCATCAGCTGGTTACGCAAACCTTACAAGCAGTGGTCTGAGCTGTGTTCAAAACTGCAAGAGGTGGCCAGCAACACGGCTAAACCGGATGTACTATTTGTTTACTTGGGCAGCCACGAGCTGGCGCAAACAGACTCCGAGCCCCTGAAAATCTCCACCCTAACGGCCCTTTATACGATTGTTGAGGGCTTCCCAGAAACATCGATTGTTCTGTCGACGTTGCTGCCTAGAAAAGATTGGCAGGGCACTGCTCAGGACCAACGCCGAAAGGTCTTGAACGCCGCGCTCTGCCAATTCGCAGAAAAGAATCGCTTTCAGATTCTGAAGCACGAAGATCTGGAGCCTGCGCTCATTGAGCGGTTTGACGAAGAAGGCGATGTCTGTATTGATGAGGCGGGATTACAGATGTTTAATAAGAGCCTGAGGAACGCCTTGCTAAAGGAGTTAAGGGTAAGCAAAGGCCATCGCATTAGAGGAATGGGAGACAGTTTTCTCCAAGCCTGAATTGGGGTGGCATTGGAAAGTAAATGCACTCTGTTAAACAAAATTGTAGGTGGGTGCACTTACCCCATAGGAGCAGCGCCGAAGCCAGCATCCGGGTTTGCGGGCCGTCAGGGAAGCGGTGACGTCACCAGGAAAAACTGTTTTTTCCTGAATCGGGATGCCCTGCCGGAGAGGAACATTTCCTAGGAGAGTGAAAATACCAGGGGAATGTTGCTTTTTAAAGTGGACCAAAACCCATCAGGGATGGTTCTGCAATCTTTAAGACTCCAGGGCCACCTGATTTACCTCGCTTTGGGCCATCTGCTCTGTGAAACCCCCCAGGTCGCCCATTAAAACTCACCTTCTCTCCGATTGAGGCGCATGCATGAGCAGCGGCCATCTGCTATACCTTTATCAGGGCCCACGCCAGGCATTTGTGGATGTCCGGCGCGCGCATGCAGCCTGTTAGAGAGCAGTGGGGATGCGGCCGCCAGCACGCTCGGCTGGATCGATTTTATGTCAGCGCAGCCGAGCATGATGATTGGACGAGAGGCCACACATGCACTGTAGGACCGCTGTAGGAGACAGGTAAATTGTAGTTGGCGATTTGGGGGTTTCACACAGTGGGGTGCCCCGAGGGGCAAGGTACATATCCTGGGGTAGTCAAAATACAGGGTTTTGGTGCACTTTAAATCCAACCAAAACGTATGCTACTTCCAGGGGCTTAGATTGAAATAAAGGGAGTTGTTGTCAGCTCTACCTGAGAAAATCAACAGCGGTAACCTCATTCAATGTTGGCAGTGGCTCCGAGTGCTCACCTCGTGTTCAATAAAGTCCAGGGAAAGTAAGGCCAGCCAGCATTAGAAGTAGTAAAATATCCAATTTTATTCCCACAAGGTTAAAAAGCCATCAAAGCTTACTCATGAGTAAGGACCTACCGTCCGAAACGTGTTGACACGGGGACTTGCTTCTATATGCCTTTTACACCGCTTGGATTACTTTGAAGGCTTTGAAGGCTTGTGGGAATAAAATTGGATATATTCCAAGTATACAGCACGTCCTGTTCCAGAATATTCCTTACACATGTGTAATACATCCACAAGATGGCGCTGGACTGCAGAAAACTTGTGGCTTCTCCCGGCCCTATATAAGTCAGGGACCTCCCATAAATTCCTTAGTTCTTATCTGCAGTCTGGGCTGCGAAGATAGAAAATGGCTTTCTATGTATGCGCAGGTGAGCGGGGCTTATCTGCCTGCGGCCCTGCAGGACTATTCCCACCCGTTCCGGTCCATACCAATGCCTCCCAGCCTCGGCTGACAAGGTTCGGGTGAAGGTAGGTCAGTAAGCACCAGGTAGGTGCTGAGGAGCACTGCTCCTACCGCAGTCCCTGGTGATTTGTACTTTTATTTTGTCACTTTTTACGCCGTGCGCTTGTACAGCGCTCCGCGGATGGCGGCGACATTTACTTCAGAGCTGCGGGGCCGCTATTGGCTGACCGGGTCACGTGGGGCGCGATTCGCGCTCTCCGGGGTGGGGCGGGCTCCGTGGATGACTATTTTGACGTCACGGCCCGCCCCTCGAGGTCTCTGCGGGCGCCATTCTACCCTGTCTTGTAGCTGCGTGTACTGCTGGCTCCCTGCGGTCCGTGAGTAACCCCTGCGGGGTGTTTTTTCTGGCTATGTTCGCTAATATATTTTCTTATGGCGATGCTTTGTCTTTCAGGTGGGTTAAAACTTAGCAACTGTGGTTTCTCCCGGCCCTCTCCCCTCGCTATCTCCCACTTCCCTAGCGGGTCCTTGGGGCATCCCGGGTGGCTCTTTAGCGTTAACCCCTACTGGCCTGTTGTGCCACTCAAATCACCATATGGAGGCTTCTGGGGATAATGTGCTTGGGGTTCCTTCGGCACAAGCCCGGCTATGTGTTGCGTGTGGGGTATCCCCTATAAGTGATGTCAGGGTGTATGTACCCTGCGCCCAGCAGGTGCTTGCGCTGCAGTCTGGGTTGTCTGTTTCTGGGCCTGGTGCTGCTCCCCCTCTGGCTTCGCCTACCCCCCCACGCTTACATCTGACCCCCAGCGAGGGGCATACTAGCGGGGAGTCTCAACCTGATTTGGCTGCACGGGTGGCCAGCATTGAGAAACATATTGTTGGGTCTGCCCCGCGTAAGGCTTCTGCTAAGAAGCGGCATTTGTCACCCGCTGTTTCCCTCTTCCCTGTTGAGGCTGAGGAATTTTTTTGACATTGCTGGTTATTCCCCCCTTGAGGAGGGGGAATTATTCTCTGATTCAGAATCATCTGAGGAACGGCCTAAGGTTTATGGTGGTACTGGGTCTCCCTTTGGAGAAGACCCATGGTCTTCAGATGACACTGACAGGCTTTTGTCTCACATGCAGCAGCAGGGTGAGCTTTTCCATACGGTTAGACCACGCTTGGAGTTCCTGGAGCAGACTCACTTTAATAATCTGGTTCTCAAAGAATGGGAACAGCCTAGTAAGCTCCCCAGGGTGCCCAAGAGTTGGGACAAGAGGTATTACTTTCCTGCTGATGTAATTAAGCGTTGGTCATGCCCTCCCGAGGTGGACGCGCCCGTTCTGGGGCTGTCAAATACATCTGTCATGCATTCTCCTGACACTACTACCCTGCGGGATGGTGAGGACCAGCGCATGGACCAGCTGGCTTGTTATGCTTTTGCCTGTGTTGGGACTGCGCTGCGCCCGGTTTGTGCCTCTGCTATTACAGCTATTGCTATTAAAGGGCTGCTTAAACCGGACCTTCAGCGTAATTTAATGAAAAGCCCAAACTCTTAAACGGTTCCCCAGCATCTAAAATTAATATATTTTACGTTTTTAGTCACTAACTTATTCTTTCCCCCACTGGGCTGCAACTCTGTTCAGGAATTTAGGATACGGGCGCCGCCATCTTGACTCAGAAGCATCACACTTACTGAGGAGGGGAGAGTGGGATAAGGTACAGGGGGGCGGGTTATAGCTGTGCTTTGCTCAGACAGAGCAGAGCTGGGGTCAGGTAAAGGTCAGCAGTCCCAGAATGCAGAGCAGCACAGTCTGGAGGCACTTCCTGTTTGCAGGCTGCCTGATAAGATGGCGGCTTCCATAAGCCGCCATCTTGGATGTTTAAAGGCTCATACCATGCAGTAGATGCAGGTAGGATGATTTTTAATGTGAGCAATCTGTATGTACAGGGTGTGGGAAACATATAAGATAGACTCTTATTCAGAGTGAAGGTCCGATTTAAGAGTCTCCTAGATGGGGCCTCTGATGACGTGGGAGGAGAAGAGTATAGATCTCTCCTGCTTTGCTATGAATTTGTTGCATATGTTCTATCTGCCATGGATGATGCCATTAGAATGTGTGGGAGGACATCTGCCCTTTTGGTGGCTATACGCTGCTCTGTTTGGCTGCGTCAGTGGGTAGCTGATAATGCTGCTAAGAAGGCTCGCACTGGCGTTCCCTTTAAGGGTCTGCGTCTCTTTGGTGAACGCCTGGACTTGTTTGCCAGGGGCAGCAGGTTACCTCAACGTAGGAGGCTGTCCCGGTCCTTTCGGGGGACGGGTGCCTTTCTCCCTTCCGTGGTTCAAGAACTGGTCGAGGAATCTCCTTTGCTGGGGCTCGTGGAGACCATTGGAGCAGGGGCAGAGGATGTGGCCGCCCCGGACCCGCCTGGGGTCCCAAGCCAAAGTCCTTCCCCAAACCCCCTCAGGCATAAAGGGGCGCCCTCACCCATCCGGGTGGGGGGGACGGCTTCAGCTCTTTGCTCACGTCTGGAGGCTTCATGTCTCAGCCCGGTGGATTCAGGAGGTAGTGTCCTCCGGTTACAAGATAGTTTGCAGCCTGGCTACCCCCAAGATTCATCAAATCCCGGATGGCTCAAAACCCTTTGTCAGCACAGGGTCTGTGCCTTGCTGTTCAAAACCTTCTGGAGTTGGGTCATCTGCCCGGGGCCTTTCAGGGAAAGGGGCAGAGGCTTCTATTCCAATCTTTTCACTGTCCCCAAAAAGGATGGGGCCCTCAGGCCCATCCTGGGTTTAAAACGTCTCAACAAGTTTGTCAGATTCAAGCATTTTCGCATGGAAACCCTGCGCTCTGCTCTGCGCCCAGGCGACTTCATGACCTCTGTAGACATCAAGGACGCTTACCTTCATGTACCAATCTTCCCAGGTCATCAGATTCCTCAGGTTCGCTCTGGAGGATCAGCACTACCAATTTGTGGCCTTGCCTTTCGGTCTCACCTCGGCTCCCAGGGTATTCACCAAGGTGCTGGCGGGCGTAATGGCTCTGCTGAGATCTCAGGGCATTCGCATCCTTCCTTACTTGGACGACATTCTCATCATGGCTCAGTCCTTCCAGCAGGCCTAGCTGGTGGTGTCCACATTGGAGTCCTTCGGCTTGGTGATCAACCACCCCCAAGTCTTTCCTGTCTCTGTCACTGGTGAGGTCCTTTCTGGGCATGACTCTGAATACATCTCGGGTCAAGGTTCTTCTCCCTCAGCAGAAGGTGGAGAGTCTTCAAGCCCAAGCCAGGTTTCTTCTGTCTTGCCCTCATCCCTTCATCCGGCAAGGGATGCAGCTGGTGGGCTTGATGGTGTCTTGCTTCGAGGCAGTTCCATACGCAGAGTTTCACATGAGACCTCTTCAACTTCACCTCTTGTCGGTATGGGGTCGGGATCCTGTGTCCCTGGATCAGGTGTTTGTTCTGTCCCTTCTGGCCAGGCGGTCTCTTTCGTGGTGGCTGGACTCAAGGAACCTGTTGATGGACAGATCCTTTCTGGCCCCTTGCTGGGAGACAGTCACCACAGATGCCAGTCTGACAGGTTGGGGGGGGGCTTCTGGAAACCCTTGAAGTTCTGGGGTCAGTGGGGCCCTCAGGAGGCCCATACCCCTATCAACATTCTGGAACTGAGGGTGATGAGACTGGTTCTCGCCCAGTTGACTCCACACCTGGGGGGTCGGGCGGTTTAGATCTGCTCGGACAACCAGACAATCATCAAGGAAGGACCCGGAGCAATAGGGCCCTCAAGGAAGTGTTCCTTGCATCTCGGCAGTGTACATCCCAGGGGTGGAAAATCTGGATGCGGACTCCCTAAGCAGGGGGACTTCTCATCTGGGAGAATGGTCCCTCAGCAGCAGAGTGTTTCGCTCTCTGTGCCACAGCTGGGGTCAGCCGGATGTGGATCTGTTTGCGTCCCGTCACAATCGCAAGCTTCAAGCCTTTGTCTCTCTGTCCCAGGACCCTCTGGCCTTGGCCATGGATGCACTAGCAATGTCTTGGAAGAGCTTTCGGCCCCCTTATGTGTTCCCTCCGTTTCCTCTGCTGGGCAGGGTTCTGCGCAAGATAGCCCAGGAAGGGGTGCTAACCATTCTGGTGGCCCCCTGTTGGCCAAGAAGAGTGTGGTTTGCAGACATCGTGCAGTTGGCAGTAGATCAATACGCCCTGCCCAAGGATCCAGAGCTGCTCTCTCGGGGGCAGCTACGCCATCCCAATTTACAAACGCTGGCTTTAACGGCCTGGCTGCTGAAACCTCCATCTTGATGGAAAAGGGGCTGCCTGCCTCTGTTGTTAAAGTGGACCAACACCCAGGATTTTGACTATCCTGGGTTTTGGTCCACTTCGGTGGGGATCCCCGCTCCCACGTGACCGCTCCAGCCAATCGCAGCGCGCGTCCAAGGCCGCGTGGCCGCGCATAGCAGCTCAGCGGCTCTGAGCGCTGGAGGCCGCGTCTCGCGCTTCCCTCTAACAGGGAGCACGCCTGCGCCGGCTATTCACAAACGACCGGCGCGGGTGCGCGCCCTGCTAGAGGGAAGCGCAGAACGCGGCCGCGGCTCGCGCATGCGCCGATGGAATGGGGCTGAGGTAAGGTTTGTGGGCCTCCTGGGGGGATGTCCCGCGGGGATCTTATAGATTCCCGGGCCGATCCCCCCGGGTGTTGGTCCACTTTAATACCATGATCAGGGCTAGGAAGAAGTCCTCGTCCTCCATCTACTATAGGGTATGGCATGCTTGTATTGAATGGTGTGAGTCTAAGTCGTTTCCCTGTCAGGTGTTTTCTGTCCATAGGATTCTGGAGTTTCTGCAACATGGTTTGGATTTGGGTCTTCAACTTAGTACCCTTAAAGGTCATGTTTCTGCCTTGGCCATTTTCTTCCAAAGATCTTTTGCCAACCATTGTCTGGTTAAGATCTTATTCTTAGTATACAGTACGTCCTGCTCCAAATCTAATACAGTTGGGATATACTCCGCCAGATGGCGCTGGACTGCAGAGACATCGAAAATAGGCTTATATAGGGCCGGGAAGAGCCACAAGTTGTTTTCTGCATTCCAGCGCCATCTTGTGTATGTATTTCCCATGTGTAAGGAATATTCCGGAACAGGACGTGCTGTATACTTATAATACCAATTCTACAGGTGAGTAATCGCAGAATTGTATTTTTACTACTTCTAATGCTGACTGGCCTTACTTTCAGCCTGGACATTTAGTCTCATTAAATTTTTCCCACATCCAGTTCTTCCTAATGGGTGTGGGGGCCCACAATTCTTACCTTAACCTCGATCCCCCATGCAAAATTTAGCACCGCTTCCTGATTGGACGAGAGGCCACACGTGCTGTAGGACCAGAGACAGGTAAATTGTACTGGGCGATTTGGGAGTTTCAGACAGAGGGGTGCCCCAGGGGCAAGGTCCAAAACCTGGGATAGTCATAATACAGGGTTTTGGTGCACTTTAAATCCAACCAAAACTCATGCTACTCCCTGCGGCATGCCAGCATGGACGTTTAGTCTCATTAAAGCTGCCCCACTCCCATTTCTTCCTAATGGGGGCCTAGAATTCTAACCTTAACCTCGGCCCCCCTTGTAAAATTCAGCACTGCTTCCTGATTGGACGAGAGGCCACACATGCGCTGTAAGACCAGAGACAGGTGAATTGTACTGGGTGATTTGGGGGTTTCACACAGAAGGGGTGCCCCGGGGGCAAGGTCCAAATCCTGGGATAGTCAAAATACAGGGTTTTGGTGCACTTTAAATCCAACCAAAACGTATGCTACTCCCTGGGGCATGCCAATCTTGACATTTAATTGCATTAAAGACTGGAGCCGAGTCTTAGATGATTTTATGTCGGTGCAGCCAAGCGTGCTTATTGGATGAGAGGCCGCACATGTGCTGTAGGACCAGAGACCAGTAAATTTTACTGGGCGATTTGGGGGGTTTCACACAGAGGGGTGCCCCAGGGGCAAGGTCCAAATTCTGGGATAGTCAAAATACAGGGTTTTGGTGCCCTTTATATCCAACCAAAACTTATGCTACAACCTTGGGCATGCCAGCTTGGACTGGAGTTGAGTTTTAGATGATTTTATGTCGGCGCAGCCAAGTATGCTGATCGGACAAGAGGCCGCACATGCGCCTTATGAACCGGAGGCAGGTGAATTGTACTGGGCAATTTCGGGGTTTCACACAGCGGGGTGCCCCAGGGGCAAGGTCCAAAACCCAGGATACTCCAAATAGGGCTGGGGGGGGGGGGGTTCACACAGAGGGGCATCACGATTTTGGATGTTAAAACTGGTTTAATGGTTGGCCAGTGGAGAGGCCCAGAAATCTGTTCAGAAAAGATTTCCAGACCCCTTCGCTGCCCATCCATTAAGATCAGAGTGGGGGGGGGGGCATGCCACGAGAAGCAGTGGGATTAGATTTTGCACAGCGGTATGAACCGATGACAGCTGTCGTGCTGCGGCACTGGGTTTTGGTCTGTTTTAAGGCTATGGCTTTAACTTTGTAACTTTTTTTTTTTTTTTTTTTTTTTTCCTCTAGAACCCCAGGAAGGTGCCTGAGAAGTAAGTGTATTTTAAATATTTCCCATGTTATTTAGCAATTAGTTAAGTTTGTTTCTGAAACCAGTAGATTTTCTTTGAAACTTTAAGTGCGCTCTACAAAGCTGACCTTTTTTTTTTTTTTTTTTTTTTTTTGTCCTACTTAGCGGTCCAGGGCAGCAGAGACCCCCCGTAACCTCTCCAGTAGCTGGAAAGAAAGTGGAGCCTGTATCACGTAAGTTCTTAATCTTAATGGAAAAGGTCTGTAAATGGGGAAAGCCAAGGTTGGTAAAGCGGACCAAAACCTGCTGAACTTGTGAAATACATTTGGCCAAAGCCCCTGCCGATTATTCCCTTCTTCGGATGTAATGGAAATATGGATATTTTCCTTTTTTGAATCTTTTTTTTTTTTTTTTTTTTTTTTTTTTTGCTGTCCTCTCTGTAAGGTGGCAGATGATCAGTCATTTGCATAGGTGTGGCAGTTACATCATTGCCGCACACAACAATGGCAATGAATGGAGGAGGCGGAGCTTTACAGCTAAAACAGACGCCATTATCTGGGATTAGAGTAAAGCGGGAGCAATAAAAATCGGCGTAAAATGCTCTTCATGGGGGGAACAATTCAGGGGATCCTAGTTACAAATGTGGGTTTTGGTCCTGTCAAAGGGTCACCCAGTGCTCTGCCATCATCTTCTGCTGAGGCAGGAAGGTGTGTGGGGGGGGGGGGGGGTTACAGAGAAAATAACCCCTTACCACAGCCGCGGTCCAGTACTGATCTCCTGGCACTCAGAGTCCCGGGCACCACCATCTTGGAGGAAAGAACAGCATGGCATCCCCTGGCTCCATGCGTGGTCTACTTTTTTCTAACTCC
The DNA here is from genome assembly GCA_027917425.1 of Gastrophryne carolinensis. Taxonomy (NCBI): domain Eukaryota; kingdom Metazoa; phylum Chordata; class Amphibia; order Anura; family Microhylidae; genus Gastrophryne; species Gastrophryne carolinensis. The sequence goes on along the minus strand of CM051240.1, from coordinate 13,316,603 downwards.
TGTTGTAGTGAATTTTAGAAACAAGATGGAGGGTTCATGCATCTACAGGCCACCTGCAAACAGGAAGTGCTGCTGGGCTTCCTGTTACTGTGCATTGTCAGTTATGTCAGTTGAATCCAGGCAGCAGCATGGCTGAGAACTACAAAATGGCCGCTACCTTTCTTTTCCAACTGTGCCAGGCTGTTGGTCCGGTTTAAAGCGGACCAAAACCCACTCAACTAGTGAAATACTTTTGGCCAAAACCCTTGCTGATACCCCCTTCTTAGGGTGTAGAACTAGAAATGGATATTTTTACTTTTCAAATTGCCCTGGAACACTTTAATTTTTGCTGCCCTCTCTGAAAGGTGACAGGTGTCATTGCATTGGTGTGATAATGACATCATTGCCATACATAACAGTGGCAATGAACGGAGAAGGCGGAGCTTTACAGCTAAAACAGGCGCCATTATCTGGGATTAGAGTGAAGCTGGAGCAGTGACAATTGGCCAAAGGTCCTCTTCATAGGGGGAGCAATTCAGGAGATGCTAGTTAAAAACTTGGGGTTGGGTCTTTGCCCAGTATTTTATTACAACACGAACTGGAGGCAGTCGGCCATATTGGCTGCTCGACTTCCCCCTCCCTGGTTTTGGTCTATCAGCCTCCCTAGCTGGTGCCCAGGCTGAGTGTAGGATCCCATACCACTTTTTTTTAATTTTTATGTGTTTTGTTTAGTTTTTTTTTTTTTTTTTTTTTTTTAAGCATGGAGTCCCTGCTCCAATTGTTTTTGAAACTTAAAGTGGACCAAAACCGGTCCTGTCGTCTTCGAGTGTTTTTGTTTCTTAGCATTGTTTCTTTTCATTTTTTTTTCTTGCAGATTTTGCCCAGCCGCATCCTGCCATGGTTATACAGCCATCACACCCCACAGCAGGTAAAACTAACTTCACAGCTTCTTGCTGCTGTGCTAATGACGTCACCTGTGGATTAGAGATGGTCAAAGTTCGGATTCCCAATCCCAAACACGGGCTTCAACCAGAAATCCGTGTTCGAGTTCGGCAAAGTTCGGGTTCCCAATCCCAAACACGGGGCTTCAGCCAGATATCCGTGTTCGAGTTCGGCAAAGTTCGGGTTCCCAATCCCAAACACGGGGCTTCAGCCAGATATCCGTGTTCGAGTTCGGCAAAGTTCGGGTTCCCAATCCCAAACACGGGGCTTCAGCCAGATATCCGTGTTCAAGTTGGGCAAAGTTCGGGTTCCCAATCCCAAACACGGGCTTCAGCCAGATATCCGTGTTCGAGTTCGGCAAAGTTCGGGTTCCCAATTCCAAACACGGGCTTCAGCCAGAAATCCGTGTTCGATTTTGGCAACTGAGCCCATCAACTGCTTTACCTAAAGATTGCAGCTGAAGCAACTGGAACTCGCCGCGGCCCTGATCCTTTTCATCTGTGGCAGCAGCGTTTCGTTTAAATTTGGCTCTAGCCGGGGCTACAAAAAGATGGCCGCCGGCTCCCATGAGTGAGGACGCTTCTAGTGCCAGCACTGCAACTGGCAAGAGAAGTGTCCTCACTCATGGAAGTCGGGTGAGGTCCTTTTGTAGCTCTGGCTGGGGCCAAATTCAGCCTGGGAATCTATAAGATCCAAAATCTGGAAAACTTAGTGTACCAAAACCCAGGATTTTGAACGATCAGGGATGCCCCACTATGTGAAACCCCCAGGTCGCCTGATCGCACTCGCGCTTCCTTGGTACTACGGCACATGCGCAGCCTCTCGTCCAGTTGGCTCACGTCAGCTAGTCTAAGGCTAGCTGATCCCTCAAGTTACGCCTCTGACTCCTCGAGCCACCAATGGGGTCATGTTTTGTGTCATCCCCACATAGTTGCCCTTATAGCATGATGCACTTATTACTTCACCCAGGGGCGTAGCTGGGTGGGGGGGGGGGGTTGGCAGGCATGCCCCAGGTGCAGTGGGTTAGGGGGGCGCCATTTCGAATCTTTGAAAGCCTAGCTACGCCTCTGCCTTCACCTGTGCAAATCAGGCCTGTTGGTGGCTCTTGAGGCGAGGGTTGTGACCTGACCTGGCCTGTTGGCTCACGAGGAGAGGGTTGTGGAACACTAGAGAATATGCTTTGGCCAGTATTAGCCACTAGGGGCCCTGGAAGGTAAAAGCCATGACTCACAATGACCTGGCCCGTTGGTTGCTCTTCTTAAAGTGGACCAACACCCGATGCTGATCGGCCCGGAAATCTATAAGCTTCCCGGGCCTGCGGGGCACCCCGAACGGGGGTGCCCCGCTGTGTGAAACCCCCCAGAAAGCCCCGAAATCCCTACCTGCTCCTCGATCCAGCGGCGCATGCGCGAGTCGCCGCTCGCGCATCCCTCTAGCAGGGCGTGCAGCCACGCCAGCCGTTTGCGCATGGCCGGCGTGGGCGACGCACGGGAGGTGGCGGTGGGCGCGCTCGGCTGTCCGTCGACGGACCTCGCTTGTCCGTCGGCGGGGATTGGCTGCAGCGGTCACGTGGGAGCGGGGGCAGGTGAGTTTTTGGGGCTTTCTGGGGGGTTTCACACAGCGGGGCACCCCCGATCGGGGTGACCCACCGAAGTGGACCAAAACCCAGGATAGTCAAAATCCTGGGTGTTGGTCCACTTTAAGGAGAGGGTTGTGGAACACTAGAGAATATGCTTGGCCACTAGGGGCACTGTAAAGTAAAAGCCATGACTCTCACAATGACCTGACCTGTTGGTTGCTCTTGAGGAGAGGGTTGTGGAACACTAGAGAATATGCCTTGGCAATTATTAGCCGCTAGGGGCACTGTAAAGTATAAACCATGGCTCTCACAATGACCTGGCCTGTTGGTGGCTCATGAGAAGAGGGTTGTGAAACACTAGAGAATATTCCAGTATTAGCCACTAGGGGCACTGGAAGGTAAAAGCCATGACTCACAATGACCTGGCCTGTTGGTTGCTCTTGAGGAGAGAGTTGTGGAACACTAGAGAATATGCTTGGCCACTAGGGGCACTGTAAAGTAAAAGCCATGACTCTCACAATGACCTGACCTGTTGGTTGCTCTTGAGGAGAGGGTTGTGGAACACTAGAGAATATGCTTGGCCACTAGGGGCACTGTAAAGTAAGCCATGACTCTCACAATGACCTGGCCTGTTGGTTGCTCTTGAGGAGAGGGTTGTGGAACACTAGAGAATATGCTTGGCCACTAGGGGCACTGTAAAGTAAAAGCCATGACTCTCAAAATGACCTGACCTGTTGATTGCTCTTGAGGAGAGGGTTGTGGAACACTAGAGAATATGCTTGGCCACTAGGGGCACTGTAAAGTAAGCCATGACTCTCACAATGACCTGGCCTGTTGGTTGCTCTTGAGGAGAGAGTTGTGGAACACTAGAGAATATGCTTGGCCACTAGGGGCACTGTAAAGTAAAAGCCATGACTCTCACAATGACCTGACCTGTTGGTTGCTCTTGAGGAGAGGGTTGTGGAACACTAGAGAATATGCTATGGCCAGTATTAGCCACTGGGGGCACTGTAAAGTAAAAGCCATGACTCTCACAATGATTCAGCCTTTTGGTGGCCCATGCGGAGAGAGTTGGAGAACACTGAAGGTAGAGTATGCAATATTTAGGCTGGGTTCTCACCGGGATGTTTCTGAGGCACTCGGGGTTCCCTATGGAAATGGTGGTCCTCATCAGCAACATTTTTCCCAAGTCCTCAATCAGCATGACCTCCTATCCTGAAGGATACCTAAAAAAAAAAAAAAAATTCTGATACTGGTAAGTGTAACAGGTGGTCATGATGGATGACTTGGAAAAACCACTATTAGAACCCTCTCCATGTGGTCATGCTGAAGGATTCCTGAAAAATCACTTGCAATTGCCACTCAATGGAGTTGAATCAATGTTGCGGCCGCCCTTAAACTCTCTTCTGTTGGGCACCTCGTAAGCGCCACTTCGCGAGATTGCCTTGCAATGGCCCGATGACCTAAATAGATCGCTTGCCATCTATGAAAATCTCCCTGCGCCGACGACTGGTACTAATTAAACGTCTCTACTTTCAGAACCTAAATGTATTTGGATCGCCGGAAACGCCTACATTTATAGGGCCTATGGGCACGCGGGGAAATGCAAGTACGGGACCAGCCTGGGCTTCAAACACTTGAACTGGCATTGCCTCTGGCTCGGTCGGGCCACGCGCTGGCACAGGTTGGTGCCCGAACTGCTTAAGTCGGTCGACACTCGCGGAACTCCGAGCGCCATTTTCATCCACCTGGGCACGGAGGACCTGGAACTCGTCGGCTGCGAGTCCCTCATCAACGACATGACGGCTTGCTTGGGGCGCCTCGTCCAGCTCTACCCATTCGCCAGGATCCTATTGTCGCCGTTGCTCCCGAAAAAGGAATGGCTCGGAAACCCCCTGGAGGCAGGCCGCAAGAAGTTCAACGCCTACCTGAAGAACTACGCGGCGATGCATCGGTTCCAGGTGGCGTCGCACGATAAACTCGAGCAGCAGCTTTTATTCCGCTTCCTCCGAGGGGGAGTGACAAGTCTCGACAGCTTCTTGACGGTCGCCGAGAACGACCAGTTTATCGGTGACATAAGGCAGCTCCTGCTTAAGGCCATGTTTATGGTATAAAATTGTGTATATTTTGTTTTTTTTGTCTTTTTTATCAAGTCTCTTTGTTGTGGTTTCTTAAAGCGGAGCAGCATCTGTTCTTTGGGTGTTGGTCCCGCTGAAAGCGCTATAAAACAAGCTTGGGGGGGGGGGGTTAGAAGTCGCATTAACATGTAATTTAGCGCAATATGCTTGTATATTTGCTACAGAGCTAATGTAAACAAACTCGTGCATTGTATAAAATTGCTACATCTCTCCCCTGGGAGGCGCAGAGGAAATGAGTTGTGTCTTAAACCTAAGTTTGCATCTTTTTGTAGACCATTTATACCTAGATGCAAGGCGTAACTGGAAAGCTCTAACTATAAAGTGATTTAGAGCTATAAAGACTTAAACCGGACCAACACCCGATTTTCAGTTGACGGGTGTTGGTCCCTCAAACAGAGAATAAGAACAAGCTCGGAGGGAGGGCATTGAGAATGCTGAAGACCCCCAGAACATAACACCCTAGAATGCCCGAAATCCTTACATTCGCTTCGATTGGCCGGCGGGGCATTCCGGTGGCCGGTGCCGAAGATGCGACCATGGACCACGTGGCGGCCAATCCGGGGACTCCTTTTCTGGATCTGGCTTAAACCGGACCTTCAGCATGATTTAAGGAAAAGCCCAAACCTTTAAAAAATTGCCCAGCATCTAAAATTAATACATTTTAAGTTTTTAGTCCCTTATTATACATCCCCCACCGGGCTGCAACTCTGTTCGGGACTCTAGGATATGGGCGCTGCCATCTTGACTCAGAAGCATCACATACTGAGGAGAGGGGTGAAAAGTGCAGGGGGTGGGGTTACAGCTGTGCTTTGCACAGACAGAGCAGAGCTGGGGTCAGGGAAAGGACAGCAATCCCAGAATGCTGAGCGACATGATCAGAAGACACTTCCTGTTTACAGGATGCCTGATGCATGTGGGCAATCTGTATGTACAGGGTGTGGGAAACATACAAGATAGGCTCTTATTCAGGGTGAGGGTCTGGATTAATGTGAGCAATCTGTATGTACAGGGGGGAAACATACAAGATAGGCTCTTATTCAGGGTGAGGGTCCAGATTAATGTGGACAATCTGTATGTACGGGGGGGGGGGGGGGGGGGGACTTATAAGAGAGGCTCTTATTCAGGTTCAAGGTCCAGATTAATGTGGGCAATATGTATGCACAGGGTGTGGGAAACATATAAGATAGGCTCTTATTCAGGCTGAAGGTCCGCGTTAACCCTAAGTTTACCTGCAGACCTGGAGTCTGCTTCTTTTTGTAGATCATTTATACCTAGATGCAAGGTGTTAACTGGAAAGCGCTGTCTGACTATAAAGAGATTTAAACTGGACCAACACCCGTTTTTCCTTTGACGGGTGTTGGTCCCTCAAACAGAGAATAAGAACAAGCTCAGCAGAGAATCCAGAATGCTGGAGCCCCCCAGAACATAACCCCCTAGAATGCCCGATATCCTTAACTTCGCTTCGTTTGTAGCGACTGTGAACAGCCTACAAATGGAGCCCCACGATTGGTTGGCGTCACTCACATGGGCGGGGCGTTCTGAGGACACAACCCCAACTAACCGGACCGCTCGGGGGCCAATCTCTGCGCTCCATTTCCGACGCAGGCTTTAAGATAAGGTAAGGATTGCAGGGGTTCTGGGGAGATAATGTGTGTTGGGGCTCCAACGTTTCGTATGCGCCTCCCAAGCTTGTTTTATAGCGCTAGCAGCAGGACCAACACCTGCAAAAAAACAGGTGTTGGTCCGCTTTAAGTTTCTAAGGCTTACTTTGACTAAAGGTCATTGTGTTTGGGGGGCCATGCCGAGGTGGCGCTAGAATTTATACGTTAACTGTCCCTATTTTCAATCGAGCAGTATCAGTATAAGGAATTATACATACAAACATAAATAGACTGATATATATATATATATATATATTATACTATTGACATGAAGCACTCAGTCAAACTCTTAAAAATAATGAAGAAAAAAAAGTTTCATGGGTTCCCCCGATACAGTGAAACCAGCCGGGGCTCAAGCTATAGGGTCTGGTAGACCGAGGCGTGTAGGCCGAGTGGTCGGCCTGAAACCGGACCGTCAGCATCATTCAATAAAAAGCCCAAACCCTTAAACTATTCCCCAGCATCTAAAATTAATATATTTTAAGTTTTTTGTCACTTATTCTTTCCCCTACTGGGCTGCAACTCTGTTCAGGACTCTAGGATACGGGCGCTGCCATCTTGCCTCAGAAGCATCACATACTGAGGAGAGGAGATGGGGTTATAGCTGTAGTTTGCACAGACAGTGCAGTGCTGGGGTCGGGAAAAGGGCAGCAATCCCAGAATGCAGAGCGGCACAGTCGGGAAAGTCACTTCCTGTTTGCAGACAGCCTGAGACTCCATGGACCGCCATCTTGGATGTTTAAAGGCTCAGAAAATGCACCAGTTATTTGTATAAGTATTAGAGCATTGGAGATGCAGAGTTGAAACAGCGGGTGTGGCAACAGCGATGTGATTATAGCACACTGTGTGGCTTTACATATATCCTAGTAAAAAAATAAGTGCATTGTTGTTCCTCCTTACTGCCAGTACATGGGGGGGTGAGAGATGTTGCAGGCTAAATGTGTCTCCAGTCTGCCAGCACATACTGTGACCATAGAGGAGGGCGGGTTTTCATAGCTGCAGAGTGAGGCAGCTAATCAGGATGTCTGGGCAGGGAGTAGAGGGTGTTTCCGTTCTTTGTCCACTGAAGGTTGATTGAAGTATCAGGTCAGCGGGGTGGAGACTGAAAGCTGAATGAAAAAGTGATTTACTCACTAAGTAGCCTGACATAGCAGGAAGGAGAGTGCTGGAGGGACTCAATGTAAAGTAAGCTACTCATATTAAATATACTGAATTTATTTTTTCTACTTACCTCGTTCCATTGCTGATCACTGCATCCCGCACGGATCACCACTGCTGCACTGACAGCCGGAAGTGATCAGCAGAGGCTGGGAGCATTGGATTGACCTACACTGATCACTACCGGCTACTGACAGCTCTCCTGCTACTGGAAGTGGCCTTTTATAGCCCTATAAAAGGCCCCTCCTTGTGGCTGCCGGTGACCTGACCGCCGTGCGGGGCAGAAAACGTGCAATCTCTGCAACGTTGAAGACTTTGGACTGGCACCGGAAGCTGCCGGGGGAAGAGGAGTGGACTTTCCCTTTTATGTTTGACCACCCTGCATGTGCCATGGAATTGCAGGAGAGGAGAGTTTCACTGAGATCCTGGGGGTTACACACAATGGGGGTATCCTGAATTGGGACACCCCCCCCAAAAAGGAAGACCACTTGCTCTAGAACCTTAAAAACTGTAGTCCAGTGGTTGCTCTTTAGCTCAGGCAGATGTGCAGAAGTGTTTGGAACCATGGCTAGAGTGAAAGGTCAATGAGTCCTTCACCTAAAGGATTTTGCTGATATGCAGTCAAGTCACATTATGGTGAGCACTAGAGAACAGCCAACATCCGTGTGTAGCAAGGTCAGTAGCTAGACTGCAGTGCATCCCAAAGCTGCTGGAGGGTGCGTGGGTGAGGGAATCCAGAGAGTAAACATAACGATCAAAGCATTTCCACAGACGCTCAATCGGGGGTCATTGAGGGAATCCAACACCTGTGGCCTCGAAGTCACTCTCTCACCGGGATCATGTGGTTTTGGTCCCTTGATATAGGTCGTCAAGGCCCTGACAGGCTGTGGGGCGCTTTAACTACCACCGGTAAACAAATCCCTGCTGGCCCCGTAGGAATGCCGCCAGTTCTGTTTGATAAATTCCCCCCCCCCCCGGTCTGTAAGCTAGATTATATTGGGCCGGAAGCCAGTCCCGGTAGTGTGTACTATAACAGCATACCCCCCAAAGTGTCCCTGATTTGGAGGGACTGACCCAATGTCCTCGTGCCCCTCGTTCTCATTTGTTCCTCTTTGAGGTGTAACCGGCAAATGAATCATTTATTGATGCAGATCTGCATAAGTGTTTCTATTATTTTAACTGTTACACCCTATCATCCCTCAATGAGGGGGTGTGGCCTAATTTAACATATGTCCCTCTTTCCCACCCTGAAAAGTTGCTAGGTATGTAACAGACACACAGAAGACTGAGTATGGGATCAAGATAATGGAGAAGCCCGAGATTAAATATATTTTTAATCTCTTTAAGAGCGCACTAGACAGAATACATACATACAATGGATAGATTTATATACATGGCAGAAGGGGAAATACAAGTGATTAGTTAAAATCAGAATGTATGTCAGTTACATTAAAGTGGACCAACACCCGTTGCCCGCTGGTTGGTGTTAGTCCGCATCTGGCTGCAATAAAACAGGCCCGCACATCACCCCCGGAACGCCCACAATTCTGAACTGTCTCTAAACCTTGGCCGGGAATACAGCCCCTTGATTGGTACCATCTGGTTTGGACGGGTTTTTAGCAAGCGCTGCCATTCTATGTGGCTGTCAGGAGACCCACATCTGTGTGCGCTATGATATCCAGAGTCCAAAAATGCAATACATTTATGGGTAAATAATGATGGGGTTTTCATGACGACATAACCTCGGGTGCCCAACTGTCTGGCTTACGTGTTTGAGGTAACTTCGGGAAAGGCTCACAGCAAGAGGTGTGTCCGGCCATAGAACTTCTGTCGCTATTCCCGACATGAGCAGGTCCTAATCCAGAAATAATATCTATATCTCTCTCACAGATGCCAATTGCCCAATCACGATACTCTTTCCCCACCTCAACTCGCTGATGTAGAAATGCATTTCTTCATTGTTCAATGTTTGACTGTGCCCAGTTCAACTGTGTTTTACACAGGGGCACAAGTGATACATTTAGGATGACATGGACGGGTCTATTTAGTGTATAAGGACACAGATCTAGGCCTAATGAGGATAATTAGAAGGCAGTAGACACTGTGAGGATCTCCTAGTTGGGCAGCATGCACAAGACGTCGCTGAGCAAGTGGGAAACTTGCCTCCCTCTTCCTGCATCTGTGTTCTTTACAGAGTGGGCTTTCCCCCACTCCCATTCGTCTTGTTCCTCCTCTTCTACTTCTTCTTCCTCTACTCCTTCTTCTTCCTCTTCTTCTTTTTTTTTTTTCCTCGTCCCTTTCTTTCACCAACCCTTATCCTAATGTCGAAGTGTGCGTCTCCCCCTAGTCTGTAACTGTCTTGCCTGCAGACGCTACGGGTGTTGAGCACCACGGGCCAAAGTTACATGGGCAGATGAATCGGAGGCACGTGCCGCGGTTGAACGAATTCTAAATATTAAAGTGGACCAAAACGGACATCTATAAGATTCCTGGGCCTATTGATTCTCTCCCCCTGGGCATCTAAAATCGGGATGCCGCGTTGTGTGAAGCCCCCTGGTCATCCATAAACTCGCCTTCTTTCCCAGTGCAATGGCGCATGTGCGAGCAGCAGCCGCATACCCACTATCCTTTTAGCAGCGTGCATGCCTGAGCCAGGCGTTTGTGGATGGCCAGCGTGGGCACACTCCCTGTTGAAGGGTAGCGGGGGATGCGGCCATCAGCGCGCTCGGATCTAGTCTCCTTAGACGCTGGCTTAGACGAGCGGACGGCAGTGGATCCGAACACTCTGATTGGACGAGTGACACAGTGGGGCATCCCCAATCAGGGTGCCCAGGGGGCAAGGACCAAAATCCAGGATAGCTAAAAACATGGGTTTTGGTCCACTTTAAGGTGTGAAGTAGTCAAAGATGATGGGATCGCTTAATGTGTACCAAACGCCCCTGACGCCCTAGCCAACTAGGTGCCCCACTGAGCACCTCCCAAATCGCCTTCAAGACCCCTTACCTCATTCCAGACATCGCCTACCACTGCATCCCGGCAGCTGTGCGCACTCCCAATCTGAGTGGCTGGAAGCACGCAATCCATAGGGGAGCTTGGGATGTGTGTGCGTGTCGCCGCTCCCTATGCTGAAGTGGCATTCGAAACCATGGCTTTATTCCGTGGATTAATATGCACAATCAAAAGCGGTGATTGAACAAGCGCTTGCACGCATGCCGTGAAAACGACGGAAAGGTGAGTAGAATGGGCTACCTGGGGGGGGGGGGGGGGAGTTCACACAGCGGGGCATCCCAAACCTGGGTGTCTCAGGGGGACGGACCAAAACCCTGAGATAGTGAAAATCCTGCCTGTTTGTCCACTTCAACCAATAACCTGAGAAATGATGCAGGAAGTTGTAAAATGTTGAAGCTTATCTGACGACACCCTGTCTGCTACTGTGCGATGTGTACAAAATGTGGTAATTGTGTATTTTGTTGTATAGGAAAGAAAATCAATAAACATAAAATCAACATAAACTGTGTTTTATTCTTATATAAAAGATCTGTGCAATCAAGAAGATAATGTGTCCAAACCTCTGCACATTGTTGATGAAACTCACTTAGAAGGGCATTGTAAGTTGTCTGTGTCCTCCTTACCAGCCCTGTTCCTGTGATTTCTCACACCATTGTTTATATTCCCCTGAATGTAACTCTGCCTACGTATGTATCTGGAAAACTATCTGAGAAAATGTCCATAAAAATGATGTGATCCGGAGTCTGAAGGGGCTTCACTTCTCTGCTGTTGACGCCACCTTGATGCTTGTGTGCTTTCTAAGCTCATACTCTTGTCTTTTATTTGTAACTTTTATTCTCAATAAACCTATAATTCACTTGGGAAGACGGTTCCTTGAAGTATTTCTGTGACGCACACAGTCTGCACGGTTTCAGGGAAAAAAAACTGCCATGGATGGCCTTTGGGGTGTGCAGTCGCACAGGGCACCAACCCAGCCTCTCTGTAAAGGGGGTGCAAGGAGCTCTCAACTGGACCATCACGTCTCTTTTCCAACATACCCCCATCTTTCTTCGTCTTTTTTTTTTTTTTTCTATCTCTATTACATCTTTCCTTCTGCTTGAATTATCCTTTTTCTTTAAAGTGGCCCGAAACCCAGGATAGTCAATAGTTTTGACTATCCTGGGTTCTGGTCCTTTCCCTGGGGGCACCCCGCTGTGTGAAACCCCCCAGGACGCCGCAGCCAACGCACCTTTTCCCGGTCCCACGGCGCGTTTAAGAGCAGCGGCTCTGACGGCCGTATACTCCGCCTCCCTCTAACCGAGAGCGTCACCGTGCCGCCCATTCACAAATGCCTGGTGCGGGCATGCACATTTTAATTTCATGATCCGTTCATCTTCCGCTCTTTACGTATCCCCCTTTTTCATGTTTACACATTCCCTCCTTCTGTCTTCATCTTTCAGTTATTCTAAGTGTCACATGTGTCTATGTCACACACCCCGCTTCAGGTTACTAAAACATTAAACATGGGTTATACTCACCGCTAGGTGGCACTGTTTGCAGAGAAGTCCAGAAAACAACAAGCCCCTCCCGGTCTATACATACCCGTTCTTCTCTGCAAGGTGGCGACAAGACAGAAGAAAGAAGTCTCCTGCTTGCAGGTAGCCGGGGTAACACCCTGCCCCCCCCCCCCCCCATGGTCTATTTCTGCCCGGTTTCTTTTGTTTTATTCCTGATTAATTGGTAGCCTCCCAGCTTAGGCTGGTGGCCGGGCAATGGTAGATGCCACTTAAAGTGCCTAGGAGATTAGCTCCTCCGCTCGTATTATGGGGCATAGCGGTATTCCGGCCGTGGTGATCTGGATGTGGGATGCCCCAGAGTTATGTAGGTCAGGTCCCCCTTTTGGCTTTTCCCTGTGGCCTTTATGTTTTATTATTTTTATTATGTGTGGGTGTTTGGTGCAGTACTGCAGACCTGTCGGCCCGCCTGGCTCTTGCTGATTGGGGGGGCTTCCTTAGCCCCCGGGACGGCTGCTTTCGGTGTTCGGGGGGGGGCGGGTCGGGCGGCGTTGTGCCACCGGCCCGCCGCCCTTCTCCGGAGGTCAGGTGCCATTCTCTGGCACCTGCCTCGCGGTCTGATCTCCAGGCGGTGGGCGGGTCCGCCTGGCTGTGGGGGCGCCGAGTGTCAGTCTCGGCGCCCGCTGGCGAGGTATGCGATGCGGCGGGTCCGGGCGGCATGCAGGCCGCCGGCCCGCCTGACGGCACTTGTGGGCGCCATTCTGTGGCGCCCGCTGTTGGCGCGGTTCCGGAGGGGTGGGCGGGGCCGCGTGCTGCGCGGCTCGCACCGTGTCTTGCGGCTTGGTGAGGGGCGGGGCCACAGCGTCTCCCGCTTCTGGCTGGGCCCGCCCTTCTTCTCCACGCTCTCCTCCGGGGCGCAGCCGACATTTCTGGTCTGAGACAGGTAGGCGGTTTTGTGCTTGTCCTTCCAGGGGTTACTCCTGGGCCGGGGGGGCAGCTCAGGTTTGGCCCCCTTCCTCGCCGATCGGGGGGGGGGGCATTCCCCTTATCCCGGCTCTGGGCCAGCTGACAGGGAGCTTCTGCTGCCTTGGGCCATACCAGCTTGTTAATAAATATATATATATTCCTTTATACCCCTCACATATATTTATATATATATATATATAATTGGTTTGATATGTCCTTTGCAGATTCTTATGTCTCTTCATTGTTATAGTTATCCAGGTGCTTATTGTGTACTTGGTTGACGGTTGTCTTTTTTCTTTTTCAGATCCCGGGATCCCATGCTGCAGGGCTCTCCCGGTCTTAGATACCTGGCTAGTTGGGGGGGCCATTGTTTGAATTGGGTTTTTTTGTGTCTAAATTCCAATTTTTTTGAGATTATCTATTTAGTCAGTACTGAAGGGGCATCCCGGGTCGCTTTAGGCGTAAATCCCTGGTTACTGCATATACCATAATTTCACCATATGGAGGCTACCAAAGATACCGGAAATGGCTCTTCGGGGCAGTCCAGGCTCTGTGGGGGGTGTGGGACTCCGCTCCCAGGGGATGATGTCATTATATGTATTCCATGTGCACGGCGGAACATTGAGCGCCAGTCCGGCACCCCGGTGCCCGGTACGTCCTCGGCCGCACCATCTCCCTCCCCTCCTCGCCTGTTCCGGACCCCGTGTGACGTTGTCGTTGGGGGTGATTCGCAGTCCGAGGTTTGCGCCCGATTGGCCAGCCTCGAGAAGATGTTTTCCGCTGTGGTCGCTCAGAAGGCTTCGGCTAAGCGGAGACACCTGTCTCCGCCTCCGCCGGACTCAGATGAGGAGGTTATTGAGGACCTGGATTGGCCAGATCGGCCCCTTGAAGAGGGCGAGCTCGTTGAGGAATTAGAGGATCCCGAGGGCCAGCAGTTGCTGGGTGCTGAGGGTGACCAGTCTGAAGGGCCCGTCCTGGATACGCCTTCCATTTTGGCCCAAATGTTTGAGGGTTTGGATTTGGATCCGCCTGAAGCTGCTCCTCGGCCTAAGGGTCAGCTTTTTGGGGTGTCCAAGCCGCGCTTGGAGTTTCCCAGTCAACAGCATTTTGAGGACGTTGTCCTTAAGCAATGGGAGCAACCTACGCGTCTCGTTGGGGTGCCGCCTAGCTGAGGAAGTATCCCTTTCCGGCGGACTTGGTGAAGCGTTGGTCTGTCCCTCCCGAGGTTGATGCTCCGGTTCTGGGACTATCTAACACGGCGGTTGTTCATTCTCCTGACACGACTTCTATCAAGGACGGCGAGGATCGCCGGATTGATCAGCTGGCCCGGCATGGGTTTGTCTGTGCGGGTTCAGTTCGGAGGCCTGTTTGTGCTTCGGCACTTTTGTTGATGGCGGTTAGGTCTATCGTCAGGGATTTATGTACGGACCTTAATCCTACTTGTGCTGAGTTTCTGGCTCTTAAGCGTTGTGATTCCTTTTTGTCTTTCATTCTGGCCACCCAGGATGATGCCATGTTGATGTCTGGCAGGGCTACGGCGCTGTTGGTTGCCATTCGCCGTTCAGTATGGTTGAGGCAGTGGACGGCTGACCTTAATTCCAAGAGATCGCTCACGGCTCTTCCCTTTCTGGGTCTGAGGCTTTTCGGTGAAAAGCTGGATTCTGTTGCTAAGGGAGGTAAGTTGCCTCAGCGCAAGAATTTTCGTCATTCCTTTCGGGGGGCGGCCCACTTCAATTCCTCCTTTCGGGGAGCCAGAGCTGGCAGGGGTGCGGGCTTCTCGGCTTCCAGGGGTGCTAGCTGGAACAGGTGAAGAGGCCGTGGCCGTCCCTTTCACGTTTGGGGCGCCAAACCCAAGCCAGCTGCCAAGCCCGCTCAGCAATGAGGGGGCGCCCTCACCCTTACGGGTGGGGGGACGGTTGCGACTCTTCTCCCGGGTATGGGACCAGGAGGTCTCGGACAGGTGGATCCGGGAGGTGGTGTCGGCCGGCTACAAGCTGGAGTTCGAGTCCCGCCCTCCTCCAAGGTTTTTCAGGTCCCATGTCCCTCCAGATCCCTCGGAGGTGGGGCGCGGGTATTATTCCAATCTCTTCATTGTTCCCAAAAAGGATGGGTTGTTCCGTCCCATCCTGGACTTGAAGTTTCTCAACCGGTTTATTCGTCCTCGGAAGTTTCGCATACCTTCACATTCAGATTTTTCCGGCCCATCCGAGGTTCCTTCGCTTGGTGGTGGAGGACCGGCATTTTCAGTTTGTAGCTCTCCCGTTCGGCCTCACCTCGGCTCCGAGAGTGTTCATCAAGGTGTTGGCGGGAGTTATGGCCTTGCTCAGAGTTCAGGGGATTCGGATTGTGCCCTACCTGGACGATCTTCTCATCATGGCGCCTTCCTTCAGTCAAGCGGAAGGGGACACCAACACGGTGGTGTCTATGCTGGAGAGGTTCGGCTGGGTGATCAATTATCCCAAGTCCTCTCTGGTTCTGGCCAGGGTGGTGACTTTTCTGGGAATGTCCTTGGACTCTTACCAGCACAGAGTTTTTCTCCCTCAGGCCAAGGTTCTTTTGATTCAGGAGTTGGCTCAGCTTCTTATTTCCAATCATCGCCCGTCCATCCGTCTAGGGATGAGACTGGTGGGGCTGATGGTAGCTTCGTTCGAGGCAGTTCCCTTCGCGCAATTTCACACGCGGACGCTTCAACTTCATCTGTTGGCATCTTGGGACCGGTGACCGGGATCGTTGGATCGGTCCTTCCGGATGTCCCCCCGGGTTCGGCAGTCACTACGGTGGTGGATGGTTTCGGACAATCTCTCGAAGGGCAGGTCATTTCTGACCCCGCTTTGGGAAATTGTCACCACGGACGCCAGTTTGTCAGGATGGGGGGGGGGGGTTTTGGAAGGATCTTCGGTTCCGGGGCCGGTGGGGTCCTCAGGAGGCTCACTTACCCATCAATGTTCTGGAGCTGAGAGCCATCAGGTTGGTTCTGTCTCACTTGACGCAGCATTTACAGGGCCTGCCGGTTCAGGTTCGATCGGACAATCGGACAGCGGTTGCTTACATCAATCACCAAGGAGGGACTCGCAGTCTGGGTGCCCACAGGGAGGTGTCTCTGATCCTGGTTTGGGCGGAGACTCATGTTCCTTGCATCTCGGCAGTGTACATTCCAGGAGTGGAAAACACGGAGGCGGACTCTCTGAGCCGGTGCTCGTCCCGCCGGGGGGAGTGGTCTCTCCATCCCCAGGTGTTTCGGTCGCTTTGTCTTCGGTGGGGGACGCCGGAGGTGGATCTGTTTGCCTCTCGTCACAATCACAAGCTTCCGACATTCGTGCCGCTATCCCAGGACCCTCTGGCTCTGGCGGCGGATGCCATGGCTCTGAGCTGGAGGGACCTGGGGTTTCTTTATCTGTTTCCTCCGATTCCCATGCTAGGCAGGGTGCTGCGAAAGTTGGTTCTGGAAGGAGTTCCCGCCATTCTCGTGGCTCCAAGGTGGCCAAGGCGGGTGTGGTTCGCAGACATCGTTCGTCTGGCGGTGGATCAGTTCGAGCTGCCTCTTCGGCCGGATCTTCTCACTCAGGGTCAGCTGTGTTACCCCAGTTTACCAACGCTGGCTTTGACGGCTTGGCTGCTGAAACCTCCATCTTAAAGGAGGAGGGCCTTTCGGATTCGGTCATTCGGACTCTTATCAGTGCCAGGAAGAGATCCTCCTCTTCCATCTATTATAGGGCTTGGAGATCTTATATTGATTGGTGTGAGGCTAGATCTTTGCCCTGCCGGGTCTTTTCTATCTCTAGGATTTTGGAATTTCTTCAATCTGGGCTGGACTCTGGTCTGCAGCTTAGTACTTTGAAGGGGCAGGTTTCTGCTTTGTCTATCTTTTTTCAGAGGTAATTTGCTCTCCATTCTTTGATCAAGACTCTTTTCCAGGGGGTTTCGCATCTGCGGCCTCCTAGGAAGCCTTTGCTCCTTGTTTGGGATTTGAATTTGGTTCTTTCTGCTCTTCAGGCTCCTCCTTTTGAGCCTTTGCAGGATATTGCTCTATCTATGTTGACTCAGAAGGTTGTCTTTTTGGTGGCCATCACTTCGGTTCGGCGTGTTTCGGAGTTGGCAGCCTTGTCTATTCAGGCTCCTTATTTTGAGAAACATCAGGACAAAGTGGTTTTTCGTTTCAAGCCAGACTTTCTCCCTAAAGTGGTCTCTGCTTTTCATCTGAATCAGGACATTGTTCTTCCCTCCTTGTGTCCTAGGCCTGGGAATGACAAGGAGAGGGCGTTGCATTGTTTGGATGTGGTACGTTGTGTCAAGTACTATTTGCGTATTACGTCTTCTTTTCGTGAGACTGATGCCTTTTTCGTGGTGTCCTGTGGGGCTAGGAAGGGCTTGGCTCTGGCTAAGTCTTCCATTAGTAAATGGATTCGTCAGGCGATTGTTGGAGCCTACTCTGCCAAGGGGAAGGATCCTCCTTTTCGTGTTACTGCTCATTCTACTCGTGCGGTTGGAGCGTCCTGGGCTTTTCAGCACCAGGCTTCTGTTGATCAAGTTTGTAAGGCTGCTACTTGGTCTTCGGTTCACACTTTTTCCAAGTTTTACAAGGTTGATGTGCGGGCCTCAGCGGATGCTGTTTTTGGCCGCAAGGTTCTGCAGTTCTTTATATGGTGAAGCTTTTTAGTTATAATTGAGGGTTACCGTTGTTTTTTTCCTGGTACCTTGTCTTATTGCTGTTTGAATTACTGGGGAATTGTTAGGAGGTACCAGGTATGTATAGACCGGGAGGGGCTTGTTGTTTTCTGGACTTCTCTGCAAACAGTGCCACCTAGCGGTGAGTATAACCCCTGTTTAATGATTTAGTAACCTGAAGCGGGGTGTGTGACGTACTTATAATACCCATTTTACAGGTGAGTAATCACAAAATGGTATTTTCCTTTCTTTATCATCTTTGTATAATACTTTCTAATTTTCTCTTTCCTTTCTTTTTTAGCTTTCTCTTTTTTTAGTTATCTTTCTCTTCTCACTTATGCCTTATTCATCTCTCATTTTCACTATATCCAATCCAGGTCGCCCCACAATAATGACATGTGGGGTATTCCGCCACAAGGTGGCGCAGTTTACTGCAAGATCCAAGTCTGTAGCTCCTCCCGGCCCCCTATAAAATGAGGTGTCTCAGTAGAATCCCCAGAGTTCATCTTGCAGTGCTGCTGCTAGGATCGTCTGGATACTCTCTCCTGGATACTGCAGCTGAGCGGGGCATTCTAATCCTGTCGGCCGCTGCACCCCTATTCCCACTGTTCCCGTGGACCCGTTTCTGCCTCCCAGCCTTGGCTGGCGGGACGGTGAAGGTAGGGTGAACGCCGGGGGTCAGGCGTTAAGAGAGCTAGGCTCTGGGCCGCAGAATCTCCCTAAAGGGTAGTCGGCCATAGGTGATGGTGAGCCTATTGGGGGGGGTGGGGGAGGAACCACTCTATGCCCTTGGGTTATTCCCGTCTGTTCTCACAAGCTTTATTATATAGTGTTTTGTGCATGCTTCTCACCTGCTGGTTTGTGCTTGGCTTTTTCTCTGACTGACATACCTACCTCCCTCATTCCCTCGGCTCCTTCTCCTCTCCCCTCCATCTTTGATGCGCTGTGAGGGGGGGGGGTGGGAGCGGCGCTGCTCAGCGGGGGCCTTTGTTCTGAGGCCTCGGTAATGTGTGTATGGGGCGCGCTGCACTCGACGTCTGTGGGGGTCCCTCCCTGGGCCTCCCTTCCTTTCTGCTTCTTCGGCTTCCTCTGTGCCATTTTCCATGGAGGAGGGCGCTCGTTTTCGCGCCTGCAGCGGGAGGGGGGGCTGCGCGATGATGCTTTTTGCGTCACGGCCACGTGGCCCGCCCCTCAAGGATCGCATGAGGCTGGCTGTTCGGCGCCATCTTCAAAGGCCTGATGCTGCCTGCTGTCCCCAGCGCGTCATCGCTGGTGGCTCCGTGAGTCCCCTCTCCTTACCTACTTATGCTTGCTGAATGTGTTGTGGGTTCTCATGCCTCTTGTCTGCTTGTGTCTTCTTGGTGGGCCCCTTGACAGTTATGGGTTGTGGTTCCTCCCGGTCTCTGACCCCCCCCCTCTCTCTACGTGTCCTCTCCCATTAAGAGGGATCACAAAAAGAGGGACTAAAGTGGGGATCTCTTAGGTTTTGGCAGTTAGAGCGTTCACTACGTTCACTATAATCACCATAATGGAGGCTTCTGGGGATAGTGAACTTGGGGCCCCTCCGGGTCGTGTGAAGCTCTGCCCCATGTGCGGACCAGCCCTCTGGGCGGATTCAGCACGGTTTGTGTCACTTGCGCCAGGAGCCTATTTTTGGAGCATGATAGGGCGGACGTATCTGCCCCTAGACCTCTGTTGCCTGCGGCCTCACCAGCACCCCCGCGACTGCATTCAGCCCTCAGCTAGAGGGAAGCCAGCAGGGGGTCCCAAGCCGACTTTGCATACCCGGTGGCCAGCCTTGAGAGACGGTTATCTTGCACGGCTCCTGGGAAGGCCACGAGTAAGAAGCGGCACTTTTTTGCTGATGATGATTATCTTTTTTTGGAGGCCTTGGTTCCATGGAGGAAGCTGAGTTGTTTAAGGATCCTTTTCCTCAGGGGATCATTCGGCTGGCTATGACAGTGAGCCTGGCGTCTCCTCGGGCGAGGATATGTGGCTTCTTGACGATATGGAGAAGTTGCTGACTTCTGTGTTTGAGACGTTGCATATTGTAAAAGCGGCTAAGAGGTAGCCGGGTGATTTATTCTGGGCTAAGACAGAGGCTTGTCTTCCCTGAGCAGGCCCATTTTCCCATTATGGTTTTCTAGGAATGGGAAAGGCCTAATAAATTACCATCGGTGCCTGAGGGACTGGACAGGCGGTATTCCTTCCCGGAGGAGCTGGTTCGCCTCTGGTTAATTCCCCCCGATGTGGATTCCCCCTTGTCGGGGTTATCCAACACTACGGTTATGCCATCACCCGATACTGCTTCCTTGCGCGATCCAGCTGACAGGCATATGGATCGACTGGCTTGTCATGCATTAACCTTGCTGATGCTTGTTTTCGCCCATGTGTACCGCGGCTATTGTCTTGTTAGCCATCAGGAAGAAGGTGAGACATTTTGTAGCTATTGCTAAGTCTTGCAAGCGGGCGGAGGAGTATAAAGACCTCGAAGATTTGCGTGGATTTTATTGCCTTTGTTGTCTCCGCTATGGACGATGATGTCTGGCTCTGCGCCAGGGTTTCGGCCCTGCTGTTGCGCTCCGTCGTTCTCTCTGGCTGCGGCAATGGTCGGCTGATGCTGCGGCCAAGAAGTCGCTCACTAGTATCTCCTTCGTTGAGCACAGGTTAATCTGGGAGCGTCTGGACCTTCCAGTTAAGGATGGGAGGCCCCCTCAGTGACTGACGCCTGCGCGGCTCTTTCAGCGTTCCTCTGTCTATCGCTCCCTTCGTGGAGGAAGAGGCGCTTTCTTTCAGGGGGCCGCAGAGATTCCTGGGGACGAGGTAGGTCCCGCAGATGGCTCAATCCCTCTTGGGGATCCAAGTCCAGGCCCCCCGCCAAGGCTCCTCAGGCTTGAGGAGGCGCCCTCACCCATCCGGCTGGGGAGACGGCTTCTGCTTTTTGCTTACGTCTGGAGACAGTGCGTCTCGGATCGGTGAATTCAGGAGGTGGTGTCCCCTGGTTACAAAAATACAATTGTGTGATTACTCACTGTAGAATAGATTTTACTGTGTACAGCACGGCCTGTTTCATTTCAATCATTACTTCTGGGTATTCCGCCACAAGGTGGCGCAGTTGACTGCAGAAGACTTGTGGCTCCTCCCGGCCCTATAAAAAGCCAGGAATCACCCATAGACCCCCAGTGTTGCAAAGCAGTTATGCAAGAAGCCGGGAGATAAACCTGAATAAAAAAAAATACACAGCCTCAAAAAGGCTAACTTTAAAACAAATCACCATAAAGAGGCAACCAAGGGCAACGATAACAAGGGAGGGATGAAACAGGCGGTGCTGTACACAGTAAAATCAATTCTACAGGTGAGTAATCACAGAACTGTATTTTTCCAAGTGTACAGCACGGCCTGTTTCATTTCAATCATTACTTCTGGGACATCCAATAGCAGTGTCTGTAAAGATAGGGTGGGATCCCCAATGAGTAACGGCAGGCAGTTCAGACCACCACCGCCTGAAGCACCCTGCGGCCAAAAACTGCATCAGCTGAGGCCCTAACATCAACCTTGTTAAACTTTGAAAAAGTATGAACAGAAGACCACATAGCGGCCTTACAAACTTTTTCAACAGAAGCCTGGTGCTGAAAGGCCCAAGAGGCACCAATAGCCCTAGTAGAGTGAGCAGTAACACGGAAGGGAGGTTCCTACCCTTTGACAGAATAAGCTCACACTACTGCCTGTCTAATCCACTTGCTGATAGTAGATTTGGCTGGAAGCAAGTCCTTCCTAGGTCCGGAAGGAAGAACAAAAAGAGAATCAGACTTCCTAAAGGGCTCAGGGACCAAATAATACTTGAGCACCCTGACCACATCCAGAGAATGAAGGTTCCGTTCCTTGGAATTAGCAGGGGCAGGACAATAGGAAGGTAAGACAATGTCCTCATTGAGATGAAAGGCAGATACAACCTTGGGCAAAAATTCAGAGTTAAGATGGAACACCACCTTATCCTGATGCCGCTCAAAATAAGGAGGTTTAATGGAAAGCGCCACCAGACTCGACGCACCAAAGTAATAGCGACCAAAAATGCCACCTTAAGAGTCATTATGGACAGCGCAGCATTGCACAAGGGCTCAAAAGGAGGACCCTGTAGAGCAGACAACACCAAGTTTAAGTCCCAAACCGGTAGCAGAGGCTTATGCGGCGGACGCACATGAGTAACTCCCTGGAAGAAGGTGTTAACAAGCCTGTGATTGGCAAAGGATCTTTGGAAAAAAATTGCCAGAGCTGAAACCTGTCCTTTGAGAGTACTAAGTTGAAGGCCCGAATCCAAACCATGCTGTAAAAACTCCATAATCCTGGGAATGGAAAATTCCTGACAGAGGGTCTCTTGACAGTGAGACAAATCTCGGAAGCTTGTGATTGTGACGGGACGCAAACAGGTCCACGTCCGGCTGACCCCAGCGGCGACACAGGGCGTGAAAGATCTTGCCCAGGGAGTCCGCCTCCTGATTCTCCACCCCTGGGATGTAAACTGCCGAAATGCATGGAACAGTCTCCTTCGCCCAAGACAATATCAGGGACACTTCCAGGAAGTCTCGCTTGCTCCGAGTCCCTTCCTGATGATTGATGTAGGCCACCACCGTCTGATTGTCCGAGCGGACCTGTACTGCACCACCCCGAAGGTGATGGGTCAACTGGGAGAGAACCAACCTGATCACCTGCAGCTCTAGGATATTGATGGGTGCGTGGGCCTTCTGGGGACCCCACCGACCCTGGAACTTCAGAGACTGCCAAACTCCCCCCCCCCCCTCCCCCCAGCCGGTCAGGCTGACATCCGTGGTGACAATCTCCCAACGCGGAGGCAGAAACGACCTGCCCACTAGAAGATTCCTCGAGTCCAGCCACCAGGAGAGGGACTGCCTGACCGGAGGGGACAGAGCAAACTCCTGATCCAGGGACTCCTGATTCCGATCCCAAACCGACAATAGCTGTAACTGAAGAGGTCTCGTGGAACTGAGCAAAGGGAACCGCCTCAAAGCAAGACACCATGAGGCCCACCAACTGCATCCCCTGCCGAATGGAGGGGTGAGGACACACCAGCAGGGCCCATGCCTGCGTCTGAATGCCCTCCACCTTCTGCTGAGGAAGAAAAACCTTGACCTGAGAAGTATCCAGCGTCATGCCCAGGAAGGACCTCGCCAAAGACGGAGATAGTGAAGACTTGGGATAGTTGATCACCCAGCCGAAGGTCTCGAGAGTGGACATCACCAACTGAGTATCCTTCTTGGCCTGATGAAGAGATTGAGCAGCAATCAATAGATCGTCCAGGTAAGGAAGGATGTGAATGTCCTGGCTTCTCAGTAGAGCCATGACACCCGCCAGCAACTTGGTGAAAACCCGAGGGGCCGAGATGATACCGAACAGCAAGGCCACAAACTGGTAGTGTAGATCTTCCCCAGAGCGAACCTCTGGTGATCTGAGAAGATCGGCACGTGAAGATAGGCATCCTTGATGTCCACCGTGGTCATGAAATCGCCCGGCCGAAGGGAACTCACTGCCGAACGTAGTGTCTCCCTGCGAAAGTGCTTGAACCTGATGAACTTGTTGAGGCCCTTTAAGTCCAGGATGGGCCTCAGGGAGCCATCCTTCTTGGGCACCGTGAACAGGTTGGAGTAGTACCGAAGTGTTAGCCAGCCCCAGGACCGGAGCGTCCACCTCAGGAGGGCACGACCAGCGTTTAACCAAATCAGCCGAGAAGGGATAATCTAAACCCTTGGGCACTGAGAGTAACTTATAGCACGTTCCCACTCCTTAAGTACCATATTTGAGAAATGGCCCTGCTCCGGGAACTCCAAGCGTTGCTTGTCGGGGCGGAAGAGCTCGCCCTGCTTCTTCTTGGCCGCCTTAGGGGGGGGCGATGTGTAATGTATCGAAAACAGCCGACAAGAGTCTATCGGTATCATCCGGGAGCCAAGTATCCTCACCAGAGGAGGACCCTAGGTCACTATAGTAACCGTCATCCCCAGAGGAGTCCGAGACATGGAAGAACTCCCCTTCCTCCGGGGAGTCACGGCCGCCATACATGTCAAGGCCCTCGTCCTCATCGGCAAAGAGGGACAACACGGCGTCTAGGTGCCGCTTCTTGCTAGAAGCCTTGCCTGTCACCGGTCGGGCCAGCTGCCGCTCAATGCTGGCCACTCGCAGCGCCAGATCAGCTTGGGACCCCCTGCTAGTTTCCCCCTCGCTGGGGGCTAAATGCAAGCGCGGAGGGGTAGGGGATGCCGTAGGAAGCGCAGGACTGGAAAGAGAAGCGCTCAGCCCAGCCTGATCTGCAATAATACTTTGGGCGCACGGCACACAGACCACGCCACCACCGTTCAAAGGGGATGCCCTGCACATGACACACAGGCGAGCTTGCCCCGAGGGGCCCCCAAGCTCGCTGTCCCCAGAAGCCTCCATATGGTGATTATTGGAGGCACAATAGGCCAACACAGGGTAATGGCTAATAGAAGCCACCCAGGATGCCTCCAAGGGATGCCCACAGACAAGAGAGCGGGAGAGGGAGGGGGGGGAGGGTATCGGACTGGGAGAAGCCACCAGCTGCTATCCCCCGAAAGACATAAGCATGAGAAGCCATAAGTATCCTGCATCACATGCCCAAACAGTAAACCCCCACAGAGAACTCACGGACCAATTGCAAGCAGGCGGACGACAAGATCGCCGGCGGCAACACAAGATGGTCCCCAGCAGCACACACGCACTGTTCGACACTGGCCAGCACAGCAGCAAAATGGCGCTGGTGTACGGAACCTCGAGGGGCGGGCCGCGGGAGGATGACGCTATATGCGTCATCCTGTGGCGCCGCCCCCCAACGAAAAGTGCGAAAGCGGCCCTCACCTCAGAAGAGGCGCCGAGCGCCACGGAAGGACGCCGCAGCACAGTTATGGTGCCTCCCGCTGCGGAGCGTAGTACGCCCGCAGCAGGGGCGCAAAAAAAGACTGAAACAGCACGCGCTGTCGCCCGACCAACACCTCCCCTCTGCCCCCCCGACAACGGCCACACCATGGAGAGGGGAAGGAGGGAGAGGCGAGAGGACAAGGCGGGAGGAAGGCTGCAGCATAACGGAGCAGGGTAGAATGGGGGGGGGGAGGGAAGGCGAGAGAAGTGCCACAGAGCCCAGAACAATAAAAAGGTGCCCCCAAGTAAAACACACTCACCCCATCACAATGACACAAGTCAGCAGGGACTCTCCCATCCCTCTGTAGGCTCACCAAAAGCCTATGGCTGGCTACCCTTCAGTGCATAGGGTCTGCGGCCTGGAGCAAATCTCACCGAGCACACGACCCAGGTGCTCCCCTACCATCACCCGATCCGTCAGCCGAGGCTGGGAGGCAAGAGGGTCCGGAAGCGGGTGGAAATAGGCTTGCAGGGCCGCAGGCTTGGTTGCCCCGCTCGCCTGCGAAACATAGAGAGCCACCTTCTGGTCTTCGCAGTATGACTGCAGAGAAAACACTGGGGGTCTATGGGTGATTCCTGGCTTTTATAGAGCCGGGAGGAGCCACAAGTCTTCTGCAGTCAACTGCGCCACCTTGTGGTGGAATACCCAGAAGTAATGATTAAAATGAAACAGGCCGTGCTGTACACTTGGAAAATAGAGTTGGCAGTCAGGCCGCCCCGAAGATTTCTTCTATCTCGCATGTCCCAGAATTCTGTGATGTCACAGGGCCTGAGAATGGCCATACAGCACCTCCTGCGGCTAGGTGTGATTTGCCCGGTTCCTCTTCAGAAGCAGAGTCAGGGGTTTTTACTCCAACCTGTTCACAGTTCCCAAAAAAGATGGGACGTTAAGACCTATCTTGGACCTGAAGGGTCTCAACAGGGTTGTAAAAGTCTGGCATTTCCGCATGGAAACCTTGCGGTCAGCGGTGAGTTCGCTTCGGCCCGGCAACTTTATGACCATGGTGGGCACCAGTGGTTTCTGAGATTTGCTCTGGAGGACCAGATTATCAATTTGTGGCTTTGCCATTTGGGATATCATCAGCCCCCCCAAGGAATCAGGGTGTTCGTGTGCTACCTTATCTGGACGATTTACTGATTGCGGCTCTGTCCATTCAGCAGGCCGAGAGCGACACGCTGACGGTGCTATCCACTCTCGAGGAGTTCAGTTGGGTTATCAACTATCCCAAGTCTTCGATCACTCCTTCAACGGTGAAGTCCTTCCTGGGCATTACGCTAGACACCTCTCAGGTCAAGGTGTTTCTGCCACAGCAGAAAGTGGTGGGACTTCAGACGCAGGTGCAAGCCTTACTGTCTTGTCAACGGCCCTCGATCCGTCTGGGGATGAAATTGGTGGGCCTGATGGTGTCCTGCTTCGAAGCAGTGCCTTTCGCTCAGTTCCACATGAGACCTCTCCAATTGAACCTACTGACCGGTTGGGATCGGATGCCGGAGTCGCTGGAACAGGAATTTTCTTTGTCCCCTTAGCCAGACAGTCCCTCTTGTGGTGACTGAACCCCAGGTACCTGTTGGTGGACAAGTCTTTTCTGACTCCCCGGTGGGAGATAGTTACCACGGATGCCAGTCTGACCGGCTGGGGAGGAGTCTGGCAGACGAAGAAGTTCCAGGGTCAGTGGGGTCCACAGGAGAACCGCTTGCCCATAAATCTCCTGTAACAGATAGCGATCCCGTTGGTGCTTCTTCAACTGACTCCCCAGCTAAGGGGCCTTGCTGTGCAGGTTCGCTCGGACAATCAGACGGTGGTCGCCTACATCAATCACCAGGGCGGGACTCGGAGCAAGCGAGCCCTCAAGGAGGTGACCCTGATCCTGACTTGGGCAGAAGAGAATTTTCCCTGGATCTCGGCGGTTTACATCCCCGGGGTAGAAAATCAGGAGGCAGACTACCTGAGCGGGGGGGGCCTCTCGTCTGGGGGAATGGTCTCTCAGCAACAAGATCTTTCTCACTCTGTGTCTCCGCTGGGGTCAGCTGGATGTGGACCTATTGCGTCCAGGCACATTCAGTAGCTCCCAAGGTTTGTCTCCCTGTCAAGAGATCCCCTGGCCTTTGCCACAGATGCTCTGGCAATTCCTTGGACGGAGTTCAGGCTGCTTTATACATTTCCTCCGTTTCGACTCCTGGGCCGAGTGCTGCGCAAGATAGCCCAGGAGGGGGTACCAACTATCCTGGTGGCTCCTCGCTGGCCGAGAAGGAGTTGGTTTGCGGACATAGTTCAGTTGTCGGTCGATCACTCAGGGGTCGCTCCGGCACCCCAATTTACAGATGCTGGCCTTGACGGCCTGGCTTTTGAAACCTCAATCCTGATGGAGAAGGGGCTGTCAGCCACGGTGGTGCAGACCATGATTCAGGCGCGAAAGAAGTCTTCTTCCATGTTTTACTGCTGAGTTTGGCATGCCTACGTTGTTTGGTGTGAATCCAAGAGTTTCCCTTGTCTTACCTTCTCTGTCTCTAGGATTTTGGAGTTTTTGCAACATGATTTGGACTTGGGTTTCCGGTTGAGCACCCTTAAGGGCCAGGTCTCGGCCTTGGCTTTTTTTTATCCAGAGATCTTTTGCCAATCAAAGATTGGCACCCATGTACATCCACCACATAAGCCTTTGTTACCGGTGTGGGACTTGTATTTGGTGCTTTCTGCTCTGCAGGGGCCTCCTTTTGAGCCATTGTGCGATGCTGCCTTACCTATATTGACCCTCAAGGTGGTCTTTTGGTAGCGATAACTTCTGTACGTCGCGTGTCGGAGTTGGCCGCACTTTGTATGAAGCCTCCCTATTTTGAGCTTAACATAGAAACATAGAAGGTTGACGGCAGAAGGAGACCATACGGTCCATCTAGTCTGCCCTTATGTGTATACTGTATGTACTCTTTATCTTAGGATAGATGTGTGCTTATCCCAGGCATGTTTAAATTCAGTGACTGTTGATTCAGCTTCATAAGGATAAGGTGTTTTTTTCGTTTTAAACCTGATTTTTTTTTACCTGAGGTCGTTTCTCTCTTCACCTTAAATAGGAAGTTTTCCTACCTTACTTGTGTCCAGCTTCGGCTAATTCCGAGGAACGGACACTCCATGCTCTGGACGTGGTCAGGGCTGTTAAGTATTACCTTCTGCGACGGAATCCTTCAGGAAGTCGGATTTGCTCTTT
Organism: Gastrophryne carolinensis; assembly: GCA_027917425.1. Classification (NCBI taxonomy): domain Eukaryota; kingdom Metazoa; phylum Chordata; class Amphibia; order Anura; family Microhylidae; genus Gastrophryne; species Gastrophryne carolinensis. Next base: position 13,288,868 of record CM051240.1, on the reverse strand, counting down.
GTCCTAACAGCTGGTGGCAATCCCTTCTTAGAACCCTCTAAGTCCACTCTTGGTAAATAGATCAGGCAGGCGGTGGTGCAAGCATATTCTGCCAAGGGGAAGGAACCCCTTTTCGGATCTCAGCTCATTCTACCAGAGCTATTGGTGCCTCTTGGGCTTTCAGCTCCAGGCATCGGTTGAACAAGTTTGTAAGGCCGCCACTTGGTCTTCAGTTCATACCTTTACCAAGTTTTACAAGGTTGATGTTCAGGCCTCAGCTGATTCTGTCCTTGGCCGTAAAGGTGCTTCCGGCGGTAGTGAAAATAACTACTTGCTGTTCCGCACTGGGGATCCCGCCCTTATGGACACTGCTTTTGGATGTCCCACATGTCATCACTTCTGGGACGACCTGGACTGGATATAGTGAAAAATACAATTCTGTGAAACTCACCTGTAGAATTGTTTTTGAATATTTCCAGTCCAGGTCGTCCCACCCCGCCCTTTGTTCATATCTCTTGCCTGTTATGGTGATTACCATTTTTATATTGGACCGTTGTCCTTAAGTTTTGTTGGAGAGAGTACATGCTGAAGCTATGTGATGTAACATGGTTTCTTGGCCTCCCGGCCTGTCTCTTTCTTACTGCTTTTTGACCACTGGGGATTCTACTGAGACACCATTTAGGGGGCCAGGAGGAGCTACAGACTTGGATCTTGCAGTGAACTACGCCACCTTGTGGTGGAATATCCCACATGTCATTATTGTGGGACGACCTAGACTGGATATATTCAAAAAAATTCTACAGGTGAGTTTCACAGAATTTTATTTTTTCTACATTCCTCCCATCTTGATCTCATTCCCTCATTTATTCACTATCTTTTCTTTTTCACCTTCTCTTCATATTACATTCCTTCTCTTCATATCACATTCCTCCTTCTCTCAATCTCCTTTGCATATTTCTTCTTCGTTCTCTCTTCTCCACCTTACTCCAGTCTTTTTCTGCGTTCCCTCTTTTTTTTCTTGCCCTATTTTTGTTTATGTTTCCTCTATTGCTGTCTTTCTAATTGACTGCCTGTGCCCGAGGGGTGGATGCCATCCTGAAATCTTGCACATGGCGATGCTTCCCGTAAGGCCGGCCTTGAAAAACGCAGCGCTTGGTCTGAAAGCCCATAACTATCCTTTTTGCAACTGTGATCAATGGACCAATGAAAACAAGTGATGCGAGCGACAGGCTATCACCACCGAGCCAGCTCTGGGCATGTGACTTGCTTCAAGTCCTATGTACGGCCGACATTGTGTGTAAGAATTGGTCATCATAATGAGTTTCAACTGTGCAGAAGATCTTTTTTTCTCTCCTATTGTACTTCAGGGCGTCACAATCAGTCACAATTGGGTTAACTCTTGACTGAAGGGAGTGGACTGCAAGACAAAGGTGTGGCTTCTCCCGGCTTTACTTCCACAAGCCAGTAATTGAAAAGCAGTAGAACCAGCCGCCCAGGAGGAATAAAGAATCCCTATATCATTGTTTTTTTTTACTCCGGGGAGTCAGTTACAAATGGGTTAACTCTCGACTGTAGGGCGTGGACTGCAAGACAAATGTGTGGCTCCTTCCGGCTGCACTTTCGCTATCCAGTAATTGAAAAGCAGTAGGAACAGCTGCCTGAGAGGAATTAAGCATCCCCATATCTTTGTTAAAGACAAAAAGGGAGACAAGATAAACTCATCACCACTAATGTTTATTTTTATGCTGATCAACTATTTGCATATATACAAATTCCCCTAAGACTAGGCATCCAAGAAATGGATATAATAGCTTAGCAGAGATGGTCTGATGCTCTGAAATAAAAATAGAAGAGTAAGCAATTCTACTGGTGAGAATCACAGACATTTTTTTTTTTAAAGATTAAAGGAAAACTTCCCTTTTGTTAGCTGTTTGGTCTGCTGCCATCATTTTCCTCTTCTGGGATGTAAAAGGTAGTGTGTTAGGATTGTGCCCCCAGACCTGTGATTTACTTATCAGCACACTGCTTCCATGTGTCTTATATTCCTGTGGATCTGTCTTGGTAAGGTAAGAGCTGCTCTCCTGCCTTTTAGTAAAGCTCCCAGTATCCTTTCTCTAATCCCAGAAGGCTTCCACTGTAACAGGTGAGCTCATTAGCAGCTTTGGCTAAACAAAGCGGCAGAAATTACCTCCCCAGCTGTGAATGTTGCCAGTAACCCTTTAGCTTCTGGATCAATAGATTGTGATTCCACCTATCTGAAGGCAGTGAAATAATGCAGATGGGTTTATACCTGTCATCTCTGCCTTGGCCAATCAGATGATAAGCAAGCCGGAGTGAGGATGTTTCTGAAAAGTAAACCTAAACAATACTTTGATGTAGGGTTGCCCCGCTGGACAGGGCTTCCTCTTAGGGATTCTGGCGCCTGGGTGGCAATAATGGTCTGATAGGAGAAACAAAAATATAGGGCACTTTACCAAGATGCAAAAATGATATGAAAACTTTTTTTCCCTGAAATTTCAACATAGGTTGCCAGACATCTTTGGCTGGTGGCAAAATTACCTGTAAGGGTGTCTCAATGGGAGGGATTCGGAGCCAGTTGAGAATTTTCACTCCTTTTTTTTAGGAGAGAAATTTGCCATTTACTTTCATTGTCTACCTTGGGACCGATTCAACACCATGTGAAAATCAGATTGTTGAATCAGCCCCAAGGCAGACAATGAAAGTGAATGGAAGTTTTCTCTTACCTTGTTCTGAATCAACCCCGTTGTAGCCAAGTGACCCCCAAAAATAATGCATCCTGGGCTTACCTGGGCAGGAGCCTGTGCCCCTGCACCTTGGTAGAGCCTACCCCACATTGTGGTCATGTGATACACCTCTTCCAATTCCTATGCAGGACATAAGAATTAATGCCCAGTAACAAGGACTGGTCACCATTTGGAGATCCGCCACAGGGGGAGTAAATGATGACCCTAAGCCTAGAGGTTCAAATAGGAAATAACAAGTTACAGTCAGGCCTGTTTAAGCCGTATATAACGCTGACACAAGCAGCCTGTGACTGTCCATAAAACAAACGTATATAAATTTTGACTAGCCTGGGTTTTGGTCTTTGCCCCCCCCCCAGGCACCTCGATGGGGGGTGTTCCTGCTGTGTGAACCCCCCCAGGTAGCCTGAACAAACTCGCCTCTTCCCGGTCCTACAGCGCATGCGCAGCTGCTCATCCAATCAGCGCACCTGGATCCGCTCCAGCCCCTTCGTCCAGGAGCTCGTCTAATGAAAGCAGATCCAAGCGTGCTGGTGGCCGCATCCACCGCTACCCTAATATCATTGGACCAAATTTTCCTCCTCTAGTTATAGAGAGATGACATTCCGAATGGTTCACCATTCCCATATCTCCCCGCATAAAGCTCACTTGATAGGCCTTCCTGACATCCGTAACTGCCCTAAATGCGGGACCCAGGAGGCTGATGTGATGGATGGAGGTCAGGATCAATAAAATGAATATATATGTGAGCATCCCCTCTCTCTCCATTTACACCACATGATTTGAGATTCCTATCTTTGCATTGTAAGCTTTAGTGGCTAATAAAGGTGAAATAAACCCTCAATAAGCCACTTATCTCTGTGCTGATTCTTTGCTTTTGTTTGTACTGAAATTAGAGCAATAAAGTTAATGAAGCACGCTGCTATTAACACATTACTAAGATGGCACTGGGAGCTGGACAACACCTTATTGTGTCCAGCCCCCCAGGCCTCACTAACATTCCTAGGAATATGATCTGTGGCTGTGATGACCAATCATTGAGCCAGTAATTAGATTTTTCCTTATATGTTGATGTCCAATAGATGATGTGTGCTTTTTTTTACTTTGATATAAAATAAAGTGTCACTGGGCAGAGCAAGCAGAAAGCTCTTCCCCCGTGTAGCTCAGAACATGCTGTCTGTCTGTGTCCTTCGTTATGCGTATATCTTCACTCCCTTAGATTATTTTGGAAGACTGAACGACACTAGAGAAATCAATGAACCGAGGAGAGCATAGAGGGGTCTGACCATGGTTCTTTATCACTGACAAGGTTCATTCATTATAGGAGTGTGCCTCAATACAAGGCTTCTGGAGGATGGTTGTGCAATACATGCAGAATGATGGACCCTTTAACCCAGAGAGGGCCCTGTTTGGAATTATTAGTTTGGACGTGAACCGGGTTTCAAAGAGGAGCAGAGAATTGTCCATAATAATTTTGGATAGATTTAATGCCGCCCTCTTTCTCCTTCTATTTCTTCTCTTCCTTTTGGAGTGGCCAGAGGCGTCTCTCTGTAAAGAGGTCAAACTTTTTTCGGTACCTGGGATAGCTTTAGAGCCTCCCGGAGGATCCTAAAACACAGCTGGAGCCAACATTGGGTAATAATAAGTGGTTCTTGCTGCGAGAGGTCACAGGTAAACATCCAATTCTATATGCTTATGTCTTTTGGAGGGGGCGGGGCTTATCTGTCTCCTCTTCATGTTATGCATATATTATTGGAGCAGGATTTCCATATGTGATGGCAGAAGGGTAGGGGGGCAAGGTTGAAGGTGTGATTTCAAGATGGTGTGGCACCTTGGGGGCAGAAAGCATTACAAGACACTCCAAATCCTCAGAGAAGGCAAGCGGTATGACCCAACATGTGCTACAGAAGGGACGTTGCAGAGAGGGGTTGAGCCTTATCCAAATTGATTGACCCAAAATGTGGTAACAACGTTGAGTCAAGATCAAGCTATTCTCCAGCATCTAAAATTAATATATTTTACGTTTTTAGTCACTTACTTTTTATAGTTTCCCTGGGCTGCTACTCTGTTCAGGACTCTAGGATACGGGCAAGGCCATCTTGCCTCAGAAGCCTCACATACTGAGGAGAGGGGGCAAAATTACAGGGAGGTTTAGCTGTGCTTTGCACAGACAGAGCAGAGCTAGGGTCAGGAAAAGGACAACAATCCCAGAATGCAGAGCTGCACAGTCAGAAGACATTACCTGTCTGTAGGCAGACTGAGGCTCCATGGGCCGCCATCTTGTATGTTATAAGGCTCATAACATTCACTAGGTGCAGGTAGGATGATTTTTAATTTGGGCAATCTGTATGTACAGGGGGAAACATACAAGATAGGCTCTTATTCAGGGTGAAGGTCCGGATTAATGTGGGCAATCTGTATGTATAGGGGGGAGGAAACATACAAGATAGGCTCATATTCAGGGTGAGGGTCCGAAATTAATGTGGGCAATCTGTATGTACGGGGGGGGGGGGGGGGTACAAGATAGGCTCTTATTCAGGCTGAAGGTCCAGATTAATGTGAGCAATCTGTATGTATAGGGGGGAGGAAACATACAAGATAGGCTCTTATTCAAGGTGAGGGTCCGGATTAATGTGGGCAATCTGTATGTACAGGGGGGGAAACATACAAGATAGACTATTATTCAGGGTGAAGGTCCAGATTAATGTGGGCAATCTGTATGTACAGGGGTGGAATACAAGATAGGCTCTTATTCAGGGTGAAGGTCCGGATTAATGTGAACAATCTGTATGTACAGGGGGGGAAACATATAAGAGGCTCTTATTCAGGGTGAGGGTCCGGTTTAACTCTATCAGAGCTACTTTTAGCAGTAAACCCTAAATTAAACAAATTAGAATTGACTCAAAAATAAAAAAAAAGCATCCAGCTCAGCTTTGGGTCCCAGATACCCAGCACATCGTCTATATATTACCTCCATAGTCTGAGCTGTGGCCAGGTGTAAGCATAAATAAACTGGGCCTCCCACCAACCTACGAAGAGGTAGGCCATGCTGGGGGCAGATTTTGCCCCTATGGCCACACCCTTCTTCTGCGGGTAGTACTGACTGGTGAACCAAAAATAATTATTAAGATCAGACACAAAATCTATTTGATTGTGGAGGTAATGGAGAATCTGTAGAGAGGAATAAATGGACTGCCGCTATATCTAGGTCATGAGGGATCACCGTATAGATCAGGGGTACTCAACCACTTCTTGTAAAGGTCCATTTCAGAAGAGTAGCTGGGCTTTCTGCCACCCGGGGCAAAGATTCGAAATGGCGTCCCCACCTATTCTCAAGCCCCCTGACCTGCTGCACCTGGGGCAAGTACCCCCCTAGCTACGCCCCTGGTCCATTTACAGGTATCCGGTGACAGGTGAATGCCCGGGTGGGGGTGGATAGTTGGAAATAAGCGAACTGGGGGGGGGGGGGTATAGATTCCACAGGCAAAACTAAAAATGGTTGCTTGCTCCCTTACCCCAAGAATTCTATTGGCCACTGGGAACTAACAAGAGCTTTTTTTTGGCCCCACAGAACTTACAGCTCTGGCCCGCAGCACGCTGCTTTTAACTCCCTTGTGCATTGTGTGCAGGGGTGGAATGGGGTCCAAAATGTGACTGGCAGTAAGGTCTGGTAATGGATGAATGGTAGAGTAAGGAAGAGGGATGGATAGACAGAACAGGAAGGGCAGGGAGGGATGGAGAGACCTGGCATTAGAAATGGATGGGGCAGAGCTGGGGGGATAGATGGCCAGAGCTGGAAGAAAGGGTAATGGATGGGCAAAACTGGGAGGACAGGAATGGATGGGGCAGAGCTGAGGGGATAGAAATTGATGGGGCAGAGCTGAGGGGATATGAATGGATGAGGCAGAGCTGAGGGGACAGGGATGGATGGGGCAAAACTGGAAGGACAGGAATGGATGGGGCAGAGCTGAGGGGATAGGAATGGATGAGGCAAAGCTGAGGGGATAGGAATGGATGGGGCAGAGCTGAGGGGACAGGGATGGATGAGGCAGAGCTGAGGGGACAGGGATGGATGGGGCAGAGCTGAGGGGACAGGGATGGATGGGGCAGAGCTGAGGGGACAGGGATGGATGGGGCAGAGCTGAGGGGACAGGGATGGATGGGGCAGAGCTGAGGGGACAGGGATGGATGAGGCAGAGCTGAGGGGACAGGGATGGATGGGGCAGAGCTGAGGGGATAGGAATGGATGGGGCAGAGCTGAGGGGACAGGGATGGATGGGGCAGAGCTGAGGGGATAGGAATGGATGGGGCAAAGCTGAGGGGATAGGAATGGATGGGGCAGAGCTGAGGGGATAGGAATGGATGAGGCAGAGCTGAGGGGACAGGGATGGATGGGGCAGAGCTGAGGGGATAGGAATGGATGGGGCAGAGCTGAGGGGATAGGAATAGATGAGGCAAAGCTGAGGGGATAGGAATGGATGGGGCAGAGCTGAGGGGATAGGAATGGATGGGGCAGAGCTGAGGGGATAGGAATGGATGAGGCAGAGCTGAGGGGACAGGGATGGATGGGGCAGAGCTGAGGGGATAGGAATGGATGGGGCAGAGCTGAGGGGATAGGAATAGATGAGGCAAAGCTGAGGGGATAGGAATGGATGGGGCAGAGCTGAGGGGATAGGAGTGGATGGGGCAGAGCTGAGGGAATAGGAATGGATGGGGCAGAGCTGATGGAATAGGAATGGATGGGGCAGAGCTGAGGGGACAGGGATGGATGGGGCAGAACTGAGGGGACAGGGATGGATGGGCTCTTATTCAGGGTGAGGGTCTGGATTAATGTGGGCAATCTGTATGTACATGGGGGAGGAAACATACAAGATAGGCTCATATTCAGGGTGAGGGTCTGGATTAATGTGGGCAACCTGTATGTACGGGGGGGGGGAATACAAGCTGGCGGCCGCATTCACCGCTACCCTCTAGCAGGGAGTGTGCCCGTGCCAGCCATTCACAAATCCCTGGGGCGGGCACGCGCCCTGCTTAAAGGATAGCTCATGCATGCGCTGTTGGACCGGGAATGAAGGCGAGTTTCCAGGTGACCTGGGGGGTTTCACACGGGGGGGGGGGGGGAATCCCAGTTCTTGATGCCCTGGGGGAAGGGAATCTAATAAGATTCCAGGGCCGTTGGGCTGTAGGTTTTGGTCCACTTTAAGTGTAAAAGCTTTTCAGCACCAGCTGCTTACGTTTCAGCACGGTGCTGTCCAAGGTGCTGAAATCTGCTGTAATTGAAGCAGGCCCCTCTACTCTGACATCATAAATGGATCTCTGCACTGACGCACCGCCCGCCTATAGTGAAAGTCACAGGCAGATGAAATGCGTCGGAGGGGGCAGCGGCTTGGGCCGAGTATAGGGTAGTCTAAGTAAGGGGTCTTCATAGTTTCAAATAGTTTGCCATTTCCCTTTAATGGTAGTATATGACACGTTTCGCCCATATTGGTCGTCCTCAGAGGGCGTAGGTGCAGGGGATCAAGATGTACAGTGCAGATCTGTGATATAAAAGGCGATGGTCAATATGATAATGTTTCATTACCATGGTAAGAATCTACGGGACACTGTAGCTTAAAGTGGACCAAAACCCAGGATTTTAACTATCCTGGGTTTTGGTCCTTGACTCAAGGGCACCCCAATTGGGGATGCCCTGCTGTGTGAAACCTCCCCCAGATTGCCTGATCTCTCTCACCTGTCCCCGGTCCTATGGTACATGCACAGCCTCTCGTCCAATCAGCACACTCGGATCCGCTCCCGCCCCTTCGTCCAAGAGCATGTCTAAAGCGAGAGGATCCGAGCACGCTGGCGGAAGCATCCGTGCCCGCGCCGGCCATTCACAAAGACAGGCGCCCTGCTAAAGGGATAGCGGGGATGCGGCCGATGTTCGCGCAATGCACTGATGAACTGGGAAAGAAGGTGAGTTTCTGGGCGACTTGGGGGGAGTTTGCCTTCCCTGGAGTCTTATAAGACTCCAGGGTGGGTTTTGGTCCACGTTAAAGTGGACCAACTCCCAGGGGTGATCGGCCCGGGAATCTATAAGATTCCCCGGCCAATCACCTCCCTCACCGCGGGACATCCGAGATCGGGATGTCTCGCGGGGTGAAACCCCCCCAAAAAACCTTACCTTACCGCCTCCCGTGCGCCCCTCTAGACGTGTGCGCACCCACGTCATTCACAAACGGCCGGCGCGGACGCGCGCCCTGTAAGAGTGACGTGCAGGAGGCGGACGCGCTGTCTTGTCCGTCGCTGTCACCCGCTTGTCCGTCGGCGTGGATTGGACTGCGCGGTCACGTGGGAGTGTGGTGAGGTGAGTTTTTGGGGTTTTCTTGGGGGTTTCACACAGCGGGGTGCCCCCCGAAGTGGACCAAAACCCAGGATAGTCAAAATCCTGGGTGTTGGTCCACTTTAAGGTCTTAACCAATATTGTTGTAGCAGGTGTATTGTTGAGATGGGTCGGGTGGTTAGGGGTGTCGCTGGCTTTGTAGTGCATTCAAGCGGAACAAACGTGACTTTCCCGGGATGTGTTCCATGCCTCCGTGCTGTGTGTAAGCCCCCAGGAGGCCAAAAAAAGAGCTCACCAGGCTCCAACGGGGCATGTGCGGGCTCTTTTCCAATGACAGGCACCTGCTGTGACAACGTTATTCTGCAGGTGGCGCTCATTTACCAGAATGGGGAGCATGTGCTGCCACATCCTCCTGCCCAGCCTATCTGCATGCGCATGACACCGGGGATGCAGCAACGTGCACTCGCCATTGTAAACAATGAGAGAAGCCTGCCGAATAATGTAGTCATAGCATGTGACTCTCATTGAACGAGAGCCCAGACATGGAGCCATTGGAGCTGGGAAAGGTGAGTTTTAATGGGCGCCGTGGGGAGGGGTTTCACACAGCAGGGCATCCTATTTCGGGGAAAAGACAGCCTTGAAATCTTTTAGATTCCAGGCCGGCTACTGCTAGGTTTTGTTCCGCTTTAAAGACATATGTGCTACAAAAAAGCACTACAGCACCAATAAAGACATATGTGATTAGCCAAACTTTGTGGGTAAAAGCGGAACAAAATCCATCAGTGGTCTTTTAGATTCCAGGGCCAGTCGCTGACTTTTTTCTAGAGTATCCCGAATCAGGATGACCTGGTGTGTGAAACCCCCGAGTTCACCCATAAAAACTCACCGCTCCACACTCCAATGGTGCATGCGTGGGTGCTCGTCCAATCAGAGCTGCCTGCTGTGACTACGTCATTCGGCAGACGGCTCTCATTGTTTTGAAGGGGCATCTCCTGCATCCCATGGCGTCGCTCCTGCCCCAGCCGTTCAGATAGGCTGGCACGGGAGCGTGCGCACAGCTGGGGAAGCGGGAGATGTGGCAGCAAGCAATGAGAACTCCCATTCCCATTCAAATGAAAGGGAGCTGCCTGCCGAATGATGTGGTCACAGCAGGCAGCGCTTGCTGAATGAGAGGCCGCTCATGCGCCTTTAGGGAGTTTTTATGGGCAAACAGGAGGGTCTCACACAGCGCGGGGCGCAGAACAAAACCCAGAAATGTCAAATTCCCAGGTTTTGTTCCTCTTTAAGGTGGATAAAGGGGAGATGCTGGTAGTAAAGTATAAAAAGTGTGAAACAGGGGTGGAAAATCCTCCATGGGAGTAGAAACCACCTGGTAGTCCGTAGAGTTAATTTTGGGGTATCGTGGATTGAAGGGCTGGTGGGTAGGTAAAGGATGGTAGGTGGATACTCAAGAAAAAAAGGGGGAGTGGCTACAAAGAAAATGTGATAATTAGTTAAAATAAGATAGGGTGGCTGATGTACTAAGACAGAGGCTGCGGTTGATGTACAGTCAGTATGGCGTGCAAGCTAGGTACATTCGAATCAGAGATGGCAGGTATGCTCGTCAACCTTGTGGTGCTGGTAGAGTGGTGGCGCGGGGGGTAGAGTGGTGGCATGGGGGGTAGAGTAGTGGCCCGGGGGGTTTAGCGTGGTAACATGGGGGAGTAGAGTGGTGGCATGGGGTAGAGTGGTGGCATGGGGAGTAGAGTGGTGGCATGGGGAGTAGAGTGGTGGCATGGGGAGTAGAGTGGTGGCATGGGGAGTAGCGTGGTGGCATGGGGAGTAGAGTGGTGGCATGGGGAGTAGAGTGGTGGCATGGAGAGTAGAGTGGTGGCATGGGGAGTAGAGTGGTGGCATGGGGAGTAGCGTGGTGGCATGGGGAGTAGAGTGGTGGCATGGAGAGTAGAGTGGTGGCATGGAGGGTAGAGTGGTGGCATGGGGAGTAGAGTGGTGGCATGGAGAGTAGAGTGGTGGCATGGAGGGTAGAGTGGTGGCATGGGGAGTAGCGTGGTGGCATGGGGAGTAGAGTGGTGGCATGGGGAGTAGAGTGGTGGCATGGAGAGTAGAGTGGTGGCATGGAGAGTAGAGTGGTGGCATGGAGGGTAGAGTGGTGGCATGGGGAGTAGAGTGGTGGCATGGGGAGTAGAGTGGTAGCATCGGGTAGAGTGGTGGCATGGGGAGTAGAGTGGTGGCATGGAGGGTAGAGTGGTGGCATGGGGAGTAGAGTGGCGGCATGGGGAGTAGAGTGGTGGCATGGGGAGTAGAGTGGTGGCATGGGGAGTAGAGTGGTGGCATGGAGAGTAGAGTGGTGGCATGGAGGGTAGAGTGGTGGCATGGGGAGTAGAGTGGTAGCATCGGGTAGAGTGGTGGCATGGGGAGTAGAGTGGTGGTATGGGGAGTAGAGTGGTGGCATGGGGAGTAGCGTGGTGGCATGGGGAGTAGCGTGGTGGCATGGGTAATAGTGTGGTGGCATGGGGAGTAGAGTGGTGGCATGGGGGGTAGAGTGATGACATGGGGAGTAAAGTGGTGGCATGGGGGGTAGAGTGGTGGCATGGGGGGTAGAGTGGTGGCATGGGGAGTAGAGTAATGGCATGGAGGTAGAGTGATGACATGGGGAGTAGAGTGGTGGCATGGGGGAGTAGAGTGGTGGCATGGGGAGTAGAGTGGTGACATGGGGAGTAGAGTGGTGGCATGGGGAGTAGAGTGGTGGCATGGGGGGTAGAGTGGTGGCATGGGGAGTAGAGTGGTGGCATGGGGGGTAGAGTGGTGGCATGGGGAGTAGAGTGGTGGCATGGGGAGTAGAGTGGTGGCATGGGGAGTAGAGTGGTGGCATGGGGAGTAGAGTGGTGGCATGGGGGAGTAGAGTGGTGGCATGGGGGAGTAGAGTGGTGGCATGGGGAGTAGAGTGGTGGCATGGGGGGTAGAGTGGTGGCATGGGGGGTAGAGTGGTGGCATGGGGAGTAGAGTGGTGGCATGGGGGGTAGAGTGGTGGCATGGGGAGTAGAGTGGTGGCATGGGGAGTAGAGTGGTGGCATGGGGGGTAGAGTGGTGGTATGGGGAGTAGAGTGGTGGCATGGGGAGTAGAGTGGTGGCATGGGGGAGTAGAGTGGTGGCATGGGGGAGTAGAGTGGTGGCATGGGGAGTAGAGTGGTGGCATGGGGGGTAGAGTGGTGGCATGGGGAGTAGAGTTGTGGCATGGGGAGTAGAGTGGTGGCATGGGGGGTAGAGTGGTGGCATGGGGGGGTGGAGTGGTGGCATGGGGGGTAGAGTGGTGGCATGAGGGGTAGAGTGGTGGCATGGGGGGTAGAGTGGTGGCATGGGGGGTAGAGTGGTGGCATGGGGAGTAGAGTGGTGGCATGGGGAGTAGAGTGGTGGCATGGGGGGTAGAGTGGTGGCATGGGGGGTAGAGTGGTGGCATGGGGGGTAGAGTGGTGGCATGGGGAGTAGAGTGGTGGCATGGGGGGTAGAGTGGCGGCATGGGGGTTAGAGTGGTGGCAGGGGGAGTAGAGTGGCGGCATGGGGGTTAGAGTGGTGGCAGGGGGAGTAGAGTGGCGGCATGGGGGTTAGAGTGGTGGGATTGGGAGTAGCGTGGTGGCAGGGGGAGGAGAGTGGTGGCATGGGGAGTAGCGTGGTGGCAGGAGGAGGAGAGTGGTGGCATGGGCATGGGAAGTAAGGTAGTGCGCCCATGCTGTGTACACCCCCGCTTGTCCCTTTATGGGGCCTGGTCAGCAGCATCAGGTTTCTGGTATGGAATTTGCAGATAAAAGTGCACTGGTTCCTGCCCCGGGGGGGGGGGGGGGGGGGGCATCCCGGGATGTCCTGCTGTATGAAGCCCCCTCAAATCGCCCATTGCGCTCCCCTTTCTGCCGTTCCCACGGCTCATGCGCGGGGGCGCTCATCATCAATCAGCGCTTTATGTGGTGCACAGTAAAGCTGCTGTTTTGGACTGCGCGCCGTTCCTCGGCTCCCCTGTGGCGTGCACGCTTCGGCCTAGCTGAATGGCTTGGTGTGGGAGCGCCCAGTGGCAGGGAAACCGGGGATGCGGCTGTCGGCGAACCCGGGGGGGGGGGGGGGCTTTCCTTGAGTCCAAGACGCAGACGCGGCGGCATCTTTACCCAGCTGTGTGCGGTCATGCCCGCCGAAATAGATCGTGTGTGCGGCTGGGGATTCCATTCAGCTTCTCCAGCCGTTCATTAATTTGCATAGATCATTGGACAAGAGCCGCTCCTGTGTTGTGGCCCCGAAGAAAGGGATTTGGGGGTGTGCGTGTACACATGGGCATGCACTTAGGGAGTGTGCATGTAGCGATAACCCTTATCGCCGGAGGGCTTCACCGCCCGAGACGTCCTTTTCCCAATCGTAAGAGGTGCTGCTGGAATTCCAGAGTCGTCCGTGAGGAAACAGGAACAGCCCTTACAAGGGCTAGTGAATTGTAATATAGCGTTTCCCCCAATAAGAGACAGAACTCAGTATTGAGGGTGAAGATGAAGTGTCTTTATTAGTGCTACTCTAGGCCTTATATACACAAGTCTCCATTGCATGACACACACACCGACCAATAGCAGCAGGGCACACAATCCCTCAACTCTGCCGGTGACGCAATCAGCAATACAATATGCCATTGTCTGTGACGTAATCAATCAATACAATGGCAGTCAGAACAATGAATAACGTAATCAATCAATACAATGGCAGTCAGAACAATGAATAACGTAATCAATCAATACAATGGCAGTCAGAACAATGAATAACATAATCAATCAATACACTGGCAGTCTGTAACATGCTTAAGAAAAGGAAAGTAATGAACCTGTGTAAAGTCCAAAGGGGCAGAGCGTCTGTCACAATGCCCCCTTTTTGTGGAACACCCGGCAGACCCGGATTGACCCTGTTCGGGTTAACGTGGGGCTGTCCGGACTCTTGTTATGGGCAGAGTTCTGTTTGCCGGGATAATCCATCTGCATTACCGTTTTGTCTACCGGGCCTGTATACACACACACACATACAGTTGTACTCACAGGGTGCTGGTCTTGTACACACACAGTTGTACTCACAGGGTGCTGGTCTTGTACACACACAGTTGTACTCACAGGGTGCTGGTCTTGTACACACACAGTTGTACTCACAGGGTGCTGGTCTTGTACACACACAGTTGTACTCACAGGGTGCTGGTCTTGTACACACACAGTTGTACTCACAGGGTGCTGGTCTTGTACACACACAGTTGTACTCACAGGGTGGCTGGTCTTGTATACACACAGTTGTACTCACAGGGTGCTGGTCTTGTCTTTTCCCCCCAATAAGAGACAGAACTCAGTATTGAGGGTGAAGATGATACACACACACACACATACAGTTGTACTCACAGGGTGCTGGTCTTGTACACACATACAGTTGTACTCACAGGGTGCTGGTCTTGTCTTTTCCCCCCAATAAGAGACAGAACTCAGTATTGAGGGTGAAGATGATACACACACATACAGTTGTACTCACAGGGTGCGGGTCTTGTACACACACACAGTTGTACTCACAGGGTGCTGGTCTTGTACACACACATGTACTCACAGGGTGCTGGTCTTGTACACACACATGTACTCACAGGGTGCTGGTCTTGTACACACACATGTACTCACAGGGTGCTGGTCTTGTACACACACATGTACTCACAGGGTGCTGGTCTTGTACACACACATGTACTCACAGGGTGCTGGTCTTGTACACACACATGTACTCACAGGGTGCTGGTCTTGTACACACACATGTACTCACAGGGTGTTGGTCTTGTACACACACATGTACTCACAGGGTGCTGGTCTTGTACACACACATGTACTCACAGGGTGCTGGTCTTGTACACACATACAGTTGTACTCACAGGGTGCTGGTCTTGTACACACACATGTACTCACAGGGTGCGGGTCTTGTACACACACACAGTTGTACTCACAGGGTGCTGGTCTTGTACACACACATGTACTCACAGGGTGCTGGTCTTGTACACACACATGTACTCACAGGGTGCTGGTCTTGTACACACACATGTACTCACAGGGTGCTGGTCTTGTACACACACATGTACTCACAGGGTGCTGGTCTTGTACACACACATGTACTCACAGGGTGCTGGTCTTGTACACACACATGTACTCACAGGGTGTTGGTCTTGTACACACACATGTACTCACAGGGTGTTGGTCTTGTACACACACATGTACTCACAGGGTGCTGGTCTTGTACACACACATGTACTCACAGGGTGCTGGTCTTGTACACACACATGTACTCACAGGGTGTTGGTCTTGTACACACACATGTACTCACAGGGTGTTGGTCTTGTACACACACATGTACTCACAGGGTGCTGGTCTTGTACACACACACACACACATACAGTTGTACTCACAGGGTGTTGGTCTTGTACACACACATGTACTCACAGGGTGCTGGTCTTGTACACACACATGTACTCACAGGGTGCTGGTCTTGTACACACACATGTACTCACAGGGTGTTGGTCTTGTACACACACAAGTACTCACAGGGTGCTGGTCTTGTACACACACACATGTACTCACAGGGTGCTGGTCTTGTACACACACATGTACTCACAGGGTGCTGGTCTTGTACACACACATGTACTCACAGGGTGTTGGTCTTGTACACACACATGTACTCACAGGGTGCTGGTCTTGTACACACACATGTACTCACAGGGTGCGGGTCTTGTACACACACACAGTTGTACTCACAGGGTGCTGGTCTTGTACACACACATGTACTCACAGGGTGCTGGTCTTGTACACACACATGTACTCACAGGGTGTTGGTCTTGTACACACACAAGTACTCACAGGGTGCTGGTCTTGTACACACACACATGTACTCACAGGGTGCTGGTCTTGTACACACACATGTACTCACAGGGTGCTGGTCTTGTACACACACATGTACTCACAGGGTGTTGGTCTTGTACACACACATGTACTCACAGGGTGCTGGTCTTGTACACACACATGTACTCACAGGGTGCGGGTCTTGTACACACACACAGTTGTACTCACAGGGTGCTGGTCTTGTACACACACATGTACTCACAGGGTGCTGGTCTTGTACACACACATGTACTCACAGGGTGCTGGTCTTGTACACACACATGTACTCACAGGGTGCTGGTCTTGTACACACACATGTACTCACAGGGTGTTGGTCTTGTACACACACATGTACTCACAGGGTGCTGGTCTTGTACACACACATGTACTCACAGGGTGCTGGTCTTGTACACACATACAGTTGTACTCACAGGGTGCTGGTCTTGTCTTTTCCCCCCAATAAGAGACAGAACTCAGTATTGAGGGTGAAGATGATACACACACACACACACATACAGTTGTACTCACAGGGTGCTGGTCTTGTACACACACATGTACTCACAGGGTGCTGGTCTTGTACACACACATGTACTCACAGGGTGCTGGTCTTGTACACACACATGTACTCACAGGGTGCTGGTCTTGTACACACACATGTACTCACAGGGTGTTGGTCTTGTACACACACATGTACTCACAGGGTGCTGGTCTTGTACACACACATGTACTCACAGGGTGCTGGTCTTGTACACACATACAGTTGTACTCACAGGGTGCTGGTCTTGTCTTTTCCCCCCAATAAGAGACAGAACTCAGTATTGAGGGTGAAGATGATACACACACACACACACATACAGTTGTACTCACAGGGTGCTGGTCTTGTACACACACATGTACTCACAGGGTGCTGGTCTTGTACACACACACAGTTGTACTCACAGGGTGCTGGTCTTGTACACACACATGTACTCACAGGGTGCTGGTCTTGTACACACACACAGTTGTACTCACAGGGTGCTGGTCTTGTACACACACATGTACTCACAGGGTGCTGGTCTTGTACACACACATGTACTCACAGGGTGCTGGTCTTGTACACACACATGTACTCACAGGGTGCTGGTCTTGTACACACTCTCTTAGCTCTGGTTGCAAGGCATTGAGAAAATGTTCTAGTAAAAACAACTGTAGGCTTCCGGGGTGACAGCGTGCCGGGCTAACAAAGCCTCCTTTACCAGATGGTAGTGTGGTATGTCCGCATCAGGGGTGGCCCGGAAAGCATCGGAAGCTTTCCCCGATAGTTTCCCTGATAATATGGTGACCCATTCCTCCGTGGGTACCCGGTGTAAAGCGCACTGCCGTTCAAAATCGGCCAAAAATCCATCAATCTCGTCGTCACTTTCCTGGAAGGATTTAAATGCTGCAAATGGAATCTTTCTCCCCCCAGTGTAACTGAGGCTGAGAGGCTGCTGGGTTTCGAGTCGCCGATCTTCCCTTCGCTTACTGGCCTCTGCCTCCGCTGCGGCAAAGACTCGGTCGATCAGTTCTTGTAATGGATTCGGGCCATAGACCGACAATCTGTTCCGAACCGCTTGAACGAGAGCAGCATCTTCATCGATCTCTATATTGGTTTCGGTCCTCACTGCTGCACGATCCATTTCGATCAGCTCGGCTATCAGTTCCCGACGTGGGCGGTTGCTAGCTGACCTTCCCCGGCTCTCGAGTAGATCCTTCAGGGTCAGCCTTTTCAACTTGTCCTACTGACTCTCCATCAGGGTAGCACTCTCTTTGGGTAGAAAGGACCAGCCGACCGCTTGCCACCAATTGTAGCGATAACCCTTATCGCCGGAGGGCTTCACCGCCCGAGACGTCCTTTTCCCAATCGTAAGAGGTGCTGCTGGAATTCCAGAGTCGTCCGTGAGGAAACAGGAACAGCCCTTACAAGGGCTAGTGAATTGTAATATAGCGTTTCCCCCAATAAGAGACAGAACTCAGTATTGAGGGTGAAGGTGAAGTAGACTTTATTAGTGCCACTCTAGGCCTTATATACACAAGTCTCCATTGCATGACACACACACCGACCAATAGCAGCAGGGCACACAATCCCTCAGCTCTGCCGGTGACGCAATCAGCAATACAATATGCCATTGTCTGTGACGTAATCAATCAATACAATGGCAGTCAGAACAATGAATAACGTAATCAATCAATACAATGGCAGTCAGAACAATGAATAACGTAATCAATCAATACACTGGCAGTCTGTAACATGCTTAAGAAAAGGAAAGTAATGAACCTGTGTAAAGTCCAAAGGGGCAGAGAGTCTGTCACAGTGCATCTCTACATTTGGGAGTGCACATATATACATCTACATGGGAGTGCTGGAATGTAGGCTTGGGACTGTGCATATATATACGCTTGGGAGTACGTGCATGTACGTTTAGAAGCGCGGTTACGTACGCTTGGGACTGTGCATATATATACGCTTTGAAGCGCACGCATGTACGTTTAGAAGTGTCGGCATGTATGCTTGGGACTGTGCATATATACATTCTGCAATTAAATGTTTTTATTAAAGGAAGCAGAAATTACAGTGCTCGGCAACGCAGTGCCACTTAAATGCAAACATTGCAACCACGATAAAAACAGAAAGATATCAGACCGCAGGTCGGACAGACTGCCGTAGGGCAGGGGTAATCACACTACTGCAACTTTCACGAATCGATAGCACAAAATAATGTGCAGGGCCACACTGTGCCCCGCCCCATGTAATTTAGGCTCCAATCCCGTTTGTTGATATGCCATAGCATCTGCAACCTGTGCCCCCAACATTCTTTTTAGTGGGTTAAACAATGGGGTATATCAGAACTATTGGGGGGAAAGGAACAGAGGAGGATAGGGGAAGGGAAGACAAGACAGAAACATCCGGGGGAGAGTAGAGGGGGAAGGGAAACGGGGGGTTCAAGTGGATCAACACCCAGGGGGAGATTCCCGGGCCGATCAGATCCCTCCCCGCGGGGCATCCGAAATCGGGATGTCCCGTGGGGTGAAACCCCCCAGGAAGCCCAGAAACCTTACCCTAACCCCGTTCCAACGGCGCATGCGCGGGCCATGTCTCGCGCTTCCCTCTAGCAGGGCGCCGTTTGTGAATGGCCGGCGCGGGCGCGCTCCCTGTTAGAAGGAAGCGCAAGACGCGGCCTCCAGCGATCAGAGCCGCTGTGGTTGGACGCCGCTTGTACGTGCATACCACAGCGCCTCTGAGCTCTCTGATTGGACGAGCGCCCGCGTAGGAGCGTGGGGAGGTGAGTGTTTACGGGCGTTCTGGGGGGTTTCACACAGCGGGGCACCCCCGATCAGGATGCCCCACCAAAGTGGACCAAAACCCAGGATAGTCAATGTGGGGGCGTGGCTTCCCCTAGCTATTCCTCAATGAGGGGGCGTGGCTTCTCCTATCCATTCCTCAATGATGGGGCGTGGCTTCCCCTAGCTATCCCTCAATGAGGGGGCATGGCTTCCCCTATCCACCCCTCAATGAGGGGGTGTGGCTTCCCCTATCCATTTCTCAATGAGGGGGCGTGGCTTCTATCCATTCCCCAATGATGGGGCGTGGCTTCTCATATCCATTCCTCAATGAGGGGGCGTGGCTTCTCCTATCGATCCCTCAATGAGGGGACGTGGCTTCTCCCATCCATCCTTCAGTGAGGGGGCGTGGTTTCTCCTATCCATCCTTCAGTGAGGGGGCGTGGCTTCTCCTATCCATCCCTCAAGGAGGGGGTGTGGCTTCTATCCATCCCTCAATGAGGGGGCATGGCTTCTATCCATCCCTGTGTGGGGGCGTGGCTTCTATCCATACCTCAGTGTGGGGGCGTGGCTTCTATCCATTCCTCAATGATGGGCGTGGCTAAATGTAACAACTGTCCCTCTTTCCCACCCTGAAAAGTTGGTAGGTACGCAATTACTTTTGCCTATGAAATATGACGCAAAACAAAGCGGTCCAACAGCCAATCCGGTCACGTGGTTCTTTCAGCATGAACAGTCATGGCAGTTACCGACCCGGGACCGTTTTTTTCCCCTTCCGCTAATCTACAAACGCTCCCATCATAAATCAATGACAGTGATGAGGACGGACTTCCCGACATGCAGAGCGCGCTATCCGGGTGGCCATTTTCTTGAAGCCCTTACGGGAGGACACACGTTTTCCTGCTTAGTGTCACATAACAAAGAGATCACTTCCGGGTCCAAACGGGGAAACCGTGTTACCTGTTAGTCCCGGTAGCTGCCGGTGTCTCCTCACCCCGTATTAGGCGCTGAGCGCGGATTCCAGGCTCCGCTTTCCTGAGGTAACTGTGCGGTTTCCAGTCTCCCCCTTCATCAGTGAGCGTGGTTTCCAATCAACCCTTTCTGAGGTAACTGCGGTTTCCAGTCTCCCCTTTGCTCATTGAGCTGGAACAGCACCGACCCCGCGGAGCCCATGGAGGAAGACCCGGAAAACCCCGTGCAGCTGGGGGCCACATACCTGTGCCGGAAGTCGAATGGGACCTACCGTGAGTACTTACCCTAAAGCGGTCCTTCACCCTGAATAAGAGCATATGTTATATATATATATATATGTTTCCCCCACCCTGTTCATACAGATTGCCCACATTAATCCGGACCTTCACTCTGAATAAGAGCCTATCTTATATGTTTCCCCACACCCTGTACATACAGATTGCTCACATTAAAAATCACCCTACCTGCATCTACTGCATATTATGAGCCTTTAAACATCCAAGATGGAGGCTCATGGAGCATCAGTCAGCCTACAAACAGGAAGTGCCTCCTGACTGTGCTGCTCTGCATTCTGGGATTGCTGACCTTTTCCTGACCCCGGCTCTGCTCTGTCTGAGCAAAGCACAGCTATAACCCCGACCCCTTTACTTTATCCCGCTTTAAAACCCGTCTAAAACCTTAAAATATATTCACTTTAGATGCTGGGGAATCGTTTTTTAAGGGTTTGGGCTTTTCAATAAATGTGAAGGTCCTGTTTAAATTATTTACTTACCGCTCCTCTTTTTACCTAATATTTCCTTTCACCCTATATAATGCCTTCTGCTGGGAGGACTGACCTCACACCCTATGTCTATCCTCTACTGGGAGGACTTACCTCACACCCTATGTCTATCCTCTATATTGGGAGGACTTACCTCACACCCTATGTCTATCCTCTATATTGGGAGGACTCACCTCACACCCTATGTCTATCCTCTATATTGGGAGGACTCACCTCACACCCTATGTCTATCCTCTATATTGGGAGGACTCACCTCACAACCTATGTCTATCCTCTATATTGGGAGGACTCACCTCACACCCTATGTCTATCCTGTACTGGGAGGACTCACCTCACACCCTATGTCTATCCTCTATATTGGGAGGACTTACCTCACACCCTATGTCTATCCTCTACTGGGAGGACTCACCTCACACCCTATGTCTATCCTCTACTGCGAGGACTCGCCTCACACCCTATGTCTATCCTGTATATTGGGAGGACTCACCTCACACCCTATGTCTATCCTCTATATTGGGAGGACTCACCTCACACCCTATGTCTATCCTCTATATTGGGAGGACTTACCTCACACCCTATGTCTATCCTCTATATTGGGAGGACTCACCTCACACCCTATGTCTATCCTCTATATTGGGAGGACTTACCTCACACCCTATGTCTATCCTGTATATTGGGAGGACTCACCTCACACCCTATGTCTATCCTGTATATTGGGAGGACTCACCTCACACCCTATGTCTATCCTAAACTGGGAGGACTCACCTCACACCCTATGTCTATCCTCTACTGGGAGGACTCACCTCACACCCTATGTCTATCCTCTACTGGGAGGACTCACCTCACACCCTATGTCTATCCTCTACTGGGAGGACTCACCTCACACCCTATGTCTATCCTCTATACTGGGAGGACTCACCTCACACCCTATGTCTATCCTCTACTGGGAGGACTCACCTCACACCCTATGTCTATCCTCTACTGGGAGGACTCGCCTCACACCCTATGTCTATCCTGTATATTGGGAGGACTCACCTCACACCCTATGTCTATCCTGTATATTGGGAGGACTCACCTCACACCCTATGTCTATCCTCTACTGGGAGGACTCGCCTCACACCCTATGTCTATCCTCTACTGGGAGGACTCACCTCACACCCTATGTCTATCCTCTACTGGGAGGACTCGCCTCACACCCTATGTCTATCCTGTATATTGGGAGGACTCACCTCACACCCTATGTCTATCCTAAACTGGGAGGACTCACCTCACACCCTATGTCTATCCTCTACTGGGAGGACTCACCTCACACCCTATGTCTATCCTCTACTGGGAGGACTCACCTCACCCCCTATGTCTATCCTCTATATTGGGAGGACTCACCTCACACCCTATGTCTATCCTCTACTGGGAGGACTCACCTCACACCCTATGTCTATCCTCTACTGGGAGGACTCACCTCACACCCTATGTCTATCCTGTACTGGGAGGACTCACCTCACACCCTATGTCTATCCTCTATACTGGGAGGACTCACCTCACACCCTATGTCTATCCTGTACTGGGAGGACTCACCTCACACCCTATGTCTATCCTGTATATTGGGAGGACTCACCTCACACCCTATGTCTATCCTCTATATTGGGAGGACTTACCTCACACCCTATGTCTATCCTCTATATTGGGAGGACTCGCCTCACACCCTATGTCTATCCTCTATATTGGGAGGACTCACCTCACACCCTATGTCTATCCTGTACTGGGAGGACTTACCTCACACCCTATGTCTATCCTCTATATTGGGAGGACTCGCCTCACCCCCTATGTCTATCCTCTATATTGGGAGGACTCACCTCACACCCTATGTCTATCCTCTATATTGGGAAGACTCACCTCACCCCCTATGTCTATCCTCTATATTGGGAGGACTCACCTCACACCCTATGTCTATCCTCTACTGGGAGGACTCACCTCACACCCTATGTCTATCCTCTATATTGGGAGGACTCACCTCACACCCTATGTCTATCCTGTATATTGGGAGGACTCACCTCACACCCTATGTCTATCCTAAACTGGGAGGACTCACCTCACACCCTATGTCTATCCTCTACTGGGAGGACTCACCTCACACCCTATGTCTATCCTCTACTGGGAGGACTCACCTCACACCCTATGTCTATCCTCTATACTGGGAGGACTCACCTCACACCCTATGTCTATCCTCTACTGGGAGGACTCACCTCACACCCTATGTCTATCCTCTACTGGGAGGACTCGCCTCACACCCTATGTCTATCCTCTACTGGGAGGACTCACCTCACACCCTATGTCTATCCTCTATACTGGGAGGACTCACCTCACACCCTATGTCTATCCTCTACTGGGAGGACTCACCTCACACCCTATGTCTATCCTCTACTGGGAGGACTCGCCTCACACCCTATGTCTATCCTCTACTGGGAGGACTCGCCTCACACCCTATGTCTATCCTCTACTGGGAGGACTCGCCTCACACCCTATGTCTATCCTCTACTGGGAGGACTCACCTCACACCCTATGTCTATCCTCTACTGGGAGGACTCGCCTCACACCCTATGTCTATCCTGTATATTGGGAGGACTCACCTCACACCCTATGTCTATCCTAAACTGGGAGGACTCACCTCACACCCTATGTCTATCCTCTACTGGGAGGACTCACCTCACCCCCTATGTCTATCCTCTATATTGGGAGGACTCACCTCACACCCTATGTCTATCCTCTACTGGGAGGACTCACCTCACACCCTATGTCTATCCTCTACTGGGAGGACTCACCTCACACCCTATGTCTATCCTGTACTGGGAGGACTCACCTCACACCCTATGTCTATCCTCTATACTGGGAGGACTCACCTCACACCCTATGTCTATCCTGTACTGGGAGGACTCACCTCACACCCTATGTCTATCCTCTATACTGGGAGGACTCACCTCACACCCTATGTCTATCCTGTATATTGGGAGGACTCACCTCACACCCTATGTCTATCCTCTATATTGGGAGGACTCGCCTCACACCCTATGTCTATCCTATACTGGGAGGACTCACCTCACACCCTATGTCTATCCTGTACTGGGAGGACTCACCTCACACCCTATGTCTATCCTCTATACTGGGAGGACTCACCTCACACCCTATGTCTATCCTGTACTGGGAGGACTCACCTCACACCCTATGTCTATCCTGTATATTGGGAGGACTCACCTCACACCCTATGTCTATCCTCTATATTGGGAGGACTCGCCTCACCCCCTATGTCTATCCTCTATATTGGGAGGACTCACCTCACACCCTATGTCTATCCTCTATATTGGGAAGACTCACCTCACCCCCTATGTCTATCCTCTATATTGGGAGGACTCACCTCACACCCTATGTCTATCCTCTACTGGGAGGACTCACCTCACACCCTATGTCTATCCTCTATATTGGGAGGACTCACCTCACACCCTATGTCTATCCTCTATATTGGGAGGACTCACCTCACCCCCTATGTCTATCCTGTATATTGGGAGGACTCACCTCACACCCTATGTCTATCCTGTATATTGGGAGGACTTACCTCACACCCTATGTCTATCCTGTATATTGGGAGGACTCACCTCACACCCTATGTCTACCCTCTACTGGGAGGACTCACCTCACACCCTATGTCTATCCTCTACTGGGAGGACTCACCTCACCCCCTATGTCTATCCTCTATATTGGGAGGACTTACCTCACACCCTATGTCTATCCTGTATATTGGGAGGACTTACCTCACACCCTATGTCTATCCTGTATATTGGGAGGACTCACCTCACACCCTATGTCTACCCTCTACTGGGAGGACTCACCTCACACCCTATGTCTATCCTCTACTGGGAGGACTCACCTCACACCCTATGTCTATCCTCTACTGGGAGGACTTACCTCACACCCTATGTCTATCCTCTATATTGGGAGGACTCACCTCACACCCTATGTCTATCCTCTATATTGGGAGGACTCACCTCACACCCTATGTCTATCCTCTATATTGGGAGGACTCACCTCACACCCTATGTCTATCCTCTATATTGGGAGGACTTACCTCACACCCTATGTCTATCCTGTATATTGGGAGGACTCACCTCACACCCTATGTCTATCCTCTACTGGGAGGACTCACCTCACACCCTATGTCTATCCTCTACTGGGAGGACTCACCTCACACCCTATGTCTATCCTCTATATTGGGAGGACTTACCTCACACCCTATGTCTATCCTGTATATTGGGAGGACTTACCTCACACCCTATGTCTATCCTCTACTGGGAGGACTCACCTCACACCCTATGTCTATCCTCTACTGGGAGGACTCACCTCACACCCTATGTCTATCCTCTATATTGGGAGGACTCGCCTCACCCCCTATGTCTATCCTCTATATTGGGAGGACTCACCTCACACCCTATGTCTATCCTCTACTGGGAGGACTCACCTCACACCCTATGTCTATCCTCTATATTGGGAGGACTCACCTCACACCCTATGTCTATCCTGTACTGGGAGGACTTACCTCACACCCTATGTCTATCCTCTATATTGGGAGGACTCACCTCACACCCTATGTCTATCCTCTATATTGGGAGGACTCACCTCACACCCTATGTCTATCCTCTATATTGGGAGGACTCACCTCACACCCTATGTCTATCCTCTATATTGGGATTACTTACCTCACACCCTATGTCTATCCTCTACTGGGAGGACTCACCTCACACCCTATGTCTATCCTCTACTGCGAGGACTCGCCTCACACCCTATGTCTATCCTGTATATTGGGAGGACTCACCTCACACCCTATGTCTATCCTCTATATTGGGAGGACTCACCTCACACCCTATGTCTATCCTCTATATTGGGAGGACTTACCTCACACCCTATGTCTATCCTCTATATTGGGAGGACTCACCTCACACCCTATGTCTATCCTCTATATTGGGAGGACTTACCTCACACCCTATGTCTATCCTGTATATTGGGAGGACTCACCTCACACCCTATGTCTATCCTGTATATTGGGAGGACTCACCTCACACCCTATGTCTATCCTAAACTGGGAGGACTCACCTCACACCCTATGTCTATCCTCTACTGGGAGGACTCACCTCACACCCTATGTCTATCCTCTACTGGGAGGACTCACCTCACACCCTATGTCTATCCTCTACTGGGAGGACTCACCTCACACCCTATGTCTATCCTCTATACTGGGAGGACTCACCTCACACCCTATGTCTATCCTCTACTGGGAGGACTCACCTCACACCCTATGTCTATCCTCTACTGGGAGGACTCGCCTCACACCCTATGTCTATCCTGTATATTGGGAGGACTCACCTCACACCCTATGTCTATCCTGTATATTGGGAGGACTCACCTCACACCCTATGTCTATCCTCTACTGGGAGGACTCGCCTCACACCCTATGTCTATCCTCTACTGGGAGGACTCACCTCACACCCTATGTCTATCCTCTACTGGGAGGACTCGCCTCACACCCTATGTCTATCCTGTATATTGGGAGGACTCACCTCACACCCTATGTCTATCCTAAACTGGGAGGACTCACCTCACACCCTATGTCTATCCTCTACTGGGAGGACTCACCTCACACCCTATGTCTATCCTCTACTGGGAGGACTCACCTCACCCCCTATGTCTATCCTCTATATTGGGAGGACTCACCTCACACCCTATGTCTATCCTCTACTGGGAGGACTCACCTCACACCCTATGTCTATCCTCTACTGGGAGGACTCACCTCACACCCTATGTCTATCCTGTACTGGGAGGACTCACCTCACACCCTATGTCTATCCTCTATACTGGGAGGACTCACCTCACACCCTATGTCTATCCTGTACTGGGAGGACTCACCTCACACCCTATGTCTATCCTGTATATTGGGAGGACTCACCTCACACCCTATGTCTATCCTCTATATTGGGAGGACTCGCCTCACACCCTATGTCTATCCTCTATATTGGGAGGACTCGCCTCACCCCCTATGTCTATTCTCTATATTGGGAGGACTCACCTCACACCCTATGTCTATCCTCTATATTGGGAGGACTCGCCTCACACCCTATGTCTATCCTCTATATTGGGAGGACTCGCCTCACACCCTATGTCTATTCTCTATATTGGGAGGACTCACCTCACACCCTATGTCTATCCTCTATATTGGGAAGACTCACCTCACCCCCTATGTCTATCCTCTATATTGGGAGGACTCACCTCACACCCTATGTCTATCCTGTATATTGGGAGGACTCACCTCACACCCTATGTCTATCCTCTATATTGGGAGGACTCACCTCACACCCTATGTCTATCCTGTATATTGGGAGGACTCACCTCACACCCTATGTCTATCCTGTATATTGGGAGGACTCACCTCACACCCTATGTCTATCCTAAACTGGGAGGACTCACCTCACACCCTATGTCTATCCTCTACTGGGAGGACTCACCTCACACCCTATGTCTATCCTCTACTGGGAGGACTCACCTCACACCCTATGTCTATCCTCTATACTGGGAGGACTCACCTCACACCCTATGTCTATCCTCTACTGGGAGGACTCACCTCACACCCTATGTCTATCCTCTACTGGGAGGACTCGCCTCACACCCTATGTCTATCCTCTACTGGGAGGACTCACCTCACACCCTATGTCTATCCTCTATACTGGGAGGACTCACCTCACACCCTATGTCTATCCTCTACTGGGAGGACTCGCCTCACACCCTATGTCTATCCTCTACTGGGAGGACTCGCCTCACACCCTATGTCTATCCTGTATATTGGGAGGACTCACCTCACACCCTATGTCTATCCTAAACTGGGAGGACTCACCTCACACCCTATGTCTATCCTCTACTGGGAGGACTCACCTCACCCCCTATGTCTATCCTCTATATTGGGAGGACTCACCTCACACCCTATGTCTATCCTCTACTGGGAGGACTCACCTCACACCCTATGTCTATCCTCTACTGGGAGGACTCACCTCACACCCTATGTCTATCCTCTACTGGGAGGACTCACCTCACACCCTATGTCTATCCTAAACTGGGAGGACTCACCTCACACCCTATGTCTATCCTCTACTGGGAGGACTCACCTCACCCCCTATGTCTATCCTCTATATTGGGAGGACTCACCTCACACCCTATGTCTATCCTCTACTGGGAGGACTCACCTCACACCCTATGTCTATCCTCTACTGGGAGGACTCACCTCACACCCTATGTCTATCCTGTACTGGGAGGACTCACCTCACACCCTATGTCTATCCTCTATACTGGGAGGACTCACCTCACACCCTATGTCTATCCTGTACTGGGAGGACTCACCTCACACCCTATGTCTATCCTGTATATTGGGAGGACTCACCTCACACCCTATGTCTATCCTCTATATTGGGAGGACTCGCCTCACCCCCTATGTCTATCCTCTATATTGGGAGGACTCACCTCACACCCTATGTCTATCCTCTATATTGGGAAGACTCACCTCACCCCCTATGTCTATCCTCTATATTGGGAGGACTCACCTCACACCCTATGTCTATCCTCTACTGGGAGGACTCACCTCACACCCTATGTCTATCCTCTATATTGGGAGGACTCACCTCACACCCTATGTCTATCCTCTATATTGGGAGGACTCACCTCACACCCTATGTCTATCCTCTATATTGGGAGGACTCACCTCACCCCCTATGTCTATCCTCTATATTGGGAGGACTCACCTCTCACCCTATGTCTATCCTGTATATTGGGAGGACTTACCTCACACCCTATGTCTATCCTGTATATTGGGAGGACTCACCTCACACCCTATGTCTATCCTGTATATTGGGAGGACTTACCTCACACCCTATGTCTATCCTGTATATTGGGAGGACTCACCTCACACCCTATGTCTACCCTCTACTGGGAGGACTCACCTCACACCCTATGTCTATCCTCTACTGGGAGGACTCACCTCACCCCCTATGTCTATCCTGTATATTGGGAGGACTCACCTCACACCCTATGTCTATCCTCTATATTGGGAGGACTTACCTCACACCCTATGTCTATCCTGTATATTGGGAGGACTCACCTCACACCCTATGTCTACCCTCTACTGGGAGGACTCACCTCACACCCTATGTCTATCCTCTACTGGGAGGACTCACCTCACACCCTATGTCTATCCTCTACTGGGAGGACTTACCTCACACCCTATGTCTATCCTCTATATTGGGAGGACTCACCTCACACCCTATGTCTATCCTCTATATTGGGAGGACTCACCTCACACCCTATGTCTATCCTCTATATTGGGAGGACTCACCTCACACCCTATGTCTATCCTCTATATTGGGAGGACTTACCTCACACCCTATGTCTATCCTGTATATTGGGAGGACTCACCTCACACCCTATGTCTATCCTCTACTGGGAGGACTCACCTCACACCCTATGTCTATCCTCTACTGGGAGGACTCACCTCACACCCTATGTCTATCCTCTATATTGGGAGGACTTACCTCACACCCTATGTCTATCCTGTATATTGGGAGGACTTACCTCACACCCTATGTCTATCCTCTACTGGGAGGACTCACCTCACACCCTATGTCTATCCTCTACTGGGAGGACTCACCTCACACCCTATGTCTATCCTCTATATTGGGAGGACTCGCCTCACCCCCTATGTCTATCCTCTATATTGGGAGGACTCACCTCACACCCTATGTCTATCCTCTACTGGGAGGACTCACCTCACACCCTATGTCTATCCTCTATATTGGGAGGACTCACCTCACACCCTATGTCTATCCTGTACTGGGAGGACTTACCTCACACCCTATGTCTATCCTCTATATTGGGAGGACTCACCTCACACCCTATGTCTATCCTCTATATTGGGAGGACTTACCTCACACCCTATGTCTATCCTCTATATTGGGAGGACTCGCTTCACACCCTATGTCTATCCTCTATATTGGGAGGACTCACCTCACACCCTATGTCTATCCTCTATATTGGGAGGACTCACCTCACACCCTATGTCTATCCTCTATATTGGGAGGACTCGCCTCACACCCTATGTCTATCCTCTATATTGGGAGGACTCGCCTCACACCCTATGTCTATCCTGTATATTGGGAGGACTCACCTCACACCCTATGTCTATCCTGTATATTGGGAGGACTCACCTCACACCCTATGTCTATCCTGTACTGGGAGGACTCACCTCACACCCTATGTCTATCCTCTACTGGGAGGACTAACCTCACCCCCTATGTCTATCCTCTATATTGGGAGGACTCACCTCACACCCTATGTCTATCCTCTACTGGGAGGACTTACCTCACACCCTATGTCTATCCTGTACTGGGAGGACTAACCTCACCCCCTATGTCTATCCTCTATATTGGGAGGACTCGCCTCACACCCTATGTCTATCCTGTACTGGGAGGACTCGCCTCACACCCTATGTCTATCCTCTATATTGGGAGGACTCACCTCACACCCTATGTCTATCCTCTACTGGGAGGACTCACCTCACACCCTATGTCTATCCTCTACTGGGAGGACTCACCTCACACCCTATGTCTATCCTGTACTGGGAGGACTCACCTCACACCCTATGTCTATCCTGTATATTGGGAGGACTCACCTCACACCCTATGTCTATCCTCTATATTGGGAGGACTCACCTCACACCCTATGTCTATCCTGTACTGGGAGGACTCACCTCACACCCTATGTCTATCCTCTACTGGGAGGACGTCACACCCTATGTCTATCCTGTACTGGGAGGACTCGCATCACACTATATATATATAATATATATATATCCTCTACTGGGAGGACTCACCTCACACCCTATGTCTATCCTGTACTGGGAGGACTCACCTCACACCCTATGTCTATCCTCTACTGGGAGGACTCACCTCACACCTTATGTCTATCCTCTACTGGGAGGACTCACCTCACCCCCTATGTCTATCCTCTATATTGGGAGGACTCACCTCACACCCTATGTCTATCCTCTACTGGGAGGACTCACCTCACACCCTATGTCTATCCTGTACTGGGAGGACTCACCTCACACCCTATGTCTATCCTCTACTGGGAGGACTCACCTCACACCTTATGTCTATCCTCTACTGGGAGGACTCACCTCACACCCTATGTCTATCCTGTACTGGGAGGACTCACCTCACACCCTATGTCTATCCTCTATATTGGGAGGACTCACCTCACACCCTATGTCTATCCTCTATATTGGGAGGACTCACCTCGCACCCTATGTCTATCCTCTATATTGGGAGGACTCACCTCGCACCCTATGTCTATCCTCTATATTGGGAGGACTCACCTCGCACCCTATGTCTATCCTCTACTGGGAGGACTCACCTCACACCCTATGTCTATCCTCTATATTGGGAGGACTCACCTCGCACCCTATGTCTATCCTCTACTGGGAGGACTTACCTCACACCGTATGTCTATCCTCTATATTGGGATTACTCACCTCACACCCTATGTCTATCCTCTACTGGGAGGACGTCACACCCTATGTCTATCCTCTACTGGGAGGACTCACCTCACACCCTATGTCTATCCTCTACTGGGAGGACTCACCTCACACCCTATGTCTATCCTGTACTGGGAGGACTCACCTCACACCCTATGTCTATCCTCTACTGGGAGGACTCACCTCACACCCTATGTCTATCCTCTATATTGGGAGGACTCACCTCACACCCTATGTCTATCCTGTATATTGGGAGGACTCGCCTCACACCCTATGTCTATCCTCTATATTGGGATTACTCACCTCACACCCTATGTCTATCCTGTACTGGGAGGACTCACCTCACACCCTATGTCTATCCTCTACTGGGAGGACTTACCTCACACCGTATGTCTATCCTCTATATTGGGATTACTCCCCTCACACCCTATGTCTATCCTCTATATTGGGAGGACTCACCTCACACCCTATGTCTATCCTCTATATTGGGAGGACTTACCTCACACCCTATGTCTATCCTCTATATTGGGATTACTCACCTCACACCCTATGTCTATCCTCTATATTGGGAGGACTCCCCTCACACCCTATGTCTATCCTCTATATTGGGATTACTCACCTCACACCCTATGTCTATCCTCTATATTGGGAGGACTTACCTCACACCCTATGTCTATCCTCTATATTGGGATTACTTACCTCACACCCTATGTCTATCCTCTACTGGGAGGACGTCACACCCTATGTCTATCCTGTACTGGGAGGACTCGCATCACACTATATATATATAATATATATATATCCTCTACTGGGAGGACTCACCTCACACCCTATGTCTATCCTCTACTGGGAGGACTCACCTCACACCCTATGTCTATCCTGTACTGGGAGGACTCACCTCACACCTTATGTCTATCCTCTACTGGGAGGACTCGCCTCACACCCTATGTCTATCCTGTACTGGGAGGACTCACCTCACACCCTATGTCTATCCTGTATATTGGGAGGACTCGCCTCACACCCTATGTCTATCCTCTATATTGGGAGGACTCACCTCACACCCTATGTCTATCCTGTATATTGGGAGGACTCGCCTCACACCCTATGTCTATCCTCTACTGGGAGGACTCACCTCACACCTTATGTCTATCCTCTACTGGGAGGACTCGCCTCACACCCTATGTCTATCCTCTACTGGGAGGACTCACCTCACACCTTATGTCTATCCTCTACTGGGAGGACTCGCCTCACACCCTATGTCTATCCTGTATATTGGGAGGACTCGCCTCACACCCTATGTCTATCCTCTACTGGGAGGACTCACCTCACACCCAATGTCTATCCTCTACTGGGAGGACTCGCCTCACACCCTATGTCTATCCTCTATATTGGGATTACTCCCCTCACACCCTATGTCTATCCTCTACTGGGAGGACTCGCCTCACACCCTATGTCTATCCTCTATATTGGGAGGACTCACCTCGCACCCTATGTCTATCCTCTATATTGGGAGGACTCACCTCGCACCCTATGTCTATCCTGTATATTGGGAGGACTCACCTCACACCCTATGTCTATCCTCTATATTGGGAGGACTCACCTCGCACCCTATGTCTATCCTGTATATTGGGAGGACTCACCTCACACCCTATGTCTATCCTCTATATTGGGAGGACTCACCTCGCACCCTATGTCTATCCTCTATATTGGGAGGACTCACCTTGCACCCTATGTCTATCCTGTATATTGGGAAGACTCACCTCGCACCCTATGTCTATCCTGTATATTGGGAGGACTCACCTCGCACCCTATGTCTATCCTCTATATTGGGAGGACTCACCTCGCACCCTATGTCTATCCTGTATATTGGGAGGACTCACCTCGCACCCTATGTCTATCCTGTATATTGGGAGGACTCGCCTCACACCCTATGTCTATCCTCTATATTGGGAGGACTCACCTCGCACCCTATGTCTATCCTCTATATTGGGAGGACTCACCTCGCACCCTATGTCTATCCTGTATATTGGGAGGACTCACCTCGCACCCTATGTCTATCCTGTATATTGGGAAGACTCACCTCGCACCCTATGTCTATCCTCTATATTGGGAGGACTCACCTCGCACCCTATGTCTATCCTGTATATTGGGAGGACTCACCTCGCACCCTATGTCTATCCTGTATATTGGGAGGACTCACCTCACACCCTATGTCTATCCTGTATATTGGGAGGACTCACCTCACACCCTATGTCTATCCTCTATATTGGGAGGACTCGCTTCACACCCTATGTCTATCCTCTATATTGGGAGGACTCGCCTCACACCCTATGTCTATCCTGTATATTGGGAGGACTCACCTCACACCCTATGTATATCCTGTACTCGGAGGACTCGCATCACACTTATATATATATATCCTCTACTGGGAGAACTCGCCTCACACCCTATGTATATCCTGTACTTGGAGGACTCGCATCACACTATATATATATATATATATATATATATCTAAATAATAATAATAAAAATGTCACTCACCTGTTCTCCTGATCCAGCAGCTGCAGCTTTGTTCGGGTCACTGAGCAGTCAGTGCATTGGTTGGCAACCTGGGAAGTGACCCCTCTGGTGGTCTCCTGCTTCATAGGAAGCGTATGGGTGCTTGTATATGAGTCTGTGTCCCCGGTGCATTGCATCATCACCCGTATAAAACATTTCCTCCTCAATATTTCAGAGGACGCTGAGGTGGTGAAGATGAGGAGCAACGAGCGAGCCCAGAGGGAGTACATGGTCCGCTACACAGGATGTAAGTGCGCCGCCCGTCACCCGGGAAGCTCGCTTTTTTTATTATCTATTTGTTTTTTGTTTTTTTTATTATCACACTTTTTTTTTTTTTTTGTTCAATATGTTTTTATTAGAAATCAGGATACAGAGCATACTGACATGTCAAATAACAATCTTAGTTTACATCTTAGGTCAAATAAGCGAGAGAAATAAAATATGCAGATAGTTAACTACACTTCGCGGGACCTACCCCGATTCGACCACAATGCCATACACGCATTGCGGTGGATATAATCACCTACCGAAACCTTAGTAGGTCATATACAGTATAACACCTCCTTTGTTCGGCTCCGCCCAGGTCCAGCTGGGGATTTCTGAATAGGGTCCCCCGAGGGGGCACCCTAGGGCCTTGCCAAGGGGGTGCGCCCTAGTCGCGTGGAAACAATATCATGACCTTACAAAAGCTCTGTATTCTCCCTTCCTCTTTTATTTGTAATAGGGAGTTGAGAGAGAAGACATGAGAGAGAAGAAACAAGATGGGGGGAGGGGAAAAGAGAAAGGGTTGGGGGGATGATGCTCATTGACTAGCTTCGGAGGTTATGGAGAAAAAAAAAAAAAGGAGGGGGGATGAACCAGAGAACGAGGAGAAAGGCATAGATCGGGGAGGGCCCGGCGGTCTTAAGCCATCTCTTTGGGGTTTCATTTTCCATCCCGTCTCCGCATTGTTCCCTGGCATCTAGTCCCATAATTCACTACAGAGAAGAGAGTAGTGCCCTGAATTCTGGTGTGCCTTGTGCCATAATCCAGATCGTCCAAGTGATATTTAACTTCTCCCTTCTGCTCTCGTCCCCCTCAAGCACCAACTCTTCCATTCTCCTGATTCCCTCCACCTCCCGCACCCACTCTACAATGTCTGGAGTGTGTTGGGAGCGCCAATGTCGGGGTATTTTTTTCTTTAATTGAGAGAATAATAGCATTACATGTGTGCAGAATTTTTGCTCCCACACACCCACGCGGACTCTTGTATTCGAAGTATGTCACCCACCCCGCTTCAAGATATTCATAACTTGTGGGTAATACTGACCTGTAGAGGGCGAACTGCAGAGATGATAGGAAAAAAGAAGCCCCTCCCGGTCCACAAATACCTGGGACCTCCCACTCATTACCCAGTCTTCATCTCTGCAGTCGGCGAGCAAGTCAGAAGATGATGTCTCCTCCTTGCACAGGGGGATTTCAGGTAGCGGGATGACTCCCGGCCCGTTTTTTATCTATTTCCGCCCGGATTCCTTGATATTTCCTACAGACACATGCCTCCCAGTCTAGGCTGCGTTCCGGGTGAGGTAGAAAAGCACCCTTGGTGCTTAGGAGCAAAGCTCCACCGTGAGACCCTATACAAGAGGGTAGACGGTTTTCCGGGTTGGTGACCCCGGTTTGGGATGCCCTGTCCCCTGGCCAGTAAACCCTGGGTGTTTCCCCTCTCTCCGGAGGCCCTTCTCCTTAGATAGGGGGGGGGGGGGGTTCCTTCTTTTACCTCAGTACTACTTAGTTTGTTTTATTTTGACACATCTGGAAGTATTCCACATTCGGTTACATTCTGTTATGTGTGTCAGCGTGTGTGTTTTTTACTTTGCTTGACTTTTATTTGACTGCAGACGCTGCCGCCGCGGCGCTGGTTATTTAGGCGGCATGTGAGGGGTTATTTTACCTCAGATACTTAGGGGCGGGGCCGGGCGTCTGGCGCGACGCCGCGGCCTGCCCCTGTACGGCAGTCACCAGTGTGAGTGTATTTTATTGCTGGCTGGGAGATGCGCCGGCGTCTATTAACGCGGCGTCTCCCAGCTGTGATGGTGGTGGGGAGCTTCTCTCCTCACGAGTGAATACTGGGGGCGCGGCCGAGCGTTAGGAGCGTCGCTGCGGCCCGCCCCCGTGAGACAGGCGCCACTGCGGATCCTGTCAGGCTTCTGTTTGCTGTTGGGCAGGTGGAATGAGGTGCGGTGTATTGTAGAAGCGCGATACGCGCTGACCACGCCCCCCGTCGTCTTGTCTCTTCCTCCTTCTCATATCGTGGTGTGTTGGCGCCATTCCTGTCCGTGAGTGGCCTTGTTGGCCCCCTATTTACTTATATGTATATAGATATATGTGTCTTTATTTATCATCACAATACATTGCATGTTTATGGGGCTTTTTCTATTGTGTTTTTTCAGGTGGACCTACATTGGGGTTAAGGGGTTTCTCCCGGTCCTAGGGTCCCTGGGTTCAAATTGGTTTTTTCCCTTAAATCCTCCCACTGGGGACATTGAAAAAGGCATCCCGGGTTGCTTATATGCGTAATTCCCTCGGTCATTGCGACTACCTATAAGTTCACCGTATGGAGGCATCCCCGGATACCGGGCTCCCCTCGGGGCAATCCCGGAAGTGTATGGGTTGTGGGGTATCCCTAACTGGGGATGATGTATTTCTTTGTATACCATGTGCACAGCAGAATATTACACGGCAGTCAGGACCCCAGGCTTCTGGGTCAGCACCGCCGGCTTCATCCCCTCCCCCTCCCACCTTGACCCGTGCCCCGTGTGACGTTATCATGGGACGGGAGTCGCAATCTGATGTGTGTGCCAGTTGGCCAATCTGGAAAAATTATTTTCTACCGCGGTTACAAAAAGGCCCCGGCTAAAAGAAAGCATTTGTCACTGGCTGCACCGGCAGTCGAATATGATGATGAGGATTTTCTGGATTGGTCCGATTACTCTCCACTAGAGGAAGGGGAGTTATTTGAGGAATCGGATAATTCAGATGATCAGCAATTTGTTGGCACTGATACGGAGCGGGGCTTAGCGAGTTCCTCGGATACTCCTAACGTTC
This sequence comes from Gastrophryne carolinensis, assembly GCA_027917425.1. Classification (NCBI taxonomy): domain Eukaryota; kingdom Metazoa; phylum Chordata; class Amphibia; order Anura; family Microhylidae; genus Gastrophryne; species Gastrophryne carolinensis. Next base: position 13,251,583 of record CM051240.1, on the reverse strand, counting down.
TATCTCAGATGTTTGAGGTTCTGGCTATTCCCCCCTCCAGAGGTGGCTCCTCAACAACAAGGGGAGTTTTTCGAGGAATCCAAGCCACGCTTGGAATTCCCTAACCAAAAGCATTTTGATAGATTTATTTCTAAGGAATGGGAGAGGCCTGCTCGGCTTCCTGGCATTCCTCAGAGCTGGGATAGAAGATATCCTTTTTCTTCGGATATGGTTAAGCGTTAGGCGTCCCCTCCCGAGGTGGACGCACCAATTTTTGGGGTTGACCAACTCAGCTGTTTTGAATAACCCTGATTGTTCCTCTCTTAAAGATGGTGAGGATAAACGCATTGACCGGATGGCTTGTCACGGTTTTGCTAGTGTTGGGTCAGCCATGCGGCCTGTTTGTGCCTCAGCGCTGTTGGTGGTGGCTACCAGGTCGGTGGTCAGGGACCTGTTGACTTCTTCCGGTTGGATCCGGATAGTAACGAATTTCTTGGACTTAAACGTTGTGAATTGTTTTTGTCCTTTGTGCTAGCCGCTTTGGATGATAACTTGTTGATGTGTAGCAGAACTTCCGCTCTGCTGGTGACTATTAGGCGCTCGGTTTGGTTGCGTCAGTGGGCAGCTGACTTTGGGTCAAAGAAGTCGCTAACGTCTCTTCCCTTTGTGGGATTACGGCTCTTTGGAGAAAAGGCACAGCTTAATTCCAGGCTAGGTCCGCCTAGAAAATTTTTTTTTGGGCTCAAGGCTATAACCACACCAAAGAGTTATTATATTTTTCTATCTCAATTTATTTAGTGCATTTATATACATATATGTAAAAGACCAATTGTTCACATCTATGGCCATATCTATAATTCATAGTATTCACAATATATATTACAATAATACATAAAAAACCTATCTTTCCTTGTTACAACAATCGGCTCGCATAATTGTAAGATACACTGTGTCATCAATTTTTCAATGGGGCAGACATGTATCATGTTTCGCCTTACGTGGCTTCCTCAATGCCCTCTGTATGTAACAAGCAGATAGACATCCCACATTGTTAGTACATTGATTAGTAACAAATTAGTCAGTATTAGTAACAATTGATTACTCAGTATTTCGTGATCAGTACTAGTAACAGTTAGTTAATATTGGTGACTTCTAGTTAGTTAATATTGGTGACTTCTTACTGAGTCATTTAAAAAAATACAATAGAGAGCATGACAATACCTGGTTCTGATGTTTTTCACATGTGATTATGATGTCCCACACATAAGTTGCATCTTTTCACAGGGTGAGCCAGTGGAGTGCGCTCTCCTGTTTATGAATTCCCAATTAAAAACACATATTGATGTCATCAAATAGTGACCTCATAATTGCTAATAAATCTAATACCTGGTATGGTTGTGTTCTTTCTCTGGGTGATGCCACAGAGGATAACTTTCAAATCAGGAAAGGTCCCATGCCCCCACCATGAGCTCTGTATGTTTAGAACAAGAAAGGAAAGGGAAATCATTCCCAATTGTCTATGTGATTGTTGGAGCAGTTAACATGGGGCTGATTAGCTTATGGCTTACCTGTGTATTAAAGATAAGTCCCTTATTGGGCAGTCGCGGTGGCAGGCAAGTCCTAATGACCCTGGCGGGCGCAGGCATTCAAATGCGTTCCTTCTCGGGATCTCTACACCAGAGCCTCCTCTGCGTGCCCCCCCCCGTACTCAAGGCGTCTCTCCCGCGCTCCAAGTGTTGCCGCCGCGTCCAAGATCCGCCCACCGGTCACTTACCTGACAGCGCGCCAGCGACGCTCTTTTATGCGTCCCAACTGAGTGGGAACGCATCTGCCCCCACGTCCGGCTTCCGCCGGAAATGACGATGCGCGCATCCACGTGTGGGGCGCACCCACGTCAGAGCCGGATTCGCCGGGAGTGACAAGGCGCGTCACCACACGTGGAGCGCATAACCGTCCTCAGCCGGCTTCCGCCGGAAGTGACGGTGCGCACCACATCGTGGAGCGCACAATCGCCTAGAACCAGCTTCAGCCGGAAGTGTTTAGAGGGCAGGCGCCGCTGGTCCAGCTCCACCACTCGTTGCATTGTATAGGGGTGCCATCTTTCTGGAGACCTACTGCTCCAGCGTGAACTCCACGCCCTACATAGTAGCGGAGCCCACTCACATCGGCACCCAAGCCGGGTCACCGTAACTCCACTCGCCCAAAATACTGTCCTAGAGGGATACAAGGGGAGAAAAAAACTTTTTATATAAGTGGCAACATGTGGAGCTAGAACTGCCCAGCCGGAGACATTTATCTTACAGTGATATTAATCAAGCATTTTCACCTTAGTTTAATGACGTCACACATCTCCACCCAATCCAACTACATCTATCGGGGGCAATAAAAAACCTATGGTGTATTTCTGTGGTTTCCCACAGATACCAGGTAATAACCCAATCACACTTTAAACTTTTTACATTCGAGACAGCACTCCACTGCTTCCCCTGGATATACATATCACTTCAACCGGATCATTGCCACTCTTAACCCTTTAAGTGCCAGCCTGCCTGGAGTTTTTGTCACACTCTGTTGCCAGACCATTTTGCACTATTTTGCGCTCCCCATGTTCAAATGTGATTTTGGAAGAGATTTCCAGGGATTTCCCAGGAAAATGATATATTGTTTTTTTCAGCAGAGTCTGGGCTTTAACATGAAATGTCTTGTTTGTCATTTGTTAGGTGTATTCTTAATATTTTTGGGTGAAATATGTGCAAAAAAAAAAAAAAAAAACATTTTTACATATTGTAGTTTTTTTTTTGTAATAAAAAATGTAAGTTTGTCAATGAAATCTTATTGCGTGTGAAATCCCAATTTCTCCCGGTTACAGCGATACCACATATGTATAGGTAGACACCCTTTCCTGCCCAGGAGACTCCCCCAAACTGAAACAGCGCTTTAGGGGATTTTCAGATAAAATACAACTATGCTACGCAATATGCGCACCTTGCAGTTTTTCCAGAAAAACAACCCTTTACATTTGAAATACCCCCAACAAACTATATATTCTCTGGAAGTACACACCTCAGGCTTTCTAGGCGTACCAGGCTTGTTGATGTGGCCATAGTTTTCTGGAAGTAATCCCTCAATGGATTCTTTGGTTGCAAAGAGTTTCCCTAAAAAAAGGATAAAAAAGCAGAATCAAAGCCACATTTTCCTAAAAAAACTATATACAAACAAGAAAAAACAAGTTTAATCTGAAAACGCAACAACCTCCGAACAGAACGATACCCAACATGCATAGCTACTGTCAAGGGAAGAGTTGCCAAACACCCCAAAGTAAAGCATGTGCGTAACAGTAATTTTCCTTGAAAATTTCAGCTCTGCAGACAAAGTGCGCACCTTGCGATTTTTCAACCAAAACAACCCTTGACATTTAGAATATCCCCCATAAACCATATATTCCCTGAAAGTACACATGTTAAGCTTTCTAAGGGTACCCAACTTGTTCTAGTGGGCTCATCTTTCTGGAATTATTACCTCAAAGAATTCTTTGTTTGCGCATGGTTTCCCTAAAAAATTTATAAAAAAGCTGAATAAAAAACACCTTTTCCTAAAATATAAATATGCAAACCAGAAAAAACAAGCTAAGTCTGAAAGCGCAAGGTCCCCCGAACAGAACAATACCCAACATGCAGAGGTACTATTAACCCTTTCAATTGCCAGCCTACTTGAGATTTTGTCACCCTCTGTTGACAGGCCATTTTTCCCCATTTTGCGTCATGTTTTGCGCCATTTTTGCTGGAACTTTCAGGAAAATTATATATATATTTTTTTGCAGCAGAGTTTAGGCTTTAACATGAAATGTCTTGTTTGTAAATTTTTTTTTTTTTTTTTTACAATATTATTAAGTAAAAAAAATAAATAAATAAATAAATACATTTTTTAGAAAATTGACTCCTTTATTTTAAATAAAAAATGTATTTTATTAAGGAAAATCATATTGCATGTGAAAGCCCCATTTCTACCGATTAGAACGGTACCACATATTTATCGGTAGCCCCCTGTTCCTGCCCAGGAGACCCCTCTAACTGAAACAAGTATTTTATAACATTCACAAAAAAAATACAAATACCATCCACACTACAAAGGGTTAAATCGAGAAAAAAAATGACATAGGGTCCCCCCTCCCAGGGGGGGCGGACCCCATTTTTTTTTTTTTGATTTTTAAGGGTTAAAAACCCTTAAAAATCAAAAAAAAAATTGACGTGGGGTCCCCCTTACCCAAAGTAACCAGCCCGGGACCAGCTATGGGGGCTTGTAGGCACAGAGTGGGGGGGCCAGCTTATGTGGCCCCCCCACCCTGCAGCCTACGAGCCCACATAGCCTATGTGGGCCCGGGCTCTTCTGCCCCCCCCTGGCCTTTGGGGAGGCAGGTAATGGGGGTGCCGGGGGTTAATGGCAAGCCACCCGCTAGCGCAGGTGGCTTGCCATCCCCCCAGCCTTGTGAACTGGTATAGGGGTCATGGACCCCTTACCAGTTCACAAGGGGTTAAAAGTAAATAATCACACAGACACAAGCAGAGAAAAAAATATTTTATTAATTTTTATTTTTTTTTTACACTGTACTCACCTCCCATCCATCCTGGAGCACTCTGTCCCTCGGCGATCACTGGCTTCTGCTCACTTGCTAGAAGCCTTTTATAGCTGCTGGATGACAGAACACAAAGGGTTAATCAAAAAAAAAAAAATGACATAGGGTCCCCCCTCCCGGGGGGGGGGGGGGGGGGGGCGGACCCCATTTTTTTTTTTTTTTTAAGGGTTAAAAACCCTTAAAAATCAAAAAAAAAATTGACGTGGGGTCCCCCTTACCCACAGTAACTAGCCCGGGACCAGCTATGGGGGCTTGTAGGCACAGAGTGGGGGGGCCAGCTTTTGTGGCCCCCCCACCCTGCAGCCTACGAGCCCACATAGCCCATGTGGGCCCGGGCTCTTCTGCCCCCCCCTGGCCTTTGGGGAGGCAGATAATGGGGGTGCCAGGGGTTAATGGCAAGCCACCCGCTAGCGCAGGTGACTTGCCAGACCCCTGAGCCCTGTGAACTGGTATAAGGGGTCACATGGACCCCTTACCAGTTCACAAAGGGTTAACAGTATAAATGAAATGACACACACAGGTTTTGAAATATGTTTATTTAAAAAAAAAAAACATTTTACCTTTACTCACCTCCGATCTTCAGAAGCAATGTCCCGCGGCGATCTGATGCAGGTGACAGCTGGGCAGAGAAGGGGGGAGGCAGGCGATCGGAGGATCGCCTACCTCCCTCCTTCTCCGCCCAGCCGTCACCGGCATCTGAGAGGAGAACTGCCGGGTGCCCCGATGACACCCGGCGGTGACGTCATTAGCCCCGCCCCCGAAGGGGCGGGGCTAAAATCCAAGATGGCGGCCGCCATCGGAAGATGCGACGGAGGGAGGGCTGTTATGCCCCCCTCCAGAAGACAGAAGACCCGGGGGGGGTAATCGGAGCCCCCCCCCATGAAGAGGAGAGGCGGCGGGAGTCGGCGGGAGCGGAGGTGAGTAACTGTCATTTTTTTTTTTTTTTTTTTCAACAGGCAATCCCGGCGGCTGCTGAAACGGGGGGGGGGCACCCGATTCCGGGCCCTCCCCTGCAGCCGGAGAAGCCCCGATCGGCGATCGGAGCCCCGCTGGCTGAAGAGGAGACCCGGCCAGACAAAACAAGGGGTCAGGTAAGTGACTTTTTTTTAAACTTTTTTTTGTGGGATTGGGGAATGCCAGGCACGTAAAATTTACGTGGCTGGCACTTAAGTGACGGAGAGGCAACCACGTAAATTTTACGTGGCTGGCATTTAAAGGGTTAAACTAGTGTCATATTACAGAATGAAAACTTATATAGTATTACAGAGTGAAGTCATATCACAGAAGTTTAATCACATCACATACGTTTATGGAGCTTTTTTTGGGGGGTTATATAGTATAATCCTTTTCCTTATATTACATTATGTCCTAAATATATACAGCATTATGACCTCCAATCCCTATTGAGCTAATCTAATGCGATTGATCACCTAGGAGTGGAGAGAATTTTTTAGAAATTGAGGGCAGGAAGAATACATTGAAAGCTATTTTTACCCAGGGCTTCAGGTGGGCTTTCATGGTGATACTAACATTGGCCTCGCTTCCCTTCATGCTGTTACAAATAAGGGGCGAAGCTCAAGGTTTCGTTAAGACCGGGATATCTAAAGGCTCCCAGTCTGTAGATCCATCTGGTCTCCAATTGGAGAGTTAATTTCTCCATGTTTCCCCCACAAATTGTTGGGTGTAATCTATCCAGGCCCTGTACCTGAAGAGAACCTGGGTCTTTATTATGGTGTCTGAGAAAATGGCGACCTATTGGGGTTTTGTTAGAACCCGTTCGTATGTTATACTGGTGCTCATATATTCTTTTCTTTAATGGGCGGTTAGTTTTTCCTACATAGTAACATCCACAAGTGCAGCTCAACAGATAGATAACATTTGCTGTATTACAGTTTATAAAGTGTTGTATTTTCTGTGTACTATGCCCCCCCACGGACACAGTTGGGCCCACCTTAACATATTTGCACATGTTGCACCCCCCACATCTATAGGTGCCCGTAGTTTTACAGCAGACCATTGCTCTATTCGGTTCATAATGACTATGGACAAGGGTGTCCTTTAGATTCTTTGGCCTTCTGTATATGACCTTCGGTGCCTTTGGAAGAAAGGTCCGAAGGTCTGGGTCATTCAGGAGAATTGGCCAACGAGTTTGTAATATCTGTCTTATACGGTCGTGAGCTCCCGTATAGGTCATGATCAGGGCAGGTCCAAGTTGTTCTTTGTTTTTTCTTGGTCTGTATAGTAATTCTTGCCTATTCAGGCTTTTAGCTTTCTTATAGGCTGATCTAAGGACCTTGGCTTTATACCCCCTCTCCCTGAGTCTAGCTCTTATATTTTCTGCTTCTGCTTCAAATAGTTCGTTGGTGGCGCAATTGCGCCTTCCTCAAATAAATTCCCCGAATGGGATACTTTTGAGAAGATGTGCAGGATGAGACCTAGTGGCTCGCAACATGTTATTAGCGGAGGTTTCTTTGGAGAAAAGACTGTTGCTAAAGGTGGTAAGTTACCTCAACGCAAGAAACGACGACGTCCCTTTCGGGGGGCGGCTTCCTTCGCCCCTTCCTTTCGTGGTTCCAGAGCGGGAAGAGGTTTTACCTTCCCATCTACAAGAGGAGATTCCTGGAATAGGGGCAGAGGACGTGCCCGTTCAGGATTCAATTGGGGCTCTAAACCTAAACCTGCGGCCAAGCCTGCTCAGCAATGAGGGGGCGCCCTCACCCATACGGGTGGGGGGGACGGCTGCGACACTTCTCCCAGGTCTGGATTCGGGAGGTCCCGGACAGATGGATCCGGGAAGTGGTGTCTTCTGGCTACAAGCTGGAGTTCGAGTCATGCCCCCCGCCCCCGATTCTTCAGGTCTCAGGTGCCCCCGGACTCCCTGGCCGCGCAGGGGCTCCGGGCGGTGGTATCGGGTCTTCTGGAAATGGCGATCATTTGTCCAGTGCCCCCATCAGTCCGGGGTCAGGGTTTTTACTCAAATCTGTTCACGGTCCCCAAAAAGGATGGCTCTATCCGGCCCATCCTGGATCTGAAGATTCTCAACAGGTTTGTCAGGCTGCGAAAATTTCGCATGGAAACGCTGCGTTCTGCTATCCACTCTCTTCGTCAGGGGGACTTCAAGACGTCCATAGACATCAAGGACGCTTACCTCCATGTTCCGATTTTTCCCGCACACCAGAGATTCTCAGGTTCGTGGTGGAGGATCGGCACTTTCAGTTTGTGGCTCTTCCTTTTGGTCTCACCACAGCTCCAAGGGTTTTCACCAAGGTGCTCGCTGGGGTGATGGCTCTCCTCAGAGCACAGGGAATTCACATAGTGCCATATCTGGACAATCTCCTCATCATGGCATCGTCCTTCAACCAAGCGGAATTGGACACCAGGACGGTAATATCCACTCTGGAGAGGTTCGGCTGGGTGATCAACTACCCCAAGTCCTCCCTTTACCCGTCCAGGATAGTGTCCTTTCTGGGAATGTCTTTGGATACAGCTCAGGCCAGAGTGTTCCTTCCTCAATCCAAGGTTCTTTTGATTCAGGAGTTGGTTCGGTTGCTCATGTCCATTCCTCGTCCGACCATCCGGCTAGGGATGAGACTGGTGGGATTGATGGTAGCCTCCTTCGAGGCAGTCCCCTTTGCTCAGTTTCACACAAGGACGCTACAGCTCCATCTATTGGCTGTCTGGGACAGGTCTCCTCTGTCGCTGGATCAATCCTTTCTGATGTCTCCCCGGGTTCGCCGCTCACTTCGGTGGTGGCTGAACTCAGCCAATCTGTTGAAGGGCAGATCCTTTCAGACTCCTCGTTGGGAGGTGGTCACCACGGATGCCAGCCTTTCAGGATGGGGGGGCTTCTGGAAGGATCTGCAATTTCAGGGTTTGTGGGGACCCCTGGAAGCCCACAAGCCTATCAATGTTCTGGAATTGAGAGCCATCAGGATGGTTCTTTTTCGTTTGACTCATCACCTGCGGGGCTTGCCGGTTCAGGTCCGGTCGGACAATCGGACCAGGGAGGGACTCGCAGCAGGAGTGCCCTCAGGGAAGTGTCTCTGATTCTGGACTGGGCGGAGAGCCACGTCCCGTTCATCTCGGCGGTTTACATTCCGGGAGTGGAGTACACGGAAGCGGACTCTCTGAGCAGGTTGTCAGCCCGCAAGGGGGAATGGTCTCTCAGTCCCAAGGTTTTTCACTCGATTTGTCTCAGGTGGGGATCACCGGTGGTGGACCTCTTTGCCTCCCGTCACAATCACAAACTTCCGGCATTTGTGTCTCTGGCGAAGGATCCACTGGCTCTCGCAGTGGATGCCATGTCTCTGAACTGGAGGGATCTGGGTTTTCTGTACCTGTTCCCTCCGCTTCCCATGGTGGCCAGAGTAGTGCGCAAGCTGGCTCTGGAGGGATCGTCAGCAATTCTGGTGGCCCCAAGGTGGCCAAGACAGGTTTGGTTCGCAGACGTGGTAAGGTTAGCAGAAGATCAGTTCGTTCTGCCCCTGCTGCCGGATCTGCTCACACAGGGTCATCTACGTTACCCCAATTTACCAACGCTGGCTTTGATGGCGTGGCTGCTGAAACCTCCATCTTGAAGGAGGAAGGTCTTTCTGATGCTGTGATTCGGACTCTTATTAGCGCTAGGAAGAGGTCTTCTTCTTCCGTTTACTATAGGACTTGGAGATCTTATATTGATTGGTGTGAGACTAGGGCCTTCCCTTGTAGGGAATTCTCTATTTCTAGAAACTTGGAGTTCCTTCAACACGGTTTGGATCTGGGGCTCCAACTCAGTACTCTGAAGGGGCAGGTTTCTGCCCTGGCGGTGTTTTTCCAAAGATCCTTTGCGCTTCATCCGCTGGTTAAGACCTTTTTTCCAGGGGGTTACACACGTGCGGAACCCTAGGAAGGCTCTGATTCCGGTTTCGGATTTATATCTGGTTCTTTCTGCTCTTCAGGGTCCTCCTTTTGAGCCTTTGCATGATATTGCCTTGTCTTCCCTTACGCAGAAGGTGGCCTTCTTGGTAGCTATCACTTCTGTTCGGCGTGTCTCTGAGTTGGCGGTTCTGTCCATTCAAGCTCCGTATTTTGAAAGACCTCAGGACAAGGTGGTTTTCCGTTTCAAGCCGGATTTCCTTCCTGAGGTGGTTTCTGATTTTCATCTAAATCAGGATATTGTTCTGCCCTCTCTGTGTCCTAATCCCAGCAACGACAAGGAGAGGGCCCTGCATTCCTTGGATGTGGTTCGAGTTGTGAAGTACTATTTGGTGGTAACGTCTTCCTTTCGCAAGACTGATGCCTTCTTTGTGGTGCCCTCCGGGCCCAAGAAAGGTTTGGCGCCCGCCAAGTCTTCCATCAGTAAGTGGATACGTCAGGCCATTGTTGGGGCCTATTCTGCTAAGGGGAGGAGTCCCCCTTTTCGTGTTACTGCTCATTCTACTCGTGCGGTTGGGGCTTCTTGGGCTTTCCAGCACCAGGCCTCTGTTGAGCAAGTTTGTAAGGCCGCTACTTGGTCTTCTGTTTACACCTTTTCCAAGTTTTACAAGGTTGATGTTCGGGCCTCAGCGGATGCTGTTTTTGGCCGCAAAGTTCTGCAGGCTGCAGTGGTTTAAGTTGTGCTTTATGCCTTGTTTTGGATCCCCGCCCTTTATGGACACTGCTATTGGATGTCCCACAAGTTATGAATATCTTGAAGCGGGGTGTGTGACATACTTAGAATAATACCATTTTGTGAATACTCACCTTGTAAAATGGGTATTCTAAGTATGTCACACACCCCGCTTCACCCCGCCCTTTTGTATTCTGGATCCTTCATATTGTGAACTTTGCGTTGTTATGACTTATAATTGGCTCTTCCTGGTCCCTTTCCTTACTGCTATCTTTATACTGGTTAATGAGTGGGAGGTCCCAGGTATTTATGGACCGGGAGGGGCTCTCTTTTTTCCTATCATCTCTGCAGTTCGCCCTCTACAGGTCAGTATTACCCACAAGTTATGAATATCTTGAAGCGGGGTGTGTGACATACTTATGATACCCATTTTACAAGGGGAGTATTCACAAAATGGTATTTTTAACCATTATGCCCCTTTCACATTGTGTGCTCCCATCGCATTTGCATGATTAGCAGAATTGTGTGCTGTGCCTTCAATGCAGTGCTGCATGCCGCACTGTTGTTTCCTGTGCCCTGGGGACCAGCGATGGGGGCTGTGTTGCTGCTGCGCTGCGGTTTGCCCGCAGATGTGAAAGGGCCCATTTACTGTTATGGGCTGCATTATTTTCAGTGTGGCTGCGTCTCCTTAAAGTGAAACATTAAGACAGTATGGCGCTCTGACCAAAAAGAAATGTTTGTGCACCCCTGCTGTATAGTATGAATATTTTGCTAATGTTTTTTATTACAATCATAGCAATGGGTACAGATTGCCAAGTCAATTACAACCAGTGTTATATATTTTATATAGAACCAGTGTTATATATTTTATATAGAACCAGTGTTATATATTTTATATAGAACCAGTGTTATATATTTTATATAGAACCAGTGTTATATATTTTATATAGAACCAGTGTTATATATTTTATATAGAACCAGTGTTATATATTTTATATAGAACCAGTGTTAGATTCTTGTATAGAACCAGTGTTAGATCCTTATATAGGACCAGTGTTATATTTTTTTTATATAGGACCAGTGTTATATTTTTTATATAGGACCAGTGTTCTAGTCTTATCTAGGACCAGTGTTCTAGTCTTATCTAGGACCAGTGTTCTAGTCTTATCTAGGACCAGTGTTGTTCTAGTCTTATCTAGGACCAGTGTTGTTCTAGTCTTATCTAGGACCAGTGTTGTTCTAGTCTTATCTAGGACCAGTGTTGTTCTAGTCTTATCTAGGACCAGTGTTGTTCTAGTCTTATCTAGAACCAGTGTTGTTCTAGTCTTATCTAGAACCAGTGTTGTTCTAGTCTTATCTAGAAACAGTGTTGTTCTAGTCTTATCTAGAACCAGTGTTGTTCTAGTCTTATCTAGAACCAGTGTTAGTAACATAGTAACATAGTATGTAAGGCTGAATAAAGACTTTAGTCCATCCTTTTCAGCCTGTTTAACTCCTTCCAGTGGTCTAGCAGCCATAGCTGGTAATGTTATTACATGCAAGGAGGGCATCCCGGCCACTATAGATCTCCTTCCAGTGGTCTAGCAGCCATAGCTGGTAATGTTATTACATGCAAGGAGGGCATCCCGGCCACTATAGATCTCCTTCCAGTGGTCTAGCAGCCATAGCTGGTAATGTTATTACATGCAAGGAGGGCATCCCGGCCACTATAGATCTCCTTCCAGTGCTCTAGTAGCCATAGCCGGAAATGTTATTACATGCCAGGAAGGCATCAAGGCCACTTTTGAACGTTTTTACTGTATCCATCATTACTACCTCCTCTGGCAGCGAGTTCCATAGTCTCACTGCTCTTACAGAGAAGAATCCCCTCCTATGTTGGTGGAGAAAGCACCTTTCCTCTAACCTTAGTGGATGCCCCCGGGTTATGGTTACACTCCGGGGTATAAATAGATTGTGGGACAGATCTTTGTATTGACCCCGAATATATTTATACATAGTTATTAGATCACCCCTCAATCGTCTTTTTTTTCTAGACTAGATAAACCTAACTTGGACAATCTTTCCGGGTACTCTAGCCCCCGCACTCCTTTTATTAACTTTGTTGCCCTTCTTTGAACGCGCTCCAGTTCTGATATGTCCTTCTTAAGCACAGGTGCCCAGAACTGTACACAGTATTCCATATGGGGTCTGACCAGTGACTTGTACAGGGGTAAAATGATGCTCTGGTCATGAGCACCTATGCCCCTCCTGATGCACCCCAAGATCCTATTTGCCATGGCAGCAGCTGCCTGGCATTGATTACTACAGTTGAGCTTATTGTCAACTAAAACCCCCTAGGTCCTTTTCCATTGTTGTTTTACCAAGTGTTTCTTTATTTCATGTGTAATCATGACACAGATTTCTCCTTCCCATGTGCATAACCTTACATTTATCTGTGTTAAACTTCATTTGCCATTTAACTGCCCATGCTTCCAATTTATCTAAATCTGTTTGTAGCTGCCTGCTGTCCTCTTTTGTTTTAATTACTTTACTCAGCTTAGTATCATCTGCAAAGATTGAGACTTTACTGTTTAATCCATACCCAATGTCATTTATATATATCTATATATCTATATTATATATATATATATATAAGAATTGGTCCCAGAACTGACCCTTGTGGTACTCCACTAGTAACAGTGACCCAATCTGAGTGTGTACCATTGATAACCACCCTCTGCTTCCGATCATTAAGCCAATTTCCCACCCATCTGCACACGTTTTCCCCCAGTCCAAGCATTCTCATCTTTTGTACCAGCCTTTTATGTGGCACAGTATCAAATGCTTTAGAAAATTCAAGATATATGATATAGAAAAGTCAAGATATATGATATCCAATGACTCCCCCTGATCCAATCTTGAACTTACCTCCTCATAAAAGCTGATTAGGTTTGTCTGGCAGGAGCGATTCCTCATAAATCCATGCTGATATGGAGTAATAAGGTCATTTTCCCCAAGGTGCTCCAGGATAGTATCCCTTAAGAAACCTTCAAACAGCTTGCCCACCACAGATGTTAAGCTTACCAGTCTGTAGTTCCCAGGTTCCCCCCTAGATCCCTTTTTGAATATTGGCACCACATTTGCCAAGCGCCAATCCCTCGGAACAGACCCTGTAGTTATGGAATCCACAAATATTAAAAATAACGGCTTGTCTATTACTGTACATGACTCCCTTAACCCTTTGAGTGCCAGCCTACCTAGATTTTTTATCACACTCTGTTGCCAGACTACTTTTCACGTTTTTGCGCTACACGTGTTCAACCTGGATTTTTGAAGGGATTTCCAGAGATTTTCCTGTAAAATTATATACTGTTTTTTTCAGCAGAGTCTGGGCTTCAACATGAAATGTCTTGTTTGGCCTTTTTTTAGTGTATTCTCAATACTTTTGGGTGAAATATGTGCAAAAAAATAAAAAAAATCTATTTTTTACAATTTGTAGTATTTTTTTTTTTAATTAAAAATTGTAAGTTTGTTAATAAAATATTATTTGTGTGAAAGCCCTATTTCTCCCGGTTACAACGGTACCACATATGTGTTGGTATACACCCTTTCCTGCCCAGGAGACTCCCCTAAACTGAAACAGCAGTTTAGGAGATTTCAGATAGGATACAACTATGCAATATGATTGCATAGTTGTAAGGGGTTAATTTAAAAAAAAAAATGACATAGGGTCCCCCTTACCCAGCATTACCGACCCGGACCAGCTATGGGGGCTTGTAGAACAGGGCGCAGGGGCCAGCGTTGGTGGCCCCTGGCCCTGCAGGCTACTAGCCCACATAGCCACGTGGCCCGGGCCCTTCTGCCCCCCCCTGGCCGTTGGGGAGGCAGGTAATGGGGGGCTGGGGGTTTTGGCAAGTCACCAGCTTGCCGCAGGTGACTTGCCATACCCAGAGCCTTGTGAACTGGTATAAGGGGTCTCATGGACCTCTTACTAGTTCACAAAGGGTTAAGTTAAAAAAAAAAAGACACAGACACAAAATTCTTTATTATTATTTTTTCACTTATACTTACCTCTGATCCAGTGTCGCGCGCCGCTGCAGATGACAGCTGTCGGTAGTGATCGGAGCAGGGAGGGTGGCAGGCAGGGAGATCAGAGCCACCCTGCCTGCCACCCTCCCTGCACCGATCGCTACTGACAGAACGGAGCCCGGGTGCCGTTAACACGAGGAGCGGGATGACGTCATCAAGTGGGCAGGGCTAGGGGCGGGGTTAGGTGCGGGGCCATCGTCAGCCGAAGAGGATGGTGAGGGCCTGTTTCTGGGCCCTCACCCGAAGCATGGAAAGCCCGGGGGGGGGATCGGAGCCCCCCCTGGTGAAGAGAAGACCCGGGGAGAGCCATTGCGCTGCAAGGTGAGTAAATGACATTTACTTTTTTTTTTTTTCAGATGTTGGCGCCGGCGGGGGGGGGGGGGGGGGGCCTATTGCGGGCCCCCTCCTGAAGATCAGAGGCCCGGGGGTGAAAATCTAATACTTGATTCTTGTACAGAATCGCTGGCACTTTCAAATGAGGGGTCAGGTAAGTCTTAACGGTTGGAGAGGCAGCTACGTGAGAGTCACGTAGCTGGCACTAGAAGGGTTAAAACACGAGGATGTATGTCATCTGGTCCCGGTGATTTATCGATTTTTATCTGCTTGAGACGGTGCTGGACTTCTTCCTTGGTTAGACCAGTGACATTTAATGGAGGGTTTCGGTTATTCCCCTGCATTTCACTCGGCATGTCAAATTCTTTTGTGAATATAGAAGCAAAGAAGTTGTTAAGCAAATTAGCTTTCTCCTCATTTCCCTCTATAGGGGTCCCATCCTTGCTTTTCAGGGGGCCCACACCCTCAGGTTTGTACCTTTTTACGGCTTATGTAGCTAAAGAATAATTTGGGGTTAGTTTTACTCTCTTTCGCAACCAGTCTTTCTGTCTCCAGCTTAGCTGCCCTTATCTGTTGTTTACATTGTTTATTTTCTTCTTTATATTTTTTCAACGCTTCCCTTCCTGCTTTAAATGTTTAAATGCCTTTTTTTTGTTGTTTATTGCCCCCTTAACCTTTTTATTTAGCCACATCGGTTTACATGTGTGTCTAATAGTTTTATTCCTGTAAGGTATATATCTGTCACAATGAAAATTAAGTATTCCTTTGAAAGTATCCCATTTAGCGTCCATGCTTTTTTTTTTTTTTTAAGGACATTTTCCCAGTCAATGCAGTGTAGGGCATCTCTAAGTTGGTCAAACTTTTCCTTTTTGAAGTCCCGCGTTTTTGTGGCTCCTTGATAAGGCCCCCTACTGACTGCTAATTGGAAATTAATGATATTATGATCACTGCTTCCAAGGTGTCCCCCAACCTGTACCTTTATTACTTTGTCTGGTACATTGGTTAGTATTAGGTCCAATATGGCTTTCCCCCTTGTTGGAGCTTGTACTTGTTGGGAAAGGTAGCAATCTTGTTTTAGATAAATAACTATTACTTTTATGTGAAACACATGTTTCAGCATCCCAGTCTATATCTGGGTAGTTGAAGTCCCCCATAATCACTACCTCATTTAGTTTAGCGGCTATATCTATTTGCCTTAGCATCATATTTTCTATGGATTCGGATATATCTGGAGGTTTATAGCAAACCCCCATCAGTATTTTATTTTTGTTTCTCCCTCCATGAATTTCTACCCATACAGACTCCACATGGTCATTCCCCTCACATATATCCTCCCGCAGAGCAGGCTGTAGAGAGGATTTTACAATTAAGCAGACTCCACCCCCTTTGCGTTTGTTACGGTCCCTCCTAAACACACAGTATCCCTGTAAATTTACTGCCCAGTCATAGCTTTCATCCAGCCAGGTCTCTGTTACCCCCACTATGTCATATTGTTCTTCTGTTATTATCAGTTCTAGTTCATCCATTTTATTAGTCAAGCTTCTAGCATTTGTAAGCATGCATTTCAAATACTTATGACAATTTTGATAATTTTGTATATTGCACTTATTCCTGCTAGATGTGCTAACCCCTCCCCCCTCTCCACCCCCAGTTTCATGTCTACACCCACTGTCACTTTCTTTCCTAACTTCCCCTTTGTAACTGCTTTTACCCTCCCCCCAGTGCTCAGTTTAAACACTCCTCTAACCTTTTAGCCATCCTCTCCCCCAGAACAGATGCACCCTCCCCATTGAGGTGCGACCCATCCCTGCCAAAGAACCTGTAGCCCACTGTGAAGTCGGCCCAGTTCTCTAAGAACCCAAACCCCTCCTTTTTATTCCAATTTTTGAGCCACCTGTTTACATTTCTAATCTCCCGCTGCCTCTCTGGTGTGGCTCTTGGTACTGGTAGTATTTCTGAGAATACTACAGTTGAGGTCCTTGCCTTAAGCTTACGGCCTAAGTCCCTGAAATCATTAAGGACCTTCCACCTACTTCTTCCTATGTCATTTGTGCCAATATGCACCATGACCGCTGGGTTCACGCCAGCCACTCTAGTCTTATCTAGAACCAGTGTTGTTCTAGTCTTATCTAGAACCAGTGTTGTTGTAGTCTTATCTAGAACCAGTGTTGTTGTAGTCTTATCTAGAACCAGTGTTGTTGTAGTCTTATCTAGAACCAGTGTTGTTCTAGTCTTATCTAGAACCAGTGTTGTTCTAGTCTTATCTAGAACCAGTGTTGTTCTAGTCTTATCTAGAACCAGTGTTGTTCTAGTCTTATCTAGAACCAGTGTTGTTCTAGTCTTATCTAGAACCAGTGTTGTTCTAGTCTTATCTAGAACCAGTGTTGTTCTAGTCTTATCTAGAACCAGTGTTGTTCTAGTCTTATCTAGAACCAGTGTTGTTCTAGTCTTATCTAGAACCAGTGTTGTTCTAGTCTTATCTAGAACCAGTGTTGTTCTAGTCTTACATGCAATCATTTGTATGCTCCCAAGAGAGGCACCTAGGTGGGCTTGAAGTCTGAAAAGATTTTAGGAACTTATTAATGCTCCATACTGTGTTTATAGCTGTATGTTTTTATTTCTCTAAAGTAGTTTTAAACCACTTGGCACAACAGTGGTTACACATTATCAAGGCGACCTTGTGGAAGCACAGAGATTCCTCTAATATAGCTAAAAAGACCACACTGTCCCTAAGAAACTTCTTTACAATCCCAGTGGTGCCCCAACCACAGTCCTGTGGAGGCTCCTAAAGGGGAAGCAGTGATCGTGTCATTATTCTAAGTATGTCACACACCCCGCTTCCACTTTAATAATTACGATTGGGTTAATCCACCAGCAGGTGGCGACGTTGCAGAGAAGTCTTGAAAAAAACGAGCCCCTCCTGGTCTATAATAACTGGGACCTCCCACTTATCTCCCAGTGTTCTTCTCTGCAAGATGGCGACAAGACAGAAGAATGAAGTCTCCTGCTTGCAGGTAGCTGGGTTAACACCCGGCCCCCCCTCTTGGTTCTATTTCTGCCCGGCACTCTATTATTCCCCTTAGTGAAGCCTCCCAGCCTAGGCTGCGGGGCCGGGTGATGGTAGACGGCACCGTATGGTGCTTAGGAGCCTAGCTCCACCGCAGGCCTCATACTAGGGGGCAAAGCGGTTAGTCCGGTCTGGTGATCCCGGATTGGGATGCCCCGTCCCTGTTCATACCCCTTGGGTTTTGGCACTCCTCCCCCGCTCTGTCCCCATTTCTTCCTACGCTGGGGGGGCTGCCCTTTTTACCGTGTGTGTGTACTTTGTGATTTTACTACTGTGTGTGTGTGTGTGTTTTTACTTTATGACTTGGCCCCCGCTTGAGGTGCCTGGTCCCTTGCGGGACATGCGGCGTTGTAACGGTGCTGGGGAGCCTCCCCACCTCGGTTGCTGCGGGAGGGGCCGGGCTCGGCGTGCGGGCGGCCCGCCCGTTCCCATTAGGGCGCTGTTGCTCTCCTCCGGGGGGGGCGGGGGGTGTGCGTGGGACGCTTCGCGCATCTGGTGTCAGCCTCCTCTTTCGGCTTGGACAGCTTGGCGTCTTTGTGGAGGCGGGGCTGCGCTTCGCGCGGCCCGCGCTATACTGTGTAGTGGATAAGGGCCGGTGGGCGCGTGGCGCGCGTTGGTCTGGCACGCCCTTCTTCTTCGTCCTGCTGCTGCTGCAACGCTGAGCTGCCATCTTGGATCACAGTGAGGTTCAGGTTTGGCCTGTCTTCTGTTTAATTTAAGTGCGGCAAGCTTTGTGCATGCCCTGTGTTTTCTCCTATGTGTGTTGCTATGTCTGTAATAATGTGTGGGAACCTTGCTTGAGGACAGTGTGCTCTTGTTTTCCTGATCCCTGGTGCAAGTTAAAGGGGTCTCCCGGTCTTTGATACCTGGGTAGGCTTAGCTTTCCCACTAAATTCTCCCACTGGGACATTAAAGGGGACATCCCGGGTCGCTTATTGTGTAAATCCCTGGGTAATTGCGAATACCACAATTTCACCATATGGAGGCTTCCAATGATACCGGAAATGGCCCCTCGGGGCAATCCAGGCAATGTTTGGGGTGTGGGGTTCCTCTTCGAGGGGATGATGTTTTGTTCTGTATACCATGCACAGCGGATCATTGCGCGGATGACCGGTACGCCGGCCTCCGGCTCCTCGCTGCCCGTGTCACCGCTTACCCCTCCCCGCCTGTTCCGTACCCCATGTGACGTTGTCATGGGTGGGGATTCGCACTCGGAGGTGTGTGCCAGATTGGCCAACCTTGTGAAATTGGTTTCTAATTTGGTGGACCAGAAGGCCCCGGCTAAGCGGAAGCATCTGTCCTCGGCCGCACCGGCCTGTGAGGTTGAAGAGTGTGAGTCGTTAGACTGGTCCGTTTGCCCCCCGCTTGCGGAGGGGGAGCGCTTTGAGGAATTGGACGAGGCTGACGATCAACATTTCTTTGGTGCGGCGGATGAGCAGGCTCGGGGGGATGCACTTGACACCCCTTCGATCCTGGTTCAGATTTTTGATGTCTTGGCTATCGCCCCTCCTGAGGTGGCTCCGCCGGCAAAAGGGGAATTATTTGAGGTGGCCAAGCCACGGTTGGAGTTTCCCCGTCTAGGGCATTTTGATGATGTCATTCTTAAAGTATGGGAGAGGCCTACTCGCCTTACGGGTTTACCGCCGGGTTGGGATAAGAATTATCCTTTTCCGGCGGACCTGGTTAAGCGTTGGTCTTCTCCACCTGAGGGTTGATGCCCCGGTTTTTGGTTTTGTCTAGCACTGCCGTTTTGCACTCTCCTGACTGTACTACCATCATGGATGGTGAGGTTAGACGTTTTAACCAGTTGGCTTGCCATGGGTTTGCCAGTGTTGGGTCGGCCTTGCGGCCTGTTTGTGCTTCGGCACTGTTGCTGTTGGCTTCTAGGTTCCATTGTCAGGGAATTGTTGACTTCTTCCGGCCTTGTTCTGGCTTGTGAGGAGTTTGTCGCTCTCCAACGTTGTGTGTCGTTTTTGTCTCTTGTGCTTGCCGCTCAGGATGACGCCATGGTGATGTGTGGTTGGACCGCGGCCGTGTTGGTGGCTGTCCGGCGGTCGATTTGGTTGCGCCAATGGGCTGCTGATTTTAATTCACAGAACTCTCTTACTGCTCTCCCGTTTGTGGGTCTGCGCCTGTTTGGTGAGCAATTGCATTCTGTTGTCAAGGGAGGTAAGTTACCTCAGCGCATGATACAACGCCGTTCCCTTTGGGGGGGGCGGCTTTCTTTTAACTCGTCCTTTCAGGGAGCCAGAGCTGGCAGGGGTTTGGCTTTCTCTGCCACCAGGGGTGCCGTTTGGAACAGGGGCAGAGGTTGTGCCCGTCCTGGTCACTCTTGGGGCTCCAAGTCCAAGACCGCTGCCAAGCCCGCTCAGCAATGAGGGGGCGCCCTCACCCTTGCGGGTGGGGGGACGGTTGCGACACTTATCCCAGGTTTCGGACCAGGCGGTCTAGGACAGATGGATCCGGGAAGTGGTGTCGTCCGGTTACAAGCTGGAGTTTGGGTCCCGGCCTCCTTCCAGGTTTTTCAGGTCTCGTGTGCCTGCGGATCCTCTGGCTGCGCAGGGGCTCCTGGCGGCTGTAAGGAATCTTCTGGGCATGGCAGTCGTTTGTCCAGTGTCTCCCTCGGCCGTGGGCCTGGGGTATTGTTCCAATCTCTTCACAGTGCCCAAAGAAGACGGATCAGTTTGTCCCATCCTGGATCTGTAGTTATTCAACAGGTTTATCCGTCCCCGGATATTTCGCATGGAGACTCTGCGCTCTGCCGCCATTTCTCTTCGGCAGGGGGACTTCATGACGTCCATAGACTGATGGCCCTCCTCAGAGCCCAAGGGCTTCGCATCGTGCCTTATCTGGACGACTTTCTCATCATGGCCTCCTCGTTCAGTCAATCGGAGACAGATACCAGGTCTGTGGTATCCACTCTGGAGAGCTTCGGCTGGATAATCAACTATCCCAACTCCTCCCTCTCTCCTTCCAGGGTGGTTTTCTTTCCTGGGATTGTCTCTGGATTCTTCCCGACACAGGGTGTTCCTTCCTCACTCCAGGTTCTTTTGGTTCAAGAATTGACTCAGCTTCTTCGGTCCACCCCTCGCCCGTCTATCCGGCTGGGGTTGAGACTGGTGGGATTGATGGTGGCCTCCTTCGCGGCGGTTCCATTTGCTCAGTTTCACACAAGGACGCTTCAGCTTCGTCTGTCGGCGGCTTGGGACCGGTGTCCGAGGTCGTTGGATCTGCCCTTTCTGATGCCTTCCCGGGTTCGGCAGCCTCTTCAGTGGTGGATGGTTCCAGCCAATCTCTTGAGGGGCAGGTCGTTTCTGACGCCTCTTTGGGAAACTGTCACCGCGGACGCCAGTCTGTCGAGTTGGGGAGGCTTCTGGAGGGATCTTCGGTTCCAGGGGCTGTGGGGGCCTCAGGAGGCCCACTGGCCCGTCAATGGTCTGGAGCTGAGAGCTATTAGGTTGTGTGACAGACTCTCTGCCCCTTTGGACTTTACACAGGTTCATTACTTTCCTTTTCTTAAGCATGTTACAGACTGCCTTTGTGTTGATTGATTACGTTATTCATTGTTCTGATTGATTGTATTACAGACTGCTATTGTTATACTGATTGTATTACAGACGTCTATTGTGTTGCTGATTGCGTCACCGGCAGAGTTGAGGGATTGTGTGCCCTGCTCCCATTGGTCTGTGTATTTGTCATGCAGTCCTCCATCAGGTCCATGGGGGAGGTCCCCTTGCATGGAGGCTTGCATATAAGGCCCAGTGTGGCACTAATAAAGTCAAGTTCATCTTCACCCTCAATACTGAGTTCTGTCTCTTATTGGGGGAAACGCTATATTACAATTCACTAGCCCTTGTAAGGGCTGTTCCTGTTTCCTCACGGACGACTCTGGGATTCCTGCAGCACCTCTCACCATTGGGAAAAGGACGTCTCTGGCAGGGAAGCTCTCCGGCGATAAGGGTTATCGCTACAGGTTGGTTCTGTCTCACTTGACACAGCATCTACAGGGTTTGCCGGTTCAGGGTCGGTCGGACAATCGGATGGCTGTTGCTTTCATCATTTACCAAGGAGGGACTCGCAGTTGGGGTCCCCTCAGAGAGGTGTCTCTGATCTTAGCCTGGGCGGAGATCCATGTCCCATGCATCTCGGCGGTGTACATTCCGGGAGTGAAAGGCGCGGAGGCGGACTCCCGGAGCAGGTGCTCTTCCCGCCGGGGAGAAGGGTTCTCTCAATCCCATGTTATTTCGGTTTCTTTGCTTCCGGTGGGGGACACTGGAGGTGGACCTGTTTGCTTCTTGTCACATTCACAAACTTCCGGCATTTGTGTCTCTCTCTCTCAGGATCCTCTGGCTCTGGCACTGGATGCCATGTTCCTGAGCTGGGGGGATCTGGAGTTTCTTTATTGGTTTCCCCCGGTTCCCATGCGGGACACGGTGTTGCGAAAGCTGGCCTAGAAGGGGTTCCCGCCATTCTGGTGGCTCCAAGGTGGCCAAGGCGGGTGTGGTTCGCAGTCCTCGTTCGGCTGGCAGTGGATCAGTTCGTTCTGCCCCTTCGGCCGGACCTGCTCACTCAAGGTCAATTACGTTACCCCAATTTACCAACGCTGGCTTTGACGGCTTGGCTGCTGAAACCTCCTTCTCGCTGGGGGAAGGCTTCTCCGATTCTTTCATTCAGACTCTTGTTCGTGCTAGAAAGAGATCTTCTTTTACCATCTACTATAGGACTTGGAGGTCTTATATTGATTGGTGTGAGGTCAGGGCTTTGCCCTGCAGGGTCTTTTCTATTTCTAGGATTTTCTGCAAACTGGGCTGGACTCGGGTCTCCAGCTGAGTACCTTGACAGGGCAGGTATCTGCTCTGTTTGTCTTCTTTCAGAAATCCTTTGCGCTTCATCCTTTGTTTAAGACCTTCTTTCAGGGGGGTACGCATGTGCAGCCTCCTAGGAATTCTTTGCTCCCTGTTTGGGATTTGAATCTGGTTCTGTCTGCTCTTCAGGGCTCTCCCTTTGAGCTTTTGCAGGATATTACTCTTTCTACATTGACTCGGAAGGTTGCCTTTTTTGGTTGCTGTCACCTCTGTTCGGCGTGTCTCGGAGTTGGCGGCTTTGTCGGTTCAGGCTCCTTACTTTGAGAGGCATCAGGACAATCCGGACTTTCTTCCTAAGGTGGTTTCTGCCTTTCTTCTTAACCAGGACATTGTTCTTCCTTCCTTGTGTCCTAAGCCTAGGAATGACAAGGTGAGGGTTTTGCATTGTCTGGATGTGGTACGCTGCGTGATGTACTATTTGCTTGCTACATCCTCTTTTCGTAAGACTGAGGTCTTATTCGTGGTGTCCTGTGGGCCTAGGGAATGTTTGGCTCCGGCCAAGTCTTCCATTAGCAAATGGATTCGTCAGGCTTTTATTGGGGTCTATTCTGCTAAGGGGAAGGTTCCCCCTTTTCGTATTACTGCTCTTTCTCCTCGTGCTGTTGGAGCGTCTTGGGCTCTTCGGCACCAGGCTTCTGTTGAACAAGTTTGTAGGGCTGCTACTTGGTCTTCTGTTCACACATTTTCCAAGTTTTTACATGGTTGATGTGCGGGCTTCAGTGGTTGCTTTGTTTTGCCGCAAAGTTCTGCAGTGGTTTGAGTTATGCATTGTTGCCTTGCTGGATACCCGCCCTTTGTGGACACTGCTTTTGGATGTCCCAATCGTAATTATTAAAGTGGAAGCGGGGTGTGTGACATGCTTAGAATAATACCATTTTGTGAATACTCACCTGTAAAATGGGTATTATAAGTATGTCACACACCCCGCTTCACCCGCCCTTTTTGGTATCCTGGATTCTTTATAGGGTGAAGCTTCGTTTACAGTTTGAGGGTTACCAATGGGTTTTTCCTGGTACCTTGTCTTTACTGCTGTTTGAAAACTGGGAGATAAGTGGGAGGTCCCAGGTATTATAGACCAGGAGGGGCTCGTTTTTTTCAAGACTTCTCTGCAACGTCGCCACCTGCTGGTGGATTAACCCAATCGTAAATATTAAAGTGGAAGCGGGGTGTGTGACATACTTATAATACCCATTTTACAGGTGAGTATTCACAAAATGGTATTTTCCTGCTTCAAGCCACTGACCTCATTATAGTTATTGAATTGCTCACTACAAATGTTGATACACTGTAAGACTTAGTGTATTTTGTTTCTTTTTATTTTCCTTTATTTATTGTGCAGCTGGTTCACTCATGACCCAGTGGATTTTAGTGGGGGAGATAGTTGTGGGTGTGAGCACCTACCTGTGCTGGCCACGAAAAGGTTTGAGCCGCGCACTACACTATCGCACTTGGGCTGTGGTGTGACAAATTCCTGTGGCCAGTTTACAGCTACATCTCACCCCACCTCACGGTTTCTTACAACCTCTTATCAGCCTGTGAAGTCCTTTGTGGACGCAGGGTGATTTTTTTAGCCCCACCCCTTTCCCCATACTCTTTTTGGAGACATAATGCATTGTGTCACACTGTTCTGATGTGTACTGGCTTGAGTGTTATGATTTGTTTACAGGGGTGAATTTTATACTCCGCCTGGGGTGTAATGTTCGCTCCTTTCTTGCCTTGTCTGATTCATTTTTTTAATTTCATTTGTTATAAATACTTACATTTTCCACAGTGCCCCACCGCCAGATCGAGTGGGTGGACAAAACCCGGCTGGTGCTGCGTAGACCGCAACGGGACGAAGATCCGGAGGAGGGCAACGTCCAGATGCCTGAAAGTGGTCGGAATACCGATGAGGATGAGCCCGAAATAAAGGTAACGCCAGACACGCACTGTTAGCTCTTGCCCCCCTAACTAGGGACCGCTCCGCAACAGAGACTTCATTGCAACATCTGTGTTTGCACATATGGACACCTGGAGACTTTTTTTTTTTTTTTTTTTATACACCCTTCTGACGTTCACATTCACTTTTTAAACCGGACCAACACCCGTTTTTTCATTTAACGGTTGTTGGTCCCGCTGTCTGTGCTTCACAATAACCTCGGGGGGGGGGGGGCATCCAGAACGCTGGAGCCCCCTCGCAGAAAAAAACAGGTGTTGGTCTGGTCTAAAGAAGAATACCAGAGTCCCTCTTTAATATGCAGCAGTGGGAAAGCCCAGATCCCCTGCTGTAGGTTGGTGTTGATATAGTAGAGGACAGGGCCGCCCGGGTGCTCGCCTCCTCTCTATGGGGCTGGCATGACTAACAGCTGCATGCTAATGTGCTTTGCCACCCCAATGAGCCGCACAGCTGCTGCATATTGAAGAGGAACTCCAGTCATTTCTGACTCACCTAGGCCTGAACATCACAGCCATAATTGCCCACTTTCCTTCCCTCTCACACTTTTGTTTCTCTCTTTTAGAAAGCGAAAGTTGGAGATCCCGGAACAGCTAGCGACAGTTCGATGGTGACGACGGGGGGTCTTGATGGCGATATCACCTGTGTGCTTTGCGGCAATCTCTGTGAGCATCCAATCAGGGGGGAGTGCGGCAACAACTTCTGCAGTGGCTGCGTCAGCAAGGCCTGGGAAGCATTGATGGAGAAGCAGCGCTCCACCGATGAAGCCCTGGCTAATGCAGTGACGGAAGAGTCTCATTCCCCGGACACCCCTGTGCAGCCAGAGGGGAGCGAGCCTAGCAATAACTGCGCCGTTCACGGCGAGAGAGTCAAACTTTATTGTAAAGACGACGGGATCCTGTGCTGCGTTATCTGTCAGGACTCTGTAAAGCACTTCCATCACAGATTTATGCCCATCCAGGAAGCAGTGTCGACGTGTCGGGTAGGTTTCGTGTCGGGTTTCGTTACCTTCTGTTTCGCTTTAACTCAATGCTGTACAAAAGGTTAATTAAAGCCGACCAAAAACCCACATTTTTAACTAGCATCCCCTGAATTGTTCCCCCTATGAGTACTTTTTGGCAATTTTCAGTAAATGTACTCGCTGATAGGAGATTTCGCCGACCCCTGATAAGTCTTTCTGGCTCTCTGACTCAACCCCCGTCATTGTTCTTAGCAACCCGGGTTGGAGACCCATGCAATGAAGACAGAGACACAGGATCATATGTTCACCACACAAATCTGGTTTATTAATGATTCAGTTCACAGCTTTATAGGAAAGAAGTCACACAGAAAGGAGCAATTTGGCCCTCCCTGCAGGGAAATATAATTTGTCTTAGCTTCCTCTCTGGTAGTCGCAAAACATTCTACCCATCTGGAAAACATGTCTACTATCACCAACAGGTATTCTTGTGTCCTTCCCAACCTGGGCAGATGTGTGAATGGTGTAGTTGGGTACATAAAGTGATCATGTTTGGCCTTGTTCGGATTGCTTGAATTATTCCTAATGCAAATGATGCATCTGGAGTCATATTGTTTAGTCAATTCCTTGCCATTAGTGATGTAATTATGTAAATGTCTTGCTGTAAGGCCTGAAAAGTAGATTTCTAGCCGTTATGTCCCAGACCATGATAATGTGCAATAGATAGAGGGGCACTGGCTTCTGGTATGCAAGGTTTCCCCTCTTTAGACCTATATTGTTCTTTTGTGCACCTATCCTTTCCCAGTCTGCTAAATCCTGCTGTGTTGCATGGTCTTGTAATGTCTGTAAAGTGTGATCAAAGAAAGATGGGTCTGGTGTGAGCATAGGCAACTGCTTTAGCAACCTGATCTGCAAAGGCATTCCCCCTAGCTATGTCAGTTTGTACTCCTGTGTGTGCCCTGCAATGAATGACTGCTATTTTCTCAGGCAACTGGAGGGCGTGCAATACATTCTGAATGAGTGTTGTGTGAGAGATTTGCTTCTCATCTGCTGTTATAAATCCTTTTCTGCTCCAAATTAAGCCGAAGTCCCATATCACCCCAGCTGCATAACGACTATCGCAAAATATGTTCACATTTTGTCCAGCAAATATCTCACATGCTCTAGTCAGGGCTATAAGTTCTGCTGCCTGAGCTGATTTGTAAGGAATGGACTCGGCCTCAACCA
Source organism: Gastrophryne carolinensis (assembly GCA_027917425.1). Classification (NCBI taxonomy): domain Eukaryota; kingdom Metazoa; phylum Chordata; class Amphibia; order Anura; family Microhylidae; genus Gastrophryne; species Gastrophryne carolinensis. The sequence continues at coordinate 13,224,933 of CM051240.1, read as the reverse complement.
CAATATCTGGCAGGTGTACAGTTGCATAGCCTGCTTGGTATGTGTTGTCATTGGGCCTGAAACAGGAACCCTCTACAAAAACATCTATGGTGTCTGGTAAAGGTGTGGAAGGTTTTTTCTGGGAGAGGTGTCTTGGTTAATGGCAGTCACACAGTCATGTGGGGGCACTAACTCGTCCTGTTCCCCTTTTAGTCAGTAAGGCATTAAGAATGGGCGCTGGGCGCTGGGCCTGCTGTAGCAGCCGCATATTTGATAGTCCGTTTGGGGTCTGACAGTAAAATTACCTTGTACTCACTTAAACTCTGTGCTGTCATGTGTTGGGTGTGTACGTTTTTCAAGAGGTATGACACATTGTGAGAAGTATGCAAGATTGTTGGGTATCCCAAAGTCAGAGTGCCAGCCATTTCCACCACCATAGCAGAAAAATGCCACTGGCGTAATTTGCCTCCTTGCTCCTGAGCTAAAACTCCAGCCATGGTTGTACAATTTTCTCTAGTAAAAACATGGAAAACTTTTCCATAATCTGGGAGACCAAGTCCAGGCATACATACAAGAGCATTTTTTAAGTATACAAACGCATTACACATTTCCTCAGACCATTTTATGGTGTCAGGCTGATTAGCACGTGTGTGGGCTCTCAAGTTACTGTCGTAAAAAGAACAATCAGGTATCCATTGGCGGCAATAACTAATCATACCAAGAAAGGTTAGCATGTCTTTCTTGGTCTGTGGGCGGGGCAGACCCACAATGGCAGCAATTCTCTTTGGGCTCATTTCTCTCTGGCTTTTAGACAGGAAAAGGTTGAATATCTTGTTTTTTTGCTGACACCATTGCAATTTCTCTTTTAGTCACTTTAAAATCACTTTCACATAAGGTCTGCAGTAACCATATGCCATCCTGCTGGTCGGCCTCCCTGGTTCTGCTGCAAATCACAAGATCATCTGCGTTAGTCAGCAGAACCGAACCAAAGCTGGGTATCCACGCCCTAAGCGTCTCCCAGAGGACAATGGCAAAAACTACAGAGAGTTTACAAACCCCAATCGATTCCAACAGAGCTGCTCTCCTTTGTAACAAAAAGCAAAGATCAGCCTAGTCTCTTTATCAACAGGCACCCCAAAAAAATGCATTCCTTAAATCCAGAGCACTAAATATCTTGGCATCGTGGGGAATGGAAGTCAACAACGTAGGCACATCAGGGACTACAGGAGCAAGGGGCACTACCAAGTTATTGATAGGCCTGTATTCTGTATTGGCCATCTGCTTTCTTTACAGGGTTAATAGGCGTATTGAAAGATGAAATCACTCTTTCCAATATGCCTTCTTTGAGGAAGTGCTGAATAATGGGCTCTATGCCTTCCTCTTTTTCCTTTGATAAGGGGTTCTGTTTGTGATACACAGGCAGGATCTCCACCTGGGTCGACTGCTTTAAGTCTGGCACCCCTCTCCGGTTCTCCAGCTCCTCTACATTAGGCTGCTCTCACCAGATCCCTATTCCCGGACATCAAGGTTCCTTCAGCTCACTCAAACTGGAACACTCTAGAACTTCAACTCCTCTAGCCCCACCCTCTCTGTTCCTTTTATCCCTCCTGAAATTATCAGTGGAGTGGGCTATACTACAGTTAACCTGTGTGCAAGGAGACCTATGACTTAAAGTATCTTATTTCTCAGCAGGCAACATCCAAAAGGTAAGTAGGGGCTGACGAAAGGGGGGGGGGGGGAGTTGTCCCCTTATTCTAAGCAGACAGCACGTCCTGCTCCAGACATAGTCCTTACATGTGGGTATACCTCTGCCTTCAGCGCCGTGCACTGCAGAACATGAAGAAAACAAGCTCCTCCCGGCCCTACACATACCGGAGGACCTCCCACAAATCCCCAGATTTCTCTGCAGTGCTGAGACTGCGAAGACATGAAGTATCACGCTCTCGCAGGCGAGCGGGGCTTTACAGCCCGAGGCCCTGCGGGACTACTTCCACCCGTCCTCATTGTGAATTAATGCCTCCCAGCCTGGGCTGCGTTGGTCGGGTGAAGGTAGGCAGCACCTAGTGTGCTTACGGAGCTAGACTCCACCGCAATCCCCCTCCATAGGGTAGGCGGTTAAGGCGTATGGTGAGCCTTCTATTGGATGCCCCTCCCGCACTAGTGCCCCTCGCCCGGTGTAGCGGTGAACCCAGTATTCAGATCGCCTTCCTCCCTAGATTTCCCCGTTAGTGGGGGAAAAAAGAGGGGGGGGGGTCGTGTGTACGATGGCTAAACCTTGCCCTAATCACACTAGTCACCCACTGTTTTAATAGCACCGGTGTCAGAGCCGCGCTCTGAGGTTCGCTGTGCGCCGTTGCCTTCTCACATGCGTGTGGTGAAGACGGTCCTCCCCTCGCTGTTCTGTAAGTGCCCCCATGGGCGATTCCTTTTCTAGCTTTGGCTTCTTCGCGCTTGGCTCTGACATCCCTGTTCCCCTTGTGTCTTTCAGACCGCGGATTTCGGCGGCTTCTCCTGGCCCGGCTTAGCATCCGGTCCAGTCTACTTTAATCAAACCACTCCCACTTCCCAGCGGGTGTTTGGGGCATCCAGGGTTGCTTTACAGCGTCAATCCCTACTGGCATATTAAATATAATAATCACCATATGCAGGATATTGTGAACGGGGTTCCTTCGGGACAAACCAGTCTGTGTGTAGCTTGTGGGGTCTTACCTAGCAGTGGTGACAATGCACGGGTCTGCGTCTCTTGTGCCCAGCAGGCGCTAGCTGGCCTTCCCACCTCTTCCGAGGCCGGGCCCGCACCTCGCCTTGCTTCTCCTACTCCCCCAAGCCTGAGCCTAACCCCCAATACTAGCGGGGACTCTCATGCTGATTTTGCCACTAGACTGGCTAGCGTAGAAAATGTAATCGCCGGCTCCTTGGCGCGCAAGGCTACTGCCAAGAAACGCCATTTGAATCCTGAAGCTACTATTCTTCCTGTAGAATCTGACGACTTACATCTGTCTTATGCACATTCCCCCTCAGAGGAAGGGGAACTGTTTTCTGACTCGGGGTCCTATGATGATGAGTCCAGGAGTCAGGATGAATCTGGTTCTGATCTTTGGTCCCAGGATGACGTTGACATATTACTGGCCCAGATCTTTGATGTGTTATCCCTCTCTCCCCCGCCTGCGGCTCCTCGACAAAGAGGTGACCTGTTCCATACCGCTAGGGTGCGATTGGAGTTTCCGAAACAAACTCATTTTAATAATCTCGTCCTAAAGGAGTGGGAACATCCCAGCAAACTCCCTAAAAGTCCCTAAAGTTGTGGATAAGAAGTATCCATTCCCTGCCGACCTGATCAAGTGTTGGACTTCGCCGCCCGAAGTCGATGCCCCCATCCTTGGTCTGTCCAATACCTCTATTATGCACTCCCCTGACACTACTACGCTGTGGGATCTGGAGGATCGGCGGGTTGACCAACTGGCTTGTCATGCATTTGCATTTGGGGGAGCGTCGCTCCGCCCGGTTTGCGCCTTAGCCATCACGGCGGTGGCGCTAAGGACTGTGGTTAAGTCTGCTCTTGAAGGGGCGGACGACTTGCCATCCGATGCCGCTAATGCCTTGGTTACCTGTGAGACCTTTATCAATTATATCTTATCTGCATCGGACGATGCGATTAAGCTGAGTGCTAGATCCTCTGCTCTGGTGGTAGCCATACGACGTGCTGTCTGGTTACGCCAGTGGGCCGCTGACAATGTCGCCAAGAAGGCTCTTACGGGGCTTCCTTTCAAAGGACTGCGCCTGTTTGGAGAAAGGTTAGATATCTTTGCTAAAGGGGGCAAGCTGCCCCAGCGCAAGCGTCAGATTCGGGCCCTTTCGTGGCCCAAGCTCCCATTCGACCCCCTATCGTGGGGCTAAACAGGGAAGACGGGTGTCCTTCGCCGGAGCTCGCACAGATTCCTGGAACAAGAACAGAGGACGCCGCCCCAGCTCTTCCTGGGGGCCAAAACCCAAAGCCCCTCCCAAGACCCCCCAGGCATGAAGGGGCGCCCTCGCCCGTCCGGGTGGGGGGACGTCTACAGCATTTTCAGCATGTCTGGAGACGCCTCGTCCCAGACCGGTGGATTCAGGAGGTAGTGTCCTCCGGTTACAAGATAGTTTGCTGTACTGCCCCCTCCCAGGTTCGTCGGGTCCCGAATCCCACAGGATCCTGCCTCAGCTCAAGTCTTGATGCTAGCGGTGCAGGACCTTCTAGACCTTGGGGTCATTTGCAAGGTCCCCTCAAAAGACAGGGGCGTGGGGTTTTATTCCAACCTGTTCACGGGACGGGTCAGTCAGACCCATTCTGGATTTAAAAATCTTAAACAGATTTGTGAGAAACAGACCTTTTCGTATGGAAACTCTGCGCTCGGCCATTGCCTCGTTGCGCCCAGGGGACTTCATGACATCTGTGGACATCAGGGACGCTTACCTGCACGTTCCGGTGTTCCCAGGGCATCAAAAGTTTCTCAGGTTTGTGCTGCTGGATCAGCATTACCAGTTTGTGGCTCTGCCATTCAGTCTTATGTCGGCCCCCAGGGTATTCACCAAGGTGCTGGCAGGAGTAATGTCTCTGAGACTAAAAGGCATACGAGTGTTGCCGTACCTGGACGATATACTCATCTCAGTCTCTGCAGCAGGCAGAGCTGGACACGCGGTCGGTGGTGACCACCCTGGAGTCCTTCGGCTGGGTGATCAATTACCCAAAGTCCTCTCTGTCCCCTTCCTCAGTAACCCCGTTTCTGGGGATGATTCAGTTCAGTCAAGGATATTCCTTCCTCCACAGAAGGTGGAAGCTCTGACAACGCAGGTGAGGTCCCTGCTCTCGAGCCCTCATCCCTCCATCCGGCAGGGAATGCAATTGGTGGGCTCGATAGTGGCAAGCTTCGAGGCGGTGCCCTTTGCACAATTCCATTTGAGAACTCTGCAGCTTCACCTTATGTCAGTTTGGAACAAGGACCCAGCGTCCTTGGACGAGTTCTGGGTGCTTCCCCCCTCGGTCAGACAATCCCTGGCGTGGTGGGTGGACCATGGGAACTTGACAAGGGGCAGATCCTTCCTGGCTCCCTCCTGGGAGACGGTCACAACAGATGCCAGTCTCTCGGGCTGGGGGGGATTCTGGAAGTCCCTGCGTTTCCAGGGGAGGTGGGGCCCTCAGGAGGCCCATCTACCCATCAATGTCCTGGGACTCAGGGCGGGCAGGTTAGTGCTGGAACAATTGACCCAGCACCGGAAGGGTCTGGCGATTCAGGTACGCTCAGACAACAGGACGGCGGTGGCCTACATCAATCATCAGGGAGGAACCCGGAGCAAGGGTGCTCTCCAGGAGGTGTCTCTGATTCTAACATGGGCAGAGACCAATGTTCAATGCATCTCGGCTGTTTACATTCCGGGGGCGGAAAATCTGCTAGCAGATGCCCTGAGCAGGGGGTCGTCCCGTCAGGGGGAATGGTCCCTCTCCAACTCCGTATTTCAGTCCCTGTGTCACCGCTGGGGTGTCCCAGACGTGGATCTGTTTGCGTCCCGTCACAATCACAAGCTCCCGAGCTTTGTATCCCTGTCTCAGGATCCTCTGGCTCTGGCCTCGGATGCTCTGTCAATGTCTTGGAGGGAGTTTCGGCTCCTGTATGCGTTTCCACCAATTCCCCTTCTGGGCAGAGTGCTACGCAAGATTGCTCTGGAAGGGGTACCCACGATTCTGGTGGCCCCAAGGTGGCCAAGAAGAGTGTGGTTCGCAGACGTGGTTCAAATGGCTGTAGATCAGTATGATCTACCAAGGATTCCAGACCTCCTAACTCACGGGTCTCTACGCCATCCCAGTTTACGAACTCTGGCTTTGACGGCTTGGCTATTGAGACCACCATTTTAAAGGAAAAGGGTTTGTCCGCTTCTGTAGTGGCTACCATGGTCCAAGCCAGGAAGAAGACCTCTTCTGCCATATATTATAGGGTATGGCGTGCCTACATTGACTGGTGTGAATCCAGGTCTCTTCCCTGCCGGGAATTCTTGGTCTCCAGGGTGCTGGAGTTTTTACAACATGGTCTAGACTTAGGTCTGAAGCTTAGTACTTTGAAGGGCCAGGTTTCGGGCCTGTCTATCTTCTTTCAGAAGACCTTTGCCCAGCACTCTCTTATCAAGACTTTCTTTCAGGGGGTCACTCATGTGCGCCCCCCTCGGAAACCTATGGTTCCTGTTTGGGATCTGAATTTGGTTTTGTCGGCCCTGCAGGGTCCTCCTTTTGAACCTATTCATGAAGCAGCTCTTGCTGTCCTCACGCTCAAGGTGGTCTTTCTGGTAGCCATTACCTCGGTTAGACGTGTGTCTGAGTTGGCTGCCTTGTCTATTCAGCCTCCCTACTTTGAGAGACACCGGGATAAGGTGGTGTTTCGCTTCAAGCCAGACTTCCTGCCTAAGGTTGTGTCTGCATTTAATTTGAATCAAGATATTGTACTTCCTTCCTTGTGCCCTAATCCTTGTAACCCTAAGGAGAGGGTTTTGCATTCCCTGGATGTGGTTAGGTGTGTCAAGTCTTACCTGGTTACCACTCAGGCCTTTAGGAAGACGGATGCTCTCTTCGTTGTGCCTCACGGGCCTAGGAACGGTTTGGCTCCCGCCAAGTCTACCATCAGTAAATGGATTTGTCAGGCTGTGGTTCAAGCCTATACTACTAAGGGGAAAACTCCCCCCTTTCGTCTTACTGCCCATTCTACTAGAGCTGTTGGGGCTTCTTGGGCTTTTCAGCACCAGGCCTCTGTGGAGCAAGTTTGCGAGGCCGCTACTTGGTCTTTGGTTCACACCTTTACAAAGTTTTACAAGGTTGATGTTAAGGCCTCAGCTGACGCTGTGTTTGGCTGCAAGGTTTTGCAGGCCGTAGTAGTTTAAACTGCTTGCTGTTGCCTTCTGTTGGGGATCCCACCCTTCCTTACGGACACTGCTATTGGATGTCCCACATGTAAGGACTATGTCTGGAGCAGGACGTGCTGTCTGCTTAGAATAATACAACTCTGTGAAGTACTCACCTGTAGAGTTGGTATTATATGCAGACAGCACGTCCTGCTCCACCCCACCCTGGTTTCACTTGTTCTGGATCCCCTGTTTGGTGATTGTTATACTTGATATTTTTTTGCCAGTTTTGGGTTGTTTCTCCTGGCCTCTCTTTCTCACTGCTTTTCAATGCTGGGGATTTGTGGGAGGTCCTCCGGTATGTGTAGGGCTGGGAGGAGCTTGTTTTCTTCATGTTCTGCAGTGCACGGCGCTGTAGGCGGAGGTATACCCACATGTAAGGACTATGTCTGGAGCAGGACGTGCTGTCTGCTTATAATACCAACTCTACAGGTGAGTACTTCACAGAGTTGTATTTTTTTCAGCCATCTTTGAACAACGCAATTGTTCGTTCAGTCATTTGAAAAATGTAAACACAGTTTTTATCAGAGATCAAACCAATAATAAAAACAATAATAAAAATATATCCACATTACAATCCACCCTGTTGATCTTGATATATGGAAACCAAACATCTGGGTGGAAAAAAAAGGCAGACCCACTATACTGCTAATATAAACTGCAAGGGCTGTTAATTTAGAAGGCTCCTCCCCCATTTTTCAAGCTCAGTTAGAAGATCATTGATGAGGTGACTTTTTAAACTTTTTTTTTTCTTTTACTCTTTCTTCTATCTTTCAGGCAGAGCTGTCTGCCACAATTACTTCAATGGAAGAAGCATTCAACGAGCTTGAGAAACTGGACCTCCTACCCAGCGAAGATGTTGAGCTGCAAACGGTAATAAGGGGGAATATCTACTTGGTGAGACACGCTATAGCGGATAATCCCTTATTAACCCATTGGGTTAAAGATGAGAAAAACACACAATTTTCACCATTTTGTATTTTGTTGCTTCCGATTTAGGATGCACCGTTGTAAACAATTAATACCAATATCTCCTTGCCTGGCTCCCAAATTATGTAAACAATTATACTGCATATAGATATAGATATATATATATATCTCCTGCCCGGCTCAACTAAAATAGGCAAAGAAATATATGAATATTAACAACTCGCCAATGATAACACAATGGATACATGCAAAAGACTGTAGAATCTTTGGCCATCCGGTAAATTCGAAGGAGACTGTGACAAATGGTAAATATAGAGATATATTGTTGGTAAAACAACAATGCAATCCAATCTTTTAAAACAACAAAATACAACATGCTATGATCAGAGTTATATGATAGCCATACACATATACAATGATTAAGGCAACATTAAGAGCATTACCTGACCAGCAACTCGTACAATTACCCTCCTGAACCCACAAGCAGACCTTTCAGCTGGCAGCCTTTTTTTCTCCTTTCTCCACTCTCCTCCACCCCCTTCTCAGTTGCTTCTCTCCCTCAGATATATCCCGATATCCCTTTGATGTCCAGGCTTGTCTTCCCAGCCTGGCGTCTCTGAAACTTGTCCTAACCTGCTTTGCTGGACTGTAGGTGGGTAAGTAGCTGGAGCAGAATTTTCCAGCCAGTGAAACTGGATTTGAACATTCTCAGGATCTGCTCTCTCAAATCTGATTTGAAAAACCTGTTCTTTATTAGGGTGGGGCAATGGAATGTTGGCTGACCAGCCTCTGGGCCTGTGAGGGACATTAGCCTGCCTGAATGACCTGACTGGTCAAATGCAATTGATTATACATACAGAAACATTTCATTACTCGCCTTTTCCTTGTTCCCATGGCTCAATGTGCAGGGCCACTGAGCCAGTCAGCGGCTCTCATTACATTCAGATTCCCTTTGCTGTTGTGAGTTCTGGACCGAACGCCGGCCACCTCTAGCTGTGGGCGCCCCCACGCTGGCCATATAGAAAGGCCTGGTGTGCGCCTAGCTAGAAGAATGCTGGGGATGTGGCTGCGTCCCTGCCTCGTGAGAGAGAGGAGGGGATTGGGCGATACAGGAAGGTTTCATACAATTCTGGATGCCCCATAAGAGGTAGACCACTTCCTTAAGAGTTTCGAAAGGGCGGTTAAAACTTTGAAGACCTGCTACAGCATCTACAGCTCACTTCATTGAGGCAAGACTTCAGGTGAGCTCCTTTCTGATTTATTATCATTACCTGCACTGTCCATTTAAACTGGAATTCCAGCTTAGTGCTGCGGTGGATTTGGGCACTTATTGGGACAGTCCCGTCTAAATAACTTTTGTGGTTCTTGGGAGCAATGGAATTACTATGACATGCTGCCCCATTGACTTCCATTGATAGAAGAAGGGAGAGGGACGTGTCTTACATCTCAATAGGAGACAATGAGGCGGCATACTATAGTAATCCCATCATGGCTGCTCCCATGAACCGCAAGTGTTATCGAGACTGCACTGTTCCTTTTAAAATAAAAAGGAAACACTAAGCTTACCTTACCTGCGCTAGCCGCCCAAGAAGTTTTAGGCCATGCATTCAAATGATTTGTTTGTACAGGGGGTCCAGCATAGAGCGCTTCAAGTGGCCAGCTGTGCATCCCCCCTCCAGTAATTCTATTCAGCGAAAGGGGACGCCGCTGTTACCCGTGGGGTCGACGAAACTGTAAGTATAGCTGTTGAACCAGGGGATTCAGTATAAGAATAAATACTGAATAATAGAATCAGCCGATTCTGTAGCAGGTTCCCAAACACATACACAAGTTAATGGTCCCCTTGAGGAAGGGTGAGATTTATTCACCCGAAACAATGGGGTGTATATGCAGCTACCTTTATCCGAAGGCACCAGGAAAAAGGAAATAGGCCAACCCTAAAGGATTTTAAAATCCAGGGCTGGCTGAAACGTGATTGGTGAAGTGACGGTGAGTTCCAAATGAACAACAGCCTGCAGGATGAGCATAGATCCAGGTAAGTAAATGACTGATCCCGAGGGTTTTACACACATACGGGAGCATCCCAAATCACGGACCAACACCCAGGTAAGTGAAAAACCTTTTGGGTTTTGCTTTAAATGCTTTAGTAATGGAATATCTTTTCCCGTTTTTTCCTTAGTCTGACCTAACCGAATACAAACTGAACATAGTGTCGGAATTTAAAAAGCTGTACACATTTTTGGAGGAGCAAAAAAGGAAAATGTTAGAACAGCTCAAGCAACATGGCCAGAGCATGCTGGAACAAATGGAGACCAGTGTTGCCTGGTGCCACCGGAGTAAAATGGACCTCCAGGAGGCCCTTGCGATGGTCAATGAGAAGACCAAGGACACCAACCCATATTCTTTCCTTAATGTAAGTGGTCAATTTTTGTTTTGTTAATGTGTTTTAGTTTGATCCGATCATACTTTAACATTTTGACTTTTTTTCCTTGCAGGGAGTAAAGTCGTTCCTAGAAACGTAAGTATTTTCTACGTTTCCTAATGCAAACCTTTTTCTAGTTTTTCGGCTCCCAAGCCTAAAGTTGGCAGGCCAATGGACCGGTTATAATCTGTTCCCTGCAGGCAATGGGTGACTGCTCTCCATTACATTGCTGAAGCATTGACCCGCCTACTTGACTGCCAGTCAAAGTGCAAGCTTTCTCCTTCAGCTTCAAGCGTATGGTCTATGTCACAAAATCGATCGCTCATCGTTTGATAGAGCGATCTGTGGTGCGTGCTGGTCTACCTTCAGAACAGAGACAGACCCGAACCATTGGGACCGCTAGCTGCCACCACCAATAAAAAATTAAAGGATTCGATTGGGCTGGTGGAATGTCTGTCGCTATCTGATCAAACTCTTCTGGCAAGCAATCGCAATGTTCATCACACATCATTTTTTTTTTTTTTTATATATTCTTTATTTATAATCTTGTTGTAAATAATACAGAAGACATGACATCCGAAGCAATGATACAATCAAGGTGTTTAAAAGAAACATTAATAGGCAGTACATACACAGTTCTTAATGCCCCGTTCCTATCTTTATCACTGCAGCTTATGTCTTGATGAACCTATAAATACTGATGATACACAAACCACTGAAATGGGGGATTGAGAAGGAGAGGGGGGGGGAACCCTAATCCGTTCTCAGCAACGCCCTGCACTCCTCAGACTCAGAACGCAAGCCACTTATACCATGTAAATGCAAAGCTTTCCTGCCTGTTTTCCTCAGCAAGTATAAGGCTCTCAAAATGCATAATCTCGTTAACCTTCAGCACCCACATTGTTATCGTAGGGGGGGGCTCACCCTTTTTCCACATTTGAGAGTCACCACACATTTTAACACTCGTCTCCATGTGTCTTAAAGGAGCCACAGCACTCAACCCTGTTATCTTGTAGACTAACCTATAGTCTCTAAATCTGGTTAAAAACAGAGGTCTCGGTCCACACACATCTGCAGAAGTAGCTGAAGCTGCACCACCAAGCGCCAAGGTGCCTCTGTGGGGTGCAGTCCTAACTCTAATCTCTGAGAGCCCCATTTGGGACATACAATGCAATAGATAAATTGGGAGCAGGCTTACCTGAGGTTGCCCTATAACCTCGAGTGCAGCCCATGGGGTGGAAGGGTCGAAGACCTCGCAGTACAGCCTAGACCCCACACCCCATGTGCTTGCACAAAATCAAAAGAAACAAAGGAGGGGTGGCAGCTGCTCAGACCATTTTATAACTAACCTGGGAGGTGCACGTGAGCAGGGCAATTATACCATATACCAGCAGGGCACAAGCCATCCTTGTTGATTCCATCCCACACTCGCCACTGGGATAGCCTGATAATACAACAAGCATTGCCATCTGTCTTGGCCTTGCTTTTTGTTCCCTGTTCGGAAGTTATTGTTCCCACCCAAATATTTGGACTGCTTTAGGACATCCCTATTGTTAATGCAGATTAAAAAAAAAAAAGGGTATTCCCTTCTTAGGGTGTAAATGGATTGTCACTTTTTGAGCTGTCCATTATCTGGGATTAGAGTGAAGCAGGAGCAGTGAAAATTGGCAAAAGGTGTTCTACATGGGTTGTGCAATTCAGGGAATGCTAGTTAAAAAGTGGGTTTTGGTCCACTTTAAACACTCCTCTTCATATACCAGCAGGGCACAGACCATCCATGTTGATCCCATCCAACACTCGCCACTGGGTTAGCCCGATAAAACAGCAAGCATTGCAATGTGTCTTGGCCTTGCTTTTTTTTGTTTCCTGTTCGCAGCTATAGGTTCGGGAGATATTGTTCCCACCCAATTATTTGGACTGCTTTAGGACATCCCTATTGTTAAAGCGGACCAAAACCTCTGAAATTGTCATTTGTCCAAAGCCCCTGCCGGTACTCCCTTCTTAGGGTATAGAAATAGATCTGGATATTGTACACTTTTCGAACTGTCCTGGAACCCTGCTTTTTCTGATGACCCTCGGTGTGAGAATCCAGGCGATCAGAAATTGCATAGGTGTGGCAATGACCACATTGCCATACACAACAGTAGAAATGAATGGAGGAGGCGGAGCTTTACAGCTTAAATGGGTGTCATTATCTGGGATTAGAGCGAAGCAGGAGCAGTGAAAATTGGCAACATGCGCTTTACATGGGCGGAGCAATTCAGGGGATGCTAGTTAAAAAAGTGGGTTTTGGTCCACTTTAAACACTCCTCTCCATATATCAGCAGGCCACAGGCCATCTACGTTGATTCCATCCCGCAATCGCCACTGGAATAGCCCGATAAAACGGCAAGCATTACCATCTGTCTTGGCCTTGCTTTTTGTACCCTGTTCACAGCTATAGGTTTGGAGGGTTATTGTTCCCACCCAATTATTTCGACTGCTTTAGGACATCCCTATTGTTAAAGTGGACCAAATCCCTTTGAAAGACATTTGGCCAAAGCCCCTGCCGGTACTCCCTTCCTAGGGAGTAGAACTAGATCTGGATATTGTCACTTTTCGAACTGTCCTGGAACCCTGATATTCTTAGTATACAGTAAGTCCTGCTCCAGATATAGTACTTACAATTGGGTTATCCTCCGCCAGATGGCGCTGCACTGCAGAGACATGCAAAACAGGCTCCTCCCGGCCCTCAAATACTCAGGGACCTCCCACAAATCCCCAGATTTCTCTGCAGTGCTGACTGCGAAGACATGAAGTATCACTCTCTCGCAGGTGAGCGGGGCTATCGAAGCCTGCGGCCCTGTTGGACTATTCCCACCCGTCCTCCCTGTGATGTGCCACCCAGCCTAGGCTACGCTGGGTGAAGGTAGGCAGCACCATGCGTGCTTATGGAGCCATGCTCCACCACAGTCCCCCACCAAAGGGTAGGCGGTTTAGGCCGATGGTGAGCCTCTAGGGGATGCCCCTCCCGCACTATTGCCCCATGCCCCGTGTAGCGGTGGGCCCTGTACAAAGGGTCGCCATCCTTCCTCGTTCCCCCCGTAGCTTGGGGGGAAAAAAAGGGGAGGGTGTGTGTGGTGGTCTCAGTGTATGGTGTTTACACACTTATGGCCTTAGTATTGTCCTTTGACTGGTAGTCCTGGTGTCAGAGCCGCGCTGTTTGCATTTTTATTGTGTTGCCGCCTCGCGCACCTCTTTCCTTTACTGGATGTGCTGCGCCTCAGACGCTGCGGCGTCTTCATCGGCAAATCATTTTTCTAAGTGTGTCATACACTTCGCTCCTCATGACAACGTTGTAACTATCTCAGAGCTTCGCGCTCTTCGGGGGGCGGGGACCTGGTTTGGCGCGCTCCACGTCACAGCCCGCTCTGGCCCGCCCTTCGAGTTTCGCTTGGCGCCATTTTGATGCTGGTCGCACGCATGCGTGGTAGCGGTCCTCCTCCTCTCTTGGTCTGTAAGTGCCCTCACAGGCGATTTTCATGATCCTTGATTACTGCGCATGGTTCTGACACCCTTTATTCCCATTATGTCTTTCAGACTGGTGAACACCATTGGCTTCTCCCGGCCCAGTGTAATTATAGCGGGCCTTGTAAATCTACTCCCACTTTCCTAGCGGGCTTTGGGGCATCCAGGGTTGCTTATAGTGTTAATCCCTACTGGCATATTGTGCCTTAAATAATCACCATATGGAGGCATCTCAGAGTTATGTGACCGGGGTCCCTCTGGGACAAGACCGGCTGTGTATAGCGTGTGGACAACCCCATGCTGATGCTGACAGGGCACGGGTCTGCGGACCCTGTGCCGAGCAAGCACTGGCTCTGCAATCAGGCCTGCCAGTGGCTGCACCTCGCTTCATTTCACCTATTTCCCCATGCTTAAACCTCACTCCTGCTGAGTCGCATATAAAGGGGGAGTCGCAGCCTGTTGCGTCTTCCAGACTGCCCACGGCTGAACAGATCATTGCGAGGTTGTCGGAGCGCAAGGGCCCTGGTAAGAAGCGGCACTTGACGTCTCCTGTTTCTGTTTTTCCTATGGGAACTGAGGAGTTTTCTACTCCGTGTGACTATTCCCCTTCTGATGAAGGAGAGCTATTCTCTGACTCAGGCTCATCTGATGAGAGGCCGAGGAGTCATGCCGATTCTGGACCTGAATACTGGGCCCAGTATGTCACTGGCGATTTGTTGATTAAGGTCTTTTGAGGCTCTGTCTATCTCTCTCCCTGGTGAAACTTCCAAGCCAAGAGGGGAGCGTTTCCATACAGCAACAGCACGTTTGGAATTCCTAGAACAGGCTCACTTCCATGCTATTGTCCTCAAGGAATGGGAATGTCCCAGTAAACTCTCAGGGGTCCCAGGGGACTGGGATAAGAAATGCCCCTTTCCTCCTGAGGTGGTTAATTGCTGGTCATCACCCCCCGTGGTGGATGCCCCTATCATAGGGGTTCCTAACCCCCCTTTATTACAGCCCCTGCTCATAATACCCTTCGGGATGCTGAGGACCGGCGCATTGAGCTGCCGCGGCTATTACTGCGGTGGCCGCTAGAACCCTCATCAGAAAGATGCTTGATCATCAACCTGATAATCTCCCCTGGGATGTGTTTAATGCACTCTCCAGCTGTGATCTGTTTTTAAAATTTATCCTATTAGTGTTGGACGACACCATTAGAATGTGTGCAAGAACTTCTGCCCTCGTGGTGGCTATACGTCGCTTGGTTTGGCTGCGACCTTGGGCTGCTGACGATGCTACAAAAAAGACTCTTACTGGGCTTCCCTTTAGAGGGCTACGCTTGTTTGGGGCCCGTCTAGACCTGTTTGGAAAAAAGGGTAAGTCACCCCAATGCAGGCGGCCGTCTAGGCCCCCTCGGGGCAGGGGCACCCCTATTTCCTGCTTCCTTAGTGTTAAACAAGAATCAGGGGTGTCCTTTGTGGGGGCTCGCGCAGACTCCGGTCCCGGGAGCAGCAGACAACGCTCTGGCCCCTCCGGCGGGGCTAAGCCTAAATCTTCCACCAATCCCCCTCAAGCGTGATGGGGCGCCCTCGCCCGTCTGGGTGAGGGGCTGGCTGCGGCACTTTGCTCTTGTCAGGAGACTTTACGCCTCATACTGGTGGATTCAGGAGGTTGTGTCCTCCCGGATACAAGATAGTTTGCTGCGCGGCCTTCCCCAGTTTTATCAGGGCCCAGGTACTCCTGGTCCCTGCCACTGTTCAGTTGCTGGCACAGGCCATGCAAGGCCTGCGAGGTCTGAGGGTCACTTGCAGATTGCCCATAACAGGCAGAGGCAGGGGCCGCTACACCAACCTTTCCACAGTCCCTCAAGAGGATGGTCAGGCTGGCCCATTCTGGACTCACAGCAATTTTCCAATTACAGGCAGTTTCTGCATGGAAATTCTGAGATGGGCCATCAGCGCCTTGCACCCAGGGGGCTTCTTGCCGTCTGTGGAGCTCTAAAATGCTTATGTTCACATTCCTGTGCCTTCAGGACAAAGAGGCTCTTCAGGTTCGTGTTGGAAGTCCAACACTGCTAATTGTGGCCTTGTTATTTGGCCTCTCTTCAGCTCCCAGAGCACTCACCCAGGTGCTGACGACGGTGATGTCTCTGAGGAGACCAAGGGGCATCCGCGCGATGACCTACCGAGACGTCCTTTTTCACTTACCAGTCTCTTCGTCAGGCTAAGTTGGATACCCGGCTGATGGCATCCATTGGGAGTCATTTGGATGGGTGATCATTCACCCCAAGTCCTCATTGTCCCCTTAATTGGTAACTCCATTACTAGGAATGAATCTGGATTAGATTCAAACGAGAATCTTCCCTTCTCAGCAATAAAGTGGACAATCTGGTCACATGAACTCAGTCCCTTATTGCTGTCCCGATTCCTTCACCAGGCAGGGATGCAGCTGGTGTGCCCGTTGGTGCCTTGCTCGGAAGAGGTCCCTTATGCTCAGTTCCCCTTGGGCCCTTCTGCGACTTCTATTGTAAATACAGGACAGGGATCCAGCATCCCTGGAGCATGGTCTGTGGGCCTTCCCACCTGGTAAGAAGGTTTCTCTTGGAGTGGATGAACTCAAGGAACCTGTCTGGGTGCAGTTCCTTCTTGCCCCTTCCTGGAAATGGTCACAATGGATGGCAACCTATCAGGTTGAAGGGGGAGGGTTTCTTCTGAAACTCCCTGCGATTCTGGGGGTGGTGGGGCCCTTAGAAGGTCCTTAAGCCTATTGATGTTTGAAACCGTGAGTGTTTTCAGTTGGGTCTGTCTCGCTTGAATACTTCCCTTCTGGGCCTGCCAGTTTGGGGACGCTCGGTCTGTCTGACGGCAGTGTCCTACATTAATCATTGGAAGGGGCCTGGAGCTAGTGGACCCTCCAGGAAGTGTCTATGTTCCTAATCTGGGTGGAGACAATGTTCCCTGCATATCGGTGATATTCGCTCCGGTGGAGCCCCTCTGCGACAGGATGTGCTAATCCCTGTATCACTATGGGGTCCAACCAGTTGTGGATCTGTTTGTGTTCCGTCACTAGCACAGGCTCTTGGCCTTTGTTTCCCTGTCCCAGGATCCTCTGGCAGTGGTCCGGATGCCTTAGTAACGTCATGACTGGACGTTCGGTTCTGTATGTTTTTTCTCCATTCCCCTGCTGGGCAGGGTTCTGTGCAAGATTGCTCTGGTAAGGGGACCAGTGATTCTGGTGGCCCCCAGGTGCTCTAGTAGAGTGTGATTTGCAGACAGTAGTTTTCTGTACCTTTTGCCAGGAGTGCCAGCTCTGCTCACTCAGGGCACCCTTTACGTCACTCCAATCTACAGACTCTGGCCTAGTAGGCCTGACTGCTGAAACATCCATCTTGATGGCGACAGGCTTATCTGTCTCGGTGATTGCGACTATGGGAAGGCTAGGAGCAAGCTTCTTCCTCCTCTTCTTCTATCTGTTATAGGGTATGGCATACCCATATTGATTGGTGTGAGTCTAGGTCTCTTCCCTGTTGGGCGTTCTCGGTTCCCAGGGTTCTAGAGTTGGTTTCAGCATGATTGGAGTTGGTTCTCCAACTCGGTACTCTGATGTGTCAGGTTCTGCCCTGTCCACCTTGCCTTAGTAGTCTCTGGCTCAGTCTTCCTTGGTTAAGACTTCTTTCAGGGGGTACTCATGTGAGTCCCCCATGTAATCCTATGGTACCTGCTGGGATTTGAACTTAAATTTCATTCTGTCTGCTTGCAGGGTTTTGTCCCTTTGGCCCTATTCAGGATGCTGTCTGGCTGTTCTTACCCTCAAGGTTGTCCTGGTGACTGTTACCTCGGTCAGGCGTGTGTTAGGGGGCGGCTCTGTCTACCTAGACCCCATTCTTTGAGATACGCCAGGATAGGGTGGTGTTCCGTCTGAAGCCGGACTCTCCGCATCAGGTGGTGTCTTATGTTTATGTTTCGAGATATTGTTCTTCCTGCTGTGCCTTTTTCCTAGCAACGCTGAGGAAAGGGTTCTGCATTCCTTGAACGGGAAGTTCTTTCCTTGGTTGTCACTGTGTCCTTTAGGAGAACTGATGTTCCTTGGGGCTTATGGTCACTACATCCTGAATGTGCACGATCTCGTCTGCTCTCGGGGAGTTGGGCGGCTTTGGCCCTGGTTATTACTTGAATGGATGTTCCTTCTGGTACTTGGAAAGGTTTTTTGGCTTCTGCCAAGTCTACGGTTACGATTGGATTCGTCAGGCTGTTACTCAGGCCTATTCCAACAAGGGGAAGAATCTTCCTTTTCGCTTTGATTCTTATTCTACTCGTGCTTTGATGCCTCTTGGGCTTTTCAGCACCAGGCTTCTGTTGAACTGGTTTGCTAGGCCACTACCTTGGCCTTCTGTTCATACCTTTGCAAAGTTTTACAAGGTTGATGTTAGGGCCTCAGCTCATGCTGTCTTGGCCGTATGGTTATGCAGGTGACCGTGGTTTTAAACTGTCTGCTGTTGTTGTTTTTGTTGGGGATCCCACCCTACTTATGGACACTGCTATTGGATGTCCCAAGTGTAAGTACTATATCTGAAGCAGGACGTACTGTATACTAAGAATATTACAATTCTGTGAAATACTCACCTGTAGAATTGATATTATTTGTATAGAGTACGTCCTGCTCCACCCCACCCTGTTTTTTTCGCATTATTCTGGATCCCCTATATGGTGATTGTTAACCATTGTTATAGTTACCAGTTTTGGTGGTTAATTCTCCCGGCTTCTTGTTCACTGCTTTTCAATGCTGGGGATTTGTGGGAGGTCCCCGGGTATTTGAGGGCCGGAAGGAGCCTGTTTTGCATGTCTCTGCAGTGCAGCGCCATCTGGCGGAGGATAACCCAAGTGTAAGTACTATATCTGGAGCAGCATGTACTGTATACAAATAATATCAGTTCTACAGGTGAGTATTTCACAGAATTGTATTTTTTCTGCCATCCCTTGGTGTGAGATGACAGGCGATCAGTCATTGCATAGGTGTGGCAATGACGTAATTGCCATACACAAGTGTCAATGAATGGAGGATGCGGAGCTTTACAGCTAAAACAGGCGCCATTATCTGGGATTGGAGTGAAGCAGGAGCAGTGAAAATTGGCAAAAGGTGCTCTAAATGGGTGGAGCAATTTAGGGGATGCTAATTTAAAAAAAAAAGTGAGTTTTGGTCCACTTTAAACACTCCTATCCAAATACCATGTGCCCTGCTACAGTCAATCCATGCTGATCCCATCCAACACTCTCCACTGGGATAGCCCGATAAAACCGCAAGCATTGCCATCTGTCTTGGCCTTGCTTTTTGTTCCCTGTTCACAGCTATAGGTTCGGGGGGTTATTGTTCCCACCCAATTATTTGAACTGCTTTAGGACATCCCTAATGTTCAGACTGTGTGTGAGAGAATGAAGATGTACAGAAAGGTACCTTACAGTAACGTAAATTCCATTTTCTTATCAGCTTTACTTACTCACCCTCTGTGGTTCGGCTGCAATACACCATTCATTTTGGTTTAAGTGTTCATGTGTTCCCTCTCAGGCCACCGTTGTTTTTTGTACTTACTAAGTCCTTATTTACAGTCAGCATTTCAAGCATATTAGAGTCTGATGTGGTATACACCGCGCTTTAGGCTACAAGTTCTTAAATGTGTTCAAAGCTTCCCACAGGATAAAGGGAACCCGCAAACAATAAAGCTCGAAAATGAAACACAGCTGAAGAGACCCCTGAACTATGGGGCTATAAATGTCCGTTAAAAGAACAGCATCTGATATCCCATGAAGATTGCACCAATAGTCCTCTTGAATCTTCTTATAGAATTCCATGATAAATTATATAACGGTTAATCGGCATGTAACTCAATCCTCAATTGCTTATTTGCACAGTATATCTTCATAGCCACATGTGCCAAAGCAGAGGAAGTGATCTAACAACCCGGTATAGACAAAAAGCTTCTTTTTTTTCTCTCAAAAACTGCAAGAAATCTGAGAATACAAAATGGACATGGTGTTACCCAGTATATATTTAAACCGGACCTTCAGCATTATTTAATGAAAAGCCCAAATCCTTAAAATCTTCTCCAGCATCTAAAATTAATATATTTTAAGTTTTTAGTCGCTTACTTGTTATTCTTTCCCTCGCTGGGCTTCAACACTGTGCAGGACTCTAGGATATGGGCGCCGCCATCTTGCCTCAGAAGCATCACATATTGAGCAGAGGAGAGGGGTGAAAAGTACAGGAAGGCAGGATAAAGCTGTGCTTTGCACAGGCAGGGCAAAGCTGGGGTCAGAAAAAGGGCAGCAATCCCAGCGGCAGTGTCGAAGACACTTCCTGTCTGAAGGCAGCCTGAGACTCCAAGGGCCACCATCTTGGCTATTTTAAAGGTTTAGAAAACATAATAGGTGCAGGTAGGATATTTGATGTGGGAAATCTGTATGTACGGGGGGGGGGGGGGAACATACAAAATAGGCTCTTATTCAGGGTCAAGGTCTGGATTAATGTGAGCAATCTGTATGTACGGGGGGGACATGCAAAATAGGCTCTTATTCAGGGTGAAGGTCCGGATTAATGTGGGCAATCTGTATGTACAGGGGGAAACATATAAGATAGGCTCTGTATGTACAGGGGGGAAACATATAAGATAGGCTCTTATTAAGATAGGCTCTTATTCAGGGTGAAGGTCCGGATTAATGTGGGCAATCTGTATGTACAGAGGGGAAATGTATAAGATAGGCTCTTATTCAGGGTGAAGGTCTGGTTTAAACATTGAAACCACTTTAATAAAAGCAGTGTTGTGCTCACAAAATAGCAAAAGAAACTAGCGTATAGTATTCCAATCGGCGCTTGACAATCTTCCTCTTATCGCCCTCACCACTCACTAGTGTGTAGTCCCGTCCTGTGTCAGGCACGGACTCAGGATGGGACTGCAGCCATTTCTGAATAAACCCCTTTAACAATTCCCTCCAGCCTGGTGGCCGCAGGTCTATTGAGTGGTGTGGGGGATAAAAAGATTGTCAAGCGCTGATTGGAAGACTATACACTTGTTTCTTTTGGCACTTTGGTTTAAATTTCTAAATATTTACCGGATTACTCTATGTTCATTTTGTATTCTTCTATTTCTCCCTGTTTCTGAAAGAGAAATTAGCTCTTTTGCAAATACAGGGTGGTTGGATCACTCCCTCTGCTTTGGCATATGTGGCTATGAAGATATACTGCAAAGATAAATGACTGTAAATGGAGGGTTAAGTTATTTGCTGAATAACCTGATAGGCTCTGGTAAGCCCTCCTTTTTTTTAACATAATTTATCATGGAATGTTGTAAGAAGATTAAAGAGGATTATTGGGGCAATCTGCATGGGAAATCTGATTTAGTTACAGATGCCATTATTTTACTGGACATTTATAACCCCATAGTTCAGGGGTCTCTTGAGCTGTGTTTTATCTTTGGACATTTCAAACATATTAGTTACTCTGGATTCTCGCAGATTTATTACTACTTGGGAGCTTGGAGGGGGGGGCATCCAGAATGCTGGAGCCACCCCTTCACATAACCCCCCAGAACGCCCATAATCCTGACCTTCACTACGAGCCAGCGCCGGGAACGGAGTCCAGCGATTGGATGGTGGGTGGTCACTGCTGCGGGTCGCTCCGGTGGCCGGCGCTGAGGATGCGACCATGGCCCATGTGTGCGCCAGCAGCTGGTGCTGGCTCGTAGTGAAGGTGAGGATTATGGGCGTTCTCGGGGATGTGCAGGGGGGGGACTCCAGCATTCTGGATGCCCCAGAGCTTGTTTTGATTAGCTGTATGCGGGACCAACACCCATTAAAGAAAATACTGGTGTTGGTCCGGTTTAATCTTTATGCCCATTTCTGTCCCTGGGGGGGGGAAGAGAACTTTGCGTTAAGTATTCTAAAATTCTCGTAGATTTACCTGCCATGCTCTGGTGTGTCCATGTAGTAATGCAAAAAAACCTTTATAACCAATAGGGGTTTCTGTGGGGTCATACAAAATTAGGATTCTTCAGTATCCAAAACCAATTCAGAATTTTTAAATGTATTTTGTTTTTGACCCCCAGGGTACAGGAGCAGCGGCAGGCTGTCTTGACTTCTAGGGAGACCCTCAATGAGGTGAAACTTTGTCAAGGGACATTCAAGGGACCACTGCAGTATATTATTTGGAGGCAAATGAAGTCTATTATTGGCCCAAGTAAGTTTACTTTTATGTATAATCTCTATTTAACACAAAGGAAAATAACATACATATATACAGTTAAGACAGGGACAGAAAAAGAGGGGACCTTCTTCACATTTTCTGTTCGTGCCCCGGGTTGACGAGGTTCTGGTCAACGGTGAGGAGCACAATGCAGCACCTTTCAGAAAGGGGGGTACCTTTTTTCTTATTCACCACTCAGAGATGCCCACCAAGAGTTATCAAAGATCGGTCTTGAGCCAAATGGCCAACGCTGCGAAAGCATGCATCCCTTCCCACTGAAAGAGCCCAACACCTCCCAGTATTCCCTTGTGGCTGAGTAAAGTTGTGGATATAGAGCGTTACGAAGGCACGATCGCAGCTCGCAACGAATCCTCAGAGATGCAATGCCTGAAATAGGCCGGCTGGGTGGAATTCTCAGCCTCAATTATCGCCTTGTACTCCTGCTCTGCTCATCTCTACCTTAAATCTAGTCTTTCTTGTATGCTTTCCTTACTTTCTCTGGTTCTTTCCCCTAGTTGCAGCCATGTTGCTCCTGAAGTTGCTGAACTGGGGCAGGGGTATGTTTCTTTTTACTGAAACATATACAAGTTATAGTTATGTCCATGACTATCCAGACTTTCAGCTTTCAACAATTGACTCAAAGGCTGTTTCATGGCAGGTGTGGGCTATTCCTTCATCATGTCATTCTCAGTTTAACAGATAAATGGCCTGGAGTTTGTTTGAGGTGTGGTGCTTGCATTTTGGAAGATTTTACAGTGAAAAAACATGCGGTGAAACAAGCCATCCTTAACATTTTTACTATCCTTGGTTTTGGTCCTTGCTCCTGGTGCACCCCTATCAAGTGTGAAACCCTCAGGTCGCGCCTGAACGAACTTGCCTCTTCCCGGTCCTACGGCGCATGGGCGGCCGCTCGTTCAATCAGCGCACTCTGATTCGCTTGAGTCCCTTCTTCCAGGAGCTCGTCTAATTCGAGCGGATCCGAGCGGGCTGGCAGCCACATCCCCCACAACCCTTAACAGGCAGAGTGCCCGTACTGGCCATTCACCAATGCCTGGCGATGGCAAGAGCCCTTCTAAAGGGATAGCAGGGATACGGCTGCTGGTTGCGGATGTGCAGGGATACGGCTGCTGGTTGCGGATGTGGTATATGTTCCCAGTCTTGAAAGCAATCTATTGTGAGAAATCTCACTAAATAGGGGAATGTAGTTACTCTTAATGATGACAGCTGCATCATTTTAATGGAGGGTTGACTTAAAGAGGAACTGTATCTGCTAATCTGTAAAGTAAGTGTGTACAGTGCTAGACAAGATCTGCAAAAATACTGTATGGCACAGACGTCTTGGGCATAGACACCCAGAAGCAGTGTGGAAGCTAGAACAACAAGTTGCAGAAGGAATTGCAATATACAAATACAGTCAAGTGATGAAGGAATTGCAATATACAAATACAGTCAAGTGATGAATTGTCTTAAAGGATAAAATGTCCAGAAAATAATTTGCTAAAAATGGCAGCACTAGATCTGCACAGTTACTGGATTTGATACATACTGATGTATGTAGTCTAAACCTCTGTCATGAAGAGATGATTTCTTACATTCATTGATTATTTTTTCCAAATACACAATTGTCTACCTGCTGCACTTCAAAGATGAAGCGTCACAGAAACTTGAAGATCTTGCTGTAGTGCGATTTGGAACAATGCTAAAAGTCCTGCGTGCAGAGAATGGAACTGAATATACGAGCGGCAAGGTGCAAAACATTTTGAAAAAGAAAGGAATAGTGTTCCCAACTACCGTTCCATACAACGCAGAACAAAATGGTGTTGCGGAGAGAAAAACGCTTGCCCTGAGAAAGCACAAGAAGTATGCTGTTTGTTGCAAATCTACCTACAACAATTTGGGAAGAATCCACCATGACGGCATGCTTTTGTCAAAACAGACTGCCAAGCAGAGCTACAAACAAAACTCCATATGAGGTATGGAACTGCAAGAACGCTGACCTGAAGCACCTCAGGAAATTTAGAAGCAAAACATTTGTGCATGTCCCCAATAAAAAAAAACGTGGGAATCTTGTGTGAGAGAAGGGGTCCTGGTTGGCTATAAAGAAACTCAAAACGGATACAAAATCCTGCACCTAGAGACCAACATATTAAATGACCAGCAGAGATGTAATGATTCTTGAGAACTTTGTATCACTCGAATTTCATGAAGTTTTGTCTGTAAATCAACCAAAGCAACAAAATCAAGAATCTCAGTCACAAGCTCCAGATGCTGAAAAAGAAAGTGCTGAAGTCTGTATAAGCTCTGAAACCACCAAGGAAGGTACAGAGTAATCAAGCCAACCTCCAGTCAGGAGATCAAAGAGGCCAAACATAGGAATCCCAGCTAAGCGCCTTTCTTATATGGTCAGAACACTTACGGAGCCAGAGCCACAGTCTTGGCAGCAGATGCAACAATTGCCTGTCCATTAGAAGATCAGTGTAAGGAATAAGCACATTAATACAGCAGCACCAGCATGATATTTAGTGGCATATGAAATACTTGAGTTTGGTTATTGTGAGACTGACAAGATGCAACAAGTACATCTTGCCGCAGACTGTCTGCTTGTTATTCTATTGATAGACGTAGTTTAAAAGAAAAAACGGGATGTCTAATGCAGACCATGTGACTGTATGCATAGTGTGCTTTAGTCTATATTAATATATTTTGCCGATGAATCCTGCTCACCTTTTATGTTTCTGATTGCTGCACGCTGCAAGAGTGTTTACAATCCGCTGCCAACAGTTTCACACAGTGGGGCTTTGCAATTCGGGATGCCCCAGTGGATACTTGGAAGCTTATAGAAAAAGCAGCAGCACAGCAGAATTTTATTTTAAGACTTTAAGACCACCTTAAATATCAGTCTAAACGGCTTTAGGACCTGTTGTTTCAATCCCCCTGAGGCACAGGTGTCAAACTCCCACCCGGCAAGGTCTGCAACAGGCCAGATTTTGCGTATCTCACAGGTCATTAGTACTCATACAGAGTTTTAGAGACAGCTATGTGGAGATCCACAAAACCTGCTTCTTTTCAGGAGTGAGTTTGACACCCCTGTCCATCCCTCTTCACTAAGGCTGATTCAGCAAAGTTTTTTTTTGTGAGAAAACATTTTGTTTTTTCTTAGTGCAATTCAGCACCATTTTTAGCCGTGCACATTTTTTAATAATTAGTGCAATTTACCAGCAATTTTAGCTGTGCAAATTACTTAAAGTGGACCAAAACCCACACCAATTGGCCTGGGAATCTAGAAGATCGATCGATTCCCTCCCCCCAGGCCATACACTTACCTTGTTTCCTGGTCCAATGGCACATGCACGAGCCGCGGACACATCCCCGCTATCCCTCTAGCTGGGCGTTTGTGAATGGCCGGCTCGGACACGCACCACGCATGCGCCCGGCATTTGTAAATGACCGGCTTGGACAAGCTCCCTGTTGGAGGGAAGCAGGGGATGCGGCCGCCAGCACGCTGATTGGACAAGGGCTGCGCATGCGCCTTAGGATCGGGAAGAGGTGAGTTGGCATCGGCGATCTGGGCGGGTTTCACACAGCGGGGCACCCCGGGGGAAAGGACGAAAACCCAGGATAGTCAAAATTCTGGGTTTTGGTCCACTTTAAAAATAAAAAAAAAACTGGAAATTATATTTTTCCTTGGTGCAATACAGCACCAATTTGAACTACACAAAGGAATAATATCATTTCACGCTTTCTTAAAAAAATTTGAGAATTCTCAGGGTGCTGAATCAGCCCTATTGTGTGAAAAGCCTGGATTTTGGTCCACTTTATACAGCCGTGTGGCCTGGGACACTACTGGATTCCAATTAAAACAGAAGTCTTTAATGGGCTGTCTGCTTCTTTTACATGACGTGTGTTCTTCTTTTTTTTTTTTTTTTTTTTTTTTATTCTGCTTTAGTTCCGGAACAAGATGACCCTTTAAATCGAACATTTTTGGACCCTTTGAAAGAAAATTCAGGTAAAATAAATTTCCCTGACGTAAACTTTTTAGGCTGATTACTATCTAATCATACCTCATAGAAGTTATAAATACAGCTAAAAAAAACACACATACGAGTTGAACATGTTTTTATTTTTAATTTGTTTTGTTCTGTTCCCAAAATCAGGATGCCCCGCTGTGTGAAGCCCCCTTACACTTATCTTGCTTCCCGGTTCAACGCGCATGTGCGAGCCGCAGCCGCATCTCCCCATCCCTCTAGCAGGGCGCGTGCCTGCCTTGAGGCATTTGTGAATGGCCGGCGCGAGCACACTCTGTTAGAGTGAAGCGGGGGATTTGGCCGCTGGCTTAGACGAAGCCTTAGACGATGTGATGTCAGCGGCTACTAACTAGCTGATTGGACGAGCATGCCGCCCATGTGCTGTAGATCCTGGAAGAGGTTAGTTACCTTAGGCGATCTTTGGGGTTTCACGCAGCGGCGCACCCCCCCCCCCCCCTGATCGGGGTGCCCCAGGGGAAAGGACCAAAACCCATGATAGTCAAAATACTGGGATTTGGTCCACTTTAAGTAGCTCAGATCCACAGGAATAAAGGAACCTGGAAACTGCATGATATGCAAATCACGGGTCTGGGGGCACAATCCAGAAGAGGAAAACCAGAAGGTTGTTAGATGAAACTCCATGAATGCCTGGTACGGGACTTCATATCCTTGGCTTTTTTTTTCTTCTTTTGCCATTTGCCTTTTAGTTAAGAAATCTCATCAACCACCAGAACCTGAGGATATTAAGGGGAAACTTGAGGAAATTGCGGAGGCAGCAGCAGGAGCACCAAAGGCTCCCCCAGGTATTTGTTTGAATATGTTTATCGGTTTGGGGTGGATGGGGCCCGATTGACCTTCTGGTTAATCATACCCCCCCCGGGCCTTCGTTATCTTTCTGCACATGCACTTTGCACTTTCAATGTTCAATGTTATTGCACTTTAATTTAACTACAGTAAAGTTGATCTCCTGTTGCCTTTTCTAGTAGCACCTTATTTCTACATACCTTCATGCCTTTTGTGCACCATTTAGCACATTGCACTTTATACTCAATTTGATTGGGCACTAACATTCCTTGCGTTTTGCCGTTCATGTAACATTCTGGGTACCAAAGGACATTGACTCATTCATTTGTAACATTTTGATTAGCCCCTAATTTTACTCCTTCCCCACTCAGTTCATTGTTACATGTTTTTTATCAATTGTCTTTTATGTAGGTTCTGTTTTGTAATGTATGTATTTATCTTGCATTAGGCAATTTAATTTAATGTAATCAATAAAATACCTTATATTCTAAGTATACAGCACGTCCTGTTCCAGAATATTCCTTACTCCTTGGTAATACATCCACAAGATGGCGCTGGACTGCAGAAAACAGCTTGTGGCTCCTCCCGGCCCTATATAAGTCAGGGACCTCCCACAAAATCCCCAGTTCTTTATGCAGTCTGGACTGCGAAGATAGAAGATGGCTCTCTGTGGTGCAGGTGAGCGGGGCGTTTATGCCTGCGGCCCTGCAAGACTATTTCCACCCATTCCGTCTCATTTACTGCCTCCCAGCCTCGGCTGTTAAGGGTCGGGTGAAGGTAGGTTAGAAAGCACCAATGGTGCTGAGGAGCTAGGCTCCTACCGCTGTCCCTGCTCTAATAGGGTAGGCGGTTTAGGCTAATGGTGAGCCTTTTTGGGATGCCCCCACTGCCTCATGGGTTTTGCCAGGTTATTCTGTGCAGTTAAACCCTATTCACATATATATTTCCCCCTCCACCCTCACTTCTCATATTAGTCCTCTGGGCGCCATTTTCCCTGGGAATTCTGCTGTTATCCTCCCTCACTCTCCCCTTGGGGGATCTCCGGGGGGGGGGTGATCGTCTAGTGATTCAACTTTGCTTGTAACTTTATAATATGCTGCGCTTTGTACTGCGCTTCGCGCCTGGCATCCCCATTCACCTTAGAGCTGCTGGGCCAGATCACGTGGGCACGTTTCCCGCTCTTCGGGGGGGGGGGGGGGGGGGGGGAGGTTATTTTACGTCATAACGCCACGGCCTGCCCCTCGAGGTCTGCGGATGCCATTTTGTCTCCTTGCTGCGTGCTGCTGGCTCTCTGCGGTCCGTGAGTAACCCCGATGGGGTGATTTTTTTTTTCTAAAAGTTTTTTCTAACTGCCTTATTCTCATGGGAATGTTGATTATGTCTTCCAGGCGGGTTAATACTTCAGCACTTTGGTTTCTCCCGGCCATTTTCCCTCACTAACTCCCACTTCCCTAGCGGTTCTTGGGGCATCCCGGGTAGCTCTTTAGCGTTAACCCTTACTGGCCTATTGTGCCATTCAAATCACCATATGGAGGCTTCTGGATTATGGGCCTGGGGTTCCTTTGGGGCAAGCCCGGCTATGTGTTGTGTGTGGGGTATCCCCTATTAGTGATGTCAGGGTGTGTGTACCCTGCGCCCAGCAGGTACTTGCGCTGCAGTCTGGGCTGTCTGTTACTGGGCCTGGTGGTGAGACCCCTCTGGCCTCACCTACCCCCCCCATGCTTACATCTGACCCCCACTGCGGGGCATACTAGTGGGGAGTCTCAACCTGATTTAGCTGCACGGATGGCCAGCATTGAGAAACATCTTGCTGGGTCTGCCCCGCGTAAGGCTTCTGCAAAGAAGCAGCATTTATCACCCGCGGTTTTCCTCTTCCCTGTGGAAGATGAGGGCCCTTACTCACTCTCAGGTCCTTGCTCCCTTGAGGAGGGGGAATTATTTTCTGATTCAGAATCCTCGGAGGAACAACCTAAGATATACGGTGGTACTGGGACTCCCTTTGGGGAAGACCCGGAGTCCCCTTATAACATTGACAGATTGCTGAGTCACATATTTGAAGTGCTTTGTATTTCTCCCCCAGCAGTGGCCCCGCAGCAGCATGAGCTCTTTCATACGGTTAATCCACGCTGGGAGTTTCCAAAGCAGTCTCACTTTAATAATCTAGTGCTCAAAGAATGGGAACGGCCTAGCAAGCTGCCCGGGGTGCCTAAGAGTTGGGACAAGAGGTATCCCTTTCCTGCTGATGTTGTTAAGCGTTGGTCTTGTCCTCCCGAGGTGGATGGGCCCGTTCTAGGGTTGTCCAATACATCTGTCATGCATTCTCCTGACACTACTACCCTGCGAGATGCCGAGGACCGGCGTTTGGACCAACTGGCCTGTCATGCCTTTGCACTGCGCCTGGTTTGTGCCTCTGCTATTACGGCTATTGCCATTTAAGGGGTTCTTAAGTGTATTTTGGATGGGGCATCTGAGGATGCGGGTAGAGAGGAGTATAGATCTCTCCTGCTTTGTGAGGAATTTATTGCATATATCCTCTCTGCCATGGATGATGCCATTAGAATGTACGGTAGGACTTCTGTCCTGTTGGTGGCTATACGCCGCTCTGTCTGGCTACGTCAGTGGGTGGCTGACAATACTGCTAAGAAGGCTCTCACTGGTTTCCCCTTCAAGGGGATCGCTTGGATTTGTTTGCTAAGGATGGTAGGTTACCTCAACGCAGGAGGCCGTCTCGGTCCTTTCGGGGGACAGGTGCCTTTCTCCCATCCTTCCGTGGTTCCAGAACTAACCGTGGAGTCTCTTTTACTGGGGCCCGTGGAGACCATTGGGGTAGGGGCAGAGGACGTGGCCGTCCTGGGGTCTCATGCCAAAAACCTCACCCAAGCCCCCTCAGGCATGAAGGGGCACCCTCACCCATCCGGGTGGGGGGACGGCTTCGGCTTTTTGCTCACGTCTGGAGACTTCACATCTCAGACCGGTGGATTCGGGAGGTAGTTGTGACAGAGGCTCTGTCTTTTGGATGTCATCACTATTCAGTTGCCCACCGGGTCATTCACTGGCCTTTTCTTAATTAGGTTACAGGCAATGTCATTGTATTTTGACTGCCATTGTGTATTGTTGATTACGTCACAGTCAATGGCATTGTTCTGATTGAGTGTATTACAGCCTGCTATTGTTCTACTGATTGCGTCACCGGCAGAGTTGAGGGATTGTTTGCCCTGCTGCTATTGGTCAGTGTGGTTGTCATTGCATGGAGACTTGTGTATATAAGGCCTAGAGTGCCACTAATAAAGTCTACTTCACCTTCACCCTCAATACTGAGTTCTGTCTCTTATTGGGGGAAACGCTATATTACAATTCACTAGCCCTTGTAAGGGCTGTTCCTGTTTCCTCACGGACGACTCTGGAATTCCAGCAGCACCTCTTACGATTGGGAAAAGGACGTCTCGGGTGGTGAAGCCCTCCGGCAATAAGGGTTATCGCTACAATTGGTGGCAAGCGCATGTGTGTGTTTGTGGGTATTATCTTCACCCTCAATACTGAGTTCTGTCTCTTATTGGGGGGAAAAGACAAGACCAGCACCCTGTGAGTACATGTGTGTGTACAAGACCAGCACCCTGTGAGTACATGTGTGTGTACAAGACCAGCACCCTGTGAGTACAACTGTTTGTGTGTACAAGACCAGCACCCTGTGAGTACATGTGTGTGTACAAGACCAGCACCCTGTGAGTACATGTGTGTGTACAAGACCAGCACCCTGTGAGTACATGTGTGTGTACAAGACCAGCACCCTGTGAGTACAACTGTTTGTGTGTACAAGACCAGCACCCTGTGAGTACAACTGTATGTGTGTACAAGACCAGCACCCTGTAAGTACAACTGCATGTGTGTGTGTGTGGGTATAATCTTCACCCTCAAAAGTGAGTTCTGTCTCTTATTGGGGGGAAAAGACAAGACCAGCACCCTGTGAGTACAACTGTGTGTGTGTGTGTGTGTGTGTGTGTGTGTGTGTGTATACAGGCCCGGTAGACAAAACGGTAATGCAGATGGATTATCCCGGCAAACAGAACTCTGCCCATAACAAGACTCTGGACAGCCCCACGTTAACCCGAACAGGGTCAATCCGGGTCTGCCGGGTGTTCCACAAAAAGGGGGCATTGTGACAGAGGCTCTGTCTTTTGGATGTCATCACTATTCAGTTGCCCACCGGGTCATTCACTGGCCTTTTCTTAATTAGGTTACAGGCAATGTCATTGTATTTTGACTGCCATTGTGTATTGTTGATTACGTCACAGTCAATGGCATTGTTCTGATTGAGTGTATTACAGCCTGCTATTGTTCTACTGATTGCGTCACCGGCAGAGTTGAGGGATTGTTTGCCCTGCTGCTATTGGTCAGTGTGGTTGTCATTGCATGGAGACTTGTGTATATAAGGCCTAGAGTGCCACTAATAAAGTCTACTTCACCTTCACCCTCAATACTGAGTTCTGTCTCTTATTGGGGGAAACGCTATATTACAATTCACTAGCCCTTGTAAGGGCTGTTCCTGTTTCCTCACGGACGACTCTGGAATTCCAGCAGCACCTCTTACGATTGGGAAAAGGACGTCTTGGGCGGTGAAGCCCTCCGGCGATAAGGGTTATCGCTACAGTAGTGTCCTCCGGTTACAAGATAGTTTGCAGGCTGGCCGCCCCCAAGATTTATCAAATCCCGGATGGCTCAAAACCCCATTTTAGCCCAGGGTCTGCGCCTTGCTGTCCAAAACCTTCTGGAGTTAGGGGTCATTTGCCAAGTGCCTTTAAAGGAAAGGAGCAGAGGCTACTATTCCAATCTTTTCACTGTTCCCAAGAAAGACTGGTCCATCAGACCCATCCTGGATTTAAAGCACCTCAACAAATTTGTCAGATTCAAACACTTTCGCATGGAGACTCTGTGCTCAGCTGTAAATTCACTACACTACGCCCGGAGGACTTCATGACCTGTAGACATCAAGGATGCTTACCTTCATATACCAATCTTTCCAGGTCATCAGAGATTCCTCAGGTTCGCTCTGGAGGATCAGCACTACCAATTTGTGGCCTTGCCCTTCGGTCTCACCTCGGCTCCCAGGGTATTCACCAAGGTGCTGGCGGGCATTATGGCTCTGCTGAGATCTCAGGGCATTCGCATCCTTCCTTACTTGGACGACATTCTCATCACGTCTCGGTCCTTCCAGCAGGCCGAGCTGGATACCCAGATGGTGGTGTCCACACTGGAGTCCTTCGGCTGGGTGATCAACCATCCCAAGTCTTCCCTGTCACCATTAATGGTCAAGTCCTTTCTGGGCATGACTCGGGTCAAGATCCTTCTCCCTCAGCAGAAGATGGACAGTCTGCAAGCTCAAGCCAAGCTTCTTCTGTCTTGCCCTCATCCTTCCATCCGGTAGGGTATGCAGCTGGTGGGCCTGATGGTGTCTTGCTTCGAGGCTGTTGCATATGCTCAGTTTCACATGAGGCCTCTTCAACGTCACCTCTTGTCAATTTGGGATCGGGACCCGGTGTCCCTGGATCAGGTGTTTGTTCTGTCCCCTCTGGTCTGGCGGTCTCTCTCGTGGTGGCTGGACTCAAGAAACCTGTTGGTGGGCAGATCCTTTCTTGCCCCGTGCTGGGAGACAGTCACCACAGATGCCAGTCTTATGGGTTGGGGGGGCTTCTGGAAATCCCTGAAATTCCAGGGTCAGTGGGGCCCTCAGGAGGCCCACACCCATATCAACATTCTGGAACTGAGGGCGATACGGTTGGTTCTCGTCCAACTGACTCCACACCTTCGGGGTCGGGCTGTTCAGGTCCGCTCGGACAACCAGACGGTGGTTGCCTACATCAATGATCAGGGAGGGACCCGGAGCAAGAGTGTCCTCAAGGAAGTGTCTCTGTTACTGTCTTGGCGGAGGAGAATGTTCCCTGCATCTCGGCAGTGTACATCCCGGGAGTGGAGAATCTGGAGGCAGACTCCCTCAGCAGGGGGACTTCTCGCCTGGGAGAATGGTCCCTCAGCAGCAGGGTGTTTCGCTCCCTGTGCCACCTTTGGGGTCAGCTGGATGTGGATCTGTTTTGCGTCCCGCCACAGTCACAAGCTTCCAGCCTTTGTCTCTCTGTCCCAGGACCCTCTGGCCTTGGCCATGGATGCACTGGCAACGTCTTGGCAGAGCTTTCAGCTCCTTTATGTGTTCCCTCAGTTTCCTCTGCTGGACAGGGCGCTGCACAAGATATCCCAGGAAGGGGTGCCAACCATCCTGGTGGCCCCCCGTTGGCCAAGAAGAGTGTGGTTCGCAGACATCGTGCAGTTGGCAGTAGATCAGTACGCCCTGCCCAAGGTTCCAGACCTGCTCACTCAGGGGCAGCCACGCCATCCCAATTTACAAACGCTGGCTTTAACAGCCTGGCTGCTGAAACCTCCATCTTGATGGAAAAGGGGCTGCCTGCCTCTGTTGTTAATACCATGATTAGGGCTAGGAAGAAGTCCTCATCCTCCATCTACTATAGGGTATGGCATTCTTATATTGACTGGTGTGAGTCTAAGTCATTTCCCTGTCGGGTGTTTTCTGTCCCTAGGATTCTGGAGTTTCTGCAACATGGTTTGGATTTGGGTCTTCAACTTAGTACCCTTAAAGGTCATGTTTCTGCCTTGGCTATTTTCTTCCAAAGATCTTTTGCTCACCATCGTTTGGTTAAGACCTTCTTCCAGAAGGTTACTCATATGCGTCCCCCGCGTAAGCCTATGTTACCAGTCTGGGATTTAAACTTGATCTTATCTGCCTTGCAGGGTCTCTGAGCCCTTGCGTGAGGCCCCTTTGAGACCTTGCGTGAGGCCCCTTTGAGACCTTGCGTGAGGCCCCTTTGAGACCTTGCGTGAGGCCCCTTTGAGCCCTTGCGCGAGGCCCCTGAGAGACATCAGGACAAGGTGGTGTTTCGTTTTAAGCCAGATTTTCTGCCTAAGGTTGTGTCTGCTTTTCATCTCAATCAGGACATTGTTTTGCCTTCTCTGTGCCCTAATCCTAGTAGCCCTAAGGAGCGGGTTTTACACTATTTGGATGTGGTTAGGAACCTGAAGTTATATTTTGGTGGCTACTGAATCCTTCAGGAAGACCGATGCTTTTTTTGTGCTCCCGTCTGGACCTAAGAAGGGTCTGGCTCCAGCTAAGTCCACTATCAGCAAGTGGATATGTCAGGCTGTGATTCAGGCCTATTCTGCTAAGGGGAAGGAACCACCATTCCGCCTTACTGCCCCTTCTACTCGTGCTATTGGTGCCTCTTGGGCTTTTCAGCACCAGGCTTCTGTTGAACAAGTTTGCAAGGCTGCTACTTGGTCTTCTGTTCATACTTTTTCCAAGTTTTACAAAGTTGATGTTAGGGCCTCAGCTGATGCTGCTTTTGGCCGCAAAGTTCTGCAGGCGGCAGTGGTTTAAACTGCCCGCTGTTACTTTTTGGGGATCTCACGGACACTGCTATTGGATGTCCCAGGAGCAAGGAATATTCTGGAACAGGATGTGCTGTATACTTAGAAGAATACAATTCTGTGATTACTCACCTGTAGAATTTGTATTATATGTATACAGCTCGTCCTGTTCCACTCCACCCTTGTTATCATTATTCTTAGTTACCTCTGTATGGTAATTGTTCATTTTGAGTTCTTGTTATTCTTGTCCTTTCGACTTCTTGTTAACTGCTTGTCAATACTGGGGATTTTGTGGGAGGTCCCTGACTTATATAGGGCCGGGAGGAGCCACAAGCTGTTTTCTGCAGTCCAGCGCCATCTTGTGGATGTATTACCCAGGAGTAAGGAATATTCTGGAACAGGATGTGCTGTATACATATAATACCAATTCTACAGGTGAGTAATCTCAGAATTGTATTTTTAAATTGGTTGAGTGTGTGCTGCTAGCCATCTGGGATTAATATGGGACAGCTCTAGAGCCCCATTAGTTCAGAACAGTAGTTGCTTTATCTATTCCAGTGCCTGCACCCCCATTATCATAGGCAGCGCATATTCGCTTCTCCATTGACTAAAGAGAACATACAGTATACACATCAGAAACAGGGAACATACAGTATACACATAAGGTACAGGGAACATACAGTATACACATAAGATAAAGAGAACATACAGTATACACATAAGATGAAGAGAACATGCAGTATACACATAAGATGAAGAGAACATGCAGTATACACATCAGAAACAGGGAACATACAGTATACACATCAGAAACAGGGAACATACAGTATACACATAAGGTACAGGGAACATACAGTATACACATAAGATAAAGAGAACATACAGTATACACATAAGATGAAGAGAACATGCAGTATACACATAAGAAACAGGGAACATACAGTATACACATCAGAGACAGGGAACATACAGTATACACATAAGGTACAGGGAACATACAGTATACACATAAGATAAAGAGAACATACAGTATACACATAAGATAAAGAGAACATACAGTATACACATAAGAAACAGGGAACATACAGTATACACATAAGAAACAGGGAACATACAGTATACACATAAGAAACAGGGAACATACAGTATACACATAAGGTACAGGGAGCATACAGTATACACATAAGAGAGAACATACAGTATACACATAAGAGAGAACATACAGTATACACATAAGAGAGAACATACAGTATACACATAAGAAACAGGGAACATACAGTATACACATAAGAAACAGGGAACATACAGTATACACATAAGAGAGAACATACAGTATACACATAAGGTACAGGGAGCATACAGTATACACATAAGAGAGAACATACAGTATACACATAAGAGAGAACATACAGTATACACATAAGAGAGAACATACAGTATACACATAAGAGAGAACATACAGTATACACATAAGAGAGAACATACAGTATACACATAAGAAACAGGGAACATACAGTATACACATAAGAAACAGGGAACATACAGTATACACATAAGAAACAGGGAACATACAGTATACACATAAGAAACAGGGAACATACAGTATACACATAAGAAACAGGGAACATACAGTATACACATAAGAAACAGGGAACATACAGTATACACATAAGAAACAGGGAACATACAGTATACACATAAGAAACAGGGAACATACAGTATACACATAAGAAACAGGGAACATACAGTATACACATTAGAAACAGGGAACATACAGTATACACATAAGGTACAGGGAACATACAGTATACACATAAGAGAGAACATACAGTATACACATAAGAGAGAACATACAGTATACACATAAGATAAAGAGAACATACAGTATACACATAAGAAACAGGGAACATACAGTATACACATAAGAAACAGGGAACATACAGTATACACATAAGAAACAGGGAACATACAGTATACACATAAACAGGGAACATACAGTATACACATAAGAAACAGGGAACATACAGTATACACATAAGAAACAGGGAACATACAGTATACACATAAGAAACAGGGAACATACAGTATACACATTAGAAACGGGGAACATACAGTATACACATAAGATGAAGAGAACATACAGTATACACATAAGATACAGGGAACATGCAGTATACACATAAGATAAAGAGAACATACAGTATACACATACGATATCCCAGTGCCTGCACCCCCATTATCACAGGCAGTGCATATCTGCTTCTCCCTTGACTATGTTTATAAACACTTTAAAGGAACACCAAGCTTTTTGCAAATCTGCAGCCACCCAACCTGTGACGATGAACCCCCAGAAGAGGATACCTTTCGATTGGTTGCCTAATCATATAGGCCAATCGCACCACATACATGCGCCACTTACAGTGCTGTCTAGTTAGCCTCACGTGTGAAAAGCTGCCACCGGATACAAAATGATTTACAGCGTATTCACGATCTTATAGATTCCCAGACCGGTCGCTGTGGGTTTTGGTCCACTTTAATAGGCCAACAATGGGTAGACCTCAAGGATCAGGGTTAAAGCTGAACTTCAGTCACAAGTTATTCCCCCCGCCCTGCCACCCTACCCTGGCGCTTAGGCAGGAACTTACCTGATTCTCAGGCCAGTGCCTGTCCTCTCTGCGGCTGCTGCTGAAATACACACAAAGCGGCATCCCCCTGGTTCACACACTCCCGCCGACCATTCACTTGAATGGGTGGACGGCAGCGCACACTGAGCCAGGGATGAGACTTTGTGCTTTCATTCAAGATGGCGACTGCCAGGATCCGGATCACCGGAGGAGCAGCGCAGGCCCATGGATAAGGTAAGGGTGTTTTTTATTTGTAAACCACCCCCCCCCCCCCATCCTGCCTCAGTGCCAGGGTAAGGTAGCAGGACTAGGGGTCTCCTTGTGACTAAAGTTCCGCTTTAACACACATGACTAAGACACAGACAGCAGAGGTAAAACTTATCAGGAAAGATCGGGATTATAGCTGTGCTTTGCACAGAAAGAATAGAGCTGGGGTCAGGGAAAGCACAGCAATCCCAGAATGCAGAGCGACACAGTCAGAAGACACTTCCTGTTTGCAGGCTGCCTGATGTTCCATGAGCCGCCATCTTGGATGTTTAAAGGCTCATAAATGGGTAGGATGATTTTTAATGCGAGAAGTCTGTATATACAGGGTGTGGGAAACATATAAGATAGGCTCTTATGCGGGGTGAGGGTCCTCTTTAAGCTCTGATCTTAATAAAAAAAAATGAAAAGCAGATTTGGGCTTGTTTCCTATATATGATTTTTTTTTTTTTTTTTTTTTACAGCACACATGCTTCTGCCATCTGAGGATTTTTCTGATTTGATGGATAAAGGTAAAGGGTTTTTTTATAGAATCTAATCAAAAGTATATTTTATCATTTTTTTTAGTTTAAACAACAGAAAGGCACAGAGCTCGGCTCTGTGCCTTTCTGTTGGTTGTTAGGACTTTTTTGCGGAATAGAAAAGTCTGGCACGTTGTAGCATTCGTTCTGAGAGTCGTCCTTACCTAAGACCTAAGTGCGGTGTTTTTCTATTATTATATTTATTCTTTTTAGTTTAATCAGTTTTTATTGGATTTGTAAAAGGTACAAATAAATGAAAAGTTAGTTTGTTATACAGACAATTTCAAATTGGACAAAGTACGTTATCACTATAACACACTTAATAGAACCACGTTCTGTAGTTGCTCAATTTGCTGACCTAAACAGGAAATGTTGGGGTTGGGCTTCAGAAACATTGGTCACGTTGGTGGTCTGACACCTTTTTTTTTTTTTTTTACACAGATTACTAAAATTTCCCCTGTTCTTTTTGGCCCTTTTACATGTTTCAAATCCTGAGTTTGAAAGAGACAGATGCAAGGTTAGAATAAAAGAAAATAAACAGGAATGCGAAGGGAATGCAAAGTTCTTATTGGATTTGTAAAAGGTATAAATAGATGAAAAAGATTCAAAAGAACCTTTCAGACTCTAGTTATACAGACAATTTTCAAATTGGACAAAGTATGTTATCACTATAACACACTTAATAGTACGACCTTCTGTAGTTGCTCAGTTTGCTGACATAAACAAATACAAATAAATGAAAAGGATAGAAAAGAAAACCTTTCAGTTAGTTATAACAGACAATTTCAAATTGGACAAAGTACGTTATCACTATAACACACTTAATAGTACCACGTTCTGTAGTTGCTCAATTTGCAGACCTAAACAGGAAATGTTGGGCTTCAGAAACATTGGTCACATTGGTGGTCTGCCACCTTTTTTATACAGATTACTAAAATTTCCCCTGTTCTTTGTGACCCTTTTACATGTTTCAAATACTGAGTTTGAAAGAAACAGAAGCAAGGTTAGAATAAAAGAAAATAAACAGGAATGCGAAGGGAAGGTGTTTTTTCCAGTGTGAATCATATCAAAGTGAGGAGATTCGCTGACTCCATAAAGAAAAAGCGGGGTCCCTGCTCTCTGCCTCTTTCACATGTCGAAGGTTCTGATAAAGCGATATCACAACTCTATAACATGCCACCATGCGGCAAAAGCATGTATACCGCAGATGTGGAAGAGCAGAGACCCCCCTCTATAGTAATGTGGTTTCAAAAAGTGAATGAGATCATGAGATTTGATAGTCTTATGTCGTCACGGGATAATACCCACAAAAAGTTCACGACAACTTGGTATAGCTGGATGGTCATCATGGGGTCCTCGGAGGGTAATAAATTGTTGGACCTGGCCTAGGTGACCCTTCCTCCCTTTCCCTCCCCCTTCCTTTTGTCTTCATAGTGTTGGTTTTCATGTCTGTTCCATGAGCTCAAGGGTCTTCTTGGGGAGACGCCCAAGTAGATACACAGTCTGCCGCACAGGTAATGGTCGCATTCAGTAGGGACAGGTATCCTGCTCCGACTGTGGCCTAGGCTCAGGGCCGGACTTTGAATAAGCATCGCTGGGTGGTAGTCCCGAGACATTGCAGGGCCCAAAGATGGTGTAAGGTTAATACTGCTACCAGGGGCTGTGTGTAGTTTTGAGCACTGTTGTGTTATAAGCTCAGAGCATTTACTTAGTCTTGTATGTACTTTATTTGTCTGTAATGTAATACATTGAAAATTATTGATAAAAAATTTATTAAAAAAAAAAGAAAAAGCGGGGTCCCTGAAGGACATCCATCCAGCCCAGAACAATCCTCTCCTGTGTCCCCAAGGTCCTTCATTTTAAAAATAGACTTTAGTTCTTAAGCCCACTATTGAGAGTGTCAGGGCTATCTAAGATTTCCAAAGTCACAGATTAATAGTCCTAAGAGTAGTTATAACATTTTTAAGGCCCCTTTTTTTCAATGTTGACTGAGATGGATTCTGTAATCGTAGACAGAGGAGCCAGTTGAGTAGTGTTGGCCAGTGTTGGTTCCTGAGAATCATAAAAGCCTGAATCCCCAAACTTGCATGAAGTCAATTTTTTCTGTTCCTTCTTGGTATCCATAGATCCGAAGAATGCCTATTGGCAGGTCCCGACGAGCCAATATTCACAATCCTTTTTACAGTTCGCAGTAGCTCTGGACGATCAAACTCTTCATTCTCTGACAAGCCCTGAGTTTATGAAGATTTGGGATCCCTGGCTACAATGCCTGGAATCGGCTGCTGACGATGAATAAATAGGGGAAGGACAGCAGGTGGTCCTTTCTGCTACTCTTTCCATAGATTGCCTTGGCAGAAGATAGGATGAGAGACTGGTCAGCCTTGTTCTGAGGGGGATCCTGGGGCCAGGAGTGTACTTTCTTTTTCTGAAGCATCTATCAAAGTTTAATAGGACCCAGCCTTTTGTCATTTCTCAGTGCTTTACTGTTCTGAAGGCAGGATGGAAGTTTCGTTCCCCCAGAG
Organism: Gastrophryne carolinensis; assembly: GCA_027917425.1. Taxonomy (NCBI): domain Eukaryota; kingdom Metazoa; phylum Chordata; class Amphibia; order Anura; family Microhylidae; genus Gastrophryne; species Gastrophryne carolinensis. The sequence continues at coordinate 13,184,769 of CM051240.1, read as the reverse complement.
GCCGAAGGAGGTCCAGGGGGATGGATGAGTAAGCTCCAGGAGTAGTGGGCTTGTGTCCGCAAAGAACTCTCGAGGCAGGGAGTCTGCGGCCAAACTGTTCCCTTTCAGGAGGTGGAGCAGCAAGATCCTATGACTATTGTTCCATATGATGCTTTGCTGGAGAAGTCTGCACTTTAAAATCCCTGTTGGTTTTTATCATGATATATTTAAAGCTAAACTAATCCTGGGATCTTTACTTTCCTAGTTTTTTTCCTTGCCCATGCCCTTATCTCACCCATAGAAACTCGCCTTTCTCCGTTCCTACAACACATATGTGCAGGCTCTCGTCCAATCAGAGCCGCCTGCCGTGCATATTTAATTTTTCTCAAAACATCCTTCGGGCAGCATATGCCTGAGACCACCGGGCTCCTCCCACCGAGGGGAACACATGACCACCAGCAAAAAAAGAATAAAATCCTGATTCCTCCCTCTCTTCCCCAGTTGTTTACGCGTTCCTCCTCGAGGTAGGAGCCGGACCACTAGCTCCTGGATCGATTGGTTCAGGTAAGTATTTTTCCGGTACTATAAGCCTGTAAGCAGGCGGTCCATTTCTCGGTCCCGAAGACAGACTCTTGCCTGGGGCCCGGGATACCCTATGGGATTATTGGCCAAATCCCATTCTTTGATTTATTCAAAGGAGGGTAAGTATTCCCTCTTCCTGAGGATGATTTTAGGGAAGAGGCGGGGGGTTACCGGACCCATACCTTTATTTCTAAAAAAAAGGGGGACCTAATTTTTATTTTTGGGAACATAGAAAGGATCCCTCTATGTTGGTTGCACTGGTCTTTTTTGTCTTGTGCTGGTACCTTTTAAGAGGCGGGGAAGAGAGGGGAATGACATGTTCTCTCGCTCTCTTCCCCGCCTGCCGATACTTCCGCATTCGGCTTACCTTGGCCGGGCAGCCGGTTAGGGGGATCGGTGCTCTGCAGGTGGACGCTGGGATCCAGCGGCGGACGGCGAGCCGGGCGGTGATCTTCGGCGGAGATCCTCGGCGGAGATCCTCTGCGGGGGTCTTCTGCGGCGGAGGAGAGCGGCCCGCGAGCATTCAGAGAGGCAGCATGTGTTTACACGTGCGCCGGCTCTGTTCTAAATAAGCATGTTCCGGGAAATTAGGTCCCACCCTTCTTCCTCCCAGGGCTGCTGGCGTCACATCCCGGCGCCCTTGGGAATTTCCTGCTTTTTTCCCACAACACGTGTTTTTTTCTTAAAGTGGACCAACACCCAGGATTTTGACTATCCTGGGTTTTGGTCCACTTCAGGGGGGCACCCCGATTAGGGGTGTCCCGCTGTGTAAAACCCCCCAGAACCCCGAAAAACTCACCTCACCACGCTCCCACGTAGCCACGGACAAGCGTCGGACAAGACAGTGCGCCCGCCGCCGCCTCCCGCACGTCGCTCTGACAGGGCGCGCGCCCGCGCCGGACATTCACAAATGGCCGGCGCGGGCGCGCGCACGTCTAGAGGAGGGATGAGGTGAGGTTTTGGGGGGGGTCCCTCACCGCGGGACATCCCGATCTCAGATCTCTCAGGGCTCTGTGGAGGAAGGTGAGTTGCCAGATGATTCACGCTCTACTGTGGAGTATTCTGCTGGTGATGACCTTATGTCTGGTTCTTCCTCGGACGAGAATGCGTGGCTCCTGGATGATAAGGAGAAATTGCTTGCCTCAGTGTTTGAGACAGTACACATTGTCCCTCCCAGAGCGGCTAAGAGGAAGCAGGAAGATTTGTTTTGGCCCGAGAGGCAAAGACGGGTCTTCCCTGAGCAGGCCCATTTTTCTAACATGATTTTCAAGGAATGGGAGAGACCTAACAAGTCAACGTCGGTCCCTAAGGGCTTGGATAGGCGGTATCCCTTCCCTGGTGAGCTGGTTTGGCTATGGTCTCATCCTCCCAAAATGGATCCTCCCATGTCGGGGTTATCCAACACTACTGTTATGCCGTCACCTGATACTGCTTCCTTACGTGACCCTTCTGAAAAGCGCATGGATCAGCTGGTCTGCAATGCATTCACCTTTGCTGGTGCGCTGTTCGCCCTGTGTGCGCTTCGGCGAGTGTCTCTCTAGCTATCAGACAGAAGGTGAGACACCTTGTGGACAGAGCTAAGGCTCGCAAGCGGGCGGAGGAGTATAAAGAACTCAAGGCCTGCTTGGATTTCATTGGCTTTGTTGCTTCTGCCATGGACGATGAGGTCCGGCTCGGTGCCAGGATTTCGGCCCTGCTTGTTGCTCTCCGCCACTCGCTCTGGCTGCGGCAATGGTCGGCTGATGCGGCTTCCAAGAAGTCGCTTACGAGTATCCCCTTTGTGGGGCACAGGCTGTTTGGGGAGCTCCTGGACCTTTCGGTCAAGGATAGTAGAATCACTCAGAGACTGAAGCCTGCTCGGTCCTTTCGGAATCCTTCTGCCTATCGCTCCTTTCGAGGAGGAAGAGGCTCTTCATTTCCAGGTGGCCGCAGAGATACCTGGGGCAGAGGTAGGTCTCCCGGATGGCCTAATCCCTCCTGGGGATCTAAATCCAAGCCCCCTGCCAAGTCCTCTCAGGCATGATGGGGCGCCCTCACCCATCCCGGTGGGGGGACGGCTTCTGCTGTTTGCTCAGATCTGGAGGCGGCACGTCTCGGATCGGTGGATTCAAGGCAAGATAGAGCTAGCAGTCTGGCCGCCCACAAAGTTTCTAGGATTCTGGCGTTTTTACAACACGGCTTAGACTTGGGTCTCCAGCTGAGCACCCTCAAGGGCCAGGTCTTGGCCTTAGCCATCTTTTTCCAGAGATCCATTGGCAATCACAGGTTGATCAAGACTTTTTTCCAGGGAGTCGCCCATGTCCGTCCGCCGCGTAAGTCAGTAATACCGGTGTGGGACTTGAATTTGGTACTGTCTGCTCTTCAGGGTCCTCCATTGTGCGATGCTGCATTGTCTATTTCGACTCTCAAAGTGGTCCATTTGGTAGCCATCACCTCGGTGCGTCGCGTGTCCGAGCTGGCCGCGCTTTGTATGAAGCCTCCCTACTTTGAGCGGCATAAGGATAAGGTGGTTTTTCGCTTTAAACCTGATTTTTTGCCTTAGGTCGTTTCTCCCTTTCACCTTAACGAGGAAGTTTTCTTACCTTCTTGTGTCCAGCACCGATTAATTCTAAGGAAAGGACCCTCCATGCTTTGGATGTGGTCAGAGCCATTCAGTATTACCTGGTTGCTACTGAATCCTTCAGGAAATATGATTTGCTCTTTATCCTAACGGAGGGTTCTAGGAAAGGTTTGCCACCAGCCAAGTCCACTTTCAGTAAATGGATCAGACAGGCGGTGGTGCAAGCTTATTCTGCCAATGGGAAATAACCCCCTTTTCGTAATACAGCTCATTCTACTAGAGCTATTGGTGCCTCCTGGTCTTTTCAGCACCAGGCATCTGTTGAACAGGTTTGTAAGGCTGCCACTTGGTCTTCAGTTCATACCTTTACAAAGTTTTACAAGGTTGATGTTAGGGCCTCAGTTGATGCTGTCTTTGGCTGAAAGGTGCTTCAGGCGGTAGTGAAATGAGCTACATGCTGTTCCGCACTGGGGATCCCGCCCTAATGGACACTGCTTTTGGATGTCCCATATGTCATAGGGGAAAATACAAATCTTTGAAACTCATCTGTGGAATTGTTTTTGAGTATATCCAGTCCAGGTCATCCCACCCCGCCCTTGTTCATTATCTTATGTTTGCCTGTTATGGTGATTACCATTTTTTATTCTTGGACTTGTTGTCCTTAAGGTTTTTTGTTGGAGGGAGTACATGCTGAAGCTATGTGAAGTAACATGGTTTCTTGGCCTCCCGGCCTGTCTTCTCTTACTGTTTTTTAACCACTGGGAAATGATAGAGATACTCCAAAAACAATTCTACAGGTGAGTTTCACAGAATTGTATTTTCTTGGCCTCCCGACCTGTCCTCTTTTTTTGTTACTGCTTTTTAACCACTGGAGAATGATAGAGAGACACCTGCCTTTATAGGGGGCCAGGAGGAGCTACATCTTTTGATCTTGCAGTCGAGCGCCCCCTGGGGGCGGAATACCCATATGTCATCACTTTGGGACGACCTGGACTGGATATACTCCAAAAACAATTCTACAGGTGAGTTTCACAGAATTGTATTTTCTTGGCCTCCCGACCTGTCCTCTTTTTTTGTTACTGCTTTTTAACCACTGGAGAATGATAGACACCTGCCTTTATAGGGGGGCGGGAGGAGCTACATCTTTTGATCTTGCAGTCGAGCGCCCCCTTTGGGCGGAACACCCACATGTCATCACTGGGACGACCTGGACTGGATATAATTAAAAACAATTCTACCAGTGAGTTTCACAGAATTGTATTTTTGGCAGCTAGGTGTGAATAATACAATTTTGTGAGTACTCACCTGTAGAATTGTTTTTGGCTGTGTCCTGTTCAGGTCCAATCATTACATGTGGGTATTCCGCCACCAGGTGGCGCAGAGTTACTGCAAGACAAAAAGCTGTGACTCCTCCCGGCCCCATATAAAGGCAGGTGTCTCAATAGAATCCCCAGTGGTAAAACAGCTGTAAGAGTGAGACAGGCCGGGAGGCCAAGAAACCTTGTTACATTACATAGCTTCAGCATGTACTCTTTCAACAAAACTCAAGGACAAAGTCCAATAAGAGAAGGAAATAACCATATCCGGCAAACAGAAGAAAACAAAACCAAGGGTTGGGTGGAGCGACCGGAACAGGACACAGCCAAAAACAATTCTACAGGTGAGTACTCACAGAATTGTATTTTTCCCTGTGCCCTGTTCAGGTCGCTCCAATCCTTACATGTGGGACATACAAGAGCAGTGTCCAAAAAGGGTGGGATCCCCAGAGTGCAACAGCATGTAGTTCATGACACTACCGCCTGAAGCACCTTACGGCCAAAGACAGCATCAGCTGAGGCACTAACATCAACCATGTAAAACCTTGTGAAGGTATGAACAGAAGACCAAGTGGTGGCCTTGCAAACTTGTTCAACAGAAGCCTGGAGCTGAAAAGTCCAGGAAGCACCTAGTAGAAAGAGCCGTAATACAAACAGGGAGTTCCTTCCCCTTGGCAGAATATGCTTGCACCACCGCCTGTCTGATACACTTACTGAGAGTGGACTTGACTGGAGGCAAACCCTTCCTAGACCCTTCAGTGAGAAAGAACCACACAACCAGGTAGTACATAAAGGCTCTGACCACACCCAAGGCATGAAGGGTCCGTACCTCAGAAGTAGAGGGTGCAGGACACAAGGAAGGCAAAACAATTTCCTCATTCAGGTGAAAGGAAGAAACGACCTTAGGTGAAAAATCCAGTTTAAAACTAAATACCACCTTATCCTGATGCTGCTCAAGTAAGGAGGCTTCATACCAAACACAGCCAATTCTGAAACGCGACGCACTGAGGTGATCATTACCAAGAAGACCACTTTTGGAGTAAAAATAGACAATGCAGCATCGCACAAGGACCCTGGAGAGCAGAAAACACCAAATTCAAGTCCCACACCGGTAATACAGGTTTACGTGGTGGACGTTCATGAGTAGCTCCTTGGAAAAAGACTTGATCAGCTTATGATTGGTGAAGGATCTTTGGAAAAAAATGGCCAAGACCGAAACCTGGCCCTTGAGGGTGCTCAGATGGAGACCTAAGTCTAAGCCATGTTTAGTTCCCCAGGGGGGATTGGATCGGTCGCTCATGACCAGAGCATCATTTTACCCCTGTACAAGTCACTGGTCAGACCCCATATGGAATACTGTGTACAGTTCTGGGCACCTGTGCTTAAGAAGGACATATCAGAACTGGAGCGCGTTCAAAGAAGGGCAACAAAGTTAATAAAAGGAGTGCGGGGGCTAGAGTACCCGGAAAGATTGTCCAAGTTAGGTTTAATACAAAGATCTGTCCCACAATCTATTTATACCCCGGAGTGTAACCATAACCCGGGGGCATCTACTAAAATTAGAGGAAAGGTGCTTTCTCCACCGACATAGGACGGGGGTTCTTCTCTGTAAGAGCAGTGAGACTATGGAACTCACTGCCAGAGGAGGTAGTAACGATGGATACAGTAAAAACGTTCAAAAGTGGCCTTGATGCCTTCCTGGCATGTAATAACATTTCCAGCTATGGCTATTAGACCACTGGAAGGAATTAAACAGGCTGAACTGGATGGACTAAAGTCTTTATTCAGCCTTACATACTATGTTACCTCGTCCCCAGGAGTCTCTGCGGCCACCTGAAAAGGAAGAGCCTCTTCCTCCTCGAAAGGAGCGATAGGCAGATGAACCCCGAAAAGGCCTCACGGGGCTCTGTCGCTGAGGGAGTCTTTCATCCTTAGTCAGGAGGTCCAGATGCTCCCTGAATAACCTGAGCCCCAAAAGGGGGGTACTAGTGAGTGATTTATTTGCCGCAGCGTCGGCTGACCACTGCCGCAGTCAGAACAAGCGACGAAGTGCGACAAGTAGGGCCGAGACCCTGGCTCTAAGCCGGACCACAAATGCAATGCGGACCAGAGGCAAACCAAACTCCGCAGAGAAGGGATACGCTCTGTCCAGGCCCTTAGGCACGGACGGCAAATTATTAGGCCTTTCCCATTCCTTAAAAGACCACTTTGGCAAAGTGGCCCTGCTCAGGGAAACAAGCCGCTGCCTCTCTGGGCGAAATATATCCCCCTGCTTGTTTTTAGCCACCTTAGGGGGTAAAATATGCAAGGTCTAAAACACTGAGGATAACAACCTTCCCGTGTCATCCAGCCACGTATCCTCGTCCAAGGAAGATCCGGGGTCGCTGTCATAGCCACCTGACCGATCCCCTGAGGAAGCGGAGTCATTAAACAACTCTCCCTCCTCCATGGAGTCCCGACCGCCATGTTGAACGGCTCAGCTCATGGTCATCAGGAAAAATCGAGTAACCCGGCTCATGTGCCGCTTCTTACTCGTGGCCTTCCCAGTAGCCGTGTGAGAAAAACGGTCTTTCCAGGCTGGCCACCCGTAGCGCCAAGTCTGTTTGGGACCCCCTGCTGGCTTCCCCCTAGCTGGGAGCTAAATGCAGGCGCGGGGTGGTTGGGGAGGCTGCAGGTAAAATGGGGCTGTGGCCAGAGCCGCCCTCCCTATCCTGTTCCGCAAGTACGCTTCTGGCGCCAGGGACACAAACGGCGCTGAGTCCACTCAAGGACTGGTACCACACACGAGGCAGAGCTTCACCCGCCTTGAAGGGGTCCCTAGCTCACTATCCCCAGAAGCCTCCATTATGGTGATTATAGCAAAACAAACAGGTTACAAGGTGCTAACGGCCCAAACCTAGCGATCCCCAATTTAGTTCCTCTTGTGATCCCTCTAAGGGATGCGGGAGCTGAGGGGGAGGGGGGGTGAGGAGACCGGGAGGAACCACAACCCACAGCTGAAAATACAATCCCACCTAGAAGACACAATGGGAAACCAGAAGATCCCACAACACATGCACATGAAATACAAGATAAAAATATCGAGAGGGACTCACGGACCATGCGGGGGGGCGTCCCGGGACCACCACGGAGCTTCAGGCAGGCCAGGAGCACAGGCAGTGACATATTGTTGAGAAGCCACCCGACCGGTGTATATGGGAGGGGGAATCGGCCACCAAGGAGGCCAAGACAGAGCATGCGGCTGAGGAGCAAACCGCAAGTGCAGTAAAATGGCGCCGCCTCGGTACCTTGAGGGGCGAACCGCACCGCGATGACGCAAAACGCGGGCCCGCCCCCCAGCTGCAGCGCGAATTGACAGTAAAATGGCGTCCAGGCTGAGGAAAACGAGGAGGATAGCCCCCCGAGGGGGCTCCCTCCCCACCGGCGGCGCACAACACCCGAGGCCGCGGCTTCGCATGAAACGCCACTCCTTCCACCCCCCCCCTCACAGCAGCGCAGGTGCGACTGAGGAGCCCTCCCCACCGCAAGATGGAGGGGAGAAGGGAGACGCCGAGGGAGCGAGGGAAGGTAAGTTACAGTGAAGTAAGCACAAACACACAGGACCATAATAAAGCTTTGGGGCTTACAGATAAAGAGGGCTTATGTGGTTCCTCCACACCCCCCCCCCCCCCCCCCAGTAGGCTCACTATCGCCTATGGCCAGCTACCCCATGGAGGTCTGCGGCCCAGAGCCTGCCTCTGTGAACGCCTGACCCTGACGTTCTCCTACCTTCACCTGTCCCAAACAGCCGAGGCTGGGAGGCAACGTGGGTCCATGGGGACGGTGGTAATAGGGGCGCAGCGGGCGTCAGGCTTGGGATGCCCCGCTCAGCTGCGACATTCCAGAGAGAGTATCCAAGAGGATCTTCGCAGTAATATTGCAAGCGAACCCTGGGGATTCTATTGAGATACCTGCCTTTATAGGGGGCCGGGAGGAGTCACAGCTTTTTGTCTTGCAGTAACTGTGCGCCACCTGGTGGCGGAATACCCACATGTAAGGATTGGAGCGACCTGAACAGGACACAGGGAAAATAGGTGTCTATTGTCATTGTCTGTTTACTGTAGACATGGCAGGGTTCTTCGCCCACGCCCTATTTTGAGTGTTAGGAATTCAGGTGAATTAATATACTTTTTTCACCCTTTAACAGTTCCACTTTAAACTATTTCTCGACTCAACATGTTTAATTCTTATTCTAGGACGTAAAGAGGTTTGGATCGTCGGTGAAACATGTTTAGATGCGGCCAGATGTGTCGCTAAAACGGGCCCATACTCCGAAAACCTGGGAATTCCAGAATCTGTTTGCCGCGTCAACTGGATACAGAAAAAATACAATCTATGGTCGGAGTTACATAAAAGACTGTTAGACAGGGCCAGCTCTCAAGGAAAACCAGACATTTTATTTATTTACACCGGCACCCATGAGCTGAGGTACACAGGCTTGGGGTCTGTGAATACCTGTGCGCTGAAAGCCCTGTATGACATTGTCGAATGTTTCCCACGAACGTCTATAGTTCTTTCGACGTTACTGCCTAGAAAAGGTTCGCATGGCACTGCTCTGGAGCAACGCCGAAGGTCCTTCAACGCCGTGCTCTGCCAATTTGCAGAAATGCATCAGGTTCAAATTTTAAAGCACGAAGAGCTGGAGGAGGCTGCACTCGCTGATACATTTTACAAAAAAGGCGACTTCAAGCTTAGCGATTCCGAATTAGAGGTGTTCATTAAGGACTTGAGAAACGCCTTGATAAACGAGTTGAGGGTAAGTTTAAGCGCCTTAAAGATCAACATCTCCTGGGAGGCCGATTCACCCAATCCTGAATTGAAATGCTTTGCTAGCGACGAACATTACTCGGGAGAGGGAAAATCCAAGGGGTGGGGGACAGGGGTGTTCATCTCTGAAGCTGATCAAAACCTCTCCTTTTCCCTGGGGCATTTAAAGCGGACCTTCACCCTGAATAAGAGCCTATGTTATATGTTTCCCACACCCTTTACATACAGGTTGCTCACATTAAAAATCATCCTACCTGCATCTACTGCATGTTAAACATCCAGGATGGTGGCTCATGGAGCATCAGGCAGCCTGCAAATAGGAAGTGTCTTCTGACTGTGTCGTTTTGCATTCTGGAATTGCTGTTCTCTCCATGACCCGAGCTCTGCGCTGTCTTTGCAAAGCACAGCTATAACCCCACCCCCTGTACTTTATCCTGCTCTCCTCTCCTCAGTATGTGATGCTTCTGAGGCAAGATGGCAGTGCCCATATCCTAGAGTCCTGAACAGAGTTGCAGCCCGGTGGGGGAATAATAAGTAAGGGACTAAAAACTTAAAATGTATTCATTTTAGATGCTGGGGAGTAGTTTTTAAGGGTTTAGTCTTTTCATTAAATCATGCTGAAGGTCCGGTTTAAATCTGTTAATTGAATTAAAAGAGGAACATTGGACCTAAATCCAATTCAAAGATGAACTCTTCAAAACCTCTCCTCTTCCCTGGGGCGTTTAAGTTCATTCATTGAATTAAAAAAGTGGACCGAATGTAAAGTATTGCCAAAAGCTCCCCGCCCGCACCCCCCCCCCCCCCCCCCCCCATATGGACGCCCTGCCTACCATTTGGATGTCACCGTCAGCCGAAATGGTGCGGTTTCTCTGCCCCACCACCGGATTCGGCGCTTTAAAAAAAAGATTGCTGCCAGACGCTCTGTGTTCTCGCGGCTTTTCTGAAGTAAACATGTGCAGCCCATTAATTCGCACTGCACGGGCGTAATATCCTGGGATGTGCGTAGTGAAGATGGTGCTGCCCAACAGAGGTTTTAACCGGAACGACTCCCGGGAGTCCGATTTACATCATTCCTAAATTAGGATGCCCTGCTAGAGATAAACGCCACCCAGTTGAGTGAACACCCTGGGGGGTTGTTCCTCTTTAGAGCAGACCAAAACCCACTTAGCCTCGGGTTATTTTGTAAAAACCGAACCATCCTCTATAAGTTTTGGATGAGTTTACCAGCTTTTTCTAACATGTACGGCAGTCCTGGCTATTCCTTCTCAAGGGAGTCGCATGTATGCACAGTGTGCTTGTCTCCAGATTCTTCTTATTGGGGGGGGGGGGGGGGGGGGTGTTAAAGTCACACAGATCAGGGTGCCCCCGTGGAAAGGACCAAAACCCAGGACAGTCAAAATCCTGGGTTTTGTTCCACTTTAAACCATACCCAGGATCCAGAACTTTCACTTGCGCAGATGCGGCAAGTGCACATAACTGGGTGGGCGCTGGAGGCAGGGCTGTAGAGGTTTAAAACAGACTGTACTGCTTTAATTGCTGAGCCACCTCTCATTGGCCATCCATCATATATGCTAATGAGGGGTGCACACATCGGATAGGAGAGTCCGGGAATGCCGCCAGAGGCTGTAGGATTGATTCTCAAGGTGAGTATATGGCATAACAAAGGGATTTCGCACAGAGCTTTGACCAGGGTAGGGCTGTCAGCCGACGGCTTTGGTCTGTTTTAAAGATTCCAGGGCCGGTTGCTAAGTGATACCCCCCCCCCCCCCCCCCCCACCAGGGTGTCGCAGAACTCTCCTGCTTCCTGGCGCCCTCAGTGATGTATACATCCAACGGCCACATCCCTGTGAGCATGTACCTGCTCCCTGCCACTTTGCTTTCAGGCTAATACTTTAGTTTGCTTTGTAACTTTTTTTTTTTTCTTTTATGTTCCTCTAGGGTCCCATTAAGGCGCCTGAAAAGTAAGTTTTTTAAAAATAAAAAATGCTGAAATGTCTCAACGTTTAGTGATTGACTTGTTTATTAAAAAAAAAAACACACGTGATAGTTTGGTGCCACATCTGAAGCCAATATACAGTATTTTCTTTGAAATTTACGTGGCCTCTATGTGCTATACAAAGCTGATGTGTTTTTTGTCCCACTCAGGGCTTTGGAGCAGCAAAAAGTCAGTATAATCTCTCCAATAGCTAAAAGCAATGTGCAGACCTTAAAGGAAGTGGAGTCTGTAGGACGTAAGTTTTTGCATTTTAATTATGATTATCTGTTAAAGGGGAAACACAAGATTATTCATTTGGGGGTGGGGGGGGGGCATCTGTATTAGTCTTTACACTCAGGTAGCTTGTGCTGTAAATTATGAAAGGCTAAAGCCCTCCCATGTCTGCTACCCCTTCAGTTTATTTCTTGTTGTCAATGGTTTTTCTCATGGCTCTGTTAGTCCATGAATGTTTAAATTTTATTAGTTTCCTGAGATTCCTGGCGAATGGAAAGAAGCCTCGCAGAGACCTAGCTTAGGCCCTGTGGGTTCCCCTCTAGTACGGGGCAGTGTAACATCATTATATGGGTTTATACTAGGGGTGTGAATTGGCAAGAATCTGACGATGCATATCGCGATACACATATGATGATGCAATATATCCCGATTCTGTCTCAAAGACAATATATCGCGATTTTTTTTTTTTATTAACCAGCTCGTACCAGCTATGGGGGCTTGTAGAACAGGGCGCAGGGGCCAGCTTTGGTGGCCCCTGGCCCTGCAGGCTACGAGCCGGCATAGCCTATGGTCATGGGCTCTTTTACTCACCTCCGATTGTCTGCTCCTGTGTCCCTCACCGATCCGATGACAGATGCGGTGATCGCTGGAGGGGGGAGGCAGGGGATCAGATCTCCTGCCCCTCTCCACCCAGCGATCATAGCATCTGACTAAATCGCTGAGCTGAGCCGGGATGATGCCCGCGGGGGTGACTTAATCTGCTCCGCCCCCAGTTGGGCACTCTCCTGAAGACTGAAGATCCCGGGGGGGGGGGGGGGGGGATCGGAGGCCCCCGGGTGCAGAGGAATGCCTGCTGGATCGAACGAGGGGCCATGTGAGTGTTTTTTTTTACTTTATTTTTTACTTTTTATTTTTTGCTGTAGCGGGGGGCGGAGTCAGAAACGATACTAGGGGGAGAGAATGTATTCAGTATCGTTGAATGATATATTGCGATACTTGACAGAATCAATTTTTTCTGACACCCCTAGTATATACAGTCCTCTAGGGCCTCGCTCATTGGTTCATAGGGTCCTAGGTGATGTCAGTAGGGTACCCCTCTCTCATACCTATGCGGCTGGAACATAGTGTTGAGTGTGCCAGATTCTGAAGTATCTGGGAATCTGTCTGGGGGTAGACCCAATAGACATTCAGGGCCTGAGCTGAAGCAAAGATTAGTTCAGCAATCTCACACAACTTTTCCAAGGACATATGCAATAAGCATAAGCACTGATATTTTTTCGATTTCTTTTTGCCCTGAAGCTGAGCTGCCCAGCTATGTCAACCAGTGCTTCTTGCACACCTATACATCCAAAGGTATACAAGCTCTGTGAGACAGGGTGGCACACAACACACCAAGGAGTGCAGGGTGAAGGTGATAATGTGTGCATAGGGTACCAGACTCAAGACCTCCATCTCCTTTTTCTCCTTCACCAGTCCCTGTCTATAAGAACATCGTCTGGCATGGAGGTATGTGGGAAGAATTGCAGAACATTGGCATATGCCAACATATGTGTGTTTTCTCTAACTGCTCCTGTCCCTTTGAGAGCAAACAGAGGTATCAGAACTTGGCACCAGGCTCACTGAAAGAACACGTCAAGGATTACCCAGCTTAAGTCCTCCATCAGGGATAACACCCTTCTCATAGCCAAACTTGGGACAGTACCGAGCAAATTAACGTGGCCACCTAAGCGGGGCTGGCATGCAAGGTCACACAGTTTGGGCTTGGAGGCACGTGGTAAAGTAGTGCAAACCTTCAGCTGATACTTCATGAGAAGTAGAGCTTGACGCACATTTCCCCTAATAAGTCTTGGGATTCAGATTAAGACTCCTCACTCCACCTTAAAGATGCCCTTTTCTTTCCAACAGCCTATGTCACTCCTGATTGGCTCAAGTGAACGATCTTCTACAGCAGTGGTCCTCAACCTTACTAATGCTGTGACCCCGCAATACAGTTCCTCATGTTGCGGTGACCCCAAACCAAAAAATAATTTTGGTGGCTACTTCAAAACTTTTTGCTACAGTTATGATTCGGAATGTAAATACCTGATATGCATTATGTATTCTCATTGCTACAAATCAAACATAATTTAAACATAGTGATTAATCACAAAAACAATCTTTAATTATATGTTGAGAAATATTTATTACTAATTCCAATAAATAAAATTTCTCCATGGCATAGCATGTGTCGGAAACTGTCATTTCTCCGCCTCTTATTGAAATTAATAGGAGGCCGCGGCGGGTTTTGTGGTAACTCGAGATTCTCGGGAGCTCTCTTCCACAAAATCCGCTGCACTCACAATAAAATCAATAGGAGGCGGATTCAATGCTGGAAACCGCTGATTTCAGCAGTTTCCTCATTCAGAATATGGGAAAATAGTGGGAGATAATTATACATTGGGGAACAGTGTGAACTACATCTTATAGTGTCTCTTATAGTATAAGACACTGTGTAAATGTTTGGTGCTTTGTGTAAATGTAAGCTGCTTTGTGTACTGTGTAATGATTACACACAAAGTACCTTACACTTACACAGTATTGTGTGTATGGTGTGTTTTGGTCGTTCGACCCCCGCCGGGGTCGCGGCCCACAGGTTGAGAACCGCTGTTCTACAGGGTAAAACTGTGCCACAGGGTATAGACAATATTTTAAGTCCAGTTTACCCAGCCCTGGACCTCCGATAAGCGGATCAAAAAAGTTTTTTTGGTCCCCCGGGTGAAGCTGTGGGTGAAGCTCGGTGCAGGCTAGTGGCGGGCCCTGGAGTCTTTAAAGTGGACCAACACCCAGGATTTTGACTATCCTGGGTTTTGGTCCACTTCGGCGGGGCACCCCGATCGGGGGTGCCCCGCTGTGTGAAACCCCCCAGAAACCCCAAAAAACTCACCTCTCAACGCTCCCACGTGAACGCCGCAGCCAATCCCCGCCAACGTCCAGGCGGGGATCAGGAACGTCCAAGCCGCTTCCGCCGCCTTCCGCGCGTCACTCTCGGCGCACGCGCGCCCCCCGCCGGCCATTCACAGAGGGCCGGCGCAGGCGCGCGCACGTCTGGAGGGGTGCGCGGGAGGCGGGGGAAGCGGCGGCGGATCAGGTAAGATGTTTTTGGGGTTTCACCCCGCGGGACATCCCGATCTCGGATGTCCCGCGGGGTGGGAGGTGATCGGCCCGGGAATCTTATAGATTTCCGGGCCAATCACCCCTGGGTGTTGGTCCACTTTAACATTGGGCCTGCCGCTGAGGGTTTTGATCTTCTCCATTGAACATGTTCCATCATTGCTATGCTTGAGGAGGTTAGGTGGTGGGGTGCTGCAAAAGCATCCAGTGGGTGCTGGATGATTGGCACATGCCCTGCATGCAGTAATTGAAGTATCTGAGAATATGTTTAAAGGTCGATGCAAACTATAACTATTTCAATTGTTTCAAATAACGTGGAGATGTGGAGCAGAGTCCTCCAGCTTTCCATTTGTGGACCAGATTGGTTTCTCTGGGAAGGCACTCTAAGCATGTGGCCTAAACTGTATGGGTGGTTACCCCTGAGAAGAGGCCTCAACGGGATTTGGCTCAGTGGTGGTCATCACAGTCTTGCCAAGGCATTTTTCTAATGGTAATGGTGTTTGACCCAGGAGATAAATGGCCTTGGGTGCAAGGGCATTGCGTATTGACAGATGACCCTGTCAACATTATTCTAGTATAACGTCCACTTATAGTTGCCTACATAACCTTGAATCTGAATTGGTTGTCTCAAATTGTCTCTAGTTTTCTGAACTATGTCCCTTCTGAACATTACCCCCGTTAAGCCCTGGAAATCTTACCTTTCTCCTCTGCTTCCCCCCCGTGAAATCAAACACTGTGATTGGCTGCTGTTCTGCAGGCTCCTTCCGGGTGTCCGACTTCCGTCAACTGTTACAAGGCGGCGGCGGCGGCGGCGTTGGCCAAATCACATCACTCAAACACATCACGCGGGGATGGTAAGATTTCTCAGGTGTACGAGGGTTAATTTGCAGGGTGGCATCAGCAATTGGGGTGCCCCCTCCCTGCCCTAGGAAAAACACCTATTTTTTAAAAAATTTGTGTGATGTTCCTGTTTACTGCTGTACTTCGAAGTAGTAGTTCACTGTACAACTAGTGGGATTCTGTCCACCATTCTGGTGCCTGCTTTTTACTTCTGACTGATTATTCATTCTGCCATTGCATTCAGCCATCACTTTGCTGGATATTCTGAGAGCCAAGGCATCTTTCCAGTATGGCAACCTGCTTCGATGTGCCAATAGACTCCCTCAAAAGTGCTGTGCGCCATGGCTTCGGCGGTGGAAAAGCCTGGTTTTCTTTTGCAAGGGCAACAACGGGCACCCAAATAAATTAGCGGTGAACCTAAAATTGGGTTTACTCTCACTTTTACTGAAAAAATACTCCCTCCTTTGTGGCTCCTTACTCTGTGAGGTGTGTCCCATACACTTTTTTTTTTTTTTTTTACTGGTTAGGATAGATAAGACATGACGCTGGGACTAGCAGTCCCTGTGGTATGGACAAGGTTGTCCAGAATATATCTATTTCCTTTTATTTAAGGTCTGTATCTGTGGGGGGGGGGGGGTTGTTGGGAACAGTATGAACTTGTTCCATATGTACAACAGCAGCAGGAAGATCTAGTCTGTGCTATTGGGCAGGGGGGAGCGAGGGAAGCACTGCCTTTAGCTGGATGCCCTCTCCAAAGCTTATCCTTTAACCCGCTTGGACTCCAAAGATTTTAGACTGTCCTCAATTTCTCGGTTACTCGAGTACCAGATGCAGGCCGTGAAAGACGTATCAAGGCTCAACATTTGCACCCTGGTGGTGGCGGTATTGCAAAGATGTACGATTTGACTCCACAATCGCCGGGGGCGCAATTTCCAAGATAAACTTGACTATACTACCCTTCACTGGAAAATTTGCTCTTAGGTGACCTACTAAATACCTTGGTTAAGAAGGTAATGGGAGAAAAATCCACCAAGCTTCCTCAATATTGCAGGATGGCTTTTTCACAGGTCTGCTCACACAAGAAGGGACAAGCTACGTCAAAACTCAAGGACCCGGTGTCCATTGCAGAAGAAGCAAAACATGCCATGACCTAACAAACAAGGCCAACTCCAAGCCCCAGCAAGCTTAAAGGGGGGGTGTCTTCTGCTCTTTGCAGAGGTGTGGCTGACTCACACCTCAGACGCATGGGTCAGAGAGGCAGTGTCCTCTGGGTACAAGAAAAACGTCCAGTTTATTCCACCAGGAAGGTTTTTGCCATCGAACTGCAACCACTCCCTTCTGCAGGGAGCAGGAGAAGGTGGTTGAAGTTCGATAGCAAGAATACATCCGGTCAGTGGTGGTGTCCCTGGACCATGAAGATTATTTAGCTTCTGTGGACTTTCAAGTCTTGTATCTACATGTTTCGATTTTATAACAATATTATAACAATTCCGTTAAAACACATTTACACACATTCATGACACTACATTGTGTGTGGGACACTGCACTGGTAAATCATATGCTATCCAAAAATGTATAATAATCATGTGGCTCCTTAACACAGGAGCGTGTCATAGGACACTTTGCCCTGAGGAAGTGACGGGTCGCCAACGTCACGGAATGCGTGGGTATGCAGGGAACATTGCACTGGCTTCATTCGCTAGTAAATTTTTACTTATCATATATAGTTCTGATTGCTTTATTTCCCCCCGGTTTCTCTTCCACCAGGGGTCGTATATTAAAAGGAAAGGCTGCTAGGCACAGGCACTTTATGTATTGGAATATGGGCATGTATTATAGGATTAGGGGGGTGTCTGTAAACAAATGAGGTAATTGGATCATATGTTGATTGAACAGTGCAGTGTCCCACACACAATGTAGTGTCATGTATGTGTGTATATGTGTTTTTAACTGAATTGTTTTAATATTGTCTTTTCCTAGTGCACAGCACGGCCTGTTTCATGTAGTTCTTACGTCAGGGTATTCCGCCACAAGGTGGCACAGTGTACTGCAGAAGAATTGTGGCTCCTCCCGGCCCCATATAAAAACCGGAATCACCCATAGACCTCCCAGTGTTTCCTCTGCAGTAATACTGCGAAGATAGAAGATGGCTCTCTATGTTTCTCAGGCGAGCGGAGCAACCAAGCCTGCGGCCCTGCAAGTCTATTTCCACCCGTTTCCGGACCCTATTTGCCTCCCAGCTTCGGCTGTCTGATGGTAGAGGAGCACTAGGGTCAGGTGCTCGGGGAGCGCTGCTCCAAGCCGCCGACCCTGTACCACAAAGGGTAGCCGGCCATGGGCTTTTTATGGTGAGCCTGCTGCGGGATGAAGAAGCACTGCTGTCGCTATGGTTGTGCTTGGGGACTTGTGTTCCTAGCCAGTCTTCCCTGTGGGGTTTGCCTCCTCCCCTCGGGCCCCCCTTTTAGTCGGGCCCTGACGCTGGCTGCCTTCTCCTCTGCTCCCCCTCTCCCCAACGGGTTTTTTTGTCGGGGTAGTAGCGGCGGGTGGTGATTTGGGGTTATGTCACGCTGTTGTTTTTTTCGCGGCGCTATTACTGTGTGTCTGTCTGAGGACTGTCATGGCGCCGGGTCATGTGGGCGCTTTTTCGCGCTCTTCGCGGGGGGCGGCGCCGGGGGATGACGCGTATCGCGTCATACCTCCGCGGCCCGCCCCTCGAGGTTCTCGATCTCGGCGCCATTTTGCTTAAGCTGCGTGCTTGTGAACGGAGGCCCAATTTCAGCGTGGGCTGCGGCGGTGTCCTGCTTGTCTGATCTCCCATCCGCGGCTCTTCCGGTTGTTCTGTGATCGCCTGTGTGTGCTGCACGTGCTGTGCCATTTGGTTCGTGAGTCCCCTATGGGTTTTTTTTCTTCTTGGGGCATGTACTGCGGGATGCTTGTGTATTTTTGATTGTCTTTCAGGCGGGATAACAGTGTATTGTGGTTTCTCCCGGTCCTGTACCTCCCCCCCCCTTCCCCTCCTGGCCCTCTCTGTGAGCATCCCGTGGGGGGCATCCCGGGTGGCTTTTTTATTAGCCCTTACCCTATTCTGGCTTATTGTGCCTGTGATAATCGCTATATATATATATATATATATATATATATATATATATATATATATATAGCTTCTGGGGATAGCGTGCTCGGGGGTCCTTCGTGGCAATCCCGGCTGTGTGTCATGTGCGGGGCATCCCCTTTGAGTGGTGGTGGCGCGGTTTGTGTGCCGTGCGCCCAAAGTGTTATTGTGGACCAGGCTGGGATGAGAGCTTCTCTTCCCAGTTCTGCGCTCCCTCCGGCATCTCCTACTCCCCCGTGCCTGCATTTAGCCCCCAGTGAGGGTGCCTTCATGTGTTTGGCGGCCGTGACTCCCTAGAGGAGGGGGAGCTTTTCCATGACAGACTCATTTGGGGACCATCAGGAAGGGTACAACAGTGACCCGGGGTCCGCCTCTGATGAGGATACCTGGCTCCCTGATGACACTGATAGACTGTTGTTGGACATTTTTGAGACCTTGCACATCGCCCCCCCTGAGGTGGCGAAGAGGAAGCAGGATGAGCTCTTTCGCCCTGACAAGCAACGCTTGGAGTTCCCGGAGCAGGGTCATTTCTCCAGTATGGTGCTCAAGGAGTGGGAACGTCCTAACAGATTGCCCTCGGTGCCCAAGGGATTGGACAGAAGGTATCCCTTTCCTGCTGACCTCGTCAAGCGGTGGACGCTCCTGTTCTAGGGCTGTCTAACACCTCGGTCATGCTGTCCCCTGACACTACTACTCTGCGTGACAGCGCAGACCGCCGTATGGATCAGCTGGCCTGTCATGCTTTCACCTTTGTAGGGGCAGGCCTGCGTCCTGTTTGTGCCCCAGCCATTATGCCCATTGCCCTTAAGAAGAAGCTCAAGCATCTCTCGGATGGCACCATGGCTGGTAGGAGGAGGGAGGATTATAGGGCCCTCTTGCTTTTGCTCTGATTTTGTTGCCTTTGTGCTGACTGCCATGGATGATGCCGTCCGGCTGGGTGGTAGTGCTTCGGCCCTCTTGGTAAGTATGCGCCGGTCTGTTTGGTTGCGCCAGTGGGCAGATGACACTGCTGCTAAGAAGTTGCTGCTAAGATGTTCTAGCCAAGGATGGTAGGTTACCTCAGCGTAGGAAGCAGCCTCGGCCCTTTTTTATATGCTTAAAAATCCCAGGGTAATTGCGAATACCATAAATTCACCGTAATGGAGGCTTCCGATGTTACCGGGGGCTCTTTGGGGCCTAGGCTGTGTGCGGGATGTGGGGCCCTGCTCCCAGGCGATGACGCATTAATTTGCGTTCCATGCGCAAAGCAGACTATTGCGCGTCAGTCCGGTATTCCGGCTTCTGGCTCTTCGCAGCTTCCTTCATCCCCTACCCCCCCCTCCCTTATCCCGGACCCCGGTTGACACTGTCAAAAGTGGGGATTCTCAATCCGAGATGGCTGTGCGAGTGGCCAATCTCGAGAAAATTATTTCCGCCACTATGGCTCACAAAGCTACGGTGAAGTGGAAGCACCTTTCCTTAGCAGCGCCTGGCCCTGAGGATGAAGTGTGTGATTCCTTAGAATGGTCCGAATATCCCCCTGATGAGGAAGGGGAGCTCCTTGAGGAGCCGGACGAGCCTGCAGATCAGCTTTTGGCTGACGTTCAGGCTGCAGGGGTGTCTGTGGACACTCCTTCCATTTTGGCCCAAATGTTTAAAATTTTGGCTTTAGATCCGCCTGTTGTGGATCCTCCGCCGAAGGGTGAGTTATTTACAGAACCAAAGCCGCGCCTAGTATTTCCCAAACAGCACTTTGTCAAAGTTGTTCTTAAAGAATGGGAACATCCTGCGCGCCTGGCTGGCATTCCTCCTTCTTGGGATAAGCGGTATCCCTTTCCAGAGGATTTAATTAAGCTTTGGTCTATCCCACCTGATGTAGATGCTCCTGTGTTGGGGCTATCTAATTCCGCTGTGTTACACTCCCCTGACATTACTACCATTAAAGATGGTGAGGATCGGCGGATTGATCAATTGGCCCGCCATGGGTTTATCAGTGCTGGTTCAGGTATGCGGCCAGCATGCGCTACGGCGCTTCTTCTTTTGGCGGTTAAGTCTGTTATTAGGGATCTGTGCGCAGGACTTGATCCCGCTTGTGATGAATTTATTTCTCTCAAGCAATGTGAAACCTTTATTTCATTTGCCATAAATGCTCAGGATGATTCACTTGCTATGAGTAGCAGGACAGCGGCACTACTGGTTGCCATCCGCCGCTCAATATGGCTACGCCAGTGGACGGCGGACCTTAACTCTAAGAGGGCGCTTACAGCGCTCCCTTTTGTGGGTTTGCGCCTGTTTGGCGAAAAATTGGACACAGTTACCAAGGGTGGTAAATTGCCACAACGCAAGAAGCCACGTCGCTCCTTTCGGGGGGCAGCTTCGTTTGGGCCCTCCTTTAGGGGAGCCAGAGCAGGCAGAGGGGCTTCTTATTCCTCTACCAGGGGTACAGGTTGGTCCAGGGGCAGAGGCCGTGGCCGTTCCGGCCAATCCTGGGGCACCAAGCCCAAGCCTGCAGGCAAGCCCGCTCAGCAATGAGGGGCTGCCCTCACCCGTGCGGGTGGGGGGACGTTTGCGACACTTCTCCCAGGTTTGGGATCAGGCGGTCCCGGACAGATGGGTCCGGGAGGTAGTGTTGTCCGGTCTCAAACTGGAGTTCGAGTCTCGCCCTCCTTCACGATTCTTCCGGTCTCGGGTGCCTACCGATCCTTTGATTGTGCAGGGGCTCCTGGCATCGGTAAAGAACCTTTTGGAAATGGCGGTCATCCGGCCGGTGCCGCATTTAGAGCTGGGTCTCGGTTTTTACTCCAAACCTTTTCACAGTCCCCAAAAAGGATGGATCAGTTCGTCCTGTTCTAGATCTGAAGTGTCTCAACAAGTTCATCCGCCCTCGGAAGTTTTGCATGGAAACTCTGCGGTCAGCCATCGGTTCCCTTTGGCAGGGGGATTTCATGACGTCCATAGACATCAAAGATGCTTATCTTCATGTTCCCATCTGCCAAGCTCATCAGTGTTTTCTCAGGTTTGTGATGGGAGATCAGCATTTCCAGTTTGCAGCACTTCCATTCGGCCTTTCCTCGGCTCCAAGAGTGTTCACCAAGGTGCTGGCAGGGGTGATGGCCATTCTCAGATCTCGGGGCATTCGGGTGGTCCCTTACTTGGACGACCTACTCATCATGGCTCCTTCGCTCGTTCAATCGGAGACAGACACCAGGATGGTGGTCTCCATGTTGGAAAGTTTTGGATGGGTGATCAACTATCACAAGTCCTCCCTGGTCCCGGCCAGGGTAGTGTCCTTTTTGGGAATGTCATTGGACTCTTGTCAACACAAGGTATTTCTGCCTCAGACCAAGATGCGTCTGATTCAGGAATTGGCTCAGGTCCTTCTTGCCAACCCTCGGCCATCCATCCGTCAGGGGATGAGGCTGGTGGGGTTGATGGTTGCCTCATTCGAGGCAGTTCCCTTCGCACAATTTCACACAAGGACGCTTCAGCTACATTTGTTGGCATCCTGGGACCGGCATCCGCAGTCGTTGGATCGGTCCTTCCAGATGTTTCCCCGGGTCCGGCAGTCTCTTCAGTGGTGGTTAGTCTCGGACAATCTCTTGAGGGGCAGGTCCTTCCTGACTCCTCTTTGGGAAATTGTCACCACGGACGCCAGTCTTTCAGGATGGGGGGGATTCTGGAAGGATCGTCAGTTCCAGGGGCAGTGGAGGCCTCGGGAGGCCCAATTGTCCATCAATGTTCTGGAACTGAGAGCCATCCGTCTGGTTCTGGCTCTTTTGACTCAGCATGTTCTGGGCCTTCCTGTTCAGGTTCGTTCAGACAATCAAACAGCTGTTGCTTACATCAATCGTCAGGGAGGGACTCGCAGTCTGGGTGCTCTCAGAGAGGTGTCCCTGATCCTGATTTGGGCAGAGGCCCATGTTCCTTGCATCTCTGCTGTTTACATTCCGGGAGTGGAAAACAGGGAAGCGGATCTTCTGAGCAGAGGCTCGTCCCGTTTAGGGGAGTGGTCCCTTCATCCTCAAGTTTTCCGGTCGTTGTGTCTCCGGTGGGGGACACCAGAAGTGGACCTGTTTGCCTCTCGTCACAATTGCAAGCTCCCGACCTTTGTGTCGCTCTCCCAGGATCCGCTAGCTCTGGCACTAGACGCCATGTCTCTGAACTGGGGAGGTCGGGGGTTCCTGTATCTGTTTCCTCCGATTCCCATGCTGGGCAAGGTAATGCGGAAGCTGGCTCTGGAAGAGGTGTCCGCCATTCTCGTGGCTCCAAGGTGGCCAAGGCGAGTGTGGTTCGCAGACATCGTTCGGCTGGCAGTGGATCAGTTCGTTCTGCCTCTCCGGCCCGATCTGCTCACTCAGGGTCAACTACGTTACCCCAATTTACCCATGCTAGGTTTGACGGCTTGGCTGCTGAGACCTTTATCTTGAAGGAGGAAGGTCTTTCTGATTCGGTTATTAAGACTCTGATCTGTGCCCGGAAGAAATCTTCCTCTACCACCTACTATAGGACTTGGAGAGCCTATATTGCTTGGTGCGAGGCCAGATCTTTACCTTGTAGAGTCTTTTCAGTTTCTAGAATTCTGGATTTTCTGCAATCAGGGCTGGATTCTGGACTCCAGCTAAGTACTTTGAAAGGGCAGGTTTCTGCCTTATCTATTTTCTTTCAGAAGCATTTTGCGCTTCACCCTTTAGTTAAGACTTTTTTCCAGGGAGTTACGCATGTGCGGCCCCCCAGGAAACCATTACTCCCAGTTTGGGATTTGAATTTAGTTCTTTCTGCTCTTCAGGCTCCTCCTTTTGAGCCTTTGCAGGATATTGCTCTTTCTACCTTGACTCAGAAGGTTGTCTTCTTGGTAGCTATCACTTCTGTTCGGTGTGTCTCGGAGTTGGCGGCCTTGTCAATTCAGGCGCCATACTTTGAGAAGCATCAGGACAAAGTGGTTATTCTAAGTATGTCACACACCCCGCTTCAAGATATTCATTACCTGTGGGTAGTATGGTCCTGTAGAGGGCTTCTGCAGAGATGATTGGAGGAAAGAAAGCCCCTCCCAGTCCATAAGTACCTGGGACCTCCCACTCATTACCCAGTCTTCATCTCTGCAGACGGCGAGCAAGCAGCAGATGATATCTCCTCCTTGCACAGGGGGACTTTAAGGTAGCCGGGTCTACTCCCGGCCTATATATATTTTTATTTCCGTTCGGACTCTTTATTCCCTTTATTAATATATAGCTATTTAAAGCCTCCCAGTCTTGACTGCTGTCCGAGCGAGGGTATAACAGCACCTCAGGTGCTCAGGAGCTATGCTCCACCGCGAGACCCTATAAAGAGGGTAGGCGGTTATACCGGGTTGGTGACTCCGGTTTGGGATGCCCTGTCCAAGAGTTTAATTTTCCCCTTAAATGGCCTATTCCCCTTTTTTTAGTTGTGTGGAGGCCTCTTATTCAGCTTCTGGTGTTTTTCTATGGGGGCACCTGGAAAATAGATTTATTTGAAATGTTTGTTTAAAATGTTTACTTCTCTGGTATGAATAGTTATAATGTAAACTTGTTGCAATCTTTTTTGCTGACAGACACCGCTATTGCCGCCGCGGTGCTGGATTTTTACCTCAGAGCTAGGGGAGGATTTCTCCCCTCACGCTCTTCAGTGAGGGGGCGGGGCCGGGCCTTCGGTATGAGGCCGCAGCCTGCGCCCTTTAGGAGTTTGGAGCTGGTAGCGTGACCGAGCGGGGAGCAGCTCCGCTTGTTATGCGGGCTGCTACCGGCTCTATTATGCGCCCGGTGCCGCGGCTGCCTGCGGCACCGGTGCGCGAGTGTTAATGGAGGGGAGCTTCCCCTCACGTCTGACAGACACTGTGCTGGATTTTTACCTCAGAGCTGAGACAGGTGCTGGATTTTTACCTCAGAGCTGAGGGGAGGATTTCTCCCCTCACGCTCTTCAGTGAGGGGGCGGGGCCGGGCCTTCGGTATGAGGCCGCAGCCCGCGCCCTTTAGGAGTTTGGAGCTGCTGGGCAGAGCCTTGCAGCGCGCGATCCACGCTGGCCACGCCCCCCTGCTGCGTCTCCCGCTCTGATCTGTGTTACCTCAGGCAGAGGACACAGTGTATTGGCGCCCAAAGACTCAGTGAGTGGCCCTGCGGCCGTTGCTTATCTGTACATATTTGCATATATATATGTATATATATATATATAGGTATAATAGATATAGGTTTATATAGGGAGAACCTCTTACTGTCTTTTTCTATGTTTTTCAGGCTGAACTGCCAGGAATTTTTTTCAGGTTTCTCCTGGTCCTAGAGTACCTGGGTACTTTTGCTATTTATTACAAAACCTCCCACTTGGACAATATAAGGGCATCCCGGGTTGCTTAATAGTGTAATTCCCTCACTCATAGCGACTATTCAAGTTCACCTTATGGAGGCATCCCAAGATTCCGGGCTCCCCTCGGGACAATCCCGGAAGTGTATGGGTTGTGGGGTATCCCTAACAGGGGATGATTTTTTCCTATGTATATCATGTGCACAGCAGACTATTACACGGCAGTCCGGTCCCCAGGCATCTGGGTCAGCGCAGCCGGCTTCATCCTCTCCCCCTCCCACTTTGACCCGTGCCCCGTGTGAGATTGCCACGGGGGGGCAGTCGCAATCTGGTGTGTGTGCCAGGTTGGCCAGTATTGAAAAAATTCATTTCCTCCACGGTTGCCAAGAAAGCAACGGCTAAGAGGAAGCATTTATCACCGGTTAATCATTTTGAATATGATGATGACGAGGATGGCCTGGATTGGTCAGATTATTCCCCTCTAGAAGAAGGGGAATTATTTGAGGATTCAGATATTTCTGATGATCAGCAATTTGTTGGTGCTGATTCCGTCGGAGCTCAGGGACTTCCTTGGATACTCCTAATGTTCTGACTCAGATGTTTGAGGTGCTTGCTATCTCGCCTCCGGCGGAGGTTCCTCAACAGCAAGGGGAGTTTTATGACGAATCCAAGCCGCGGTGGGAATTCCCTAATCAAAAGCATTTTGATAATATTATTTCTAAGGAATGGGAAAGGCCTGCCTGGCTCCCAGGCATTCCCCAAAGTTGGGATAAGAGGTATCCTTTTCCAGTGGATACAGTTAAGCGCTGGGCGTCTCCCCCCGAGGTGGACGCCCCTATTTTGGGGTTATCCAACTCAGCCGTATTGAACAACCCTGATTGTTCCTCTCTTAAGGATGGTGAGGATAAACGCATTGACCAGATGGCTTGTCATGGTTTTGTCAGTATTGGGGCAGCAATAAGGCCTGTTTGTGCCTCATCGCTGTTGGCGGTGGCTACTAGAAAGGTGGTCAGGCACTTGTTATCCTCCTCCGGTTTGAATCCGGACAGTGAGGAATTTCGTGAACTAAAACAATGTGAGGTGTTTTTGTCCTTCATGGTGGCCGCTTTGGATGATTCCTTGATGATGAGTAGTAGAGCCTCTGCTCTAATGGTTACTATCAGGCGTTCAATTTGGTTACGCCAGTGGGCGGCTGACTTTGGGTCAAAAAAGTCACTAACAGCTCTTCCCTTCGTTGGGTTACGGCTCTTTGGAGACAAGCTGGATGCCGTGGCCAAGGGGGGCAAACTACCTCAACGCAAGAAGCAACGTCGCCCCTTTCGAGGAGCGTCTTCCTTCACTCCTTCCTTTCGGGGATCTAGAGCAGGAAGAGGTTTCGCCTTCCCTTCTACAAGGGGAAATTCCTGGAATAGGGGCAGAGGATACAATTGGGGCTCAAAACCCAAACCCGTGGTCAAGCCCGCTCAACAATGAGGGGGCGCCCTCACCCGTGCGGGTGGGGGGATGGCTACAGCACTTCTCCCAGGTCTGGAACCGAGAGGTCTCGGACAGGTGGATCCGGGAAGTGGTGTCTTCCGGCTACAAGCTGGAGTTCGAGTCCTACCCTCCCCCGCGTTTCCTCAGCTCTCGGTGTCCCCGGAGGCACTGGCTGCGCAGCAGCTCCGGGCGGCAGTATCGAGTCTTCTGGAAATGGCAGTCATTTGCCCAGTTCCCTCATTAGACCGGGGTCGGGGTTTTTACTCAAATCTGTTCACGGTCCCCAAAAAGGATGGATCCGTCCGGCCCATACTGGACCTAAAGATTCTCAACAAGTTCGTCAGACTGCGAAGGTTTCGCGTGGAAACGTTGCGCTCGGCTATTCATTCTCTTCGTCAGGGGGACTTCATGACGTCCATAGACATTCAGGACGCTTACCTCCATGTTCCCATTTTTCCCGCACACCAGAGGTTTCTGAGGTTCGCGGTGGAGGATCGGCACTTTCAGTTTGTAGCTCTTCCCTTCGGTCTCACCACAGCTCCAAGAGTTTTCACCAAGGTGCTTGCTGGGGTGATGGCTCTCCTCAGAGCGCAGGGGATTCGCATTGTGCCATATCTGGACGATCTCCTCATCATGGCACCGTCATTCAGCCAGGCAGAATTGGACACCAGGACGGTAATATCCACTCTGGAGAGGTTCGGCTGGGTGATCAACTACCCCAAGTCCTCCCTACACCCGTCCAGGACAGTATCCTTTCTGGGAATGTCTCTGGATACAGATCTGGCCAGAGTTTTCCTTCCTCAGTCCAAGGTTCTTCTGATTCAGGAGTTGGTTCGGTCGCTCATGTCCATGCCTCGACCGTCCATCCGTCTAGGGATGAGACTGGTGGGTTTGATGGTGGCCTCATTCGAGGCGGTTCCCTTTGCTCAGTTTCACACAAGGACACTACAGCTCCATCTGTTATCGGTCTGGAACAGGTCTCCTCAGTCGCTGGATCATCTTTTTCAGATGTCTCCCCGGGTTCGCCGCTCGCTTCGGTGGTGGCTGAACTCAACCAACATACTGAGGGGCAGATCCTTTCGGACTCCTCAGTGGGAGATAGTCACTACGGATGCCAGCCTCTCAGGATGGGGGGGCTTTTGGAAGGATCTGCAAGTTCAGGGTTTGTGGAGTCCCCTGGAAGCTCACGAGCCTATCAATGTTCTGGAATTGAGGGCCATCAGGTTGGTTCTTTGTCATTTGACTCATCAACTGCGAGACTTGCCGGTCCAGGTCAGGTCGGACAATCGGACGGCGGTGGCCTACATCAATCACCAGGGAGGAACCCGCAGCAGGAATGCCCTCAAGGAAGTGTCTCTGATCCTGGACTGGGCAGAGAGACATGTCCCGTGTATCTCAGCAGTTTACATCCCAGGTGTGGAGAACACGGAGGCGGACTCTCTGAGCAGGATGTCAGCCCGCAAGTGGGAATGGTCTCTCAATCCCAGGGTCTTTCACTCAATTTGTCTCAGGTGGGGGTCACCGGCGGTGGACCTATTTGCCTCCCGTCACAATCACAAACTTCCGGCTTTTGTGTCTCTGGCGAAGGACCCACTGGTTCTCGCGACGGACGCCATGTCCCTGAACTGGAGGGATCTGGGGTTTCTGTACCTGTTCCCTCCGTTTCCCATGGTGGCCAGAGTAGTGCGCAAGCTTGCTCTGGAGAGAGCAACAGCAATTCTGGTAGCTCCAAGGTGGCCAAGACAGGTCTGGTTCGCAGACGTGGTAAGGTTGGCAGAAGGTCAGTTCGTTCTGCCCCTGCTGCCAGATCTGCTCACACAGGGTCATCTTCGTTACCCCAATTTACCAACGCTGGCTTTGACGGCGTGGCTGCTGAAACCTCCATCTTGAAGGAGGAAGGTCTTTCTGACGCTGTTATTCAGACTCTCATTCGTGCTAGAAAGAAGTCTTCTTCATCCGTGTACTATAGGACTTGGAGGTCTTATATTGATTGGTGTGAGTCTAGGGCCTTCCCTTGTAGGGAATTCTCTGTTTCTAGAATTTTGGAGTTCTTGCAACATGGTCTGGACTTAGGGCTCCAACTCAGTACTCTGAAGGGGCAGGTGTCTGCCCTGGCGGTATTTTTCCAAAAGTCTTTTGCACTACATCCTTTGGTTAAGACCTTTTTCCAGGGGGTTACGCATGTGCGGCCTCCTAGGAAGCCTTTGATTCCGGTTTGGGATTTGAATTTGGTTCTTTCTGCGCTACAGGGTCCCCCCTTTGAGTCCTTGCATGATATTCCTTTGTCTTCCCTTACGCAGAAGGTGGCATTTTTGGTAGCTATCACTTCAGTTAGACGTGTTTCTGAGTTGGCGGCTCTGTCTATTCAAGCTCCATATTTTGAAAGACATCAGGATAAAGTGGTTTTCTGTTTTAAGACGGACTTTCTTCCTAAGGTGGTTTCATCCTTTCATTTAAATCAGGATATTGTTCTGCCCTCTCTCTGTCCTAACCCCAGCAATGACAAGGAGAGGGTCCTGCATTCTTTGGATGTGGTTCGTGTTGTGAAGTATTATTTGGTGGTAACGTCTGCCTTTCGCAAGACTGATGCATTCTTCGTGGTGCCTTTTGGGCCCAAGAAGGGTCTAGCACCCACAAAGTCTACAATCAGCAGATGGATCCGTCAGGCCATTGTAGGGGCCTATTCTGCTAAGGGGAGAGATCCTCCCTTTCGTGTTACTGCTCATTCTACTCGTGCGGTTGGGGCCTCCTGGGCTTTTCAGCACCAGGCCTCTGTTGAGCAAGTTTGCAAGGCCGCTACCTGGTCTTCTGTTCACACTTTTTCAAAGTTTTACAAGGTTGATGTGCGGGCCTCAGCGGATGCTGTTTTTGGCCGCAAAGTTCTGCAGGCTGCAGTAGTTTGAGTTGTGCTTTATACCTTGTTTTTGGATCCCCACCCTTTATGGACACTGCTATTGGATGTCCCACAGGTAATGAATATCTTGAAGCGGGGTGTGTGACATAATTAGAATAATACCATTTTGTGAATACTCACCTTGTATAATGGGTATTATAAGTATGTCACACACCCCGCTTCAACCCGCCCTTTGGATTCTGCATCCTTCATATGGTGAACTTTGCGTTGTTATGACTGATATTTGGCTCTTCCTGGTCCTTTACCTTACTGCTTTCTTTATACTGGGTAATGATTGGGAGGTCCCAGGTACTTATGGACTGGGAGGGGCTTTCTTTCCTCCAATCATCTCTGCAGAAGCCCTCTACAGGACCATACTACCCACAGGTAATGAATATCTTGAAGCGGGGTGTGTGACATACTTATAATACCCATTTTACAAGGTGAGTATTCACAAAATGGTATTTTTAGGTGTGAACCAGACTTCCTTCCAAAGGTAGTATCTGCTTTTCATTTGAATCAGGATATTGTTCTTCCCTCCTTGTGTCCTAATCCTAAGAATGACAAAGAGAGGGCCTTGCATTGTTTGGATGTAGTTCGCTGTTTTAAGCACTACTTGATTACTACTTCTTCTTTTCGTAAAACTGATGCCTTTTTTGTTGTGTCATGTGGGCCAAGAAAGGGTTTGGCCCCAGCTAAATCTTCCATTAGCAAATGGATACGTCAGGCCATTATTGCGGCCTATTCTGTTAAGGGGAAAGTTCCTCCTTTTCGCATCACTGCTCATTCTACTCGCGCCGTTGGTGCATCTTGGGCTTTTCAGCACCAAGCTTCTGTTGAACAAGTTTGTAAGACCGCTACTTGGTCTTCTGTTCATACTTTTTCTAAGTTTTACAAGGTTGATGTGCGGGCCTCAGCGGATGCTGTGTGTTTGGCCGCAAAGTTCTGCAGACCGCAGTCGTTTAAGTTATGCTTCATTGCCTTCGGATACCCATCCCTTTTTGGGCACTGCTGTTGGATATCCCATATGTCCGTATTTTTAAAGGGGAAGCGGGATGTGTGGCACACTGAGAATAATACCATTTTGTGAGTACTCACCTGAAAAATGGGTATTGTCAGTGTGCCACACATCCCGCTTCACCCCCGCCCTTTTCGGTATCCCGAATCCTTTATACGGTGAAGCTTATGGTTATTATTATTTTGTGAGGTTACCATTGGATTACCTGGTACCTTGTCTTTCTGCTTTTGTATACACTGGTTTGTTAATGGGAGGTCCCAGGTATATATAGGCTGGAAGGGGGCTCGTTTCAAGACGTCTCTCTGCACATCGTCACCTTGCAGGTGTGTAACCCATACGTCCGTATTTTTAAAGGGGAAGCGGGATGTGTGGCACACTGACAATACCCACTTTTCAGGTGAGTACTCACAAAATGGTATTTTCACTTCCTGTGTCACCGCTGCGGTCAGCCGGATGTGGGCCTGTTTGCGTCCCACCACAATTGCAAGCTTCCAAGATTTGTCTCCCTGTCGCAGGATCCTCTGGCCTTTGCCACGTATGCGCTAGCGATTCCTTGGACAGAGTTTCGGCTCCTCTGTTTTCCCTCCCTTTCCTCTTCTGGGCAGGGTGCTGCGCAAGATAGCCCAGGAGGGGGTACCAGCCATTCTAGTGGCCCCCTGTTGGCCAAGGAGGGTGTGGACGTCGTGCAGTTGGCAGTAGATCGGTACATCTTGCCCAAGGATCCAGATCTTCTCACTCAGGGACAGCTGCGCCATCCCAATTTACAAACGCTGGCTTTAACGGTTTGGCTGCTGAAACCTCCATCTTGATGGACAAGGGATTACTGGCCTCTGTGGTTAATACTATGATTCGGGCTCGGAAGAAGTCCTCGTCTTTTATCTACTACAGGGTTTGGCATGCTTACATTGACTGGTGTGAGTCCAAGTCTCTTCCTTGTCGGGTGTTTTTTATCCTTAGGATTCTGGAATTTTTGCAACATGGTTTGGATTCGGGCCTTCAACTTGGTACCCTCAAGGAACAGGTGTCAGCTCTGGGTATTTTTTTCCAGAGATCCTTTGCCAATCATCGGCTGGTTAAGACTTTCTTCCAGGGAGTTACTCATGTGCGTCCGCCACGTAAACCTATGCTACCGGTTTGGGACTTAAATCTGGCATTGTCTGCTCTGCAGGGTCCTCCCTTTGAGCCTATCTATGGGGCTGCGTTGCCCATTCTGACTCTTAAGGTGGTCTTTTTGGTGGCTATTACTTCGGTCAGGCGAGTTTCTGAGCTTATTAAACCTCCTTATTTTGAGCCACATCAGTATAAGGTGGTGTTTCGGCTTAAGCCGGATTTCTTGCCTAAGGTTGTGTCTGCTTTTCATCTCAATCAGGACATTGTCTTACCTTCCTTGTGTCCTAACCCTGCTAATTCCAAGGAACAGACTCTTCATTCTCTGGATGTTGTCAGGGCATTGAAGTTTTATTTGGTTGCTACTGAGTCTTTCAGGAAAACTGATGCTCTTTTTGTTCTTCCTGCTGGACCTAGGAAGGGTTTGCCTCCGGCTAAATCTACTATTAGTAAGTGGATACGTCAGGCGGTGGTACAAGCCTATTCTGCTAAAGGGAAGGTTCCTCCTTTTCGGATTACTGCTCATTCCATTCGTGCTGTTGGTGCCTCTTGGGCTTTTCAGCACCAGGCTTCTGTTGAACAAGTTTGCAAGGCTGCTACTTGGTCTTCTGTTCATACCTTTTCCAAGTTTTACAAGGTTGAAGTTGAGGCCTCAGCTGATGCTGCTTTTGGTTGCAAGGTACTTCAGGCGGTAGTTGTTTAAACTGCCTGCTGTTACTCTTTGGGGATCCCACCCTACCTTACGGACACTGCGTTTGGATGTCCCAGACATAAGGACTACATAAAATAGGCCGTGCTGTGCACTAGGAAAAATACAATTCTGTGAGTACTCACCTGTAGAATTGTTTTTACTATGCACAGCACGGCCTGTTTCATCCCTCCCTTGTTATCGTTATCTTTGGTTGCCTTTGTATGGTGATTTGTTCCAAAGTTAGTTGTGAGGGTTCTTTTTACCTTTTTTACCTTTATTACCTTCCGGCTTCTTGTGTAACTGCTTTTCAACACTGGAGGTCTATGGGTGATTTCAGTTTTTATATTGGGCCGGGAGTAGCCACAATTCTTCTGCAGTACACTGCGCCACCTTGTGGATGAATACCCAGACGTAAGGACTACATGAAACAGGCCGTGCTGTGCATAGTAAAAACAATTCTACAGGTGAGTACTCACAGAATTGTATTTTTGTGGCTGCCCAAACATAATAAAATATTATATGGTTTTTTTGTGACTATATGGTGGTGCAGGAGTTTTTCTCTGGTATGGTTGTGGGGGAGTTTGGGCTATCCCCACCTTTTTTGTTTCTATAATGCCTTATCCTTCCAGAATACTGCACACCTATATTATCCTACTGGTGCTGCAGATTTTTGTGTTTAGATAATTAAGGCAAACAAATCCCCATTCATTTTTCTAAAAGAGGATAATGGCGTATTATAACCGTTAACCTCAGAAAAAGGAGGATTACTACACTAATTAATAATTATAATTGTAATGTCATTTCACCCAAAGATTTTTCAATCAATGCACCACCAATCCACAAATATATTGTGAGAGGGCTATGTGCTAAGTGGCAGTCCCCTTGAAAAGGGAACAATTACAATTTATTGCAGCTCCAGCAGCAACCGCCAGGGGACAAACCCACTGCGCCAAAAGCCCTCAAATAGATGCGATCAAATTAAATTCATCAAATTTAATTTATTGATAAAAATAAAGAAAATCCATTTACTACATCATAAAAAAACATCCACCCACACATACATAATTTCATAGAAGGGGACCACCTCTGGGCAAGAAGAAACTAAACAATATTATCCTTATTTAAAGTGGACCAACACCCAGGATTTTGACTATCCTGGGTTTTGGTCCACTTCGGCGGGGCACCCCGATCGGGGGTGCCCCGCTGTGTGAAACCCCCCAGAAACCCCAAAAAACTCACCTCTCAACGCTCCCACGTGAGCGCCGCAGCCAATCCCCGCCAACGTCCAGGCGGGGATCAGGAACGTCCAGGCCGCTTCCGCCGCCGCCGCCTCCCGCGCGTCACTCTCGGCGCGCGCGCGCCCCCGCCGGCCATTCACAGAGGGCCGGCGCGGGCGCGCGCACGTCTGGAGGGGTGCGCGGGAGGCGGCGGCGGCGGAAGCGGCGGCGGATCAGGTAAGGTGTTTTTGGGGTTTCTGGGGGGTTTCACCCCGCGGGACATCCCGATCTCGGATGTCCCGCGGGGTGGGGGGTGATCGGCCCGGGAATCTTATAGATTTCCGGGCCGATCACCCCTGGGTGTTGGTCCACTTTAAAAACCTAGTCACAAATTGATGAATAAACCTACTAAGTGCTGAACATGATTGTACTATATGAGAAAGTGTTCCAGTGCTGATAAAGTGCTAGAAAAAATATGCAATATAGAAGATATATATAAATCACCTAAATGTGATGCCCAAGTGGATGGTGCCCCGCCGTCCCCTAGAACAGGAGATAGGATTTCACGCGTTCCGTGGTTAAGTGCCTAGCCACTTTTTCAGGAAAAAGGCTAATTTGGTTAGGGACATTTTTAAATCCTTGGTTTTATTTTTTCTTTTTTTTCTTTAAAAATGTCTTTGCCTTTTAGTTAAAGAATGTGATCAGCAACTGGAACCTGAGGAATGTGAGGAGGAACCTGAGGAAATAGCAGCAGAAGCACCAGGTATTTGTTTTAATATATTTAAACACTTAAGCCCGGAGTCAATATTTTGCTGGCCATATTAGTCTCATGGGTACCAAAGTTTGTAAGCTACCGTTAATCTATTGCGTCGCTGTACTCCGTTGCACCCGCCAGTTATGCTTGAGGCGAGAAGTGCTAATTTCTCTTTACTCAGTGTGATGCCCTGCCAGAGTTTCTTTTATAGCTTTTAACTGGTGAGATAGAGTTTAGGAATATGGCTTTAAAGGTAAGCAACCACAACCCTAAAGTTAATGAGACTCTGTTGGCCTCCCTCTTTATGGGGCATCTTACATAGTTAATACGGTTGAAAAAAGGCATATGTCCATCAAGTTCAACCAAGGGTGTTGGGGTAGAGGAAGTTATTTTTTATTTTATTTTATAGGTGGAAGTTATTTATTTTATTTTTTTTACTGATAACCGCTAATAGTAACTGTTAATGTTATCTTCTTCAAAATAAGCATCTGATCCTTTTTTGAAGCTGTCAGCGGTTGATGCTGTAACAAGCTTCTGTGGGAGGCTATTCCATAGATTTATAGTTCTTATGGTAAAAAATGATTGTCGCCTCCGGATTAAATTTCTTTTCTTCCAGTCGAATGGAGCTTGCCTTTAGAGAGGATTTTACCTAAAATAGTGCTTCCCCATATTTTTTGTATGGGCCATTTATATATTTATACAAGTTAATCATGTCCCCCCTCAGTCGTCTTTTCTCAAGACTAAACAGATTTAATTCTCGTAATCTTTCCTCATAACTAAGATCCTTCATTGCTCTTATTAGTTTGGTGGCCCCTCTGCTCCCTTTCCATAGTCAGAGCGTCCTTTCTATGAACGGGTGCCCAGATCTTGAATTGGGTTGCCCCGCTAGTGTATACCTGGGAAATTTACCCTTTTCCAGGTGTACAGCACGGCTTGCTTCATTTCAAATATTTACATGTGGGTAATCCGCCACAGGTGGCGCAATCGACTGCAGGAAGACTTGTGGCCCCTCCCGGCCCATAAAAGGGCCAGAATTACCCTGAAGACCCCAGTCTTCTCCTGCAGTCTGACTAAAAAAATAGTCTTTCTCTCTCTCCATGGACTTCGCAGATAAGCAGGGCATTACTAGCCCGTCGGCCACTGCAAGCCCTATTCCCACCTGCTTCCAGGACCCTTCTTGCCTCCCAGCCATGGCTGCGGATCAGGTGCAGGTAGGGGGAACGCCGAGGGTCAGGCGTTCGGCAGAGCTATGCTCTGGGCCGCAGACTCTCCCTTAGAGTAAGCAGGCCGTAGGCTATGGTGAGCCTATAGGCGGGGGGGGGGGGAGGAACCACCCTTTTTTTTTCCCTTTTCATTATGTGTCCCACGTGCTTTATTCTTGTGCATTTTGCATGTGTGTTTTTCTCACGTTTTTACCTCACAATATACTTACCTTCCCTGCTCCTGCTCTTCTTGCCTCCTCTACGTTATGGCGCCGGGGGGCCCGCCCCTTCAGGTGCTGCGTGGGCAGGCCGGTGCCACTCTCCTCAGAGTTTCCTGAGGTAAAGTTCCCGTTTTTACCTCACGCCGTCGCTCCTTGGTCTGCTGACAGGCTGCACAGGCTCTTCCCTGGCTCCATTTTGTTCAGTGAGTCTGGTTTTTCTTGTTGGTACCTTTTTATTATTGTGTTTTATATTGGCTGTGCATGCGCTGTGGGAAGTCTTCTCCCTTTCTGTGTCTTTCAGAGTCCCATATTGAGATTCTTGTGGTTCCTCCCGGTCCATACACCCCGCCCCACCCCCCCTCCACCCTTTCCTGCCCTGTGTGTTAGGGTGCTGAGAGTCAAATTGGGTTTTTTTCTGTACGGCTCTGGGCCGTCTTAGTGCCTTGAGACCCGTCTTTCTGATCATAATCACCATAATGGAGACTTGCTAAGCGTTGTCTTGTGTGTGGTACATGCCCACTGAGTGGTCGCAACGTGGTTTGTGTGCCCTGCGCCCAGAGTGTTATTGCGGATCAGGATGGGGTGAGTGTTGCCTGCCCCAGTCCCATTGCTCCTCCGGCCTCACCGACTCCCCCACACCTGCTTCTGGCCCCTAGTGAGGGGGAGGCCAGCAGGGACTCGCGTAGTAATTTCGAGCTCAGACTGGCTAGCATTGAGCGTCAGTTGGCGTGTTCGGCCGCTGGCAAGGCCAAGATTAAGAAGCGGCATTTGGAGCCGGCTCGCGCCATTTTTGCCAATGACGATGAGGATTATGAGGCCTTCGGTGGCCGAGATTCGGCTTTGGTCGTCAGTACTATGATTCGGGGGGGGGGGGGGGGGCGGGGGAATCCTTTTATATGATCTATTACTGGGTCTGGCACACTTATATTGCCTGGTGTGAGTCTAAGGCCTTCCCTTGCCGCACCTTCTCCCTTTCCAGGATTCTGGAGTTACAACTGAGGACCCTCAAGGGACAAGTTTCTGCCTTGGCAATTTTTTTCCAAAGATCTAAAATCTAAAATGATACCATTCTTTAAGCAGTGCAGCAGAGCAATAAGTCATTACCGCTGATGGCTTTCTATTAGAAATAAAGAAGGATTGCACTGATATATCAGGCAGTTTTGACTATGGGATTGGGTTTTTGTATAAGCTGGACTGATGTGGCAGAGGCAAGATGGCCGCTCCCATGCAGTTAGGCAGCATAGAATCTGCCTTCTATTCCATAACATCTGCATGTCGTTAATCCCTCTTAAATAGTTTGTCACTGATTACCATAGTAAGTTAGGGGTGCAACTTACTGAACTTGTTTTTTTTTTACTTTTGGTCTGCTTTAAGGATCCTCCATCTCCCGATTAATTTTGTCATCCGTTCCTATATAGACCAACATAGCTGGGTCATCTCCAGCCCCACCCAGTAATTCATCCACCCATGCTTGCAGAAGTTGCAAAAATACCAGAATCCTGGAGATGGAGAAGAGGGGGACTTAAAGCGGGCCTAAACCCACATATCATCCCCCAAGTTGCTCCTCCTATGAAGAGTACCTTTTGCTAATTTTAAGTGCTAGTGCTTTACTCTAATCCCAGATAATAATGCATATTTTAGCTGTAAAGCGCTGCCACCTCCATTTATTGCCATTGTTGTGTGTGGCAATTTTGTCATTGCCATACCATACCATGAAGTGACTGATCACCTGCCATCTTACAGAGGGACAGGAAACAAATCACTTTTCCAGGATGATTCAAAAAGTGAAAAGATATATTTCTAGTTCTACACCCTAAGAAGGGAGCGTTGGCAGGCGCTTTGGCCAAATGTATTTCACAAGTTTGGGCTTTGGCCCCCTTTAAGTACCCTCAAGTTTTCAGAGGCCCATTGCAGAAAGCGGGCACCTACAGACTTCCCTTCAGGGGGTTTACAATGAGCGTCCACCCCAAAAGCCCTTTTTACCTTTTTGGGACCGGAACCTAATCCTATTGGCCCTACAGGGTCCTCCTTTTGAGTTGCTGACGGAAGCTTTCTTGGGTTTGATGGTTTGATGACTCTATAGGCCAGCCGTACTCAACTGAGATACGGAAATTAGATATAGAAGTCTCTTCTCAAGATAAAGAGACTTTACTGGGCGGCAATCCTTGCTGCTTTTTATCTACTGAATTGGGTATATGTATGGGATATATGTAGGCTGGGAGGAGCCACACCTTTTTATCTTGCAGTCTTGCCCTATGGTCAAGTGTTAATTCTAAATTCGAATTGGTTAACCTCTCGTCTCTGAATTCTTCTGATGTCATGAAGTAATAATGGAAGAGAAATTTATTCTACAGGTGAGTACTCACAAAATTGTATTCGCTGTGACGCCCTGGAGTCTAAGAAGAGAGAAAACTCTTCTACAGATGACAATAACATGTAACATTTAAGATGATCTTGGGAAACTTCGGGAACCTATTGGGTTAGTGAAGGTTATGTACTGTGCTGGTGAGTTAAACCTGTTTTCATTTATACATCTTGCTGTGTGTGGTGGCTAATTTCTCACAATAGATTGTTGGGCAAGGCATTTTTCACTGGATGTATGAGAACAGCCTCAGCGACTATTGGTTGTTTCAGATTGCTGGCCGTTGGGCCAATATGATTGTTAGTATTTGCGATATTTATAATATTAATCTCTAATAGAAATTGGAGATTAATGTGCCGCAAATATTAATTAAATCATATTTCTTTTCTTTAGATACCAAAGGTGGGAGGAACACAATGGCCTCGATTCAATAAAGGTAGAAAAAAATTCTCATGGTAGTAAAAAATTCAGTTCATGTGAAAAAAGCCTGAGAATGTCACTGTTACTGAATCACCAGATAAAAAGACAATAAGAGTCAATGGCAGCTTTTACTACAGTGTAGAAAGGAGTAAACAGTTCTCTACTTTTCTTAGGCGTAAAAAAGTGCCATTGACTTTCATTGTTTTCTTAGCTGGTGATTCAGAAACAGAGCCATTATCAGGCTTTTTTCTCATGAATTGAATCTTTTTTACTACCATGAGAATGTTTTTCTAGCTTTATTGAATCTAGGCCAATGTGGCCTTCTCTGCTGGTTTCTATCCTGGTGATTTACTTATAGCGA
Organism: Gastrophryne carolinensis; assembly: GCA_027917425.1. Classification (NCBI taxonomy): domain Eukaryota; kingdom Metazoa; phylum Chordata; class Amphibia; order Anura; family Microhylidae; genus Gastrophryne; species Gastrophryne carolinensis. The sequence continues at coordinate 13,146,201 of CM051240.1, read as the reverse complement.
AATTATAGTCCAGTCAAAACTTTCTCATTCATGGACAAAAAATGGGGATGCCCCAAATCCTCTATGGAAACAGAGCCACAGAGAGGGGTTGCTTTTTTGCTGTTATTACCCAGTCTCAAGATAAGTAGCATTTCTTTTTACTCTGACTTAGGTCTCCTTGTGGTTTAGATTTAATAGGGATTTTTGTCTGTATAGCTGTCTATTTGGGATTGATGCACTTTGTTTAAGCTGGCACAATACACTTAGCACTTGTTGTGAATAATATGATATATATTTTTATGTTGGAATACATTTGGGGATATTAACACTATTGATATACATTTATATAACTGGGTTTATCTCAGCACGGTACAACAGTGCCCCCCGTTGGCAGACTATGAAATTGTTTGTTTTATATGTTTTTTTAAATTGTGTGTTTCTCTGTTGTAATGGTATAATGATTTTGCAATAAAATATATATATATATTCTAAGCAGACAGCACGTCCTGCTCCAGACATAGTCCTTACATGTGGGTATACCTCCGCCTTCAGCGCCGTGCACTGCAGAACATGAAGAAAACAAGCTCCTCCCGGCCCTACATACACCGGAGAACCTCCCACAAATCCCCAGATTTCTCTGCAGTGCTGAAACTGCGAAGACATGAAGTATCACGCTCTCGCAGGCGAGTCGGGCTTGACAACCCGAGGCCCTGTGGGACTATTTCCACCCGTCCTCATTGTGAATTTAATGCCTCCCAGCCTGGGCTGCGTTGGTCGGTTGAAGGTAGGCAGCACCTAATGTGCTTATGGAGCTAGACTCCACCGCAATCCCCCTCCATAGGGTAGGCGGTTAAGGCGTATGGTGAGCCTTCAATTGGATGCCCCTCCCGCACTAGTGCCCCTTGCCCGGTGTAGTGGTGAACCCAGTATTTTGGATCACCTTCCTCCCTAGATTCCCCCGTTAGTGGGGGAAAAAAGAGTGTGTACGATGGCTAAACCTTGCCCTAATCACAATAGTCACCCATTGTCTTAACGGGTACCGGAGTCAGAGCCGCGCTTCACTTTCAGCTTTTAGCTTTCCGCAGCGCTTTTCATTGCATTACTCGGTGCGTACTTCGGCTCTATTCGATTGACGATTGGCGTTCTATCACGGTATTCACCCTGTCAGATTTTTCTGAGGTGATTTTTCCCTGACAATATCTGGCGCTTCTGATTGGCTGCGCGCCTTCGAGCTCCGCGCTCTCCGGAGGGGGGGCGTGGTTCGGTTGCCGCGTTCCGCGTCATCGCCCGCTCTGGCCCGCCCTTCGAGGTTCGCTTGGCGCCATTTCCTTCTCACATGCGCGTGGTGAAGACGGTCCTCCCCTCGCTGTTCTGTAAGTGCGCTCATGGGCGATTCCTTTCCTAGCTTTGGCTTCTTCGTGCTTGGCTCTGACATCCCTGTTCCCCTTGTGTCTTTCAGACCGCGGATTTCGGCGGCTTCTCCCGGCCTGGCATAGGATCCGGTCCGGACTATTTTAATCAAACCACTCCCACTTCCCAGCGGGTGTTTGGGGCATCCAGGGTTGCTTTACAGCGTCAATCCCTACTGGCATATTAAATATAATAATCACCATATGGAGGCATCTCAGGATATTGTGAACGGGGTTCCTTCGGGACAAGCCCGTCTGTGTGTAGCTTGTGGGGTCACACCTAGCAGTGGTGACAATGCATGGGTCTGCGTCCCTTGTGCCCAGCAGGCGCTAGCTAGCCTCCCCACCTCTTCCGAGGCTGGGCCCACACCTCGCCTTGCTTCTCCTACTCCCCCAAGCCTGAGCCTAACCCCCAATACTAGTGGGGACTCTCATGCTGATTTTGCCACTAGACTGGCTAGCGTGGAAAATTTAATCGCTGGCTCCTTGGCGCGCAAGGCTACTGCCAAGAAGCGCCATTTGAATCCTGAAGCTACTATTCTTCCTGTAGAATCTGACGACTTACACCTGTCTTATGCACATTCCCCCTCAGAGGAAGGGGAACTGTTTTCTGACTCAGGGTTCTATGACGACGAGTCCAGGAGTCAGGATGAATCTGGTTCTGATCTTTGGTCCCAGGATGACGTTGACAGATTGCTGGCCCAGATCTTTGATGTGTTATCCCTCTCTCCCCCGCCTGCGGCTCCTCGGCAAAGAGGTGACCTGTTCCATACCGCTAGGGTGCGATTGGAGTTTCCTGAACAAACTCATTTCAATAATCTCGTCCTAAAGGAGTGGGAAGATCCCAGCAAACTCCATGGAGTCCCTAAAGTTGTGGATAAGAAGTATCCATTCCCTGCCGACCTGATCAAGTGTTGGACTTCGCCGCCCGAAGTCGATGCCCCGATCCTTGGTCTGTCCAATACCTCTATTATGCACTCTCCTGACACTACTACGCTGCGGGATCTGGAGGATCAGCGTGTTGACCAACTGGCTTGTCATGCATTTGCATTTGGGGGAGCGTTGCTCCGCCCGGTTTGCGCCCTAGCCATCACGGCGGTGGTGCTCAGGACTGTGGTTAAGACTGCTCTTGAAGGGGCGGATGACTTGCCATCTGATGCCGCCAATGCTTTGGTTACCTGTGAGACCTTTATCAATTATATCGGGGACGTCTACAGCATTTTCAGCATGTCTGGAGACGCTCGTCCCAGACCGGTGGATTCAGGAGGTAGTGTCCTCCGGTTACAAGATAGTTTGCTGTACTGCCCCCTCCCAGGTTCGTCGGGTCCCAAATCCCACAGGATCCTGCCTCAGCTCAAGTCTTGATGCTAGCGGTGCAGGACCTTCTAGACCTCGGGGTCATTTGCAAGGTCCCCTCAAAAGACAGGGGCGTGGGGTTTTATTCCAACCTGTTCACGGTGCCCAAAAAGGACGGGTCTGTCAGACCCATTCTGGATTTAAAAATCTTAAACAGATTTGTGAGAAACAGACATTTTCGTATGGAAACTCTGCGCTCAGCCATTGCCTCGTTGCGCCCAGGGGACTTCATGACATCTGTGGACATCAAGGACGCTTACCTGCACGTTCCGGTGTTCCCAGGGCATCAAAGGTTTCTCAGATTTGCGCTGCTGGATCAGCATTACCAGTTTGTGGCTCTGCCATTCGGACTTACGTCGGCCCCCAGGGTATTCAGCAAGGTGCTGGCAGGAGTAATGTCTCTGAGACTAAAAGGCATACGAGTGTTGCCCTACCTGGACGATATACTCATCTCATCTCAGTCTCTGCAGCAGACAGAGCTGGACACGCGGTCGGTGGTGACCACCCTGGAGTCCTTCGGCTGGGTGATCAATTACCCAAAGTCCTCTCTGTCCCCCTCCTCAGTAACCCCGTTTCTGGGGATGATTCTGGATTCAGTTCATTCAAGGATATTCCTTCCTCCACAGAAGGTGGAAGCTCTGACAACGCAGGTGAGGTCCCTGCTCTCGAGCCCTCATCCCTCTATCAGGCAGGGAATGCAGTTGGTGGGCTCGATGGTGGCAAGCTTCGAGGCGGTGCCCTTTGCACAATTCCATTTGAGAACTCTGCAGCTTCACCTTCTGTCAGTTTGGAACAAGGACCCAGCGTCCTTGGACGAGATCTGGGTGCTTCCCTCCTCGGTCAGACAATCCCTGGCGTGGTGGCTGGACCACGGGAACTTGACAAGGGGCAGATCCTTCCTGGCTCCCTCCTGGGAGATGGTCACAACGGATGCCAGTCTCTCGGTCTGGGGGGGATTCTGGAAGTCCCTGCGTTTCCAGGGGAGGTGGGGCCCTCAGGAGGCCCATCTACCCATCAATGTCCTGGAACTCTGGGCGGTCAGGTTGGTGCTGGAACAATTGACCCAGCACCTGAAGGGTCTGGCGATTAAGGTATGCTCAGACAACAGGACGGCGGTGGCCTACATCAATCATCAGGGAGGAACCCGGAGCAAGGGTGCTCTCCAGGAGGTGTCTCTGATTCTAACATGGGCAGAGACCAATGTTCAATGCATCTCGGCTGTATATATTCCGGGGGCGGAAAATCTGCTAGCAGATGCCCTGAGCAGGGGGTCGTCCTGTCAGGGGGAGTGGTCCCTCTCCAACTCGGTATTTCAGTCCCTGTGTCACCGTTGGGGTGTCCCAGACGTGGATCTGTTTGCGTCCCGTCACAATCACAAGCTCCCGGGCTTTGTATCCCTGGCTCTGGCCTCGAATGCTCTGTCAATGTCTTGGAGGGAGTTTCGGCTTCTGTATGCGTTTCCACCAATTCCCCTTCTGGGCAGAGTGCTACGCAAGATCGCTCTGGAAGGGGTACCCACGATTCTGGTGGCCCCAAGGTGGCCAAGAAGAGTGTGGTTCGCAGACGTGGTTCAAATGGCAGTAGATCAGTACGATCTACCAAGGATTCCAGACCTTCTAACTCAGGGATCTCTACGCCATCCCAATTTACTAACTCTGGCTTTGACGGCTTGGCTATTGAGACCACCATTTTAAAGGAAAAGGGTTTGTCCGCTTCTGTAGTGGCTACCATGGTCCAAGCCAGGAAGAAGACCTCTTCTGCTATATATTATAGGGTATGGCGTGCCTACATTGACTGGTGTGAATCCAGGTCTCTTCCCTGCCGGGAATTCTTAGTCTCCAGGGTGCTGGAGTTTTTACAACATGGTCTAGACTTAGGTCTGAAGCTTAGTACTTTGAAGGGCCAGGTTTCGGCCCTGTCTATCTTCTTTCAGAAGACCTTTGCCCAGCACTCTCTTATCAAGACTTTCTTTCAGGGGGTCACTCATGTGCGCCCCCCTCGGAAACCTATGGTTCCTGTTTGGGATCTGAATTTGGTTTTGTCGGCCCTGCAGGGTCCTCCTTTTGAACCTATTCACGAAGCAGCTCTTGCTGTTCTCACGCTCAAGGTGGTCTTTCTGGTAGCCATTACCTCGGTTAGACGTGTGTCTGAGTTGGCTGCCTTGTCTATTCAGCCTCCCTACTTTGAGAGACACCGGAATAAGGTGGTGTTTCGCTTCAAGCCAGACTTTCTGCCTAAGGTTGTGTCTGCATTTCATTTGAATCAAGATATTGTACTTCCTTCCTTGTGCCCTAATCCTAGTAACCCTAAGGAGAAGGTTTTGCATTCCCTGGATGTGGTTAGGTGTGTCAAGTCTTACCTGGTTACCACTCAGGCCTTTAGGAAGACGGATGCTCTCTTCGTTGTGCCTCACGGGCCTAGGAAAGGTTTGGCTCCCGCCAAGTCTACCGTCAGTAAATGGATTAGTCAGGCTGTGGTTCAAGCCTATGCTACTAAGGGGAAGACTCCCCCCTTTCGTCTTACTGCTCATTCTACTAGAGCTGTTGGGGCTTCTTGGGCTTTTCAGCATCAGGCCTCGGTAGAGCAAGTTTGCAAGGCCGCTACTTGGTCTTCGGTTCACACCTTTACAAAGTTTTACAAGGTTGATGTTAAGGCCTCAGCTGACGCTGTGTTTGGCCGCAAGGTTTTGCAGGCTGTAGTGGTTTAAACTGCTTGCTGTTGCCTTCTGTTGGGGATCCCACCCTTCTTTACGGACACTGCTATTGGATGTCCCACATGTAAGGACTATGTCTGGAGCACATCGTGCTGTCTGCTTAGAAGTACTCACCTGTAGAGTTGTTATTATATGCAGACAGCACGTCCTGCTCCACCTCACCCTGGTTTCACTTTGTTCTGGATCCCCTGTTTGGTGATTGTTATCCTTGATATTTTTTTGCCAGTTTTGGGTGGTTGTTTCTCCTGGCCTCTCTTTCTCACTGCTTTTCAATGCTGGGGATTTGTGGGAGGTCCTCCGGTATATGTAGGGCCGGGAGGAGCTTGTTTTCTTCATGTTCTGCAGTGCACGGCGCTGCAGAATACCCACATGTATACCCACATGTAAGGACTATGTCTGGAGCAGGACGTGCTGTCTGCATATAATACCAACTCTACAGGTGAGTACTTCACAGAGTTGTATTTTTTATAACTAGTGTGTGCAATAGTAAATCTTTGGTAGTACTTTCCATAGGGGATTTGGGGCATCCCCATTTTCTGTACATATATTGTTGGAATTGCCAAAGTTGTGTGCCACGGTTATCGGATTAGTTGGTGCCACCTCCTTCACACCAAATCAAAGTTAATCAGCCAAATCAAAGTTCATCAGATGACCAACGGAAACCTTTTAGGTTTGATGTGCAAGCCCACTGGGAAATTCAGGTTGGTCACTGGCAGTCATGTGTTTGCCATCCATAGGTGAATGAGGAAGTAGTTAACATATGGTTATAGTGCCGCCTTAAACCATTTCTCCACTCTAAATGTGTGTAATCCCTATTCTAGGATGTAAAGAGATTTGGATCGTTGGTGAAGCATTTTTAGTCTCGGCCAAACGCGTAGCTGAAAACAGCCAAGGTGGCAAGAATCTGGGGATTCCACAATCGGTTTGCCACGTCCACTGGTTACACAAACCACACAAGCTCTGGTCTGAGTTATGTACAAAACTGCAACATAGGGCCAGCACTGAGGGGAAACCAGATGTTCTATTTGTTTACACAGGCATCTGCGACTTGAGGTCTGACGACTCAGAGGCAGTGAATACCTGCGCTCTAACGGCACTTTATAACCTTGTCAAATTGTTCCCCCAAACGTCTATTGTTCTGTCAACGTTACTGCCTAGACAAGATTGGCAGGGCACCGATCTGGAGGAAAGCCGAAAGGCCTTGAACGCCGCACTCTGCCAATTTGCCGAAAAGCATCATTTTCAAATTCTAAAACACGAAGATCTCGAGTCTGCGCTCTTTGATCGGTTTAGAAAAGAGAAAAACGTCCGCATTGATGAGGCGGGAATAAAGTTGTTCGTTACGAACCTGAGAAACGCCTTGATGAACGAGTTAACGGTAAGCAAAGTTCATTGCGATAAAGAGAAACATCTCGTGGCAGCCGGTTTTCCCCAAACCTAATCGGGATGCCCTGTTGCAGAGGAACCATACCTGGGAGACTGAAAATTCCAGGGGGTTGTTCCTCTTTAAATCCAACCGAAACCTTTCCTCCCTGGGGCATTCCAATCTAGAAAGTTCACCACGTGGGGAGAACCTCTGCTCCTCACAGCCACACAAATGGGAGCACCCCACCACTGCTTAATCTTCCTTATTACATTCTTTATTCATGTTTCACATAGAGCTTACAAACACCATTAAAACCATTTAAAAACATACAATCTAGACAAAACACCATAAAAAAATGTTGTTGGGCATTGTGCAATTCTCTATTAATACCTGGATATTAAAGAATCAAAGAACAATATTTGTTGTCATGTCCCTTTAAGTTATCCCTCCTCTTAATCCCCTCACAAAAATGATCCCTCTGACTAAAATCTCCTATAAAGTGCAATGTGCTAACTCTCACGAATTATTAACTGTGCAAACAATATTGTGCAATCCAGGATAATATGATCACTTATACATATGTAGATCATCAGCTCCCCCAGAAAAACAGGGGGACCCCCAAGGTGCAATGTGCTAACCTAGTCTACCATAAAAAATACATATACATTGTGCAAGAACTTTATCCAGAGGGAATAACCATGACCCAAAAAATGGAATGAGTATATTATAGATAATTAATTACCAGGATATGTACAGTGCCCGCCTCCCACACGTTCCGTGACGACGGCGAACAAGCGTCACTTCCTCAGGGCAAGGTGTTGCAAAGATCCCTATCTAGAAAGTTGATTGCATTAAAGAGGTACAAAGAAGAGGTACAGTACATGCTACCCTGCTAGAGAGAGGCAACCCCCTGGGAAAGTGAAAATCTGGGGTGTGTTCCTTTTTAAAGTGGGTCAAAGTGCTTTTCAGCTGGCCCTGCAATCTTAAAGACTCCAGGGCTGGCTCCCTGAGACAACCTGATTTGGGTAAAACCCTCCTGGGATCTCCTGGTATACTAAAATTGCCTTTGATCACACAGAGCTTCCACGGACCCTATTGTTGGCATCTCCGGGCTGAGACAGGTTAACAGCCGGCCCTGTAGTCTTTTAGATTCCAGGTCCGAGCCAAGCTGTTTTTTATCCGCTTTAATGCCTGGTGGTGGCAGTGGGGTTTGGTCTGTTTTAAGGCTACTACTTAGAGTTTGGTGTGTAACTTTTTTTTTTTCTTTTTATGTTCCTCTAGGGTTCCAGGAAGGTGCCTGAAAAGTAAGTGTATTTTAAGTGTTCTCAGAAGTTTAGTAATTGATTTGTTTTTAAAGACATTTGACTGTTTAAAGTGGACCAAAACCCAGGACTGGGGTTTTGGGGTTTTGGTCCTTCCCCTGCGCTGTGCGAAACTCCCCCAGATTGCCGCAGCCAACTCACCTTATCCCGGTCCTACAGCGCGCTCTGGCAGCAGCATCCTCGGCTTCCCTCTAGCAGTGCACATGCCCGCGCCAGACATTTGTGAAAGACGGGCACGGGCGGACTCCCTGTTAGCCTTGTAGGCTGCTGTAGGAGGACCTGGGCTCACGATTATTGGTGATGTGATTCATTTATTCATTAAAGTGGACCAACACCCTGGGGTGATCGGCCCGGGAATCTATAAGATTCCCGGGCCGATCACCCCCCTCACCGCGGGACATCCGAGATCGGGATGTCCCGCGGTGAGGAACCCCCCCCCAAAAACTCACCTCCTCGGCCGCAGCCGCCGCCGCCTCCCGCGCGCCCCTCTAGCCGTGCGCGCGCCCGCGCCGGCCGTTTGTGAATGGCCGGTGCGGGCGCGCGCGCTGTCAGAGGGACGTGCGGGAGGCGGCGGCGGACGCGCTGGCTTGTCCGTCGCTGTCAGCGCTTGTCCGTCGCTGTCACCCGGCCACGTGGGAGCGTTTTGAGGTGAGTATTGGGGTGTTTCTGGGGGGTTTTACACAGCGGGGCACCCCTAATCGGGGTGCCCCCCTGAAGTGGACCAAAACCCAGGATAGTCAAAATCCTGGGTGTTGGTCCACTTTAACTATTGACTGGTTGATTTGGCTTATGCACTTTCCTATGCTCTTCAGGCACTTTACCTATAGTCACCGTCTTTATATTTGATGCTTGACTCAGCATTGACACTTTTTTGCCTGTTTTGCACATAGACACTTTAATAATAAAAAATATATTTTTTTCTTTATATATTTGCACTTATTCATCATATTGTATTCATGGATTTGTAGATTAATTGTTTACACTTACCTTTTTGCACTTTACTTGCTATTCAACCATGTATATATATTTATGAAATTCTTTCTATAATGGATATATATATATATATATATATATATATATATATATATATATATATATATATATATATATATTAGAGCCATCCATAGGGTTCCTCCTTAGCTTATTGTGTGTATATATGTTTTTTAACTTTGTCCTTTTATGTTGTATGTTTTAGCTGCGGTTTTGATCGCAATACATTTTTGCTTTTATACCTATATACATTTATGAGTGCAGCTCTTTTTGGGGTTAATTAGGGGCATATCTAGAGCCCCAGTTTCATAACTTTCCTCTGATTCATTTACCCCACTAGCCAGCACCTGTAATAGTCACTTTTTTGGCTGTGCGTATCCACATTTTTCACTGTTAGAGGGAGGCGGAGGATGCGGCTGTTAGAGCCGCTGCTCTTAGACGCGTCGTGGGGCCGAGAAGAAGTGAGTTGCTGTGGGAATCTGGGGGGGTTTCACACAGCGAGGTGCCCCTGGAAAAAGGAACAAAATCCAGGGTAGTCAAAAAATGCCTCATCTGAAGCCAGTGAATTTTCTTTAGATTTCTTAGTGACCTCTATGGACCACGCAGAGCTGACTTTTATTTACTTTTTGTCCCACTCAGGGGTCCAGAGCAGCAGGAATCCAATATAATCTCTCCAATAGCTGGGAGAAATGTGGAGTCTGTAAAGAAAATGGAGCCCATAAGAGGTAAGTTTTGCATCTTAATTATGATTATCTGGGGGAAATGTTAAAAATAAAAAAAATAAATTTATTGGGGGGGGGCATCTGTATTAAATCTTTGCACTTGGGTGTGCTGTAGATTATGCAAAGCTAAAAGCCCTCTCTGTCGGCTACTCCTTCGGTTCTTTTTTTTTTTTTTGTCCATTAAAAAGGTTTAAACGGTTTGTCTCGTGGCTCTGGTAGTCCATGAGTTTTTTTTTTTTGTCCTTCCTATTTGTATTTTTTAGGGATTGTATGTAAATGGCTTAGACAGAGGTAATGGGAGCTCTGTAGTGCCCCTACGCTCAATCCCTCATTTTGACAGGACACAGAATGTATTGGTCCTTCCATATGGCACAAAGGGAAACATGCGAGCATCGGAGGATCTGGAGCAGTGAGGCCTCTAACTGAAAGGAGGCCTCGGCCAGACGGAGCAGTTTTGAAGCTCAGGATCCCTGGCAAATGGAAAGAAGCCTAGCAGAGAGGCTTGTAACCAAACTAAGGCCCTGTGCTGCCCCCACTTTTAAAGGACCGTGTAACAATCATTAAATAGGTATATACATTCCTAGGGTCTTGCTCATTAGTTTATACGGGCCTAGGGTGGTACAGCAAGGGTGATGCCAGTAGGGTACCTAACGTACCTACATGGTGGGAGCAGTGTGCGCTTACTTGAGGGCACCCAAAAGAGGTCTGAAGCCAAGCTGCCCCAACACTTGCCTTTACAGGGGTGGGCACCCAAAAGAGGTCTGAGGCCAAGCTGCCCCAACACTTGCGTTTACAGGGGTGGGCACCCAAAAGAGGTCTGAGGCCAAGCTGCCCCAACACTTGTGTTTACAGGGATGGGCACCCAAAAGAGGTCTGAGGCCAAGCTGCCCTAGCGCTTGTGCTTACAGTGGGAGACCCAGAAGAGGTCTGAAGCAAAGTTGCCCAGCACTATATCCGAACCAGCGGTGCTTCCACCACACCTGATCAGCCAGAGAAATGCAAGCTCTGTGAGGAGTGCATGGTAAAGGTGCTAATGTGTGCATCGAATATTAGGCTCAAGACCTTCATCAGGGATTTCCTCCCCCCCACACCAGTCCCCGTCTATGAGAACACGGTCTGGCATGGGGGAAGTAGTGCAGAACGTCGGCAATTGCTTGATCAGAGATGACGAGCTTGGAGTAGACTGCCCTTAAGAGTCTTTTCAGCACTCCCAACACAGATTCACAGGCAGCAGGAGGTGTTTTCTCGAATTGTTCCTGTCACTTCGAGGTATCGGAGCCCCAGGATGGCACGCCAAGGAATGCAGTGCTATAGGAGCATACCTGACTCCAGTCCTCCATCAGGTTTAGCCCTGTTTGTCATAACCAATCTGGGACAGTATCAATCAGATTAGCGTGGCCACCTAAGCGAGAATGGCACACAAGTCGCATAGTTTGGGCTTGGAGGCATGTGGTAAGTAGTGCAAGCCTTCAGCTCATATTTCATGAGAAGTAGAGCTTGATGTATGTTTTCCCTAGAGAGTCTTCTTCGCACTCCAACAGGGATTCAGAGGTAGCAAGAAGCCTCATGAATCACCACCTTAGAAATGCCTCCTGATTGGCCAAAGGGAGTGATGGATGACCCCAACTTTTGTCTGGTAAAGCATAGGACGCTCCCCACTAACCATATTCGGATCGAAAGAGAGAGACTTGGTTCACAGTTATTGCATTGAAAGTTTGACTTCGGCTGGCTATATAGCTCCTTCTTCCTATTTCATTTTTTAGTTTAATTCAGAATTTTATTTTTGTGTTTTTATACTGTTTTTGTTGCTTTGCACATTTATGACAGTCTTTCTTTCATGTTACCCCTGCTGCTGTATGCAGTACCTTTCTTTCATATTCTTACTACACCTTTTTCCATGTATATTCCTCCTTTTCAGCTTTGTGTGTTTTGAGCAGAACAAAACCCAGGAGGATCGAGAGTTTTGTTTTTTTGCCCCGGGGGCATCTGACCTGGGATGCCCCACTGTGTGAAACCCCCTAGTTTACCTGTCAAAATGTACCTTTCCCCGTCCTATGGCGCATGCATGGGTTCTTGTCTAATCAGTGCCGTTTGCTTGACTGGCTCTGTGTGTACGCAGCATCCCTGGGCGCACAGCCTATCTGAATGGCTATCTGTGGGAGCGTGTCTCAGCCCTGAGATGCTGAGGATGCGGCTGCAGCTATTGACATCACCATGGGAGCCAGGAAAAAGGTGGGTTTTGTGGTGACCTGGGAGACGTTTCACACAGTGGGCCATCCCGATTTGGAATGTCCTAGGGGAAGGCTAGTGTCGGCCACTCAGGGTTTTGTTCCGCTTTTAATAAATATACATATATATTTATAAAATATATATATATATATATATATATGTCTTTTAAAGTAGATTTTATTTTTTTTTCAGTCAGTTAAGTTTATTTTGTAGAGATCTTATATATTTAGCCACCTGCTGCTCTCAGCACAGAAACAGCACCTCACACAGCCAGGGCTATTATCGCTGTGTACAGCACCTGCCTGTTAAAAAAAAAAAAAAAAAAGCTGGAGAGAGTTCATTGCAGCTGTTGCTAGGAGACCAGTGGGCTAAATGCTGCGGCTTTCTATCACCTGACTGAATAAACCCAGCACATACCCCTCATTCAGCAAATGGACATTTTCATTTTACAATTTAAAAGTAAGGCATACATTTTTTTTTCTTTTATTGCCACTTTATTTATACATGTGTTAGGAGCTATTGTGTGGCAATTTCATTATTTAGCTTTTTTAATGCAAATGAAGCCCTTTTAAGCCCTGTCAGGTCTGAGTGACCACCTTGCCGGGTTAGGGTACGTCTTTATAAGGCTTTTCATTACTGACATGCCAAAGTGACGGATGCCCCATGAGGTCCGATCTCCTTTTTGCCCGATCAGATCATTCAAGATTTTAAGTGATTTTGAGTGATTCAAGCATCCTTGGATTAGTGGCTTCAGTCACGATTCTTGAGCCACAAAATCCTGTCGGTTCATCACACATGTGTTAGTTGCCCTGGAATACAGGGCATTTTTTATTTTTGCCTGCGGGGTCTCCAATCTGAAGCTGCAGACGTTCCCGATGTAGATCTGTTAGCATTTAGATGAAACAGGAAAGAGGCAAGATTTGTAGTCCCTCCTAGCATATTCTTTCCCTGCTACTTTGGGTAATAAGATCTAGGCCTAAGTGGGGTCACAACCATTCTAGTTGCTCATCACTGGCCAAAAGCGATCTCTGGTCCTCAAATCTGATGACCCATCTCTTTGGCTCAGACCAGATTTGCAGAGGCTGCTTTTTGCCAATTCACTGTCGCAGGCTTTGATGATGTGGCAAATAAATCCTCGGTTCGGCGGGGCAAGGGGCCAGTCTTATTTATGCCAGGAAGGTCCTTTTACATTTCACTCCAGGAATAGCTGATATGGTTAGGGACATCTTTAAATTTTTGCTTCCTTGGCTTTATTTTTTGTTTTGATATTTATTTGCATTTTAGTTAAGGAATGTGATCAGCAACCTGAGGATAGTGAGGAGGAGCCTGAGGAAGAAGAAGTGGCAGCAGAAGTACCAGAGAATGCTCCAGGTATTTGTTTTAGTATGTTTAAACACTTGAGGCCCGGAGTCAGTGCTTTACCGGTCGTATTAGTGTGATGGGAACCAAAATGTGTAAGCTGAATGGTTTGGTAGATGTGATTTAAACCTAACGTTCTGTTGCATCAATGTACTCAATTGCACCCGCCAGTTATGCTCGAGACGTGGGGTGCTAGTTATCTCGGGGGGCTTTATAGGATCAGCTAGCCTGTCACGCCTTCACTTCTGTGGGAACCGGTCTGCGCCCTGTCTGTGCTGTGGCCATTGTTTCCATGGCCATTAAGAAGAAGGTAAGGCATCTTGCGGATATTGCCAAATCTCACAAGCGAGCGGAGGAGTATAGGGAGCTTTTGGCTTGTATGGACTTCCTTGCCTTTGTTATATCCGCCATGGATGACGCCGTCTGTTTTGGTGGTAGGGCTTCGGCTGCGATGGTCGCGCTGCGTAGCTCTATCTGGTACGACAGATAGAGCAACTGCCATGGATGACGCCGTCTGTTTTGGTGGTAGGGCTTCGGCTGCGATGGTCGCGCTGTGTTGCTCTATCTGGTTATCTGGGCAGCAGATGCTGCCGCCAAAAAAAGCTCTCACAGGTCTTCCCTTCCTGGGACTGGGCTGTTCGGGGAACAGTTGGACCTCCTGGCTAAGGACGGGAGTCTTTCTCAGTGTCGGAAGCAGGTATGGCCTTTTCGGGGCTCTTATTCCTTTTGCCCCTCTCGGGGAGGACGAGGATCTTCCTTCTCTGGTGGCCGCAGAGACTCATGGGGGCGAGGTAGAGCCCGAGGTCGTCCCGGCCTTGCCTGGGGATCCAAGCCCCTTCCAAGGCCCCTCAGGCATGAGGGGACGCCCTCACCCAACCTTTTGATTGCAGCTCCCTCTTTGCATCAGGCAAGGAGGGATACTCAGATGGTAGTGTCCACCCTCGAGTCCTTTGGTTGGGTGATAAATTATCCCAAGTCTTCTCTCTCTCCTTCATCGGTAAGATCCTTCCTGGGAATGACGCTGGATACTTGAAGGTGGAGGGCCTTCAAATGCAGGCGCGGGCCTTGTTGGCTTGCCCTCATCCCTCCATCCGTCTGGGGATGCAGTTGGTGGGTCTCATGGTGTCTTGCTTCGAGGCTGTGCCTTTTGCTCAGTTCCACGTGAGAACCCTTCAGTTGAATCTCTTGACTGTCTGGGATCGGAGTCTGGAGTCCTTGGAGCAGGAATTCGCTCTGTCCCCTCTGGCCAGACAGTCCCTCTCGTGGCGGCTGGACTCGAGGAATCTTCTAGTGGGCAGGTCCTTTTTGCCTCCGTGCTGGGAGATTGTCACCACAGACGCCAGTCTGACCGGTTTGGGAGGGGTTTGGCAATCGCTGAAGCTCCAGGGTCAGTGGGGCTCTCAAGAGGCCCACGCGCCTATCAACCTCTTGGAGTTGAGAGCGATCAGGTTGGTTCTCTTCCAGTTGACTCCCCACCTTCGGGGTCGTGTGGTCCAGGTCCGCTCGGACAATCAGACGGCGGTCGCCTACATCAGTCATCAGGGAGGGACTCTGAGCAAACGAGCCCTCAAGGAAGTGTCCGTGATATTGTCTTGGGTGGAGAAGACAGTTCCCTCCATCTCGGCGGTTTACGTCCCCGGGTTGGAGAACCAGGAGGCAGATGCCCTGAGCAGGGGGACATCTCGCCTAGGGGAATGGCCTCTCAACAACAAGATCTTTCATGCTCTGTGTTACCGCTGGGGTCAGCCGGACATGGACCCGTTTGCGTCCCGTCAGAATCACAAGCTTCAGAGATTCGTCTCCCTGTCAAGAGATCCTCTGGCCTTTGCCATGGACGCGCTGGCATTTCCTTGGAAAGAGTTTCGCAAGATAGCGCAGGAGGGGGTACCGACCATCCTAGTGGCCCCCCGCTGGCCGAAGAGGGTATGGTTTGCAGACGTCGTCCAGATGGCAATGGATCAATACGTCCTGCCCAATTTTCCAGAGCTCCTCACTCAGGGACAGCTGCGCCACCCCAATTTACAAACGCTGGCTTTGATGGCTTGGCTGCTGAAACCTCCATCCTGATGGATAAGGGTTTGCCGGCTTCGGTCGTCAGTACTATGATTCAGGCTTGGGGGGGGGGGGGGAATCCTCTTCTATGATTTATTACAGGGTCTGGCACGCTTACATTGCCTGGTGTGAGTCTAAGGCCTTCCCTTGCCGCACCTTCTCCCTTTCCAGGATTCTGGAGTTTCTTCAACACAGTCTAGAGTCTGACCATCTGAATAGCTACTTTTGTTCGGTATTTTCAGATAGTAGCAGGCATGGTCATAGCACAACATCCAACTGGGAGGGCACAGCTCCGGAGTTTCTGGAGGCTGATGTCTTAGCCGAGCTGGCACATCTAAAGGTAAGTAAGGCAATGGGTCCAGATGGAATCCACCCCAGAGTTCTAAGGGAACTTAGGTTTGTGATTGCAGCCCCTCTGACTGATTTACTTAACCATTCCCTTTCAACTGGTGAGGTTCCAGATGATTGGAGAATGGCCAATGTCGTACCAATCCATAAAAAGGGGAGTAGAGAAGAAGCCAGTAATTACAGGCCAGTTAGTTTAACATCTATAGTGGTCAAATTAATGGAAACACTCTTAAAAAAACAGATAATTTCCCATCTAAAAATTAATGACCTATTGGACCCAAAACAGCACGGCTTTACTGAGGGCAGATCATGTCAGACCAATCTTATTGATTTCTTTGACAATGTCACTAAAGTGTTAGATGAAGGTGGTGCTGTGGATATCGCCTATCTGGATTTTAGCAAAGCCTTTGACACTGTACCACATAAGGAGCTCATAGATAAGTTATTGAAGGTAGGACTCAGTCCCTGGATAGTTCAGTGGATTTCCAGTTGGCTGAGGGATCGGTATCAGAGCGTTGTTGTAAATGGTGTGCAATCTGAACAAAGGCGAGTTACAAGTGGTGTGCCGCAGGGCTCTGTCCTGGGCCCCATTCTTTTTAATATATTTGTAAGTGACATAGGAGAAGGCTTGGTAGGAAAAGTTTGTCTGTTTGCTGATGATACAAAGGTTAGTAATAGGGTGGATATTCCTGGAGGTGTCTGCAACATGGAAAATGATTTAGCTTTACTGGATAGATGGTCAAAACTGTGGAAACTAGAGTTTAATGTCTCTAAATGTAAAATCATGCACTTGGGTAGAAGGAATCCCTGCTCTGAGTACCGTATGGGCAGTACTGTGTTAGCCAGGACCTCGGAGGAGAGAGATTTAGGGGTACTGATTACTGATAGCTGCAAGATGAGTGGACAGTGTAGCCAGGCAGTGGGAAAAGCAAGCAGGATGCTCGGCTGCATAGCTCGAGGCATCACCAGTAGGAAGAGGGAGGTTGTGATGCCGCTGTATAGAGCCCTGGTAAGGCCACAGCTAGAATACTGTGTGCAGTTCTGGAGACCTTACCTGCAAAAAGACATTATTCAAATAGAACGTGTCCAAAGGTGGGCAACGAAAATGGTGGAAGGACTTAAACTTAAAACTTATCAGGAGAGACTTAAAGAACTTAATTTGTACAGTCTGGAGGAAAGAAGGGAGAGGGGGGACATGATTGAGACCTTTAAATATGTGAAAGGATTGAATAAGGTTCAGGAGGGAAGTGTTTTTAAGAAGAAACTTAACGATAGAACAAGGGGGCACAACCTGAAGCTAGTCGGGGGGAAGATCAGGAGCAATGTTAGAAAATATTATTTTACAGAAAGAGTAGTAGGTGCTTGGAACAAACTTCCAGCAGAGGTAGTTGAAACATCAACAGTCACTGAATTTAAACATGCCTGGGATAAGCACACATCTATCCTAAGATAAAGAGTACATACAGTATACACATAAGGGCAGACTAGATGGACCGTATGGTCTCCTTCTGCCGTCAACCTTCTATGTTTCTATGTTTCTAGAGTCGGGTCTACAACTGAGTACCCTCAAGGGACAAGTTTCTGCCTTGGCAATTTTTTTTCCAAAGATCCTTCGCTAATCATAGGCTTGTCAAAACCTTTTTCCAGGGAGTCGCTCATGTACGTCCACCGCGTGGTACGTCCACTGGTGTGGGATTTGAACTTGGTGTTTTCTGCTCTTCAGGGTCCCCCCGTCGAGCCCCTGTGCGATGCTGCTCTTTCTATTCTGACTATTAAGGTGGCCTTTTTGGTTGCTATCACTTCGGTGTGTCGCGTCTCTGAGCTGGCGGCGCTTTCCATGAAACCTCCTTTCATGTCAATGAGGACATTGTCTTACCTTCCTATTGTCCTGCCCCTGCTAATTCCAAGGAACGGAACCTTCATTCTCTGGATGTGGCACTCAAGTATTATTTGGTTGCCACCGAGTCATTTCGGAAGTCTGATTCTCTTTTTGTCCTTCCTTCCGGACCTAGGAAGGGCTTGCCTCCAGCCAAATCCACTATCAGTAAGTGGATTAGACAGATGGTGGTGCAAGCATACTCTGCCAAGGGGAAGGATCCCCCTTTCCGTGTTACTGCTCACTCCACTAGGGCTATTGGTGCCTCTTGGGCCTTCCAGCACCAGGCTTCAGTTGAACAGGTTTGTAAGGCCGCTGCTTGGGTATTCCGTTCATACTTTTTCCAAGTTTTACAAAGTTGATGTTAGGGCCTCAGCTGACGCTGTTTTTGGCCGCAAGGTGCTGCAGGCGGTAGTGGCTTGAACTGCCTGCTTTTGCTCTCTGGGGATCCCACCCTTCTTGTTTGGACGCCCCCAAGATTCCTCCGGTCCCGGATCTCCCAAAATCCCGTGACGGTGCAGGGCCTGAGGTTGGCCGTCCAACATCTTCTGTCATCCGGAGTGGTTTGCCCGGTGCCTCTTCAAGAATGGGGTCGGGGGTTCTACTCCAATCTGTTCACGGTGCCCAAGAAGTACGGCTCCCTGAGACCCATTCTGGATCTAAAGGGTCTCAACAAATTTGTCAGGTTCAAACATTTCCGCATGGAGACCTTACGGTCGGCGGTGAGCTCCCTTTGGCCAGGCGACTTAATGACCACGGTGGACATCAAGGATGCCTACCTGCACATTCCTGTCTTCCTGGGGCATCAGAGGTTCCTGAGGTTCTCTCTGGGGGGGATCAACACTACCAGTTTGTGACCTTGCCGTTCGGTATCAACTCGGCCCCTCGGGTGTTCACCAAGGTGCTGGCGGGTGTCATGGCCCTTCTGAGGAGCTAGGGCATTCGCATTCTTCCTTACCTGGACGACCTGTTGATTGCTGCTCCATCTTTTCATCAGGCCGAGAGGGATACTCAGGTGATAGTGTCCACCCTTGAGTCCTTCGGTTGGGTGATCAATTATCCCAAGTCTTCACTCTCTCCGTCATCGGTGAGGTCCTTCCTGAGCATGACGCTGGATACTTCTCAGGACAAGGTGTTTATTCCTCAGAAGTAGGTGGGAGGGCCTTCAGATGCAGGCACGCTTCCTGCTGTCATGTCCTCATCTCTCCATCCGTCTGGGGATGCAGTTGGTGGGCCTCATGGTGTCTTGCTTTGAGGCGGTTCCCTTTGCCCAGTTCCACATGAAACCTCTTCAGTTGAATCTCTTTACCGTTTGGGATCGGAATCATAAGTCCCTGGAGCAGGAATTCGCTTTGTCCCCTCTGGCCAGACAGTCCCTCTCGTGGTGGTTGGATTTGGGGAATCTTCTAGTGGGCAGGTCCTTTCTGCCTCCGTGCTGGGAGATTGTCACCACGGACGCCAGTCTGACCGATTTGGGGAGGGGTTTGGCTGAAGTTCCAAAGCCAGTGGGGCCCTCAGGAGGCCCACGCGCCTATCAATCTCCTGGAGCTGAGAGCGATCAGGTTGGTTCTCCTCCAGTTGACTCCCCACCTACGGGGTCGGGCGGTCCAGATCCGCTTGGACAATCAGACGGCTGTCGCTTACATCAATCATCAGGGCGGGACTCGGAGTGTCCCTGATCTTGTCTTGGGCAGAGAAGACTGTTCCCTGCATCTCGGCGGTTTACATTCCAGGGGTGGAGAACCAGGAGGCGGACTCTCTGAGCAGGGGGACGTCTCATCTGGGGAATGGTCTCTCAGCAACAAGATCTTTCTCGCCCTGTGTCACCGCTGGGGTGAGCCGGACGTGGACCTCTTTGCGTCCCGTCACAATCTCAAGCTTCCCAAATTCGTCTGTCTGTCGAGATCCTCTGGCCTTCGCCACGGACGCATTAGCTATTCCTTGGACGGAGTTTCGACTCCTCTGTCTCTCCTCCCTTTCCACTGTTGGGTGGCGTGCTGCGCAAGATAGCCCAGGAGGGGGTACCGACCATTC
Organism: Gastrophryne carolinensis; assembly: GCA_027917425.1. Taxonomy (NCBI): domain Eukaryota; kingdom Metazoa; phylum Chordata; class Amphibia; order Anura; family Microhylidae; genus Gastrophryne; species Gastrophryne carolinensis. The sequence continues at coordinate 13,126,446 of CM051240.1, read as the reverse complement.
TGGTGGCCCCAAGTTGGCCGAGGAGGGTATGGTTCGCGGACGCCGTCCAGATGGCGGTGGATCAGTACGTCATGCCCGACGATCCAGAGCTTCTCACTCAGGGACAGCTGTTCCATCCCAAATTACAAACACTGGCTTTGACGGCTTGGCTGCTGAAACCTCCATCCTGATGGATAAGGGTTTACCGGCCTCGGTCGTCAGTACTATGATTCAGGCTTGGAAGAAGTCCTCTTCCATGATTTATTACAGGGTCTGGCATGCTTACATTGCCTGGTGTGAATCTAAGTCTTTTCCTTGTCACGCTTTCTCCTTTTCCAGGGTTCTGGAGTTTCTTCAACATGGTCTGGAGTCGGGTCTACAACTGAGTACCCTCAAAGGCCTCTTGGGCTTTTCAGCACCAGGCTTCTGTTTTACAAGTTTGTAAGGCCGCTACTTGGTCTTCCGTTCATACTTTACAAGGTTGATGTTTGGGCCTCAGCTGATTTTTGGTCGCAAGGTGCTTCAGGCAGTAGTGTCTTGAACTGCCTGCTGTTGCTCACTGGGGATCCCACCCTTCTTCATGGACACTGCTGTTGGATGTCCCAAATGTGAAGAATTGAAATGAAGCAAGCCGTGCTGTACACCAGGAGAAATACAATTCTGTGATTACTCACCTGTAGAATTGTTTTTACGGTGTACAGCGCGGCTTGCTTCATCCCACCCTTGTTATCGTTATCCTCTTTTGCCTTGTTATGGTGATTTTTCTTGAGAGAGTTATTTTTTAGTGGGGCTGTGTTTTTTGTTAACCTGGTCTTGCCTCCCGGCTTCTTGCATTACTGCTTTTGAAACACTGGGGTCTCTGGGTAATTCCTGCCCTTTTTATGGGCCGGAAGGAGCCACAAGTCTTTCTGCAGTCGACTGGGCCACCTTGTGGCGGATTACCCAAATTTGAAGAATTGAAATGAAGCAAGCCGTGCTGTACACCATAAAAACAATTCTACATGTGAGTAATCACAGAACTGTATTTTCTTGCTGGTCAGAGCGGCGAAAGAAAATCTGAATGCAAGAGATGGTGGCCGCCGCACTCCTATCCTTTTATATCACAGGTACTCCAACATGGGTGCAAGGTCCACAGAGACGCCACAAGTCCACATGTGCAAGAAAGACCGGCACTCCTAATGATCACTCAAACTGTATTCAAATTCGGTCAACGTTTCGGGGGTCTGAGCCCTCCTTCCTCAGGACCAAGCAGTATGAATTTCTTTTGCTTGTGGATTTGAATACAGTTCGAGTGATCAAATAGATCATTTGGAGTGCCGGACTTTCTTGCACATGAGAAAATCTGAATGCAACGCGAGCTGCCGATGCACTGAAGAAACAAAAGGTGGGTTTCCTGGCGATCTGGAGGGGATACACACAGTGGGTCATCTCAAATCTGAAAGCTCCAGGTAAAGAACAAAACCCAAGAGTAAAAATCTCACAATCTCACAACCAGTCTGCTGTTTGTTTAGGTAAGCCAGGGTGGGCAGGAAGGCATTATGGTTCAGCTACTGGAGGGCATGCTTGTGTTGCAGAGCCAGGCTTTGGTTGAAGCTCCAATCTTAATAGGAAAACTGAGGACCAGAACTGGGTTGTTTTTGTTTTCTATATGAATTTTTTTTTCTTTACAGCACACGTGGCTCTGCCTTCTAAGACTGCAAAAGAAAATCATAAGGGAACACGAGCCACTGATGCACAAAGGGAACGAACAAAAGGTGAGGTTTCGGGGGATCCAGAGGGGAAACACATAGTGGGGCACCTTAAATCTGGGTACTTCAGACAGAAGGAACAATACCCAAGTTCAGAACTGGTCTTCTCTAGTCTCCTAGATACAGCTTCTTTACTTTTTTTTTTTTCTTTACAGCACACATGGTTCTGCCTTCTGAGGATTTTTCTGATATGAGGAATAAAGGTAAATGGTTTACATGTATTTTGTTACATAAGACGCACCCAGCCATAACGCACAATTTTGAGGAGGAAAATTATTCTGAACCAATCCCCCCCCCCCCCCAAGCACCGCATTACAGGCAGTGTGCGGCATCCCGCTATTGCAGGCAGCTTGCGACAGTCCCCCCTATCCCGTTGAAGGCAGCGTGCTTCAGTCCCCACTCCCCCGTTGCAGGCAGCAAGCGACAGTTCCCCCCTCCCTTTGTTGCAGGCAAAGTGAGACAGCCCCTCCCCATTGCCGGCAGCGTGCTACAGTCCTCCTTCCTTCCCATTGCAGGCAGATTGCGGCGGTTTCCCACTGTGAATTTTTGAGTTTTCCTTTAAAATTCACTCCAGGAATGCCTAATTTGATTAGGGACATTTTTAAATCCTTGCATCCTTGGCTTTATTTTCTCTTTAAATATTTATTTGCATTCATTTTAGTTAAAGAATATAATCGACAACCGGAACCTGAGAAAAGTAAAGAGAAACCTGAGGACATTGAGGAGGCAGCAGCAGAAGTACCAAAGAATTATCGAGGTATTTGTTTTAATATGTTTAAACACTTGAGCCCGGAGTCGATGCTTTTTTGGTCATATCAGTCTGATAGGGACCAACTTTTGGTAAATGTGGTTTAAACTGCTGTTCTGTTGTTGTGTTTTTTTTTTTATATATATATATACTTTATTTTCAAATTTTCAAAGCACAAAATACAACACTTCAATCACGAACCATTGACAGGTTTTGTATACCTAGAATGGTGTCACCGACAGACATAAGAAACATTTGTGATAATTTCTTCTTGTGACTCACCGGGAGCTAATCACTTTAGGGCTGTCGCCCCAACCGAGCGCCACACCTGGGCCCTGCAAACCAGTCACCAACCCTCATCCCCTCCTCTGATCCCACTGGGCTTGGTTCCAGTCGCATGAGCCCCGACAGACACCCCCGGGGCCACGCTGTTCTGTTGTATCCGTGTACTCCTCCTATGCTCGAGTCGAGGGGTGCCAGTTTTCTCACTACCTGTTAGTCAGTACCCAGCACCCTGCCAGAGAGCTTTATAAGCCATCGAGCATAAAGTAAAGCCAGCCGACATCCGGAATCCCATAAAAATATCCAGTTTATTTGAAGTCTCAATTAAAATGCTCAATTCCAGCAGCAGTACGTACAGGCATAAAAACTGTAGTATTGCGTTGACGCGTTTCGGGCAGCACACCCTTAATCACTTTGTGCTCGAGGACTGTGTCATTTGGAGGTGAGCTCTCACAGCCGTGCTGCTTCATCTGTTGCATCCAGATTCATTCTGGTTTAAAGCTGGCAATCTACCTACAGCTTTATAAGCCAGTTTTAACAGGTGAGACTGACTTTGGAGGTACTTCCTTAGAGAGAAGCAACCACTTTCCTAAAATCTATGGGCCTTATTCATGAAGCTCTAGCATCAGGTAGTGCCTTGTAAACGACAGGTAGCGGCAGGTGAACACCGGACACGGCAGCAATTACACATTTATAAAGCCGAATCTGGTGAGCGACTGGAACAACACCATGTAGCATCTGATTCATCATTATCCCAGGCTCAGCGCACAGCCTTGCAGAGCGCCATGTCTTACCTCTCGCTACCTGGCGCTCTCCTATACATTTCCATGGCCGATCCTTAAATCCCTTTCCTGATCCCAATATTTTATTTTCCTTAAAAAAATATAAATATAAAAACTTCTGACATGTATCCTGGGCAAGAAAATTACATTTTTGAAAACTTTTTGGATTAATATTTTCATGCAGAATTGTTCTTACATGTCTGGTATTAAAGTGTTCATGTTACAATGTAATAACAATGTCATTCCATGTGTTTTCGCTTTGTTACTAGTGGATACATAAAAAACAGACTTTAATCACACAGCCTCTGCCGCTATGAGCTACAACTACATGATTTTGAGCGCCAGCGCTGTGTGGGGCTGTTTTTTTGATGAATGTGGTGTGAGTTGGTCGCACTGAGCTGGCGCTTTGTTCGCTCCCATACAGCGTAGTACTGCGACTCACATATCATATTCATCAATGCCAGCCAGAGACTGGGGCGCTCTGAAACCAAGAACCATGGCCGAGCACAGCGACTACTAGCGGTCGCTCTGACGCTGCAGAAGCTCATCTGTCGCTACCTGGCGCTAGTAATGAATCGGCCTGCCCGACGCTAGGGTCGATGGTCTCTCTCTTTATGGAACATCTTGAATTGGAGTGTCCCGCTGTGTGTATTCCTCGAATCACCAGGCACACTTTTCTTTCCACTGTGCGTGCCGTTGCCGCATTCTCACTATACCTTTATCCGAGATGTGTCCAGGTAAGCCGTTTTCGAATGGCTGGTGCAGGCACTCCCCACGGCTAGAGGCGAGCTCGAATGCAAGTAACGGTGCATTCTAAAATCTGAATAGGAGCCTCCAATGCCCGGAAGGAACAAACAAAAGGTGAGTGTTCAGGTGATCCGGAGGGGCTACACACAGTGGGGCATCTCACATCTGGATGCTCCAGGTAACAGTAACAAAACCCAAGATATTAGTGACCAAAAGGAAGGGGGTGCCCCAAAACCCAATAACCGTAATAATCGTAAGATAGTCGTAAGAACGGGGTGTCCCTTTATGGACAACTAAGGGGAAACCATTTTACAAGGTAAGTACCAAAATTGTAGAAGAGGAAAACAATAATGTAGTTTGTTTAGGGACATTTTTAAATCCTGGCCTTCAATGTTGGCTTTATTTTTTCTTTTGATATCTATTTGCCTTTTAGTTAAGGAATGTGATAAGCAACCAGAACCTGAGGATAGTGAGGAGGAACCTGAGGAAATAGAAGAAGCTGCAGCAGCAGAAGCACCAGATGCTCCTCCAGGTATTTGTTTAAATATGCTTAAAGGGACTGTAGGAAAAACTGTCATTCAGTAGCTCACCTTATCATGGCTGCTCTCTCCCTTCCTGTTAGAATGCAGTTGCTCCTGACAGTAGAAACAAAGCAAAGAGCAGTGGCAACACCCCCTGAATTCCTTTGCCATAGACCACCAATCATAGGGCTAAGCTGGTGGTTTAAAGGAGGGAGAACAGCCAGGTTGATGAGAATGCCTGACTTACAGACTCCACCCATATTGCAGAATCGCAGAGCTAAGACCCATGCCCAAATATTTAAAAAGATAAATCATAAGGAGAAAATGTAAACCTTGATACCTCGGCCATTTCTTCTTCAATTTAAACATTGAAAATAGTTTAGGACAATTCCAAATGTAGCCCGACACAATGGTCTAACAATGGCCTTTTGTCTTCTGTATCAATTTAAACAATTGAGCCCAGAGTTGGTGCTTTGCAGGTCATATCAGTCTGATGGGTACCAGTGTTTATAAGCTGCATTCTGGTTTGGTAGATGTGGTTTAAACCGGTCGAGTCGAGAGGTCCTATTTTAATCAGTGCCCATTAGTCTGTACGCTGTTGAGGTTTATAGGCCAGTTTGAACTGGTGTGTCTTACTTAGGGACTACTGCTTTAAGGAGGAGCAACCACTCCCCTAAAGTCTGTAAGACTCTAGGACCAGTGGTCTCCTTTTTATAGGGCATCTTGAATTAGGATGCCCTGCTGTGTGTATCCCCAGGAAAGAGGTACACTGCCCTTTTATCTAATCCCACACTGTGGCTGCACCCCAGCTATACCTTTGCTATACCTTGAAGAATTGAAATGAAGCAAGCCGTGCTGTACACCATAAAAACAATTCTACAGGTGAGTAATCACAGAATTGTATTTTCTTGCTGGTCAGAGCGGCAAAAGAAAATCTGAATGCAAGAGATGGTGGCCGCCGCACTCCTATCCTTTTATATCACAGGTACTCCAACATGGGTGCAAGGTCCACAGACACCACAAGTCCACATGTGCAAGAAAGACCGGCGCTCCAAATGATCACTCAAACTGTATTCAAATTCGGTCAACGTTTCGGGGGTCTGAGCCCCTCGTTCCTCAGGACCAAGCAGTATGAATTTCTTTTGCTTGTGGATTTGAATACAGTTCGAGTGATCAACTAGATCATTTGGAGTGCCGGACGTTCTTGCACATGAGAAAATCTGAATGCAACGCGAGCTGCCAATGCACTGAAGAAACAAAAGGTGGGTTTCCTGGCGATCTGGAGGAGATACACACAGTGGGGCATCTCAAATCTGAAAGCTCCAGGTAAAGAACAAAACCCAAGATAGTAAAAATCTCACAACCAGTCTGCTGTTTGTTTAGGTAAGCCAGGGTGGGCAGGAAGGCATTATGGTTCAGCTACTGGAGGGCATGCTCGTGTTGCAGAGCCAGGCTTTGGTTGAAGCTCCAATCTTACTAGGAAAACTGAGGACCAGAACTGGGTTGTTTTGTTTTCTATATGAATTTTTTTTTCTTTACAGCACGCGTGGCTCTGCCTTCTAAGACCGCAAAAGAAAATCCTAAGGGAACACGAGCCACTGATGCACAAAGGGAACGAACAAAAGGTGAGGTTTCGGGTGATCCAGAGAGGAAACACATAGTGGGGCACCTTAAATCTGGGTACTTCAGACAAAAGGAACAATACCCAAGTTCAGCTTCTCTAGTCTCCTAGATACAGCTTCTTTCCTTTTTTTTTTTTTTTTTTACAGCACACATGGTTCTGCCTTCTGAGGATTTTTCTGATATGAGGAATAAAGGTAAATGGTTTACATGTATTTTGTTCCATAAGACGCACCCAACCATAACGCACAATTTTGAGGAGGAAAATTATTCTGAATCAACCCCCCCCAAGCACCGCATTACAGGCAGAGTGCGGTATCCCGCTATTGCAGGCAACTTGCAACAGTCCCCCCTCTGCTGTTGCATGCAGCGTGCTGCAATCCCCACTCCCCCGTTGCAGGCAGCGAGTGACAGTTTCCCCCCTCCCCTTGTTGCAGGCAGAGTGAGACAGCCCCTCCCCATTGCCGGCAGCGGGCTATGGTCCTCCTCCCTTCCCATTGCAGGCAGAGTGCGGCAGTTCCCCATTTTGAATTTTTGAGTTTTCCTTCAAATCCTTGCATCCTTGGCTTTATTTTTTCTTTAAATGTTTATTTGCATTCATTTTAGTTAAAGAATATAATCGAGAACCGGAACCTGAGAAAAGTAAAGAGAAACCTGAGGACATTGAGAAGGCAGCAGCAGAAGTACCAAAGAATTATCAAGGTATTTGTTTCAATATGTTTAAACACTTTAGCCCGGAGTCGATGCTTTTTTGGTCATATCAGTCTGATAGGGACCAACTTTTGGTAGATGTGGTTTAAACCGCTGTTCTGTTGTTGTGTTTTTTTTTTCTATATATACTTTATTTTCAAATTTTCAAAGCACAAAATACAACACTTCAATCACGAACCATTGACAGGTTTTGTATACCGAGAATGGTGTCACAGACAGACATAAGAAATGGTTCTTGCCAAACATTTGCGATCACTTCTTCTTGTGACTCACCGGGAGCTAATCACTTTAGGGCTGTCGCCCCAACCGAGCGCCACACCTGGGCCCCGCAAACCAGCCACCAACCCTCATCCCCTCTTCTGATCCCACTGGGCTTGGTTCCAGTCGCGTTCAACCTTCCAGAGCGCCAGGTCTTACCTCTCGCTACCTGGCGCTCTCCTATGCATTTCTATGGAAGATCCTTAAATACTTTTCCTGATCCCAATTTTCTATATTCTAAGTATACAGCACTTCCTGTTCCAGAAGATATTCCTTACACTTGGGATATACATCCAGCAGATGGCGCTGACTGCAGAGACAGAAAAGTGGCTCCTCCCGGCCCCATATATACCAGGGACCTCCCACAATATCCCCAGTTCTTCTCTGCATTCCTGGCTGCGATGACTAGAAGATGGCTCCCTCTACTCACAGGTTAGCGGGGCTATTAGCCTGCGGCCCTGTAGGACTATTCCCACCCGTTTCCTTTTATTGCCTCCCAGCTCAGGCTGCTCTGGTTCGGGTGAAGGTAGGCAGCACCGCTGTCAGGTGCTAAGGAGCACTGCTCCAACCGCAGTCCCCCACCAAAGGGTAGGTGGTATAGGCCTATAGTGAGCCTTATGGGATGCCCCTCCCGCACTTTATGCCCCCTGTCCCCGCAGTTGACTCCTTTTAGGCTGGCTGTCGTTTCCCCTTCGCTCTCCCTTGTAGATCTCCGGGGGGGGGGGGGGGTTTCAGAGGTTCCCAAATGCGCCCACTTACTGCTCATCATTTGCAACACTAATCTTAAAAGATAGGAAGAACGAACACCCATAATAACTGCTATGCATATGAGCACAGTGTGTGCTTAACGGAGCCATGCTCCACCGCAATCCCCCACCATAGGATAGGCGGTTCAGGCTGATGGTGAGCCTCTTGAGGATGCCCCTCCCGCATTATTGCCCCGTACCCTGAGTAGTGCCGGACCCTGTGTAAAGGGTCGCCATCCTCCCTCTTTTCCCCAACTAGTTAGGGGGAAAAAAGAAAAGGGGGGGTATGTGTGTGGCGGTCCCAGTGTACCGTTATGTCACGCTTGTGGCCATTATTCTGTCCTTTATTAACTCCGAGATGTCAGAGCCGCGCTGCTTGCTCCTTATTGTTTCCCGGCTGCCGCCGTATGCCTTATACATGGTTTGCTGCATCGTCTAGATGCTGTGGTAACCCTTCCTTTTGAATGTAACAGTTCTCTAATAATCTTTAAGCGTGTGGTTGTATTTCAGCGCGCTCCGCGTCACAGCAGAGCATTAAGCCCGCCCTTCGAGGTTCGCTGGCGCCATTCTCGTTGAGTTTCGCGCGCGCGCGCGTGCGTGCATGGTGGCGGTCTCCTCCTCCTCCTCCACTGGATCTGTAAGTGCCCTCGCGGGCGACTCCCTCTCTATAGGTTCTGTCCAGCTACGCATGACTCTGACATCTCTTTCCCATTTATGTCTTTCAGACGCTGAGTTCCCGGTGGCTTCTCCCGGCCTCATATACATATATATTTATATTTTTATATATATATATATATATATATAAGATATTAGCGGGCCTTCCTACAATTCTCCCACATTAATCAGCGGGTTGTTGGGGCATCCAGGGTTGCTTATTGCATAAATCCCTACCGGCATATTGTGTTTAAACAATCACCATATGGAGGCATCTCAGAATTGTGTTACCGGGGTCCCTCTGGGACAAGTCCGGCTGTGTGTAGCGTGTGGTCTCCCCCATGCTGAGGCTGACGGGCACGGGTCTGCGCGCCATGTGCCGAGCAGACGCTGGACCTGCGAGCGGCGCCTGTGGCTGCACCTCGCTCCTTCTCTCCCCTTCCCCTTGCCTAAATCTCACTCCTGTTGAGTCATGTACAAGCGGGGAGTTACAAATAGACATCTCTCCCAATCGGCCCACGCTTGACCAGATTGTAGAAGGGTTGTCCGGCCGTGTGGGTCCTGCCAGACAACGGCCTTGGACTCCCCCGGCTTCGGCCTGTGCTATTTAGTTAGGAGGAGTCCTCTTCCCCGCGTGCTAGTGCTCCATCTGTAGATGGAGAACTGTTCTCTGACCTGGGTTCCTCTGATGAGAGGCAGAGGTGTCATGATGATGCTGGTCAGGATGACTGGGACCAGCTTGACATTTCGCCCTCTGGTGCGATCCCCAGACCGGGAGGTGGGCGCTTCCATACAGCGTCTGCGCGCTTGGAATTTCTCGAGCAGGCTCACTTGGAGAACACGGAGGCGGACTCTCTGAGCAGGTGCTCATCTCGCCGGGGGGAATGGTCTCTCAGCCCCAAGGTGTTTCGCTTGATTTGTCTCAGGTGGGGGTCTCCGGTGGTGGACCTCTTTGCCTCTCGTCACAATCACAAACTTCCGGCATTTGTGTCTCTCTCGAGGGATCCACTGGCTCTGGCAGTGGATGCCATGTCTCTGAACTGGAAGGACCTGTGGTTTCTGTATCTGTTCCCTCCGTTTCCCATGGTGGCCAGGGTGGTGCGCAAGCTGGCCCTGGAGGGCGCGTCAGCAATTCTGGTGGCTCCAAGGTGGCCAAGACAGGTTTGGTTTGCAGACGTGGTAAGGTTGGCAGAGGATCAATTCGTCCTGCCCCTACTGCCGGATCTGCTCACCCAGGGTCAACTACGTTATCCCAACTTACCAGCGCTGGCTTTGACGGCGTGGCTGCTGAAACCTCCATCTTGAAGGAGGAAGGTCTTTCCGATGCTGTGATTAGTACTCTTATTAGCGCTAGGAAGCGGTCTTCCTCTACCGTTTACTATAGGACTTGGAGGTCTTATATTGATTGGTGTGAGGTCAGGGCGTTGCCTTGTAGGGAATTTTCTATGTCCAGAATTCTGGAGTTTCTTCAACATGGTCTGGACCTGGGGCTCCAGCTTAGTACTCTGAAGGGGCAGGTTTCTGCCCTGGCGGTGTTCTTTCAAAGGTCTTTTGCTCTTCATCCTTTGGTTAAGACCTTTTTCCAGGGGGTTACGCATGTGCGGCCTCCTAGGAAGCCTTTGCTCCCAGTTTGGGATTTGAATTTGGTTCTTTCTGCTCTTCAGGGTCCTCCTTTTGAGCCTTTGCATGATATTGCCTTGTCTTCGCTTACGCAGAAAGTGGCTTTTTTGGTAGCTATCACTTCTGTTCGGCGTGTCTCTGAGTTGGCGGCTTTGTCCATTCAAGCTCCGTACTTCGAGAGGCATCAGGACAAGGTGGTTTTCCGTTTCAAGCCGGATTTCCTTCCTAAGGTGGTTTCTGCTTTTCACCTAAATCGGGACATTGTTCTGCCTCCCTGTGTCCTAATCCCAGCAATGACAAGGAGAGGGCTCTGCATTCTTTGGATGTGGTTCGCGTTGTGAAGTACTATTTGGTGGTAACGTCTTCCTTTCGTAAGACTGATGCCTTTTTTGTTGTGCCCTCTGGGCCCAGGAAAGGTTTGGCGCCCCCCAAGTTTTCCATTAGTAAATGGATTCGTCAGGCCATTGTTGGGGCCTATTCTGCCAAGGGGAAGGTTCCCCCTTTTCGTGTTACTGCTCATTCTACTCGTGCGGTTGGGGCGTCCTGGGCTTTCCAGCACCAGGCCTCTGTTGAGCAAGTTTGTAAGGCTGCTACTTGGTCTTCTGTTCACACTTTTTCCAAGTTTTACAAGGTTGATGTTCGGGCCTCAGCGGATGCTGTTTTTGGCCGCAAAGTTCTGCAGGCTGCAGTGGTTTAAGTTGTGCGTTATGCCTTGTTTTGGATCCCCGCCCTTTATGGACACTGCTATTGGATGTCCCGCAGGTTATGGATATCTTGAAACGGGGTGTGTGACATACTTAATAATACCATTTTGTGAATACTCACCTGTAAAATGGGTATTATAAGTATGTCACACACCCCGCTTCACCCCGCCCTTTTGTATTCTGGATCCTTTATATTGTGAACTTTGCGTTGTTATGACTTATATTTGGCTCTTCCTGGTCCCTTTCCTTACTGCTATCTTTATACTGGGTAATGAGTGGGAGGTCCCAGGTATTTATGGACCGGGAGGGGCTTTCTTTTTCCTTACATCTCTGCAAGATCGCCATCTACAGGTCAGTATACCCACAGGTTATGAATATCTTGAAGCGGGGTGTGTGACATACTTATAATACCCATTTTACAGGTGAGTATTCACAAAATGGTATTTTAGCCACCTGCTGCTCTCAGCACAGAAACAGCACCTCACACAGCCAGAGCTATTATTACAGCACCAGCTGGAGCGAGTTCACTGCAGCTGTTGCTAGGAGACCAGTGGGCTAAATGCTGTGGCTTTCTATCACCTGACTGAATAAAACCCAGCACATACCCCTCATTCAGCAAATGGACATTTTCATTTTACAATTTAAAAGTAAGGCATACATTTTTTTTTCTTTTATTGCCACTTTATTTATACATGTGTTAGGAGCTATTGTGTGGCAATTTCATTATTTAGCTTTTTTAATGCAAATTAAGCCCGGTCTGAGTGGCCACCTTGCCGGGTTAGGGTACGTCTTTATAAGGCTTTTCACGCCAAAGTGACGGATGCCCCATGACTCTTTTTGCCCGATCAGATAATTCGAGATTTTAAGTGATCTTAAGTGATTCAAGCATCCCTGGATTAGTGGCTTCAGTCACGATTCTTGAGCCACAAAATCCTGTCGGTTCATCACACGTGTTAGTTGCCCTGGAATACAGGGCATTTTTTTTTTTTTTTTTTTTTGAGCCTGTCCAGCTGTCTGCGGGGTCTCCGATCTGAAGCTGCAGTAAATGGGACGTTCCTGATGTAGATCTGTTAGCATTTAGATGAAACAGGAAGGAGGCAAGATTTGTAGTCCCTCCTAGCATATTCTTTCCCTGCTACTTTGGGTAATAAGATCTAGGCCTAAGTGTGGTCACAACCATTCTAGTTGCTCATCACTGGCAAATAGCGATCTCTTGTCCTCAAATCTGATGTCCCATCTATTTTGGCTCAGACCAGATTTGGAGAGGCTGCTTTTTTGCCAATTCACTGTAGCAGGCTTTGATGATGTGGCAAATAAATGTCAGGTTCTGCGAGGCAAGGGGCCAGTCTTATTTATGCCAGGAAGGTCCTTTTACATTTCACTCCAGGAATAGCTGATATGGTTAGGGACATATTTAAATCCTTGCTTTCTTGGCTTTATTTTTTGTTTTGATATTTATTTGCATTTTAGTTAAGGAATGTGATCAGCAACCTGAGGATAGTGAGGAGGAGCCTGAGGAAGAAGAAGTGGCAGCAGAAGTACCAGAGGATGCTCCAGGTATTTGTTTTAGTATGTTCACACTTGAGGCCCGGAGTCAGTGCTTTTCCGGTCGTATCAGTCTGATGGGAACCAAAATGTGTAAGCTGCATGGTTTGGTAGATGTGGTTTAAATCTGACGTTCTGTTGCATCAATGTACTCAATTGCACCCGCCAGTTATGCTCGAGTCGTGGGGTGCTAGTTATCTCGGTGGGCCCATTGGTCTGGACCCAGTGCCAGAGAGCTTTATAGGCCAGTCTTAAAACGGACCAAAACCCACATTTTATCTAACATCTCCTGAATTGCTCCCCCCCAATGAAGATTACAATTTTCACTGCTCCTGCTTCAATCTAATCCCAGATAATGCCGTCTGTTTTAGCTGTAAAGCTCCGCCTCCTCCATTTCCATTGTTGTGTGTGACAATTATGTCATTGTCAATATCATTGCCCCATGACAATTAGAAAAGCGAAAACATCCATTTCTAGTTCTACACCCTAAGAAGTGAGTATGGGCATTGGCCAAGTTTATTTCACAAGTTCGCTGGTTTTTGGTCCGCTTTAACTATGAAAACAGGCTTTGGGAGTGCTAGGAGAATAGCAAGCACCTTCCTAAAGTCTTTACAGTTCTAGGGCCGGTGCTTTCCCTCTTAATGGGGCATCTTGAATTGGGATACCTCACTGTGTGTACACCCTGAATAACCTGGTACTCTCTTCCTTCCACTGATTCCATGCCATGACTGCATTCCTGCTATACCTTTACCCGAGATGTGTCCCCGCGTCAGCTGTTTCTGAATGGCTGGTGCAGGCACTCCCCACAGATAGAGGTGAGCTGGTATGTGGACAAGGGTGCACGCTCCATTTAGCTTTTTCCTGGTGTACAGCACGGCTTGCTTCATTTCAATTCTTCACATTTGGGTAATACGCCACAAGGTGGCGCAGTCGACTGCAGAAGGACTTGTGGCTCCTCCCGGCCCATAAAAAGGGCAGGAATTACCCAGAGACCCCAGAGTTTCTCTGCAGTCCTGACTGTGAAGACAGAAGATTTCTCTCTCCAGTTATTCACAGGTGAGCGGGGCATCCCAAGCCCATCGGCCCTGCAAGCCTATTCCCACCTGTTTCTGGACCCCTCTGCCTCCCACCCCCGGCTGACGGATCAGGTGAAGGTAGGGAAACACCTGGGGTCGGGTGTTCGGTGAGCTATGCTCCGGGCCGCAGACTCTGTAACCAAAGGGTAGCCGGCCATAGGCTAATGGTGAGCCTATATGGGGGAAGGGAGAAACCACCCTTGTTGTGTTCCCACTTGCTTTATTGGTGTTTTCCATACATTGTTGTGTTTTTCCAGGTGTACAGCACGGCTTGCTTCATTTCAATTCTTTACATGTGGGTGATCCGCCACAGGTGGCGCAATCGACTGCAGAAAGACTTGTGGCCCCTCCTGGCCCATAAAAGGGCCAGAATTACCCAGAAAGCCCCCAGTCTTCTCCTGCTGTCTGGCTGCGAAGATGGTCTCTTTCTCTCTCTCCATGGACCTCGCAGATAAGTGGGGCATTACTATCCCGTCGGCCGCTGCAAGCTCTATTCCCACCTGCTTCCGGGGCCCTTCCTGCCTCTCAGCCACGGCTGCGGATCAGGTGCAGGTAGGGGAATGCTGAGGGTCAGGCGTTAGGCAGAGCTATGCTCTGGGCAGCAGACTCTTTCCTCAGAGTAAGCCGGCCATAAGCTATGGTGAGCCTATAGGCGGGGGGGAGGAACCACCCTTTTCATTGTGTCCCACATGCTTTATTATTGTGCATTTTATGCTGTGTGTGTTTTTCTTATGTTTCTTACCTCACAATATACTCGCCTTTTCCGCTCCTCTTGTCTCCTTTACGTTATAGCATCGGGGGGGGGGGGGGGGGTGAGGGCGGCGGTTGCTGGCCTTGTTCCCCTGTGCCGGTGCTCTCCGCAGCAGAGGAAGGGAGGGGGGTCCCTCCCTACCTGTCTTCCTTGTCGTGGGTGCCAATTTGTCTCTTTGGCGCCCGAGGTCTTGGTGCGGGGCGCCATCGCGGCCCGCCCGTCGAGGTGCTGCTTGGGCCGGCCGGCGCCATTCTCACAGAGTTTCCTGAGGTAAAGTTCCCGTTTTTACCTCACGCCGTCGCTCCTTGGTCTGCTGACAGGCTGCACAGACTCTTCCCAGGTGCTTCAACTGGCTCCCTTTTGGTCCGTGAGTCCGGTCTTTTCTTGTTGGTACCTTGATTATTGTGTTTTATATTGGCTGTGCATGCGCTGTGGACGCTGATCTTGTTCCCTTTTGTGTCTTTCAGAGTCCCATATTGATATTCTTGTGGTTCCTCCCGGTCCATACATCACCCCCACCCCCCTCCACCCTTTCCAGCCTTGTGGGTTAGGGTGCTGAGAGTCAAATTGGGGTCTTTTTGTACAGTTCTGGGCCGTCTTAGTGCCTTGAGACCCGTCTTTCTTATCATAATCACCATAATGGAGGCTTCTGGGAATAGCGGGCTTGGGAACCCCCCGGGACTTGCTAAGCTTTGTCTCGTGTGTGGTACATGCCTGCTGAGCGGTCGCAACGTGGTTTGTGTGCCCAGAGTGTTATTGCAGATCAGGATGGGGCGAGTGTTGCCGGCCCCAGTCCCATTGCTCCTCCGGCCTCGCCGACTCCCCCGCGCCTGCTTCTGGCCCCTAGTGAGGGGGAGGCCAGCAGGGACTCGCGTAGTAATTTTGAGCTCAGACTGGCTAGCATTGAGCGTCAGTTGGCGTGTTCGGCCGCTGGCAAGGCCAAGATTAAGAAGCGGCATTTGGAGCCGGCTCGCGCCATTTTTGCCGATGAGGATTATGAGGCCTTTGGTGGCCGAGATTCCGCTGAGGAGGGTGTGTTGCTCCAGGGGTCCAACTCCTCCGGGAGTAGTCGGGGGGGATCTTGACAGTCGCCACAGGTCTTCATCTGACGAGGACGAGTGGCCCCAGGATGATACTGAGCAGCTGTTGTCGGCGGTACTTGATACTCTGCACATTGTTCCTCCTAAGGCGGCCAAGAAGAAACAGGGAGACCTTTTTCGTCCGGAGACACAGCGCCTTGTCTTTCCTGAACAAGGCCACTTCTCTAAGATGGTTTTTAAGGAATGGGAGAAGCCTAATAGGTTGCCATCGGTGCCTAGGGGTCTGGACAGACTGTATCCCTTTTCGGAGGATTTGGTTCGCCTATGGTCCCATCCTCCGGAAATGGATGCTCCTATTCTGGGGCTCTCCAATACCTCTGTTATGCCGTCTCCTGAGACTTCCTCCTTGCGTGATCATGTCGACAGGCTCATGGATCAGCTAGCCTGTCACGCCTTCACTTCTGTGGGAACCGGTCAGTGCCCCGTCTGTGCTGAGCCATTGTTTCCATGGCCATTAAGAAGAAGGTAAGGCGTCTCGCGGATATTGCCAAATCTCACAAGCGAGCGGAGGAGTATAGGGAGCTTTTGGCTTGTATGGACTTCCTTGCCTTTGTTATATCGCCCATGGATGACGCCGTCTGTTTTGGTGGTAGGGCTTCGGCTGCGATGGTCGCACTGCGTTGCTCTCTCTGGTTACGACAGTGGGCAGTGGATGCTGCCACCAAAAAGGCTCTCACAGGTATTCCCTTCCTGGTACTTCGGCTGTTCGGGGAAGGGTTGGACCTCCTGGCTAAGGACGGGAGACTTCCTCAACGTTGGAAGCAGGTACGGTTTTTTCGGGGCTCTTCTTCCTTTCGCCCCTCGGGGGGAGGACGAGGATCTTCCTTCTCTGGTGGCCGCAGAGACTCATGGGGGTGAGGTAGAGCCCGAGGTCGTCCCGGCCTTGCCTGGGGATCCAAGCCTAAGCCCCCTTCCAAGGCCCCTCAGGCATGAGGGGACGCCCTCACCCATCCGGGTTGGGGGACGGCTTCGGCTCTTTGCTCAAGTCTGGAGGCAACACGTCTCGGACGGGTGGATTCAGGAGGTGGTGTCCTCCGGATACAAGATAAAGCTGGCAGCTTGGCCGCCCCCAAGATTCATTCAGTCCCGGATCTCCCAAAATCCTGTGACGGCGCAGGGCCTAGGCTGGCCGTTCAACATCTTCTGTCATCAGGAGTGGTTTGCCATGTGCCTCTTCAAGAATGGAGGCGGGGGTTCTACTCCAATCTTTTCACTGTGCCCAAGATGGACGGTTCCCTGAGACAGATTTGTCAGGTTCAAACACTTCCGCATGGAGACCTTACGGTTGGCGGCGAGCTCCCTTCGGCCAGGCGATTTCATGACCACTGTGGACATCAAGGATACCTATCTGCACGTTCCCGTCTTCCTGGGACACCAGAGGTTCCTGAGGTTCGCTCTGGGGGATCAACACTACCAGTTTGTGGCCTTGCCGTTCGGCATCACCTCGGCTCCCCGGGTGTTAACCAAGGTGCTGGCGGGTGTCATGGCCCTTCTGAGGAGACGGGGCATTCGCATTCTTCCTTACTTGGACGACCTGTTGATTGCAGCTCCATTGTTGCATCAGGTAAAGAGGGATACTCGGATGGTAGTGTCCACCCTCGAGTCCTTCGGTTGGGTGATCAATTATCCTTCACTCTCTCCTTCATCGGTAAGATCCTTCCTGGGAATGACGCTGGATACTTCTCAGGTCAAGGTGTTTCTTCCTCGGCAGAAGGGGGAGGGCCTTCAGATGCAGGCGCGGGCCTTGTTGGCTTGCCCTCATCCCTCCATCCGTCTGGGGATGCAGTTGGTGAGTCTCATGGTATCTTGCTTCAAGGCTGTGCCTTTCGCTCAGTTCCACATGAAACCCCTTCAGTTGAATCTCTAGATCGTCTGGGATCGGAGTCAGGAGTCCTTGGAGCAGGAATTCGCTCTGTCCCCTCTGGCCAGACAGTCCCTCTCGTGGTGGTTGGACTCGAGGAATCTTCTAGTGGGCAAGTCCTTTCTGCCTCCGTGCTGGGAGATTGTCACCACGGACGCTAGTCTGACCGGTTGGGGAGGGGTTTGGCAATTGCTGAAGTTCCAAGGCCAGTGGGGCCCTCAGGAGGCCCACGCGCCTATCAATCTCCTAGAGCTGAGAGCGATCAGATTGGTTCTCCAGTTGACTCCCCACCTACAGGATCGGGCGGTCCAGGTCCGCTCGGACAATCAGACGGCTGACGCTTACATCAATAATCAGGGTGGGACTGGGAGCAAACGAGTCTGAGCCTGTCCCTGATCTTGTCTTGGGCAGAGGAGAATGTTCCCTGCGGAACATCTCGGCGGTTTACATTCCAGGGGTGGAGAACCAGGAGGGGGACTCTCTGAGCAGGGGGACGTCTCGTCTGGGGGAATGGTCTCTCAGCAACAAGATCTTTCTTGCCCTGTGTCGCCGCTGGGGTCAGCCGGACGTGGACCTCTTTGGATCCTGTCACAAGCTTCCCAAATTCGTCTCCCTGTCAATAGATCCTCTGGCCTTCGCCACGGACGCATTAGCTATTCCTTGGACGGAGTTTAGACTCCTCTATGTCTTCCTCCCTTTCCTCTGTTGGGTCGCGTGCTGCGCAAGATAGCCCAGGAGGGGTTACCGACCATTCTGGTGGCCCTCCGCTGGCCGAGGAGGGTATGGTTCGTGGATGCCGTCCAGATTGCGGTTATCTCAATGAGGACATTGTCTTGCCTTCCTTGTGTCCTGCCCCTTCTAATTCTAAGGAACGGACCCTTCATTCACTCAATGTGGTTAGGGCGCTCAAATATTATTTGGTCGCCACAGAATCTTTTCGAAGGTCGGAATCTCTGTTCGTCCTCCCTGCTGGGCTTAGGAAGGGCTTGCCTCCAGCCAAATTCACTATCAGCAAGTGGATCAGACAGGCGGTGGTGCAAGCGTACTCTTCCAAGGGGAAGGACCCTCCTTTTCGTGTTACTGCTCATTCCACTAGGGCTATTGGTGCCTCTTGGACTTTTCAGCACCAGGCTTCTGTTGAACAAGCTTGTAAGGCCCCTACTTGGTCTTCCGTTCATACTTTTTTTTAAGTTGTACAAGGTTGATGTTAGGGCCTCAGCTGATGCTGTTTTTGGTCGTAAGGTGCTTCAGGTGGTAGTGTCTTGAACTGCCTGCTGTTGCTCTCTAGGGATCCCACCCTTCTTCATGGACACTGCTGTTGGATGTCCAAAATGTGAAGAATTGAAATGAAGCAAGCCGTGCTGTACACCAGGAAATGTACTCACCTGTAGAATTTTTACGGTGTACAGCACGGCTTGCTTCATCCCTCCCTTGTTATCGTTATCCTCTTTTGCCTTGTTATGGTGATTTTTCTTGAGAGAGTTATTTTTTAGTGGGGCTGTGTTTTTTTGTCAACATGGTCTTGCCTCCCGGCTTCTTGCATTACTGCTTTTCAAACACTGGGGTCCCTGGCTAATTCCTGCCTTTTTTCTGGGGCGGGAGGAGCCACAAGTCTTTCTACAGTCAACTGCGCCACCTTGTGGCGGATTACCCAAATGTGAAGAATTGAAATTATGCAAGCCGTGCTGTACACCGTAAAAACAATTCTACAGGTGAGTAATCACAGAATTGTATTTTCTTGCTGGTCAGAGCGGCGAAAGAAAATCTGAATGCAAGAGTGGCCGCCGCACTCCTATCCTTTTATATCACAGGTACTCCAACATGGGTGCAAGGTCCACAGAGACGCCACAAGTCCACATGTGCAAGAAAGACCGGCACTCCAAATGATCACTCAAACTGTCAAACTGTATTCAAATTCACAAGCAAAAGAAATTCATAAATCTTTCAGATCGGTCAACGTTTTGGGGGTCTGAGCCCCCCTTCCTCAGGACCAAGCAGTATGAATTTCTTTTGCTTGTGGATTTGAATACAGTTCGAGTGATCAAATAGATCATTTGGAGTGCTGGACTTTCTTGCACATGAGAAAATCTGAATGCAACTCGAGCTGCTGATGCACTGAAAAAACAAAAGGTGGGTTTCCTGGCGATCTGGAGGAGATACACAGTGGGGCATCTCAAATCTGAAAGCTCCAGGTAAAGAACAAAACCCAAGATAGTAAAAATCTTGGGTTTTGTTTCTCTTTACAATTTTTAATTCCTTTAACTAACAATCAAAGGATTGCTGCATTGTCCTGTAGACTTGCTCTCACAACCAGTCTGCTGTTTGTTTAGGTAAGCCAGGGTGGGCAGGAAGGCATTATGGTTCAGCTACTGGAGGGCATGCCCGTGTTGCAGAGCCAGGCTTTGGTTGAAGCTCCAATCTTAATAGGAAAACTGAGGACCAGAACTGGGTTGTCTTGTTTCCTATATTTATTTGTTTTTCTTTACAGCACACGTGGCTCTGCCTTCTAAGACCGCAAAAGAAAATCATAAGGGAACACGAGTCACTGATGCACAAAGGGAACGGACAAAAGGTGAGGTTTCGGGTGATCCAGAGGGGAAACACATAGTGGGGCACCTTAAATCTGGGTGCTTCAGACAAAAGGAACAATACCCAAGTTCAGAACTGGGCTTCTCTAGTCTCCTAGATACAGCTTCTTTACTTTTTTTTTTTTTTTTACAGCACACATGGTTCTGCCTTCTGAGGATTTTTCTGATATGAGGAATAAAGGTAAATGGTTTACATGTATTTTGTTCCATAAGACGCACCTAACCATAACGCACAATTTTGAGGAGGAAAATTATTCTGAACCAACCCCCCCCAAGCACCGCATTACAGGCAGAGTGCGGTATCCCGCTATTGCAGGCAACTTGCAACAGTCCCCCCTCTCCCTTTGCATGCAGCCTGCTGCAGTCCCCGCTCCCCCGTTGCAGGCAGCGAGTGACAGTTTCCCCCCTCCCCTTGTTGCAGGCAGAGTGAGACAGCCCCTCCCCATTGCCGGCAGCGGGCTATGGTCCTCCTCCCTTCCCATTGCAGGCAGTGTGGCAGTTCCCCATTTTTGAGTTTTCCTTCAAATCCTTGGCTTTATTTTCTCTTTAAATGTTTATTTGCATTCATTTTAGTTAAAGAATATAATCGACAACCGGAACCTGAGAAAAGTAAAGAGAAACCTGAGGACATTGAGAAGGCAGCAGCAGAAGTACCAAAGAATTATCGAGGTATTTGTTTTAATATGTTTAACCCTTTAAACGCCAGCCACGTAAATTTTACGTGGCTGCCTCTCCAACAGTTAAACGCCAGCCACGTAAAATTTACGTGCCTGACTTTCCCCAGTAAAAAAAAAAAAAAGTAAAAATAAAAGACACTTACCTGACCCCTCGTTCGATCCGGTCGGGTCTCCTCTTCAGCCAGAGGGGCTCCGATCGCCCATCGGGGCTCCTCCGGCTGCAGGGGAGGGCCCGGAACAGGGTGCCCCCCCCCCCCGTTTCAGCAGCCGCCCGGTTTACTGTAAAAAAAAAAAAAAAAAGTCACCTACCTTTGTCCCCGCCGGCTCCCGCAGGCTCTCCTCTTCACGGGGGGGGGCTCCGATCCCCCCCCCCCCCGCTCTTCTGTCTTCTGGAGGGGGCATAACAGCCCTCCTCCCTTGCCTCTTCCGATGGCGGCCGCCATCTTGGTGACGTCACGGGGCGGGGCCACATGACGTCACCGCCGGGTGTCATCGGGGCACCCGGCAGTTCGTTTCTCAGATGCCGGTGACGGCTGGGCGGGGAAGGAGGGAGGTAGGCGATCCTCCGATCGCCTGCCTCCCCCCTTCTCTGCCCAGCCGTCACTGACAGCAGATCGCCGCGGGACACAGAAGATGAAGATCGGAGGTGAGTAAAGTAAAAGTTTTTTTTTTTTTTTTAATAAACTTTTTTAAAAAACGTGTCTTGTCTTTTTTTTTTTTACCATTTAACCCTTTGTGAACTGGTAAGGGGTCCATGTGACCCCTTATACCAGTTCACAAGGCTGGGGAGATGGCAAGCCACCTGCGCTAGCGGGTGGCTTGCCATTAACCCCTGGCACCCCCATTACCTGCCTCCCCAAAGGCCAGGGGGGGGCAGAAGAGCCCGGGCCCACATGGGCTATGTGGGCTCGTAGGCTGCAGGGTGGGGGGGCCACATAAGCTGGCCCCCCCACTCTGTGCCTACAAGCCCCCATAGCTGGTCCCGGGCTGGTTACTGTGGGTAAGGGGGACCCCACGTCAATTTTTTTTTTGATTTTTAAGGGTTTTTAACCCTTAAAAATCAAAAAAAAAATGGGGTCCACCCCCCCTGGGAGGGGGGACCCTATGTCATTTTTTTTTTTTGATTAACCCTTTGTGTTCTGTCATCCAGCAGCTATAAAAGGCTTCTAGCAAGTGAGCAGAAGCCAGTGATCGCCGAGGGACAGAGTGCTCCAGGATGGATGGGAGGTGAGTACAGTGTAAAAAAAAAAAAAAAAAAAAATTAATAAAATATTTTTTCTCTTTTGTGTGTCTGTGTCATTTTTTACTTTTAACCTCTTGTGAACTGGTAAGGGGTCCATGACCCCTATACCAGTTCACAAGGCTGGGGGGATGGCAAGCCACCTGCGCTAGCGGGTGGCTTGCCATTAACCCCCGGCACCCCCATTACCTGCCTCCCCAAAGGCCAGGGGGGGGCAGAAGAGCCCGGGCCCACATGGGCTATGTGGGCTCGTAGGCTGCAGGGTGGGGGGGCCACAAAAGCTGGCCCCCCCACTCTGTGCCTACAAGCCCCCATAGCTGGTCCCGGGCTGGTTACTGTGGGTAAGGGGGACCCCACGTCATTTTTTTTTTTGATTTTTAAGGGTTTTTAACCCTTAAAAATCAAAAAAAAAATGGGGTCTCCCTCCCCTGGGAGGGGGGACCCTATGTCATTTTTTTTCTCGATTTAACCCTTTGTAGTGTGGATGGTTTTTGTGTTTTTTTTTGTGAATGTTATAAAATACTTGTTTCAGTTAGGGGGGGTCTCCTGGGCAGGAACGGGGGGCTACCGATAAATATGTGGTACCGTTCTAATCGGTAGAAATGGGGCTTTCACATGCAATATGATTTTCCTTAATAAAATACATTTTTTATTTAAAATAAAGGAGTCAATTTTCTAAAAAAAAATTTTTATTTATTTTTTTTTTCACTTAATAATATTGTAAAAAAAAAAAAAAAAAAATTACAAACAAGACATTTCATGTTAAAGTCTAAACTCTGCTGCAAAAAAAAAAATATATAATTTTTCTGAAAGTTCCAGCAAAAATGGCGCAAAACATGTCGCAAAACATGACGCAAAATGGGGAAAAATGGCCTGTCAACAGAGGGTGACAAAATCTCAAGTAGGCTGGCAATTAAAAGGGTTAATAGTACCTATGCATGTTGGGTATTGTTCTGTTCGGGGGACCTTGCGCTTTCAGACTTAGCTTGTTTTTTCTGGTTTGCATATTTATATTTTAGGAAAAGGTGTTTTTTATTCAGCTTTTTTATAAATTTTTTAGGGAAACCCTGCGCAACCAAAGAATTCTTTGAGGAATTAATTCCAGAAAGATGAGCCCACTACAGCAAGCTGGGTACCCTTAGAAAGCTTAACGTGTGTACTTTCAGGGAATATATGGTTTATGGGGGATATTCCAAATGTAAAGGGTTGTTTTGGTTGAAAAATCGCAAGGTGCGCACTTTGTCTGCAGAGCTGAAATTTTCAAGTAAAATTACCGTTACGCACATGCTTTACTTTGGGGTGTTTGGCAACTCTTCCCTTGACAGAACCTATGCATGTTGGGTATCGTTCTGTTCGGGAGATGTTGCTTTTTCAGATTAAACTTGATTTTTCTTGTTTGTATATAGTTTTTTTAGGAAAATGTGGCTTTGATTCTGCTTTTTTATCCTTTTTTTAGGGAAACTCTTTGCAACCAAAGATTACGTTGAGGGATTACTTCCAGAAAACTATGGCCACATCCACAAGCCTGGTACGCCTAGAAAGCCTGAGGTGTGTACTTCCAGAGAATATATAGTTTGTTGGGGGTATTTTAAATGTAAAGGGTTGTTTTTCTGGAAAAACCGCAAGGTGCGCATATTGCATAGCATAGTTGTATTTTATCTGAAAATCTCCTAAAGCGCTGTTTCAGTTTGGGGGAGTCTCCTGGGCAGGAAAGGGTGTCTACCTATACATATGTGGTACCGCTGTAACCGGGAGAAATTGGGATTTCACACGCAATAAGATTTTATTGACAAACTCACATTTTTTATTCCAAAAAAAACTACAATATGTAAAAATTTTTTTTTTTTTTTTTTTTTGCACATATTTCACCCAAAAATATTAAGAATACACCTAACAAATGACAAACAAGACATTTCATGTTAAAGCCCAGACTATGCTGAAAAAAACAATATATCATTTTCCTGGGAAATCCCTGGAAATCCCCTCAAAAATCACAGTTGAACAAGGGGAGCGCAAAATAGTGCAAAATGGTCTGGCAACAAAGGGTGACAAAATCTCAAGGTAGGCTGGCGGTTAAAGGGTTAAACACTTTAGCCCGGAGTCGATGCTTTTTTGGTCATATCAGTCTGATAGGGACCAACTTTTGGTAGATGTGGTTTAAACCGCTGTTCTGTTGTTGTGTTTTTTTTTTTCTATATATACTTTATTTTCAAATTTTCAAAGCACAAAATATTTCAATCACGAACCATTGACAGGTTTTGTATACCAAGAATGGTGTCACAGACAGACATAAGAAATGGTTCTTGCCAAACATTTGTGATCACTTCTTCTTGTGACTCACCGAGAGCTAATCACTTTAGGGCTGTCGCCCCAACCGAGCGCCACACCTGGGCCCCGCAAACCAGCCACCAACCCTCATCCCCTCTTCTGATCCCACTGGGCTTGGTTCCAGTCGCGTTCAACCTTCCAGAGCGCCAGGTCTTACCTCTCGCTACCTGGCGCTCTCCTATGCATTTCTATGGAAGATCCTTAAATACTTTTCCTGATCCCAATTTTTTATATTCTAAGTATACAGCACGTCCTGTTCCAGAAGATATTCCTTACACTTGGGATATACATCCAGCAGATGGCGCTGACTGCAGAGACAGAAAAGTGGCTCCTCCCGGCCCCATATATACCAGGGACCTCCCACAATATCCCCAGTTCTTCTCTGCATTCCTGGCTGCGATGACTAGAAGATGGCTCCCTCTACTCACAGGTTAGCGGGGCTATTAGCCTGCGGCCCTGTAGGACTATTCCCACCCGTTTCCTTTTATTGCCTCCCAGCTCAGGCTGCTCTGGTTCGGGTGAAGGTAAGGAGCACTGCTCCAACCGCAGTCCCCCACCAAAGGGTAGGTGGTATAGGCCTATGGTGAGCCTTATGGGATGCCCCTCCCGCACTTTATGCCCCTCGCCCCCTGTCCCCGCAGTTGACTCCTTTTAGGCTGGCTGTCGCTTCCCCTTCGCTCTCCCTTGTAGATCTCCGGGGGGGGGGGTTCAGAGGTTCCCAAATGCGCCCACTTACTGCTCATCATTTGCAACACTAATCTTAAAAGATAGGAAGAACGAACACCCATAATAACTGCTATGCATATGAGTGGTCCTCTTGATAAAGGCTTTTTCTGCAGAAACGTCGAGTGTTCTCTGTTGTCCACAAGTGTTTCAGCCAGTAAGCTTTGCCTTATCCTATTATCTACTGAACTGCTTGCTACTGCATATGCTACGAAGTTATGAATTTGGTTTTCTGCGTATAGAATGCCCTGCCCTAGAGAATGCTCTAGTCCAGAAAAGCTCTGACTCTGTTCTATGGGGGAATTAATATTCCCTGTATTTTTCATAAGAGCCCTCCTATGCAGGAGGTTTTCTATTGTTCCATTGAGTTCATACTGGTATGGACCTGTTGGACCCCGTCGCTATCACAGGGTTCTACCCCTGTATTATTGGCCCAGATTGGTCTAATCCTAAGTTGGGTGTAGTATGGCAGAATTTATACTTGAATTGTCTTATTTCCTTCGCCCTGCTAGGCGGGGGTTTGTGCAAGTTCAATGACGGCAAGGAACACCATTATGCTGGGGGCCTGTCTGGCCCAGTGGGGTGTGGTCCGCAGAGGTTCTGCTGAGAAAAGTGGGCCTGTATGTTCCCTCACGAGGACTATATTGCATAGTCGGGCTCTCTCTCTTAGGCTCTACCTTGGCCTTCGGCAGGTTTGGTTCTTACCCTGTTGGAGATTACATATCTCGGGGTGTCTTGCTCTATTGGAGAGCTAGGACCTAGTTCCTCCTCTTCGTCTTTTCCTTCTGCCACTCTGTTAGGGTATGTTCTACCCATATTGTCTTACTGGGCCTAAGTTCTCTCCCTTGTTGGACGATCTCTGTTCCTAGGGGTTAGGGTTCTAACAGCATTGTTGGTGTTGGTTCCCCAACTTAAGTTCTGTGAAGGGTTCAGGGCTTCCCCTGTTCGCCTATTGCAAAAGCCTGACCCAATCTTCTGTGTTGAGCCTTCATATGGGCCTGCTCAGGTGCATTCCTTGGGGAATTCCTGGTTCCCTTTTAGGGGGATTACTTATCCCGATGCCCTGCTAAGGGTCCCCTTGGTTCTTATTTAGGTTCTTGTCTGAACCGTTCCTTCCCTCATATTACTCCTCTGGGGCGGTTGCTCCAGTCAGAAGTGTGCCATACAGTATGGCTCTGTTGACGGTCCTGGTCATTCCATATATGTACGTTGTTATATATCTATGAGGTGAGGGTGCCGCCTGACGCCGTGTCTGGTTCCAGGCGAGGGTCTTTGGTTGTCATTATTCCAGATTCTCCGGTCTCTGGGCTATGGTCTTGCTTACTATGAGATAAAGGGGACTTGTATCTCCCTACAGGTGTTGGAGATCTTCCTGAACGGTCTTTGTCCCTGGAGGGATTTTGCCTTTTGTGGCCTATTGGTGTCCCCTTATGAAGTACCGGATCTGATTACCTCCACGGGTGTGGTGCCCTTGGATTGACCTTACTCTGTTGGTTTTTGACCTTCTGAGCCTAGAGTACACTTTCGGCTTCTGCTGAGTGTTGTTTGTTAGTATTCTTGCTGGTCCTGTCTGAGACCAGGTTTCATATTCCCTGTCGGGGAAAGTTCTGATGTTGCCATGGCTGCCCTCCTTACAGTAGCATGGTTAGGCTGTTACTTCTGGCCTATTTTGTTTTGGGAAGATTCTTCTTCCCTACTGTTTTTTGTTCTCTTACTACTTGTGCTTGGCTTGTGCCTCTTAGCACTCAGTTCTGGTGAGCAAGCTGGCTAGTCCGCTGCTTGGGTTCAGTTCTCCCTTTACAAGGTTCAAAGGTTGAGGTTGGAGCATTGCTCTCGTTGCTCTTGGTAGTATGGTTGCGGGTGACAGCGCTTTACTGTTGGCTGTGCCCTTCTCACGGGGATCCCACCCTACTTTATGGACACTGCTATTGGATGTCCCACATGTTATTACTATATTCTAAGTATGTCACACACCCCGCTTCAAGATATCCATAACATGTGGGTAATACCGACCTGAAGGGGCGTTCCTGCAGAGATGATAGCAAAAAAGAAAGCCCCTCCCTGATCCATAAATACCTGGGACCTCCCACTCATCACCCAGTTTTCCATCTCTGAAGACAGCGAGCAAGTCAGAAGATGATGGCTCCTCCTTGCACAGGGGGATTTCAGGTAGTCGGGATGACTCCCGGCCCGCTATTTATTTATTTCCGTTTGGACCCTTTTTTCCCCAGAAATCCATATGCCTCCCAGCCTCGGCTGAGGGTCCAGGCGAGGGTATATCAGCACCTTAGGTGCTCAGGAGCTATGCTCCACCGTGAGACCCTATATGAGAGGGTAGGCGGTAATACCGGGTTGGTGACCCCGGTTTGGGATGCCCTGTCCCTTGAATTAATTTTCACTGGCCCTTCCCAATTCCCTTTTCCTCAGCGGGGATGGGGAGTGTGGGTCCCTCCTTTTTTAGTCCCAGGGGATATGTGGCAGTATCTCTCTCATATTGTGTGTGAGTGTTCCTTTAAATGTTTCACTGTAGCTGAATATCGTTCCTTTCACAGGACAGCATACTTTTGAGTTTCTCTGTCTCCGTTTCTTATCTCCCCCCATCTTGCCTCTGTCTTCTATGGCGGAGGCAGCTCCCTCACGCCATATACTACACATTAGTGGGGGGGGGGCGGGGCCGGTCCGTCGGCGCAGGGCCGGGACCCGTCCCTGCTGTTTGCCTGTGTGTGTGTGTTTGTGTTGACTGTACCGGCCGGCGGCCGCACTTCATGCTGCGGCGCCGGCCGGTTCTTGGCGCCTTTTTTACTCTGAGGAGATTTCTCCTCACGATGTTCGGGGGGCGGGGCCGGTGCGGCGCGCTCACCGCTGCCCGCCCCCATCTGTCCCCGGCGCCGCTGCGGAGCTCTGCATGGTGTGGGGGGAGGGGGCTCGTGGTTCGGCGTCGCGCGCGTCCCGCGCTGGCCACGCCCCCTTCTCCTCTTCGCCTCTTCCCTCAGCAGCATCAGGAGGATTCTTCTGGTCGCCATTCCAGCTCCGCGGTTCCGTGAGTGGCCTATGGCCCCCTTTTCCTTCTACCTCTCCTACCCTTTGTTGGATTACGGCTTTTTGGAGAGACATTGGACTCTGTTACCAAGGGTGGTAGGTTACCTCAACGCAAGAAACAACGCCGTCCCTTTCGGGGGGCGCCTTCCTTTACCCCCTCCTTTCGTGGGGCCAGATCTGGCAGGGGATTTGCATTCCCCTCTTCCAGAGGAGATTCTGGGAGCAGGGGCAGAGGACGTGCCCGTCCAGGATTCAGTTGGGGCTCTAAGCCCAAGCCGGCTGCCAAGCCGGCTCAGCAATGAGGGGGCGCCCTCACCCATGCGGGTGGGGGGACGGCTGCGACTCTTCTCCCAGGTCTGGGATCAAGAGGTCTCGGACCGATGGATCCGGGAAGTGGTGTCTTCCGGTTACAAGCTGGAGTTCGAGCTCCGCCTCCCTTCCAGATTTTTCAGGTCTCGGATGCCTTCGGAACCTCTAGCGGCGCAGGGGCTCCTGTTGGCAGTTCAGAACCTTCTGGACATGGCTGTCATTTGCCCAGTGCCCCCTTCGGATCAGGGCAGGGGCTTTTATTCCAATCTGTTCACGGTACCCAAGAAGGACGGATCGGTCCGACCCATCTTGGATCTGAAGTTTCTCAACAGGTTCATCCGGCCACGGAAATTCCGCATGGAAACGCTGCGTTCGGCCATTCACTCTCTTCGTCAGGGAGACTTTCTGACGTCCATAGACATCAAGGATGCTTATCTACACGTTCCAATTTTTCCAGCACACCAGAGGTTTCTCAGGTTCGTGGTGGAGGATCGGCATTTTCAGTTTGTGGCACTCCCCTTCGGTCTCACCTCGGCTCCTCGGGTGTTCACCAAGGTGCTAGCGGGGGTGATGGCTCTGCTGAGGGTTCAGGGTATCCGCATTGTGCCCTATCTGGACGATCTTCTGATCATGGCCTCCTCTTTCAACCAAGCGGAGTTGGACACCAGAGTGGTGGTGTCCACTCTGGAGAGGTTCGGTTGGGTGGTCAACCACCCCAAGTCTTCTCTTTCTCCGTCCAGAGTAGTGACCTTTCTGGGAATGTCTCTGGACACTTCACAGGCCAGGGTGTTTCTGCCCCAGGCCAAGATTCTTTTGATTCAGGAATTAGTTTGGCTTCTCTTGTCGGCCCCTCGTCCGGCCATCCGGCTAGGGATGAGGCTGGTGGGGTTAATGGTGGCCTCATTCGAGGCAGTTCCCTTTGCGCAGTTTCATACAAGGACGCTTCAGCTTCATCTGTTGAAGGTTTGGGACAAGTCCCCTCTATCGTTGGATCAGTCCTTCCTGATGACTCCCCGAGTTCGTCGATCCCTGCCATGGTGGCTGAGGTCGGTCAATCTGTTGAAGGGCAGATCTTTTCTGGCCCCGTGTTGGGAAACAGTCACCACGGATGCCAGTCTGTCAGGTTGGGGGGGTGTTTGGAAGGACCTCCAGTTTCTGGGTCTGTGGGGCCCGCAGGAGGCTCACGAGCCCATCAATGTTCTGGAGTTGAGAGCCATCAGGTTGGTTCTGTTTCGCTTGACTCATCAGTTGCGGGGTCTACCAGTTCAGGTCCGGTCAGACAACAGGACGGCGGTTGCTTACATCAATCACCGGGGGGGACTCGCAGCAGGAGTGCCCTCAGGGAAGTGTCTGATTCTGGACTGGGCGGAGAGTCACGTCCCCTGTATCTCAGCAGTCTACATTCCGGGAGTGGAGAACACGGAGGCGGACTCGCTGAGCAGAGCCTCCTCTCGTCAGGGGGAGTGGTCTCTCAGTCCCACGGTGTTTCGTTCGATATGTCTCAGGTGGGGGTTCCCAGCGGTGGACCTCTTTGCCTCTCGTCACAATCACAAGCTTCCAGTCTTTGTGTCTCTCTCGCAGGATCCTCTGGCTCTGGCAGTGGATGCCATGTCTCTGAACTGGAGGGATCTGGGGTTTCTTTACCTGTTCCCTCCGTTTCCAATGGTAGCCAGAGTGGTGCGCAAGCTGACTCTGGAGGGCGCGTCGGCGATTCTGGTGGCACCAAGGTGGCCAAGGCAGGTTTGGTTCGCAGACCTGGTAAGACTGGCAGAGGATCAGTTTGTTCTGCCTCTACTGCCGGACCTGCTCACCCAGGGTCGGCTACGCTATCCCAATTTACCTTCGCTGGCTTTGACGGCGTGGCTGCTGAAACCGCCATCTTGAAGGAAGAAGGTCTTTCTGACGCGGTGGTTCAGACTCTTATTAGCGCCAGGAAGCGCTCTTCCTCTACTATTTACTATAGGACTTGGAGGTCCTATATTGACTGGTGTGAAAGTAGGTCTTTCTCTTGTCGGGAGTTCTCCATTCCCAGAATCCTGGAGTTTCTTCAACATGGTCTGGATCTGGGGCTTCAACTTAGTACCTTCGTGGGGCAGGTTTCTGCCCTGGCGGTGTTCTTTCAAAGGTCCTTTGCACTTCATCCTTTAGTCAAGACTTTTTTCCAAGGAGTTACGCATGTACGGCCTCCTAGGAAGCCTTTTGTTCCAGTTTGGGATTTGAACCTGGTTCTTTCTGCTCTTCAGGGTCCTCCGTTTGAGCCCTTGAATGAGGTTGCTTTATCTTCACTTACTCAAAAGGTGGCCTTTTTGGTGGCTATCACTTCAGTTCGCCGTGTTTCTGAGTTGGCAGCTTTATCCATTAAAGCTCCGTACTTCGAAAGGCATCAGGATAAGGTTGTCTTTCGTTTCAAGCCGGATTTTCTTCCTAAGGTGGACTCTGCCTTTCATCTGAATCAGGACATTGTTCTGCCTTCTCTATGTCCTAATCCCAGCAACGACAAGGAAAGGGCGCTGCATTCCTTGGATGTGGTTCGTGTTGTGAAATATTATCTGGTGGTTACGTCTTCCTTTCGTAAGACTGATGCCTTTTTTGTGGTGCCCTTTGGGCCTAGGAAAGGCTTGGCTCCTGCCAAATCTTCCATTAGTAAGTGGATTCGCCAGGCCATCATTGGGGCCTATTCTGCCAAGGGGAGGAGTCCCCCTTTTCGTGTTACTGCTCATTCTACTCGTGCGGTTGGAGCGTCCTGGGCTTTCCAGCACCAGGCCTCTGTTGAGCAAGTTTGTAAGGCCGCTACTTGGTCCTCTGTTCACACTTTTTCTAAGTTTTACAAGGTTGATGTTCGGGCCTCAGCGGATGCTGTTTTTGGCCGCAAAGTTCTGCAAGCTGTTGTGGTTTAAGTTGTGCATTGTTGCCTTGGTTTGGATCCCCGCCCTTTTATGGACACTGCTATTGGATGTCCCACATGTTATGGATATCTTGAAGCGGGGTGTGTGACATACTTAGAATAATACCATTTTGTGAAATACTCACCTGTAAAATGGGTATTATAAGTATGTCACACACCCCGCTTCACCCGCCCTTCTTGTATTCTGGATCCTTTATATTGTGAACTTTGCGTTGTTTTGTCTTATATTTGCCTCTTCCTGGTCCCTTACCTTACTGCTTCTGTATACTGGGTGATGAGTGGGAGGTCCCAGGTATTTATGGATCAGGGAGGGGCTTTCTTTTTTGCTATCATCTCTGCAGGAACGCCCCTTCAGGTCGGTATTACCCACATGTTATGGATATCTTGAAGCGGGGTGTGTGACATACTTATAATACCCATTTTACAGGTGAGTATTTCACAAAATGGTATTATCTGGAGCAGGACGTGCTGTATGCTTAGAATAATACAACTCTGTGAAGTACTCACCTGTAGAGTTGATATTATATGCATACAGCACGTCCTGCTCCACCCCACCCTGGTTTCACTTGTTCTGGATCCCCTGTATGGTGATTGTTATCATTGATATTATTGCCATTTTCTGGGTGGTTGGTTTCTCCCGGCTTCTCTTCTCACTGCTTTTCAATGCTGGGGATTTGTGGGAGGTCCTTCGGTATATGTAGGGCCGGCAGGAGCTTGTCTTCTACATGTCTGCAGTGCACGGCGCCCGAGGCGGGGGATTACCCACATGTTATTACTATATCTGGAGCAGGACGTGCTGTATGCATATAATATCAACTCTACAGGTGAGTACTTCACAGAGTTGTATTTTTTGCTGTTACAATTGAAGAAATCTTTCAGTATAAATTTTTGTCCTGATCGGGGATGGCTGATGGTATTGGTACGTAGGACAAAGCTGCACTGGGCGCATTGGCCGCATGGGTGCATACCCTGCGGTTTAGTTAATGTTGATAACCATGTAGAGTCCGGAACTATGGCTTCTTTAAGTGAGAAGTCAGCACGTACCAATCTGTCCCTAATACTCCGAGATTTTCTATAAGCCATCATGGGAGGATCCTTAAACACAGTTTCCAGTTTCTCATCACTGGACAGAACTGGCCAGTGTCGTTTAATTGCTCAGAGTATGTATTACCCCGGTGTTTGTGGGTTCGGTAATTGTATGAAATATTTTGTATATATATTTTTCACTTGGAATACACATATTAATTGCAATAAAAAAAAAAAACTTGTTTTGGTGTGCTCTTATTCAACAATCATCCTATTTGTATATATTTATGGGGGGGAATAGACCCCGTTGAAATTTTTGAAGCACCCAGCTTTAAGTACTGATATTAATACTGTGGTGTGCGGGTATGCGAAAGTAATCTGTTCTAAAGTACCAAAATTGTAGAAAACAATAATGTAGTTTGTTTAGGGACATTTTTAAATCCTGGCCTTCAATGTTGGCTTTATTTTTTCTTTTGATATCTATTTGCCTTTTAGTTAAGGAATGTGATAAGCAACCAGAACCTGAGGATAGTGATGAGGAACCTGAGGAAATAGAAGAAGCTGCAGCAGCAGAAGCACCAGATGCTCCTCCAGGTATTTATTTAAATATGCTTAAAGGGACTGTAGGAAAAACTGTCATTCAGCAGCTCACCTTATCATGGCTGCGCTCTCTCTACCTGTTAGAACGCAGTTGCTCCTGACAGTAGAAACAAGGCAAAGAGCAGTGGCAACACCCCCTGAATTCCTTTGTCATAGACCACCAATCATAGGGCTAAGCTGGTGGTTTAAAGCTCCGCATCATCAGACTGTGGACACTGGGAGAGAGGGAGAACAGCCAGGTTGATGAGAATGCCTGACTTACAGACTCCACCCATATTGCAGAATCACAGAGCTAAGACCCATGCCCAAATATTTAAAAAGATAAATCATAAGGGGAAAATGTAAACCTTGATACCCCGGACATTTCTTCTTCAATTTAAACATTGAAAATAGTTCAGGACAATTCCAAATGTAGCCCGACACAATGGTCTAACAATGGCCTTTTGTCTTCTGTATCCATTTAAACAATTGAGCCCAGAGTTGGTGCTTTGCAGGTCATATCAGTCTGATGGGTACCAGTGTTTATAAGCTGCATTCTGGTTTGGTAGATGTGGTTTAAACCCAAAGTTCTGTTGCATCAATGTACTCAATTGCATCTGCCAGTTATGGTCGAGTCGAGAGGTGCTATTTTAATCAGTGCCCATTAGTCTGTACGCTGTTGAGGTTTATAGGCCAGTTTGAACTGGTGTGACTGACTTGGGGACTACTGCTTTAAGGAGGAGCAACCACTCCCCTAAAGTCTGTAAGACTCTAGGACCAGTGGTCTCCTTTTTATAGGGCATCTTGAATTAGGATGCCCTGCTGTGTGTATCCCCAGGAAAGAGGTACACTGCCCTTTTATCTAATCCCACACTGTGGCTGCACCCCAGCTATACCTTTTTCAAGGATGGCTATCCGTCAGGCGGACCCCCTCCTTCGTGCCCGTTTAACAGGGGTCCTTGGTGTCATTCAGTCTTTCAAATCAGCCTAGGAGATAATAAATATGCGAAACAGAAGGACACAGTCATTGGAATGCGTTCTATTATCTCACGAAGATGCATCTGATGCTCCTACCTTTGTCGATTTTATTTATAGTGAAATAGAAAACTTACGCACGTCATCTACAGGGGGCATATCCTCATATTAGAAAAAAACTGAATATCTGGCTCAGTAATTGGTCTGTTCTACCGAACGAGCACGTTGGAATGTTATCTACGTCTAAAAGGGAGGCGACTCAAAAGGCGTTGTTCGGCTTCTCGATGCCATCTTTATCACAGTAATACATTAGTAGCAGCATGTTCTATTACCTGCATAATCCTAAGCATTATTTTCGAGCGAAAGAGAAATAGCGTAGAGTGAAATTGCTGCATGAGGGTTTATTTCACCTTTATTAGCCACTAAAGCATACAGCAAATAGAGAGAGGGAATGTTCACATATATATTCATTTTTTCGATTCTGACCTCCGTCCATCACATCTTTATCCTAGATCTGTCCCCGCTCCAGGTTTCTTAATGGCTGCAGGGGCACTTAATCTTTAAAATCATAAAATACTAATAAAATATGAAGGTTTGCTGCATTATCCTGTAGCCTCGCTCTTGTAACCTGTCACCCTGTGTGGGGCAGAGTCTGCTGTCAGTTTAGGTAAGCCCAGGTGGGCAGGAGGGCAATATGGTTCAGCTGCTGGAGGGCAAGCTTGTGTTGCAGAGCCATGAGCTCTGAAGTTAAACAGCCCTTAGTAGGGCTAGCCAACACTTAGTAGAGGGTCACCTAGTGTTGGAGGTGGGAATAGCTTCTGCACTGGCCTTGGAAATTAGGTATTTTCCCATCCAGTGCCAGGACAGTGGTTTAAAAAATGTATGTAATTGAATAGAAAAAAATAAAAGAAAACTAAATTAGAATAAATATATACCACATGTTTGCTCCATAAGATCACCAAGGATTTAGAGGGAGAAAAATAAGAAAAAAAACCTGTTTGTTTTACATAATAAAATGGTTCTGAGGCCTGTGCCTAGCGGCAATGTAGCCACTCCCGATCAGGCAGAGGGGACTCTGTAGGCAGGGCGAGAAGAAACCAACCAAAGAGACACAAGGGTAGATGTGAGCTTAAGAGCGACCCCTGATGCCTTGTCCCAGTCATGGCTCCACCGCCGCTTCACTCCTGTGGGAACCATGCCGCAAGAACCTGGCGAAATTGATCTTAAGGCAGAGGACATAGAGGTGTTGGATGAATTGGTGGAAGTCTTTAAAGTGGACCAACACCGAGAGGTGATCGGCCCGGAAATCTATAAGATTCCCGGGCCGATCACCTCCCACCCCGCCCAAACACCCCAAATCACCTACCTTATCTTCCGCCGCCGCCGCCTCCCTCACGCCCCTGCGCCGGCCGTCTGTGAATGGCCGGCACGGGCGCGCGCGCCGAAAGTGGCGCGAGGGAGGCGGCGGCGGAAGCCGCTTGGACGTTCCTGTTCCCCGCCTGGATGTTGGCGGGGATTGGACCGGGCAGTCACGTGGGAGCGGGGAGAGGTGAGTTTATTGGGGTTTCTGGGGGGTTTCACACAGCGGGCCGATCGGGGTGCCCCGCCGAAGTGGACCAAAACCCAGGATAGTCAAAATCCTGGGTGTTGGTCCACTTTAATATTTCATTAGCAGTTAAAAGAACAACTCATGATTGAATGGGGTCATATGCACAAGGCTCCAGTTATCAGTAGAAATTTGTACCTTTTCTATGCTTTTAAAGGAGAGAAGGTGGGCGATACTGCTGAAAGTGGATGCCTCTATATCTACTTTGGTTATGCATGTTCTCATCCCATCTGCCGGATGTGTAACAATCAGGGATTCAACCAACAAGAAGGTGGAGACTATGTTTAAACTGTTCTTTGCTTAATCAGGGCGGCTTCCCAGCCTATTTCCACCACTAAATTGGTCTAGGTAGCTTCAGGCCTTTGGCTGTATGCCCTCTCCAAAGCTATTCCTTAATCGGCTCCAAATTTTAGACTATCTTCAAGTTATTCTAGCTATGGAGTTCCAGAAGCAGGCCATGAAAGACGCATCAAGGCTCAGAATTTACTCGCTTGTGGTGGTGGTATCACAAAGGTGTATGGCTCAACCAATGGTCAGGGGAGAAGGAGAACCTGATTACACTACCCTTCATTAGGGGAATGTTATGTACAAAAATTATATTTTTACCTTCCAGAAGAGGAAAACAGGCAGTTTGTTTAGAGACCTTTTTAAATCCTTGCATTCATCCTTTGCTTTATTTTTTTTATATATTTATTTTAGTTAAGGAATGTGATCTGCAACCTGAGGATAGCGAGGAGGATTCTGAGGGAATAGAAGAGGCAGCAGAAGCACCAGAGGCTCCTCCAGGTATTTGTTTTGTTATGTTTAAACACTTGAGTCAGATGCTTTCCTGGGCATATCAGTCTGAAGGGTACCAAAGTTTGTAAGCCAAAGTCTGGTTTGGTAGAGGTCGAGGATTGTTCATTTTTTCAATACCCATTAGTCTTGTACTCTGTTGAGTTGCGCTTTATAGGCCAGTTTTAACCATTGAGGCCCACTTTGGGAGTATTGCTTTTAAGAGGAGCAACCACCCCCCCAAAGTCTTTTTTTTATTTTTGCATTTTAAAGAAGCAAACAATTGCATTACACCAACTCTGTGCTGCAGGCATCAGTACAAACAAGGGTAACTAACACAAGGACGGCATACACACACATTCTTACCAAGGCTTGGGTGGTTCGGGACAAGTACCTATCCAGACTCTATACACTCAAATACTTTAAGTGGGGGGGGGGGGGATTGGAAAGGGGGTACCCTCTACGTTGAGTGGACAACACATTACCTCGTCAGCCCGTTCATATCAACCTGATCCCAGGCCCAGTCAGGTCCAATCCAGCCGGGCCGTACAATTACCCTATGCCAGGGCCCCTAATGATACCCCTGTGCCAGCCTCCCTCCGTCATCTCCTGCTGCCGTCTCCATACATTGTAACCAAGCATCCCAGACTTTACCAAATTTGTGGGGAACCCCCCTGGGCGGTATAAGTTAATTTGTACAGGGGCAATTTTTGATTGACCAATTTCTTCCATGCTTGTACTGTCGGAACCGCAGGACTTTATGGGGCATCTTAAATGAGGATGTCCTGCTGTGTGTATCCCCAGGATACACCAGGTACACACTCACCCTTCCACTGATCCCACGCCTTGGCCGCATCCCGGCTGTATGCGTTTATCCCGGCTGTATGCGTTTATCCCGGCTGTATGCGTTTATCCCGGCTGTATGCGTTTATCCCGGCTGTATGCGTTTATCCCGGCTGTATGCGTTTATCCCAGCTGTATGCGTTTATCCCAGCTGTATGCGCTTATCCCAGCTGTATGCGTTTATCCCGGCTGTATGCGTTTATCCCGGCTGTATGCGTTTATCCCAGCTGTATGCGTTTATCCCAGCTGTATGCGCTTATCCCAGCTGTATGCGTTTATTCCAGCTGTATGCGTTTATCCCAGCTGTATGCGTTTATCCCAGCTGTATGCGTTTATTCCAGCTGTATGCGTTTATCCCAGCTGTATGCGCTTATCCCAGCTGTATGCGTTTATCCCAGCTGTGTGCGTTTATCCCAGCTGTATGCGTTTATCCCAGCTCTATGCGTTTATCCCGGCTGTATGCGTTTATCCCGGCTGTATGCGTTTATCCCAGCTCTATGCGTTTATCCCAGCTGTATGCGTTTATCCCGGCTGTATGCGTTTATCCCGGCTGTATGCGTTTATCCCGGCTGTATGCGTTTATCCCGGCTGTATGCGTTTATCCCGGCTGTATGCGTTTATCCCAGCTCTATGCGTTTATCCCGGCTGTATGCGTTTATCCCAGCTCTATGCGTTTATCCCAGCTCTATGCGTTTATCCCGGCTGTATGCGTTTATCCCGGCTCTATGCGGCTGTATGCGTTTATCCCAGCTCTATGCGTTTATCCCGGCTGTATGCGTTTATCCCGGCTGTATGCGTTTATCCCGGCTGTATGCGTTTATCCCAGCTGTATGCGTTTATCCCAGCTCTATGCGTTTATCCCAGCTCTATGCGTTTATCCCAGCTGTATGCGTTTATCCCGGCTGTATGCGTTTATCCCAGCTCTATGCGTTTATCCCGGCTGTATGCGCTTATCCCGGCTGTATGCGTTTATCCCAGCTGTATGCGTTTATCCCGGCTGTATGCGTTTATCCCGGCTGTATGCGCTTATCCCGGCTGTATGCGTTTATCCCAGCTGTATGCGTTTATCCCGGCTGTATGCGTTTATCCCAGCTGTATGCGTTTATCCCGGCTGTATGCGTTTATCCCGGCTGTATGCGTTTATCCCAGCTGTATGCGTTTATCCCGGCTGTATGCGTTTATCCCAGCTGTATGCGTTTATCCCAGCTGTATGCGTTTATCCCGGCTGTATGCGTTTATCCCGGCTGTATGCGTTTATCCCGGCTGTATGCGTTTATCCCAGCTGTATGCGTTTATCCCAGCTGTATGCGCTTATCCCGGCTGTATGCGTTTATCCCGGCTGTATGCGTTTATCCCAGCTCTATGCGTTTATCCCAGCTGTATGCGTTTATCCCGGCTGTATGCGTTTATCCCAGCTGTATGCGTTTATCCCAGCTGTATGCGTTTATCCCAGCTCTATGCGTTTATCCTGGCTGTATGCGCTTATCCCGGCTGTATGCGTTTATCCCGGCTGTATGCGTTTATCCCGGCTGTATGCGTTTATCCCGGCTGTATGCGTTTATCCCAGCTCTATGCGTTTATCCCGGCTGTATGCGTTTATCCCGGCTGTATGCGTTTATCCCAGCTATATGCGTTTATCCCAGCTCTATGCGTTTATCCCGGCTGTATGCGTTTATCCCGGCTCTATGCGGCTCTATGCGTTTATCCCAGCTGTATGCGTTTATCCCGGCTGTATGCGTTTATCCCGGCTGTATGCGTTTATCCCGGCTGTATGCGCTTATCCCGGCTTTATGCGTTTATCCCAGCTGTATGCGTTTATCCCGGCTGTATGCGTTTATCCCGGCTGTATGCGCTTATCCCGGCTGTATGCGTTTATCCCAGCTGTATGCGTTTATCCCGGCTGTATGCGTTTATCCCAGCTGTATGCGTTTATCCCGGCTGTATGCGTTTATCCCGGCTGTATGCGTTTATCCCGGCTGTATGCGTTTATCCCAGCTCTATGCGTTTATCCCAGCTCTATGCGTTTATCCCAGCTGTATGCGTTTATCCCGGCTGTATGCGTTTATCCCGGCTGTATGCGTTTATCCCAGCTGTATGCGTTTATCCCGGCTGTATGCGTTTATCCCGGCTGTATGCGCTTATCCCGGCTGTATGCGTTTATCCCGGCTGTATGCGTTTATCCCAGCTCTATGCGTTTATCCCAGCTGTATGCGTTTATCCCGGCTGTATGCGTTTATCCCAGCTCTATGCGTTTATCCCAGCTGTATGCGTTTATCCCGGCTGTATGCGTTTATCCCAGCTCTATGCGTTTATCCCAGCTCTATGCGTTTATCCCAGCTCTATGCGTTTATCCCAGCTGTATGCGTTTATCCCGGCTGTATGCGTTTATCCCGGCTGTATGCGTTTATCCCGGCTGTATGCGTTTATCCCAGCTGTATGCGTTTATCCCGGCTGTATGCGTTTATCCCGGCTGTATGCGTTTATCCCAGCTGTATGCGTTTATCCCGGCTGTATGCGTTTATCCCAGCTGTATGCGTTTATCCCGGCTGTATGCGTTTATCCCGGCTCTATGCGTTTATCCCGGCTGTATGCGTTTATCCCAGCTCTATGCGTTTATCCCAGCTCTATGCGTTTATCCCAGCTCTATGCGTTTATCCCAGCTCTATGCGTTTATCCCGGCTGTATGCGCTTATCCCGGCTGTATGCGTTTATCCCAGCTGTATGCGTTTATCCCGGCTGTATGCGTTTATCCCGGCTGTATGCGTTTATCCCGGCTGTATGCGTTTATCCCAGCTGTATGCGTTTATCCCGGCTGTATGCGTTTATCCCGGCTGTATGCGTTTATCCCGGCTGTATGCGTTTATCCCGGCTGTATGCGTTTATCCCAGCTGTATGCGTTTATCCCAGCTCTATGCGTTTATCCCGGCTGTATGCGTTTATCCCGGCTCTATGCGTTTATCCCAGCTGTATGCGTTTATCCCAGCTGTATGCGTTTATCCCGGCTCTATGCGTTTATCCCAGCTCTATGCGTTTATCCCGGCTGTATGCGTTTATCCCGGCTGTATGCGTTTATCCCGGCTGTATGCGTTTATCCCGGCTGTATGCGTTTATCCCGGCTGTATGCGTTTATCCCAGCTCTATGCGTTTATCCCGGCTGTATGCGCTTATCCCGGCTGTATGCGTTTATCCCAGCTGTATGCGTTTATCCCGGCTGTATGCGTTTATCCCGGCTGTATGCGTTTATCCCGGCTGTATGCGTTTATCCCGGCTGTATGCGTTTATCCCGGCTGTATGCGTTTATCCCGGCTGTATGCGCTTATCCCGGCTGTATGCGTTTATCCCGGCTGTATGCGTTTATCCCGGCTGTATGCGTTTATCCCGGCTGTATGCGTTTATCCCGGCTGTATGCGTTTATCCCGGCTGTATGCGTTTATCCCGGCTGTATGCGTTTATCCCGGCTGTATGCGTTTATCCCAGCTCTATGCGTTTATCCCAGCTGTATGCGTTTATCCCGGCTGTATGCGTTTATCCCGGCTGTATGCGTTTATCCCGGCTGTATGCGTTTATCCCAGCTGTATGCGTTTATCCCAGCTCTATGCGTTTATCCCAGCTGTATGCGTTTATCCCGGCTGTATGCGTTTATCCCGGCTGTATGCGTTTATCCCAGCTCTATGCGTTTATCCCAGCTCTATGCGTTTATCCCGGCTCTATGCGTTTATCCCAGCTCTATGCGTTTATCCCGGCTGTATGCGCTTATCCCGGCTGTATGCGTTAATCCCAGCTCTATGCGTTTATCCCGGCTGTATGCGTTTATCCCGGCTGTATGCGTTTATCCCGGCTGTATGCGTTTATCCCAGCTGTATGCGTTTATCCCAGCTCTATGCGTTTATCCCGGCTGTATGCGTTTATCCCGGCTGTATGCGTTTATCCCAGCTCTATGCGTTTATCCCGGCTGTATGCGTTTATCCCGGCTGTATGCGTTTATCCCAGCTGTATGCGTTTATCCCGGCTGTATGCGTTTATCCCGGCTGTATGCGTTTATCCCGGCTGTATGCGTTTATCCCGGCTGTATGCGTTTATCCCGGCTGTATGCGTTTATCCCAGCTGTATGCGCTTATCCCGGCTGTATGCGCTTATCCCAGCTGTATGCGTTTATCCCGGCTGTATGCGTTTATCCCGGCTGTATGCGTTTATCCCGGCTGTATGCGTTTATCCCGGCTGTATGCGCTTATCCCGGCTCTATGCGTTTATCCCAGCTGTATGCGTTTATCCCAGCTGTATGCGTTTATCCCAGCTGTATGCGTTTATCCCAGCTGTATGCGTTTATCCCGGCTGTATGCGTTTATCCCGGCTGTATGCGTTTATCCCGGCTGTATGCGTTTATCCCAGCTGTATGCGTTTATCCCGGCTGTATGCGTTTATCCCGGCTTTATGCGTTTATCCCGGCTCTATGCGTTTATCCCGGCTCTATGCGTTTATCCCGGCTCTATGCGTTTATCCCGGCTCTATGCGTTTATCCCGGCTCTATGCGTTTATCCCAGCTCTATGCGTTTATCCCGGCTGTATGCGTTTATCCCGGCTGTATGCGTTTATCCCGGCTGTATGCGTTTATCCCGGCTGTATGCGTTTATCCCAGCTGTATGCGTTTATCCCGGCTGTATGCGTTTATCCCGGCTGTATGCGTTTATCCCGGCTGTATGCGTTTATCCCGGCTGTATGCGTTTATCCCAGCTGTATGCGTTTATCCCAGCTGTATGCGTTTATCCCGGCTGTATGCGTTTATCCCGGCTGTATGCGTTTATCCCGGCTGTATGCGTTTATCCCAGCTCTATGCGTTTATCCCGGCTGTATGCGTTTATCCCGGCTCTATGCGGCTGTATGCGTTTATCCCGGCTGTATGCGTTTATCCCGGCTGTATGCGTTTATCCCGGCTGTATGCGTTTATCCCGGCTGTATGCGTTTATCCCAGCTGTATGCGTTTATCCCAGCTGTATGCGTTTATCCCGGCTGTATGCGTTTATCCCGGCTGTATGCGTTTATCCCAGCTGTATGCGTTTATCCCGGCTGTATGCGTTTATCCCGGCTGTATGCGTTTATCCCGGCTGTATGCGTTTATCCCGGCTGTATGCGTTTATCCCAGCTGTATGCGTTTATCCCAGCTGTATGCGTTTATCCCGGCTGTATGCGTTTATCCCGGCTGTATGCGTTTATCCCGGCTGTATGCGCTTATCCCGGCTGTATGCGCTTATCCCGGCTGTATGCGCTTATCCCGGCTGTATGCGTTTATCCCGGCTGTATGCGTTTATCCCGGCTGTATGCGCTTATCCCGGCTGTATGCGTTTATCCCGGCTGTATGCGTTTATCCCGGCTGTATGCGCTTATCCCGGCTGTATGCGTTTATCCCAGCTGTATGCGTTTATCCCAGCTGTGTGCGTTTATCCCAGCTGTGTGCGTTTATCCCAGCTGTGTGCGTTTATCCCAGCTGTGTGCGTTTATCCCAGCTGTATGCGTTTATCCCAGCTGTATGCGTTTATCCCAGCTGTGTGCGTTTATCCCAGCTGTGTGCGTTTATCCCAGCTGTGTGCGTTTATCCCAGCTGTGTGCGTTTATCCCAGCTGTGTGCGTTTATCCCAGCTGTATGCGTTTATCCCAGCTGTGTGCGTTTATCCCAGCTGTGTGCGTTTATCCCAGCTCTATGCGTTTATCCCAGTGATATATGCGTTTGTCCCAGCTGTGTGCGTTTATCCCGGCTTTGTGCGTTTATCCCAGCTCTATGCGTTTATCCCAGCTGTATGCGCTTATCCCAGCTGTATGCGTTTATCCCAGCTGTATGCGTTTATCCCGGCTGTATGCGTTTATCCCAGCGATATATACGTTTATCCCAGCGATATATACGTTTATCCCAGCTCTATGCGTTTATCCCAGCTCTATGCGTTTATCCCAGCTTTATGCGTTTATCCCAGCTTTATGCGTTTATCCCAGCTGTATGCGTTTATCCCAGCTGTATGCGTTTATCCCAGCTGTATGCGTTTATCCCAACTGTATGCGTTTATCCCAGCGATATATGCGTTTATCCCAGCTGTATGCGTTTATCCCAGCTGTATGCGTTTATCCCAGCGATATATGCGTTTATCCCAGCTGTATGCGTTTATCCCAGCGATATATGCGTTTATCCCAGCGATATATGCGTTTATCCCAGCGATATATGCGTTTATCCCAGCGATATATGCGTTTATCCCAGCGATATATGCGTTTATCCCAGCGATATATGCGTTTATCCCAGCTATATGCGTTTATCCCGGCTCTATGCGTTTATCCCGGCTCTATGCGTTTATCCCGGCTCTATGCGTTTATCCCGGCTCTGTGCGTTTATCCCGGCTCTGTGCGTTTATCCCGGCTCTGTGCGTTTATCCCGGCTGTATGCGTTTATCCCGGCTGTGTGCGTTTATCCCGGCTGTATGC
Organism: Gastrophryne carolinensis; assembly: GCA_027917425.1. Taxonomy (NCBI): domain Eukaryota; kingdom Metazoa; phylum Chordata; class Amphibia; order Anura; family Microhylidae; genus Gastrophryne; species Gastrophryne carolinensis. The sequence continues at coordinate 13,082,919 of CM051240.1, read as the reverse complement.
GTTTATCCCGGCTGTATGCGTTTATCCCGGCTGTATGCGTTTATCCCGGCTTTATGCGTTTATCCCGGCTCTATGCGTTTATCCCGGCTCTATGCGGCTGTATGCGTTTATCCCAGCTGTATGCGTTTATCCCGGCTGTATGCGTTTATCCCGGCTGTATGCGTTTATCCCGGCTGTATGCGTTTATCCCGGCTGTATGCGTTTATCCCAGCTGTATGCGTTTATCCCAGCTGTATGCGTTTATCCCGGCTGTATGCGTTTATCCCAGCTGTATGCGTTTATCCCGGCTGTATGCGTTTATCCCGGCTCTATGCGTTTATCCCAGCTGTGTGCGTTTATCCCAGCTGTATGCGTTTATCCCGGCTGTATGCGTTTATCCCGGCTGTATACGTTTATCCCGGCTGTATGCGTTTATCCCGGCTGTATGCGTTTATCCCGGCTGTATGCGTTTATCCCGGCTTTATGCGTTTATCCCGGCTTTATGCGTTTATCCCGGCTGTATGCGTTTATCCCGGCTGTATGCGTTTATCCCAGCTGTATGCGTTTATCCCGGCTGTATGCGTTTATCCCGGCTGTATGCGTTTATCCCGGCTGTATGCGTTTATCCCGGCTTTATGCGTTTATCCCGGCTCTATGCGTTTATCCCGGCTCTATGCGGCTGTATGCGTTTATCCCAGCTGTATGCGTTTATCCCGGCTGTATGCGTTTATCCCGGCTGTATGCGTTTATCCCGGCTGTATGCGTTTATCCCGGCTGTATGCGTTTATCCCAGCTGTATGCGTTTATCCCAGCTGTATGCGTTTATCCCGGCTGTATGCGTTTATCCCAGCTGTATGCGTTTATCCCGGCTGTATGCGTTTATCCCGGCTGTATGCGTTTATCCCAGCTGTATGCGTTTATCCCAGCTGTATGCGTTTATCCCGGCTGTATGCGTTTATCCCAGCTCTATGCGTTTATCCCAGCTGTGTGCGTTTATCCCAGCTGTATGCGTTTATCCCGGCTGTATGCGTTTATCCCAGCTGTATGCGTTTATCCCGGCTGTATGCGTTTATCCCAGCTGTATGCGTTTATCCCGGCTTTATGCGTTTATCCCGGCTCTATGCGGCTGTATGCGTTTATCCCAGCTGTATGCGTTTATCCCGGCTGTATGCGTTTATCCCGGCTGTATGCGCTTATCCCGGCTGTATGCGTTTATCCCAGCTGTATGCGTTTATCCCGGCTGTATGCGTTTATCCCAGCTGTATGCGTTTATCCCGGCTGTATGCGTTTATCCCGGCTGTATGCGTTTATCCCGGCTGTATGCGTTTATCCCAGCTGTATGCGTTTATCCCGGCTGTATGCGTTTATCCCGGCTGTATGCGTTTATCCCAGCTGTATGCGTTTATCCCGGCTGTATGCGTTTATCCCGGCTGTATGCGTTTATCCCAGCTGTATGCGTTTATCCCAGCTGTATGCGTTTATCCCGGCTGTATGCGTTTATCCCGGCTGTGTGCGTTTATCCCGGCTGTATGCGTTTATCCCAGCTGTATGCGTTTATCCCGGCTGTATGCGTTTATCCCAGCTGTATGCGTTTATCCCAGCTGTATGCGTTTATCCCGGCTGTATGCGTTTATCCCGGCTGTATGCGTTTATCCCAGCTGTATGCGTTTATCCCAGCTGTGTGCGTTTATCCCGGCTGTATGCGTTTATCCCAGCTGTATGCGTTTATCCCAGCTGTATGCGTTTATCCCGGCTGTATGCGTTTATCCCAGCTCTATGCGTTTATCCCAGCTGTATGCGTTTATCCCGGCTGTATGCGTTTATCCCAGCTGTGTGCGTTTATCCCGGCTGTATGCGTTTATCCCAGCTGTATGCGTTTATCCCAGCTGTATGCGTTTATCCCGGCTGTATGCGTTTATCCCAGCTCTATGCGTTTATCCCAGCTGTATGCGTTTATCCCAGCTGTATGCGCTTATCCCGGCTCTATGCGTTTATCCCGGCTGTATGCGTTTATCCCAGCTGTGTGCGTTTATCCCGGCTGTATGCGTTTATCCCGGCTCTGTGCGTTTATCCCAGCTGTATGCGTTTATCCCAGCTGTATGCGTTTATCCCGGCTGTATGCGTTTATCCCAGCTGTATGCGTTTATCCCGGCTGTATGCGTTTATCCCGGCTGTATGCGTTTCTCCCAGCTGTATGCGTTTCTCCCAGCTGTATGCGTTTATCCCAGCTGTGTGCGTTTATCCCGGCTCTATGCGTTTATCCCAGCTCTATGCGTTTATCCCGGCTCTATGCGTTTATCCCGGCTGTATGCGTTTCTCCCGGCTGTATGCGTTTATCCCAGCTCTATGCGTTTATCCCAGCTGTATGCGTTTATCCCAGCTCTATGCGTTTATCCCAGCTGTATGCGTTTATCCCAGCTGTGTGCGTTTATCCCAGCTGTGTGCGTTTATCCCGGCTGTATGCGTTTATCCCAGCTGTATGCGTTTATCCCAGCTCTATGCGTTTATCCCGGCTCTATGCGTTTATCCCAGCTCTATGCGCTTATCCCGGCTGTATGCGTTTATCCCGGCTGTATGCGCTTATCCCGGCTGTATGCGTTTATCCCGGCTGTATGCGCTTATCCCGGCTGTATGCGCTTATCCCAGCTGTGTGCGTTTATCCCAGCTGTGTGCGTTTATCCCAGCTGTATGCGTTTATCCCAGCTGTGTGCGTTTATCCCAGCTGTGTGCGTTTATCCCAGCTGTGTGCGTTTATCCCAGCTGTATGCGTTTATCCCAGCTGTGTGCGTTTATCCCAGCTGTGTGCGTTTATCCCAGCTGTATGCGTTTATCCCAGCTGTGTGCGTTTATCCCAGCTGTGTGCGTTTATCCCAGCTGTATGCGTTTATCCCAGCTGTATGCGTTTATCCCAGCTGTGTGCGTTTATCCCAGCTGTGTGCGTTTATCCCAGCTGTATGCGTTTATCCCAGCTGTATGCGTTTATCCCAGCTGTGTGCGTTTATCCCAGCTGTATGCGTTTATTCCAGCTGTATGCGTTTATCCCAGCTGTATGCGTTTATCCCAGCTGTGTGCGTTTATCCCAGCTGTGTGCGTTTATCCCAGCTGTATGCGTTTATCCCAGCTGTGTGCGTTTATCCCAGCTGTGTGCGTTTATCCCAGCTGTGTGCGTTTATCCCAGCTGTGTGCGTTTATCCCAGCTGTGTGCGTTTATCCCAGCTGTGTGCGTTTATCCCAGCTGTGTGCGTTTATCCCAGCTGTGTGCGTTTATCCCAGCTGTGTGCGTTTATCCCAGCTGTGTGCGTTTATCCCAGCTGTGTGCGTTTATCCCAGCTGTGTGCGTTTATCCCAGCTGTGTGCGTTTATCCCAGCTGTATGCGTTTATCCCAGCTGTGTGCGTTTATCCCAGCTGTGTGCGTTTATCCCAGCTGTGTGCGTTTATCCCAGCTGTGTGCGTTTATCCCAGCTGTGTGCGTTTATCCCAGCTGTATGCGTTTATCCCAGCTGTGTGCGTTTATCCCAGCTGTGTGCGTTTATCCCAGCTGTGTGCGTTTATCCCAGCTGTGTGCGTTTATCCCAGCTGTGTGCGTTTATCCCAGCTGTATGCGTTTATCCCAGCTGTATGCGTTTATCCCAGCTGTATGCGTTTATCCCGGCTGTATGCGTTTATCCCAGCTGTATGCGTTTATCCCAGCTGTATGCGTTTATCCCAGCTGTATGCGTTTATCCCAGCTGTATGCGTTTATCCCAGCGCTATATATACGTTTATCCCAGCGATATATACGTTTATCCCAGCGATATATACGTTTATCCCAGCGATATATACGTTTATCCCAGCTCTATGCGTTTATCCCAGCTGTATGCGTTTATCCCAGCTGTGTGCGTTTATCCCAGCGATATATACGTTTATCCCAGCGATATATACGTTTATCCCAGCTCTATGCATTTATCCCAGCTTTATGCGTTTATCCCAGCTGTATGCGTTTATCCCAGCTGTATGCGTTTATCCCAGCTGTGTGCGTTTATCCCGGCTGTATGCGTTTATCCCAGCTGTATGCGTTTATCCCAGCTCTATGCGTTTATCCCAGCTCTATGCGTTTATCCCAGCTCTATGCGTTTATCCCAGCTGTATGCGTTTATCCCAGCTCTATGCGTTTATCCCAGCTCTATGCGTTTATCCCAGCTCTATGCGTTTATCCCAGCTCTATGCGTTTATCCCGGCTGTATGCGTTTATCCCGGCTGTATGCGTTTATCCCAGCTCTATGCGTTTATCCCAGCTGTATGCGTTTATCCCAGCTGTATGCGTTTATACCAGCTCTATGCCTTTATCCCAGATGTGTACCTGCACCAGATCTTTCTGAATGACTGACAGTGGCACATTGTTCATCTTTAAAATCATAAAATACTAATAAAAGCTTTGCTGCGTTATTCTGTAGCCTCGCTCTTGCAACCAGTCACCCTGTGTGGGGCAGAGTCAGCTGTCAGTTTAGGTAAGCCAGGGTGGGCAGGAGGACAAGCTCGTGTGGTAGAGTCCGGCTCTGATTAAAGCTCTAATCTGAATCTAAGCTAAAGACCAGAGATTTTTACATTTTTTTGTTTTGTTTTACAGCACAGATTCTTCTGCCTTTGGAGGACTTTTCTGATTTGATGCATAAAGGTAAAAGGTTTTACCTTTTTAAGCAAAGTATGTTTTTAAATTCAGTATTTGCTTACAGTTTTCCTTTTTAATGTAATCACTTTTTATTGAATTTGTAAAACTACAAAGCAATGAAAAAGTTAGAAAAGAAAAAGAAATTCATTCAGACTTAAGTCAGCCAATTTCACATTGAACAATGTATGTTATCACTCTAACACAGTGTCACATCGGGTTTGATTCAGAGCCAGGTGAGAATTCTCACTCATTTTTTAGGAGAGAAAACTGCTATTGACTGTCATTGTCTACTTTTTGGGCTGATTCAGAGCCAGGTGAAAATGTACACCTGGTAGAATGAGCCACAGACCTGTTTACGCCCCGCACCACGCCCACTCCCTTAATTGCAATACAGGGTCATGCTGGCACACCACTTCTGATGCATTGAATAGAGTGGGTGTGCTGCTGGGCGTAAGCTTGATATGTCCACAGCTGCCATCTTGAACTGGCAAGGACCGATTGGGTGCTCATTCTCTGCACTGGACAATAGGTCATTTCAATATATCCTTAGGGCAACATACCACTTAGATTATGGGCCCGGCCCTCCTAGGTCGGATCACTTGACCACCAGCAAAAATGTCAAGTCGTACAGACTTTTTTATTTTTTTTTTTATTTTTTTTTTTAAATCAGTGTCTTCCTTAGGGTTAAGGGTGACTCTTCCGCAGGTATAAAACTTAGAGTAAGGATTATACAGACACCGCGCACACAGACATTAAACAAAAACATGCTTAAAAACAGCTCAACGTGAAAGGAAGTCCCAATCCTGGTATAGCGTAATTGTAAGAACACAGAGCTTTTCTTAATAGGCCTTTCGACCTCAAGCGTGAGACAGCCGATTTAGAGCGTCCCGAAGTGCATGCATCAAACTTTATAGCAAGTGTTCCCAGCACCGAAAGGCTTAACTCTTACCAGACGGCGGAGGATAAATGACATATATAATAAAATCTAACGTTGATTACACGCTCATCAGTTTAAGCATAAATTATATATACTCTGGTTGTTCCTTTAAAGTGGACCAACACCCAGGATTTTGACTATCCTGGGTGTTGGTCCACTTAGGTGGTGCACCCCGATCGGGGGTGCCTCGCTGTGTGAAACCCCCCCGATCGCCGCAAAAACTCACCTCTCCCCGCTCCCACGTGACCTCGTCCGGCCAATGACAGCGCTCAGAGCAGCTCTGGTATGCGCGTCCAAAGCCGCTTGGACGCGCATACCAGAGCGCTGTCATTGGCTGCGTCTCTCGCTTCCCTCTAACAGGGAGCGCGCCTGCGCCGGCCATTCACAAAACGGCCGGCGCGGGAGCGCGCCCTGCTAGAGGGAAGCGAGAGACGCGGCCGCGTCTCGCGCATGCGCCATTGGATCGCCGGTAAGGTGAGGATTGTGGGCCTCCTGGGGGGGTTCCTCCCCGCGGGACATCCCGATTTCGGATGCCCCGCGGGGAGGGATCTGATCGGTCCAGGAATCTTATAGATTCCTGGGCCGATCCCCCCTGCCCCCCTGGGTGTTGGTCCACTTTAAGGCTCAAAGGATGATACATGGGAAGTCAAATCCACAGATGGCGGAGGGTAAATGACAAATGACATAACGTTGTTTCCAGCAGGGGTATGGTTAAAATCCCCACAGACAACTTGAGCATGCAAGAGAAGCACAAAGAGCAATCTAGTGCAATAATGCTGAACCAAATGTATTTGTATAATAAGTAGATAAAACACTTACAAGTGTAGGTAGGTAAAAAGCATAAAAGATCCAAGCCAGGTTGAAATCAGTAACTCTCACCGCACATGAACAGCGTATCAGACTTCCTCAATGTTCAGTGCTCAGAAAGGTCAATAAAAACTCCTGCCCTGTTAAAAAGTTGGAGGTACAATACAATAGCCCCCATCCCATACCCCTGCTGGAAACAACGTTTGAGCATTGAAAGGAATAGCGGATTTGGCTTTCTATATATCATCCTCTGAGTCTTAAAGGAACAACCAGAGTATATATATCTTATGCTTAAGCTGATGAGCGTGTCATCAATGTTGGATTTTATTATATATGTCATTTACCCTCCGCCGTCTGGTAAGAGTTTGAGCCTTCCGGTGGTGGGAACACTTGCTATAAAGTTTGCATGCACTTCGGGACGCTCTAATTTGGCTGTTTCACGCTTGAGGTCGAAAGGCCTATCAAGAAAAACTTCTGCATACCTGCTGAGAAATTATTTATTCAGGTCTGAGGGTTTGTCTCTGTATGTGAATGCTGCCCCAGCTTCATCTGATCATCTGACGATTGCTCAGTCTGGGAAGAAGGAGTTCAGCTCCACTGCGGTGGAGTGGAGCCTAACCCTTCCCCTCAGCCCTTAGTGTTTTTTTGATTTCCCTCCCACAAAACATGTGATGGAGTATGTTCGTGGATTGAGGGTTGGTGGCCGGTCCGGATACTTTTGATGCCCATGTTTTCCCCCTTTTTATTGCAGAGCCTTAGCAAAGTCTGGTACTTACTGTAGGTTTTTTCTGTACCCCTATAGATGGGGTGGAACATTGTCAATAATATCTTTTTTTCCTGCTTCCCTCCATATCCAGTGTAAGTCCTGGCCAGGTGCCTGGCTCCCTACACAAGAGCTCCAAGGTATGGTGTGCCCTGGCAGATGGCAGGGCAGGGGATGTCTGACAATGGGCGCTGCTGTGGAACGCAGATCATGTATCGGGGTCCGGGATGCTTCAGGACAGTAGGAGGGCAATCGGCTGGAAGCGCTCCTTCTCTTCCAGGCTGAAGGCGCAAGGCGCGTGACGTCACTTCCAGGTTGGGGGAGCGTCATCGCACCAGGTCATCCTTAGGATTCAAAAATGGCGCCAAAGCGCTGGAGAAGGGAGTACCTGGGGTTTTCTCTGCTGTGTGCTAAGCAGGGAAAGGAGAAGCACAGCAACTCAGAGAAAGATTGGAAAAATATTGTCGGCAGTGGGGGGGCAGCAGCAGTATTTAAGGCCACCGACCGCATTTCAGCAACATGGGTTGTGGAGATTCTCAGGACTCAGTAAGTGTACCTTACCGCAGGGTAGTTAATGGTGCAGGGGGTGGAGAAACCTAGGTCCCTAGTAATTGACCTTATGATGTTCCCTTCCATGCTAAAGAGGGAAAGGAGAAGTATGTCAAGCCTAAAAATCCTAAAGGGAAATAAGGATGTTAAGGAGCCTGAGGCCCCTAAGGAAGCTAGACAGGCCCTTATCTAGATCCTGCCAAAATTGCCAGATGCTCTACCAGACAACTGGAACACTCATTTATGTACACGTTGTCTCCAGGATGCGGTTACGCCTAATCTTAATCCCCTGGTTTCAGTTTTTTGGGGAGTACCTGAAAGGAGGAATAGATAGCATCCAAGCTGGATCAGTTTTTACCTGCCCTTGGGGCTCCTACCCCAGCTTACCCAGAGGACAGTGGGGTTGCCCAGGTCAGGGGTCCAGAAGCAAGTCAGTCATTCGGGGTGATGCCAGGGTTTCCTCCCATGGCAAATCTATTCACTCCTGCCACACAAAACAATCAGCTAAGATGGAGACAGCTGGCAGTTCTAGATTCAGGTTTGTGGTAGAAGACACGTCTGATCTCATTCAGGCCATCTATACCATGCCTAAGATTTAAAACCCAGCCCAAACTTCCTTTCAAAAGGATTCCTTATATCAGGGCTTTAAGAATCCTAAAACACCTAGGTTTTTTGTCCATGTCTCTATCAAGGTGATGGAGTGGTGGAACCCAGAAGCCATGGGCTCTTTAAAGGTCCCTATGGATAAACGGGCTGATAGTCTTCTTAAGAGTCTGGAACACTAATGCTTTTTTTCTAAAGCCATTAATGCCACAGACTGTGTGGGCCATACCTTAGAGAAGTGGATTGACAGTGTCAGGATTGACCTTATTTGGGGAGCCACCGGGGAGGAGATTTTAGATACCTTACCTTTGGTCTCCAAAGCTGTCTTTTATTGTGGACGCTTCTGCGGAAGCAATCAGAGCAAACGCAAAAAGCGTGGCACTCTCTAACAGTGACAGACATGCTCTATGGCTCAAAACATGGCAGGGAGACTAGGCATCTAAGTCACACCTTGTGGGCTTCCCTTCAAAAGTTATCTTTTTTTGGAAAAAGGAAATACGTTTCCAGTTAAAAGAAGGGTAGATAACAATAAACCTTAGAGGAAGACAATAAAAGTCAATGGCACTTTTTTTCTCCTGAGAAAAGTATTGAACTGTTTACCATTTTTTACCTGTAGTAAAAAGTGTCATTGGCTTTCATTGTCTTACTATGTGGTGATTCACTAAAAGTGAAATTCTCAGGCTTCTTTCTCATTAATTGAATTTTTACTACCTTGAGCATCTTTTTCAACTCTTATTGAATTGAGGCCTTTAAGTTGCTGTGAAATGGCTCACAGTTCCAAAGGAGATAAGGGGAGAGGAACTTGTGTGTGCGTCTGGACGTCCCTGGTGGTTTATATCATGATACATTTAAACTTTTGTACTCGACTCTGTAAACCTGTTTAATTTCTATTCTAGGAACTAAAGAGGTTTGGATCGTTGGCGAAACAACTTTAGTCTCCGCCAGATGGGTAGCTGAAAAAGGCCCGTACACCAAGAATCTGGCAATTCCAAAATCCGTTTGCAATGTTAACTGGATACAGCAAAAACACAATCTCTGGTCTGAGATACTTTCAAAACTGCGAAAAAGGGCCAAAACTCAACGACAACCAAACATTCTATTTGTTTACACCGGCACCCACGAGCTGACGCACACCAGCTCGGAGTCAGTGAATAGCTGCGCCTCAAAAGCCCTGTATAACATTGTCAAATATTTCCCCCGTACGTCTATTGTTCTGTCAACGTTACTGCCTAGAAAAGATTGGCAGGGCACCGCTGTGGAGCAACGACGAAAGTCCTTGAACGCCACACTCTGCCAATTCGCAGAAAAGCATCATTTTCAGATTGTAAAGCACGAAGAGCTGGAGTCTGCGCTTGCTGATCAGTTTGGCAAAGGCGGCGACGTTCGTCTTAATGAGTCAGAATTGGAGGTGTTTGTCAAAAACTTGAGAAGCGCAGTGATAAAGGAGTTAAGGGTAAGTAAAAGTGAAAGTGATAATATAAAAGTCAGAGGTCACGCTATTACACACAAAAATGCAATTCATATAAAAAGTTTAAATGCAAACATAAGACAATTCTGTGAGTACTCACCTGTAGAATTACCATGCATGGCACGGCCTGCTTCACAAAGTCATTACATCTGGGTTATTCCGCCACAAGGTGGCGCAGTGTATTGCAGAAGAGTTGTGGCTCCTCCCGGTACCATATAAAAACGGAATTACCATAGACCTCTCCAGTGTTGACAAGCAGCTATTTCAATAAACGGGAAATAATAAAGGTAAAACAGGTAAAAGAACCCCAACTAACTTGGAACAATCACCATAAAGAGGCAACCAAGAACAGCGATAACAAGGGTGGGGTGAAGCAGGCCGTGCCATACATGATAAAAGCAATTCTACAGGTGAGTACTCACAGGATTGTCTTTTTCCCAATGCATGGCACGGCCTGCTTCACAAAGTCATTACATCTGGGACTTCCAAAAGCAGTGTCCATAAAGTAGGGTGGGATCCCCAAAGAGTAACAGCAGGCAGTTTAAACCACCACTGCCTGAAGTACCTTGTGGCCAAAAGCAGCATCAGCTGAGGCCTTAACATCAACCTTGTAAAACTTGGAAAAAGTATGAACAGAAGACCGAGTTGCAGCCTTACAAACTTGTTCAACAGAAGCTTGGTGCTGAAAAGCCCAAGATGCACCAATAGCACGAGTGGAATGAGCAGTAACCCTAAAAGGAGGAACCTTCCCCCTGGCAGAGTAGGCCTGCTCCACCGCCTGACGGATCCACTTGCCGGAGGCAAACCCTTCCTAGGTCCAGCAGGAAGAACAAAAAGCGTCAGATTTCCTGAAAGACTCAGTAGCAACCAAATAAAACTTCAGGGCCCTGACAACATCCAGAGAATGAAGGGTCTGCTCCTTGGAATTAGCAGGGTTGGGACACAAAGAAGGTAAGACAATGTCCTGATTGAGATGAAAAGCAGACACAACCTTAGGCAAGAAATCCGGCTTAAGCCGAAACACCACCTTACCCTGATGCCTTTCAAAATGAGGTTTGATGGAAAGCTCCGCCAGCTCAGAAACTCGCCTGACAGAAGTAATGGCCACCAAAAAGGCCACCTTAAGAGTCTTAATGGGCAAGGCAGCCCCACGTATAGGCTCAAAGGGAGGACCCTGCAGAGCAGACAACACCAGATTCAGGTCCCAAACAGGTAGCATAGGTTTACGTGGCGGACGCACATGAGTAACTCCCTGGAAAAAAGTCTTAACCAACCAGTGATTGGCAAAGGATCTTTGGAAAAAAATTGCCAGAGCTGACACCTGTCCCTTGAGGGTACTAAGTTGAAGGCCCGAATCCAAACCATGTTGCAAAAATTCCAGAGTCCTGGGGATAGAAAACACCCGACAAGGAAGAGACTTGGACTCACACCAGGCAATGTAAGCATGCCAGATCCCGTAGTAGATAAAGTAGAGGCCCTAATCATTGTATCAACAACAGAAGCCGGCAAACCCTTATCCATCAAGATGGAGGATTTAGCAGCCAAGCCGTTAAAGCCAGCGTTTGTAAATTGGGATGGCACAGTTGTCCAAGTGAGCAGATCTGGAACCTTGGGCAGGGCACACTGGTCTACTGCCAACTGCACGACGTCTGCGAACCACACCCTCCTTGGCCAACAGGGGGCCACCAGAATGGCTAGTAACCCTTCCTGGGCTATCTTGCGCAGCACCCTGCCCAGCAGAGGGAACGGTGGGAACACATAGAGGAGCCGAAACTCCGTCCAAGGCATTGCTAACGCATCCGTGGCGAAGGCCAGAGGGTCCTGTGACAGGGAGACAAACCTGGGAAGCTTGTGGTTGTGGCGGGACGCAAACAGGTCCACATCCGGCTTACCCCAGCGTAGACACAGAGAGTGAAAAACCTTATTGCTGAGGGACCATTCCCCCAGCTGAGACGTTCCCCTGCTCAGGGAGTCTGCCTCCTGGTTCTCCACCCCCGGAATGTAAACCGCCGAGATGCAAGGGAAATTCTCTTCTGCCCAAGACAGTATCAGAGACCCTTCCTTGAGGACTCGCTTGCTCCGAGTCCCTCCCTGATGATTGATGTAGGCAACCAACTGGTTGTCAGATTGGATCTGAACAGCCCGACCCCGAAGGTGTGAGGTCAGCTGAGAAAGAACCAACCTGATCGCCCTCAGTTCCAGCATGGGCCTCCTGGGGGTCCCACTGACCCTGCAACTGCAGAGACTTCCAAAAGCCCCCCCAACCGGTCAGACTGGCATCTGTGGTGACGGTCTCTCAACACTGGGGCAGAAATGTCCTGCCCACCAGGAGGTTCCCTGAGTCCAGCCACCACGAGAGGGACTGTCTGGCCAGGGGGGAGAGAGCAAATTCCTGATCCAGTGACACAGGGTCCCGATCCCAAACTGACAAGAGGTGCAACTGAAGAGGTCTCATGTGAGGGGACTGCCTCGAAGCAGGACACCATCAGGCCCACCAACTGCATCCCTTGCCGGATGGAGGGATGGGGACACAAGAGCAGAGCCCGTACCTGCTGCTGAAGGCCCTCCACCTTCTGCTGAGGCAGGAATACCTTGACCTGAGAGGTATACAGAGTCATGCCTAGAAAAGCCCTCACCAAAAACGGAGACAGTGAAGACTTGGGGTAGTTGATCACCCAGCAGAAGCAATTGAGAGTGGAGGTCACCACCTGAGTATCCCTCTCGGCCTGATGAAGGGACTGTGCTGAAATCAGAATGTCGTCCAGGTAAGGAAGGCTGCGAATGCCCTGATGCCGCAGCTGAGCAATCACGCCCGCCAGCACCTTGGTGAACACCCGAGGCGCCGAGGTGATACGGAACGGTAAGGCCACAAAGTGGTAATGCTGATCCTCCAGACCAAACCTGAGAAATCTCTGATGACCTGGGAAGATTGGCACGTGAAGATAAGCATCCTTGACGTTCACAGAGGTCATGAAGTCGCCCGGGCGAAGGGTACTGACAGCAGAGGGAAGGGTCTCCATGCAAAAGTGCTTGAACCTGACAAACCTGTTGAGACCCTTCAGGTCCAGGATGGGCCTCAAGGACCCGTCCTTTTTGGGGACAGATTGGAGTAGAAAACCTGACCCCGTTCCTGTGGAGTCACCAGGCAAATGACTCCTGACTCCAACAGATGTTGAGCCGCAAGGCGCAACCCCTAAGCTGACAGAGGGTTGTGAGACATCCGGGATCTGATGAATCTGGGGGGTGGCCAGGCTGCAAACTCTATCTTGTAACCGGAGGACACCACCTCCTGAATGCACTGGTCTGAGACGCGGAGTCTCCAGACATGAGCAAAGAACCGAAGCCGTCCCCCCACCCGGATGGGTGAGGGCGCCTCATCATGCCTGAGGAGGCTTGGGAGAAGGCTTGGGGTACAATGAGAGCACGGGACGACCATGGGATCTGCCACGGCCCCAAGAACCCCTGCGGATACCTGAAAAGAGGGGGCCTCGACCTCCTCTGAGGGCACGAAAGGAGGAGAAGGAAGCGGAGGGCCCCCGAAAAGGCCGAGGCTGCCTCCTACGCAGAGGCAGCCTACCATCCTTGGCTAAAACATCCAGACGCTCATCAAAGAGCCGCAGACCCACAAAGGGGAGCCCAGTGAGAGCCTTCTTAGCAGCAGCGTCGGCTGCCCACTGACGCAACCAAACAGAGCGGCGCATAGTTACCAAAAGGGCAGAGGCCCTACTACTCAGCCGTACCACATCATCCATGGCAGTAAGGATAAAAGCAACAAATTCAGAGCAAAGCAAGAGGGCCCTATACACCTCCCTACCAGCTGTAGGGAGGAGCTATTGCTATCTCCATCAAGGAGATGATTGATCTGTCTTTTAAGAGCAATAGCTGTTATAGCAGCGGCACAGGCTGGACGCAGCCCAGCCCCCACAAATGTAAAAGCATGGGAGGCCAGCTGATCCATACGTTGGTCCTCACTGTCCCGCAGTGTAGTAGTGTCAGGGGGAGGCATGACTGAGGTGTTGGACAGCCCTAGAACGGGAGCGTCCACCTCGGGGGGGGGGGGGGGGGTCCCGACCATCGCTTAACCAGGTCAGCAGGAATGGGGTATTTCCTATCCCAACCCTTTGGGCAATCTACTAGGATGTTCCCACTCCCTGAGCACCATATTAGTGAAATGACAAGACTAGACTTTTTCCCCCCTGAGGTGGCTATGTGCAAGATTTCAAAAATGTGAGACAACAGATTAGCAGTGTCCTCAGGGAACCAGGAATCCTCAGACTCAGACCCAGGATCACTGTCGCAGCCCACCTGCTGGTCCCCAGCGGAATCCGAGCACGGGAAAAGCTCCTCTCCTCTAAGGAGTAACGGTCATCAAAAAGATCAATTTCCTCATGCTCCTCCGCAAGCCAGGCAGGCGTGGGATGCCGCTTCTTGCTAGAGGCCTTATGTGGAACAGGCCTAGCAAGCTGCCTTTCAGTGCTGGCCACACGAAGTGCCAGATCAGACTGTGACCCCCTGCTAGTATCCCCCTCACTGGGGGCTAAATGCAGGCACCGGGAGGTAGGCGATGCCGAGGGGGGCGCAGAGCTGGGAAGCGTTGCGGGCAGCCCAGACTGGAGCTTAAGGACACTTTGGGCGCACGGCACGTACACCCTGTCACTCACAGGGGATACCCCACACACGGTACACAGCCGGGATAGTCCCAAAGGACCCCCAAGCACGTTATCCCCAGAAGCCTCCATATGGTGATTAACACAGGCGCAATAGGCCAGCACAGGGTAAAGGCTAGCAAGAGCCCCCCGAGATGCCCCCCCAAGGGATGCCCCAGAAGCCAGAAAGGGAAGATGAGGGATGGTAAGGGATAGGACCGGGAGAAACCACAACCCACAGGTGTCCCGCCTGAAAGACATAAATAAAGACACATAAGTATCCCACATTGCATGCCCAAAAGAGACCAAAAAACCCCCGAAGGGGACTCACGGACCAAGTAGGACAAGGGCACCAACCGCCAGACCACAGGAGGAAGCGACAAGCAGAACAGGATCACCGCCGCAGCTCCGGGATGAGAAGGGCCCCAGCGCGCAGCAGAATCAAAATGGCGGCGACAGAAGACCCTTGAGGGGCGGGCCGCGGGAGGACGGTGCGATACACGTCATCCACCGGCCCCGCCCTCCCCCGAAGAACGCGAAATCGGCGCTCACGTAACCTTGCCAGCGTCATTAGAGTAAGAAAAAACACCTCACAAATATAGCCCCGCCGCCGCGGAGCATAGTACAAAGCGGCGAGGCGGCTAAAAACGGTGAAAAAAACACAGTAAAAACCCTGCGAACACACAGCCAAGGCAACCACGCCACCGCCACTTTAGGCTTACGACGTAAGTCCCTGAAATCATTTTTAAGGACCTTCCACTTCCTATGTCATTGGTGCCAATATTCATTATGGCCACTGTTTTCTCTAGCCCCTCCCAATAATCAATCAGCCCGACCAGCGACATGCCGAACCTTTGCCCCACATAGGCAACACTGTTAAACGGGACCTTCACCATGAAAAGACCAAACTGTTAAAATATATTAATTTTAGATGCTGAGAAATAGTTTGTTTTTAGTCACATACTTACTTATTATTTCCTCAACTGGGCTGCAACTTTGTTCAGAACTCTAGGATACGGGCGCCAACATCTTGCCTCAAAAGCATCACGTACTGAGGAGATAAAGTGCAGGGGGCGGGGTTTTAGCTGTGCTTTGCACAGACAGAGCAGAGCTGGGGTCAGGGAGAGGAGAACAATCCCAGAATGCAGAGCGGCACAGTCAGAAGACACTTCCTGTTTGCAGGCTGTCTAATGCTCCATGAGCCGCCATCTTGGATGTTTAAAGGCTCATAACATGCAGTTGATGCAGGTAGGATGATTTTTAATGTGAGCAAAATGTACAGGGTGGGGGAAACATATAAGATAGGCTCTTATTCAGAGTGAGGGTCCAGATTAATGTGGGCAATCTGTATGTACAGGGTGTGGGAAACATACAAGATAGGCTCTTATTCAGGGTGAGGGTCCAGATTAATGTGGGCAATCTGTATGTACTGGGAGGGAAACATACAAGATACAAGGGGAACATACAAGATAGGCCCTTATTAAGGGTGAAGGTCCGGATTAATGTGGGCAATCTGTATGTACAGGGAGGGAAACATACAAGATACAAGGGGAACATACAAGATAGGCCCTTATTAAGGGTGAAGGTCTGGATTAATGTGGGCAATCTGTATGTACAGGGTCTGGGAAACATATAAGATAGACTCTAGGCTTTAAGTTTACTATGTAACTTTTTTCTTTTTTTTTTTATATATTCCTCTAGGGCACCTGGAAGACACATGAAAAGTAAGTGTTTTTTACTTTTTAAGTCTTTTACATGTTAAAAATGCCTTGACGTTTAAAGCGGACCAAAAACCTCTGAACTTGTGAAATACATTTTGCCAAAGCCCCTGCCGATACATTCCTCCTAGGGTGTTGAACCAGAAATGGGTATTTCCACTTTTCGCATCATCCTGGAACGCCCATTTATTTGCTGTCCCCTCTGTAAGATGTCAGGTGATCAGTCATTGCATAGGTGCGGCAATTACATCAACGCCTCTCACAGCAGTGGCAATGAATGGAGGAGGCGGGGCTTTACAGCTAAAACAGGCGCCATTATCTGGTATTAGAGTGAAGCTGGAGCAATGAAAATTAGCTTTTCATAGGGGGAGCAATTCAGGGGATGCTAGTTAAAAATGTGGATTTTGGTCTGCTTTAATGGTTGGTTTGTTTTCAAACACATTTGACAGTTTGGTGCTTTGTCTGAAGCCAATGAATTTTCTTTGTAATTGGCCTCTATGGGCTACACAAAAGCTGACTTTATTTATTTTATGTCCCACTCAGGAGTCCAGAGCAGCAGAATGTCACTGTCACGTCTGCAATAGTTGGAAAGAAAGTGGAGTCTGTAAGACGTAAGTTCTGCATCTTTATGATGATGATCTCTTAAAGGTTTCACACAGCGGTGCACCCCCGGGGGACAGGACCAAAACCCAGGATTTTGACTATCCTGGGTTTTGGTCCAGTCCCCCGGGGGTGCACCGCTGTGTGAAACCCCCCAGATCGCTGAGCGCAACTCACCTCTTCACGGTCCTACGGCGCATGAGCGGCCACTCGTTCAATCAGCGCGCTGGGAGCCGCTGACGTCACGCCGTCTAAGTCAGCGGTTCCGAGCGCACTGGCGGCCATGTCCCCCGCTTCCCTGACAGGGAGTGTGCCCACATCGGCCATTCACAAATGCCTGGCACGGGCGCGCTCCCTGCTAGAGGGATAGCGGGGATGCGGCCGTGGCTCGCGCATGCGCCGTTGGACCGGGAAGCGAGGTAAGTGTACAGGGCGACCTGGGGGGGTTTCACACCTTCCAGAAGAGGTAACCGATAAGGCAGAACACCAAAAACCTGACAAAACTTGAGTTTTCTTTAAAGATTCACTCTAGGAATGACTGGTTTGGTTAAAGTGGACCAACACCCACCCCTGATCGGCCCGGGAATCTATAAGAATCCCTGGCCGATCAGCTCCCTCCCCGCTGGGCATCCGAAATCGGAATGCCCCGCTGTGTTAAACCCCCCAGAAAGCCCCTAAAATCTTACCTTATGCGCGATGGACAAGTGACGGATAAGCCGCCTCCCGCGCGTCCCTCTAGCAGGGCTCGCACCCGCGCCCGCCGTATGTGAATGGCCGGCGCAGGCGCGCGCCCTGTAAGAGGGACGCGCAAGAGGCAGCGGCAGCTTGTCCGTCGCCGATGAGGTAAGATTTTAGGGGCTTTCTGGGGGGTTTCACACGATCGGGGTGCCCCGCGGAAGTGGACCAACACCCAGGATAGTGAAAATCCTGGGTGTTGGTCCACTTTAAGGACATTCCTGCATGTATCCTTGACTTTATTTTTGCCTTTTAGATGAGGAATGTGATCGGCAACAGAAACCTGAGGACATTAGTAAAGTGGCGACACAAGCACTAGAGAATCCTACAGGTATTTGTTTAACATGTTTAAACACTTTGATATGACCAGCAAAGCATCAACTTTAGTTTGATGGCTACCAATGTTTGTAAGCCGCACTCTGATGGGGTAGATGTAAAGAAAGGGGGGGAAAAAAGACCATAAAATAATGTAATCTAGCTGTAGTGGTTGTTATTGCTAAATGTTTACTCATCAAACCCACACAGACAAATACAAATATACAAACTATTAATTAAATCTGCAAAACATACATGTTTAAAAGCAATTTAAAAAGGATCCATATAGATCAGGTGAGGCATTAAGTCCCAACATTGCCAAATAATCACGTAGGGACCAGTAAAAAAAAAAATATATATACATACATATTATACATATATACAAACTATATACAACCGATTACCATACGCATAACTATTATGTAATAAACAGTAGCGAAAATATTAATAAATATATAGTGTCAAAGCAAAACCTAATAAATATTTGAAAAATATATAAATGTGCAGTGTAAAATTCAATACCTAGTTTATCCTAACACAAATAAATATTAGTAATAAAATAAATACAATTGTACAATACAAATACAATTGTCCATAATGTGAATAACTGATACTTACAATGTAATAATAACCACCAGATATAGCTGGGTTTTGGTCCTTGCCCAGGGGGCACGCCGATCAGTTCGCCGAAACCAACTCGCCCCTTCCCGGTCGTGCAGTGCATGCGCTGCCGCTCGTCCAATCGGTGCGCTCGGATTCGCTGACATCACATCATCTAGGGCCAGCTTCGAGCGTGCTGATGGCCGCGTCCCCCGCTACCCTCTAACAGGGAGCATGCCTGCTCCGGCCATTCACAAATGCCTGATGCGGGTACGCGCCCTGCTAGAGGGATAGTGGGGATGTGGCCGCGGCTTGTGCTCTTGGGGGTTTCACACAGCCTCTTTCTCTTTATAATCATCAATTTCTTTGACTGAGATCTGATTGAAGCATCGCTGCATTGTCCTGTGCACTTGCTCATGCAACCGGTCACCCTGTGTGGACCAGGGTCTGCTGTCAGTTTAGGTAAGACAGGGTGGTCAGAAGAGAAGTATAGTTCAGCTGTTGGAGGGAAAGCTTGTGTCGCAAAGCCAGGCGAGAACTGGGCTTGTTTCCTATGTGATTTTTTTTTTTCTTTTTTTACAGCTCACAAACTGCTCTCTGAGGATTTTTCCGATTTGAGGAAAAAAGGTAAAATAAAATGTATTACTATTTATTATTATTGAGTTATATTAAAAGCAAAGGCAGTTGTTACACCATTGCGTTGGGCTACGTTTGGCACAGTCTTAACTGTTTTTGGTTTTTGAGTGTGATTTTTAGTATAATCAAATGTTATTGGTTTTTCAAAATAACGGGGATAGGGGGGTACAGAAGGCAGAAGCAGGGGGAGGGGTAGAGGGGGTACAGTATATATTTTCCACATTTTATTACATTTTAGTACATTGACCAATTCTACATCTCCCCAACCTCCACAATTCCTATTCACGTCGATTAATACACTACACATAATCAATGTACACAATCAAATCTTACAGCAGTATAACGTGTAACTCCTACAGGCTCTCCGCCTGGAACCAGTGGGTCTACTCTCACCTACTCTTAGACCTTGTTAGTGACCAGCTGTAGACCACTATTGCATATGTTTCGGAGAGTCGATACCATCTAGGCATGGGGTGAAGGGGGGTTATAAAAATATAGAAAGTTATTAAAGTTGGGAGTTGGGTGGCATGTGGCGACCAACAAGAGAACCATTGGGGAGGCACTGGACTCTGGAGAGTGAGATGGTACGTGTCCCTTGATTCCGGTTTGCTCTGTGGACCAGTGGCCTCCCCTGCCACCAGGACGTCCCAACCCTCTGTGCTCAGGGAGACAACCAGGCCTATAAGGGGGTAACTCTTACCTGAGTCCGGGGTCTGTTTGTCAGCTTATATAAGAGATGATAGGTGCGAGTCTCGGTAATCTAACCACCCGCCCAGGTCACCAAATACCTATCCGAGGCTTCTTTGTTACTAGAGATTGTTATCCATAGAACGGGTCAACTCTAGTTCTTGTACCCATTCCATCAGTGTGGGGGGATCCTGCGTTTTCCAGTGTCTTTGAATAGTCGCCCTGATAGCTGCCACAAAATGCCTTATGAGTGTAATTTTTTAATTCATAAACTAAATGTGGATGATTTTGGCTTGATTGCGTTTTATTCTAAGTATACAGCACGTCCTGTTCCACTTTAATCCTTACTCCTGTGTAATACATCCACAAGATGGCGCTGGACTGCAGAGACAGCAAAAAGTGGCTCTTCCCGGCCCCATATATACCAGGGACCTCCCACAAATTCCCCAGTTCTTCTCTGCAGTCTGGACTGCGATGAATAGAAGATGTCTCTCTACTCGCAGGTGACCGGGGCTTATTAGCCTGCGGCCCTGTAGGACTATTGCCACCCGTTCCTGATTCACTGCCTCCCAGCTTAGGCTGCGCTGGTCGGGTGATGGTAGGCAGCACCGCTGTCAGGTGCTTAGGAGCGCTGCTCCAACCTCAATCCCCCACCAAAGGGTAGGCGGTATAGGCCAATGGTGAGCCTTATGGGATGCCTCTCCTGCGTTATGCCCCTCGCCCCCTGTCCAATTAGTGGGCTTCTGTTAGGCTAGCCGCTGCCCTCCCTCGCTCTCCCTGGTAGTTCTGGGGGGGGGGGGGTGTATTCTTCACTGTTGTGCTTATTGCCATTGTATTGTGTCCCTGTGATTTGGTTGTACTGGTTGCCTTTGCCGCTGCACACGTGTACTGTGCTTTGCGGTTGGCGGCGGCATCACCATAGGCGCTGCTGTGCCGTCATTGGCTGGTATTATCACGTGGGCGCTTTTCGCACTCTTCGGGGGGGGGCGCTCCTTGCGGATGACGATTTCTGCATCACAGTCTCCGCGGCCCGCCCCTCGAGGTATATGCGGGCGCCATTTTGCTTCCCTTGTGCTGCGTGGCTGGCGTTTACCTACCGCGGTCCGTAAGTGCCCCTACGGGCTGGCTTATTTTTGTATTTGCATGTATTGCTTGTTACTTACTCTTTGTTATGTCTTGCAGGCGGGTCAAACTTTTTGTGGTTTCTCCCGGCCCTACCCCCTCTATTTAGTTTACCTACTTATTCTAAGTATGTCACACACCCCGCTTCAAGATATCCATAACCTGTGGGTAATACCGACCTGTAGAGGGCGATCTGCAGAGATGATAGGAAAAAGAAAGCCCCTCCCAGTCCATAAATACCTGGGACCTCCCACTCATTCCCCAGTCTTCATCTCTGCAGACGGCGAGCAAGTCAGAAGATGATGTCTCCTCCTTGCACAGGGGGATTTCAGGTAGCCGGGATGACTCCCGGCCCTTTTAGTTATCTATTTCCACCCGGATCCCTTTTTTTCCTGTTACCTCATGCCTCCCAGCCTAGGCTGACGGTCCGGGTGAGGGTAGAAAAGCACCCTAGGTGCTTAAGAGCAAATGCTCTCCCGTGAGACCCTATATAAGAGGGTAGGCGGTCATCCGGGACGGTGACCCCGGTTTGGGATGCCCCGTCCCTTGGCCTTACACTTTGGGTGGTCCCCCCTTTTGGGTAATGCCCCTCTCTCTAGCGGGATAGCGGAGGGTAGGAGCAGTGCCCCTTATTCGGTGTTAGGTCCAAATTTTTTTAATAATGTTTTAATGTATTAATTTATTAAATTATTTTCCCAATAGTTTTTAACTTATTTATTACTTCATAACAGCGTGTATTTCTCTGTCAAAACGGCGCTGTGGCCGCCATTCTTATGCAGGCTTTTTCCCTGAGGTAAAAGGGGCGGGGCCGGGCTTTTTGCATTGTCATGACGGAGGGGAGCTTCTCCCCTCAAGCTTTCACTCTTGGGGGCGGGGCCCGCCCCTGTGTCACAGGCACCGCTGAGGTGCTTTTTCTCTGTGCCTGTTTCCTCAGGCTGGCCACGCCCCCCTTCTCTCCTCAGAGCTGCTCTTTACCTCACGGTGAGAGGAAGCTGTCTTCAGGACCACAGTGAGTGGCCCGGTGGGCCCCCCCCTTTTTGTCCCATCACCTATAATTATATATGCTTATGTCATATATATATTTATTCTATACTCCGCTTTTCTTATTAGCCTTTTTTATTATGTCTTTCAGATATAACCTACAGTGGTGTTAGGGGGTTTCTCCCGGTCCTAGGGTCCCTGGTTCTTAATTGGCTTATTGCAAATCCTCCCACTTGGGGCATTAAAGGGGCACCCGGGTTGCTTATATGCGTAATTCCTTTGGTCAAAGCGACTACCTATAAGTTCACCGTATGAAGGCATTCCCGGATACTGGGCTCGGGCTCCCCTCGGGGCAATCCCGGAAGTGTATGGGGTGTGGGGCATCCCTTACTGGGGATGATGTACTTCTGCGTATACCATGTGCACAGCAGACTATTACGCGGCAGTCCGGACCCCGCCGGTCGCTTCCCCTCCCCCTCCTAGCTTGATACGTACCCCGTGTGACGTTGTCATGGGTGGGGAGCTGCAATCTGAGGTGGGTGCCAGATTGGCCAACCTTGAAAAATTATTCTCCAGCGCGGTCGCCCGAAAGGCTCCGGCTAAGAGCATTTGTCACCGGCCTCCCCGGTGGTTGAAGTTGATGATGTGGATAATCTGGATTGGTCCGATTACTCCCCACTGGAGGAAGGGGAGGTATATGAGGAATCAGATAATTCAGACGATCAGCAATTTGTTGGCGCGGATACCGAGCGGGACTTGGGGAGATCTTCGGATACTCCTAACGTTCTGGCTCAGAGGTTTTGGCTATTTCTCCTCCTGAGGTAGTTACACAGCAAAAGGGGGAGTTTTTCGAGGAATCCAGGCCACGCTTGGAATTTCCTAATCAAAAGCATTTTGATGGAATTATTGCTAAGGAATGGGAGAGGCCTGCTCGGCTCCCAGGTATTCCTCAGGGTTGGGACAAAAAAAAAAAAAAAATATATCCCTTCCCTTTGGATACGGTTAAGCGTTGGGCGTCCCCTCCCGAGGTGGATGCACCGATTCTGGGGTTGTCCAACACTGCTGTTTTAAATACCCCTGATTGTTCCACTCTTAAAGATGGTGAGGATAAACGCATTGACCAGATGGCTTGTCATGGTTTTGCCAGTGTTGGGTCAGCCATGCGGCCCGTTTGTGCTTCGGCGCTGATGGTGGTGGCTACCAGGTCGGTGGTCGGGGACCTGTTGACTTCTTCCGGACTTGATTCGGGTAGTGACGAGTTCCTTGGCCTTAAAAGGTGTGAATTGTGTTTGTCATTTGTTCTAGCCGCCTTGGATGACACACTGATGATGTGTGGCAGGACGTCGGCTCTGCTAGTGACTATTCGGCGTTCGGTTTGGTTGCGCCAGTGGGCGGCCGATTTTGTGTTAAAAAAAGTAGCTGACGGCTCTCCCTTTTGTAGGATTAAGGCTCTTTGGAGAGAAATTGGATTCCGTCGCCAAAGGCGGTAAGTTACCTCAACGCAAGAAACAACGCCGTCCCTTTCGGGGGGCGGTTTCCTTTGCTCCTTCCTTTAGTAGGGCCAGAGCTGGCAGGGGATTTGCTTTCCCGTCATCCAGAGGAGATTCCGGGAACAGGGGCAGAGGACGTACCCGTCCAGGATACAGTTGGGGCTCTAAGCCCAAACCCGCTGCTAAACCAGCTCAGCAATGAGGGGGTGCCCTCACCCATTTGGGTGGGGGGACGGATGCAACACTTCTCCCAGGTCTGGGATCGGGAGGTCTCGGACAGATGGATTCGGGAAGTGGTGACTTCCGGCTACATGCTGGCCGCGCAGGGGCTCCAGGCGGCAGTAAAGAGTCTTCTGGATATGACTGTCTTTTGCCCAGTGCCCCCCTCAGACCAGAGCCAGGGTTTTTACTCCAATCTGTTCATGGTACCCAAGAAGGACGGCTCGGTTCGACCCATCCTGGATCTGAAGATACTCAACAGGTTCGTCTGCCCGTGGAAATGCTGCGTTCAGCTATCTACTCTCTTCGTCAGGGGGACTTTCTGACGTCCATAGACATCAAGGACGCTTACCTGCATGTTCCGATTTTTCCAGTGCACCAGAGGTTTCTCAGGTTCGTGGTGGAGGATCGGCATTTTCAGTTTGTGGCACTTCCTTTCGGTCTTACCTCGGCTCCACGGGTTTTCACCAAAGTGCTGGCTGGGGTAATGGCTCTACTCAGAGCCCGGGGTATACGCATTGTGCCTTATCTGGACGATCTTCTCATTATGGCGTCTTCCTTCAGCCAAGCAGAGTTGGACACCAGGACGGTGGTATCCACTCTGGAGAGATTCGGTTGGGTGATCAACTACCCCAAGTCCTCCCTTTCTCCGTCCAGGGTAGTGACCTTTCTGGGAATGTCTCTGGATACTTCCCAGGCCAAGGTGTTTCTTCCTCAGTCCAAGGTTCTTTTGATTCAGGAGTTGGTTCGGCTTCTCTTGTCCATCCCTCGTCCGGCCATCCGGCTAGGGATGAGACTGGTGGGATTGATGGTGGCCTCATTCGAGGCAGTTCCCTTTGCTCAGTTTCACACAAGGACGCTCCAGCTTCATCTGTTGGCGGTTTGGGACAGGTCTCCACTATCGTTGGATCAGTCCTTCCTGATGACCCCCCCGGGTTCGGCGCTCCCTTCACTGGTGGCTGAATTCAGTCAACCTGTTGAAGGGCAGATCCTTTCTGATTCCTTGTTGGGAGACGGTCACCACGGATGCCAGTCTAACAGGATGGGGGGGTTTCTGGAAGGATCTTCAGTTTCAGGGTCTGTGGGGGCCTCAGGAGGCTCACAAGCCCATCAATGTACTGGAATTGAGAGCCATCAGGTTGGTTCTGTTTCGCTTGACTCATCAGTTGCAGGGCTTGCCGGTTCAGGTTCGGTCGGACAATCGGACGGCAGTTGCATACATCAATCACTAGGGAGGGACTCGCAGCAGGAGTGCCCTCAGGGAAGTGTCTTTGATTCTGGACTGGGCGGAGAGCCACGTCCCGTGCATCTCGGCAGTTTACATTCCGGGAGTGGAGAACACGGAGGCGGACTCTCTGAGCAGGTCCTCATCTCGCCAGGGGGAATGGTCTCTCAGTCCCAAGGTGTTTTCGCTTGATTTGCCTCAGGCGGGGGTCACCGGTGGTGGACCTCTTTGCCTCTCGTCACAATCACAAACTTCCGGTATTTGTGTCTCTCTTGAAGGATCCACTGGCTCTAGCAGTGGATGCCATGTTCCTGAACTGGAGGGATCTGGGGTTTCCGTACCTGTTCCCTCTGTTTCCAATGGTAGCCAGAGTGGTGCGCAAGCTGGTCCTGGAGGGCGCAATTCTGGTGGCTCCAAGGAGGCCAAGACAGGTTTGGTTCGCAGACGTGGTAAGATTGGCAGAGGATCAGTTCGTTCTGCCCCTGCTGCCAGACCTGCTCACCCAGGGTCGGCTACGTTATCCCAATTTACCATCGCTGGCTTTGACGGCGTGGCTGCTGAAACCTCCATCTTGAAGGAGGAAGGTCTTTCTGATGCGGTGATTCGAACTCTTATTAGCGCTAGGAAGTGGTCTTCCTCTACCATTTACTATAGGACCTGGAGGTCTTTTATTGATTGGTGTGAGGTCAGGGCTTTCCCTTGTAGGGAATTTTCTATTTCCAGAATCCTGGAGTTTCTTCAACATGGTCTGGATCTGGGGCTCCAGCTTAGTACTCTGAAGGGGCAGGTTTCTGCCCTGGCGGTGTTCTTTCAAAGGTCCTTTGCGCTTCATCCTTTGGTCAAGACCTTTTTCCAGGGGGTTACGCATGTTCGGCCTCCTAGGAAGCCTTTGGTTCCAGTTTGGGATTTGAACTTGGTTCTTTCTGCTCTTCAGGGTCCTCCGTTTGAGCCCTTGCAGGATATTGCCTTGTCTTCGCTTACGCAGAAGGTGGCCTTTTTGGTAGCTATCACTTCTGTTCGGCGTGTCTCTGAGTTGGCGGCTTTGTCCATTCAAGCTCCGTACTTCGAGAGGCATCAGGACAAGGTGGTTTTTCGCTTTTAGCCGGATTTCCTTCCTAAGGTGGTTTCTGCTTTTCATCTAAATCAGGACATTGTTTTGCCCTCTCTGTGTCCTAATCCCAGCAACGACAAGGAGAGGTCTCTACATTCTTTGGATGTGGTTTCGCGTTGTGAAGTACTATTTGGTGGTAACGTCCTCCTTTCGTAAGACTGATGCTTTTTTTGTGGTGCCCTTTGGGCCTAGGAAGGGTTTGGCGCCTGCCAAGTCTTCTATTAGTAAATGGATTCGTCAGGCCATTGTTGGGGCCTATTCTGCTAAGGGGAGGAGTCCCCCTTTTAGTGTTACTGCTCATTCTTCTCGTGCGGTTGGGGCGTCCTGGGCCTTCCAGCACCAGGCCTCGGTTGAGCAAGTTTGTAAGGCCGCTACTTGGTCTTCTGTTCACACTTTTTCCAAGTTTTACAAGGTTGATGTTCGGGCCTCAGCGGATGCTGTTTTTCGCCGCAAAGTTCTGCAGGCTGCAGTGGTTTAAGTTGTGCCTTGTTGCCTTGTTTTGGATCCCCGCCCTTTATGGACACTGCTATTGGATGTCCCACAGGTTATGGATATCTTGAAGCAGGGTGTGTGACATACTTAGAATAATACCATTTTGTGAATACTCACCTGTAAAATGGGTATTATAGGTATGTCACACACCCCGCTTCACCCCGCCCTTTTGTATTCTGGATCCTTCATATTGTGAACTTTGCATTGTTATGACTTATATTTGGCTCTTCCTGGTCCCTTTCCTTACTGCTATATTTATACTGGGGAATGAGTGGGAGGTCCCAGGTATTTATGGACTGGGAGGGGCTTTCTTTTTCCTATCATCTCTGCAGATTGCCCTCTACAGGTCGGTATTACCCACAGGTTATGGATATCTTGAAGCGGGGTGTGTGACATACCTATAATACCCATTTTACAGGTGAGTATTCACAAAATGGTATTTTTCGAGGCCTATTGCTTATCATTCCTCCCACTTCCCTAGCGGGCTATTGGGGCATCCCGGGTTGCTTATAGCGTCAATCCCAATTGGCCTGTTGTGCATCGATAATCACCATATGGAGGCTTCTCAGGATAATGTGCTCGGGGTTCCCTCAGGACAAGCCCGGCTGTGTACTGTGTGTGGGGTGTCTCCTATAAGTGACGATGTTAGGGTTTGTGCACCCTGCGCCCAGCAGGCGCTTGCGCTGCAGTCTGGGTTACCTGTGGCTGGGCCTGCGCCCCCTCTGCCTTCACCTCCCACCCCACGCTTACATTTGACTCCCAGTGATGTGCGCACCAGTGGGGAGTCCCAACCTGATTTGGCTACTAGGGTAGCCAGGATTGAAAGGCTTATTGCCAGGTCTGGCCAGCGTAAGGCTCCTGCTAAACGGAAGCATCTGGCACCCGGTGTTACCCTCTTTCCTATGGAGGCTGATGAATTTTTTGACCTTGCCGGTTATACCCCCGCTAGAGGAGGGGGAATTGTTTTCCGATTCAGAATCATCTGAGGAACAGCCTAGGGGTTATGATACCAGTTCTTGGTATCATATATTTGAGGTGCTCTGTATTTCCCCTCCTGCTGTGGCCCCTCAGCAGCAGGGGGAGCTGTTTCATACCGTTAAACCACGCTTGGAGTTTCCTGAACAAGCTCACTTTAATAATCTGGTGACCAAAGAGTGGGAACGGCCTAGCAGGCTTCCCAGGCTACCTAAGGCTTGGGATAAGAGGTATCCCTTCCCCGCTGAGGTGGTTAAACGTTGGTCATGTCCTCCCGAAGTGGATGCCCACATCCGTCATGCATTCCCCTGACTCTACTACCCTGCGGGATGGGGTGGACAGGCGCATTGACCAGCTGGCTTTCCATGCCTTTGCCGTTGTTGGGACCACGCTGCGTCCGGTCAGGCTTTTAAAAGCCTGCTCAGGAGCGTCTTAGATGGAGCCTCTGAGGATGCTAGTGGTGAAGAGTATTCTGCTCTTATGCGTGAGGAATTTGTTGTATATGTTCTTTCTGCCCTGGATGATACCATTAGAATGTGTGGCAGGGCTTCTGCCTTGATGGTGGCTATACGCCGCTCGGTCTGGCTGCGCCAGTGGGCAGCTGACAACGCGGCTAAGAAGGCTCTCGTTGGGTTTCCCTTTAAGGGGCTGCGCATCTTTGGGGAACGTCTGGACTTGTTTGGCAAGGGTGGCAAGTTACCTCAGCGTAAAAGGCAGCCCCGGTCTTTCGGGGTTCAGGTGCCTTTTCTCCTTCCTTCCATGGATCCAGAATTGGTCGGGGAGCTTCCTCTGCTGGGGCCCATGGAGATTTTTGGGGCAGGGGCAGAGGACGGGGCCACCCTGGTCCCTCCTGGGGTTCCAAGCCTAAGTCCTCCCCCAAGCCCCCTCAGGTATGATGGGGCGCCCTCACCCATCCGGGGGGGACGGCTTCGGCTCTTTGCTCAGGTCTGGAGGCGTCATGTCTCAGACTGGTGGATTCAGGAGGTAGTGTCCTCCAGTTACAAGATAGAGTTTGCAGCCTGGCCGCCCCTAAGATTCATCAGATACTGGATAGCTCAAAACCCCCTGTCAGCTCAGGGTCTGTGCCTGGCTGTTCAGAATCTTCTGGAATTGGGAGTCATCTGCAGAGTGCCCTTCAGGGAAAGGGGCAAAGGCTATTATTCCAATCTTTTCACTGTTCCCAAAAAAGATGGGTCCATCAGACCCATCCTGGATTTAAAGCGCCTTAACAAGTTTGTCAGATTCAGACGCTTTCGCATGGAGACTCTGCGTTCAGCTGTCAATTCTCTAAGTCCGGGGGACTTCATGACCTCTGTAGATATCAAGGATGCTTACCTTCACGTACCTATCTTTCCAGGTCATCGGAGATTCCTCAGGTTCGCCTTGGAGGATCAGCACTACCAGTTTGTGGCCTTGCCCTTCGGTCTCACCTCGGCTCCCAGGGTATTCACCAAGGTGCTGGCAGGAGTGATGGCTCTGCTGAGATCTCAGGGCATTCGCATTCTTCCCTACTTAGACGACATTCTCATCACTTCTCAATCCTTCCATCCTTCGGCTGGGTGATCAACCACCCCAAATCTTCCCTGTCTCCTTCCATAGAGAAGTCCTTTCTGGGCATGACTCTGGATACATCTCAGGTCAAAATCTTTCTTCCTCAGCAGAAGGTGGAGAGTCTTCAAGCGCAAGCTCAGCTCCTTCTGTCTTGTCCTCATCCGTCCATCAGGCAGGGAATGCAGCTGGTGGGCCTGATGGTGTCTTGCTTCGAGGCGGTTCCATATGCTCAGTTTCACATGAGGCCTCTTCAGCTTCATCTCTTGTCAGTTTGGGATCGGGACCCAGTGTCCCTGGATCAGGTGTTTGTTCTGTCCCCTCTGGCCAGGCGGTCTCTATCGTGGTGGCTGGACTCAAGGAACCTGCTGGGGGGCAGATCCTTTCTGGCCCCTTGCTGGGAGACTGTCACCACGGATGCCAGTCTGACCGGTTGGGGGAGGGGCTTCTGGAAGTCCCTGCAATTCCAGGGTCAGTGGGGCCCTCAGGAGTCCCACACCCCTATCAACATTTTGGAGTTGAGGGCGATCATGTGGGTTCTCGCCCACTTAACCTCACACCTTCATGGTCGGGCGGTTCAGGTCCGCTCGGACAACCAGATGGCAGTTGCCTACATCAACCATCAGGGAGGGACCCGGAGCAGAAGGGCCCTCAGGGAAGTGTCTCTGATTCTGTCCTGGGCGGAGGACAATGTTCCCTGCATCTCAGCTGTGTACATTCCGGGGGTGGAGAATCTGGAGGCAGACTCTGAGCAGGGGGACCTCTCGTCTGGGAAAATGGTCCCTCAGCAACAGGGTGTTTCGCTCCCTGTGTCACCGTTGGGGTCAGCCAGATGTAGATCTGTTTGTGTCCCGTCACAATCACAAGCTTCCAGTCTTTGTCTCTCTGTCCCAGGACCCTCTGGCCTTAGCCATGGATGCCTGAGCAATGTCTTGGAAGAGCTTTCAGCTCCTGTATGTGTTTCCCCCGTTTCCTCTGCTGGGCAGGGTGCTGCGCAAGATAGCTCAGGAAGGGGTGCCAGCCATTCTGGTGGCCCCCTGTTGGCCAAGAAGAGTGTGGTTCACAGACATCGTGCAGCTGGCGGTAGATCAGTACGCCCTGCCCAAGGTTCCAGATCTGCTCACTCAGGGGCAGCTACGCCACCCAATTTACAAATGCTGGCTTTGACGGCCTGGCTGCTGAAACCTCCATCTTGATGGAGAAAGGGCTGCCTGCCTTGGTTGTTAATACTATGATCAGGGCTAGGAAAAAGTCCTCGTCTTCCATCTACTATAGGGTTTGGCGTACTTACATTGATTGGTGCGAGTCTAGGTCTCTTCCCTGTCGTGTGTTTTCTGTTCCCAGGATTCTGGAATTTCTGCAACATGGTTTGGATCTGGGTCTTCAACTCAGTACTCTAAAAGGTCATGTTTCTGCCTTGGCCATTTTCTTCCAAAGATCCTTTGCTCAGCATCCCCCGGTCAAGACCTTCTTCCAGGGGGTTTCTCACGTCCACCACGTAAGTCTATCTTTCCAGTCTGGGACCTGAACTTGGTCTTGTCTGCCTTGCAGGGGTCTCCCTTTGAGCCTTTGTAGGGGGCCCCTTTGTCCATTCTTACGCTTAATGTAGTCTTATTCTCAGTGTGTCACAGACCCCGGCATCCCCTTTTGGTCTATTTCTGCCCAGTCATAATTGTGTTTTTGCCTAGATAGTTAACGGAAGCCTCCCAGCCTAGGCTGCTGGCTGGGCAAAGGTAGATGGCACTATATGGTGCCTAGGAGCTTATCTCCTCCGCTCGTCCCCACGCGTGGGGCAATGCGGCTATCCGGCTTGGTGATCCGGATTTGGGATGCCCCTGTCCCGATGTTCCCCTTGGCCACCTTCTCCCGCTTGGTCCCTTCTCCCTTCACGTGGGGGGGGGGGTGTATGGGGTGCCTTTTACTGTGTGATTCTTGTGTTTGGGGAGCACTGACGGGGTCAGCGCCGCGGCGTGCGCGTTTCCCTAACTGCTGGGGCTCCTTGGAGCAGATTTTAAAGACTTTCCCTGCTGGATGTTTTTATGGCTGAGGGCGCCTGCTGACGCCCGTTTGCACGCGGCGCCACCATTCGGCGGGCCGCGCTGCTCACGTGGACGGCGCGGGCGGGGGGCGGGGCCGGAGCGCGTCGCTCACTGAGCCCGGCCCGCCTTCCTGTCTCTCCCTCACCCGCAGCCTCACTACATAGAGGCGCTCGGCAACAGGCGAGCCGTCCCTGGAGGCGCTGTCTTTCAAGCAGGTTTTGTTTTTTGTTGTTTGTCTGCATTAGTCACTTGTGGGTTTTCACTTTGGTTAACCCCTTCCTGGAGGCACATACTCATGCATGTATAGGTTTATATGTCTTTCATGGGCCGGATATGTATATATATATATATGTATGGTTTATATATTTTGCCGTTTATCTGTTTAGTGTATGTGTGTGGGCATGCTGGCTATCTTTCTTTGGATTGTGGTCTCTTTTCCCTTACAGATCCTGGGATCCCCTCACTGCAGTGGGTCTCCCGGTCTGATATACCTGGCTAGTCTTAGTCT
Source organism: Gastrophryne carolinensis (assembly GCA_027917425.1). Lineage (NCBI taxonomy): Eukaryota > Metazoa > Chordata > Amphibia > Anura > Microhylidae > Gastrophryne > Gastrophryne carolinensis. Next base: position 13,051,517 of record CM051240.1, on the reverse strand, counting down.
CCAAATTGGGATTCTCCGAGGCTTAAAAATCCTCCCACTCCCAGGACTTTAATTATAAAAGGGGCATCCCGGGTTGCTTAATGCGTAAATCCCTGGGTTATTGCGAATACCTTAATTTCACCATATGGAGGCTTCCAACATTACCGGAAATGGCTCTTCGGGCTATCCAGGCTGTGTGGGGGTTGTGGGACTCCGCTCCCAGGCGATGATGTCATATTATGTATTCCATGTGCAAAGCAGAATATTGAGCGCCAGTCCGGCACTCCGGCTTCTGGCTCCTCGCAACTTCCGTCATCTCCTACCCCCCTCCCCTATTCCGGACCCCGTGTGACATTGTCAAAGGTGGGGGATTCGCAATCCGAGGTGTGTGCGCGATTGGCCAACCTCGAGAAGATAGTTTCCGCCACGGTAGCTCAGAAGGCTACGGCGAAGTGGAAGCACCTTTCTCCGGCATCGCCTGTTCCGGAGGATGAGGTTTTTGAAATATTGGATTGGTCCGATTGTCCCCCTGCTGAGGAGGGGGAACTCCTTGAGGAGTCGGATGAGCCTGCAGACCAGCAATTGGTTGGCACCGCTGGCGATCAGGCTGCGGGGTGTCCCTTGACACTCCTTCCGTTTTGGCTCAAATGTTTGAAATTTTGGCTTTGGATCCGCCCGTGGTGGTCCCCCCGCCAAAGGGTGAGTTGTTTGATGTGCCCCAGCCGCGTTTGGTGTTTCCCAGGCAACAACACTTTGTGAGGGTTGTCCTTAAGGAATGGGAACAACTCACGCGTCTGGCTGGAGTTCCTCCTAGTTGGGATAAACGTTATCCCTTTCCGGAGGATTTGGTGAAGCTTTGGTCTGTTCCCCCTGACGTCGATGCCCCTGTGTTAGGGCTGTCAGACACGGCTGTGTTGCACTTCCCTGACACTACTACCATTAAAGATGGTGAGGATCGCCGGATTGATCAATTGGCTCGCCATGGTTTTATCAGTGCTGGATCAGCACTGCGGCTGGTGTGTGCTTTGGCGCTTCTTCTGATGGCAGTTAGGTCCATTATTAGAGATTTGTACGCAGGTCTTGATCCCACTTGTGATGAGTTCAGTTCTCTCAAGCAGTGTGAGTCGTTTATTTCCTTTGTCCTATCCGCCCAGGACGATGCACTTGCAATGAGTAGCAGGACAGCGGCACTGTTGGTTGCTATTCGTCGGTCCGTGTGGCTGTGCCAGTGGACGGCGGACTTTAACTCTAAGAAGGCGCTTACAGCGCTTCCTTTTGTAGGTTTGCGCCTGTTTGGCGATAAATTGGATTCAGTTACCAAGGGTGGTAAGTTGCCTCAACGCAAGAGGCCTTGTCGTTCCTTTCGGGGTGCGACTTCCTTTAGTCCCTCCTTTCAGGGAGTCAGAGCGGGCAGAGGGGCTTCCTTTCCCGCTACCAGGGGTGCAGGTTGGACCCGGGGGAGGGGCCGTGGCCGTCCCGGTCAGTCCTGGGGCGCCAAGCCCAAGCCTCCTGGTAAACCCGCTCAGCAATGAGGGGGTGCCTTCACCCGTGCGAGTGGGGGGACGATTGCGACACTTCTCCCTGGTTTGGGACCAGGAGGTTCCGGGCAGATGGATCCGGGAGGTGGTGTCGTCCGGTTACAAGCTGGAGTTCGAGTCTCGCCCTCCTTCACGGTTTTTCCGGTCTCGGGTGCCCACCGATCCTTTGGCCGCGCAGGGGCTCCTGGCGTTGGTAAGGAATATTCTGGAAATGGCGGTCATCCGGCCGGTGCCACGCTTAGAGGTGGGCCTCGGTTTTTACTCCAATCTTTTCACAGTCCCCAAGAAGGACGGGTCGGTTCGCCCCGTCCTGGATCTGAAGTTCCTCAACAGGTTCATCCGTACTTGGAAGTTTTGCATGGAAACTCTGCGATCGGCCATCGGTTCTCTTCGGCAGGGGGACTTCATGACGTCCATAGACATCAAGGATGCTTACCTTCATGTTCCCATCTGCCAGGCTCATCAACGTTTTCTTCGGTTCGTGATGAAGGATCGGCATTTTCAATTCGTGGCACTTCCGTTTGGCCTTACCTCGGCTCCAAGAGTGTTCACCAAGGTGCTGGCAGGGGTGATGGCCATTCTCAGATCTCGGGGCATTCGTGTCGTACCTTATCTGGATGACCTTCTCATCATGGCTCCTTCTCTCAATCAATCGGAGACGGACACCAGGACGGTGGTCTCCACGCTGGAAAGCTTCGGTTGGGTGATCAACTTTCCCAAGTCCTCCCTCGCTCCGGCCAGGGTGGTGTCCTTTCTGGGAATGCGGTTGGATTCTTGTCAACACAGGGTGTTTCTGCCTCAATCCAAGATTTGTCTGATTCAAGAGTTGGCTCGGGTCCTTCTTGCCAATCCTCGACCGTCCATCCGTTTGGGGATGAGACTGGTAGGGTTGATGGTTGCCTCGTTCGAGGCAGTTCCTTTTGCTCAATTTCACACAAGGATGCTTCAGCTTCATCTGTTGGCGTCTTGGGACCGGCGACCACGGTCGTTGGATCGGCCCTTCCAGTTGTCCTCCCGGGTCCGGCAGTCCCTTCAATGGTGGTTGGTCTCGGCCAATCTCTTGAGGGGCAGGTCTTTCCTGACTCCTCTTTGGGAAATTGTCACCAAGGACGCCAGTCTTTCGGGATGGGGGGGATTCTGGAAGGATCTTCAGTTTCGGGGGCAGTGGGGACCTCGAGAGGCCCACTTGCCCATCAATGTTCTGGAACTGAGAGCCATCCGTCTGGTTCTTGTTCTTTTGACTCAACATGTTCTTGGCCTTCCGGTTCAGGTTCGCTCAGACAATCGAACAGCGGTTGCTTACATCAATCATCAGGGAGGGACTCGCAGTCTGGGTGCCCTCAGAGAGGTGTCCCTGATCCTGACCTGGGCGGAGGCCCATGTTCCTTGTCTCTCGGCAGTTTACATTCCGGGGGTGGAAAACAGGGAAGCGGATCTGTTGAGCAGGGGCTCTTCCCGTCTGGGAGAATGGGCTCTCCATCCTCAAGTCTTTCGGTCGCTGTGTCTCCGGTGGGGGACACCGGAGGTGGACCTGTTTGCCTCTCGTCACAATTGCAGGCTTCCGACCTTCGTGTCGCTCTCCCAGGATCCTCTGGCTCTGGCGGTGGACGACATGTCCCTGAGCTGGGGAGATCTGGGGTTTCTGTACCTTTCTCCTCCGATACCCATGCTAGGCAAGGTGGTACGGAAGCTGGCTCTGGAAAGGGTGTCCGCCATTCTCGTGGCTCCAAGGTGGCTAAGGCGAGTATGGTTCGCAGACATCGTTCGGCTGGCAGTGGATCAGATCGCTCTGCCTCCGGCCGGGAGCGACGGGGGAGGGGCGGGGCCGGGCGCGACGCGCGAACCGTGCCGACCCGCTCTTCTCCGCACGCTACGCGCCTCCCGTCCCCTACTGCCAGCGGGGCTCCGGAGGGATGAAGGTCGGGTGAGTGGCCTGTGGCCATCATTTTTATTTATTGATTATACCCCTCACTGGGGTTGCTGGGCAATGCTGTTATTAACTTTTTAAGGACATTTGCTAGCATGGTCGGTCTGTGTGTTTTGTTTGTGTGTTCCAGGTGGACCATTGATCCTATGAAAGGGGGGTTCTCTCCTACGTTCCCTGGTTAAAATTAGTTGTCTTAAAATTCCTCCCACTCTGGACTTAAAGGGGCATCCCGCGTGGCATTACTGCGTAATTTCCTCAGACCACTGTATATATATATATATATATATATATATATATATATATATTATAATTATTTTTTTTTTTTTTTTTTTTTTTTTATCACCATATGGAGGCTTCCCCGGATACTGGGCTTGTACCCCCCTCGGGGCAATCCAGGCTGTTTGGGGTGTGGGGTATCCCTTTTGGGGGATGATGCGCAACGGTCTATTATGCGGCAGACCGGATCTCAGGCGTCTGGTTCTGCTCCGCCAGTCTCCTCTCCGTCTCCCCCTCGCTTGACACGTACATGTGGTCATTGGCGGGGAGTCGCAATCTGAGGTGTGTGCCAGATTGGCCAATCTTGAAAAATTGTTTTCCAGTGTCGTTGCTAAAAAGGCCACGGCAAAGCGTAAACCTTTGTATACAGCCACGCAGGCCCTTGATATGGAGGAGTTTGACTCACTGGATTGGTCAGATTGTTCCCCGCGTGAGGAAGGGGAGCTGTATGAGGAGTCTGAGGGCTCCGATGACCAGCAGTTTGTGGGTGCTGATACCGAGCAGGGCCAGGGGGATTCCGTGGATACCTCTAGGGTCCTGGCTCATATGTTTGAGGTCCTGGCTATTTCTCCCCCCAGCGGAGGCTCCTCCGCTGAAGGGGTAGTTCTTTGAGGTGACCAAGCCGCGATTAGAATTTCCTTATCAAAAGCATTTTGATGGTATCATTCTCAAGGAATGGGAGAGGCCGACTCGTCTTCCGGGTGTCCCTCCGGGTTGGGACAAAAAATATCTTTTTCCGGCGAACGCGGTAAAGCACTGGTCGTTCCCCCCCCAGGTGGATGCTCCTGTTTTGAGGTTGTCCAGTTCCTCAATCCTGCATTCTCCAGAGTGCACTACTCTCAAGGATGGTGAGGATAAACGCATTGACCAGATGGCTTGTCATGGTTTTGCCAGTGTTGGGTCGGTCTTGCGGACGGTTTGTGCTTCAGCGCTTTTATTGGTAGCTGCCAGGTCGGTTGTTAGAGGACTGTTGACCTCTTCCGGGCTTGACCCGGCTAGTGAGGAGTTTGCCGACCTTAAGCGCTGTGGGTTATTTTTGTCCTTTGTGCTGTCCGCCTTGGATGACACATTGGTGATGTGTAGCAGAGCTTCGGCCTTGCTTGTGGCTATCCAGCGGTCGGTTTGGTTACGCCAGTTGGCGGCTGATTTTGTGTCCAAAAAGTCGCTTACGGCCCTTCCCTTTGTGGGGTTGCGGCTCTTTGGAGAAAAATTGGATTCGGTGGCAAAGGGAGGTAAGTTACCTCAGCGTAAGAAGCAGCGTCGCCCCTTTCGGGGGGCGGCTTCCTTCTCTGTCCTTTCGTGGGGCTAGAGTTGGCAGGGGTTCGGCCTTCCCTTTGTCCAGAGGTGATTCCTGGCCAAGGGGCAGGGGTCGGGCCCGTCCAGGACACAGTTGGGGCTCCAAGCCTAGAGCCGCTGCCAAGCCGGCTCAGCAATGAGGGGGCGCCCTCACCCTTGTGGGTGAGGGGACGGCTGCAACTCTTCTCCCGTGTCTGGGTCCAAGAGGTCTCAGACAGGTGGATTCAGGAAGTGGTGTCTTCCAGTTACAAGCTGGAGTTCGAGTGAAGTACTATTTGGTGGCTACTTCCTCTTTTCGTAGGACTGACGCCCTTTTTGTGGTGCCCTCTGGGCCTAGGAAAGGTTTGGCTCCCGCCAAGTCTTCCATTAGTAAATGGATTCGCCAGGCCATTGTTGGGGCCTATTCTGCTAGGGGAAGATTCCCCCTTTTTCGTGTTACTGCTCATTCTACTCCTGCTGTTGGGGCGTCCTGGGCCTTCCAGCACCAGGCTTCTGTTGAGCAGGGTTGTAAGGCTGCTACTTGGTCTTCGGTTCACACTTTTTCCAAGTTTTACAAGGTTGATGTGCGGGCCTCAGCGGGTGCTGTTTTTGGCCGCAAGGTTCTGCAAGCTGCAGTGGTTTAAGTTTGTGCCTTGTTTTTGGATCCCTGCCCTTTATGGACACTGCTATTGGATGTCCCACATGTAATGAATGTCTTGAAGCGGGGTGTGTTACATACTTAGAATAATACCATTTTGTGAATACTCACCTGTAAAATGGGTATTATAAGTATGTCACACACCCCGCTTCACCCTGCCCTTTTGTATTCTGGATCCTTTATATGGTGAACCTTTTGTTAGTTTTAATTGGCTTTCCTGGTCCCTTTACCTTACTGCTATCTTTATGGGGAATGAGTGGGAGGTCCCAGGTATTCATGGACTGGGAGGGTCTTACTTTTTTTTGACATCTCTGCAAGATCGCCATCTACAGGTCAGTATACCCACATGTAATGAATGTCTTGAAGCGGGGTGTGTGACATAATACCCATTTTACAGGTGAGTATTCACAAAATGGTATTTTTATTATGGTTTCATTTCTCCCGGCTTCTTGTCAACTGCTTTTCAATACTGGGGAATTTGTGAGAGGTCCCTGGTATATATAGGGCCGGGAGGAGCCACTTTTTGCTGTCTCTGCAGTCCAGCGCCATCTTGTCGATGTATTACTCAGGAGTAAGGATTAAAGTGGAACAGGACTTGCTGTATACGTATAATACCAATTCTACAGGTGAGTAATCACAGAATTGTATTATTTCAAGGGCTCTTTTGGTGCAGCAGGTCTATGCTAACCCCTTTTGCGGCAGCCGGAGCCGCAACTTGTTGTAATTGCTTGGAATTAACTTGTGGGGGGGCTACTCTCAGCACATAGCCCTTTTGCATTAATTGATTAACTGTTTGTGGATTGGTGGTACACTTATTCATTACCTTTTGGTGTTTTTGCAATTCCTATTCTAGCACGTAAAGAGATTTGGATCGTTGGCGAAGCATTTTTAGCCGTAGCCAGACGCGTAATGGACGTGGGACCGTTCTCCAATAACCTGGGAATTCCAGAATCCGTTTGCCGCATCAGCTGGATACACCAACAACACAACCACTGGTCGCAGTTACCTGCAAAACTGCAAGTCAGGGCCGACCTTGTACCGAAACCGGACATTCTGTTTGTTTACACAGGCAGCCTGGAGCTGAGGCACTCAGACTCCGACAACGCCAATACCTGCGCTTTGAAAGCCCTGTCTAACGTCGTAAATTGTTTCCCCCACTTATCAATTGTCCTGTCGACGTTACTGCCTAGAAAAGAGTGGCAGGGCACTGATATGGAGCAACGCCGAAAGGCCTTCAACGCCGCGCTCTGCCAATATGCAGAAGAGCAACATTTTCAAATTCTAAAGCATAGAGAGCTGGAGGCCGCGCTTTTTGACCGGTTCGGCACAGAAGGAATAGTCCGTCTTAATGACGCAGAAATTGAGACGTTTATTAAGAACTTGAGAAGCGCCTTGATAAAGGAATTAAGGGTAAGCAAAGCCAATCGTGTTAAAGTGGAGCAAAAACCCAGGATTTTGAAGATCCTGGGTTTTGGTCCTCTCCCCCCCGCTACAGGAACCCCCCCCCCCCCCCCCCCCAGATCGTCCAAGGGAAACTCGCCTCATCCCTGTCCTACAACGCATGCGTGTCTGCTCCATCAATCAGCACGCTCGGAGCCGCTGAGCTATGCAAGTCTGAGCAACGGATCATAGCATGAAAAAGTCAGCTCTACCTTGATTAGGGAGTCACAATCCAAGTAGAAAATCCGATGGGCTCGGCAGGAGCTCTCCACTCCAACATCAGGCACAACACAAAGTATTGTCAGCCAAAAGCGTTTCCTCGTTAAAGGTTTTTGTATTTTATTCCAATTCAGTAGTAAAAAAGCATGCTGCAGACACAAATCCCCCAGTAAAATACACGTATGTCTACGTGTTTCGAACCCCGCGGGTTCTTACTCATGACAAACCCGCGGGGTTCGTAACGCATAGACATACGTGTATTTTACTGGGGGATTTGTGTCTGCACTATGCTTTTTTACTGCTGAATTGGAATAAAGGTTTTTGTATTTTAATGAGGAAATGCTTTTGCTTGACAATACTTTGTGTCATGTCTGAGCAACGTCTTAGCAGAGCGGCCCCGAGCGCTCTGGCGAATGCATCCCTTGCTTCCTTCTAACAGGAAGCGTGCCCGTGCCGGCCATTCAACGGCACGTGCCTTTGGACTGGAAAGTAAGGTAAGTGTACCGGGTGGCCTGGGGGTTTTCACACAAGGGGGAAGGGAATCGATCGGCCGGGGAATCTTATAGATTCCTGGTCCGATCCCACTGGGTTTTAGTCCACTTTAAAGAGGAACAACTCCTGGGAGGCAGATCTCCCCGTTTCTGAATCGGGATGCCCCGCTGAAGAGAAACAGTACCCGGGAGATAGAAAATACAAGGGGGGTGTTCCTATTTAAATCCGGTGAAAACTGGTCAGAGGCTTGTGGGAGTGGCAACAAGGCCTTCTGGACGCCTTCATGAAAGGCCAATGCGCTGGAGGATGGAATACCTGGATGCCTGTCCTTGGGAAGTATGCAGATGCCGGCGTTAGACAGAGAAGCTGCGGTGTAACACCGGAGCCGAGAGAGAGAAAAAGGTGAGTATAGGCTTTTTTTTTATTATTAAGCTAACACAATGCCTTTCAAGTGGACCAAAGGCCAGGATTTTGACCATCCTGGGTTTTGGTCCTCCCCCCGCTACGGGAACCCCCCCCCCCCCCCCAGATCGTTCGATGAAACTCACCTCACCCCTGTCCTACGACGCATGGACAGCTGCTCGTTCGATCAGCACGCTTGGAGCCGCTGAGCTATGCAAGTCTGAGCAACGTCTTAGCAGAGGGGCCTGAGCGCGCTGGTGGCTGCATCTCCTGCTTCCTTCTAACAGGGAGCGTGTCCACGCATCGGCCATTCAACGGCATGTGCCGTTGGACCCGGGAAGTATGATAAGTGTAGCGGGTGACCTGGAGGTTTTCACACAGCGGGGGGGGGGGGGAGCGATTGGCCGGGGAATCTTTGAGATTCCTAGGCCGATCCCGCTGGGTTTTAGTCCACTTTAGAGAGGAACAACTCCAGGGAGGCAGATTTCCCCATTTCTGAATCGGGATGCCCCACCGAAGAGGAACATTATTAGGGAGAGAGAAAATACAAGGGGGGTGTTCCTGTTTTAATCCGCCCAAAACTGCTCTGAGTTTTGTGGGAACGGAAACAAAGCCCTTTGGACGCCTCCATGAAAGGCTGAAGCGAGGTTGGAATACCTGAATGCCTGTCCTCGGGAAATATGCAGATGCCGGCGTTGGACAGAGAAGCTGTGGTGTAACACCGGACCCGCATAGAGGAGCTGAGAGAGATAAAAAGGTGTTTTTATTTTTATTAAGCTTACACAATGCCTTTTATGTTTAATCTTATTTTATTGCCATTTTAAAATTAGAACATTTCACAAATAAACACATGATACAAGTACATGGCATAGAACATTGCTTCACATTACGGTGACCTATATAAGCCTACATAAGCCTATGGCTTCCGCACATTGTTTATTATATTTGCACCACTCCCCCCTACTCTCCGTGAGAGCATGGCAAGCTTAGCTTTGCTGCGCCTGTGCTCCGTGGATAGGAAGCCCTGACCGAGGTGTTCAAACAATGTCAACTTATACGGGACTATAATCACCCTAACCACTTTTGGTCCTTGTTCGCTTCCTGACTGTAGGCATGCATGTCTCTAGCACTGGATGAGAAACAGTTGCACGTACAACCAACTCAAACACTGAGACAGAGGAATGGGAGGGGGGAGGGCGGGAAAGGGAAAGAGAGCGAAACGAAGGCAGGAACAACCCAAACCCTCTCCAAAACCTATTGTAGCTCCAATATCCTTTATTCTCAGTGTGCCACACACCCCGCTTCCCCTTTAATTCTTACGATCGGGTTACTCACCGCAGGTGACGACGTTGCAGAGAGGAAGTCTTGTAACGAGCCCCCTTCCGGCCTATATATATCTGGTACCTCCCACTTAACACCAGTGTTTTTCTCTCTGCATGGCGACAAGACAGAAGAAAGAAGTCTCCTGCTTGCAGGTAGCCGGGGTCTTGCCCCGGCACCCCCTTTGGGTCTATTTCTGCCCAGTTTGATTGTTTGTTACCTATGTGGTTAATGGAAGCCTCCCAGCCCAGGCTGCTCACTGGGCAAACGGTAGATGGCACTATAGGTGCCTAGGAGCTTATCTCCTCCGCTCGACCTCACGCGTGGGGCAATGCAGCTATCCGGCATGGTGATCCGGATTTGGGATGCCCCTGTCCCGATGTCCCTTTAGGTCACCTTCTCCCGCTTGGCCTTCTCCCTTTGCTGGGGGGGGGGGAGGGGTGTGTGTGTGTGTGTAATGTGCATGAGTGCTTTACTTTACTGTGAAAAGGCCTTGCCAGTTTTTAGTGTCAGCACATGGCCAGGGCTGCTGGGGTCTGTTCAGTTACTGCACGTTTGTATTTCCCTCTCTTCTCGGCTCCGGGCCTGCCCTTCGTTTCCCTGGTCTCATTAGAGACCTGTACGCTGCAGCCGGTGGGGGAAGAGCCTTCTGTGCGGCTGAAACTTCACAGGTAAACGGCCCCACCATTGTGCACGTGGGGCCGTTCTTATGCTATGTGCTGCTTGTGTAGCGTTTTCCTGGGGCATTTCTACTTAAGGGTATAATTTTTATGTCATCCCTCTGATAGGTTGACTTAATATATCACATAACTGTGGGATTTGGGCTCCAGTTGCTGCGTTATTACACATTACCATTCTGATATGAATGTATATGGATATATATATATTGGTGTTTGTGTATGTGATATATATATATATATATATATATATATATATATATATATATATATATATATATATATGTGTGTGTGTTGTGTATAGATATATATATGTATGGGCATGTACTCTTTTTGCACTTTTGGCTTTGCCTTGAAAAAGCATGTGTCATGTATATTTATTCAAGATGTTTAAGCTAGCCATATATGTTTGCCTTATTGGTTATGTATGATTGTGGTACATTCTGGCTGGGGGACTGACTGTGGTCTCTTTTCCCCCACAGATTCTGGGATTCCCTCACTGCAGGCTCTCCCGGTTCTGTTATACCTGGCTAGCCTTATTACTCTAAATTGGGTTTTGTCCTAAGGTTTAAAAAAAAAAAAATATATATATATATATATATATATAGGGGCATCCCGGGTGGCTTTATGCCTAAAACCCACGGTTGTTGCGAATACCATAAAATCACCATATGGAGGCTTCCGACAATACCGGACATGGCTCTTCGGGGCCATCTAGGCTGTGTGGGGGTTGTGGGACTCCGCTCCCAGGCGATGATGTTATATTATGCATTCCTTGTGCAAAGCAGAATATTGTGCGTCAGTCCGTCGCTCCGGCTTCTGGCTCCTCGCAACTTCCGTCATCTCCTACCCCCCCTCCCTATTCCGGACCCCGTGTGACATTGTCAAAAGTGGGGATTCGCAATCCGAGGTGTGTGCACGATTGACGAACCTCGAGAAGATATTTTCCGACAAAGTAGCTCAGAAGGCTACAGCGAAGCGGAAACACCTTTCTCCGGCAGCTCCTGCTTCGGAGGATGAGAGGTGCGAAGTTGTGGATTGGTCAGATTATTCCCTGGACGAGGAGGGGGAACTCCTTGTGGAGTCGGATGAGCCTGCAGACCAGCTAGAGATTGATGCTGTTGGCGATCAGGCTACGGGGGTATCCCTTGACACCCCCTCCATTTTGGCTCAAATGTTTGAAATTTTGAATTTAGATCCACCTGAGGCAGTCACCCTGCCAAAGGGTGAGTTGTTTGGTGTGCTTCAGCCGCGTTTGGTGTTTCCCAGGCAACAACACTTTGAGAGGATTGTGCTTAAGGAATGGGAACAACCCACGCGACTGGCTGGAATCCCTTCTAGTTGGGATAAACGCTATCCTTTTCCGGAGGAATTGGTGAAGCTTTGGTCAGTTCCCCCTGACGTCGATGCCCCTGTGTTAGTACTGTCTAGCACGGCTGTGGTACATTCTTCTGACACCACTGCCATTAACGATAGTGAGGATCGTCGGATTGACCAGTATGCTCGCCACGGTTTTATCAGTGCCGGATCGACGATGCGGCCGGTGTGTGCTTCGGCGCTTCTTCTGTTGGCAGTTAGGTCCATTATTCGGGATCTATGCGCAGACCTTGATCCCGCTTGTGATGAGTTTAGTGCTCTTAAGCAGTGTGAATCATTTATTTCCTTTGTCCTGACCGCTCAAGACGATGCTCTGGCGATGAGTAGCAGGACAGCGGCTATGCTGGTGGCTATTCGTCGGTCAGTGTGGCTGCGCCAGTGGTCGGCAGACTTGGTCTCTAAAAAGGTGCTCACAGCACTTACTTTTTTGGGTTTGTGACTGTTTGGTGATAAATTAGACTCAGTTGCAAAGGTGGTAAATTGCCTCAACGCAAGAGGCCTCGTCGCTCCTTTCGGGGTGCAAGTACCTTTAGACCTTCCTTTCGGGGATTTAGAACGGGTAGGGGAGCTTCCTTTCCCGCTACCAGAGGTGCAGGTTGGACCCGTGGCCGTCCCGCTCAGTCCTGGGGCGCCAAGCCCAAACCTGCTGGTAAGCCCGCTCAGCAATGAGGGGCTGCCCTCACCCGTGCGGGTGGGGGGACGATTGCGACACTTCTCCCAGGTTTGGGACCAGGTGGTTCCGGACAGATGGATCCAGGAGGTGGTGTCGTCCGGTTACAAACTGGAGCTCGAGTCTCGGCCTCCTTCACGTTTCTTTCGGTCTCGGGTGCCCATCGATCCTTTGGCCACACAGGGGCTCCTGGCGTCGGTAAGGAATCTTTTAGAAATGGCGGTCATCCAGCCGGTGCCGCGCTTAGAGATGGGCCTTGGTTTCTACTCCAATCTTTTCGCAGTCCCCAAAAAGGACGGGTCGGTTCGTCCCGTCCTGGACCTGAAATTACTCAACAGGTTCATCCGTAATCGGAAGTTTCGCATGGAAACTTTGCGTTCGGCCATCAGTTCTCTTCGGCAGGGGGACTTTATGACGTCCATAGACATCAAGGATGCTTATCTTCATGTTCCCATCTGCCAGGCTCATCAACGTTTTTCTTCGATTTGTGATGAAAGATCAGCATTTTCAATTCGTGGCACTTCCGTTTGGCCTTACCTCGGTTTCAAGAGTGTTCACCAAGGTGCTGGCAGGGGTGATGGCCATTTTCAGATCTCGGGGCATTCGTGTCGTACCTTATTTGGACGACCTTCTCATCGTGGCTCCGTCCCTCAATCAGTCAGAGACAGACACCAGGATGGTGGTCTCCACGCTGGAAAGCTTCGGTTGGGTGATCAACTTTCCCAAGTCCTCCCTCGCTCCGGCCAGGGTGGTGTCCTTTCTGGGGATGCAGTTGCACTCTTGTCAACACAGGGTGTTTCTCCCTCAGTCCAAAATGTATCTGATTCAGGAGTTGGCTCGGGTCCTACTTTCCAATCCTCGGCCGTCCATCCGTCTGGGGATGAGGCTGGTAGGTTTGATGGTTGCTCGTTCGAGGCAGTTCCTTTCGCTCAATTTCACACGTGGACGCTTCAGCTTCATCTGTTGGCGTCCTGGACCGGCGGCCACGGTCGCTGGATCGGCCCTTCCAGTTGTCCTCCCGGGTCCGGCAGTCCCTCCAATGGTGGTTGGTCTCGGCCAATCTCGTGAAGGGCAGGTCTTTCCTGACCCCTCTTTGGGAAATTGTCACCACTGACGCCAGTCTTTCGGGATGGGGGGGATTCTGGAAGGATCTTCAGTTCCAGGGGCAGTGGGGACCTCAGAGGCCCACTTACCCATCAATGTTCTGGAACTGAGAGCCATCCGTCGGGTTCTTGCTCTTCTGACTCAGCACGTTCTGGGCCTTCCGGTCCAGGTGCGTTCAGACATTCGAACAACGGTTGCTTACATCATTCATCAGGGAGGGACTCGCAGTCTGGGTGCTCTCAGAGAGGTGTCCCTGATCCTGACCTGGGCAGAGGCCCATGTTCCTTGTCTCTCGGCGGTGTACATCCCAGGGGTGGAAAACCAGGAAGCGGACCTGTTGAGCAGGGGCTCTTCCCGTCTGGGAGAATGGGCTCTCCATCCTCAGGTTTTTCGCTCACTGTGTCTCCGGTGGGGGACGCCGGAGGTGGACCTGTTTGCCTCTCGTCACAATTACAGGCTCCCAAACTTCATGTCGCTCTCCCAGGATCCTCTGGCTCTGGCAGTGGACGCCATGTCCCTGAGCTGGGGGGATCTGGGCTTTCTGTACCTATTTCCTCAGATACCCATGCTGGGCAGGGTGGTACAGAAGCTGGCTCTGGAAAGGGTGTCCGCCATTCTCGTGGCCCCAAGGTGGCCAAGGCGAGTTGGTTCGCAGACATCGTTCGGCTGGCAGTGGACCAGTTCTGCCTCTTCGGCCCGATCTGCTCACTCAGGGCCGGCTGTGTTACCCCAATTTACCAACGCTGGGTTTGACGGCTTGGCTGCTGAAACCTCCATCCTGAAGGAGGAGGGTCTTTCTGACCCGGTCGTTAAGACTCTGATCAGTGCCCGGAAGAGGTCTTCTTCTATCATCTACTATAGGACTTGGAAAGCCTATAACGCTTGGTGTGAGAGTAGATCTTTTCCTTGTGGGGTCTTTTCGGTCTCCAGGATTCTGGAGTTTTTACAATCTGGCCTGGACTCTGTTCTTCAGCTAAGTACCTTGAAAGGGCAAGTTTCTGCCTTATCTTATCTTTTTTCAGAAGCGTTTTGCGCTTCATCCTTTAGTTAAAACTTTTTTCCAGGGGGTTACGCATGTGCGGCCTCCCAGGAAACCATTACTCCCTGTTTGGGACTTGAATTTGGTTCTTTCTGCTCTTCAGGCTCCTCCTTTTGAGCCTTTGCAAGATATTGCTTTGTCTACCCTGACTCAGAAGATTGTCTTCTTGGTAGCTATCACTTCGGTTCGGCGTGTCTCAGAGTTGGCGGCCTTGTCTATTCAGGCGCCCTACTTTGAGAGGCATCAGGATAAAGTGGTCTTTCGGTTCAAACCAGACTTTCTTCCTAAGGTTGAGTCTGCTTTTCATTTGAATCAGGATATTGTTCTTCCCTCCTTGTGTCCTAAGCCTAAGAGTGACAAAGAGAGGGTTTCGCATTGTTTGGATGTAGTACGTTGTGTTAAGTACTGTTTGATTATTACTTCTCCTTTTCGTAAAATGGATTCCTTTTTTGTTGTGCCCTATGGGCCTAAGAAGGGTTTGGCACCAGCCAAATCTTTCATTAGCAAATGGATACGTCAGGCCATTATTGCGGCCTATTCTGCTAAGGGGAAAGTTCCCCCTTTTCGTATCAATGCTCATTCTACTCACGCCGTTGGAGCGTCTTGGGCTTTTCAGCACCAAGCTTCTGTTGAACAAGTTTGTAAGGCTGCTACTTGGTCTTCTGTTCATACTTTTTCTAAGTTTTACAAGGTTGATGTGCGGGCCTCAGCGGATGCTGTTTTTGGCCGCAAAGTTCTGCAGACTGCAGTCATTTAAGTTATGCTTCATTTTTGCCTTCGGATACCCATCCCTTGTGGACACTGCTTTTGGATGTCCCGATCTTAAGAATTAAAGGGGAAGCGGGGTGTGTGGCACACTGAGAATAATACCATTTTGTGAGTACTCACCTGAAAAATGGATATTGTCAGTGTGCCACACACCCCGCTTCACCCCGCCCTTTTCTGTATCCCGAATCCTTTATATGGTGAAGCTTTTATTTATTTTAAGGTTACCTTTAGATTACTGGTACCTTGTCTTTCTGCTTTTTAAATCACTGGTGTTAAGTGGGAGGTACCAGGTATATATAGGCCGGAAGGGGGCTCGTTACAAGACTTCCTCTCTGCAACGTCGTCACCTGCGGTGAGTAACCCGATCGTAAGAATTAAAGGGGAAGCGGGGTGTGTGGCACACTGACAATATCCATTTTTCAGGTGAGTACTCACAAAATGGGATTTTTGCCCTTGGTCCGAACCCTTAAACATTATCCATGCTACCCACACATTTCTGAATTTCTCACCCTCTCCCTCCAAATCCGCTGTCAACTCCTCCATTCTCATTATACTTTTGAGCTCCTCACTCCACTATAGCAAGGAGAGGGCCAACGTTCTCTTCCAATACCTTGGTATCACCGATCTTGCAGCTGTCAAAAAGTGTCTCAAGGCTCCCTTCTTGCAGGACTGCCTACTGCCCGGGAGCATGGACAGCAGCGTTATCTCAGGGGTGTTTGGGATCGGGGAGCCACATACCTCTTCGTACAACTGGAGGATCTTTGCCCACAAGCCGTTTATGCTGGGACATCCCCACCAGAAATGCAGGAGAGTACCCCGAGCTGCGTTGCATCTCCAACATGTATCTGGTACTGTGGGAAAGATCTGATGGATGCGGGTAGAGCTTCTGTACCACCGTGAGATCAGTTTTAAATTCTTCTCTTGGGCCTTACAGGGTTTTACCATTTTATGAGTGATGGAAAAAAAACTTCTTCCACTCCTCCTTCTCGAAGGTCCTTCCGATCTCCCTCTCTGCTACAAAATCCCTGTTAGAAGGAAGCGCGCTCAGAGCCACTGTGGTTGTCCGTCGCTTGTCCGTCCATACCACAGCAGCTCTGAGCGCTCTGATTGGACGAGCGCTCGCGTAGGAGCGGGTGAGGTGAGTTTTTTTGGGCGTTCTGGGGGGTTTCACACAGCGGATCGGGCTTCCCCGCAGAAGTGGACCAAAGCCCAGGATAGTGAGAATTCTGGGTGTTGGTCCACTTTAAATATGCTGGATGGCGGAGGGAAGGGTCACTTATACACCCGACATCAAGAAATTTCCAGCCAGGCTTGTTTTTCTTTTTTGTAATAGCCAGACAGAGACTTCCATTTGGAAGGGAAGTATTGCTTTGTATAAATAAGATTGTTTAAAGCGAGTTCAGGAGCTTTTGCGAGTTCCAGTTGTATTATAAGTGAGGGGACTTTTCATTAAAGTGGACCAACACCCAGGATTTTGACTATCGATCGGGGGTGCCCCGCTGTGTGAAACCCCCCAGAAACCCCAATAAACTCACCTCTCCCCGCTCCCACGTGACTGCCCGGTCCAATCCCCGCCAACGTCCAGGCGGGGAACAGGAACGTCCAAGCGGCTTCCTCCGCCTCCCTCGCGTCACTTTCGGCGCGTGCGCGCCCGTGCCGGCCATTCACAGACGGCCGGCGCGGGGGCGCGCACGCCTAGAGGGGCGCGAGGGAGGCGGCGGCGGCGGAAGATAAGGTAGGTGATTTGGGGTGTTTGGGGGGGTTGTCCCGCGGGGTGGGAGGTGATCGGCCCGGGAATCTTATAGATTTCCGGGCCGATCACCTCTCGGTGTTGGTCCACTTTAAGGGACTTGGGAAGTGTTTACTATTGCTTATGTGCTAAAATAAGAAGTTAAAAGCCAAAGTTGCTGCAACTGTAAGCAATAAAATAGTTTTTACTGCTGTTTTGTAACTAGGATAATGGCTAGCAATATTGGAGCATAATGGCTAGCAATATTGGAGGTCTATTTCAGTGCACAGTTTGTCATATAAATACACTTCAGGAGCAGCAGTTCCCGGGTGAATACCGCTGTGGTAAATGTGAGCACATTGCAAACCTGGAAGCAAAATACAACACTGAGGAGGATTGACAATATGGAAGAGCTTTCTGCTCACTGAGCAGGCAATAAGTGGGTTAGATACAGAGGGTGGAGTAATTGGTCAGGATGAGCAGATAAGTAGCTGGGTAAATGTAGATAGAGGGAGTAGAAAAGGTGCACAGAAAAGGAAGGCCATACCTGTGTCTGCACACCCTAGCAAAATTGGCAAGTTGGGTAATGATGCAAGAGTGTCAGCCCTAGCGGATACTGCTCTCCCTAACTGCTGGGAGGACAGCCCTGATAGTGAGCGGATGGTTGGGACTGCTGGTAGGACTAGACAGTTAGTGGTCATAGGGGATTCTATCAAGTCCATTCAAGTGAATAGGCGAGCAGGGGTTGCCACTCTGTGCAGTCTCACCAAGATGGCTGCTCTCGACTCTGGAATCGCTGAGAGAATGGCGCTGGATAGCAGGTGAGGTAAGTAGTGTTTGTAGGTGAGGGGAGGGAGGCAGATTGAGGGGTGTTAAAACTGTCTGGTCTTCAGCTTTAAAGGTCGTCAATCTTTTCTGAATTAACAGTTCGTCAGCCCCTTCTCTGGCCAACCTTTCATAGATGCTGATGCGGGGGGGGGGGGGCACACAAGAGTGCTGGGGAGTAATTTTCAAGGTGTGTGTATATAAACCAAGGGGTTTCACACAGACGTGTATCCCCCGCGGTATGGTCAGGGGAGGGTTGTCATGCTGCGCCGATGGATTTTAAGTCCACTGCTTTAACTTTGTGTAACTTTTTTTTTTTTTTTATTATTCCTTTAGCGCTCCACAAAGGTGCACAAAAAGTAAGTGTATTTTTAAATATTTTATTTGTCTCAAAGTTTAGTCATTGGCTTGTTTCTGAAGCCAATTAATTTTCTTTGCATCTGTAAGTGGGTGCTACAAACCTTCTTTTTTTTTTTTTCTTCTTTGTCCTACTCAGGGATTCAGAGAAGCAGAAAACCCCTATAACCTCTTCAAATGCTGTAAAGGAAGTGGAGTCTGTAAGACGTAAGTTCTTTTTTTTTTTTATAAATTCTTTATTTAGGGTTTTTCATGTTATTTGAACATACATAAGGTAAAAAAAGACTAACAATCAGTACATACATATAGAACACCTGCATGTCCGTCAATATCACCGCAGCCTTTCCACGGCTGGACCCCGTCGTCTACAACCCTCGGGTTCCCATCCACCAAGGCGCCCAAACAAACCCCCACTCCTCGTAGACCCCAAGTTGCCCCGTTGGGGGAGCCCCACCACCACCGGGCCCGGCAGACCAAGACGTAAATTCTTTATCCTAATTATAAAGGTCTCTAAATGGGGGAAAGCCAAGGTGCTTATAAATAAAAAGGGGGAAGCATCTGCATTTAAACCGGACCTTCACCATGATTTATTGAAAAGCCCAAACCCCCAAAATGATTCCCCAGCATCTAAAGTTAATATATTTTACATTTTTAGTCACTTACTTATTATTCCTGCCCCCACTGGGCTGCAACTCTGTTCAGGACTTTAGGATACGGGCGCCGCCATCTTGACTCAGAAGCATCACACATACTGAGGAGAGGAGAGCAGGATAAAGTACAGGGGGGCATGTTATAGCTGTGCTTTGCTTAGACAGAGCATATCTGGGGTCAGGAAAAGGTAAGCAATCCTAGAATGCAGAGCAGCACAGTCAGAAGGCACTTCCTGTTTGCAGCCTGCCTGATGTTCCATGAGCCGCCATCTTGGATGTTTAAAGGCTCATAACTTTCAGTAGATGCAGGTAGGATGATTTTCCCAATGCATGGCACAGCCTGCTTCACGAAGTCATTACATCTGGGTATTCCGCCACAAGGTGGCGCAGTGCACTGCAGAAGAGTTGTGGCTCCGCCCAGTACCATATAAAAACGGAATCACCATAGACTTATCCAGTTGTTCTCTGCAGTGCTTACTGCGAAGATAGAAGATGGCTTTCTCCCTATGCGCAGGTGTGCGGGGCAACCATGCTTGCAGCCCTGCATGTCTATTTCCACCCGTTTCCGGACCCTCTGTGCCTCCCAGCCTCGGCTGACGGATCGGGTGACTGTAGCGGAGCACTAGGGTCAAGTGCTCAAGAAGCGCTGCTCCAAGCCGCAGACCCTGTACCACAAAGGGTAGCCGGCCATAGGCTTTATGGTGAGCCTACTAGGGATGCGGAGTTTCTGTCCTGGCTTCTGAGGGGGTGAGTGTTTTGGGAGTTTATGGAATGTTTTCTGTGTTCGGGTTCCCCCCCCCCCCCCCCCCCAACTGGCCTGGGCTTCGCCGCTGCCTGCTCGCTCTCCTCCCCCTCCCCCCTTCCCTCCCCGATGGGTGTTCAGGGGAGGGGGGGCGTTGTAGTGGTGCGTGTTTTTAGACTGTTTTTGTATACTTTTGCCGCTGTGCTCCGCGGCGAGCGGCGCTATATCTGTAAGGCGTTTTTTACTGTGTGGATGATATTGACGAGGTCACGTGAGCGCCGTTTTCACGCTCTTTTGCGGGGGGCGGGGGCGAGGCCGGGGGATGACTGGTATCGCGTCGTTCTCCCGCTGCCTGCCCCTCAAGGTTCCTCTGTCGGCACCATCTTGCTTCTGCTGGATGTCTGGGGCCCTCTTCATCCCTGGGCTGCGGCGGTGATTTCTGCCTGTGTCGCTTCCTCCGGTGGTCTGGCGGCTGGCGATCCTTGTCCTGCTTGGTCCGTGAGTCCCCTCTGGGGTTTTTATTGTCCTTGGGGTATGTGCTGCGGGATACTTATGTATTTTTGCTTATGTCTTTCAGGCGGGACACCCGTGGGTTGTGGTTTCTCCCAGTCCTGCTACTTAATCCCCCCTTCATCTCCCCTTACTATTCTGCTACAAAAGTCTTAAAGGAGCCACAGCACTCAACCCCGTCAGCCTGCAGGCCAGCCCACAATCTGTCTCCAAACTTGGTCAAAAACAGAGGACTCGGTCACACACATCTGCAGAAGTATGCTTAAGCTGCACCACTACGCCAAAGTGCCTCTGTGGGGTGCAGTCCTAACTCTAGTCTCTGCGAGCCCATTTGGGACATACAGTGCAATAGATAAATTACTATTCTGGGGGCATCCCGGGTGGCTTTATTAGCCATTACCCTGTGCTGGCATATTGCGCTTGTATTAATCACCATATGGAGGCTTCTGGGGATAACGTGCTCGGGGGTCCTTCGGGACAATCCTTCGGGAGTTCCATGTGCGGGGTATCCCCTATCACCAATGACGTCACGGTGTGTGGGCCGTGCGCCCAAGCTGTCCTTGCGCTTCAGTCTGGGCTGCCTGCTTCTTTACCAATCTCTGCACCCCCTTGGGCATCGCCTACCCCGCCTGCATTTAGCCCCCAGTGAGGGGGATACTAGCAGGGGGTCACAATTTGATCTGACACTTTGTGTGGCCAGCATTGAAAGACAGCTTGCCAGGCCTGTTCCACGTGGAGGCTCCGCGTCTCAGATCGGTGGATTCAGGAGGTAGTGTCCTCCGGTTACAAGATAGAGTTTGCAGCCTGGCTGCCCCCCAGATTCATCAGATCTCGGATGCCTCACAACCCTCTGTCAGCGTCCCTGATGCCCATCCTGTACTTGAAGGGTCTCAACAGGTTTGTCAGATTCAAGTACTTTTGCATGGAGACCCTTCGCTCGGCTGTCAGTACCCTTCACCCGGACGACTTCATGACCTCTGTGAACGTCAAGGATGCTTATCTTCATGTGCCAATCTTCCCAGGTCATCAGAGATTTCTCAGGTTTGCTCTAGAGGATCAGCATTACCAGTTTGTGGCCTTACCGTTTGGTGTCACCTCGGCACCTCGGCTCTGCTGCGGCATCAGGGCATTCGCATCTTTCCTTACCTGGACGACATTCTGATTGCAGGTCAGTCTCTGCATCAGGCCGAGAAGGATACTCAGGTGGTGACCTCCACTCTTGAGTCCTTCGGCTGGGTGATCATCTATCCCAAGTCTTCTCCGTCTCCGTCTTTGGTGAGGTCCTTTCTGGGCATGACGCTGGATACCTCTCAGGTCAAAGTATTCCTGCCTCAGCTGAAAGTGGAGGGCCTTCGGTAGCAGGCTCGGGCTCTGCTCTCGTGTCCCCATCCCTACATCCAGCAGGGGATGCAGTTAGTGGGCCTGATGGTGTCCTGCTTGGAGGCGGTCCCCTTTGCTCAGTTTTCACATGAGGCCTCTTCAGTTGCACCTTCTGTCTGTTTGGAATCGGGACTCTGTCCCCCCTGGCCAGACAGTCCCTCTCATGGTGGCCGGACTCGAGGAATCTTCTAGTGGGCAATGCGGCTATCCGGCATGGTGATCCGGAAATGGGATGCCCCTGTCCCGAGGGTCCCCTTAGCCCCTTACTCTCCCGTTACGGTCCCTTCTCCCTTCACTATGGGGGGGGGGGGGGGGAGTTAGAGGGTTGTGTATTATGTCTGTGTATTTCACTGTATGACTTCATTACTTCATTATAACATGTGTGTGTTACTTTATGCATTGAGCAGACTGCACAGCAAGTGTGCACTCAGTCCGATTTTCCTCCTGGGAGCTCCTCGGGCAGGTCTTTTTAATAGTACTGGCCGGTTTTGCCAGTGTTTAGGTCAGCTTTAGGGGGCGGTTGGGGCGGACCACGCTGTGTAGGTTGGCTTGCCGCCTTAGCTTTTACATTTTCACAGCCCCCCTCCCGCCTCCCCTGGTCTCTTTGCGGCCGCCGTCTGGCAGGCTTTTCTGTCTGGGGCTGCGCTATGTTTTCTTTCCTCCTCCTCCCCCCTTCTCCGCCTTCCGCCTCCCTCCTCCCCATCCTGCCTTAGTGTGCACGTTGTAGTGGCTCATCTGGTTGTAATCCCTTGATGAATTGGCCGCTCTGATCGGGCTTAGGGGGGCGGGTCCCGGTGACGCAGAGACGGGGGCGTGGCATCGGCAGTAGCGTCGTTCGGCCGGCCCCAGCCTCACTTCCTTCCTTTCTGGTTTATAGGAAGTCACGTGAGGGGGGGCTCGCTGCCGCACATGGGTCTATTTACTTTGCTGCGGCTGGCTGCTGCATCGTCCCTCCGGTTGCTGTTGCTGCTCTCGGTTTTCAGGTAAGCGGCCCCACCCTGGTGGGGCCGTTGAGGGGGATTTTAAGTCTGTAATATGAAGACATAGGGGCAAGTGTTTTAAGGAGGCATCATATGCTTAGTGTCATTATGATTTGGTAAAAGGCAAGGTTTTGTTCTTTTTGCTCATTTAAAGGCACCTTGGTGCCATGCATAGATATGTTTGCATGTTACACTTGTATGGGGATCTGATTGTTGGTTTCCTTTCCCTACAGATCCTGGGATCCCTGATTATAGCGGCCCTCCGGCTCTATGTTACTTGGCTAGTCTTTCTTTTTTTAAAAGAAAAGAAAATTGGGATATTTTAATATTTAAAAATATACATATATAATCTATATATATATATATATATATATATATATATATATATATATATATATATATATATATATATATTATTAAGGGGGACCTTCCTTTAAAAAAATATATATATATATATATATTATAAAAAAAAAAAAAAAACCCTCCCTTCCGGGACATTTACAATAAGGGGGCATCCCGGGTTGGCCTATGCCTTAAAGCCCAAAAAATTGCGAATACCATAAATCACCATATGGAGGCTTCCGTTATTGCCGGAAACGGTTCTTCTGAGCCGTCCATGGGGGGGGTAAGATGTGGGGCTCCGCTCCCAGCTGATTTTTTTTCTTTATTTGCATTCCTTGTGCAAGGCAGAGCATTGCGCGTCAGTCTGTTGCTCCGGCTGCTGGCTCGTCGCAACTTCCATCATGTCCTACCTCTCCCTCCCTGTTCCGGACCCCGCGTGACACTGTCAAAAGTGGGGATTCGCAATCCGAGGTGGCGGCACGGTTGGCCAGCCTCCGGAAAGTAGTGCCCGTTAAAGCAGGGTTAAAAGCCACTGCAAAACGGAAGCACCTGACTCCGGTGCCTTCGGCTCCACAGGACGAGATATGTGAACCTGTGGAATGGTCCGATGGCTCCCCGGACGAGGAAGAATTCCTGTTGGAGTCAGATGAGCCTGCAGATCAGCTTGAGGCTGATGCGATTGGCGATTGGTCGGCGGGGGTTTCCCTTGACACCCCCTCTATTCTGGCTCAAATGTTTGAAATTCTGAATTTAGATCCGCCTGAGGCTGTCACCCTGCCAAAGGGCCAGTTGTTTAAAGAGCCTCAGCCGCGTTGGGTTTTTCCCAGACAGCACCACTTTGAGAGGGTGGCCCTTAAGGAATGGGAACATCCCACGCGGTTATCTGGAATTCCTTCCAGTTGGGAAAAGCGTTATCCTTTTCCGCCAGAATTGGTGAAGCTTTGGTCTGTCCCTCCTGACGTCGATACCCCGGGGTAGGGCTCTCCAGCACGGCTATGGTACAGTCGGCTGAGACCACTGTCCCTAAAGATGGGGAGGATCGTCGGATTGACCAGTACGCCCGCCATGGTTTTATTTATGCCGGGTCAACGATGCGCCCGGTGTGTGCTTCGGCCCTTCTTCTATTGGCGGTTAGGTCTGTAATTCAGGGGCTATATGAGGATCTCAATCCCACGTGTAAAGAGTTTACTGCGCTCAAGCAGTGTGAATCTTTTGTGTCCTATGTTCTATCCGCTCAGGACGATGCGCTGGCTATGAGTAGCAAGACAGCTGCAATGCTGGTGGCTATTCGTCGGTCAGTATGGCTGCGTCAGTGGTCGGCGGACTCAGCTTCTAAAAAGGTGCTCACAGCTCTCCCCTTTTTGGGGTTGCGTCTGTTTAGGGAGAAATTGATTCAGTCGCAAAGGGTGGTAAGATGCCACAACGCAAGAGGCCTCGTCGTCCCTTTAGGGGGGCAAGTTCTGGTAGGCCTTCCTTTCGAGGATTCAGAGCGGGTAGGGGGGCTTCCTTTCCCGCTACCAGACGTACAGGTTGGACTCGGGGGAGGGGCCGTGGCCGTCCCGCTCAGTCCTGGGGCTCCAAGCCCAAACCTGCTGGTAAGCCCGCTCAGCAATGAGGGGCTGCCCTCACCCGTGCGGGTGGGGGGATGATTGCGACACTTCTCCCAGGTTTGGAGCCAGGAAGTTCCGGACAGATGGATCCAGGAGGTAGTGTCGTCTGGTTACAAGCTGGAATTCGAGTCTCGCCCTCCTTCACGGTTCTTTCGGTCTCGGGTGCCCATCGATCCTTTGGCCGCGCAGGGGCTCCTGGCGTCGGTAAAGAATCTGTTAGAGATGGCGGTCATCCGGCCAGTACCGCGCTTAGAGATGGGCCTCGGTTTCTACTCCAATCTTTTCGCAATCCCCAAGAAAGATGGGTCAGTTCGTCCCATCCTGGACCTGAAGTTACTCAACAGGTTCATCCGTTTTCGGAAGTTTCGCATGGAAACCTTGCGTACTGCCATCGGCTCTCTTCGGCAAGGGGACTTCATGACGTCCATAGACATCAAGGATGCTTATCTTCATGTTCCCATCTGCCACGCTCATCAACGTTTTCTTCGATTCGTGATGAAGGATCAGCATTATCAGTTCGTGGCACTTCCGTTTGGCCTTACCTCAGCTCCAAGAGTGTTCACCAAGGTGCTGGCAGGGGTCATGGCCATTTTCAGATCTCGGGGCATTCGTGTCGTACCTTATTTGGACGACCTTCTCATCATGGCTCCGTCGCTCAATCAATCGGAGACAGACACCAGCATGGTGGTCTCCACGCTGGAAAGCTTTGGTTGGGTGATCAACTTCCCCAAGTCCTCCCTCGCTCCAGCCAGGGTGGTGTCTTTTCTGGGGATGCAGTTGGACTCTCATCAACACAGAGTGTTTCTTCCCCAGTCCAAAATTCATCTGATTCAGGAGTTGGCTCGGGTCCTACTCTCCAATCCTCGGCCGTCCATCCGTCTGGGGATGAGGCTGGTAGGGTTGATGGTTGCCTCCTTCGAGGCAGTTCCTTTTGCTCAATTCCACACGAGGACGCTTCAGCTTTATCTGTTGGCGTCTTGGGACCAGCAGCCTCGGTCGCTGGATCAGCCCTTCCAGTTGTCCTCCCGGGTCCGGCAGTCCCTCCAGTGGTGGTTGGTCTCGACCAATCTCGTGAAGGGCAGGTCTTTCCTGACCCCCCTTTGGGAAATTGTCACCATGGACGCCAGTCTGTCGGGATGGGGCGGATTTTGGAAGGAGCTGCAGTTCCAGGGGCAGTGGGGACCTCAAGAGGCCCACTTACCCATCAATATTCTGGAACTGAGAGCCATCCGCCGGGTGCTTGCTCTCCTGACTCAGCACGTCCTGGGCCTTCCGGTCCAGGTGCGTTCAGACAATCGAACAGCGGTTGCTTACATCAATCATCAGGGAGGGACTCGCAGCCTCAGTGCTCTCAGAGAGGTGTCCCTGATCCTGACCTGGGCAGAGGCCCATGTTCCTTGTCTCTCGGCGGTATACATTCCAGGAGTGGAGAACCAGGAAGCGGACCGGTTGAGCAGGGGCTCTCCCCGTCTGGGAGAATGGGCTCTCCATCCTCGGGTGTTTCGCTCACTGTGTCTCCGATGGGGGACACCAGAGGTGGACCTGTTTGCCTCTCGTCACAATCACAGGCTCCCGAACTTCGTGTCGCTCTCCCAGGATCCTCTGGCTCTGGCAGTGGACGCCATGTCCCTGAGCTGGGGGGATCTGGGATTTCTATACCTGTTTCCTCCGATACCCATGCTGGGCAGGGTGCTTCGGAAGTTGGCTCTGGAAAAGGTGTCCGCCGTTCTCGTGGCCCCAAGGTGGCCAAGGCGAGTGTGGTTCGCAGACATCGTTCGGCTGGCAGTGGACCAGGTCGTTCTGCCCCTTCGGCCCGATCTGCTCACTCAGGGTCGATTGTGTTACCCCAATTTACCAGCGCTGGGTTTGACGGCCTGGCTGCTGAAACCTCCATCCTGAAGGAGGAGGGTCTTTCTGATTCAGTCGTTAGGATTAGTGCCCGGAAGAGGTCTTCTTCTATCATCTACTATAGGACTTGGAAAGCCTATATCGCTTGGTGCGAGATGAGATCTTTTCCTTGTAGGGTCTTTTCGGTCTTCAGGATTCTGGAGTTTTTACAATCAGGGCTGGACTCTGGTCTTCAGCTAAGTACGTTGAAAGGGCAAGTTTCTGCCTTATCTATCTTTTTTCAGAAGCGTGTTGCGCTTCAGCCTTTAGTTAAAACGTTTTTCCAGGGGGTTACGCATGTGCGGCCTCCCAGGAAACCATTACTCCCGGTTTGGGATTTGAATTTGGTTCTTTCTGCTCTTCAGGCTCCTCCTTTTGAGCCTTTGCAAGATATTGCTTTGTCTACCCTGACTCAGAAGATTGTCTTCTTGGTAGCTATCACTTCGGTCCGGCGTGTCTCAGAGTTTGCGGCCTTGTGTATCCAGGCGCCTTACTTTGAGAGGCATCAGGATAAAGTGGTCTTTCAGTTCAAGCCAGACTTTCTTCCCAAGGTTGTTTCTGCTTTTCATTTGGACCAAGACATTGTTTCTTCCCTCCTTATGTCCTAATCCTAAGAATGACAAAGAGAGGGTTTTGCATTGTTTGGATGTAGTACGCTGTGTTAAGTACTACTTGATTATCACGTCTCCTTTTCGTAGGACGGATTCCTTTTTTGTTGTGCCCTATGGGCCTAAGAAGGGTTTGGCACCAGCCAAATCTGCCATTAGCAAGTGGATACGTCAGGCAGTTACTGCGGCCTATTCTGCTAAGGGAAGAGTTCCCCCTTTTCGTATCACTGCTCATTCTACTCGCGCCATTGGGGCGTCTTGGGCTTTTCAGCACCAAGCTTCTGTTGAACAAGTTTGTAAGGCCGCCACTTGGTCTTCTGTTCACACTTTTTCTAAGTTTTACAAAGTTGATGTGCGGGCCTCAGCGGTTGCTGTTTTTGGCCGCAAGGTTCTGCAGACTGCAGTCATTTAAGTTATGCTTCACCTGGCCTTGAGATGCCCATCCCTTGTGGACACTGCTTTTGGATGTCCCAATAAGTGAAGAATATTAAAAGCGAAGCGGGGTGTGTGGCACACCAAGAATAATACCATTTTGTGAGTACTCACCTGAAAAATGGATATTGTTGGTGTGCCACACACCCCGCTTCACTCCCACCCTTTTCGGTTTTCCGAAGCCTTTATATGGTGAAGCTTTTTTGTATATCAATTTATTTGAGGTTACCGGTTAAAAACTGGTACCTTGTCTTTCTGCTTTTTAATATACTGGCGATTAAAGGGAGGTACCAGGTATATATAGGCCGGAAGGGGGCTCGTTATAAGACTTCCTCTCTGCACAGC
This sequence comes from Gastrophryne carolinensis, assembly GCA_027917425.1. Classification (NCBI taxonomy): domain Eukaryota; kingdom Metazoa; phylum Chordata; class Amphibia; order Anura; family Microhylidae; genus Gastrophryne; species Gastrophryne carolinensis. Next base: position 13,023,959 of record CM051240.1, on the reverse strand, counting down.
GTCACCTGGCGGTGAGTTAACCCAATAAGTGAAGAATATTAAAAGTGAAGCGGGGTGTGTGGCACACCAACAATATCCATTTTTCAGGTGAGTACTCACAAAATGGTATTTTTCAGTCCCTGTGTCACCGCTGGGGTCAGCTGGATGTGGACCTGTTTGCATCCCGCCACAACCACAAGCTTCCCAGGTTTGTCTCTCTGTCTCAGGACCCTCTGGCCAAGGAGGATGTGGTTTGCAGACGTCGTGCAGCTGGCAGTAGATCAGTATTCCCTGCCCAAGGATCCAGATCTGCTCACTCAGGGACTACTGTGCCATCCTAATTTACAAACGCTGGCTTTAATGGTTTGACTGCTGAAACCTCCATCTTGATGGATAAGGGGTTGCCGGCCTCTGTTGTTGATACCATGATTAGGGCTAGGAAGAAGTCCTCGTCCTTTATCTACTATAGAATTTGGCATGCTTACATTGCCTGATGTGAGTCTAAATCTTTGCCTTGTAGGGTGTTTTTTATCCCTAGGTTTCTGGATTTTTTGCAACATGGCTTGGATTCGGGCCTTCAACTTAGTACCCTCGAGGGACAGGTGTCAGCCCTGGCAATTTTCTTCCAAAGATCTTTTGCCAATCACCGGTTGGTCAAGACTTTCTTTCAGGGAGTTACTCATGTGCGTCCACCACGTAAACCTATGCTACCGGTTTGGGATCTAAATCTGGTTTTGTCTGCTCTGCAGGGTCCTCCCTTTGAATCAGTGGGGCTGCCTTGCCCATTATGACTCTTAAGGTTGCCTTCCTGGTGGCCTTTACTTCGGTCAGGCGAGTCTCTGAGCTGGCGGCGCTCTCCATCAAACCTCCTTATATTCCAAGTATACAGCACGTCCTGCTCCAGAAGATTCCTTACAAATGGGTAATACATCCACAAGATGGCGCTGGACTACAGAAAACAGCTTGTGGCTCCTCCCGGCCCCATATAAACCAGGGACCTCCCACAAATTACCCAGTTCTTATCTGCAGTCTGGGCTGTGAAGAATAGAAGATGGCTCTTTATGCTACACAGGTGAGCGGGGCTATTAGCCTGCGGCCCTGTAGGACTATTACCACCCGTTCCGAACCCACTGCCTCCCAGCTTAGGCTGCACTGGTTCGGGTGAAGGAGGGAAGCACCGGGGTCGTCTGGTGCTAAGGAGCACTGCTCCAACCGCAGTCCCTGCTTTAAAGGTTAGGCGGTATAGGCCCGTGGTGAGCCTTGTGGGATGCCCCTCCCGCTATCTGGGGTCCCCTTTACCCTTGTCCCCTAGGATGGGCCCCTTCTCAAGTGTTCCCCGCCTCGCTCTCCCTGGGGACATCTCCGGGAAAGGGGGGGGGGGAGGTCTTTATGTGTGCGGAGGTAGTCCAGGCAGGGTGTAGAATTGTTTTCTCCTCTATCCATTTCATTTGCCTTGCATGGTTGTGCTTATTGTCGCTGCCGCACGCTTGTACTGCGCTCTGCGGACCGCGGCGACATCGCCTCAGGCGCCGTCGTGCCGTCATTGGCCTGTTCAATCACGCGGGCACGTTTTCGCGCTCTTCGGGGGGGGGGGGCTTGCGGATGACGTTTTCCGCATCACTTCTCCGTAGCCGGCCCCTCGAGGTATATGACGGGCGCCATATTCTTTGTGTGTCACACACACCCCGCTTCCTGTAGTAATAACGTTCGGGTAAACCATCTCCAGATGTCATTGCAGAGAGAGAGAGAGATCTTGAAACTGGCCCCTCCCAGTCTATATATACCTGGGACCTCCCACTTAATCCCCAGTGTTCTCTCTCAAGACAGAAGAAAGAGGTCTCCTGCTTGCAGGTAGCCGGGGTTACACCCCGGCACCCCCCCTGGTCTACTTCTGCCCAGTTCTTTTTTTACTTGTATTTGGTAACTATCGGAAGCCTCCCAGCTTCGGCTGCTGACTGGGTAATGGTAGCCGGCACCTGGTGGTGCCTAGGAACTTATCTCCTCCACTAGTCCCCATTATTGGGGCAGAGTGGTTATCCGGTTGGTGACCTGGATTTTGGGATGCCCCATCCTGTTGTCCCCATACCTCTTCTCTCCTTCTCATGGCCTTCCCTTTTTTGGTGGGGAAGTCCTTTAGGGGGGGGGGGGGAGGTGAGGGGTCTTTCTAGAATATCCTGAGGTAATTTCCCTTTTATTTGTACTTATTTTTGTGGGTGCGCGCGTGTCTGTGTGTGTCTTTAATTATGAGTGTTTACTGTGTGCGGCGTTTACTTCTGGCGGGGTCAGCAGACTGGGTCCGGTTTGGGCATTTCTGAATGGCGCTGTTGCCATTTTTTACCTCTCTGAGGTAATTTGTGCTTTAGGGGCTGTGCGGTGATTGGCAGGCGGGGCGGGGTCAGAGCGCTTGTCGCGCGCTCTCTGGCCTGCCCGTCTCCTTCAGCTGTGGATTGCTCGCACCGGCCTGTGAGGTGATTTCTGCGCCTTGGTCCCGCTGTCTCTTTCAACTTCGGCCACTTCAAAAAGGTCTTGTACTATTGTTCTTTCGTTTCTGTATTACTTTCAATTAGTGCTTATTCCCATAAGGGGACTTTATGCTGTGGTCCATATTAGTATACATTGTAAGCTTTTTTGTCAGTATAACAAGCCATGGTGGCTTTCTGTTCATTATGCATTATATATAATGCTTGAGCCTTTAGTTAGGCATCAGCATGCTTAAAGGTATATGACCATATTTATTTTAAGTCATATATATATATATATATATATATATATATATATATATATATTTTTAGTATTTTTATTGGATAATATTGTTTTTTCTCTCTGTGTGCATGTGCGGTTTATTCATGAGTTTTATATTGTATTTTTTCTGTCTTCCAGATTTGGGATACCCCTGCTGCATGGGTCTCCCAGTCTGATATACCTGGCTAGTCTTATTTTGGGTTACAAAAAATCCTCCCACTCCCGGGACTTTATTTAATGAATAAGGGGCATCCCGGGTAGCTTATAGCATAAATCCCTGGGCTCTGCGAATTCAAAAAAAGTTTCACCGAATGGAGGCTTCCAATGATACCGGAAATGGCTCCTCGGAGCAATCTAGGCAGTGTGGGGGATGTGGGGTTACACTCCCAGGGGATGATGTCATTTTGTGCGTTCCTTGCGCACAGCAGAATATTGCGCGCCAGTCTGGCACTCCGGCTCCTGGCTCTTCGCAACCTCAGTCGTCCCCTGCCCCTCCACTTTTATTCCGGACCCAGGGTGACGTTGTCACAGCTGGGGATTCGCAATCTGAGTTGTGCGCTCGAGTGGCCACTCTCGAGAAGTTGTTGTCTGCACAGGTAGCTCATAAGGCTACGGCTAAAAGGAAACACATTGATTCTCCTTCTCTGACTCCTGCCTTGGAGGCAGCGGAGGTGTTAGACTGGTCAGATTGTCCTTTGCCTGAAGAAGGGGAAATTTTGGAAGATTTGGATGATATTGATGCTCCCCTGTTGACTGATACTTTGGCAGATTTGACTACTGGGGTGTCTTGTGATACTCCTTCTATCCTTTCCAAGGTTTTTGAAATTTTGTCTCTGGATCCACCTGCGGCGGTCCCTCCGCCTAAGGGTGAGCTATTTGAGATGCCGAAGCCGCGTTTAGCATTCCCTGGTCAGCTACATTTTGAAAGGGTTGTGCTTAAGGAATGGGAACAGCCGACCCGCCTTGTTGGCTCCCCGGCTAATTGGGACAGGAGGTATCCTTTTTCAGAGGAGTTGGTCAAGCTTTGGACAGTACCCCCAGACGTTGATGCACCGGTTTTGGGGCTCTCTAATTCTTCAGTGCTGCATTCACCAGACACTGCATTCACCAGACACTGCATTCACCAGACACTGCATTCACCAGACACTGCATTCACCAGACACTGCATTCACCAGACACTGCATTCACCAGACACTGCATTCACCAGACACTGCATTCACCAGACACTGCATTCACCAGACACTGCATTCACCAGACACTGCATTCACCAGACACTGCATTCACCAGACACTGCATTCACCAGACACTGCATTCACCAGACACTGCATTCACCAGACACTGCATTCACCAGACACTGCATTCACCAGACACTGCATTCACCAGACACTGCATTCACCAGACACTGCATTCACCAGACACTGCATTCACCAGACACTGCATTCACCAGACACTGCATTCACCAGACACTGCATTCACCAGACACTGCATTCACCAGACACTGCATTCACCAGACACTACTACAATTAAGGATGTTGAGGATCGTAGAATCGATCAGCTGGCTCGTCATGGTTTCATCAGTGCCGGTTCGACCTTGCGTCCGGTATGTGCTTCTTCCATTGTCCTATTGGCTCTTAAAGCTTTGATCAAAAATTTGTACGCGGATCTTGATCCGGAATGTGAGGAGTTTACCTCTCTTCAATTGTGTGAATCTTTTGCTTCTTATGTTCTGGCCGCCCAGGATGATGCTATGGCCATGTGTGGCAGCTATTCGGCGGTCAGTGTGGCTCCGTCAATGGACGGCGGACGTTGGTGTCAAAAGATCACTTACAGCTCTTCCTTTTCTGGGTCTACGCCCGTTCGGTGACAAGTTGGATTCAGTCACCAAGGGAGGCAAGTTGCGTCTTTTTCGAGGAACCTCTTCTTTCAATCCTTCCTTTCGGGGTGCCAGGGCAGGTAGAGGGGCCTCCCTTCCTGCTACCAGGGGCACGAGCTGGAACCGGGGGCGAGGCCGCGGCTGTTCTGGTCATTCGTGGGGCTCCAAGCCTAAGCCCACGCCCAAGCCTGCTCAGCAATGAGGGGGTGCCCTCACCCGTGAGGGTGGGGGGACGGTTGCGACACTTCTCCCAGACTTGGGTCCAGGCGGTCCCGGACAGATGGATTCGGGAGGTGGTGTCGTCCGGTTACAAACTGGAGTTCCAGTCCCGTCCTCCCTCAAGATTTCTCAAGTCCCGAATACCTACCGATCCTTTGGTCGCCCAAGAACTCAGAGTGTCGGTAGGGAATCTTCTAGATATGGCGGTCATCCGTCCGGTGCCAACCTTGGAATTGGGTCTCGGTTTCTATTCCAATCTTTTCACGGTGCCCAAGAGGGACGGATCGGTACGACCTATCCTGGATCTGAAGTTCCTCAACAGGTTCATTCATCCACGGAAGTTTCGTATGGAAACTCTGCGCTCGGCCATCACTCGGCCAGGGGGACTTCATGACTTCCATAGACATAAAGGATGCTTATCTGCATGTTCCCGTCTGCCCGGTCCATCAGCATTTTCTGCGCTTCATGGTAGAGGATCGGCATTTTCAATTCGTGGCGCTTCCGTTTGGTCTTACCTCGGCGCCAAGGGTGTTCACCAAGGTTCTAGCAGGGGTGATGGCCATTCTCAGAACTCAAGGCATTCGAATTTTGCCTTACCTGGACGACCTTCTCATCATGGCTCCTTCCTTCAATCAAGCGGAGAAGGACACCAGCATGGTGGTTTCTACGCTGGAAAGCTTCGGTTGGGTAATCAACTATCCCAAGTCCTCCCCGACTCCGGCCGAGGTGGCGTCCTTCTTGGGGATGACAATAGACTCTTGTCAGCACGGGGTTTTTCTACCTCAGTCGAAGATACTTTTGATTCAGGATTTGGTTCGGCTTCTTCTCTCCAATCCTCGACCGTCCATCCGTCTGGGGATGAGGCTGGTGGGGTTGATGGTAGCCTCCTTCGAGGCAGTTCCCTTTGCTCAGTTTCACACTCGGACGCTTCAGATGCATCTGTTGGCGTCTTGGGACCGTTCTCCACTTTCATTGGACCAACCCTTCCAGTTGTCCTCCCGGGTCGGCAGTCTCTTCGGTGGTGGTTGGTTTCGAACAATCCCTTTCTGACTCCTCTATGGAAGACTGTCACCACGGACGCCAGCCTTTCGGGTTGGGGGGGGGATTCTGGAAGGATCTTCAGTTCCAGGGGCAGTGGGGTCCTCGAGAGGCTCACTTGCCCATCAATGTTCTGGAGCTGAGAGCTATCCGTCTGGTTCTTTCTCTTCTGACTCACCATGTCCGGGGCCTTCCGGTTCAGGTGCGTTCGGACAACAGGACAGCGGTTGCCTACATCAATCATCAGGGAGGGACTTGCAGTCTGGGAGCTCTCAGAGAGGTCTCCCTGATTCTGACCTGGGCGGAGGCTCATGTTCCTTGCCTGTCGGCAGTTTACATTCCGGGGGTGGAAAACACGGAAGCAGACCTTCTAAGCAGATGCTCCTCCCGTCTGGGGGAATGGTCTCTCCATCCTCAGGTTTTTCAGGCTCTGTGTCTTCGGTGGGGAACACCGGAGGTGGACCTGTTTGCCTCTCGTCACAATTACAAACTTCCGACTTTTGTAACAATGTCTCAGGATCCTCTGGCTCTGGCGGTGGATGCCATGTCTCTGAGCTGGGGGAAACTGGGGTTCCTGTATCTGTTCCCTCCGATTCCCTTGCTAGGAAGAGTGTTAAGAAAGTTGATTCTGGAAAAGGTCCCCGCCATTCTCGTGGCTCCAAGGTGGCCAAGAAGAATGTGGTTCGCAGACGTCGTTCGGATGGCAGTGGATCAGTTCGAGCTTCCTCTGCGGCCGGATCTTCTCACTCAGGGTCGGCTGCGTTACCCCAATTTACCAACGCTGGCTTTGACGGCTTGGCTGCTGAAACCTCCATCTTAAAGGAGGAGGGTCTTTCTGATTCAGTTATTAAGACTCTTATCTGTGCTCGAAAGAGGTCTTCCTCTGCTATCTATTATAGAACCTGGCGTTCTTACATCAATTGGTGTGAGGCTAGATCTTTGCCCTGCAGAGTCTTTTCTGTTTCCAGAATTCTGGATTTTCTTCAATCTGGACTGGATGCTGGTCTCCAGCTTAGTACCTTAAAGGGGCAGGTTTCTGCTTTGTCTATTTTTTTTCAGAAGGCTTTTGCGCTTCATCCATTGGTCAAGACTTTTTTCCAGGGGGTTACGCATCTGCGGCCTCCTAGGAAGGCGTTGCTACCTGTTTGGGACCTGAATTTGGTTTTGTCTGCTCTGCAGGCTCCTCCTTTTGAGCCTTTGCCGGATATTGCTCTTTCCACTTTGACTCAGAAGGTAGTCTTTCTTGTGGCTATCACTTCGGTTCGGCGTGTCTCTGAGTTGGCGGCCTTGTCCATTCAGGCGCCCTACCTTGAGAAACATCAAGATAAGGTGGTATTTCGGTTCAAATCGGATTTTCTTCCTAAGGTTGTTTCTGCATTCCATCTGAATCAGGACATTGTTCTTCCCTCCTTGTGTCCTAAGCCCAAGAATGACAAGGAGAAGGTTTTGCACTGTTTGGATGTTGTTCGCTGTGTTCATTTTTATTTGCGTGCTACGTCTTCTTTCCATAAGACTGATGCCTTTTTCGTTCTACCTTGCGGGCCTAGGAAGGGTTTGGCCCCAGCTAAATCTTCCATTAGTAAATGGATTCGTCAAGCCATTATTGGTGCCTATATGGCTAAGGGAAAAGTTCCTCCCTTCCGTATCACTGCTCATTCTACTCGTGCTGTTGGTGCGTCCCGGGCTTTTCAGCACCAGGCTTCTGTTGAACAAGTTTGTAAGGTGGCTACTTGGTCTTCGGTTCATACCTTTACAAAGTTTTACAAGGTTGATGTGCGAGCCTCATCGGATGCTGTGTTTGGCCGCAAGGTTCTGCAAACTGCAGTGGTTTGAGTTATGCTTCATCTTCCTGCTGGATACCCACCCTTTAGGGACACTGCTTTTGGATGTCCCGAACGTTATTACTGCAGGAAGCGGGGTGTGTGTGACACACAAAGAATAATACCATTTTGTGAATACTCACCAGTAAAATGGTTATTATTGGTGTGTCACACACACCCCGCTTCACCCGCCCTTTTTAGTATCCTGGTTTTCTCTATTTGGTGAAGCTATAAGTTTATTGAGGGTTAATTTTTTCTGTTACCTTGTCTTACTGCTTTTCAATCACACTGGGGATTAAGTGGGAGGTCCCAGGTATATATAGACTGGGAGGGGCCAGTTTCAAGATCTCTCTCTCTCTGCAATGACATCTGGAGATGGTTTACCTGAACGTTATTACTACAGGAAGCGGGGTGTGTGTGACACACCAATAATAACCATTTTACTGGTGAGTATTCACAAAATGGTATTTTTACCTGCTGTGCTGCGTTGCTGTTTCTACCTACCGTGTCCGTAAGTGCCCCTGTGGGGCAGCTCTTTTTTATATTTTTTATTTACTTGGATTGTTTGCTTATGGGGATGTCTGTTTATGTCTTTCAGGCAGGTCAAACTTTTTGTGGTTTCTCCCGGTCCTCTCCCCTTGATTTAGCGCTAATCCTATATTGGAGGGCTATTGTACTTTATATCTGCCACTTCCCTAGCAGGCTCTTGGGGCATCCCGGGTTGCTATATTTAGCGTTAATCCTATATTCTAAGTATACAGTACGTCCTGCTCCAGATATAATCCTTACACATGGGTATTCTCCGCCAGATGGCGCTGTGCACTGCAGACATGCAAAAAACAGGCTCCTCCCGGCCCTTCATATACCCAGGGACCTCCCACAAATCCCCAGATTTCTCTGCAGTGCCGACTGCGAAGACATGAAGTATCACTCTCTCGCAGGTGAGCGGGGCTTTTACAGCCTGCGGCCCTGTTGGACTATTCCCACCCATCCTCCTTGTGATGTGCCTCCCAGCCTGGGCTGCGCTGGTCGGGTGAAGGTAGGCAGCACCATGCGTGCTTAACGGAGCCATACTCCACCGCAGTCCCCCACCATAGGGTAGGCGGTTTAGGCTGATGGTGAGCCTCTAGTGGATGCCCCTCTCGCATTATTGCCCTGTGCCCCGTGTAGCGGTGGGCCCTAGCCAAAGGGTCGTCATCCTCCCTCGTTTCCCCCCGTAGCTCGGGGGGAAAGAAAGGTGGGGGGTGTGGCGGTCTCAAGTGTACTGCGATTACACGATTATGGCCTTAGTATTGTCCTTGACTTGTAACTTGGTGTCAGAGCCGCGCTGTTTGCTTTTTTTATTGTTATCGCCGCAGACGCTGCGGCGTCTCCATTGGCAAAAATCATCTATGCCATGTGTGTCATACACTCTGCTTCTCTTTACAATATTGACTACTGCCTTAGAGCTTCGCGCTCTTCGGGAGGGGGCGGGGACCTGGTTTGGCGCGCTCCGCGTCACGGCCCGCTCTGGCCCGCCATTTTTTTTTTTGTAAATTCTTTATTTATGCTTTTTCAAGAGTACACAAGGTTGATTACATGGTGAAACATGAGCGGTACAAGCATAGTCATATATATAGTGAAACTGATGATAACAATTTACGCTACCTTGCTTTATGAGCTTGCATTGAAGAACGGAACAATAAAAAAGAAAGAATAAAAAGTGTGTAACATGCTTCTAGAAAACCCTGTAGGCAAGCATGGGCTTAAAACTGTGGCAACAGTCTTTCACAGAACGATTCAACATTAGATCTATCCTTTTGTTTTACTAGAACCTTACAGAGTGTATATTGAGAAGTACTGGCGAGAAAAAAAAAGGGACAGACGACAGGGGGAAAGAACCCCCACACAAGGGAGAGGGAAAAAAAAGGGGGTAGCAGAGTGGGGAGAGGGGATAGGGGGGGGGGGGCAGGGGAGGGATCATCCACCAGGGACGGAAGAAGCAAGGGGCAGGAGACCATATGGCCTCCAAGAACAGGCGCCTAAGCGTCTATTATGGTGCGTTTGTAGCCCTCTGATTCAGTAAATTGCATCCATGAGAACCAGGTCGCCGTGAATTTCTCAAAGCCCTCTCCCCCTGATGTCATTAGATCCTCAAACCTCATTGTTTCGTTTACTTTCAAGGCCCACATAGCCAGGGTGGGAGGGTCCTCCTTCCTCCACAGCTGCGGGATACACATCTTGGCTGCGTTTAGGAGATGGCACAGCAAAGATCTACGATATTTTTTGAGGGGGGTCTTTGTCATGTGAAGCAAGCACAAGGCAGGGTCATCCGGAACCGCCTCGCTCAACAAGTTACCCGCCACTTCTCTGACCCCATCCCAGAAAACTTTCAATTTAGGACAAGACCAGAAGATGTGTAGCAGGCTGCCCTCTCCGTCTCCACATCTCCAGCATTTCGCCTCCACCCCTGGATACCACTTGTTGATCATCGCCGGGACCCGATACCACCGAGTCAGGACCTTATAGTTACACTCTTGAATCCTAGAGCATATCGAGGTTTTGTGGGGGGATACCAGCAGTCTGTTCAACTGTTGCGGGGAAAAGGTCCTACCCAAGTCTCTCTCCCACTTTTCTACATATGACGGTAGGGCCAAGTCCGGGGGGTTAATCAAAAGCTTGTAAGTAAATGAGAGTGTGTGACTCGCCTCTTCCTTACTAGAACACAATTCCTCGAATGGGTTAAGGCCTCTCCGCCCACATTTATGTGCTTGTAGCGTGGAGAGGAAGTGCCTCAACTGCTGTTCCTGCCATGGCGACCAAACAGGTAGTCCTCTCTCCGATGCCAACTCACCCATGTTACCCCACTCTCCCTCCCGGAGCAAGTGGCCCACTCTAAAGACACCTGCCTCTCTCCAAGCCCCAGGGACAGTGCCCCTACATCCAGGGGGAAAGCCGGGGCTACCCAGTACTGGAACCTGAGGTGAAGGCGCTGGAGAGAGGTTCGCCCGCTGAAAGTAACGGCCACAAACCCTCAACGTGGTCCCAACCAGGGGATGCCTCGCAGCTAATGGTATATCGTTCTTGTCAACCCTACCACTACCCTGGTGAGATGAACCGCTACGTAGTATAGTCCTGGATCGGGGAGACCAATACCCCCCCTGTCCTTGCTTCTAGAAAGAATCATCTTGCCAAGTCTCGGCCTCCCTCCTCCCCACACAAATCGCCGAAAAAGTGTGTCTACCCTTCGAAAGAACGCCTGCGGGATAGTCACCGGGAGGGCCTGGAGCAGATAAAAAAGCCGCGGCAGCAACACCATTTTCAAGGCGCTGCTTCGACCGAACCAAGAGAGCTTCTTGCTCGCCCACCTGGCCATGTCGTCCTCAAATTTCTTGAGCAAAGGGGGGAAGTTAAGCGCAAAAATCTTAGCCAACTTCTTACTAATTTTTGTTCCCAAATATGTTACACTTTCCCCCGAGCATCTAAAGGGGAAGGATTTCTGTATAGTGTCAAATCTCTTCGCTGGAATATTGACATTGAGGGCCTCGGATTTTTGATAGTTAATCCTGTATCCTGACAGGACTCCATATTGTTTTAATTCTCTCATGAGGTTCGGTAAAGAGGTCTCAGGGAGCGTCAAACCAAAGATCAGGTCGTCGGCAAATGCCGCAACCTTGTAACTACCCGCGGGGTCCCCCATTCCCTTAATGTCAACATTGCTGCGAATTTTGCATAGAAGGGGTTCCAAGGTAAGTATAAAAATCAGGGGGGAGAGAGGGCACCCCTGTCTCGTTCCGTTTGCGATACGGAAGGGGGCTCGAGAGCGCTCCATTCACTCGCACCGATGCGGAGGGGGCACTGTACAAGCCACTGATCCAGCCCATAGCATTAGGACCAAGGCCAATATATCTGAGAGTATTCTGCATGAAGCTCCAATTAACTCTATCAAAGGCCTTCTCCGCATCGGTGGCAAGCAAAAGAGACGGCACACCACTTTTCTGAGCCCACTGAATCAAGTTAAGAACTTTAACAGTGTTGTCTCTTGCCTCTCTATGCGGCATAAAGCCAACCTGATCAAGTGCTATGATGTGATGCAAGTGGGGGGCCATCCTGGAGGCAAGTACCTTCGCGAAGATCTTGAGGTCCGTATTTAGCAAGGAGATCGGCCTGTAGCTAGCGCAGAGGCCCGGGTCCTTCCCCTCCTTAGGGATGACTGATATAAACGCCCTAAGTGAGTCTGGGGGAATGGAGCCTGGTGACTTGAATGAATTGAAGGCTTCCAATAATTCCGGTGCCAATAAGGGGAGCAGCTTCTTGTAAAATTCAATCGTGAAGCCGTCTGGGCCTGGCGCTTTCCCCCCAGCTGTCCCCGTTATCGCTTTCTGGATCTCCTCTACTAGGATTGGTCCCTCCAACTCTTCCACTATCTCACTCGGTAAGCTCGGGAGGCCGGACTCTCTAATATATTGTTGCATCGCCTCTTCGGTCTCCCCGCCCTCCCCTCCCGGAAGATTATATAGCCCTTCGTAGAATTTCTTAAAGACCTCCGTGATCTCCCCTACAAGGTGAACCACCCTGCCTCCCGAGTCGGCTATCTTCGGGATATATGCCTTCGACCTCTCCACCCGCAGAGCCCGAGCCAAAAGCTTGCCACACTTATCCCTGGATTCATAAAATTTACCCCTACATTTGGCTTTCTGGGCCTTGAGCCTATCGCAACAGAGCAGTTTGAGTTTTTCTCTGGCTGCTGTCAGTTCTGATAGATGAGCAACAGCGAGAGATTTTTTATGCAGGGCCTCCAAGTTTCTAATCTCATTCAACAGCTTCAGGACGCACGCCGACTTTTCTCTTTTCAGCCTCGAGCCCATCTTTATGAGGGACCCCCTGATATAGCACTTAAAGGTCTCCCACAGAATCCCCGGGCTAATCTCGGGTGATCTATTTATTTCGAAGAATTCCTTTATCTCTTTCTGTAACTCGGACACCACCCTTTCGTCTCCCAGTAGGGAATTATTAAGACGCCAAGACCAACTTCTCGGCCCTGGATATGGGAGCACAAGTCTGATCGAGATCGGGGCATGATCTGAGATGGTGATGCAGCCAATCTCCGAGTCAATGACACGATGGAGGGAGCCATGCGCCACCAGAAACATGTCAATTCTTGAATAGGACCCGTGGGGGGGGGAGAAGAAGGTAAAGTCTCGTGTGTCTGAGTGCTGTATCCGCCATGGGTCTACTAATTGATGTTGGGCGAGCGACTTCTTTAGCTTTTTCAATTTAAGGTAGGATAGATGTGGGGTCCCCTTAGATGTGTCTAAAAGCGGGTCTAGGGTCAGGTTAAAGTCGCCCCCCAACACCATTTCCCCTTCTTTGAACATATCAAGTTCCTCTAGAAACATGCTCAGAAACCCCAGCTGGGCGGAGTGAGGCATGTAGACATTTGCAAACGTATATAAGGTTGATGAGATTCGCCCCTTTAGGAATATCCACCTCCCCTCTTCGTCGGTTTTATAGTCGACTAGCTCCCAGGGAAGGGATCCCGCAATAGCAATGCTCACTCCTCTCGATCTTGAGTTGGGGGAGTGGCTGTGGTATGATCTCGGGAAGTGTCTACTCCCAAAGGAAGGCGGATTGGAGGCTCTAAAATGGGTCTCTTGGAGGAATGCAACCTGCGCTCTCAGTCCCCTTAGGTTTGACAAAACCAGTGACCTCTTCTCTGGGCTATTCATCCCTTTCACGTTAAGTGAGACTAATTTGATGTCTGTCATTTTACCTTTTGATAGGACCGCTGTCCCACGACCGGGCTGATGGGGAGGAATATGACGCTTCTCAGGTGGTATCGAACTCCCGTTCGATGAATCCCACTAACCTGGGGGGCACTTGGGTAGAGCTGCCTGTTACCCCCAAGGAGGGACTCAAAAGGTAGCGGGAGCGGAGAGAGAAAGAGAAAAAGAGAGAGGGGTAAAGCTGAGAACGAGGGGGGGGGTATAAGGGGTGTGAGGAAAGCAGAGCAATAGGGATTCCCGGAACCGCCGGGATAGAATGGGGAAGAAACACTAACCACCCCCTAAACCAGGGAAACAAGTAAGTCCTATTAACTACTAGAGTCAACAAGGCCGGCCTACTGGGGGAACGCGTCCGAACCAAGAGAAGAGCGCACAGGAGCCACTGCGCACCCTCCCCGGCTGGAGGTCGATGAACCATGGTAACAGCCAGCAAACTTTTGGGGTGAACTTTAAGTATTACAGTGAGATGGCGGAGCGGGAGCAAGGCCGCCCAACCGTAGTTGAGCAACGGAGCCCACCCCGAAATCCCAACCGCACCTGGGACACAACGAAAACGTTAGAAGAAACAGCATATAGTGACCAGCGTCGCTCTCCGTGAACGAATTCCCGGAGGTCGACTACAAAACATTACCTGGTGAGACAACGGTGCAGACATTACCGCTCCACGGCCCTCCCCGCCCCCCCACCCCACCAAACCGTTGGGGGGAGCGAGGAGCAACAGCGGAGCAGAGCCCGCAAACAATAGTTACAAAGTCTTATTAACGGAAACAGCAGGTGGAGGAGAGACAATAAGGAGAACAAGCTTCCACGTTGAACCTATCAGGACTCATCTTCTGGACGCCTCGATGGTCTCTTAAGTCGGCCAAAGTCCCGGAAGCTCCTCGGGCCACGACGTTTTTCTCCAGCCGCAAGCTGAGGTATCGGGGGGAGGTCATTTCCGAGCCAATTGGGGATCCGGATAGGTTCACAACCCAAGTAAGCGAAAAGTCCCCCCAAGTCTTGATAAGACTTAAGCACAAAGGAGCTCTGGCCTCTGCGGACAATCAGATGAAACGGAAAGCCCCATCTGTAGGTGGCACCACTTTTCAAAATAACTTCCAAGAGGGGTTTCAGAACTCTTCTCATCTGCAAAGTCCTCCTCGATAAGTCTGGGAAAATCTTGATAGAGGCACCCTGGAATTTCACCTCCCCCTTCCTCCAAGCCCTCCGAGTGATTTCCTCTTTAAGTGTGTACCGGTGGACACGACAGATAACATCTCTCGGGAAAGCAGGGTCTAAACTTTTAGGACCCAAGGCTCTGTGGACTCTGTCAAGCTCAATATCTGCAGTCAAGTCTCGGTCCAGTACCGAGTTAAAAATGGTCGTGGCAATCCGCTTGAGATCCTCGGTCGCCTCTGCCTCTGGGATGCCCCGCAGCCGCAGATTATTTCGTCGACTCCTGTTCTCTAGGTCGTCGATATGTAGATTACATTCTTGTATCAGGGCCTCTTGCCGCTCACACCTGGCCTCCAGGGCTAGTAAACGATTCGAGTCCAGGGATTTTTCATTCTCTATCGAAGTGACTCTTGACTCGACGGCCGTTACTTGCTGTCGCACCGCGGCAATCTCACGTTTATGGGCAGCTTCGTATTTAGCGATAAGCCCTTCGATGTCAGCTTTGGTGGGGAGGCCCTTAAGAAGGGATATGGTGGCAAGATGGATTTCTGGCTCACAGCTCAGACCCGCCGTCGACGGCACAGGAGGGGCATATAGCCCTATTTCTTCATGATCTTCAGGTGATCTGGCCGAAGGGGGTGAGCCCAAGGGGTCTGCCAGCGACATCAAAAGAGGGCCAGCCAGCTGTTCCCCTGCATCCCTATCGGGGGTGGGTGCTAGAGAGTACAGGGGGGAGCCCGGCGGCCCACTCCCAGCTCCGTCTGAAAAATCTATGGGCTCGACTTCATCCCCAGCTCTCTCCCGCCTCTGTGGCACTGCTTCTCCAAGGGCGCCCAGGGGGGCGGAGTCAAGAGGGCCCGCCGTGCGCCGGGGCACATAAATAAATTGGGCCAGAGTCTCCAGACCTCCCTTCTCAGAACCAGACATGTGGCCAGTAGTGACACTGCCCTTTATCACAGGGCTCATTGGGGAAAGGCAGATCTCAGGAGCAGGAGTGTGGGTGTGTCTTTGTGGCAGACTATGATGTGACACTGTGTTTTGTGGAGCAGCTCTGCTGGTGTTTGGCTCCAAGTCCAGCACGTGTGCTTTATTCACAGCAGCAGCAGCTGTCTGGCTGCGCCGCTCGCCGTTCAGTCTGCTCTCCTCTTCCCCCGCCGCCGACAGCCTGGGTGGTGACGTCACCGCTGGCCGGGACTCAGCCGTCGCCATCTTACTACACCCAGACCCAGAAGGGTGTACATGTCTCCCCGCGGGGCCCCGCGGTTGCTGTAGCGGCGCTCCCACCGCCGCATGGGTCCTTGTCGGCTGGGGGCTGCACCCACCTGACTGATCCTCGTCGGGAGCTTCATCTGGCGCTGCGGTGAGTCTCTCCTCAGTCCCGCTCTCCTCCACGCCCTCGAGCACGAGCGCCATCTTGCCCGCCTCCACCTCTTCATGTTGCAGCCATTTACCGGCTGTCTGCCATCTCCCGGGGCTCCGCTGGCCACCTCCGCCGCCTCCCCGTCCACCACGCCTCCTGCCCATGGCAAAATTTGCTCGGCTCCGGTAGTATAAAAGGACCTCCACACACAGGGATCGGGAGCTCTCCTAAACACGTCCGCCCGCCATAACACTCGGGACACGCCCCCGCTTGGCGCCATTTTGATGTTAGTCGCGCGCGGTAACGGCTCTCCTCCTACCTTGGTCTGTAAGTGCCCTCGCGGGCGATTTCATGATTCTTAATACTGCGCATGGCTCTGACACCCCTTATTCTTATTATGTATTTAAGACTGTTCAATCCAGTGGCTTCCCCGGCCTGGGTTAAATTATAGCGGGCTTTGTAAAATTCTCCCACCTTCCTAGCGGGTCTTTGGGGCATCCAGGGTTGCCTATTGCGTAAATCCCTGCTGGCATATTGTGCCTAGATAATCACCATATGGAGGCATCTCAGAATTATGTGACCGGGGTCCCTCTGGGACAAGACCGGCTGTGTATAGCGTGTGGTCAACCCCATGCTGATGCTGACAGAGCACGGGTCTGCGCCGAGCAAGCACTGGCCCTGCAATCAGGCTTGCCAGTGGCTGCACCTCGTTTCAATACACTTATTTCCCCATGCTTCATTCTCACTCCTGCTGAGTCGCATACAAGTGGGGATTTGCAGCCTGCTGTGTCTTCCAGACTGCCTACGGCTGATCAGTTTATGGCGAGGTTGTCAGGGCACAGGGGCCCTGGTAAGAAGTGGCCCTTGACGCCTCCTGTTTTCTGTTTGTCCTATGGGAACTGAGGAGTTGACTACTCCGTGTGACTATACCCCTTCTGATGGAGAACTGGTCTCTGACTCAGGCTCACCTGATGAGAGGCCGAGGAGTCATGGCGATTCTGACCCTGAATACTGGGGCCAGTGTGAGATTTGTTGATTAAGGTCTTTAAGGTCCTGTCTATCTCTCTCCCTGGTGAGGCCTCCAAGCCGAGAGGGGAGCATTTCCATACAGCGACAGCGCGCTTGGAATTTCTAGAGCAGGCTCGTTTCCATGCTCTTGTACTCAAGGAATGGGAATTCCCCAGTAAATTCCAGGGGTCCCAGGGGACTGGGATAGCAAATACCCCCTTTTCCCCCCTGAGGTGGTCAATTGTTAGTCATCACCCCCCGTGGTGGATGCGCAGATCGTAGGGGTTTCTAACCCCCCCCCCTTTATTACAGCCCCTGCTTATAATACCCTTTGGGATGCTGAGGACCGGTGCATTGATCTGTGGCCTCCCACGCGTTTTCTGTGCCGCGGTCATCACTGCAGTGGCCGCTAGAACCCTCTATAGAAAGAAGCTTGATCATCACCCTGAGTATCTCCCCTGGGATGCGTTTAATGCCCCCTCCAGTTGTGATGTATTTGAAAAATGTATCCTATTAGCACTGGATGACACCATTAGAATGTGTGCAAGCACTTCTGCCTTTGTGGTGGCTATATGTCGCTTGGTTTGGCTGCGACAGTGGGGTACTGATGATGATGCTAAGAAGACTCTTACTGGGCTTCCCTTTAGAGGGCAACGCCTGTTTGGGGCCCGTCTGGACCTGTTTGGTAAATAAGGGCAATTCACCTCAACGTGGCGGCCGTCCCAGCCCCTCGGGGCAGGGTAACCCCTCCCCCTCCCTACCATAGTGTAAAACAAGAACCAGGGGTGTCCTTCCTGGGGGCTCGTGCAGACTCCTGCCCCAGGAGCGGCGTATAATGCCCTGGCCCCTCTGGCGGGGCTAAGCCTAATTCTTCCACCAACATCCCCTCAAGCATGTTGGGGCGCCCTTGCCCGTCTAGGTGAGGGGACGGCTGCGGCACCTTGCTCATGCCAGGAGGTATCACGCCCCAGACTGGTGGATTCAGGAGGTAGTGCCCTCCGGATACAAGATAGAGTTGCTGCGCGGCCTCCCCCAAGACTATCGGGTTCCGGGTGCTCCTGGTCCCTGCCTTTGTTCAGGTGCTGGTGCAGGCCATGCAAGGCCTGCGGGGTCTGGGGATCTCTTGCAGATTGCCCCTAATAGGCAGGGGCCGATACACTAGCCTTTCCACAGTTCCCCAAAAAAGGATGGGTCAGTCTGGCCCAATCTGGTCTCACAGATTTTCAGCAATTCGTATATTACAGGCGGTTTCTGCAATGGAAACACTGCGCTCGGCCATCAGTTCCTTGTGCGTCGGGGGCTTCTTGCCGTCTGTGGAGCTCAATGCTGCTTATCCTTACTTCCCTGTGTCTTCTGGACACCGAGGTTCTTCAGATTTGCGTTGGTTGGCCAACACTGATAATCGTGACCTTGTCATCTGGCTTCTCTTCAGCTCCCAGAGTGCTCACCAAGGTGCTGACGGGGGTGTGGTCTCTCATAAGACCAAGGGGCGTCCGCGCGATGACCTACCTGGACGTCCTCATCACTTCCCAGTCTCTACGTCTGGCTACGTTGGTTACTCGGCTGGAGGGTGTCCATTTGGGAGTCATTTGGAGGGGTGATCAAACACCCCAAGTCCTTATTGTCCCCTTCATTGGTAACTCCATTACTATGAATGAATTTTATACAGTTCAAGCAAGGATCCTCTTTCCTCAGCAATAAAGTGGACAATCTGGTTGTATGGGCACAGTCCCTCTTAGCTGTCCCCGTCCCTCCACCAGGCAGGGGATGCAGCTGGTGGGCTCGCTGGTGGCGTACTCCGAAGAGGCCCCTTATGCTCAGTCCCCCCTGGGGCCTTCTGCAACTTCTCCTTTTTGTCCTATGGGACAAGGACCCAGCATCCCTGGAAGCAGGGTATGTGTGCCTTCCTCCCTGGTGAGGAGGTCCCTCTTGTAGTGGATGAACTCAAGTAACCTGCCTGAGGGCAGTCCCTTCTTGCCCTTTCCTGGGTAGACGGTCACCATGGATGCCAATCTATCAGGTTGAGGGGGGTCGTCTTCTGGAAGTCCCTACGGTTCCAGTGGAGGTAGGGCCCTTAGGAGGCCTATACACCTATCAATGTTTGAATCTATGAGCGTTCAAGTTAGTTCTAACTCGCTTGCCTACTCCTCTTCAGGGCCTGCCTGTTCGGGGGAGCTAGGCCTAGCTGACGGCCTTGGCCTACATTGAATATTCAGGGAGGGACCCGATGCAGGAGGGTGATATTCGCTCCGGTGGAGGTCCCTCTGCGACAGGATGTGCTATTCCTTGTGTCACTATGAGGGCCAACCAGTGTGGATCTGTGTATGCCCCGTCACTATCACAAGCTCTCAGTCCTTGTTTCCCTGTCCCAGGATTCTCTGGCCGTGGTCATGATGATTAAGTAATGTTATGGCAGGACATTATGTTCTGTATGTCCTTCTCCATGCCTCCTGCTAGGCAGGGTTCTGCGCTGAATTGTTCTGGAAGGGGGGACCAGTGATTCTGGTGGCCTAGTGGAGTGTGGTTCGCAGACGTGGTATTGAGGACAATAGATCTGTGTTCTGCCAGGAGTGCCAGCTCTGATCACTCAGGGCCCCTTTACATCACCCCAATCTACAGACTCTGGCCTAGACGGCCTGACTGCTGAAACATCCATCTTGATGGAGACAGGCTTATTTGTCTTGGTGATTGAGACTATGGGAAGACTAGGAGCAAGCTGCTTCTTCTTCTTCCATCTATTATAGGGTATGCGTACCCGTATTGATTGGTGTGAGTCTAGGTCTCTTCCCTGTTGGGCGTTCTCGGTTCCCAGGGTTCTAGAGTTCTTACAGCTTTGGTTGGAGTTGGAATTCTCCAACTCAATTCTCGGAAGGGTCAGGTTCTGCCCTGTCCGCCTTCCTGTAGAAGTATTTTGCTCAGTTTCCTTGGTTAAGGCTTCTTTCAGAGGGTTACTCATGTGCGTTCCCCACGTAATTCTATGTTCCCTTTTGGGATTCGAATTTAATTTGCTTGCCTTGCGGGGTGTCTCCTTTGGTCCTATTCCGGATGCTGTCTGACTGTTCTTACCCTCAAGTTGTCCTTCTAGGGACTGTTACTTCAGTCAGCCGTGTGCCTGAGCGGGCGGCTCTGTTTAGCTAGCCCTCGTTCATAGATATATACACCGAGATGAGGTGGTGTTCCGTTTTACGCCGGTCATTCTGCCTAAGGTGGTGTCTTATGCTCATGTATTCAAGACTGTCTTGCTTCTGGGCCTTATTCCTAGTATCGCTGAGAATAGGGGGTCTACATTCCCTCTACAGGTGTTGGAAGTGTTTTCCTGGAGTGTCTCTCGTCCCTTAGGGGGACTGTTGCCCCTTGGGGCTTGCGGACGTCTCCATCCTGTATGTGCCTGATTTCGTCTGATTCCAGGGATTATGCGGCCTTTGGCCTGGTCTTTACTTGGATGGGTTGTCCCTTCTGGTCCTAGGAAAGGTTTCGACTTCTGCCAAGGCTACTGTTAGCTTTTGGACTTGTCAGGCTGTTACTCAGGCCTGTTCTTTTAAGGGGAAGAATCTTCTTCTCGCCTTACTTCTGATTTTACTTGTGCTTCGGTATCTTTGGGCCCTTCGGCACCAGGTTCTGTGGAACAAGTCTGCTAGACCGCTTTTTGTTCTCTGTTCATACCTTTCAAAGGTTTTTATGAGGTTGACGTTAGAGCTTTGCTCATGTCACTCTTGGTGGCAAGGTTTCCAGGTGACAGTGCTTTTAACTGTCTGCTGTGCCTTTTTGTTGGGGATCCCACCCTACTTTATGGACACTGCTATTGGATGTCCCATGTGTAAGGATTATATCTGGAGCAGGACGTACTGTATACTTAGAATAATACAATTCTGTGAAATACTCACCTGTAGAATTGGTATTATACGTATACAGTACGTCCTGCTCCACCCCACCCTGGTTTTTGCATTATTCTGGATCCCCTGTATGGTGATTGCTATCTTTGTTGTTATTACCAGTTGGTGGTTAGTTTCTCCCTGCTTCTTTTTCACTGCTTTTCAATGCTGGGGATTGTGGGAGGTCCCTGGGTATATGAAGGGCCGGGAGGAGCCTGTTTTTTGCATGTCTGCAGTGCACAGTGCCATCTGGCAGGGAATACCCATGTGTAAGGATTATATCTGGAGCAGGACGTACTGTATACGTATAATACCAATTCTACAGGTGAGTATTTCACAGAATTGTATTATTGGCCTGCGCCACATTAATCACCATATGGAGGCTTCTCTGGATAATGTGCTTGGGGTTCCTTCGGGACAAGCCCGGCTGTGTATTGCGTGTGGGGTATCCCCTGTAAGTGATGACATCAGGGTTTGTGTACTTTGCGCCCAGCAGTTACTTGCGCTAAAGTCTGGGTTACCTGTGGCTGGGCCTAGTGCTGCGCCCCATCTGGCTTCGCCTACCCCCCACACCTACATCTGACTCCTAGTGAGGTGCATACCAGTGGGGAGTCTCAACCTGATTTGGCTGCACAGGTGGCCAGCATTGAAAAGCATATTGCGGAGTCTGCCCCACGTAAGGCTTCTGCTAAAAAGCGGCATTTATCACCCGCTGTTTCTCTCTTTCCAATGGAGGCCGAGGAAATTTTTTACATCACCGGTTATACTCCCCTGGAGGAAGAGGAATTGTTTTCTGTTTCAGAATCATCTGAGGAGCAGCCTAAGGTTTATGGTGATACCGTGTCTGGGGCTGACCCATGGTCCTCAGATGACACTGACAGGCTTTTGGCTCATATTTTTGAAGTGCTCTGTATTTCCCCTCCTGCCGTGGCTCCGCAGCAGCAGGGTGAGCTTTTTCATACGGCTAGACCATGCTTGGAGTTTCCTGAACAAACTCGCTTTAATAATCTGGTGCTCACAGAATGGGAACGGCCTAGCAAGCTTCCTGGGGTGCCAAAGAGTTGGGATAAGAAGTATTCCTTTCCTGCTGAGGTGGTTAAGCATTGGTCATGTCCTCCCAAAGTGGATGCACCTGTTCTGGGGCTGTCCAATACTTCGTCATGCATTCCCCTGACACTACTACTCTGAAGGATGGTGAGGACCGGGGCATGGACCAGCTGACTTGCCATGCTTTTGCCTGATACCATTAGAATGTGTGGGAGGACATCTGCTCTGCTGGTGGCTATACGCCGCTCTGTCTGGCTGCGTCAGTGGGTAGCTGATAACGCTGCTAAGAAGGCTCTCACTGGCTTTCCCTTTAAGGGGCTGCGCCTCTTTGGTGAACGCTTGGACTTGTCTGCTATGGGTGGCAGGTTACCTCAACGTAGGAGGCAGAGGACGTGGCCGCCCCGGCCCCTCCTGGGGTCCCAAGCCTAAGTCCTCCCCCAAGCCCCCTCAGGCATGAAGGGGCGCCCTCACCCATCCGGGTGGGGGGGCGGTTTCGACTCTTTACTCACGTCTGGAGGCTTCACGTCTCAGACCAGTGGATTCAGGAGGTAGTGTCCTCCGGTTACAAGATAGAGTTTGCAGCCTGGCCACCCCCAAGATTTAACAAATCCCGGATGGCTCAAAACCCCCTGTCAGCTCAGGGTCTGTGTCTTGCTGTTCAAAATCTTTTGGAGTTGGGGTCATCTGCCCGGTGCCTTTCAGGGAAAGGGGCAGAGGCTTCTATTCCAATCTTTTCACTGTCTCCAAAAAGGACTGGTCCCTCAGACCCATCCTGGATTTAAAGCGCCTTAACAAGTTTGTCAGATTCAGGCATTTTCGCATGGAAACCCTGCGCTCTGCAGTCAATTCACTGTTCCCGGGCGACTTCATGACATCTGTAGACATCAAGGATGCTTACCTTCATGTACCAACTTTTACAGGTCATCAAAAATTTCTCGGGTTCGCTCTGGGAGATCTGCACTATCAGATCTCCCAGCCTTGCCTTTCGGTCTCACCTCTGCTCCCAGAGTTTTCACCAAAATTCTGGCGGGCATGATGGCTCTGCTGAGATCTCAGGACATTTGCATCCTTCCTTACTTGGACGACATTCTCATCACGTCTCGGTCCTTCCAGCAGGCCGAACTGGATACCCAGATAGTGGTATCCACACTGGAGTCCTTCGGCTGGGTGATCAACCATTCCAAGTCTACCCTGTCACCGTCAATAGTCAAATCCTTTCTGGGCATGACTCTGGATACATCTCAGGTCAAGATCCTTCTTCCTCAGCAGAAGGTGGAGTGTCTTCAAGCTCAGGCCCAGCTTCTTCTGTCTTGCCCTCATCCCTCCATTCGGCAGGGGATGCAGCTGGTGGGCTTGATGGTGTCTTGCTTCGAGGCGGTTCCGTACACTCCGTTTCATATGAGACCTCTTCAACTTCCTCTTGTCAGTATGGGATCGGGACCCTGTGTCCCTGGATCAGGTGTTTGTTCTGTCCCCTCTGGCCAGGCGGTCTCTCTCGTGGTGGCTGGACTCAAGGAGCCTGTTGGTGGGCAGATCCTGACCCCTTGCTGGGAGACTGTCACCAGGGATGCCAGTCTGACCGGTTGGGGGGGGGGCTGCTGGAAGTCCCTGCAATTCCAGGGTCAGTGGGGTTCTCAGGAGGCCCACACTCCTATCAACATTCTGGAACTAAGGGCAATAAGGTTGGTTCTCACTCAATTGACTCCACACCTTCGGGGTCGGGCTGTTCAGGTCCGCTCGGACAACCAGACGGCGGTTGCCTACATCAATCATTAGGGAGGGACCCCGGAGCAAAAGGGCCCTCAAGGAAGTGTCCCTGATTCTGTCCTGGGCGGAGGAGAATGTCCCCTGTCTCTCAGCTGTGTACATCCCGGGGGTGGAGAATCTGGAGGCAGATTCCCTCAGCAGGGGGAAGTCTCGTCTGGGGGAGTGGTCCCTCAGCAGCAGGGTGTTTCACTCCCTGTGCCACCGTTGGGGTTGGCCAGATGTGGATCTGTTTGCGTCCCGTTGGGTCTTCAACTTAGTCCCCTTAACGGTCATGTCTCATCCTTGGCTATTTTCTTCCAAAGATCTTTTGCCAATCATCGTCTGGTTAAGACCTTTTTTCAGGGGATTACTCACGTGCGTCCTCTTTGTAAGCCTATGTTACCAGTCTGGGATTTGATCTTGGTATTGTCGGAAGTGCAGGGGTCTCCCTTCGTGCCCTTGCATGCGGCCCCCTTGTCTATTTTGACGCTTAAGGTTGTCTTTTTGGTGGCTATCACTTCTGTTAGGCGTGTTTCTGAGTTGGCGGCGCTTTCTATCAAACCTCCTTACTTTGAGAGACACCAAGACAAGGTGGTGGTTCGTTTTAAGCCAGATTTTCTGCCTAAGGTGGTGTCTGCTTTTCATCTCCATCAGGACATTGTCTTGCCTTCTCTGTGCCCTAATCCTAGTAACTCTAACGAGCAGGTTTTGCATTCTCTGGATGTGTTTAGAACCCTGAAGTTCTATTTGGTGGCTACTGAGCCTTTTAGAAAGACTGATGCTCTTTTTGTTCTCGCTTCTGGGCCTAAGAAGGGTTTAGCTCCAGCTAAGTCCACCATCAGCAAGTGGATCCGTCAGGCTGCAATTCAAGCCTATTCTGCTAAGGGAAAGGAACCTCCGTCCGCCTTACTGCTCATTCTACTCTTGCCTCTTGGGCTTTTCAGCACCAAGCTTCTGTTGAACAAGTTTGCAAGGCTGCTACTTGGTCTTCTGTTCATACCTTTTCTAAGTTTTACAAGGTTGATGTTGGGGCCTCAGCTGATGCTGCTTTTGGCCGCAAAGTTCTGCAGGCGGCAGTGGTTTAAACTGCCCGCTGTTGCTTTTGGGGATCCCACCCTACCTTACGGACACTGCTATTGGATGTCCCATGTGCAAAGAATCTTCTGGAGCAGGACGTGCTGTATACTTGGGATAATACAATTCTGTGATTACTCACCTGTAGAATTGGTATTATAAGTATACAGCACGTCCTGCTCCATCCCACCCTTCTTATCATTATTCTTAGTCACCTCTGTATGTTGTTAACTGCTTGTCAATACTGGGGAATTTGTTGGAGGTCCCTGGTTTATATGGGGCCGGGAGGAGCCACAAGCTGTTTTCTGCAGTCCAGCGCCATCTTGTGGATGTATTACCCATGTGTAAGGAATCTTCTGGAGCAGGACGTGCTGTATACTTATAATACCAATTCTACAGGTGAGTAATCACAGAATTGTATTTGTGAGCGGCATCAGGATAAGGTGGTGTTTCAGCTAAAGCGGATTTCTTGCCTAAGGTTGTGTCTGCTTTTCATCTCAACACCTTCGGGGTCGGGCTGTTCAGGTCCGCTCGGACAACCAGACGGCGGTTGCCTACATCAATCATTAGGGAGGGACCCCGGAGCAAAAGGGCCCTCAAGGAAGTGTCCCTGATTCTGTCCTGGGCGGAGGAGAATGTCCCCTGTCTCTCAGCTGTGTACATCCCGGGGGTGGAGAATCTGGAGGCAGATTCCCTCAGCAGGGGGAAGTCTCGTCTGGGGGAGTGGTCCCTCAGCAGCAGGGTGTTTCACTCCCTGTGCCACCGTTGGGGTTGGCCAGATGTGGATCTGTTTGCGTCCCGTTGGGTCTTCAACTTAGTCCCCTTAACGGTCATGTCTCATCCTTGGCTATTTTCTTCCAAAGATCTTTTGCCAATCATCGTCTGGTTAAGACCTTTTTTCAGGGGATTACTCACGTGCGTCCTCTTTGTAAGCCTATGTTACCAGTCTGGGATTTGCTCTTGGTATTGTCGGAAGTGCAGGGGTCTCCCTTCGTGCCCTTGCATGCGGCCCCCTTGTCTATTTTGACGCTTAAGGTTGTCTTTTTGGTGGCTATCACTTCTGTTAGGCGTGTTTCTGAGTTGGCGGCGCTTTCTATCAAACCTCCTTACTTTGAGAGACACCAGGACAAGGTGGTGGTTCGTTTTAAGCCAGATTTTCTGCCTAAGATGGTGTCTGCTTTTCATCTCCATCAGGACATTGTCTTGCCTTCTCTGTGCCCTAATCCTAGTAACTCTAACGAGCAGGTTTTGCATTCTCTGGATGTGTTTAGAACCCTGAAGTTCTATTTGGTGGCTACTGAGCCTTTTAGAAAGACTGATGCTCTTTTTGTTCTCGCTTCTGGGCCTAAGAAGGGTTTAGCTCCAGCTAAGTCCACCATCAGCAAGTGGATCCGTCAGGCTGCAATTCAAGCCTATTCTGCTAAGGGAAAGGAACCTCCGTCCGCCTTACTGCTCATTCTACTCGTGCCTCTTGGGCTTTTCAGCACCAAGCTTCTGTTGAACAAGTTTGCAAGGCTGCTACTTGGTCTTCTGTTCATACCTTTTCTAAGTTTTACAAGGTTGATGTTGGGGCCTCAGCTGATGCTGCTTTTGGCCGCAAAGTTCTGCAGGCGGCAGTGGTTTAAACTGCCCGCCGTTGCTTTTGGGGATCCCACCCTACCTTACGGACACTGCTATTGGATGTCCCATGTGCAAAGAATCTTCTGGAGCAGGACGTGCTGTATACTTGGGATAATACAATTCTGTGATTACTCACCTGTAGAATTGGTATTATAAGTATACAGCACGTCCTGCTCCATCCCACCCTTCTTATCATTATTCTTAGTCACCTCTGTATGTTGTTAACTGCTTGTCAATACTGGGGAATTTGTGGGAGGTCCCTGGTTTATACGGGGCCGGGAGGAGCCACAAGCTGTTTTCTGCAGTCCAGCGCCATCTTGTGGATGTATTACCCATGTGTAAGGAATCTTCTGGAGCAGGACGTGCTGTATACTTATAATACCAATTCTACAGGAGTAATCACAGAATTGTATTTGTGAGCGGCATCAGGATAAGGTGGTGTTTCAGCTAAAGCCGGATTTCTTGCCTAAGGTTGTGTCTGCTTTTCATCTCAATCAGGACATTGTTTTGCCTTCTCTGTGTCCTAATCCTGCTAATTCCAAGGAGCGGACACTTCATTCTCTGGATGTTGTCAAGGCCTGAAGTTTTATTTGGTTGCTACTGAGTCTTTCAGGAAATCTGATGCTCTTTTTGTTCTTCCTTCTGGACCTAGGAAGGGTCTGCCTCCGGCTAAATCCACCATCAGCAAGTGGATCCGTCAGGCGGTGGAGCAGGCCTATTCTGCTAAGGGGAAGGTTCCCACTTTTAGGGTTACTGCTCATTCCACTTGTGCTATTGGTGCGTCTTGGGTCTTTCAGCACCAAGCTTCTGCTGAACATGTTTGTAAGGCCGCAACTTGGTCTTCTGTTCATACTTTTTCCAAGTTTTCCAAGGTTGATGTTAAGGCCTCTGCTGATGCTGCTTTTGGCCGCAAGGTACTTCAAGCAGTGGTGGTTTGAACTGCCTGCTGTTACTCTTTGGGGATCCCACCCTACTTTATGGACACTGCTTTTGGAAGTCCCAGATGTAATGACTTTGTGAAGCAGGCCGTGCCATGCATTGGGAAAAAGACAATTCTGTGTGTACTCACCTGTAGAATTGCTTTTATCATGCATGGCACGGCCTGCTTCACCCCACCCTTGTTACGTTGTTCTTGGTTTCCTCTTTATGGTGTTCCAAATTAGTTGGGGTTGTTATCTTTATTAGTTCCCGGTTCTTGTATCACTGTATGTCAACTACTGGATAAGTCTATGGTGATCCCGTTTTTTATATGGTACCGGGCGGAGCCACAACTCTTCTGCAGTGCACTGCGCCACCTTGTGGCGGAATACCCAGATGTAATGACTTTATGAAGCTGGCCGTGCTATGCATGGTAAAAGCAATTCTACAGGTGAGTACTCACAGAATTGTGGGCGATCTGTATGTACAGGGTGTGGGGGGGAAATCGATCGGTGTGTGTCTTGGTCCACGTTAAAGTGGAATAAAACTCAGAAGTTTGACCATTCTAAGTTATGGTCCATATGTCCCCAGGGCTTCCCATCAACTTGTCACCTCACCTTCCCTGCTTGTCACCTCGACCAGATCATTACAACTATATGCAAGTTTTTGTTCCCTAGCATACTTCTCCTTTTTATTGCAGGTGCTGAGAAGCCGCAAGCCCTCGGGGCTGAGGCGCCGTCACAACCAGCACCAACGAGTTCTAAAGGTAAAACAACAACTTGACAATGTCTCTGACCAAGGTTGTCCCCTATATTTCATACGTCACTAGGGCGTGCTGAATGTTGTTTTTGAAGTGGACCAAAACCCAAGATTTTCCCAATGTGCGATGGCCCGCCGTGCGAAACTTTGCCAGTGGCCCCAAACTAAACGAAACTCCCCTGTGAAAAGGAGCCTTTCAGTGCCCCGCTGATCTAAATTGTCACTCACCAACTATGAGGCTTTTTAAAAATCCAAACCTTGCTGCTTTTTTATGGCGGTACTTATTTATGGTCTCTTCTTTCAGAACCCAAATTTATTTGGATCATTGGAAACTCCTACGTTTATAGGGCCTATGGGCACGCAGGAAAAAGCAAGCACGGGACCAGTCTGGGATTTAAAGACTTTAACTTGAGTTTCCGTTGGCTCGGCCGGACCACACGTTGGAACAATGTGGTTCGTGATCTGCTTCAGTCAGTTGGCTCTCAAGGAACTCCGAGCGCCATATTCATCCACCTAGGCACGGAGGACTTAGAACTTGGCAGCTGCGATTGCCTGATTAACGAAACTGGAATTTGCTTAGGTCAGCTCACCCAGCGTTTTCCGTCTACGAAGCTCATTTTGTCATATGTGCTCCCGAAAGCTGAATGGCTCGGAAGTCACCTGGAAGAAAGTCGGAAGATGTTTAACATGTACCTTAGCAACTGTGCGACTAGGCATAATTTCCAGTTGGGCACACACGATAAACTAGAACAGCAGCTTTTACTCAGATTCCGCCAAGGGGAAAGTCTTTCTTCATTCTTGACGGTAAACGAGAATGACCAGTTTATCGAAGACATCAGACTGTTTGTGCTTAAGGCGTTGTTACAGGTATAAAATTGTATGCTCTTTTTTTTTTTTTTTTCTTTTTGTATCGAGTAGTGGTTCCTTATCTAAGTATTACTTTGACCAAGGGAATTGAGTTTGGTGGCCGTGCTAGAATTCTGAGTTTGTTGTTTTGCGAACAAACAATATATAGAACATAATTGAGTATGATACACCACGCTAAAAACACTTCTTTACAATACACAATTTTAAATAGAAAGTCCTTCAACAAGTGCTTAACCTCTTATTCCAGTGGTACAGACAAGATAAATCTTACTGATAGAGCACAGAGCACCAAGAGCGTTCAAATAATCCCAAGACGGGCTGTGATCCCAAGGTACATGCTTCTCCAAAAACTATAGTTACCGGTGTGCCCTCCACCGATTTTTCTTTCAATCCATTCCAGGCCGTCCTAATCATTACATCTGGGCAATTCTTGCCCGGAGTGCGGGACTGCAAGACAAAAGGTGTGGCCCCTCCCAGCCCTATAAGTAAGCAACTGCCTCTAATCAAAACCACTTTCATTCTTGCATTTGACATACCATCTGAAGGGGCATCCCGTCTGGATTCAAACAGAAAATTGGACGGCGGTGTTATATATCAACCACCATGGGGGCATCAGAAGCAGTAAAGCCCTGATGTTAGTGAGCTGGGTTTTTACTTTGGGCCGAGAAACCGGTTCCATGTCTCTTGGTTGTACACATACCTGGAGTGGACAACTTGTAGGCCGATCATCTCAGCAGAACGGTCCTGCATCAGAGGGAATGGTCTCTTAGCCAGAGGGTTATTCTAAGTTTGTCACACACCCCGCTTCAAAGCTATTATTACACTTGGGTTTACTCACCTCTAGAGGGCGAACTTGCAGAGAAGTCGAGAAAAAAAAAAAGAGAGCCCCTCCCGGTCTATAAATACCTGGGACCTCCCACTATATCCCAGTGTTTCTTCTCTGCAGATCGGCGACAAGTCAGAAGAATGAAGTCTCCTGATTGCAGGTAGCTGGGGTAACTCCCGGCCACCCTCTCGGTTCTATTTCTGCCCGGCACTCTTTTATTCCCCTTAGAAAAGCCTCCCAGCCTAGGCTGCGGGGCCGGGCGATGGTAGACGGCACCTTTATGGTGCCTAGGAGCCTTGCTCCACCGCAAGGCACCATACTATGGGGAAAGCGGTTATCCGGTCTGGTGATCCCGGATTTGGGATGCCCCGTCCCTGTTTTGGCCCTTCTCCCCCACTCGGTCCCCATTTCTCCCTACGCTAGGGGTGGGGGGGGGTCTGCCCTCATTGCTGTGTGGGAAATGTGTGCTTGTGCTTTTACAGTGTGTGTGTGTGTGCTTGATTTTTTACTGTTGGCCGCTTGGGACATCCGGCGCTGCCTCGGAGATGGGGAGCTTCCCCACCTCAGTGGTGCTGCGGAAGGGGCGGGGCCGGTCTCGGCGCGTGAGCCGGCGGCCCGCCCTCTCCCAAAATAGCGCTGTGGAGGAGCCCGCTCATTGCCGGGCTCCTTGCTCTTCTCCGGGGGGGGGGGGGGGGAGCGGGCCAGACGCGTCAGGCGGCAGCTTCCTCTTGGTGGCTCGGCATTGCCGGGCTCTGTTGGAGGGTGGGGCTGCGCTTCGCGCGGCCTGCGCTGTGCTGTGTGGCTGGTAGGGAGCGGGGCCGGGGCGCTTCGTGCGCGTTGGTCCGGCACGCCCCCCTTCTCCTTCCTCCTGCTGCGGCTGCTGCTGCCGTCACGTGCTTGTGAGCTGCCATCTTGTGAGTACTTCTTTCTTCTAGTTAAGTTTGATAGCGCTGCTGACATTTTGTGCATATCCTGTGTATACATGTATATGTATTATATGCCTATGTATGTATTTGCTGTGTGGGAAACCTTTCTCTGGAGGGACTGCTGTACTCTTGCTTTCCAGATCCCTGGTTGCAAGTTAAAGGGGTCCCCCGGTTTTAGATACCTGGGTAGGCTTAGGTTTCCCTATAAATTCTCCCATGTGGGACATTAAAGGGGCATCCCGGGTCGCTTATTGCACAAATCCTTGGGTCACTGCGACTACCATAATTCACCATATGGAGGCTTCCAGCTATACCGGAAATGGCCCCTCGGGGCAATCCAGGCAATGTCTGGGGTGTGGGGCTCCCCTTCCAGGGGATGATGTCATACTCTGCATTCCATGTGCACAGCGGAACATTACGCGGCAGTCCGGTACGTCGGCCCCCGGCTCCTCACCGCCCGTGTCATCTCCTACCCCCCCCCCGCCTGTTCCGTACCCCATGTGACGTGGTCATGGGTGGGGAGTTGCAATCTGATGTGTGTGCCAGGTTGGCCATTCTTGTGAAAATGGTTTCTAATGTGGTTGCCCAGAAGGCCCCGGCTAAGCGCAAGCATCTGTCCCCGGCCGCACCGGCCTGTGATGTTGAAGAGTTTGAATCGTTAGACTGGTCTGATTGTCCCCCGCTTGAGGGGGGGGAGCTCTCTGAGGAATTGGACGAGGCTGACGATCAGCAATTCTTTGGTGCGACTGGTGAGCAGGCACAGGGGGATGCCTTTGACACCCCTTCGATCCTGGCTCAGATGTTCGAAGTTTTGGTTATCGTTCCTTCTGAGGTGGCTCCTCCGCCAAAAGGAAGCATTTTGATGATGTCATTCTTATGGAATGGGAAAAGCCTACTTGCCTTCTTGGTGTTCCTCCGGGTTGGGATAAGAGATATCCCTTACCGGCAGACCTGGTTAAGCAATGGTCTTCCCCTCCTGAGGTTGATTCTCCGGTTTTGGGGTTGTCTAGCACCGCTGTTTTGCATTCTCCTGACTGTACTACCATCAAGGATGGTGAGGATAGACGTATTGACCAGTTGGCTTGCCATGGGTTTGCCAGTGTTGGGTCGGCCTTGAGGCTTGTTTGTGCTTCGCGCTGTTGTTGTTGGCTTCCAGGTCCATTGTCAGGGATTTGTTGACTTCTTCCGGCCTTGCCCCGGATTGTGAGGAGTTTATTGCTCTCAAACGTTGTGAGTCGTTTTTGTCTTTTGTGCTTGCCGCTCAGGATGACGCCATGGTGATGTGTAGTAGGACCACGGCCTTATTGGTGGCTATCCGGTGGTCGGTTTGGTTGCGCCAATGGGCTTCTGATTTTGTTTCAAAGAAGTCTCTTACGGCTCTCCCTTTTGTGGGTCTGCGCCTGTTTGGAGAAAAATTGGATTCTGTTGCCAAGGGAGGTAAGTTACCTCAGAGCAAGAAACAGCGCCGTTCCTTTCGGGGGACGGCTGCCTTTTATCCATCCTTTCGGGGAGCCAGAGCTGGCAGGGGTTAGGCCTTCTCCTCCTCCAGAGGGGCCGTCTGGACTAGGGGCAGAGGTCGTGCCCGTCCTGGTCACTCCTGGGGCTCTAAGCCCAAACCCGCTGCTAAGCCCGTTCAGCAATGAGGGGGCGCCCTCACCCTTGCGGGTGGGGGGGCGGTTGCGACACTTCTCCCAGGTCTGGGACCAGGCGGTCTCGGACAGGTGGATCCGGGGGGTGGTGTCCGGTTACAAGCTGGATTTCGAGTCCCGACCTCCTCCCAGGTTTTTCAGGTCTCGTGTGCCTTCGGATCTTCTGGCCGCGCAGGGGCTCCGGGCGGCTGTAAGGAATCTTCAGGACATGGCGGTTATTTGTCCGGTGTCTCCCCCGGACGTGGGCCTGGGCTTTTATTTCAATCTGTTCACGGTCCCCAAAAAGGACGGATCCGTTCGTTCCATTCTTGATCTGAAGTTCCTCAACAGGTTTATCCGCCCTCGGAAGTTCCGCATGGCAACGCTACGCTCAGCCATCAATTCTCTTCGTCTAGGGGACTTCATGACGTCCATAGACATCAAGGACGCTTATCTTCATGTACCTCTTTTCCCGGCACACCAGAGATTCCTCAGGTTCGGGGGGTGGAAGATCGGCATTTTCAATTTGTGGCTCTTCCGTTCGGCCTTACCTCGGCTTCAAGGGTGTTCACCAAGGTGCTGGCAGGGGTGATGGCCCTCCTCAGAGCCCAGGGTATTCACGTCGTGCCTTATTTGGACGACCTTCTCATCATGGCTTCTTATTTCAGTCAATCGGAAGCAGACACCAGGACTGTGGTGTCCACTCTGAAGAGTTTCGGCTGGGGGATCAATTATCCCAAGTCTTCCCTCTCTCCTTCCAGGGTGGTGTCCTTTCTGGGAATGTCTCTGGTTTCCTTCCATCACCAAGTGTTTCTTCCTCACTCCAAGGTTCTTTTGATTCAGGAATTGACTTAGCTTCTTTTGTCCAGCCCTCGCCCGTCTTTCCAGCAGGGAATGAGACTGGTGGGATTGATGGTGGCCTCCTTCGAGGCGGTTCCCTTTGCTCAGTTTCACACAAGGACGCTTCAGCTTCATCTGTTGGCGGCTTGGGACCGTCGTTGGATCTGTCTTTCTGGATGTCCTCCCGGGTTCGGCAGTCTCTTCAGTGGTGGCTGGTTCCGGCCAATCTCTTGAGGGGTCGGTCTTTTCTGACGTCTCTTTGGGAGACAGTCACCATGGATGCCAGTCTGTCGGGGTGGGGAGGCTTTTGGAAGGATCTTCAGTTTCAGGGTCTGTGCGGGCCTCAGGAGGCCCGCTTGCCCATCAATGTTCTGTAGCTGAGAGCTATCAGGTTGGTTCTGTCTCACTTGACACAGCAGTTACAGGGCTTGCCGGTTCAAGTTCGGTCGGACAATTGGTTGGCGGTTGCCTACCAGGGAGGGACTCGCAGCTCGAGTGCCCTCAGGGAGGTGTCTCTGATTCTGGCCTGGGCGGAGAGCCATGTCCCTTGCATCTCGGCGGTGTACATCCCGGGCGTGGAGAACACGGAGGCGGACTCTCTGAGCAGGTGTTCTTCTCGCCGGGGGGGATGGTCTCACAATCCCAAGGTTTTTCGGTCTCTTTGCCTCCGGTGGGGGACAGCGGAGGTGGACCTGTTTGGCTCTCGTCACAATCACAAACTTCCGGCTTTTGTGTGTCTCTCTCAGGATTCTCTGCCTCTGGCAGTGGATGCCATGTCCCTGAGCTGGAGGGATCTGGGGTTTCTTTATCTGTTTCCTCCGATTCCCATGGTGGGCAAGGTGTTGCGAAAGCTGGCCCTAGAAGGGGTTCCCGCCATTCTGGTGGCTCCATGGTGGCCAAGGCGGGTGTGGTTCGCAGACATCGTCCGCCTGGCAGTGGATCAGTTCGTTCTGCCCCTTCGGCCGGACCTGCTCACTCAGGGTCAACTACTTTACCCCAATTTACCAACGTTGGCTTTGACGGCTTGCCTGCTGAAACCTCCATCTTAAAGGAGAAGGGTCTCTCTGATTCTGTGATTCAGACTCTTGTTAGTGCTAGGAAGAGATCTTCTTCTACCATCTACTATAGGACTTGGAGGTCTTATATTGATTGGTGTGAGGTCAGGGCCTTGCCCTGCAGGGTGTTCTCTATTTCTAGGATTTTGGATTTTCTGCAACATGGGCTGGACTTGGGTTTCCAGCTGAGTACCTTGAAAGGGCAGGTTTCTGCCCTGTCTGTCTTTTTTCAAAGGTCTTTTGCGCTTCATCCCTTGGTTAAGACTTTCTTCCAGGGGGTTTCGCATGTGCGACCTCCTAGGAAACCTATGCTCCCAGTGTGGGATTTGAATTTGGTTCTTTCTGCTCTTCAGGGTCCTCCCTTTGAGCCTTTGCAGGATATTGTTCTTTCTACGTTAACTCAGAAAGTTGTCTTTTTGGTTGCCATCACCTCTGTTCGGCGTGTCTCGGAGTTGGCAGCCTTGTCAATTCAGGATCCTTACTTCGAGGGGCATCAGGACAAGGTGGTTTTTCGATTCAAACCTGATTTTCTTTCTAAGGTGGTTTCTACCTTTCACCTTAACCAAGACATTGTTCTTCCTTCCTTGTGTCCTAAGCCTAGGAATGATGAGGAGAGGGTTTTGCATTCTTTGGATGTGGTACGCTGTGTGAAGTACTATTTGCTTACTACTTCTCCTTTTCGTAAGTCTGATGCTTTGTTCGTGGTTCCTTGTGGGCCTAGGCAAGGTTTGGCTCCTGCTAAGTTTTCCAATAGTAAATGGATTTGCCAGGCTATTGTTGGGGCCTATTCTGCCAAGGGGAAGGTTCCCCCTTTTCGTGTTACTGCTCATTCTACCCGTGCTGTTGGAGCGTCTTGGGCTTTTCAGCACCAGGCTTTTGTTGAACAAGTTTGTAAGGCTGCTACTTGGTCTTCTGTTCGCACCTTTTCCAAGTTTTATAAGGTTGATGTGCGGGCCTCAGCGGATGCTGTGTTTGGCCGCAAGGTTCTGCAAGCTGCAGTGGTTTGAGTTTTGCATTGTTGCCTTGTTGGATACCCGTCCTTTGTGGACACTGCTTTTGGATGTCCCAAGTGTAATAATAGCTTTGAAGCGGGGTGTGTGACATAGAATAAAACCATTTTGTGAATACTCACCTGTAAAATGGGTATTATAAGTATGTCACACACCCCGCTTCACCCGCCCTTTTTGGTATCCTGGATTCTTTATATGGTGAAGCTTTTTCAATTTTAAGGTTTACAGTTGGATCTTCCTGGTCCCCTTTTGAAAACTGGGATATCGTGGGAGGTCCCAGGTATTTATAGACCAGGAGGGGCTCTCTTTTTTTTTTTCTTGACTTCTCTGCAAGTACGCCCTCTAGAGGTGATTAAACCCAAGTGTAATAATAGCTTTGAAGCGGGGTGTGTGACATACTTATAATACCCATTTTACAGGTGAGTATTCACAAAATGGTATTTTTTCAATCCCTATGCATGTGCTGGAGGACAGGGACACAGTCGGAAGGTCCGAAGTTTGTGTCCTGGTCCAGGGATCCTCTAACAATAGCAACAGATGCCCTGACTCTTCAGTGGTCAGCATTCAAGCTTCTTTATGCATTTCCCTCCGATTCCACTCCTGTGTCGCGTACTAAAAAAGGTTAGCTCACAAGGGAGTCCCAACCATTCTGGTGGCTCCTCTGTGGCCAAGAAGAAGCTGGTTCTCAGACATAGTAAGGATGTCAGAGGGCAACTTGTGGAGGTGACTATTCAGATCTTCTCACACAGGGGCCTCTAAGGCATCCCAATTAACGTTCTGGCTTAGAAGGCCTGGCTATTAAATCCTTTATCTTGGCAGAAAGGGTCAGCCAGAGTCATCCAGACTATGATTCAGGCCAGGAAGAAATCTTTATCAAATGATCTACTATAGAGCCTGGCAAGCATATATTGCTTGGGGAAAATCCAGAGGGTTCGCTTGTAGTACTGTTCTGTTTACAGAAAATATTGATTTTTGCAGAAGTCTTGATGAAGGTCTTCAATTACGAACGTTCTAAGGACAAATATCTGCTTATCTATCCTTTTTCAGAATCCCATAGCTGAGAATGAATTTATCAGAACTTGTTTTTACAAAGAGTCACTTATTGTGGGCCTCTCATAAGCCACTTCTGCCGTTACTTGTGAACTTGTTTTATCAGCTCTTCAGGGTCCTCCTTTTTAAGCCATGGCAGGGGCGTCATTAAGTCTAAGGGCGCTTATGGTTATCTCTTAGTGGCAATAACCTCAGCAGGCGGGTTTCTGAATTAGCAGCTTATCAGTAAGCCTCCTTATTTATTGTGTGATAAATTGAGTGTTTTAGGATTTTCTTCCTAAAGGTGTCTTTTCATTTTAATGAAGAGATAGTTTTGCCTTCCTTATGTCCTGCTCCAGTGTCTGATAAGGAAGGGGGATTCTTCACTGGCTGGATGTA
Source organism: Gastrophryne carolinensis (assembly GCA_027917425.1). Classification (NCBI taxonomy): domain Eukaryota; kingdom Metazoa; phylum Chordata; class Amphibia; order Anura; family Microhylidae; genus Gastrophryne; species Gastrophryne carolinensis. The sequence continues at coordinate 12,987,384 of CM051240.1, read as the reverse complement.
GTGACTTTAGTGAGGTCACTAAGGTATTATCTCACTACTACATAATCTTTCCATAGTTTGGACTTCTTATTGTCATACCTGAAGGTCCACGGAAAGGTCTTCCACCAGCTAAGTCTGCCATTCTCCAAAGGATTAGACAGACAGTAGTAAGAGTCTATTCTGCCAAGGGGAAGGAATGAACTACCTACTGTTCCACGTTGGGGATCCCGCCCATATATAGGCACTGCTTTTGTCTTGCAGATTACCCAGATGTAATGATTAGGATGGCCAGGAATGAATTAAAAGGAAAACCAATTCTACAGGTGAGTTTCACAGAATTGTGTTATTGCAGACTCTTGCCGGAAACCATAGATTGAGATTGCAAAACGGATCAATTCTTTTCCCTATATCCAGTCCAGGTCATCCCAGAAGTGATGACGTGGGTATTTTGCCCCCAGGGGGCGCTCGACTGCAAGATTAAAAGCTGTTGCTCCTCCCGGCCCCCTATAAAAGCAGGTGTTTCACTATGATTTCCCAGTGTTCTTCTTGCAGTCCGGCTCTCTCATGGATATTGCAGCTGAGCGGGGCCTCCTAGCCCATCGGCTGCTGCGACCTTATTACCACTGATCCTGTGGACCCACTATTGCCTCCCAGCCATGGCTGATTGGGACGGTGACGGTAGGGAGAACGCCGTGGTCAGCTAGGTTCTGGGCCGCAGATGCTGACTAAAGGGTAGCTGGCCATAGGCTGATGGTGAGCCTGTAAAGGGGGGGGAGGAACCACCTACTGCCCTCTGACTTTTCATTCCCAATTTGTCCCACAAGCTTTATTACAATGTGCTGTGTTTATTCACTGTGTTCACATTTCAGTTTATACTTACCTCCCTCGGGTGTTAACCCTCCTGCTCCCTTCTCCCCTCCATCTTTATGCTGTACGTTGTGGGGGGGTCGGAGCTTCCTGGCGGTTTTCGCCTTGTGACCGCAGGTCTTTTCTCTGGCGCGGCGGATCACTAAAGGAGGGACTAAATTGGTTTGGGCCATTAGTGCCTTGTAACCTGTATACAATTTTTTTCTGCTAATCACTATAATGGAGGCTTCAGGGTATAGTAAGCTGGGGGCCCCATCTGGGCGGGTGAAGCGCTGCCCCATGCGCGGTGCTAGCTCTCTGGGCGGATTCACTTGCACCAGGAGCGTCATTTTGGAGCATGATCGGGCGGACGTTCCTGTCCCTAGCCCTTTATTACCTGTGACCTCTCCAGAGCGCCAGGTTGATTTGGCATACTGTGTGGCCAGCCTTGAGGGACCGATCTCGCGAACAGCTCCTAAGAAGGCCTCGAGTAAGAAGCAGCACATTGAGCACGTCTACTCGGATAATGATGATGATCTTTTTTGAGGTCCGGGCTCCGTGGAGGAAGATGAGTTGCATGAGGACTCCCTTTCCACAGTGGATTATTCTGCTGGCTATGACAGCGGCTCTGGGTCTTCCTCGGATGAGGATACATGGCTCCCTGATGATACGGAGAAGTTGCTTGCTTCAGTTTTTGAGACATTGCACATTGTCCCCCCCGAGAGCGGCTAAGAGGAAGCAGGGTGATTTGTTTCGGCCTGAGAGACAGAGATGAGTCTTTCCTGAGCAGGCCCATTTTTCTAACATGATTTTCAAGGAGTGGGAAAGGCTTAACAAGTTACCGTCGGTGCCCAATGGCCTGGACAGGCGATATCCCTTGCCTGAGGAACTGGTCCGGCTATGGCCCCTTCCTCCCGAGGTGGATGCCCCCGTGTCGGGTCTGTCCAACACTACGGTCATGCCTTCACCCGATACTGCTTTCCTACGTGCTCCAGCTGACAAGCGCATGGTTCAGCTGGTCTGTCATGCCTTCACCTTTGCCGGTGCTTGGTTTCACCCTGTGTATGCCGCGGCTATTGTCTCCCTAGCCATCAGAAAGAAGGTGAGACTTCTTGTGGATATTGCTAAGTCTCGCAAGCGGGCAGAGTAGTATAAAGACTTCAAGGCTTGCATGGATTTTATTGCCTTTGTTGTTTCTGCCGTGGACGATGGTGTCCGGCTCAGTGCCAGGGTCTCGGCCCTGCTTGTTGCGCTTCGCCGATCGCTCTGGTTGCGGCAATGGTCGACTGATGCCGCGGCCAAAAAAAATTGCTCACTAGTATCCCCTTCGTGGGCCACAGGTTGTTCGGGGAGTGTCTGGACCTCCTGGTCAAGGATGGAAGACTCCCTCAGCGACTGAAGCCTGTGTGGCCCTTTCAGGGCTCATCTGCCTATCACTCCTTACGAGGAGGAAGAGGATCTTCATTTTCAGGTGGTCGCAGAGATTCCTGGGGACAAGGTAGGTCCCGCTGCCAACCGAAAACCGCGTGGGGATCCAAGTCCAAGCCCCCTGCCAAGGCCCCTCAGGCATGAGGCGGCGCCCTCACCCATCTGGCTGATAGGGCGGCTTCTGCTATTTGCTTATATCTGGAGACAGCACGTCTCGGGTCGGTGGATTCAGGAGGTGACCTCCTGCGGTCAGGTGTGATTTGTCCTGTACCTTGTCAGGAACAGGGTCAAGGCTTCTACTCTCAACAGGTTTGTCAGAGTCAGACATTTCCGCATGGAAACTTTACAGTCCGCAGTGAGCTCGCTTCTGCCTGACGACCTCATGACCACGGTGGACATCAGGCATGCTTATCTGCACATCCCGATTTCCAGGAGCATCAGAAGTTCCTGAGGCTTGCACTGGAAGATCAACATTCCCAGTTTGTGGCACTGCCGTTCGGGATATCCTCAGCCCTCCGTGTCTTCAACAAGGTGCTGGCGGGTATCATGGCTATCCTGAGGAACCAGGGCATTCGTGTGCTGCCTTATCTGGACGATTTACTGATTGCGGATCAGTCCCTTCAACAGGCCGAGAGCGACACCCGGACGGTGTTATCCACTCTTGAGGATTTCGGATGGGTAGTCAATTACCCCAAGTCTTCTGTCTCTCCCTCAATGGTGAGGTCCTTCCTCTCAGGTCAAGGTATTCCTGCCACAGCAGAAGGTGGTGGGCCTCCAGATGCAGGTGCAGGCCTTGCTGTCTTGTCAGCGGCCATCGAGCCGTCTGGGGATAAGAATGGTGGGCCTAATGGTGTCATGCTTCGAGGTTGTGCCCTTCGCCCAATTCCACATGAGACCTCTTCAGTTGAACCTGTTGACCGGCTGGGACCGGACGCAGGAGTCGCTGGATTTTCGCTGTCCCCCCTAGAAAGACAGTCCCTCTTGTGGTGGCTGGACTCCAGAAACCTATTGGTGGGCAAGTCCTTTCTGACTCCCCGGTGGGAGATAGTCACCACGGACGCCAGTCTGACCAGCTGGGAAGCATTTGGCAAACGCAGAAGATCCAGGGTCAGTGGGGTCCGCAGGAGAACCACTTGCCCATAAATCTCCTGGAGTTGAGAGCGATTTGGTTGGTGCTTCTTCGCTTGACTCCCCATTTAAGGGGTCGTGCGATCCAGGTTCGCTCGGACAATGAAACGGCTGTCGCCTACATCAATCACCAGGGCGGGACTCGGAGCAAGCGAGCCCTGAAGGAGGTGACCCAGATTCTGACTTGGGCAGAGGAGATTGTTCCCTGCATCTCGGCGGTTTACATCTCCGGGGTAGAGAACCAGGAGGCAGGTTCCCTGAGCAGGAGTGCCTCACGTCTGGGGGAATGGTCTCTCAGCAACAAGATCTTTCACGCTCTGTGTCTCCCCTGGAGTCAGCCGGATGTGGACTTGTTTGCGTCCAGACACAATCACAAGCTCCCAAGGTTCGTCTCACTGTCAAGAGATCCTCTGGCCTTCGCCACAGACGCTCTGGCGATTCCTTGGACGGAGTTCATGCTCTTTATGCATTCCCTCCGTTTCCACTCCTGGGCCGATTGCTGCACAAGATAGCCCAGGAAGGGGTTCCAACCATCCTAGTGGCTCCTCGCTGGCCGAGAAAGAGTTGGTTTGCGGACATAGTTCAGATGTCAGTGGATCGCTACATCATGCCTGACGATCCAGGGCTTCTCACACAGGGGTTGCTACGGCACCCCAATTTGCAGACGCTGGCTTTGACGGCTTGGCTGTTGAAACCTCCATCCTGATGGAAAAGGGTCTGTCTGCCACGGTTGTGCATACCATGATTCAGACACGGAAAAAGTCTTCTTCCATGATTTATTACAGAGTTTGACATGCCTACATTGCTTGGTGTGAATCCAAGAGTCTCCCTTGTCGCACATTCTCTATCTCTAGGATCCTGGAGTTTTTACAACACGGTTTAGACTTGGGGCTCCAGCTGAGTACCCTCAAGGGCAATAGACACTCCAGCGCGTTTTACTGCGGAGCACAACTTTAACGAGGCTCGTTTCCTTAGTAAGTTCATAGAAGGAGCTCATAGAACCCTCAGAATTTCAAGGGCATCTATGGTTTTGATTTTTTTTTGTGTGTGGATTGGATGGGTTGTTACTGACCTCCAGTAATAGTTTCATATCAATAGCACCCTTAGAAGTGTATGTACTTAGGATATACGGTACTCACCTAAAGGACCAAAATTGCTGATATACACCTAAATATAATAGGAAATCAAGAACCGGTGTAATAAAAATATATGCAAACATACACACCGATATAGCAAAACCCAAATGCCAAAATGTTAAACTAGATAAATTAACAGAAACACCAGGGAATAGCATAGAATATTTCAGACCTGTGTCCCTGTTTACCTTTGGGTTAGAAGAGCCCTTAAAAAGAACCAAAAAAAACCCTATGCCATGGTGCATTCGCAGGTCAAATCTTTGGTTTGTCAGGGCTTAAAGCGGATCGACACTTTCCATGAAGAGGGTGCCTGTGGCCACCGGCGCCGCCCCTAAAATGTCTCGGGGGGGGGGGAGGCGGGGGCACTTAACCCCCCAGGGTACCTGTAAACCTTACCTTAACCTCGCTCCCCTGCGCTCAAGTGGGCAGGACATTCAGCCCATGTAAGCGCCTGGCACCAAATTGCTGCACTGGATTCCCAGCGGGGGGCGAGTTTAAGGTAAGGTTTACGGGCGTCCTGGGGGGCTATGTGTGGGACGGGGCCTCCAGCATTCTGGATGTCCCCTGACTGTCAATTTAGAGGCAGCGCCAACAGCCACCAACACCCTCACCGTTTGGGGTTTATTTCTGCCATGCTTTCTGAAATTAAATGTGTAACACTGTTTGTATACTCCAGTTTTAAATACTTTTTGCCATTGGTATTTCTATACGGTATTTGTTGGTATGTCAGCATTTTCTACTGTTATGTAAGACTTCCTCTTGTCTCCCTGCAGGACTACAAGATGGCTCATGAAAGGTAAGTGCACTGTGTAAAATGTATGCTGATGGGGGTGTTTGGGTAAATGTGGTTTTTGTTTATTACGTTTAAAGGGATTGTGCAGGCAAAAATCGCATCAGCCCTATACCAGGCATTTGACATCTCCACGAAAGACCCAGACCAGGTCTAAATGTAGTCAAATGTTAGCACGCCTCCTTCACTGTAGTAAAAGAAACAGTCATGGCCAGTCACTGGGGCAGCCGTTCGGCTCCTAGATGGCGGTGACTTATTTTACAGGGGCATCTGAAGAGTTGTGTGGTGGTTATTTGTTTGGGGTGAGTTGCCCCTTAACCCAAATCCCATAGTTCGCTACTGATCATTTTACACTGAATTGGAAGTTAACACTCTTCCTTTTTGTTCTCCTTCCAGGTCTCAGCAGCAAAAGAAAATAGACGCATCTTCTAGTAACACCCCTAACGAGGTGCAGCATGAAGGCACTTCAACAAAATCAATTGAGTCATCAGCCGGTAGGAAAAATTCATTTAGTCTTGACCTGGAGGGTTCTTAGTAACTTTGTTAAATCGTATGGAGAATATTAGCTATTAGTTGGCCTGCAACTTCCTTGCTGGTGCTTTTTGTTTCTAATATAATGTTTGCCCATATAACCTATGTACCTGAGAATGGGGTAAATGTGCAAGGGAGCTGGCAGCAGGAGGAAAGGGGTGTTTATAAGCTTGAGGGGAGGATCCTGTGGCTCAGAGGCCTTAGTACATGGTTTTTCAGTAGACACGTTGAGGCTCTTCTAGAAAGGAGCTCAGCCACGTGTCTGAAAGTTGTTACAAAATGCCTCCTCTTGAGTTTAATCTCGATGGGCAGCCCATCATCTCCAGTTCAGCTTCCAGGCTTTAGGAGCAATTATAAATTTTAACCCTTTAGGTGCCAGCCTACCTAGAGTTTTTGTCACTCTCTGTCGCCAGACCATTTTTCACAATTTTGCGCTACATGTTTAACTGGGATTTTTTTTTTAAGGGTTTTCCCGGCAAACCAAAACAAATTGACAAGGATCTATAAATGGGGCACAGCTCAAAAAATTAAAAAAAAATACATATTTTATTAATGTTGCAAATAAAATAAAAACACAACGGCAACACAATGAAAACCGCTAATCCACTAATCCTGGGGTGCTATGGATCTTAGCAACCAAAATATTTAAATATCCACAAGATTAAGAATATAAAGATAATACGCAGCTACAATAGTGGCTACAATTTGCCAATTAATATCAATGTGCAAAGCTTACAATAAAGTGCAATAATCACAAAAAAACCCTTATTCACAAATGTACCTTCCAAATACAAATCAAGCACAACCAACCTCTAATAAAGTGACTGTGCAAAAGGAGAACAGAGGAGTAATTTACATATATAATAATATCTTTGGTAACATTGTGCTAAATCTATTAAAGTGTGAGTGCTAAACATGCAATTGAACCAACACCAGGTCCTTGCAGTAAAGAAAAAAGCAAATAACAAAGTGCTAACAGTGCAAAGCCACCTAATGGGAGTTGATAATGGTCACAGCAAAAGTATATACAGAAAGAAAAGATATTTGTACTATCCTTACTGGATGTTAGAGGATCATCACCAGGCACTGGATGGAGAAAGTAGCCCCACACGTTCCACCGCGGCACTGTGGCTTCTCCAGGGGTCTCCAGTCTGGGCTTTAACATTTGGGCCTTGATTCAATAAAGGTAGAAAAAAATTTTCATGCTAGTAAAAAATTCAATTCCTGAGAATGTCACTGTTACTTAATCACTAGATAAAAAGACAATGAAAGTCAATGGCAGCTTTTACTACAGTGTAGAAAGGGGTAAACAGTTATCTACTTATCTTAGGAGTAAAAAAGTGCCATTGAATTTGTTTTCCCAGCTGGTGATTCAATAACAGTGACATTCTCAGGCTTTTTTCTCATGAATTGAATCTTTTACTACCCTGAGAATTTTTTTCTACCTTTATTGAATCGAGGCCTAAATGTCTTGTTTGTCATTTTTTGGGTAAAATATGTGCAAAATAAAATTTAAAAAAGTATTTTTATTTTTACAATTTGTAGTTTTTTTTTTTTTTTGTAATAAAAAAAAATGTAAGTTTTTCAATAAAATCTTATTGCGTGTAAAATCCTCATTTCTCCCAGTTACAACGGTACCATATATGTATTGGTCGAAACCCTTTCCTGCCCAGGAGACGCACCTGAAATAACGCTTTTAGGAGATTTTCAGATAAAATACAACCTTGTACAACATTTGAAATCCCCCCCAACTATATATTCTCTACAATACACACCTCAAGCTTTCTATGCGTATCAGGCTTGTTTATGTGGGTGCAGTTTTCTGGAAGCAATCCCTCAATGAATTATTTAGTTGTGCCGGGTTTCCTTAAAAAATAAAAAAAAAATAAAAAAAAAAAAAGAATCACAGCCACATTTTCCCAAAATAAAACAATATGCAAACAAGAAAAAAACAAGTTAAAAAGTGAAAAAGCAAGGTCCCCTGAACAGAACAATACCCAACATGCATAGTTACTGTCAAGGAAAGAGTTGCCAAACACCCCTAAGTAAAGCATGCACATCAGGGTAATTTTATCAGAATATTTCAGTTCAATTGTGCTTTTTCAACCAAAACAACCTTATACATTTGAAATACTTCCCACAAACCATATATTCCCTGAAAGTACATACGTTAAGCTTTCTAGGCGTTTCCAGATTGTTGTGGTGGATTTATCTTTCTGGAACTAATCCCCCAAAGAATTCTTTGGTTGCACAGGCTTTCCCTAGAAAAAAAATTAAAAATAAAACAGAATAAAAAAACACATTTTCCTAAAATATCAAAAGAAAAAACAAACTAAATCTGAAAGCGCAAGGTCCCCTGAACAGAACAATACCCAACATGCATAGCTACTTTTAAATGTCAGCCTACTTGAGATTTTATCACCCTCTTTTGAGGAGTAATTTTTCATAATTTTGCGTTATGTTTAACTGTGATTTTTTACAGTAATTTCCAGGAAAATATATAATTTTTTTGCGGCAGAGTTTAGGCTTTAAAATGAAATGTCTTGTTTGTAATGTTTCCACTGTTTTTTAAAATATTTGTTAAGTAAAAAAATTAAGAAAATATTTTTTTAAAAAATGTCTCCTTTATTTTTAATAAAATATTTATTTTATTAAAGAAAACCATATTGCATGTGAAAGCCCATTTCTCCCTATTATAACTACCACATATGTATCTGTAGCCCCCTGTTTCTGCCCAGGAGATCCCCCGAACTGAAAAGAGCACTTTATTACATTGACAAATAAAATACAGCTCCTATAAACACTATAAAGGGTTAAATAAAAAAAAAAAATGGCCGTACAAGCCCAAACAGCCTAAATGACCCTGGGCTCTTCTGCCCCCCCCGGGCTTTGGGGAGGCAGGGACCGGGGGTAAAAATGGCTGAGAAAGACTAAGGGAACCATTTACTGCGCCCGAGCCTTCTGTCCGGGTCTCCTCTTCACCAGGGAGGGGTCCGATTCCCCCCCCCCCCCCCCCCCCCCCTGGGCTGCGCAGGCTTCAGGTGAGGACCCTCTTCCGGGTCCTCACCTCTTGTAATGGCGGCGATGGCTGCCATCCCCTGGCCCCGCCCATTGTGGGAGGAGCGGGATGACGTCATCCCGCTCCTCCTATACCCCCTCCGAGCTCCGGCATCTGTCAGATCCCGGTGGTGATCGGAGCAGGGCGAGTGTCAGGCGAGGAGGCTCCGATCGGAGCCCCCTCGCCTGTCACCCGCCCTGCGCCGATCACTACCGGCATCTGTCAGTGACATGACAGCGGCGAGGGACGCCGGATCGGAGGTGAGTACAGTAAAAAAAAAAAAAAAATAAAGATTTTTTTTCTGTGTGATTTTTTTTTACTTTTAACCCCTTGTGAACTGGTAAGGGGTCCATGACCCCTATACCAGTTCACAAGGCTGGGGGGATGGCAAGTCACCTGACTTGCCATTAACCCCCGGCACCCCCATTACCTGCCTCCCCAAAGGCCAGGGGGGGGGCAGAAGAGCCCGGGCCCACGGGCTATGCGGGCTTGTAGCCTGCAGGGCCAGGGGCCACGAAAGCTGGCCCCTGCACCCTGTTCCTACAAGCCCTGCATAGCTGGTCCCGGGCTGGTTACTTTGGGTAAGGGGGAACCCACGTCAACCCTTAAAAATAAAGAAAAAAAATGGGTTCCCCCCCCCCGGGCCCTATGTCATTTTTTTTTCTCGATTTAACCCTTTGTATTGTGGATGGTAGTTGTATTTTATTTGTGAATGTTATAAAGTTTCAGTTAGGGGGGTCTCCTGGGCAGGAACGGGGGGCTACCGATAAATATGTGGTACCGTTCTAATCGGTAGAAATGGGGCTCACACATGCAATATGGTTTTCCTTAATAAAATACATTTTTTATTTAAAATAAAGGAGTCAATTTTCTAAAAAAAAATTTTTTTATTTATTTTACTTAATAATATTGTAAAAAAAAAATATAAAATTTACAGACAAGACATTTCATGTTAAAGCCTAAACTCTGCTGCAAAAAAATATATATATAATTTTCCTGAAAGTTCCAGCAAAAATGGCGCAAAACATGGCGCAAAATGGGGAAAAATGACCTGTCAACAGAGGGTGACAAAATCTCAAGTAGGCTGGCAATTAAAAGGGTTAAAAGTAGCTATGCATGTTGGGTATTGTTCTGTTCGGGGGACCTTGCGCTTTCAGACTTAGCTTGTTTTTTTCTGGTTTGCATATTTATATTTTAGGAAAAGGTGTTTTTTATTCAGCTTTTTTATAAATTTTTTAGGGAAACCCTGGGCAAACAAAGAATTCTTTAAGGAAATAATTCCAGAAAAATGAGCCAACTACAACAAGTTGGATACGCTTAGAAAGCCTAACATGTGTACTTTCAGGGAATATATGGTTTATGGGGGATATTCCACATGTAAGTTTCCACGTGTATAGTTTGTTGGGGGTATTTCAAATGTAAAGGGTTGTTTTTCTGGAAAAACTGCAAGGTGCGCATATTGCGTAGTGTGACAGAGGCTCTGTCTTTTGGATGTCATCACTATTCAGTTGCCCACCGGGTCATTCACTGGCCTTTTCTTAATTAGGTCATTGTATTTTGATTCTGTTACAGGCAATGTCATTGTATTTTGACTGCCATTGTGTATTGTTGATTACGTCACAGTCAATGGCATTGTCCTGATTGAGTGTATTACAGCCTGCTATTGTTCTACTGATTGCGTCACCGGCAGAGTTGAGGGATTGTGTGCCCTGCTGCTATTGGTCGGTGTGGTTGTCATTGCATGGAGACTTGTGTATATAAGGCCTAGAGTGGCACTAATAAAAACACTTCACCTTCACCCTCAATACTGAGTTCTGTCTCTTATTGGGGGAAACGCTATATTACAGTTCACTAGCCCTTGTAAGGGCTGTTCCTGTTTCCTCACGGACGACTCTGGAATTCCAGCAGCACCTCTTACGATTGGGAAAAGGACGTCTCGGGCGGTGAAGCCCTCCGGCGATAAGGGTTATCGCTACACGTAGCATAGTTGTATTTTATCTGAAAATCCCCTAAAGTGCTGTTTCAGTTTGGGGGAGTCTCCTGGGCAGGAAAGGGTGTCTACCTATACATATGTGGTATCGCTGTAACCGGGAGAAATTGGGATTTCACACGCAATAAGATTTTATTGACAAACTTACATTTTTTATTACAAAAAAAACTACAAATTGTAAAAAATATATATATATATTTTTTTGCACATATTTCACCCAAAAATATTGAGAATACACCTAAAAAATGACAAACAAGACATTTCATGTTAAAGCTCAGACTCTGCTGAAAAAAACAATATATCATTTTCCTGGGAAATCCCTGGAAATCCCTTCAAAAATTACATTTGAACATGGGGAGCGCAAAATAGTGCAAAATGGTCTGGCAACAGAGTATGACAAAAACTCCAGGTAGGCTGGCACTTAAAGGGTTAAAGGCACACTGCTCAGCCTGTGTAAATAAACATTATATTAAGCAGATAATAAGGCACACGCTGTGGGAAATGACGGACATATCAGTCCTTTTTCAGAGACTACTTGCAGAGAGTTCCTTGGTTAAAGTGGACCAACCACGTCTTATGGAAGGTTAAATTTATAAAAATGTATCAATTCCCATTAGTGTCTCTTGGTAAGAAATTGGATTGACAAATTTGGGTTCAAAGGAAAAATTGAGGGAAAATTAAGGGAAAATATATATAATAATGTCCTTTAGGCAGCTTTCTTCTTCTAGCACTATTTTCAGTAGGCTCTAATTGCTCCCAAAAGCTAGTTTAGAACAATGGTATCCTGTCAGAAACCAATGGCATACAAATGGTATACCTTGGTAACATGAAATTTAAATCACTATAACAGGAATACCAAGCAGCATTGAGGGCAGAAACATCCAAATGGTAATGTACCTGGGAGTGGGGGACCTTTATGACTTGCGTCTGGTCGTCACTTAGACCTCGAAATGAAACCTGGTTCTCTTGGTGCTACAGGATCCCCTCAAAATTGTACAAGATGTCCGTGCATCACCCAATGCTGCATTTGGCTGCAAGGTCCTCCATGCGGCCGTGTCTACCTAGTCAGTTGCCGTTATTGTAGCCTTTACTCTGTTATGCAGCCGGGAATTATTTGTTGTTACCTACCCAATGTTTGACACTGCTCTGGGATGTCCCTAATGTTAGAACCTCCCTGTGTGACAGAGTGAATTAAAGGGAATTTTAGTATACTTTCTGTAAGAATTCCTTTCTCTTTGTCTTCATCACACAGCACTTATTCTCTGTTGTGCAACTGATTATTCCACATCCTGTTCAGAGATTCCACCTGGTTTTTTAGGGAATCACCCGGCTTGACACCCCCCCCCCCCACCCTGTCAGACTACGAAATCACCCTGCAAAACGTGATTTTTTTTCCTTCTCCCCACTGATTGGGTGACTGAGATCTCCAACGCATGCGCTGTTGGTTAGCAGACTCCACTAAATGATTGGCTGGCCATCCAGCCCCTCACTGTTGGCTGCCTATGACTCAATCTAAGTGTCTGGTTGGCTCGATGTGCCCTTAGGCAAGAATACTCTGCCAGCCTTGGCACTGGAGAAAGTGTGGTGACCGCTGAGCACTCTGCTTGATACCGCATTAGATAACTGCAGAATCCTGGAAGTCAAAAGCCTGTGAATAAGCCACACCTCTAAGTCGCACCACGCCCATCGCCCTGTTCTCCAAGGTCGGCATCTCTGCCTGTTCCTTTTTGCCCTAAAGGCCATTTCTCTCCCAATCCATTCCAGGCTGTCGGCTCCAGAAACGAACTGGCTAATTCCTGCCCGGAGGGCCAAACCCATAATGACCCCAATTCAGTGACCGGCCGATGATGATGATGAACCACCCAGACACGCCGGACGGCGGGATGGGGGATAGGGACCCCCGCTCCCTCAGCATCATATGATATCCAGCCAGGTCTGCTCTTATTCTATGTAGCACGTCCTGCTCCAGATAATGATTCATAACAGATGGGATTACCTCCGCTAGAGGGCGCTTTACTGCAGGGATGGCAAAAAGAGGCCCCTCCCGGTCCCATATATACCCGGGACCTCCCACAAATTCCCCAGTATCTTCTCTGCAGTCGGCTGCCCAGGACAAGATGATGGCTTCTCTTCTCACAGGTGAGGGTCGCTTAACAGCCCACGGCCCTGTAGGAGTTTTCCCACCCGTTCCACTTTTTATTTAAGCCTCCCAGCCTTGGCCGGGTGATGGTAGGCAGCTCTTACAGGTGCTTTGTCTGGAGCCCTTGCTCCGACCGCAATCCCCCACCAAAGGGTAGGCGGTGCAGGTTATGGTGAACCTGGTTTGGGATGCCCCGTTTGCTCCTTGCTCTCCCCCGCATTGTCATTTTGGGTCTCCTTAGCTGATACCTGCTCTTTCCCATATATATATATATTCACATGCTTGCGTGTGTGTTACTGCACTTTTGTCTTGGGGCTCCGCGCCCTGAGTGTTTCTACTTGCCATTTTTAAAATTGCAGCCGCTGACACGCGCGCCCTGCGGCGTCCACGGTCAGCGGCGACGTCACTCAAGTCCCTTCCGCGTGCCTATTGGCTGCTGGGAGGCAGGCTCTCAGCCTGTCTACGCGCTCTTCGGAGGGGGCGTGGCCTGTCGGTTGGCGCGCTCCGCGTCGTCTCCTCCTGCGGCTGCCCCTTGAGGTTCCTCCAGCTCCATTTTGGTCCTCTCCTGGTGTGTGCTGGCTTCCCACCGCGGTCCATGAGTGCCCCTGCGGGCTTGGGTTTTTTTATTTAGATGTAATTTCTGTGTACTTATGGGTGTCCTTATTGTGTCATGCAGGCGGGAAAACTATATTAAGAGGTTTCTCCTGGTCCTGTCCCCTCTTAGTTCTCAGTAACCTTATTAGAGGCCTAATCTGTTAAATCCTCCCACTTCCCTGCGGACATTTGGGGCATCCCGGGTTGCTGTACAGCATAATTCCTATTGGCCAATTGGCCCACTGTAATCACCATATGGAGGCTTCACAGGATATTGTGCTCGGGATCCCCTCGAGACAAGCCCGGCTGTGTGTTGCGTGTGGGGCATCCCCTGTGAGCGATGATGTGTGGGTCTGTGTACCCTGCCCCCAGCAGGCGCTTGCACTGCACTGTGGGCTATCTGTGCCCACTATGTCTTCACCCACTCCCCCTCGCTTGATTTCGACTTCCAGTGAGCTGAATACTAGTGGGGAGTCTCAGCCTGGCGTGTCTTCTAGGTTGGCTAACATTGAGAGGTTGATTGCTAGCTCTGCGGCCCGTAAGGCCCCAGCTAAGAGACTGCATGTGGCGCCTGGTGCGTCTGCCCTTCCTATGGAGACTGAGGATTTCCTTGACTTGTCTGTCTATACCGTTAAAAAATATATTTGGTTGAAGCACACCTAAAGAAATGTAAGGGAGAACAACGGTTATGTGGGGGTGTTCAGTCTTCTTATCCTGTGTACTACCTCACAGGAAAGAATAAACAGCAAATATACAAGTTAAAGAAGACGAACGACCAAATTTAGAATTGCAAAGGTAGTGAAGGGATTTAATTGTGAAAAAAGAACACAAGTGCTGTACATAATAACAAGGCATTTGTACAATAAGAATGCGTAATTACAATGCTAAGCAGGGGATTATCACCCTACAGTTTGACCGCTAGATGGCGCTTCTGTATAGTATCAGCCATAAATGTTCTTAATAAATAATAGTGCAGTGCTGAACAAGTCTTGTAGTAGGGTAACAGAAACCCATCACATACTACAAACCTAGTAAGGCAGAATGCATAGTAAAGAAAAGGAGTCCAAAAAGAGGCTCCAAAAATGTCCACAAATGACCCAGCACTAACAAGGCAGACTCAGGAACAAGTAAATCCAGATAAACCATAGAAAAAAATGGCTTACAGGCAGCGCAGGTGGATGTAAACCCTCAACGTTTCGGCTGCAATGGCCTTTGTCAAGAGGGAAGCGGTACCAGTCACTTCATGAGCTCGGGATTAAATGGTCTCCATGGTGCTTGATGCTGTGGATGGGCGCGCTCAGTACGGCGCGTGATATCCACGTCATCAGTGGTGCCCGAGGTCCGTCCCGACCAGCATCCGTCCGGTTTGAAAAAATAAACCAATCTGATGCTGGCGCGCGGGGCGGGCCCAGGTTCCACAAGGCCAGTAACAGTTTGTACAGAAATAACAAAGTGGGCGCATATGAAGTGGCCGCCTCCAAGATTCCTCAGGTCTCGGATTCCTCTAGAACCCCTGGCAGCTCAGGGTCTGTTTCTGGCCGTGCAAAACCTATTGGACATGGGGGTCATCTATCAGGTCCCTCCTGGGGAGAGAGTTCTGGGTTTTTATTCCAGTCTTTTCACAGTACCCAAAAGGGATGGTTCCATCAGACCCATCCTGGACTTAAAGCTTCTCAACAAGTTCATCAGGACCAGACACTTTCACATGGAGACCCTGCGCTCCGCAATCAGCTCTTTGCGCCCGGAGGACTTCATGACCTCCATAGACATCAAGGATGCTTACCTTCATGTACCAGTCTTCCCAGGGCATCAGAGATTCCTCAGGTTCGCACTGGAGGACCAGCACTACCAATTTGTAGCACTGCCCTTCGGTCTCACCTCGGCCCCCAGAGTCTTCACCAAGCTGGCAGGTGTTATGGCTCTCCTCAGAGCTCGGGGCATTCGCATTCTTCCTTATCTGGACGACCTCCTCATCACTTCTCATTCTTTCCAGCAGGCAGAGTTGGATACCCAGCAGGTGCTCTGGAAACATTCGGATGGGTGATCAATCACCCCAAATCCTCCCTGTCTCCGTCTCTGGTGACTTCCTTCCTGGGCATGAATCTGGATACTGTTCAGGCCAGGATTTTTCTTCCTCAGCAGAAGGTGAATTCTCTTCAAGCTCTGGTTCATTTCATTCTGTCCTGCCCTCGCCCTTCCATCCGGCAAGGGATGCAGCTTGTGCGACAAATGGTGTCCTGCTTCGAGGCAGTTCCTTATGCTCAGTTCCACATGAGATTTCTTCAGCTCCATCTCCTATCAGTCTGGGACAAGAGTCCCCTGTCTCTGGATCTGGCCTTTGTTCTGTCTCCTCTGGCCCGGCGGTCCCTCTTGTGGTGGCTGGACTCGAGAAACCTGTTGGGGGGCACATCCTTTCTGGCCCCCTGTTGGGAGATGGTCACTACGGATGCCAGTCTGTCAGGTTGGGGGGGCTTCTGGAGAACCCTACAATTCCAGGGGCTGTGGGGCCCTCAGGAGGCCCATGCCCCCATCAACGTCCTGGAACCGAGGGCGGCTCGGTTAGTACTGGCCCAGTTGACTCCTCACCTTCAGGGCTGGCCGGTCCAAGTTCGCTCAGACAACCAGATGGCGGTTGCCTACATCAATCATCAGGGAGGGACTCGGAGCAAGAGTGCCCTCAAGAAGATGTCCATGATTCTGTCTTGGGCGGAGGACAATGTTCCTTGCATCTCAGCAGTGTACATTCTGGGGGTGGAGAATCTGGAGGCGGACTCTCTGAGCAGGGGGACCTCTCGCCTGGGGGAATGGTCTCTCAGCAGCGAGGTCTTCCTACCCTTATGTCACCGTTGGGGGGTGCCGGGCATGGATCTGTTTGCATCGTGCCACAATCACAAGCTCCCAGTCTTTGTTTCTCTGTCCCAGGATCCCCTAGCTCTTGCGGTGGATGCTCTGACTCTGTCCTGGCAGGGGTTCAGTCTCCTGTATCTCTTTCCTCCGTTCCCACTACTGGGCAGGGTTCTGCGCAAGCTGGTGCAGGAAAGGATGCCAGCTATTCTGGTGCCCCCCCCCCCCCCCCTGGCCAAGACAGGTGTGGTTCGCAGACATCGTGCAGCTGCGGTAGATCAGTACGCTCTGCCCTTGGTTCCGGACCTTCTCACTCAAGGGCGGATATGCCATCCCAATTTACAAACGCTGGCTTTGACGGCCCGGCTGATGAAACCTCCATCTTAAGGGAAGAAGGGCTTTCTGATTCTGTGGTTAATACTCTAGAGATCTTTCGCTCAACATCCTCTGGTCAAGACCTTCTTCCAGGGGGTTGCTCATGTGTGTCCCCCCCGCAAACCTCTGTTGCCAGTTTGGGACTTGAATTTGGTTTTGTCTGCCCTTCAGGGCCCTCCATTTGAGCCTGTGCATGAGGCTGCTCTGTCTATTCTTACTCTTAAAGTTGCCTTTTTGGTGGCTATCACCTCGGTCAGGCGTGTTTCGGAGTTGGCGGCCCTTTCTATTCAGGCCCCCTACTTTGAGAGACACCAGGACAAGGTGGTTTTCCGCTTTAAACCTGATTTCTTGCCTAAGGTTGTCTCTGCCTTCCATCTCAATCAAGACATTGTGCTTCCTTCCTTGTGCCCTAATCCTGGTAATTCCAAGGAGAGGGCCTTACATTGCCTGGATGTGGTCAGGAAGTTCTATTTGGTGGCTACTGCACCTTTCAGAAAGACTGATGCCTTGATTGTGGTTCCTTCGAGTCCCAAGAAGGCTCCTGCTAAGTCTACTATTAGCAAATGGATTTGTCAGTCTATTTTTAGGGCCTATTCTGCTAGGGAAAGGATACTCCTTTCCGTGTTACTGCTCATTCTACCCGTGCTGTTGGGGCCTCCTGGGCCTTCCAGCACCAGGCTTCTGTTGAACAAGTTTGTAAGGCTGCTACTTGGTCTTCTTTTCATACCTTTTCCAAGTCTTATAAAGGTAGATGTTCGGGCCTCAGCGGATGCTGTTTTTGGCCGCAAAGTTCAGCAGGCAGCAGTGGTTTGAACTGCGTGTTGCTTTTTGGGATCCCACCGTATTTACGGACACTGCTATTGGATGTCCCATCTGTTATGAATCATTATCTGGAGCAGGATGTGCTGCATACTTAGAATAATACAATTCTGTGATTACTCACCTTGTAGAATTGGTATAAGTATGCAGCACGTCCTGCTCCATCCCATCCTGTTTGCATTATCTTGGATCCTCTGTATGGTGATTATCCTTGTTAACGTTGTTGATTATCATTGGCTTCTCCTGGTTATCCTTACTGCTTTTCAATACTGGGGAATTTGTGGGAGGTCCCGGGTATATATGGAACCGGGAGGGGCCTCTTTTTGCCCTCTAGCGGAGGTAATCCCATCTGTTATGAATCATTATCTGGAGCAGGACGTGCTGCATACTTATAATACCAATTCTACAAGGTGAGTAATCACAGAATTGTATTTTTTTAGCCTAGTATCTATTATTTCCATGACAATTGTGCCTGCAAACACCCTGCAGCACCCATATACATCCTTCTAAGCACGCCGCCCCCTAAAAGGGGAGTCTTTCCAGATGGTACACAACTATCACATCTCCAATACCATTTTCAAATGAGATAGGAACCAAGAGACGGAAAGCGGAGAAAAAGGCCAAGAAAAATAGAGGGAAGGGGAGGAGAGGGGGTAATATCGTCTAGAACTGATATGCTGACACTGTTGCAATGTTGGCACAGAGCCAGAACTATAGTGCAACCACCGCATTATTTTAATCCGTACGCGTCGTTTCAGTTTCAGACACTGATTTGAGAATGGCAATTGAGGAGGATCTAAGCGACCCAGAAGACCTTCCAGGTAAGATTAATATTTTTAACGATGTTCATGTGTTCGAAGTTTTGTACCAATGCTACACAACGGCTCAGATGCTGATGTGTCTAAAGGAGATCAGTGATTTGTATAGGAGCAGATAAAGAAGCTGACCTGGACCATGAAGATTTAATTACCTAATCTTTGAATACAATTTCCTGGAGGGAGGACTGGTGTATGCGTATCCATGAAAACCCTACAGCTCTACCTGGAAAAGCCTAGATTGACTCCTCCCTCGTTTGCTCACCTGATTTACATAGTAGTGAGGAGGAAGCTACTATTTTTTTTTCCTTCCCTAAGTTGGCACATGCAAAAACGCAAAGCTCACTAGATGTCCTTGTTGCTGTTCTGCTGGTGTTTTAATAGCTTTGTACCGATCTGTTACTGTAGCCTGTTAACCATAACCCAAGACCTTAAAGTGGACCAACACCCAGGATTTTGACTATCCTGGGTTTTGGTCCACTTCAGGGGGGCACCCCGATTAAGGGTGCCGCACTGTTTGAAACCCCCCAGAAAGCCCCCAAAACTCACCTCACCACGCTACCACGTGGCCGCGCTGACCAATCACCGCCGACGGACAAGCGGGTGACAGCGGCAGACAACACAGCGCGTCCGCCGCCGCCTCCCGCGCGCCCCTCTGACAGTGCCCGCGCCGGCCATTCACAAACGGCGGGCGCACGTCTAGAGGGGCGCACGGGAGGCAGCGGCGTTTTTTGGGGGGGAGGTGATCGGCCCGGGAATCTTATAGTCCTCAAGTTGCTGAACATATATGACGCTGCAGCAACTCACCTTATCCCACTCACCATATTCCGATCCCGCAGCCCGTCTAAGAGCAGCGGCTCTGATGGCCGTATCCTCCGCCTCCCTCTAACAGGAAACTTGCCCGTGCCAATCATTCATAAATGCCTGGCGCAGGCACACGCACTGCTAGAGAGAAGCAGAGGATGCGGCCGCCAGAGCCGCTGCTCTTAGACGCGCCGTGGGACCTGGAAGATGTGAGTTGGCTGCAGCGATCTGGGGGGGTTTCACACAGCGGGGGTGCCCCTGGGGAAAGGAGCAATACCCGGGATAGTCAAAATCTTGGGATTTCCACTTTAACGAGATGTTTGAGAGTAGGTAGTCCATTGTCACTGCTTCTGTTCTGTTAACGGTTGCCGGTCACTTGATTTGACTGGTTTGAGGGATCTACTAAAATAAAAAAGTGTAGACTCCAAAGAACAATAAAGACAGCAGAAAGAATAATTGGAGCACCCTTACCATCCCTGCAGGAACTGCACAAACACAGAACAAAAACACGGGCAGAAAAGATCCTTCGGGGTACCTCCCACCCTGGTCATGCCCTATTCCAGTATTTGCCATATGGGCGGCATCTTGCGGTACCAGCTTGCAGGACTTCTAGGTCTAGGAATGGTTTCTTTCCTTTGGCTGTCCGCATCCTGAACAAAAACCAAGAATCATAGGCCCAGGCTCAAAGCCAGTATCAATTGCACTATGGAAGAGCATCTGTATCTCTGTTTCTATGTTCCCTTTTCTATGTAAACTGTAGTTAACTGTTGCACTGTGTATATGCCAAAAAGAATTCCTTGTTCATCTCACAATGTACTTGGCGGACAATAAATTGAATTGATGACCAAGTTCGCTAATCACGGTGAAGTCCGCTGGCGGTACCTGTTTTGTTGGATAAAGCCTTCATTCTGTGTTTATTTTTTTTTTTCAGAACATAAAATCTGGGTTATTGGAGACGCTGACATCCATGCAATCCAGATGTTTGTGTTAAATAGCTCTTGGGGCCAGAACCTTGGACTTGAGGAGCATAACTGGACTGTACATTGGTTGGACAAGACCATGCATTGGTGTGATTTGCCGGCGAAAATTCAAAATGCAATCCCTGTATTGGGGGCGCCGGGTGCCATCTACATCCATCTGGGCGGCGAGGACCTGGGACGGTATCGCAATAGGAAGCTCATTGGGGATGTCCGTTCGTGTTTGGGTCAACTTGCCGGCCTCCTCCCGAACACGCAGTTGGTTTTCTCGCCGGTCCTCCCTAGAGCGGAATGGATGAACAAACCCCTGGATGACTGTCGCAAGAAGTTCAACGATTCTATCACTAAGTATGCAAAAGTACGTGGATTTGATTCAATCGTACACGACGAACTGGAGAATATGCGCACGGCTCGATTTAAGAGAGGGGACCGGGCTGACGCCCTTACAGATGTGGAAAAGGAACGCTTTGTAAGGGCTTTCAAAGAGTCCTTACTGAGGGCGATGTTGAAGGTAATCTTGAGTGGTGGCTCTGGTCTGTTATGCTTTAGCCTGTTTTTTTTAACGCTTGGATGTTGGTGAGAGTTAGAGGTGTCAGAAAAAAACGATTCTGTCAAGTATCGCGATATTTCATTAGACGATACCAGAATCGATTATTTCTCCCTAGTGTCGATTTTGACTTCCCCCGCTACAGTGAAAGAAAAGTAAAAAAAAAAAACACTCACCTGACCCCTCGTTCGATCCAGCTGGCTCTCCTCTTCTGACCCCTCGTTCGATCCAGCTGGATCTCCTCTTCACCCATAGGGCTTCCGATTCACCCTCCCAAAGCTCTTCAGTCTGTAGGAGACTGCCTCCCCCCTCCAGAGATCACGGCATCTTTCATCGGATCGGCGACGGACTTAGCTCACAATCGCAGTTGAGTAAAGGAAAAAAAATTATATATATATATATATATATATGTATATTTAATGAAGACATTAGGGGATCGATGAGACCCCTATACCAGTTCACAAGGTTCTGGGTATGGCAAGTCACCTACGGCTAGCGGGTGACTTACCATTAACCCCGAGCTCCCCAAAACCCGGGGGGGGGGGATATGCAAAATATCTCCATAACAGGGTAGAGTGTCAAATCCCCCCCATACCTAAAAACAAGCAGCAGGCCAACTCCCCCTCCCTATATAATAGACAGCATGCAGAATACCCTCATAACAAGGTAGTGTGCCAGATCCCCCAATGCCCCACCGCCGCTGAAGTGGAGGCTTCTGGATCAATGCGCAGGCATGACTTTTATTTTTTACAAACATGATTCAGTAGAGGTCAGGAATTGGGAGGGGGGGGGGGGGTCACCTTTGCCCTATAAAACACATGGGCATTTCCCTCCAGCTTTTGGGGAAAAATAAGTGTCTTATAGAATGAAAAATATGGTAATACATAATAGTCTCCAATAAATGATCAGATGTTATTTGTATTAGTCACAAAGCTTGCCCCAATGTGTACTGATGCTTTTTAGTAGGGGTGTCAGAAAAAATTGATTCACCTAAATATCGCGATATTTCATTAGGCGATATTGGATCGATTAAAAAAATGGCGGAATCGATCTTTTACAAACTGTGAAAGGCACGCTCTAGTCCTCCTCCTCAACCACGCCCCCCTCGCCTCAGCGGCGGGCTGACGCTTCGGCCAGACGGAGCACTGACAGCCCCGTCTAGAGTGTAAGCTTCGCAACATCCAGGCGCCTATCAGAGGACGCCTGGTGCGCAAGTCACTTGTTGCCGGGAAGATTTGCCCAGCCGGGTGACGTCAGTTGCATCCACCACTCTCCTGTGTGCAATAGTTAGGGAGCTCAGAGTTCCTTCTCTTCCCATGGCCCCTGAGTTGGGGCCTTTACCCATACCTCTCAACAGTCACGATTTGCCCGTGAGCCAGCCCGGTCCGTTAACACAGTTATTGACGAGCTACAATCTGTGAGGAGCGGGATGGGGCAGACCTCAGCTCCCAGATAGACAGCAGGCAATAAAAAAAACGGGCAGCTACGTTGCGGGGGGTGGGGCTGGGATTGGTAGGACGGGATGGTGTGAGGCAGCACCTGGCTGGCCGCCGTTTCATGCTCTTCCAGGTAGTGTGATGGATGTCTGTGTCAGCAACCCCCCCCTCTGCTAGGAACGGAGAGCTGGCCTCTCCTGCCCTCCACATCTCCGGGATGGTGAAAGCTGTGGCTGCAGCAGCGTGGCCTCCTCTGCACGCGCTGGACTGCCTTCACGTATAAGCACTACACTGCTGCCACCGGAATTCAGAAGAAAGTGGAGACCCGTCTCAGTCTTCTAAGGTTAGGACTGGCCCTTGAAGAATGTGGTTTCACTGAAGTGTTTCTTTTATGAAGTGGTCAGTAACATCCCCTGCAAAGTATAACTCATTGTTTGGCAGGTTCATTGCAGGCAGCAACACACACACACACACACACACACACACACACACACACACACACACACACACTCTAGTATAACAGCAGCCCTGCTTGTTTCCAGCAGCCAGGCTTCTTATGATGCCCTCCTTAGAAGCAACTGGCCAATTGATCACAATAACTCTGCTGTTGTCTACAGAATAAGAGATCCCCCATCAGTCTCACAACTTTTCGCTGCTTAAAATGGACCAAAACTCACCCTGGAGTTGATGAGACTCCAGGACAGGCTTACTCCCCCCCCCCCGGGTTATCCTAAATAGGGATGCCCACTGTGTGAACCCCCCCCCATGGAACTCAACGCATGCGGGTGCAGCAGAGAGTAGGGTGGAGATGGGGGCGCAGCACGGAGCAGGGTGGAGATGGGGGCGCAGCAGGGGGCAGAGAAGATCGGCGTAGCAGGGTAGGAAGTTTAGGATTTGCCATGCCGCAGCACCTGCGCAACCCCTATTCCTTATTCCTGTGTGGTGGAGCATTGATGTGTAGATTAGGCTTTCCAAAGCTATATTCATTATAAAAAAAAATCGCAATATATCGTCTTTGAGACAGAATAGGGATATATCGTATCGTGATACGTATCGTATCGCCAGATTCTTGCCAATCCACACCCCTACTTTTTAGGTCAAAACATGCTGAATAAGGCGCCTCCCCTCTCTGCAACGTCCCTTCTGCATTTGGTCCTACAGCTTGTGATCTCCCTGAGGAGTCGAGCGTCTTGTAATGCTTTCTGCCCCCAAGGTGCCACGACATCTTGAAATCACAGCTTCGGTTTTGCCCTTCTGCCCACAGGCATAATAAGCTCACAGGATGCCCTTAGCCGGGGCAGCAGAAAAGTGGAGGCTCTTAGTTTTCAAATGAAGCATTTCTTGTGTGTTCAGAACAAATACAATTAATAACCGCTCCAGCTGCCGCTAAAGGGTTAACCCACTGCACCAAAAAAGCCCTTAATTAAATACAATTAGTTTAATCCATACAAATAAAGTTTAATAATAAAAAATCCCATTCATTACATTAAAAACATCCATCTACAGACATATATAATTCCATAGCAGGAGAGCAAAAGAAAACCCCAAATAACAAAACCCAATCATAAACTTTATATTAACCACAACTAATGAATTCATCTATTATATATATGTGTCATTCTGCTGATGCAGAGACAAAGTGCTGCAGTGCTGATACAGTGCTTGAATAAATGTGCAAAATTATGCAATATAAAATGTCACCTAAAAAGTGATGCCCAAAAGAATGGTGCCCCGCTGTCCTCTAAGACAGGAGATGAGATTCCACGCATTCCGTGGCTTAGTACCCAGCCACTTCTTCAGGATGCCCTTTATCAGCACTGCAGCACTTTGTCTCTGGATCAGCAGAATGATACATATATATAATAGATGAATTCATTAGTTGTGGTTAGTATTAAGTTTATGATTTTGTTTTGTTGTTTGGGGCTTTCTTTTGCCCGGGGGTGGTCTCCTGTTATGGAATTATGTATGTCTGTAAATGGATGTTTTTAATGTAATGTTTGGGATTTTTTATTAATAAACTTCATTTGTATGCATTAAAGTAATTGTATTTAAGGGTTTTTTTTGGTGCAGTGGGTTAACCCTTTAGCAGCAGATGGAGCCGTTATTAATTGTATTTGTGGGAGTCACCCACAGCACTGTTTATGCTAATTTATTGGTAACCTTGTAGATTGGTGGTGCACTGAGCACAAAATATTTTTTGGGTGTGTCTGTGGATTTCTTGTGTGTTCCATAACTTTTTCTTGTGTTTCTTTGCAGGAACCCCGCGCTTGTCCCAAAATGTAAGAGCATCTTTATTGTTATATAAATTTGTTTTATTGTCAGGTGTTGGATCATTCTAATTTGTAGTCACAGGCTGTTTGTGTTAGTGTTGGTATGTACGCCTTTAATAGGCCTGACTGTAACCTGTTATTTAAAGGGGCCCTATTCTTACTTGAATATTTAGGCTAGGGTCATTTAGTCCCCCAGTGGTGGTTTTGAGACACCTATTGGGCAGGATGCAGTACTTCTGGGGTCTCTTGTCTACATTGTGACACTCTAGCTCAGGGGTACTCAACCACTTCTTGTAAAGGTCCATTTAAAGACATCCGCTGAGAGGGGAAAGTCCAGGCAGAGGCCTGTCGCGGAGGGTGGATAGTTAGAAAGTAAAGGGGGTGGGAGTAGCTCCATCACTATTATTTGTACACAATTAATTTTTATAATTATTCCGATCCTGGGAACCAATTCTCTGCCCAGTTTAACCCCCCCATCATCTAAGTATTAAGCACCAAACATGTCTAGCTATGTGGAAAGACAGAGATTTGGTTGCATAAAACTGCAGATACATGTGGAAGCCACACCGCCCCGACAAGGCCCTCTGTGTTTAGTGTGGTCCCTACTCTTATTTTTGAGTCCCCAAAGTTGGGACATGCAATAGATAGTTAGAAATCAACACACTGGGGGAGGGGGGCTATAGATTCCCCAGACAAAATTGGATTGGATGTGGTAAAGAGACCAAGAACCAAAGTTTGTATGTACCCTGCAATGCCACTTCCTGCCCTTGCAGTACTTCATATTGTAATTCTAGGTGCCAGGGAGCCATGACACTGGCAGGGAGACTAAGCGCTACATCGCCAATCAAGGGGGCAGCTCAGCAACACAGAAGCAACCGAGTGCAGGGCTGTCAGGGCAGGGGTCCGGAAATCTGGCACCGAGGTCCGCATTTGGACCCCGGTCTGCCAGTTGAGTATATCTGCTCTAGCTGGTTATTTTACTACCAGCCAGTGATGTTATTGTTCGAGATCTAGAAGCTGAGTGATAGTGGCGACTGATGCGAGCTTTGTAAATTGGAACAAGGCGGTGGGGGGGTCTTTTGCTTGCTGTGGATATCGGGTAAGTGTAGATTTAAAAGGACGTTCCAGGCAAAGGATTGGAAATTGAAACAAGGGGGTGGGGTATTTTATATAATCATATTTTATTAGTTTTCAGAAAAGAAAAAAATGAAAAAGAAAAAACAAGGGAAGGGAGGGTACAGAAAGAAAAATGAGGGGAGGGAATGGTGTACAACAGATAGATTTTCACAAATTTGCACATTAACTGATTCAACATCTCGTTAACCTAACTCAATAACAGTCACATCTGCCTAGGCTGTTCACAGACTTGTAGTCTTGGTCCACTTGACGTTACTGCCTAGGTAAGTGGAGATTGTTGGACAAAGGGATAGAGGGGATTGGAAGGGTTGAGAAGCGAGTTTGGTTCCAAAAACGGGTTGGTAAGGCACTGATGGGGACAAGAGGCATCAAAGAGCGGAGCGGTGCACAGCTCCCTGTTGTAATTCAGTTCTATATCTCTACGAGGGTACTCAGAACAGAGGTGCCTCGACTATCAGTGGTCTGTCGAGATCCCAGGCCAGCATTAAAACACCCCCTCCGTGTTTCCCAGAACTATGGCTTAGTCTGTATGAGAGGAGGGAGGTGCATGTCTCTGTAGGACAGCCATCCCGCCCAGGTGACCAAGTACCTGTCAGTTGCATCTTTTTCTTCGGGGGTGGGGTCTTTTGCTTACTGTGGATATTGGGTAACAACAATATTCAGCCTTGAAAAAGAGCCCTAGAGGCTCGAAACGCGTGGGCTTGCCGTGGGGATCCAGCTATGCCTGTCACATAGCAAGATTTTTTTCATTTGTGATTTGTTGTGTATTTCATTGTTTTGGCACTTTGCACTTGCAGTCTTGCTGGGCTCGCTCCATGTTAGGGGTCCTGCTATTTAATATTGATGCATTTTAATCACAGTATTTAGCACTTCATTAGATGAGTTAGTTATGGAATGTCACTATTTACTTTAGTATATTATACATGTATATTGGGCTTGCTGGCTCCCCCATGTGGTTGATTACGGTATGGCACCATGATTTGCTGTCATTTTATAAGCTTTTAATGTGAGTTTGGCAATAAAGATTTTGTATATCTATTAACCATTGTGTGGAGTGCAAGTGTTAGTCCCCTGGGACCCTTATGGGAAGTTTTGGAGGACTTCCCAGTACTTTTTCTAAGTGTAGATTTAAAGCGACATTCCAGGCAAAGGGTCGGAAATGGGAACAGGGCGGTGGGGTTTTTTTTTTTGCTTGCTGTGGATATCGGGTAAGTGTAGTTTTAAAGGGACGTTCCAGGCAAAGAGTTGAACGTTCATGCACTTTTTCTTGCCCCTTGCTTGCTGCAGCTTTCATTCACCCGCTTCTATGTGTTTCCTGATAAGCCCTCTTGAACAGGCTCCATTTTGCTGTCAAAAACCGGGTCCTCGATCAATTGTTGGGGAAGTTCTTGTCTGAAACAACATGGTGAGGCCAGCAGAAGGTAGAGGGATCGCTAGGGCTTATCTAGATGTAAAGGAGGAGGGACTTTGTGTGTGAGCTAAACCTTTATGTAGAAACTGCAGAAGAACAAAAAATGTTCATATCATTTTTGCATCTATGTAAAGTGCCCATTTTTTTGTTTCTTTTCTCCCATCAGACCATTATTGCAACCCAGCTGCCGGAAAGTCCAAGAGGAGGCTTTGTCCAGCGGGGCAACGCTTTATCTTATACCTGGTAAGTTTAAATTGAAGTCCAATCTCTATGTAAGCCCCCGCACTGCCCTTCCTCCCTTTACGTTCAGGTAGAATGTGGTTTACCAAAAAAATAAATGCCTCATCCAGGATCCAACACCGTTCCCCCCAGCATCTCGGGTCCTGTGTGCTGCCATCTTGTAGGTAATGCACAGAGGGGCAGGTCTGTCACACAATCCTGTGCAGCAGTGTGACTGTACTGATCATTCACTCAACTCAAACGGTCACTCGGGTCTATGGCTGCCATTCAGAGCTCCGCCCCCCCTCCCCACTAGAATCAGGGGGAGATTGTAACGATCGGGTAAGTTGCTTTATTATTTTTATGTCTAAATTGGGCTTGGCACAGGGGGAGAGTGGGGTGGCTGTGAGGTAACAAAAAGGTGGGAGTTGCCAAAAAGAAAATTATTGGCTTTCAATTGGCTGTGAAGAAAGAGTATCGTGACTGGGCAATTGCCACCTGTGGGGGAAAATATAGATACCATTTCGGTTTATGACCTGCTCATGTCCGTAAACAAACCAACCTTGTACCT
Source organism: Gastrophryne carolinensis (assembly GCA_027917425.1). Taxonomy (NCBI): domain Eukaryota; kingdom Metazoa; phylum Chordata; class Amphibia; order Anura; family Microhylidae; genus Gastrophryne; species Gastrophryne carolinensis. The sequence continues at coordinate 12,959,539 of CM051240.1, read as the reverse complement.
AAGCAGGTATGGAGACAGAAGATCTCTGGCTGGACACACCTGCTGCTTATGAACCTTTCCTGGCCACGTCACTTCAAACAGGACAGCCAGACATTTGGGCACCTCAAGGTTATGTAGGGTTATGAGAATCCGTTTCATATCAAACATAAACTGATCACGTTTTTGGAATCTTGAGATCATTATGCACACATATGTGGGTTTCCTGACATCCCTAGATTCTCAGAGGCTTGGTTCCAGAGAACTCGGGTTAGAAGCCACATAGGATAGCTGGTCTCAAAGCGGCCCTCCATGACCTTCCACTGACAAGTTATGACACACATCTGTTTTTAGCTAGCCACTGCTAGGAGGCGGAGAGCGAGGCTCATACAAGCAGGAGGGGGAGTGTCCCACCTGTGTATAAAGGTCCCAGGCTCCTGTGTACTTTCTTCTGTGGGGGTCACATCTTGTCACATTTCAGGAGGGACCAGAAACCAGCAAGCTTTACATGCCCCCTGTACATCTCAAGGACCAGCAACTTGTGGTAAATAACACATACTTTAACTGTTCAATTCATATTGTAACTACTTATTTGTATTAGCCTTTTTGACCTGTGTATAAATCTATCCATTGTATGTATGTAGTTTATCTAGTGCGCTCTTAAAGAGATTAAATATATATTTAATCTTGGGCTTCTCTGTTATCTTGATCCATACCCACTCATCCCTACTTGTCTGTTATATTCTGCTCAACCAGGCTTTCTTCTTGCTCAATATAATCCCGTTAATGGATCAGACTATATCAAACAGAGCTGGTGGTGTTACTACAGGGCTGGTAGGGCTCTGTTCATTGGTGGCAGTGAAAGGGCCTAGCAGCCCATCAGAATCTTGACAAACTGTATCCAGGGACCACACGGCATTAGCCTGGTGACATCAGTGGAGGCCACAAGATTTATTCACGGCACCATTTTGAGGAGTTCATTCATTCGAGAGTCTGTTATGGGCCTGTTGCCAACAACTGGTCGGTGAACCCAACTATATAGGGTACTCAAAAGTAGACGGATGGTCACTGCTCCTCTGCTAACGAAGTTGATCAGCGGTGGGTGTTGGTCCACTTTAAAGTTGCCTTTTTGGTGGCTATCACCTCGGTTAGGCGTGTTTTGGAGTTGGTGGCACTGTCTATTCAGGCCCCCTACTTTGAGAGACACTAGGACAAGGTGGTTTTCCGCTTTAAATCTGATTTCTTGCCTAAGGTTGTCTGCCTTCCATCTCAATCAGGACATTGTGCTTCCTTCCTTGTGCCCTAATCCTGGTAATTCCAAGGAGAGGGCCTTATATTCCCTGGATGTGGTCAGGAATTTGAAGTTCTACTTGGTGGCTACTGCACCTTTCAGAAAGACTGATGCCTTGTTTGTGGTTCCGTCGGGCCCCAAGAAGGGCCTGGCTCCTGCTAAGTCTACTATTAGCAAATGGATTTGTCAGGCTATTTTTAGGGCCTATTCTGCTAGGGGAAAGGATCCTCCTTTCCGTCTTACGGCTCATTCTACACGTGCTGTTGGGGCCTCCTGGGCCTTCCAGCACCAGGCTTCTGTTAAACAGGTTTGTAAGGCTACTACTTGGTCTTCTGTTCATACTTTTTCAAAGTTTTACAAGGTTGATGTTCGGGCCTCAGCGGATGCTGTTTTTGGCCGCAAAGTTCTGCAGGCGGCAGTGGTGTAAACTACGCGTTGTTGCCTTTTGGGATCCCACCCTATTTACGGACACTGCTATTGGATGTCCCATCTATTATGAATCATTATCTGGAGCAGGACGTGCTGTATACTTAGAATAATACAATTCTGTGATTACTCACCTTGTAGAATTGGTATTATAAGTATGCAGCACGTCCTGCTCCACCCCACCCTGTTTGCATTATCTTGGATCTTCTGTGTGGTGATTGTTATCCTTGTTAACGTTGTTAATTATCATTGGCTTCTCCTGGTTATCCTTACTGCTTTTCAATACTGGGGAATTTGTGGGAGGTCCTGGGTATATATGGGACCGGGAGGGGTCTCTTTTTGCCAACTCTGCAGTCAAGCGCCCTCTAGCGGAGGTAATCCCATCTGTTATGAATCATTATCTGGAGCAGGACGTGCTGCATACTTAAAATACCAATTCTACAAGGTGAGTAATCACAGAATTTTATTTTTTCCAACACAGAAGTGACTCTTATTCTAGGCCAGGGTACAGGGTCTCTTGTCTTGCCCTCACCCGACGATTCATCAAGGAATATGTCTGTTGGGCCTGATGGTATCTTGCTTTGAGTCAGTACCTTTTGCACTGTTCACACAAGACCCCTGCAGATGGATTTGCTCACAATCTGTGATCAAGACCCACAAACTCTGCATCACTCTTTTTGCATGACACAGTCAACAAGGCAGTCTCTAGCCTGGTCCTCAGCCTCTTCAGACTGGCAAATCCTTCCTTCCAGTACAGTGGAAGATCATCACCATGGATGCCAGTCTTTCGGGTTGGAGTGTAAAGGAGTCACCAATGCTTCAGGGACAGTGGAGTCTGAAGGAGAGCAAACTCTCCATAAATATCCTGGAACTGAGAGCGATTCTATTGTATCTCAGTCATTGGACATACCATCTGAAGGTGCTTCTCGTCCGGATTCAAACAGACAATCAGACGACGTTGGTATATATCAACCACCATGGGGGGGCACCTGAAGCAGTGAAGCCCTCATGGAAGTGAGCTGTTTTTTACTTTGGGCCGAGAAAAAGGTTTCATGCATTTCGGCTGTACACATACCTGTAGTGGACAACTTGCAGGCCGATCAACTCAGCAGAACGATCCTACATCAGAGGGAATGGTCTGTTAGTCAGAGGGTTTTTTCAATCCCTATGCATGCGCTGGGGGATTCTGGACATAGATCTCTTGTGCATCACGACACAATCAGAAGGTTACAAAGTTTGTGTCTGGGTCCAGGGATCCTCTAACTATAGCAACAGATGTCCTGACTCTTCAGGGGTCAGCATTCAAGCTTCTTTATGCATTCCCTCCGATTCCACTCCTGGGTCAAGTACAAAGAAAGGTTAGCTCACAAGGGAGTCCCAACCATTTTGGTGGCTCATCGGTGGCCAAGAAGAAGCTGGTTCTCAGACATAGTAAGGATGTCAGAGGGCAACTTGTGGAGGCCAACGATCCAGATTTTCTCACACAGGGGCCTCTAAGGCATCCCAATTCACATGTTCTGGCTTGGAAGGCCTAGCTATTGAATCCTGTATCTTGACAGAAAGGGGGTTCTTCTGACATAGTCATGTAGACTATGATTCAGGCCAGGAAGAAGCCTTCATCAATGATCTACTATAGTCTGGCAAGCATTATCGCTTGGTGCGAATCCAGAAGGTTCGCTGGTAGAATTATTCCAAGTATGTCTCACACACCCCGCTTCCACTATTCATGACATATGGGCCATGGTCCAGCAGAGGGCGAACCCCTGCAGAGATGAAAGCAAAAAAAAGCCCCTCCCAGTCCACAAATACCTGGGACCCCACACATTCCCAGTTCCTTCTCTGCAGGACGGCGAGCAAGTCAGAAGATGTATGCTGCTCTTCCTTGCAGGTAAGCCGGGCTTGCACCCGGCCATTTTTTGCCCTATTTCTGCCCAGACCTTTATATTGTAAGTCCCTATACTAGCCTCCCAGCCTCGGCTGCAGGTCCGGGTGAGGGTAGGAATCACATTAATAGGTGTTCAGGGAGCCATGCTCCCCCGTGAGACCCCATATTAAGGGGTAGGCGGAATCCGGGTTGGTGATCCCGGTTTGGGATGCCCTGTCCATATACATACACATATATATATATATATATATATATATATATATATATATATATATATATATCCCTTACACCCATGGTGCGGGATCTCCCCCCCCCCCCCTTCCGGGTCCCCCTCGTAGCCCTCCGGGGGGGGGGGGGGGGGTCTTTTCTTGCTCAGCTTTTCACTCTTTATACTGTGTGTGTGTGTGTGATATAGTGTGCTTGTGGTGTGCACAGATAGCATCTTTTCTTATACACTGAGGGGAGCTTCTTCCCCTCAGGCTGCGGTGTTGAGGGGGCGGGGCCAGGCGCTTGCGCGCTGCCGCGGCCCGCTACCTCCTGTTGCCGCTTTTTGCGGAACCTATAGAGCCTATAGCTGGGTACCGCGCTGCTGGTTGTGAGGGAAGGGGGGCGGGGCCAGGCTCGGCGTGCGATCCGCGCTGGCCCGCCCTTCCTTCTCCCTCTCTCTCAGGAGTGCTGTGCTGCTGGCTACCATCTTGTGTGACACGTGAGTGCCCTCCTGGGGCCCCGCTTTTTCATCATTATTCAGCATAATTGTTTTCCCTTCAGCTGGGGGCAGCGCAGGTCACACTGTGTGATTAACTATTTGTTGGATATTTTGCTCTTTATCTGTGTGTGTGCGCATGTGTTTATGACCACTGCTTGTGTCTTTCAGGAGGACTCCCTGCTTCCTGCTTAGGGGGTTCTCCCGGTCCTAGGGTCCATAGAGTAAATTGGGCACCCCAAAAATCCTCCCACTTAGGACTTAAAGGGGCATCCCGGGTTGCTTATCAGCGTAATTCCCTCTGGTCATTGCGACTACCTTTAAAAATCACCATATGGAGGCTCCACAGGATACCGGGCTCGGGCTCCCATCGGGACAATCCCAGCTGTGTGTGGGTTGTGGGGTACCCCTTGCAGGGGAAAATGTACTAATTTGCATACCATGTGCGCAACAGGCTATAACACGGCAGTCGGGATTCCAGGCGTCTGGGTCAGTGCCGCCCGTCTCATCTCCCACCCCGCATTATCTGTACCCCAGTTGACACTGTCATTAGTGGGGAGTTGCACTCTGATGTATGTGCGAGGCTGGCCAACCTAGAGAAAATTATTTCTAGCTCAGTGGGCAGAAAAGCCCCTGCTAAGAAAAGGCATCTGTCACCGTCTACGCCGGTACTTGATTTTGATGATTATGACTCCCCTGACTGGTCTGATTATTCCCCTCTTGAGGAGGGGGAATTGTTTGGGGAATCTGAGACTGAAGAACTGCAGTTCCTTGATTCTGATGCCGGGCAGGCGCTGGGGGATGCTGTGGATACCCCCAAAGTCCTGGCCCATCTCTTAGAGGTTCTGGATATTTCCCCTCCAGCGGAGGCCCCTCCGAAGAAGGGGGAATTCTTTGGCTCATCTAAGCCCCGCTTGGAGTTCCCAAATCAGGATCATTTTGATAGCATGATTCTTAGAGAATGGGAGAAGCCGACTCGGCTTCCCGGTGCTCCGCAGGGATGGGATAGGAAGTATACCTTCCGGGTGGACGCGGTGAGGCGATGGTCTTCCCCTCCTGAGGTCGATGCGCCCATCTTAGGATTGTCCAACACCTCCGTTGTACCTATTCCTGACGCCACTACCCTTATGGTTGGTGAGGATAAGCGCATTGATCAGATGGCATGCCATGCCTTTGCCAGTGTGGGTTCAGCCTTGCGGCCTGTTTGTGCTTCTGCACTCGTGGCTGTGGCTACCAGGTCTGAGGTTAGGGACATGTTAAAAGGGTCCCAACTCAACCCGGCCAGTGTTGAATTCACAGCCCTTAAGAGGTGTGAATTGTTCATGAACTTTGTGTTGGCGGCTATGGACGACACTATTATCATGTGTAGTAGAACCTCGGCTCTGCTGGTGGCCATGCATCGATCGGTATGGCTACGCCAGTGGGCGGCTGACATAGCGGCCAAGAAATCACTCACAGCACTGCCCTTCCTGGGTATGCGGCTGTTTGGTGACTAATTGGATTCTGTGGCAAAAGGTGGAAAGCTGCCTCAGCATAAGAAGCAGCGTCGCTCCTTTCGGGGGGCAAGCTCCTTTAATCCTTCCTTTCGCGGTGCCAGAGTGGGCAGAGGTCTTGCCTACTTTAGCTTCAGAGGTGATTCCTGGAACAGAGGCAGGGGACGCGCCCGGCCGGCCTCTACCTGGGGTCCCAAGCACGCTGCCAAGCCGGCAATGAAGATGCTCCCTCACCCTTGCGGGTGGGGGGACGGCTGCGGCTCTTCTTCCAGATCTGGGCCCAGGAGGTCACAGACAAGTGGATATTGGAAGTGGTCTCGTCTGGGAACTGGAGTTCGAGTACCAGCCTCCTCCCAGATTCCTAAGGTCTCGGGTGCCATCGGATCCTCGGGCGGCGCAGGGGCTCCTGTTGGCGGTAAAGAATGTCCTGGACATGGCGGTCATATGCCTGGTGCCTCTTTCAGAGAGAGGCCGGGGCAATTATTACAACCTCTTCACGGTTCCCAAAAAGGATGGCTCCATAAGACCCATTCTGGATTTGAAGCTTCTCAACAGGTTTATCAGAACCAAGAAGTTCCGCATGGAGACTCTGCGCTCAACCATCGGTTCCCTTCGTCAGGGGGATTTCATGACGTCCATAGACATCAAGGATGCTTACCTTCATGTACCAATTTTCCCAGCACACCAGAGAATTTTCAGGTTTGTGGTTGGAGATCAGCATATTCAGTTTGTGGCCCTCCCGTTCTGGCTGACCTTGGCACCGAGGGTGTTTACTAAGGTTCTGGCGGGCATAATGGCCCTGCTCAGAGCCCAGGGCATTCGCATTGTGCCGTATCTGGACGACCTACTCATTGCAGCTTCTTCCCTCTGCCAGGCGGAGTTGGACACCAGGACGGTGGTGGCGAGGCTGGAAAGGTTCGGATGGGTGATCAACCACCCCAAGTCTTCTCTCTCCCCATCAAGGGAGATCTCTTTTCTGGGCATGAATCTGGATACCAGTCAGGCCAGAGTGTTCCTACCTCAGCCAAAGGTGCAGAGGGTTCAGGATCTGATACGTGTTCTCCTGACCAATCCTCACCCTTCTATCCGGCTAGGGATGACTTTGGCAGGTTTGATGGTGGCCTCCTTCGAGGCAGTCCCCTTTGCTCAGTTCCACATGAGGTCGCTTCAACTCCATCAATTGCTGAAATGGGACAGATGTCCACTGTCCTTGGATCAGTCTTTTCTGATGTCTCCCAGGGTTCGGCAGTCCCTGGAACCAAGCAATCTGATGAGAGGCAGATCCTTTCTGGCCCCTTGTTGGGAGACGGTTACCACGGATGCCAGCCTGTCGAGCTCAGAGCTATCCGTTTGGTTCTGTCATGTCTGACATTCCACCTACAGGGCTTACCGGTTCAGGTTCGATCAGACAATCGTACTGCGGTAGCTTACATCAATCACCAAGGAGGGACTCGCAGCAGGAGTGCCCTCAGGGAAGTCTCTCTGATTCTGACATGGGCGGAGAGCAATGTTCCTTGCTTCTCGGCAGTGTACATTCCGGGAGTGGAGAACACGGAGGCGGACTCCCTGAGCACGGGGATTCTTTCGCCGAGGGGAATTGTCTCTCAACCACAGGGTATTTCGGGCCCTGTGTCACAAGTGGGGGACTCCGGAGGTGGATCTCTTTGTCTCTAGGGACAATCACAAGCTCCCAACCTTTGTATCTCTGTCTCAGGATCCTCTGGCCCTGGCAGTGGATGCCTTGTCCCTTGCCTGGAGGGATCTGGGGTTTCTGTACCCCCCTTCTCCATGGTAGGCAAGGTAGTTTGCAAGCTGGCTCTAGAGGGGGCACCAGCAATTCCGGTGGCCCCAAGGTGGCCAAGACAGGTTTGGTTCGCAGACGTCGTAAGACTGGCGGTAGATCAGTACAGGCTGCCCCTGTTTCCGGATCTGATCTCTCAGGGTCAGCTACATTACCCCAATTTACAAACACTTGTTTTGACGGCGTGGCTGCTGAAACCTTCATCCTGAGAGAGGGAGGTTTGTCGGAGGCGGTTATTCAGACATTGATTAGAGCTAGGAAGAGGTCTTCCTCTACCATTTACTATAGGACTTGTCGGTCCTATATTGATTGGTGTGAGGCTAGGGCCTTACCTTGCAGGGTGTTTTCGATTCCTAGGATTTTGGAGTTTCTACAATACGGTCTGGATCTGGGGTTCCAGCTCAGTACTTTGAAGGGTCAGGTTTCTGCCCTGGCTGTCTTTTTTCAAAGGTCCTTTGCTTTGCATCATCTGGTCAAGACTTTTTTCCAAGGGGTCACTCATGTTCGGCCCCCTAGAAAGCCTTTGGTTCCCGTTTGGGACCTAAATTTGGTTCTCTCGGCCCTCCAGGGGCCTCCTTTTGAGCTGATGCAGGATGTGGCACTTTCTGTGCTCACTCAAAAGGTGGCCTTTTTGGTGGCTATTACTTCTGTTCGGCGTGTCTCTGAGTTGGCGGCTCTGTCTATTCAGGCCCCTTACTTTGAGAGACACCAGGACAAGGTGGTTTTTCGTTTTAAACCAGATTTCCTTCCTAAGGTGGTTTCCGCTTTCCATCTCAATCAGGATGTAGTTCTCCCTTCCTTGTGTCCTAAGCCTAGCAATGACAAGAAGAGGGTTTTGCACTCTTTGGATGTGGTTCGTTGTGTGAAGTACTATTTGGTCGCTACTTCTCCTTTTTGTAAGACGTACGCCTTGTTTGTGGTGCCCTCTGGGCCCAGGAAAGGTTTGGCGCCAGCCAAGTCTACCATTAGTAAATGGATACGTCATGCCATTGTTGGGGCCTATTCCGCTAAGGGGAGGGTTCCTCCTTTTAAGATCACTGCTCATTCTACTCGTGTTGTTGGGGCTTCCTGGGCCTTTCAGCACCAGGCTTCTGTTGAACAAGTTTGTAAGGCTGCTACTTAGTCTTCCGTTCATACTTTTTCCAAGTTTTATAAGGTTGATGTGTGGGCCTCAGCGGATTCTGTTTTTAGCCGCAAGGTTCTGCAAGTTGCAGTGGTTTAAATTGGTGCATTTTTTGCTGTATTTGGCTCCTCACCCATGACGGACACTGCTATTGGATGTCCCTCATGAATAGTGGAAGCGGGATGTGTGACATACTTGGAATAATACCATTTTGGGATTACTCACCTGTAAAATGGGTATTATATGTATGTCACACACCCCGCTTCATCCCGCCCTTTGGTATTCTGGATCCTTTTTATGGTGAACCTTTTATTGTTGAGAATGTTTTATTGGCTCTTCCTGGTCTCCTTACTGCTGTCATATGCTGGGGAATGTGTGGGGGGTCCCAGGTATTTGTGGACCGGGATGGGCTTCTTTTTTGCTTTCATCTCTGCAGGGGTTCGCCCTCTGCTGGACCATGACCCATATGTCATGAATAGTGGAAGCGGGGTGTGTGACATACTTATAAATACCCATTTTACAGGTGAGTAATCACAAAATGGTATTTTTTCTGTTCCCAGAATATTGATTTTTTTGGCAGAAAGGTCTTGGTGAAGGTTTTCGATCGAGCACTTTAAATGTATCAAAACTTTTTTTGTATAGGGAGTCGCTCATGTGCGGCCTCCTCATAAGCTACTTCTGACTGTTTGGGACCTGAACTTAGTTTTATCAGCTCTTTATCAGAATCCTTCTTTTTGAACTATTGGCAGGGGCATCATTAAGTTTATTGACTCTTAAGGTTTCTGAATTAGCAACTTATCAGTTAAGTCTCCTTATTTAGTGTTACATAAGGACAAGTTTGTCTTCTGCTTTAAACAGGATGTTCTTCCTAAGGTGGTTCTCATCTTAATGAAGAGGTGAATTGTCTTACTTATGTCCTATAGAGTGTCCGATAGAGAAAAGATTCTACATTGCTGGATGTAGGGAAAAACACTAAGATACCATCTCACTGCTACACAATCTTTCTGTAGGTCGGACTCCTTATTTTGTCATAACTGAGGGTCCACAGAAAGGTCTTCCACCATCTAAGTCTACCATCAGCGATGGATTAGACAGGCAATGGTAAGAGCCTATATTCCCTAAGGGGAAGGATTCTCCTTTTAGGACTACTGCTCATTCGACAAGAGCTATTGGAGCTACTTGGGCTGTTTAGCATCAAGCTTCAATAGAACAAGTATGCAAAGCTGCTACTTGGTTTTCAGCTCATACATTTATCAAATTCTATAAGGTACAGCCTTTGGTAGGAAGGAATTACATACAGTGGTAATTAGATGGTTTTGGAATGTCTTATTCCTGAAAGGAATAAGGGATTTTGGAATGTCTTATTACTGAATGGAATAAGGGTTTTTGAGATGTCTTATTCCTGGAAGGAATAAGGGACTTTGGAATGTCTTGTTCCTGAAAGGAATAAGGTTCGGGGATCCCACCTGAATTTGGGTACTGCTTTTGGAGGTCCCAATCGTCTCTGAATTAAATCTGATTGCCTGAAGCAAAATGGAAGAGAAAAGAGAATTCTGTGAGTACTCACCTGTAGAATTAATTTCTCTTCCATTATTACTTCAGGACATCAGACCCTTCCTGTCTGCTAGGTTACTATGTCCGTGTGTTGGATGCCTAGTTTTAGGGGGGGGGGGGGGGGATATGTAAATAGTTGCTGTAAATAATGATCAGCATAATAACAAAAAAAAAAACATTAAACGGAGAGAGGAGTCTTGTATTTTGTCTCCAGCCTTTTGTTTTCAACAGGATAGGTATGCCTCCCGGGCGGCTGGTTCTACTGCTTTTTAATTAAAATGAAGTGCATCAAGTCAGCCAGGTGGAAATTGGCCAGGGAGGTGGAGACACACCTTTGTTCTTGCAGACCACACCCTTCAGGAGAGGTTAACCCAATCGTCTCTGAATTAAATCTGATGTCCTGAAGTAATAATGGAAGAGAAATTAATTCTACAGGTGAGTACTCACAAAATTCTCTTTTTCTACACATCCTCTGAATCTTTAAGATTTAGCGTATGTATGTATGTTTATACATATTTTTAGATGCTCAACTGGTGAGAGGAGATCTTCTATAGAAGTGCACAAAGAAGACAAACGAAGGATAAGGGCAGGGAATTTGTTCTACTATCTTTAATGCCAGAATAAAAATATTCAATCCCAGTTTCTACCACAATGTTTTTGGAGTTGAAGCGACTTTAGTGTTTGGGACCCCTCTGGAGGGAGATATGGCCTCTTTCTCATCTTTCACTCATCCTTCATTAAGACAATATCCTCCTATCACTTTGAGGGCCAGACATGTTCTGGAGATTACTGGTTGGGTCAAATATAGAAAATCTGTTGGTGTCCTCGTTGGTGAAGTTCCGCTTTAAGATGAACCTTTACTCTTGCAACTCTTTTACCAATATATAGATTAGAGTCATGGTATGTTTTTAATAAAGTGCCACTTAGGAATACAATTTCGGAAGCGCCTGTGGTGCCTCTTAAGATATTCACAGCCGTTTATCGTTGTATTTGAGAAGTCTCTTATAAATCTCCCAAGTGGCATGTCTGCCTGCGGCAGTTTTGAATGTGCTGCAGAGAAGCGTTAAGATATTCCTTGTTATGCAATACTGTACTCCCTGGGGGTACATATAAGTGGTGTTAGACAGACGGGGTGGAGCATGGCGTGCAAGTTGTCTATCAAGAGAGAGAAAGCTTTTGCATGTTTTTTTTTTTTTTGTTGCAGAGAACTACAGGAGGAAATGCTTAGAGCGGAGAAAGCGTTACTCCTCCATTCAGGAAGATAAGGATGACTCCTCTTCCGATGGGGAAGAATCTGACGATGAAGAATGGACCGAGTTCTCTGATGGGGGGATCTCTGACTACGAAGAGGCTGATAAAGACCAGACTAAGATGGGTATGCCTTAATTTACAAAGACCTCAGAGGGAATTCACTCTTAAATTGTATCAATTCACTTTTAAACCTAGTTTAAAGCCTCATCACCACCACACACGTTTATTAAATTCTGCGTGTCCTGCTGATTGACTGCAACTTACTACGCGCATATACAGCCACTGCTTTCTGATCTTTTTTTTTTTTTCCAGACAGCTCCACTGTGATTAATCAACTCGTTGTAATGCACCAAATGTTAAAGTTTGCCCAGGTCCTCTGTTGCCTGCTCCAAATGAATACTTATTATGTAAACTCCATCTTAAGGTGCTGAAAGCGGACCTCCAGTAAAAAAAAAATCAAAGCTTAGTAAAATGCACCCCTAAAGCCCCCCCCCCCGGCAATCTGTGACATAAGCTTAATGAAAAGAATTACCACCATACAGATGTTTGGAATAGCTGGCAGATTCTGCACTCTAAAACATGCATGGCAGCAGCCATCTTGCCACCGACATGAGATTCCTGCTTCTGAAAAACACAGTCCGAAAGTCGAAACTGCCTCATAGCTCTGCAATCATTTTTTATTTTCAGCCAGAAGTAGTAAGCCGTCAGCTGTAATGATTCATCATTGCTAACAGCTGAAATCTTCTAAATGTATTGTATCCCCTGACTGAGTGCGTTTGCTGCCGCCATAGAGATACTGTAACAGCTTTCCTCACACAGATTCCCTTTGCTACATTAGCTGTTTCTTCAGTGTGTGTGTATTTGTGAAAAATGACAGACAAGCTTCTCCTTGTTTCTGAGACATATCTCTCTCAATTTGGTGTGGTTGGCTTCTTGCTCAGCACCCCTCTAATTGTCATGTGTAAGCAGGACTATCAGGTATGTGGCAAGATGGCCGCCCCCATGTAATTCAAGAACGAATATTCTTTATGCCATTCCGAAACACCTGCAGATTAAAGTGGACCAAAACCCATTTAACTTGTAAAATACATTTGGCCAAAGCCCCAGCACTGTCCGATCCCCTGTGTTATGACCTCACGTGCTTCATGTGAGCTTCCACAGCTCAGATTCTTAATATGGATGAGTGTAATTACATTGAAATTAGTGTAGATCTAATTTGTTTACCTTTTTTGTAATTGCTTCCCTTTTTTGCAGCCAAGGATGAGAGGCGATCCAACATAAGAAAAGACAGGGGCATGATGGGTAAGTATGATCTCCCAGGATTTTGGGCAGTGTGATCTAAAAGCTTTGCCACCTTACTGGTATTTCACGGGCAATTGTGTAATTGAGTGTTGACTGTTGCACTTTAGAAAGTGGAAAATAAGGTATTTTAAACCGGACCTTCACCCTGAATAAGAGCTTATCTTATATTTTTCCCCACTGTACATACAGTTTGCCCACATTAATCCGGACCTTCACCCTGAATAAGAGCTTATCTTGTATGCCCCCCCCCGTACAGATTGCCCACATTAATCCAGACCCTTACCCTGAATAAGAGCCTATCTTGTATGTTTCCCCCATCCTGTACATACAGATTACCCACATTAATCCGGACCCTCACCCTGAATAAGAGCCTATCTTGTATGTTTCCTCCCTGTACATACAGATTGCCCACATTAAAATTATCCTACCTGCATTTACTGCGTTTTCTGAGCCTTTAAACACCCAAGCTGGCGGCCCATGGCGTCTCAGGCAATTGTCTTCTGACTATGCCGCTCTGCATTCTGGGATTCAGTTACAATGACACATAGCGTACTACGTGTGTTCTCCACTGGACTAAACAATATGTATCCTCTTCATTCACCACGTGCACAATTAAAACTCTGTGCTTAATCCTCCACCTGTCCTATCAGGCTCTTGTAATTCCTCAGATAACTGCAATATCAAGCTCCCATATTCTCACTTTCAAAGGAGACTTTATAAATTTCCATGTAAGTAATCAGAAATCTTACTTGTATATCATTTAAAATCTTATAAAATGATGCTTCTGAGGCAAGATGGTGGCACCCGTATCCTAGAGTCATGAATAGAGTTGCTGCAGCCCAGCAGATAAAAAAATAAGTAAGGGACTAAAAACTTAAAATATATTAATTTTAGATGCTGGGGAATAGTTTTTTTAAGGGTTTGGACTTTTTATTAAATGATGCTAAGGGTCCGGTTTAAGTGAAAACTTACTGTTAAGCTTACATTTTACAAGACCGCGCCCATGTACCCGTGAAAAGGCCGGTATTTTTTATTGGGGAAGGTGGCAACCCTCATTTTCAGACATAATAAAATGTATAAATACCAACTCCAATGAACCATTTGGCGAGTCAGGAAATGCACCAAGGTGTAAACTTAGTAATTTTCCACTTATTACGTTAATGTAATGTGGTTGTCTCAACGAAACGTAAAAACATAGAATGTGTACAAAGCCAGCCCCTAACTCCTCCATATTGGCATCAGAAATGGAGCACTTACACCTTGTTGCGTTCCCTGTCTCACCAAGAGTTTATAAGGGTATTGTGTGTTAAATTAGGAAGCAATAAGGCAATTCTGCGATACTCACCTGTAGAATTGCTTTTATTTCCGATCCATTCTAGCCCGTCCAGAAGTAATCACGATTGGGTAGCTACGCCCCCTAGGGGTGTTGACTGCAAGATCAGAGATGTGGCCCCTCCCGGCCCCCTATAAAGGCGGCTGCCTCTCAACCCAGGCCCCAGTAATTTAAAAGCAGTACTCGATAGAAGAGGCAGGCCGGGAGGTCCAAAAAATAGGAGACCATGTTACTTCACATAGCCTTCGCTTGTACTCTCTCGAATCAAAAACGTGAAATCTAAAACTTGTATAACTAGTGTCCTATGAGCAATAATGGTTCAATCACCATAAACAGGCATGCAGGACATAATAAACCTCAACGGCAGGGTGTACGGGCTGAAATGGATCGGAAATAAAAGCAATTGTACAGGTATCACAGAATTGCCTTTTTCTTTCCAATCCATTTCAGCCCATCCAGAAGTAATCACGATTGGGACATCCAAAAGCAGTGTCCATATGGACGGGATCCCCAGTGCGGAACAGAAGGTAGTTCATTTCACTACCGCCTGAAGCACCTTTCGGCCAAAAACAGTTTGAGGACTGACATCCACTTTGTAAAGCTTTGTAAAAGTATGAACTGAAGACCAAGTGGCGGCCTTACAAACTTGTTCCCACGAGGCCCCAATGGCTCTAGTAGAATGAGCCGTGATCCGAAAAGGGGGTTCTTTCCCCTTGGCAGAATAGACTTGTACCACCGCCTGTCTAATCTACTTACTGAATGTGGACTTGGCTGGTGGCAAACCCTTCCGTTAAGACAAAAAGCAAATCCGATTTCCTGAAGGATTCAGTCGCAGCCAGGTAATACCTTATGACTCTGACCACATCCAAAGCATTGAGAGTCCGTTCTTTGGGATTAGCCAGTGCTGGACACAAGGAAGGTAAGACAACTTTCTCATTAAGGTGAAAAGGAGACACGACCTTAGGCAAAAAATCCGGCTTAAAACGAAAAACCACCTCTGTGCATTTCAAAATAGGGTGGTTTCCTACATAGCGCAGCCAGCTCTGATACTCGACGCACAAGGTGATTGCCACCAGAAAAACCACTTTGAGTGTCAGCATAGTCAATGTAGCATCATTCAATGGCTCAAGGGGGCACCCTGGAGAGAAGATAACACCAGATTTTGGTCCCACACCGGTACGACAGATTTACGCGGTGGACGGACATGGGTGACCCCCTGGAAAAAAGTCTTGATCAATCTATAATTGGCAATAGACCTGACCCTTGAGAGTGCTCAACTGGAGGCCCAAGTCTAGACCGTTTTGTAGAAACTCAAGGACTGTAGAAACAGAATATTTCTGACAAGAAGGTTCCTGGCCTCACACCAAGCGATATAGGACTGACAAACTCTGTAGTATATCATGGAAGAAGACCTCTTCCGTGCCTGAATCATTGTGTGAATAACCGTGGCCGATAACCCCTTCTCCGTCAGGATGGAGTTTTCAATAGCCAGGCCGTCAAAGCCAGCGTCCGTAAATTCGGGTGCCGAAGCGACCCCTATGTGAGAAGCTCCGGATCGTCTGGAAAGATACAGTGATCTGTTGTCCGTGAACCAACTCCTCCTTGGCCAACGAGGAGCCACCAGGATGGTTGGAACCCCCTCCTGGA
This sequence comes from Gastrophryne carolinensis, assembly GCA_027917425.1. Taxonomy (NCBI): domain Eukaryota; kingdom Metazoa; phylum Chordata; class Amphibia; order Anura; family Microhylidae; genus Gastrophryne; species Gastrophryne carolinensis. Next base: position 12,943,754 of record CM051240.1, on the reverse strand, counting down.
CTATCTTGCGTAGTACACGGTCCAGGAGCTGAAACTGGGGGAAAAAGCATACAGAAGATTGAACTCCGTCCAAAGAATCGCCAGGGCCTCTGTTGCTATGGCCAGAGGGTCTCTTGAGAGAGACACGAACCTTGGAAGCTTATTATGTCTGGACGCAAAAAGATCCACGTCCGGTTGACCCCAGTGGAGGCACAGAGCTTGAAAGGCCTTCCTGCTGAGGGACCATTCCCCCAGGCGCAAGGAGCTCCTGCTCAGGGAGTCTGCCTCCTGGTTCTCCACCCCCGGGATGTAAACCACCGAGATGCAGGGAACATTCTCCTCTGCCCAACTCAGAATCCGGCTTACCTCCTTGAGGGATCTCTTGCTCGGAGTACCGCCCCGGTGGTTGATGTCTGCTACAGCTATCTGATTGTTCTAGCGGACCTGAACCGCATGACCTTAAATACGGGGTCAGACGTAGTAGAATCAACCAAATTGCTCTTAGTTCCAAGAGATTTATGGGTAACCGGCTCGCTTTCGGACCCCACGGAGCCTGGATCTTTGGGTCTGCCAAATGCCTCCCCAGCCTGTTAGACTGGCATCCTTGGTAACTATCTCCCATTGGGGAGTCCGAAAGGCAGGGGTACTCAACTACTTTCAGTGGAGGTCCACTTACCAGGGTCTGCCGTGGGATGAAGGTCCGGGGGGGGGGGGGGTGTAAGTAAGAGTGCATGTCAGCTGTTGTTAGCTGAAGAGCTTGCACTCTACACAGAAGGGGGCGAGAAGCAGGAAGTAAATGACAGGTGGGTGGGGGGACAGGAAAGCTCATTGCTCAGGTTGGCTGAGGAGCTTGCACTCTACACATGAAGTAAATGGGGGACAGGAATCTCACCTCCTTGCACTTTCTCGGCCACTGGCCCGGTTCTCCAGCAGCTCGATGAACTGGTCCCGGGTAATGGCCTCCTCGCCCCGGGCCAGCCGCTCCTCCAGCCAGCGCAGCAGGGTGCTCTGATGCCGGGACACCACTGACTCTGGGGCCGCCACCTCCCTCAGGCAGGCCACCTCTTCCCAGAGTTAGGCCTGTTCTAGCAGCACCGGCGGTGGGGCGGCAGCAGTGCGAGTGGACATGACGGGCCTCCAGGTGTGTGCAGCGGGCTCTGCTTGCCGCCCGAAGCCTCCGCCAGCTCCGTGCTCAGCTCCCCCCCCCCCCCCCCCCCGCCTACGAGGCCCGAGCCGCTTTCACCTTCCCCGGCCTGGCCACGCCCATGTGCCCGCCCCCAGCTCTGACAGCCCCGGACGGCATTTGTCACCGGCACCGCCGGATCCCGGGCTGATGTGGCCTTGACACTACACCAGCCCTGGGCAGCGGTCCGGACAAATGGCGTCTGCGGTCCGGATTCGGACCGCGGTCCGCCATTTGAGTACCCCTGGTCTAGAGTCATCCCCAGGGAGGATCTCACTGTTGAAGGCGTGATATGCGACTTAGGATAGTTGATCACCCAATCGAAGGCTTCCAGGGTTGACAGTACAGTCTGGGGTTTCGCTCTCTGTCTCCTGAAGGGACCGGGCCAAGATCAGAAGGTCATCTAGATAGGGTAATATACGAATACCCTGACCCCTCAGGATAGCCATGATGCCGCCAGAACCTTGGTGTATACTTGGGGAGCTGAGGAAGAGCCACAAACTGGTAATGCTGATCCTCCAGTGCAAACCTCAAAAACTTTTGATGTCCTTGATAAATCGGGATGTGCAGATACGTGTCCCTGATATCCACCGTAGTCATAAAGTCGCCAGGCCGAAGCGACCTCACCGCCGACTGCAATGTCTCCATGCGGAAATGTCTGACCTTTATAAATTTGTTGAGACTCTTTAGGTCCAAGATCGGCCGTGACCGTGAATAGGTTGGAGTAGAATCCCCAACCCTGCTCCTGCCAGGGCACATGGCAAATCACCTCTATCCGCAGGAGGTGCTGAACAACTGCTCTGAAAGCCTCTGCTTTTAGCGGATTTCGGGATGTCCTTGAACACAGAAAATTTGTGGGTGGTCTGGCTGCCAGCTCGATCTTGTAACCTGACGACACCACCTCCTGGATCCAAAGATCCGAGACGTGACGTCTCCAGATTGGTGCAAACAGCAGAAGTGATTTTGAATATAAAATATTCGTAAAAGGCTAATAGACACTAATGGCCTAAGCCTATTAGCCGATCCCCCCTTTTTAACAATGGGGACCGGGAGAAACCACAGCCCTCAACCTTCAGCCCACAGTCTAAAATCAGAAAGAGAAAATACAGTAATTACAATATGACCCATACTGTCATATATAACATATAAACACATTATAGGCAAAATACATGTAAACAAACACTGACCATAAATATTACATACGATATAAGCATTTCCCCTTTAAAAAAAAATGACAGAAAGAAGAGGGACTCATGGCCGCGCAGAGCAGCGCTATAGAGACAAGAGGAGCAGCCGATGCACGAGGGATACTGCAGGCTGCGCCCCCGGAACACGCAGAGCACGTGCTTCCAGAAGATTCCGGCCCGGGGAGCGTCACTGGAGCGACGACCAGCCTGTGCGCCGCCGCTCGTGACTCCGCCCCGTCAGCAGAGAGGTCTAGTAGCGGTGCCGCGAGCGCTGCCTGACATCGCCACCCCCTGATCCGCGAGGAGCCCGAGGGGCGCGCCGGCCCGCGCCCCTGCCCGGAACCACCGCACAGCGAGGGAGCGAGGAAGGTAAGTATGTGGGAGGAGCAGCAGCGGACCGCTCCTCGCCATAGCGTGCTATGGCGATGGAGCAAATCATATATAGTGGTTTCCCAGCCGGCTCACCATAAGATGCCTGCGGCCAACCTAGTTTTTGTAAGAAAGTCTCCGGCCCAGAGCCATGTGCTCTGCCAAAACGCCCCAGACCCCGGCGTTTACCCTACTGTACACAGATCCCTGGTAAACAGCCATAGCTGGGAGGCAAGGATGGGTCAGAGGAATCTGTGGAAATAGGGTCCTGCAGCTGGCCGAAAGGCTAGGGGGCCCCGCTCAGCTGCTAAATCCTGAGAGAGTGTAAGCGATCCTGTGCAGTCAACTGCAAAAAGAGAACTGGGGCCTGGGTTCAGAGGCAGCCGCCTTTTATAGGGGGCCAAGAGGGGCCACATCTCTGATCTTGCAGTCCACGCCCCCTAGGGGGTGGAGCTACCCAATCATGATTACTTCTGGACGGGCTGGAATGGATTGGAAAGAAAAAGTGAAAATGCATGGGGATAAGCTAAAGGTTCTGTTGCAAGTAAGGGCCATATTGTATATAGCAAGCTAAGGTAAACACGGTCACATGGAGGACCAGCAGCCAAAAGCTGCATAAGTTGATACTTTAAATTTACTGTGTGACTGAGTGAAGATAAAGAGAAACTAACCTTATGGCAAGTCTACTAAAATTACTGTTCCATATAGAATGTGTATAAAGCCAGCTGGTGATAGCTGGGTCTTGGAGGTCCCCCACCTTGAGCATAAAACACCTTTAAAAACAAGGTTAACTGCATTATGGCCATGGAAAAAATGTCCGCCATTCACAATGGGACTTTGAAGCTGTTCAGGGAGGTGTGGAATCCTTGGGTTCAGAATTTTCTGCCTACAGATTTTGATGTAAACCTAATGAGTATCTGATCCTTCCTCAAACCCTTCCCTTACCCCCCCCCCCCCTTACCTCATTTCCCCCCCTCACTAGGGGTTATTTTTTTAAATGTATTTGAATTAAACTTCTTTAGCAACTCTTGAATCTTATTCGATTTTCTTGTATGCAGTGAATAAGCTTCTGATTGTGACTTAAGTTGTCTGTAATCTTTAAATTCTGTGTATGAACAGTATTACACTTATACAATAATGTTCAGAATATACACAATAAAAAGATTGATAAAGATTGTGTACAAAGCCAGCCCCATAACCCCTCCATGTTGACATCAGAAATGGAGCTCTTACACCTTGTTGAGTTCCCTGTCTTTCCAAGAGTTATAAGTGTATTGTGTATATTAGGATATTTCCACTTATTAAGTTTATGTAATGTGGTTGTCTCAACGAAACTAAAAAATGTATAATGTGAACAAAGCCTGCCCTTAACCTCTCCATGTTGGCATCAGAAATGGAGAACTTACATCTTGGTGTCCTACCTGTCTTCTCAAGAGTTTATAAGGGTATTGTGTGTTAAATTAGGAAGCAATAAATGAAGATGCATCAGGATAAGCTAAAGGTTCTGCTGCAAGTAAGGGTCATATTGTATATAGCAAGCTAAGGCAAACACGGTCACATGGAGGACCAATAGCCAAAAGCAGCAAAAGTTAATACTTTAAATTGAAGAGAAACTAGCCTTATTGTAAGTCTACTAAAATTCCTGTTCCACATAGAATGTGTACAGAGCCAGCCCCTAACTCCTCCATGTTGGCATCAGAAATGGAGCACTTACACCTTGGTGCATTCCCTGATTCGCCAAGAGTTTATAAGTGTATTGTGTGTTAAATTAGGATTTTTCCACTTTTTACGTTTCGCTGAGACAACCACATTACATTAACGTAATATGTGTACAAAGCCAGCCCTTAACCCCTCCATGTCGGCATCACAAATGGAGCACTTACACCTTGTTGCGTTCCCTGACTTGCCAAGAGTTTTTAAGGGTTTTGTGTGTTAAATTAGGATTTTTCCACTTATTACGTTAATGTCATGTATTTGTCTCAAGTTCTGCTTTAAACATCTACCGAAACTGTAAAATGTTTTCTTCTTTATTACAGAATCTAAACAGATTTGGATCATTGGTGGCTCCTTTTTCTGTCGGGCCAAGCAATACGCTGAAAGCAAATCTTACTGGAACAACCTAGGATTGGATAAGGAAACATGGACTGTGCGTTGGATGGGCAGCATCAGCATGCGGTGGGAATTTTTGGCTAAAGAGGTGGTTGATGCAAGATTCAAGTTTGGAACACCGAGCGTACTCATCATTCATCTTGGGGGCAATGACTTAGGGTGTATGGCGTACAAAAAGTTCGTCAAGTCTGTGAAATATGACTTCAGTTGCTTTACCAAGCATCTCCCGGAAACGCAGGTGATCTTTTCCACCATCCTTCCCAGATCGGAATGGCTGATGACCCCCGTGGAGTTAGTTCGACTGAAGTTTAACAAGAGCATGGTGGTGAGTTCGTGGAAACTCTGCTACCATGTGCTTGTGCATAGCAACATTGAGGAGAAGATGAAGGTTCAGTTTGAATCTGGCCGTGGCAGCGACCTTTCTGACGTGGAGTACCATCTTCTACTCACAAACCTTAAAGAATGTGTGCAGAAAGTGGTAAAAGACTAGGTGCTTATTCGTCGTAGCAGTTTCAGGTGGTGCACTAAAAAGAACGGCCAAGGCGTTACTGCTCATGGACAGCAAAGCCTTGATAAAAGATTTTTTTTTCTATAATTCCCCCCAAATTAGTTCTTAACCTGTAGCTCTGACCATTCACTGGAATTTGGCAATGCCTAAATATCACTTTAAAACCAATTATTAGACCATTGTGTCGGGTTACGTTTGGCAATGTCCTAAATTATTTTCCATATTTAAAATTGAAGAATAATGGCTGAGATATCAAGGGTGACAATTTTACCCCATGATTTCTCTTCTGAAGCATGGGGTTGTCGCCCCTGTGATGCTCCGGCATAAAGTGTGGGGCGGTGCTGGAAGCGGGATTGCTTCCTCCCCACCCTGTCTCCTCCAAGCAATCAGAGAGGGGTTAGCTGTCACATCTGCTATTCAAGCATTACAGAGGGGGCGTGGTCTGGACTAGCTCTTCGGACTAGTATTGGTGGCCCACACCAGCAGATTGGCACTGGAGGGGCAGATAAGGAAGTATATTTCCTCATTCAGGGTGCCGAGCTGAGAGGATGCACAGGGCCGGAGGAACGCTTGGCAGGTTAAGATGCTTAAAATCCCTTTAAATCAGGGGAAGGGTTAGCAGGGTGTTTAGATGAGCTGATGGAGAATGAGAAGTCTAACAGGGATTTTATGTATATAAGACATATGTAGTGGTGCATTAGAGCTTCATGTTGATGACTTTTAATTTTTTTTTGCTACATTTCTCTGTATTTGCCATTTCCAGAAAAAAAAATATACCGTACATAAAATAAAGTTTTTATTCAGCCGGACCTTCAGCATCATTTAATAAAGAGCCAAACTCCTTACAAAACTATTCTCCTGCATCTAAAATTATCATATTTTAAGTTTTTAGTCAATTATTATACTTTCCCCTGCTGAGCTGCAACTCTGTTCAGGACTACAGGATACGTCCGCCGCCATCTTGCATCAGAAGCATAATGTGCTAAGCAGAGGGAGACAAGTTATGCAAAGCATAGCTGAGCAGAGCTGGGGTCAGGAAAAGGACAAAAATTCCAGAATGCAGAGTGGCAGAAGACACTTCCTTTCTGCATGCAGCCTGAGACTCCACAGGTCACCATCTTGGATGTTTAAAGGCTCATCAAGAGCACTAGGTGCTGGTAGGATGATTATTCTTGGTGTGCCACACACCCCGCTTCACCTTTAATATTCTTCACTATTGGGTTAACTCACCGCCAGGTGACGCTGTGCAGAGAGGAAGTCTTGTAACGAGCCCCCTTCCGGCCTATATATACCTGGTACCTCCCATTTATCACCAGTATTTTTCTCTCTGCTTGACGACAAGACAGAAGATTGAAGTCTCCTGCTTACAGGTAGCCGGGGTCTTACCCCGGCACCCCCTTTTGGTCTATTTCTGCCCGGTTTTGATTGTTTATACCTTTATGGTGGATTGGAAGCCTCCCAGCCTAGGCTGCTCACTGGGCAATTGGTAGACGGCACTATAGGTGCCTAGGAGCTTATCTCCTCCGCTCGACCCCCTCTTTTGGGGGCAATGCGGCTATCCGGCATGGTGATCCGGAAATGGGATGCCCCTGTCCCGAGGGTCCCCTTAGCCCCTTACTCTCCCGTTACGGTCCCTTCTCCCTTCACTATGGGGGGGGGGGGGGTTAGAGGGTTGTGTATTGTGTGTGTATTTCACTGTATGACTTTTTGTAACATGTGTGTTTTACTTTCATGCACTTAGCAGACTGCACCGCAAGTGTGCACTCGGTCTGATTGTTCCTCTTATTGTTCCTCTTAAAGAGCTTTACTTTTAGATAAGTACTGGCCGGCTTGGCCAGTGTTTAGGTCTGCTTTAGGGGGCAGCTGGGGCGGGCCGCGCTGATTGCAGACTGGCTTGCTGCCTGAGCCTTTGCTATAGCAGCCTCCCTCCCCCGCTGGTCTCCTTGCCGTTCAGCCGCCGCATTGTCAGCGTCGGCTGCGCTGAGTCTTTCCTTCCCTCCCTCCTCCTCCCCCCTCCTCCTGCCTTTGTGTTTGGTCCCGTTGTAGTGGCTCATCTGGTAGTAATCCCTTGATGAATGGGCGCACTGATCGGGCTTGAGGGGGGCGGGCTCCGGTGACGTGGAAACGGGGGCGTGGCACCGACGGCAGCGTCATGTGACCGGCCCCAGCCTCACTTCCTTCCTGGCTTAAAGGAAGTCACGTGGGGGGGGGCTCGCTGCCGCACATGGTTTTGTTTACCTCTGGCTCCTACTGCTATTGCTGCTGCTGCGTCGTCCATGCTGTTGCTGCGGCCGCCCTCGGTTCCTTACAGGTAAGCGGCCCCACCTTGTGTGGGGCCGTTGAGTGTCTTTTAAAAACGATATGGTTTATAGTGTTTTTAGACATGGGGGGGAGAGATCTATAAGGGGATTCATCATGATTGAGGGCAAGGGTTTTTTCCTTTGCTTATTTAAAGGCACCTTGGTGCCATGCATAAGTATGTTTGCATGTTGCCACATGTTTGGGGATCTGACTGTTGTTTTTTTCTTCCCCTACAGATCCCGGGAATCCCTGATTAAAGCGGCCTCCCGGCTCTATATTACTTGGCTAGTCTTTCTTTTTAAAAAAAAAAAAAATTGGGACATTTTTATATATTTATATATATTGACATATTAAAAAAAAAAATATATATATATAATCTATATATATATATATATAGATTATTAAGGGGATCTTCTTTTTGAATTAAATCCTCCCTTCCGGGACATTTACAATAAGGGGGCATCCCGGGTGGCTTATGCCTTAAAACCCAAAAGAATTGCGAATACCATAAATCACCATATGGAGGCTTCCGTTATTACCGGAAATGGTTCTTCTGGGCCATCTAGGGGGTGCGCAAGATGTGCGTCAGTCCGTCGCTCCGGCTGCTGGCCCGTCGCAACTTCCATCATCTCCTACCTCTCCCTCCCTGTTCCGGACCCCGCATGACACTGTCAAAAGTGGGGATTCGCAATCCGAGGTGGCGGCGCGGTTGGCCAGCCTACGGAAAATAGTGCCCGTTAAAGCAGGGTCAAAAGCCACTGCAAAACGGAAGCACCTGACTCCGATACCTTCGGCTTCACAGGATGAGGAATGTGAGCCTGTGGAATGGTCCGATGGCTCCCCAGACGAGGGAGAATTCCTGTTGGAGTCAGATGAGCCTGCAGATCAGCTTGAGGCTGATGCGATTGGTCGGCGGGGGTTTCCCTTGACACCCCCTCCATTCTGGCTCAAATGTTTGAAATTCTGAATTTAGATCCGCCTGAGGCTGTCACCCTGACAAAGGGTCAGTTGTTTGATGAGCCTCAGCCGCGTTGGGTTTTTCCCAGACAACACCACTTTGAGAGGGTGGTCCTTAAGGAATGGGAACATCCCACGCGGTTATCTGGAATCCCTTCCAGTTGGGAAAAGCGTTATCCTTTTCCGCCAGAGTTGGTGAAGCTTTGGTCTGTCCCTCCTGACGTCGATACCCCTGTGCTAGGGCTCTCCAGCACGGCTATGGTACAGTCTGCTGAGACCACTGTCCCTAAAGATGGGGAAGATCGTCGGATTGACCAATACGCCCGCCATGGTTTTATTTATTCCGGGTCAGCGATGCGCCCGGTGTGTGCTTCAGCCCTTCTCCTGTTGGCGATTAGGTCTTTAATTCAGGGGCTATATGAGGGTCTCAATCCCGCTTGTAAAGAGTTTACTGCGCTTAAGCAGTGTGAATCTTTTGTGTCCTATGTCCTATCCGCTCAGGACGATGCGCTGGCTATGAGTAGCAAGGCAGCGGCTATGCTGGTGGCTATTCGCCGGTCAGTATGGCTGCGTCAGTGGTCGGCGGACGCAGTTTCTAAAAAGGTGCTCACAGCTCTCCCCTTTTTGGGGTTGCGTCTGTTTGGGGAGAAAATTGATTCAGTCGCAAAGGGTGGTAAGATGCCACAACGCAAGAGGCCTCGTGGTCCCTTTAGGGGGGCAGGTTCCGGTAGGCCTTCCTTTCGAGGATTCAGAGCGGGTAGGGGGGCTTCCTTTCCCGCTACCAGAGGTGCAGGTTGGACTCGGGGGAGGGGCCGTGGCCGGCCCACTCAGTCCTGGGGCACCAAGCCCAAGCCTGCTGATAAGCCCGCTCAGCAATGAGGGGCTGCCCTCACCCGTGCGAGTGGGGGGACTATTGCAACACTTCTCCCAGGTTTGGAACCAAGAGGTTCCAGGCAGATGGATCCAGGAAGTAGTGTCGTCCGGTTACGACCTGGAATTCGAGTCTCACCCTCCTTCACGGTTCTTTCGGTCTCGGGTGCCCATCGATCCTTTGGCCACGCAGGGGCTCCTGGCGTCGGTAAGGAATCTGTTAGAGATGGCGGTCATCCGGCCGGTGCCGCGCTTAGAGATGGGCCTCGGTTTCTACTCCAATCTTTTCTCAGTCCCCAAGAAAGATGGGTCAGTTCGTCCCAGCCTGGACTCTCATTAACACAGTGTGTTTCTTCCTTTTGCTCAAATTCACACGAGAACGCTTCAGCTTTTTCTGTCAGCGTCTTGGGACCAGCAGCCTCGGTCGCTGGATCAGTCCTTCCAGTTGTCCTCCCGGGTCCGGCAGTCCCTCCTGTGGTGGTTGGTCTCGACCAATCTTGTGTAGGGCAGGTCTTTCCTGACCCCCCTTTGGGAAATTGTCACCACGGACGCCAGTCTGTCGGGATGGGGCGGATTCTGGAAGGAGCTGCAGTTTCAGGGGCAGTGGGGACCTCAGGAGGCCCACTTACCCACCAATATTCTGGAGCTGAGAACCATCCGTCGGGTGCTTGCTCTCCTGACTCAGCACGTTCTGGGCCCTCCGGTCCAGGTGCGTTCAGACAATCAAACAGCGGTGGCTTACATCAGTCATCAGGGAGGGACTCGCAGAGAAGTGTCCCTGATCCTGACCTGGGCGGAGGCCCATGTTCCTTGTCTCTCGGCAGTATACCTTCCAGGGGTGGAGAACCAGGTAGCGGACCGGTTGAGCAGGGGCTTTCCCCGTCTGGGAGAATGGGCTCTCCATCCTCGGGTGTTTCGCTCACTGTGTCTCCGATGGGGGACCCCGGAGGTGGACCCGTTTGCCTCTCGTCACAATCACAGGCTCCCGAACTTCGTGCCGCTCTCCCAGGATCCTCTGGCTCTGGCAGTGGACGCCATGTCCCTGAGCTGGGGAGTTCTGGGATTTCTATACCTGTTTCCTCCAATACCCATGCTGGGCAGGGTGCTTCGGAAGTTGGCTCTGGAAAAGGTGTCCGCCGTTCTCGTGGCCACAAGGTGGCCAAGGCGAGTGTGGTTCGCAGACATCGTTCGGCTGGCAGTGGACCAGTTCGTTCTGCCTCTTCGGCCCGGTCTGCTCACTCAGGGTCGATTGTGTTACCCCAATTTACCAGCGCTGGGTTTGACGGCCTGGCTGCTGAAACCTCCATCCTGAAGGAGGAGGGTCTTTCTGATTCAGTCGTTAAGACTCTGATCAGTGCCCGGAAGAGGTCTTCGTCTATCATCTACTATAGGACTTGGAAAGCCTATATCGCTTGGTGTGAGATAAGATCTTTTCCTTGTAGGGTCTTTTCGGTCTCCAGGATTCTGGAGTTTTTACAGTTAGGGCTGGACTCTGGCCTTCAGCTTAGTACATTGAAAGGGCAAGTTTCTGCCTTATCTATCTTTTTTCAGAAGCGTGTTGCGCTTCAGTCTTTAGTTAAAACTTTTTTTCCAGGGGGTTACGCATGTGCGGCCTCCCAGGAAACCATTACTCCCGGTTTGGGATTTGAATTTGGTTCTTTCTGCTCTTCAGGCTCCTCCTTTTGAGCCTTTGCAAGATATTGCTTTGTCTACCCTGACTCAGAAGATTGTCTTCTTGGTAGCGATCACTTCGGTCCGGCGCGTCTCGGAGTTGGCGGCCTTGTCTATCCAGGCGCCTTACTTTGAGAGGCATCAGGATAAAGTGGTCTTTCGGTTCAAGCCAGACTTTCTTCCTAAGGTTGTTTCTGCTTTTCATTTGAACCAAGATATTGTTCTTCCCTCCTTGTGTCCTAATCCTAAGAATGACAAAGAGAGGGTTTTGCATTGTTTGGATGTAGTACGCGGTGTTAAGTACTACTTGATTATCACGTAGGATTCCTTTTTTGTTATGCCCCATGGGCCTAAGAAGGGTTTGGCACCAGCCAAATCTGCCATTAGCAAGTGGATACGTCAGGCCGTTACTGCGGCCTACTCTGCTAAGGGGAAAGTTCCCCCTTTTCGTATCACTGCTCATTCTACTCGCGCCATTGGGGCGTCTTGGGCTTTTCAGCACCAAGCTTCTGTTGAACAAGTTTGTAAGGCCGCCACTTGGTCTTCTGTTCACACTTTTTCTAAGTTTTACAAAGTTGATGTGCGAGCCTCAGCGGATGCTGTTTTTGGCCGCAAAGTTCTGCAGACTGCAGTCATTTAAGTTATGCTTCACCTGGCCTTGAGATGCCCATCCCTTGTGGACACTGCTTTTGGATGTCCCAATAAGTGAAGAATATTTAAAAGTGAAGCGGGGTGTGTGGCACACCAAGAATAATACCATTTTGTGAGTACTCACCTGAAAAATGGATATTGTTGGTGTGCCACACACCCCGCTTCACTCCCACCCTTTTCGGTATTTCCGAAGCCTTTATATGGTGAATCTTTTTTATTTTATATCTTTTGAGGTTACCGGTAAAATACTGGTACCTTGTCTTTCTGCTTTTTTAATATACTGGTGATTGAAGGGAGGTACCAGGTATATATAGGCCGGAAGGGGGCTCGTTACAAGACTTCCTCTCTGCACAGCGTCACCTGGCGGTGAGTTAACCCAATAAGTGAAGAATATTTAAAAGTGAAGCGGGGTGTGTGGCACACCAACAATATCCATTTTTCAGGTGAGTACTCACAAAATGGTATTTTCTTGGCTCCGGCTGCTATGTGACTGGCATCTACCTACCGCGGTCCATGAGTGCCCTCGCGGGCGGCCTTATTTACCATTGTCATTTACATGTCACTCACGGTTCCCCTTCGCTTATGTCTTTCAGGCGGGCAGAACCCTATTGGCTTCTCCCGGCCCTACTCCCTCTATTTAGTTATTTAACTTGTGAGGCCTTGTGTTTAATTACTCCCACTTCCCTAGCGGGTTATTGGGGCATCCCGGGTTGCTTTTATAGCATCAATCCCTATTGGCCTATTGTGCCGCTATAATCACCATATGGAGGCATCTCAGGATAATGTACTCGGGGTCCCAGCAGGTGCTTGCACTGCTGCCTGGTTTTCCAGTGGCTGGGCCTGCGCCTCGTATGGTTTCACCTACTCCCCCAAGCTTAAATCTCTCTCCCATTGAGTTGCATACAAGTGGGGATTCTCAGCCTAATGTGTCTTCCAGACTGGCTAGTGTTGAGAAGTTGATTGCTAATACCTTGGCGCGTAAGGCCTCTACAAAAAAGCGGCACTTAACACCTGACGTCACTCTTTTCCCTATGGAAGCTGATGAGTTTTTGGAACTGTCTGGCTATACCCCTTTGGAAGAAGGAGAGTTATTCTCTGACTCAGAGTCATCTGATGAGAGGCCCAGGGGTCATGACGATTCTGGCTCTGACCCCTGGGCCCCAGATGATACTGATAGGCTTTTAGCTCAGATTTTTGAGGTTCTGTCTATTTCTCCTCCGGTTGCGGCCCCCAGGCAACAGGGGGAATTGTTTCATACTGCTAAGTCGCGTTTGGAATTTCCTGAGCAAGCCCATTTTAATAATCATGTGCTCAAGGAATGGGAGTGCCCCAGCAGGCTTCCTGGTGTACCTAAGAGTTAGGATAAGAGGTATCCCTTCCCTGCTGATGTGGTGAAGCGTTGGTCATCCCCTCCTGAAGTGGATGCCCCGGTCCAAGGGTTATCTAACACCTCTGTCATGCACTCCCCTGACTCTACTACGCTGCGGGATGCTGAGGACTGGCGCATTGATCAGCTGGCGTCCCATGCCTTTGCATGTGTGGGGACAGTGCTGCGCCCGGTCTGTGCCTCTGCCATTACGGCTGTGGCTATTATGACCCTGCTCAGAAGTATCCTTGATGGTGCCCCTGATGATGTGTCTAGTGAGGAGTTTAATGCTCTCTCTTGTTGTGAGGTTTTTGTGACTTATGTCCTCTCTGCCTTGGATGACACCATTAGAATGTGTGGCAGAACCTCTGCCCTTGTAGTGGCTATACGCCGCTCGGTTTGGCTGTGCCAGTGGGCTGCTGACCACGCTGCCAAGAAGGCCCTCACTGGTTTTCCCTTCAAAGGACTACGCCTGTTTGGGGACCGCCTGGACCTGTTGGCTAAGGGAGGCAGGTTACCCCAGCGCAGGCGGCAGTCTCGGCCCTTTCGGGGTCAGGGCTCTTATTCTTGGTGTGCCACACACCCCGCTTCACCTTTAATATTCTTCACTATTGGGTTACTCACCGCCAGGTGACGCTGTTGCAGAGAGGAAGTCTTGTAACGAGCCCCCTTCCGGGCCTATATATACCTGGTACCTCCCATTTATCACCAGTGTTTTTCTCTCTGCATGACGACAAGACAGAAGATTGAAGTCTCCTGCTTGCAGGTAGCCGGGGTCTTACCCCGGCACCCCCTTTGGTCTATTTCTGCCCGGTTTTGATTGTTTGTTACCTTTGTGGTTAAATGGTAGCCTCCCAGCCTAGGCTGCTCAATTGGTAGACTGCACTATAGGTGCCTAGGAGCTTATCTCCTCCGCTCGACCCCCTGTTTTGGGGGCAATGCGGCTATCCGGCATGGTGATCCGGATTTGGGATGCCCCTGTCCCGAGGTTCCCCTTGGCCCCTTGCTCTCCCGTTACGGTCCCTTTTCCCTTCACTATGGGGGGGGGGGGGGGGGTAGAGGGATGTGTATTGTATGTATGTTTTTACTGTTTATTTCATGTGTTTACTTATTCAACATTTGTCAGGCTGCACCGCAAGCAAGGGTGCGTTTGGCCTGACTAAAATTCCTCCTTACATGGCAGTCTCTGTTATTTTATGCGGGCTGCTGCTGCTGGCCTGTAGGGCCAGAGTTTTGGGTCAGCTTTAGGGGTGGCCGGGGCCGGCTGCGCCTTGTCAGGCTTGCCTGAGGCTGCCTGCACCTTTCCCAGGTTATACAGCTCCCCCTCCCCTTGTCTCCTTTTTTTTTTTAAAACGGCCGCCGCTTGGCGGGCCGCGTGTCAGTATTTGGTGGGCAGCGCAGGCTGCCTAGGAACTCCGGTTCCCCCTCCCCCCTTCTCCCTTTACTGAGGGCGTTGTTAGCCCTCTTGTTGTCTCGGCACCGCCGTCCGGCGGGCCGCACTGTTCAAATTCAGCGGGGGGGCGGGGCCCGGGTGACATCAGGGGTGGGGGCGTGGTTCTGGCGGCGTCATCTTACCTGGCCCCAGCCGCACTTCCTTCCTGTTATCAGGAGGACGCGTGCGGGGCTCTCAGCCGCATATATGTGTGCTGCTGCTGCTACTGGCCGCTCCGCCGCTGCTTCTGCCGCTACTGCTGCCACTGCCGCCTTCGCTGCTTCTGCTGCTACTACATCGCTGACATTGCTGCCTGTCTTTCCACCACTTCTACTGGTCGGGTGCCTGGGCTTTTTTAGCCTTACTTGGGCAGGTAAGCGGCCTCACTTTGCGTGGGGCCATCCATTTTTATTATGTCTGACTGTTAAATATAAAGGAGAAATACTTTTATTTAATAAGAAAAGGAGGAAAATCAGAGGCCAGTTTTCTTTGCCTCTTCAAAGCACTCTGGTGCTGTGCATGAATGTTGTATTACATGTTGCCATTTGTTTCTGGGGGTCTTACTGTTGGTTTTTTTCTTCCGCCACAGATCCTGGGATTCCCTCAATACAGTGGCCTCCCGGTTCTATTTTGCCTGGCTAGTCCTTTTTTTTTCTCCAAATTGGGACATATATATATATATATATATATATATATATATATATATTAAAAAAAAATTGAAATTGTAGATATACGACATAATGATTTATTAAGTTAATTATTTTTAAAGGGGATCTTTATTATAAATTAAATCCTCCCTCCCGGGACTTTTACATAAAAGGGGCATCCCGGGTGGCTTATGCCTTAAACCCAGGATTTAGCGAATACCATAAATCACCATATGGAGGCTTCCGATAATACCGGAAATGGTTCTTCTGGGCCATCTAGGGTGTGTGGAGGCTGTGGGACTCCGCTCCCAGGCGATGATGTTATAGTATGCATTCCTTGTGCAAGGCAGAATATTGCGCGTCAGTCCGTCGCTCCGCATCCGTTTTCGGAAGTTTCGCATGGAAACTTTGCGTACGGCCGTCGGTTCCCTTCGGCAGGGGGACTTTATGACGTCCATAGACATCAAGGATGCTTACCTTCATGTTCCCATCTGCCACGCTCATCAACGTTTTCTTCGATTCGTGATGAAAGATCAGCATTTTCAATTCGTGGCACTTCCGTTTGGCCTTACCTCGGCTCCAAGAGTGTTTACCAAGATGCCGGCAGGGGTGATGGCCATTTTCAGATCTCGGGGCATTCGGGTCGTACCTTATTTGGACGACCTTCTCATCATGGCTCTGTCACTCAATCAATCGGAGACGGACACCAGGATGGTGGTCTCCACGCTGGAAAGCTTTGGTTGGGTGATCAACTTCCCCAAGTCCTCCCTCGCTCCGGCCAGGGTGGTGTCCTTTCTGGGGATGCAGTTGGACTCTCATCAACACAGAGTGTTTCTCCCCCAGTCCAAAATTCATCTGATTCAGGAGTTGGCTCGGGTCCTTCTTTCCAATCCTCGGCCGTCCATCCGTCTGGGGATGAGGCTGGTAGGGTTGATGGTCGCCTCTTTCGAGGCAGTTCCTTTTGCTCAATTTCACACGAGGACGCTTCAGCTTTATCTGTTGGCGTCCTGGGACCGGCAGCCTCGGTCGCTGGACCAGCCCTTCCAGTTGTCCTTCCGGGTCCGGCAGTCCCTCCAGTGGTGGTTGGTCTCGGCCAATCTCGTGAGGGGCAGGTCCTTCCTGACCCCTCTTTGGAAAATTGTCACCACGGACGCCAGTCTTTCGGGATGGGGCGGATTCTGGAAGGAGCTGCAGTTCCAGGGGCAGTGGGCACCTCAAGAGGCCCACTTACCCATCAATGTTCTGGAACGGAGAGCCATCCGTCGGGTGCTTGCTCTCCTGACTCATCACGTTCTGGGCCTTCCGGTCCAGGTGCGTTCAGACAATCGAACAGCGGTTGCTTACATCAATGATCAGGGAGGGACTCGCAGTCTGAGTGCTCTCAGAGAGGTGTCCCTGATCCTGACCTGTTGCCCGTGCCCCTTACAGAATTAATCCCTGGACGCAGGTCCGCTTCTCCCTCGCTTTCTCCCGTAGCTCGGGGGAAAAGAAAGGGGGGGGGGTATGTGTGGTAGTCCTAGTGTAATGTACTTGGGTGTCAGTGTCGCGCTCCTTGCTCCACATAAGTTTATGGTTGCGAGCCTGTTTGTCCTTCATTACATACCCAGTCGGCAGCATCATTGTCTAGCGTTACAGCAACTTTATGTATGGGCGTACTACCCACTACTACTTTTTCACTTTTCGTTGGTTAGAGCTTCGCGCTCTTTGGGGGAGGCGGGGACTTGGTATGACGCGTCCCGCGTCACAGCCAGGTCAGGCCCGCCCCTCGAGGTTCGCTTGGCACCATTTTGACGGTCTTCGCGCGCGTGGTTGCGATCCGCCTCCTCCCTTGGTCATGTAAGTGCCCTCTGGGGCGGTTTTTGTTCCTATGATACTTTTATTTGAGCTGCGCATGGCACTGACACCCCCCCCCCCCCCCCCCCCCCCCTCTTATCCCATTATGTCTTTCAGACGCCAGGATTTCGGTGGCTTCTCCCGGCCTGACATATATTATAGCGGGTCCACATAACAAATTCTCCCACTTCCTAGCGGGTCTTGGGGCATCCAGGGTTGCCTATTGTGTAAATCCCTGCGGGCATACTGCTCAGATAATCACCATATGGAGGCATCTCAGAATTATGTACCCGGGGTCCCTCGGGGACATGACCGGCTGTGTACTGTGTGTGGTCAGCCCCATGCTGTTGCTGACATAGCACGGGTCTGCGGACCGTGTGCTGAACAGGCACTGACCCTGCAATCAGGTTTGCCAGTGGCTGCACCTCCCTTCAATACACCTGTCTCCCCGGACCTAAATCTCTCTCCTGATGAGTCTCACTCGAGCGGGGATGACCAGCAAGTCGTGCCGCGCAGGCTGCCTACGCCTGAGCAGGTGCTGTGTAATTTAGCGGAGCGTATGGGCCCTGGAAAGCAGTGGTCCCTGACGCCTCCTGGCTCTCCGGTTCCTAAGGAAACCGATGAATCCGCTGCTATGTAGGACCTGGATCCTTCTGATGAAGGTGAGCTATTCTCCGATTCGGGCTCGGATGGGATGCCCTGGAGCCGTGATGATTCTGGCCCCGGTTTTTGGGGCCTGTGTGACACTGATGAACTACTTATAAAGATCTTTGAGGTTTTGTCAATCTCTCCTCCCGGAGAGGCTTCCAAGCCTAAGAGGGAGAGTTTCCACACAGCGACACCACGCTTGGAATTTCTGGAACAGGAGCATTTCCAGGCTCTTATATCCAAAGAATGGGATTCGCCTTGTAAACTTACAGGGGTTCCAGGGGTCTGGGATTGGAAGTACCCTTTTCCCCCTGATGTGGTTAACTTTTGGTCAGCACCTCCCGTGGTGGATGCACCAATTATATGGGTTACTAACCCCCCCCTTCATGACTGCCCCTCATTATCGTACCCTTCGGGATGCTGAGGACCGGCGCATTGACAGACTGGCTTCCCACGCCTTTTCGTGTGCAGGGACGGCTCTGCGCCCGGTCTGTGCCGCGGCCATTACTGCAGTGGCCGCCAGGACTCTCATTAGAAAACTACTTGATCACCGACCTGAGGACCTCCCTTGGGGGTTATTTAATGCGCTCTCAGACTGTGATGTGTTTGTAAGGTTTATCCTCTCAGCGCTGGATGACACCATTAAGATGTGTGCTAGAACCTCTGCCCTTGTGGTAGCTATCCGACGCCTGGTCTGGCTGCGACAGTGGGGTGCTGACGATGATACGAAAAAGGCTCTTACTGGCCTTCCTTTCAGAGGACGGCGTCTATTTGGAAAAAAGGGTAAGGCACCCCTACGCAGAAGGCCGTCTCAGCCTCCTCGGGGCAGGGACACCCCTCCCCCTCCCTACGTTAGTGTCAAACACGAACCTGAGGTGTGCTTCCAACTGTTCAGTGTGGATTTCCACCACTTCTGGGCGAGGGGACTGCTACAGCAGCTGGCTCCTATCTAGGAATGTATCTTCTCCTTCTGGTGGTTCCAGGAGGTAGTTCCCCTGGACACAGGATAGCGTTTGCTGGGCGGCCCCCCTCAGTGGTTGTCAGGGTGCTTCTAGCCCCTGTTTTCCCCTCAGGAATTGGTGCAGGCCGTACTAGGCCTACAGAGTTTGGGCTTACTTACAGGTTGCCCTTAACAGAATGGGGCTATGGCCTCTATATTAACCTTCCTCCTTCCCTCAACAGTATGAGGCAGTCTGGGCCATGCTGGCCTATGGTAGGCCTGGCAATTCTACTCTCACAGGTAGTCCCTATATGACATCTCTGTCTTGGGACACAGGCGCCCTGTGCAAGGGGGGCTTCCGGCCTCCTGTGGAGTTCTAGATCTTCTTAGTTCACCCTGTGTCTGCTGGACACCAAGACCGTTACTAGGCGGTGTTGCAGGACCAGCCCTGCGGATTGAGGCATTTTTTGTGGCATCTCTTTCGCTCCCAGGCTACTCGCCATGGCGCGAATGGGGGTGATGTCTCGGACATGCCTGGGGGGGCGTCCGCATTAGGATCTACAGGGTCGTCTTTCCTTACTCCCCAATCTCTACGTCAGGCCGAGTGGATTGGTCGGCCGGCGGTGTCCCCTGGGAGTTACTGGCTGAGTGCTCAGTCACCTCAATCCCTCATGGTCCCTTATCCGCTATCTCCATTCCTTGGATTCGGTTCAGGCTTGAGCCTTCTTCCTTGGCAACAAGTGGACTCCTGGTTACGGGGGCTCTGTCCCCCTTTGCTGACATCATCTGGTGGCGTATCAGATGATGTCCCTTATATACCGAGTGGTCACCTTGGGTAACAAGTCTCGCAGGTTGGTGGGGGGGGGGGGATTACTTCCAAAACCCCCCCCCCCCCCGTGGTTCCTAGGTAGGGTCCCTTAGAGGGTCCATCTTACCTACTGCTTTGTTGAAATGGTGAGCCTTCCGTTGACTCTATACGGCTGGACTTCTCCTCTTTTAGGACCTATTTGGGGACTCTTGGCCTGTTGGAAGACAATGGCCTGTTTTATTATTGGTCTGGAGCTTGAAGCAGGATGATCCCTCTGGAGGGTTCCTGATCCTGATTTGGGCGGGGGTCTACGCCCCCTGCTTCTCAGCAGTATTCGCTCCAATGGATGCCTTTCAGTGGCAGGTTATGCTATCCCGGCGGCGCTCTGAGAGCCAACTAGGGTGGCTCTGTTGGGTCTCGCTTATACCACAGAATATTCTGACCCTGGTCATGGGGGCTTAGTAAAATTATGCATAGACTTTCTATTTTATATGCCTTCTCTTCGTTCACCCTACTATGTGGGGTTCTGCGCACGGTTGTGCTGATAAAGAGACCCGTGAAATTGATGGCCCCTGGGTGGCCTAGTGAACTGTGGTTCGCAGATGCTTCTGCTGAAGTCTGCTGACCTGTACGCTCTCTCAGGAGTGCAGTTCTGCCCTTGTCAGGCCCCTTCTTTTGTCGTCCCAATATACAGACTCTAGTCTGGGGCTTGACAGCTGAT
The DNA here is from genome assembly GCA_027917425.1 of Gastrophryne carolinensis. Lineage (NCBI taxonomy): Eukaryota > Metazoa > Chordata > Amphibia > Anura > Microhylidae > Gastrophryne > Gastrophryne carolinensis. The sequence goes on along the minus strand of CM051240.1, from coordinate 12,923,574 downwards.
TCATTCACCCCTTGGAGACGGGCTTATCTTCTGGGTGACTTGGTATATGGGGGGCTAGGAGCAAGCTTCCTTGGCTTCCTCTTCCTCCATCTATTGTGGTTTATGGTATACCCATATTGATTGGCATGGGTCTTGGTCTCTTCCCTGTTGGACGTTCTCGGTTCCCAGGGTTCTAGAGTCATTACAGCATAGGTTGGGGTTGGCTCCCCATCTAGGTACTCTGAAGGTTCAGGTTCTGTCCTGGCTGTCTTCCTGTAGGAGTCTGGTTCTGTCTTCCTTGTGAGGAGTTCTCTTGGGGATTTCTTAGGTGCATCTCCCAAGTAGTTCTATGGTCCCTGTTGGGATCAATTTTCATTCTGTTTGCCCTGCGGATTGTTCCCTTGGGACTTATTCTGGATGCTGTCTGAGCTGTTTTGTAGTCCAAGTCGCTTCTCCGGGGGCACTTGCTTCAGTCAGACGTGTGCCTGAGAAGGTGGATCTGATTACTGAGCCTTCGCTCGTTAGATAGATAGATAGATAGATAGATAGATAGATAGATAGATAGATAGATAGATAGATAGATCTATCTATCTATATACACACCATTGTCCAAGTGGTGTTTTATGATCATTATTTAAGTCCTTTTATTCTCCCTTTGGGCCTTATTCTTAATAATGCTGAAGTAAGGGGTCTACATTCCCTCAACAGGTGTTGAAATTTTCCTGGTTGTTTTCTTGTCCCTTATGGGGACTGATGCCCTTCGGGGTCTGTGGGCACCTCCCTATGTATGCGCCTGACATTGTTTGCTTCCAGGGCGCCCTTTGGACTGATCTTACTTGGATGGTTGCCTTCCTGGTCCTGAGTAAAGGTTTCGGCTTCTTGCTGATTCTTGTTAATGAAGGGGTCAGTATCCTCGCCTGTCTGACGGGAGACCAGTTTTAATTTCCCCGTTGGGGAAAGTTCTAAGCTTTACCAAGGCTTCTGTTGCCTGTGGGCTGGTTGGGCCGTTACACTGGCCTATTCCTTTAAGGGGGAATAATCTCGCTCTCTCGTTTTATTCCGTTATGTTGGTGTTTGGGTACCTTTTGGCCCTTCAGCACCAGGTTTTCTGTTGAATAAGTTGCTAGACCGCTGCTTGTCTCTGTTCATACCTTTACAAAGGTTTTGTTATGGGATTGACGTTAAAGCCTTTGCTCATGTCGTACTTGGTAGCAAAGTTTTGCAGGTGACAGCGCCTTTACTGTCTGCTGTGCCTTTTTTGGGGGGGGGGGGGATCCCACCCTACTTTATGGACACTGCTATTGGATGTCCCATGTGTAATTATTATAGATGGAGCAGGACGTGCTGTATGCTTAGAATACAATTCTGTGAAATACTCACCTGTAGAATTGGTATTATACGCATACAGCACGTCCTGCTCCACCCTACCCTGGTTTTACATTTTTCTGGATCCCCTGTATGGTGATTGTTATCATTACTATTGTTACCAGTTGGTGGTTGGTTTCTCCCGGCTTCTTTTCTCACTGCTTTTCAATACTGGGGATTTGTGGGAGGTCCTTGGGTATATGAAGGACCGGGAGGAGCCTGTTTTTGCATGTCTGCAGTGAACAGCACCCTCTGGCGGAGTATTACCCATGTGTAATTATTAAAGATGGAGCAGGATGTGCTGTATGCGTATAATACCAATTCTACAGGTGAGTATTTCACAGAATTGTATTTCTTCTTCCATTTACTACAGGGTTTGGCGTGCCTACATTGACTGGTGTGAGTCTAAGTATCTTCCCTGTCGCGTGTTCTCTATTCCCTTCTTCCATTTACTACAGGGTTTGGCGTGCCTACATTGACTGGTGTGAGTCTAAGTATCTTCCCTGTCGCGTGTTCTCTATTCCCAGGATCCTGGAGTTCCTGCAGCATGGATTGGAGATGGGGCTCCAACTCAGTACTCTAGTAATGTACTCCTAGTAATGTTAAGGAGAGGGTTTTGCATTCTTTGGATGTGGTTAGGTGTCTGAAGTACTATCTGGTGGCTACTGCACCTTTCAGAAAAACTGATGCTCTTTTTGTGGTCCCTTCTGGTCCTAGGAAGGGTTTGGCTCCTGCCAAGTTTACTATTAGCAAGTGGATCCGTCAGGCTGTGATTCAGGCCTACTCTGCTAAGGGGAAGAATCCTCCCTTCCGCCTTACTGCTCATTCTACTCGTGCTATTGGTACCTGTTGGGCTTTTCAGCACCAGGCTTCTGTTGAACAAGTTTGCAAGGCCGCTACTTGGTCTTCTGTTCATACCTTTTCAAAGTTTTACAAGGTTGATGTTAAGGCCTCAGCTGATGCTGCTTTTGGCCGTAAGGTTCTGCAGGCGGCAGTGGTATGACCTGTCTGCTGTTACCTTTGGGGATCCCACCCTACTTTATGGACACTGCTATTGGATATCCCATGTGTAAGTAATCTAATCTGGAGCAGGACGTACTGCATACTAAGAATAATACAATTCTGTGATTACTCTTCTGTAGAATTGGTATTATGAGTATACAGTATGTCCTGCTCCACCCCACCCTTGGTTTTGCATTATCTTGGATCCCCAGTATGGTGATTGTTATCATTGTTATAGTTACTAGTTTGGGTTTGTTTTAGTTCTCCCGGCTTCTCGTTAACTGCTTTTCAATGCTGGGGATTGTGGGAGGTCCCTGGGTATTTGAGGGTCCGGGAGGAACCCATTTTCGATGTCTCTGCAGTCCAGCGCCATCTGGCGGAGTAATACCTACATGTAAGTAATCTAATCTGGAGCAGGACGTACTGTATACTCATAATACCAATTCTGCAGGTGAGTAATCACAGAATTGTATTTTTGGTGGCTATTACTTCGGTCAGGCGAGTTTCTGAGCTGCCGGTGCTCTCCATTAAACCTCCTTATTTTGAGCGGCATCAGGATAAGGTGGTGGTTAGGCTTAAGCCAGATTTCTTGCCCAAGGTTGTGTCTGCTTGTCATCTTAATCAGGACATTGTCTTACCTTCCTTGTGTCCTCACCCTGCTAATTCCAAGGAACGGACCCTTAATTCTCTGGATGTTGTCAGGGCATTGAAGTTTTATTTGGTTGCTACTGAGTCTTTCAGGAAATCTGATGCTCTTTTTGTTCTTGCTGGTCCTAGGAAAGGTTTGCCTCCGGCCAAATCTACTATTAGCAAGTGGATTCGTCGGGCGGTGATACAAGCCTATTCTGCTAAAGGGAAGGTTCCTCCTTTCCGGGTTACTGCTCATTCCACTCGTGCTATTGTTGCTTCTTGGGCCTTTCAGCACCAAGCTTCTGTTGAACAGGTTTGTAAAGCCGCTACTTGGTCTTCTGTTCAACCTTGTAAAACTTGGAAAAGGTATGATGTTAAGGCCTCAGCTGATGCTGCTTTTGGCCTACAGGCGTCAGTGGTTTAAACTGCCCGCTGTTACTCTTTGGGGATCCCACCCTACCTTACGGACACTGCTTTTGGATGTCCCAGATGTAAGGACTACATGAAACAGGCCGTGCTGTGCACTAGGAAAAATACAATTCTGTGAGTACTCCCCTGTGGAATTGTTTTTACTATGCACAGCACAACCTGTTTCATCCCTCCCTTGGTATCTTTGTATGGTGATTTGTTCCAAAGTTAGTTGTGAGGGTTCTTTTTACCTTTATTATCTCCCGGCTTCTTGTATAACTGCTTTTTAACACTGAAGGTCTATGGGTGATTCTGGTTTTTATATGGGGCTGGGAGGAGCCACAATTCTTCTGCAGCACACTGTGCCACCTTGTGGTGGAATACCCAGATGTAAGGACTACATTAAACATGCCGTGCACAGTAAAAATACCATTTTGTAATTACTCACCTGTAAAATGGGTATTATAAGTATGTCACACACACCGCTTCAAGACATTCATTACATGTGGGTATACTGACATGTAGATGGCGATCTTGCAGAGATGTCAATAAAAAAAAGGTAAGACCCTCCCGGCCCATAAATACCTGGGACCTCCCACTCATTCCCCAGTATAAAGATAGCAGTAAGATCAAGGGACCAGGAAAGCCAATTAAAACTAACAAAGGTTCACCATATAAAGGATCCAGAATACAAAAGGGCAGGGTGTGTGACATACTTATAATACCCATTTTACAGGTGAGTATTCACAAAATGGTATTATTCTAAGCATGTCACACACCCTGCTTCAAGACATTCATTACACTTGGGACATCCAATAGCAGTGTCTATAAAGGGCGGAGATCCAAAAACAAGGCAACAATGCACAACTTAAACCACTGCAGCTTGCAGAACTTTGTGGCCAAACACAGCGTCCGATGAGGCCCGCACATCAACCTTGTAAAACTTGGAAAAAGTGTGACCTGAAGACCAAGTAGCAGCCTTACAAACCTGCTCAACAGAAGCCTGGTGTTGGAAGGCCCAGGACGCCCCAACAGCACGAGTAGAATGAGCAGTAACACGAAAAGGGGGAATCTTCCCCTTGGCAGAATAGGCCCCAACAATGGCCTGGCAAACCCATTTATTAATGGAAGACTTGGCGGGAGCCAAACGCTTCCTAGGCCTACAGGGCACCACAAAAAGGGCTTCCGTCCTAGGAAAAGAGGAAGTAGCCACCAAATAGTACACAGCGAATCACATCCAAAGAATGCAAAACCCTCTCCTTGTCATTGCTAGGCTTAGGACACAAGGAGGGTAGGACAAGGTCCTGATTAAGAGACCACCTTAGGAAAGAAATCTGGCTTGAAGCGGAAAACAACCTTGTCCTGATGCCTCTCAAAGTAAGGGGCCTTAATGGACAAGGCCGCCAACTCCGATACACGCCGAACAGAAGTGATGGCAATCAGAAAAAACAACCTTCTGAGTAAGCGTAGAAAGCGCAATATCCTGCAAAGGTTCAAAAGGAGGGCCCTGCAAGGCAGACAAAACCAAATTCAAATCCCAAACTGGGAGCAAAGGCTTCCTAGGAGGCCGCACATGCGTAACCCCCTGGAAAAAAAGTCTTAACCAGAGGATGAAGAGCAAAAGACTTTTGAAAGAAAACCGCCAGGGCAGAAACCTGCCCCTTCAGCGTACTAAGCTGCAAACCTTGGTCCAGACCATGTTGCAGAAATTCCAAGACCCTAGGGACAGAAAACGCCCTGCAAGGCAAGGCCCGGACCTCACACCAATCAATATAAGACCTCCAAATCCTATAGTAGATGGCAGAGGAAGACCGCTTTCTAGCCCTAACCAGAGTCTGAATGACAGCATCAGAAAGACCTTCCTCTAAGATGGAGGTTTCAGCAGCCACACTGTCAAAGCCAGCGTTGGTAAATTGGGGTAGAGCAGTGGACCCTGAGTGAGTAGATCCGGCAGAAGGGGCAGAACTAACTGATCCTCTGCCAACCTTACCACGTCTGCGAACCAAACCTGTCTTGGCCACCTTGGAGCCACCAGGATTGCTGACACTCCCTCCAGGGCCAGCTTGTGCACCACTTTGCCCACCATGGGAAATGGAGGGAACAGGTATAGAAACCCCAGATCCCTCCAGTTCAGAGACATGGCATCCGCTGCCAGAGCCAGCGGATCCCACGAGAGACAAATGCCGGAAGCTTGTGACGAGAGACAAAGAGGTCCACCTCCGGAGTCCCCCACCGGTGGCAAAGCAAACGAAACACCTTGGGGCTGAGCGACCATTCTCCACTCCCGGAATGTACACTGCTGAGATTGCCCTCTGCCCAATCCAGGATCAAAGACACTTCCCTGAGGGCACGCCTGCTGCGAGTCCCTCCCTGGTGATTGATGTAGGTGACCGCCGTCCGATTGTCCGACCGAACTTGAACCAGTAGTCCCCACAACTGATGAGTCAAGTGAGCCAGAACCAACCTGATGGCTCTCAACTCCAGAACATTGATGGGATCTTGAGCCTCCAGAGGCCCCCACAGTCCCTGAAACTGAAGATCCTTCCAAAATCCCCCCCAACCTGACAGGCTGGCATCCGTGGTGACCGTCTCCCAACGAGGGGTCAGAAAGGACCTGCCCCTCGTCAGATTGCTTGAATTCAGCCACCACCGAAGGGAACGCCGCACCCGGGGGGACATCAGAAAAGACTGATCCAATGACAGCGGGGACCCGTCCCAGGCCGCCAAGAGATGGAGCATCCTTGTGTGAAACTGGGCAAACGGAACCGCCTCGAACGATGCCACCATCAATCCCACCAGTCGCATCCCTAGCCGGATGGACGGACGGGGATAGATAGGAGATGCTGAGTCAATTCCTGAAGAAGAGCCTTGGCCTGGGGGAGAAACACCCTGACCTGAGAAGTATCCAGCGACATCCCCAGGAACTCCACCACCCGGGAGGGAGTGAGGCAGGACTTGAGAGTTTCGGTTGGATGATCAACTATCCCAAGTGGACACCACAATCCTGGTATCCAGCTGCGCCTGACTGAGGGAAGACGCCATGATGAGAAGATCGTCCAGCTAGGGCACGATGCGGATACCCCTGGCTCTGAGAATGGCCATCACTCCTGCCAACACCTTGGTAAAAAACCCTTGGAGCTGAGGTAAGGACAAACGGAAGAGCCACAAACTGAAAATGTCGATTTTCCACAACAAACCTGAGAAATCTCTGGTGTGCCGGAAATATTGGAATATGCAGGTAAGCATCCTTGATGTCTATGGACGTCATGAAGTCCCCCTGACGAAGTGAGTGGATGGCTGAGCGCAGAGTTACCATACTGAACTTCCGGGGAGGAACAAACCTGTTGAGCAACTTCAGATCCAGAATGGGACGAACTGATCCGTCCCTCTTGGGCACCGTGAACAAATTGGAATAGAAGCCCAGGCCCCAGTCTGAGTGGAACACCAGGCAGCTGACAGCCATGTCCGCGAGACTTGCTACTGCCGGCCGAAGCCCCTGGGCGGCCAGAGGATCTGACAGCACCCGAGAACTGAAGAATCTGGAAGGGGGCCAGAACCCGAACTCCAGCTTGTAACCGGAAGACACCACTTCCTGAATCCACCTTGGAGCCCCAACTGAGTCCTGGACGGGCCCGACCCCTGCCCACTTCTGGACGAGGGGGAAGCCGAACCCCTACCGACTTATAGCCCCACGAAAGGACTGAGAGAAGGTTGCCGCCCCCCGAAAGGGGTGACGCTGCTTCTTACACTGAGGTAACTTACCTCCCTTTGCCACCGATGCCAATATTTCTCCAAAGAGCTGCAACCCCACAAGGGAAGGGCCGTGAGCAACTTCTCGGACACAAAATCAGCTGCCCACCGGCGCAACCAAACCGACCGGCGGATAGCCACAAACAGAGCCGTAGCTCTGCTACACATCACCAATGTGTCGTCCAGGGCGGACAGTACAAAGGATAAGAATAACTCACAGCGCTTAAGGACGCAAACTCCTCACTAGCCGGGTCGAGCCCGGACGAGGTCAACAATCCTCTAACAACCGACCTGGCAGCAACCAGTACAATTGCAGAAGCACAAACCGGCCGCAAGGCCGATCCAACACTGGCAAAACCATGACAAGCTATCTGGTCAATGCGTTTATCCTCACCATCCGAGAGTCCAGAAGCGACCAGTGCTTCCTGCGTCTGCCGGAAAGGGATATTTCTTGTCCCAACCCGGTGGGACACCCGGAAGCCGGCCTCTCCCATTCCTTGCGAATGATACCATCAAAATGCCTTTGATAGGGAATTCAAAGCAGGGCTTCGTCTCTTCAAGAACTCCCCCTTCAGCGGAGGAGCCGCCTCGGGGGGAGAAATAGCCAGGACCCCAAACACCTGAGCCAGGACTCTGGAAATATCCGAGGAATCCCCCTGGCCCTGCTCGGCATCAGCGCCCACAAACTGCTGATCGTCAGAGTCCTCAGACCCCTCATACAGCTCCCCTTCCTCACGCGGGGCGCAATCAGACCAATCCAGGGAGTCAAAATCCTCCCTATCTACTCGAGAGTGCACGGGACATATTCCAGGTTGGATTACTTCTGGGTCTCGCACAGTTTACTGGGCTTGACAACAGACAGCGGGATTCTCCCAGCCTCCTTCTCGGATCATGCACCGGTCTCCCTCGAACTGAACTTGATCGACAGGCCCCCACCCCCTCTGACCTGGCGACTAAACGAGTCATTGCTGCAGGACGAGGCGGTTGTCCTGGCGGTCCGGGAGGGAATAGAGGCATACTTTAACAGTAATGATAACGGGGAGGTGTCACCTATGCTGTTGTGGGAGGCGCACAAGAGCGTCATTAGAGGGGTCTTGATCAGCCACGCATCAAGGAAGAAGAGGGAAAGGGCGAGGCAGTTGGAGGAGCTCACGGATAAGGTTAAGCGTCTAGAACTGACTCATAAGCAAACCGAGGCAGCGAAAGTACTGGGAGAACTGACACAGACGCGGGAGGCCCTCAATGCATTACTCAGGCAGAAAGCAAAGTTCATGATTAAGAGATGCAGGCGCAGGTACTATGAGCATGGGAATAAGAGTGGCACGCTTCTTGCGAAAGCCCTCAAGCAGCAGTACACCCAGAATTTTATCTCCGAGATCATAGACAGCTCACAACAAAAGCAACATACCCCCAGGAATATAGCGGAGACCTTCCGGGCGTATTATGCCAAGTTGTACGATCTGGCCGGTGGGCGGGACGGGCAGACGCTCCCAGAAAGGGTCAGGGCATACATAGAAGGCTCAGGGATGCCGGTGCTGCCGCGGGAGGTGGTTGAGTCACTAGAGGACCCAATCAGCATGGAGGAGTTGGCTGAGGCGCTCAAACACACGCCAACAGGGAAAGCCCCGGGGCCGGATGGGTACACCGCCAAATACTATAAAACATTTCTTACACAGCTAGGCCCCCGCATGGTGGGAGCATGGAACACGATCATGGATCGAGAGACCCCCGGTTGGTTCTCGGGGAGGGAACTGGAGGCCCAAATCTCTGTAATACCTAAACCGGGTAAAGACCCGTTATCATGCAGGAGCTACCGACCCATCTCCCTACTCAACACGGACCTCAAAGTATATGCAAAAATTCTGGCCAATAGATTGGCCCCAGCGGTGGCACAGATAGTGCACCTCGATCAAACGGGCTTCGTGTTGGGTAGGGAAGCCAGAGACAATGTGGTGCGGGCCATAAACGTGATACACGGGGCAGGGTCATCCGACACCCCAGCCATGCTCCTGTCTACGGACGCGGAGAAGGCCTTCGATAGGGTGAGTTGGCCTTTCCTCCGCGAGACCCTCCGACACATAGGTCTGGGAGAGGGGATGAGGCTGCTTGTAGAGGCGTTGTATACCACCCCATCCGCCAGAGTCAGAGTGAATGGTGTACAATCGGATTCGGTGCTCATCCGGAACGGAACCCGACAGGGGTGCCCGCTGTCTCCCTTGCTCTTTGCTTTGTCACTCGAGCCGTTCCTCTGCAGGGTGAGGGGTAACAGCGACATCCGAGGGGTAGACCTGGCGGATGGCTCGCACAAGGTTGCTGCATACGCAGACGACATGCTCTTTTTCATTGCGAACCCTGTAGTGTCGGTTCCTGTCCTGATGAGGGAATTCGAGATCTATGGGAGGCTGTCCTACCTCAAGATAAATTTCGAAAAGTCGGAGGCCCTGAACGTCTCGCTTCCTGGTGAGACGGTCAGAAGCATCCAGCAATCATTCTCATTTAGGTGGGCTAGATCCTCTATTCCATACCTCGGCACGCATCTGCCCGGCCAGCTATCAAAGATCCTGACCCTGAACTTCTGGCCTTTAGCGCGGAAAATTAAGACGGACTTAGAGTCCTGGGACCGCCCAGCGTTCTCCTGGATGGGCAGAGTAAACATCATTAAAATGTCTCTTCTCCCGAGGCTGCTGTTCCTGTTCCAGGCACTCCCGATCCGCATCCCGCAACGCTTTTTCCGGGAACTTAACAGGACCTTGTTGGGTTTTGTATGGGGCAAGAGAAGGGCGAGAATGAGATCTCACCTGCTTTGCAGACCTAAGCGAGCGGGCGGTATGGCACTTCCGGATGTGAGGTTGTATTGGGTTGCCACACACCTGCAAAGAGTTTGTGAGTGGCAGAACTGTAAAGCGACTAAGAGGTGGGTCCAAATGGAGACGGCCGTGGTCCCCGCCCGCCTGGAATTTCTTGTGTGGAATAGGTCGCCCTCCACCCCGGAGACGAGGGCTCACCCATCCATAGGGGCGTCATTGGGGATCTTCAGAGAATACAGGGAGCGAACGGAGTTCTCCCCCTGGCCATCTCCGGTAATGCCGGTGGTCGGGAACCCCCTGTTACATGCAAGCCCACTCGGGGCCGGCCTACGGGAGTGGAGAGGTCTGCAGCAGCTCCGTAGCGGGGACCTAATCAACAGAGAGGGGTGGGTCACTCTGGGAGACCTTAGGGCTAGATGGGAGAACGATAAATTGGACCCCTGGACTCTCCTGCGCTTCCAGTCCTTCCTCTCTCAATTGGGGTTTAAGAGAGGCCTGAGTAGATGCCCCACGGAGTTTGAGAGGATTTGCCTAGATAGCCAGCCGTTCCCGCACTTAATCTCAAGACTATACTCCCTACTAATTAATGCGGAGGCGGCACCCCCGACCTTCTGGCGAGACTGGGAGAGGGACCTGGGCAGACCCTTGGGGGAAAAAGAGAAAGAGAAAATTTCCCTGCTAGCACATAAATCTTCTGTCGCCTCTAGGGTACAGGAGACGAATTATAAAATCCTCACTCGCTGGTATTACACCCCGGATAAGCTTAATAAGATGTATCCAGCAGTGGACCCGAAGTGCTGGAGGTGTGGAGCTGAGAGCGGTACGATGTTCCACATCTTCTGGACGTGCCCTAAGATCAGAGAATTTTGGGATGCAGTCTTGCCCATTATCACGGAACTCACGGGGGTGGATATGCAGAACGACCCGGCCCAGGTCCTACTCCATTCAACAAAATGTCCAATCGGGAAATACAAGAAATCATTGCGAGCCCACTTACTCAACGCTGCAAAACAGGTGATCCCCAGACGATGGAAACAAAATAGCGCGCCATCAGTGAGAGACTGGATAGGGGAAGTGCTCAGTATATGCGAAATGGAGGACCTCACGCTGTCGCTCCACGAAAGAGAGGATCAGTTTAAGACCACATGGGGGTCCTGGCTGGTGTTCCAGGAATCGGAGGAGTTCAGGGTACTGTTTGACTGACCTTCTCCGGGCCTGGGTTCTAGTTGCCCTGATGGAATTGGCTCGATGGGAGCTGGGCCCCGCAAGAGAAGCTCACAAATACGCCCTGGCGTAGTCACCCGTTGTCGGGGAATGCTGCATTGCATTATATGCGCCTCCCTTCCCTGGGCCCCCCTTCCTCGCTTCCCTCTCTCCTCCCCCCTTTCTTTCCCTAGTCTCCCCCCTCCTTATGTGTTATCCCACCCTGTCTTGTGTTTGGGAGCGGGACTGGAGTGGCCAGGACCCCTGTGTCTTGGAAGCCAGCAGTCCCTGTCTGGAACCAATACGACTCGAGAAGTCACCAGCACACCGTGTGCCTGACTGTCTCTCTGTAGTGGTAGACATGTAGAGTCCTGTATCATATGCAAGGATGACTGCTTTGGGTTACTGTGGTATGAAGTTGACATGCGGCCTGGCTTCCTCCATCCCCCTCCCTCTATTTGCCATGCTGTTCCTTTTCCTTCATTGTACCTCATTTGTCGGTTGTACTGTACCTCATTTGTTGGCTGTACTGTACCTCATTTGTTGGTTGTATTGTACCTCATTTGTTGGTTGTATTGTACCTATAAAACTGCTTAAATAAATAAATAAAGAATATTAAAAAAAAAAAAAAATCCTCCCTATCAAAGACCTGTGCAGCCAAATACAAATGTTTTCTCTTTGCCGTGGCCATTTGGCGACGGCACCGGAAAACAATTATTCAAGATTGGCCAATCTGGCACACACCTCAGATTGCGACTCCCCGCCAATGACCACATCACATGGGGTACGTGTCAGGCGAGTGGGAGACGGGGAGGAGACTGGCGGAGCAGAACCGGACGCCTGAGATCCGGTCTGCCGCGTAATAGTCCGCTGCGCACAGGGTACACATAAAAACACATCATCCCCCAAAAGGGATATCCCACACCCCAAACACAGCCTGGATTCCCCCGATGGGGGCACAAGCCCAGTATCCAGGGATGCCTCCATATGGTGAATTTTTTTTTGTACTAAATATGGTATATACAATAAATGTGTACCATGCGCATTATATTGTTTGGGAATTACGCAATTATGCCACCCGGGATGCCCCTTAAGTCCTGAGTGGGAGGATTTTAGGCCAGCTAAATTATAACCAGGGACCTGGACAACCCCCCTTTAAAATGCTAAATCGACCACCTGGAACAAGAACACAAGCACACATACGGTTCCATGCAAATGTAGGTTTAAATACAACTCTGAGCTAGGCTAGAAACGTAGACTCAGTACCATATCTAAATGCTCTACCTGATGAGCCATGCAGTCTGCTAAGCCAGTGAAATTGATAGGGACGGCCATCAGGCCCCTCACCCGACCACCGAAAAGCAGGAACGCGCGCCGTGTGCAGTAGGAGGAGGGAGGGCGGGCGCGATATGCGTGTCGCACCCGGCCCCCCCCCCGGTGAAAAATACCATTTTGTGATTACTCACCTGTAAAATGGGTATTATAAGTATGTCACACACCCCGCTTCAGATTACTAAATCATTAGACATGAGTGTTCTTCTCTGCAAGGTGGCGACAAGACAGAAGAAAGAAGTCTCCTGCTTGCAGGTAGCCGGGGTATCACCCCGGCCCCCCCCCCATGGTCTATTTCTGCCCGGTTCTGTTGTTTTTAATCCCCTGGTTTGATTGGTAGCCTCCCAGCTTAGGCTGTAGGCCGGGCAAGGGTAGATGGCACTTAAGGTGCCCAGGAGATTAGCTCCTCCGCTCGACCCCATATTATGGGGCATAGCGGTGATCCGGTTTGGTGATCCGGACGTGGGATGCACCAGCCCTCATTTGTCTTTAGGATGTGATTGGTGTGACTGGGTGTGGTGCCTGAAATGATTGTGTGTGAGGACGGGTGTCTTGTGGTGGCCCGTTTGTTCTTGGGATCCGTTTAAAGCAAGGAGACCCCTAAAATATTCATTGGTATGGGCGGGTCGGGCGAGGGCTCGCCGGCCCGCCGCTTTGGGTAACACTTGGGCGGGCGCCATGCCTTGGCGCCCGTCCTTTGAGGTGATTCGGCTTGACGGGGGCGGAGCTCCTCGGCGCTCGCAGCGGTTTCCCTTGTTTAGCGGGGGGACCGGGCGGCACATGTGCCGCCGGTCCGCCCGTTTTGGTTATGCCCTGCTGGCGCTCGCTGCCCAGTGTCGGAGGTGGGCGGGGCCGCGTCTTGCGCGGCCCGCGCCGTGGCTGGCCGGTTGGGAAGGGGCAGGGCTGCTGCGGCACCCGCGTTCTGTGGGCCCGCCCCTCGTCTCTCCTTCGCTCCTTGGCGGTGGTTCGTCTTGCCTGGCTGGGGCCGCCGTTTCACAGCGGGGATAAGGTAGGCCTTTCTTGTGCATCTCTGCGGGGCTTTGGATATGCAGGGTTTTAAGGTAGCCCTGCAGATTATTATTACTATTATTACCATTAGTATTATTGGATTCGCGCCCCCCCCCCCTCGTTGGGGGTGATGGCAGGGGTATTTAGCAAGTGTTCTGGCATGTTGGCTGATCTTTACTTATTTGTACTGTATTTTCCTTGCGTGTGTTGTGCCTGGAATGATTGTTGTCTTTTGTTTTACAGATCCTGGGATCCCATCCTACAGGGCTCTCCCGGTCTTATATACCTGGCTAGTTGGGGGTTTTTGGTCATCACATTCCTTATTGGGTCCCATGGTCAGGACTTTTAAATTTATATATATTGAATTATAAAGGGGCATCCCGGGTCGCTTACTGCGTAAATCCCTGGGTTCTGCAAATACCATAAATTCACCATATGGAGGCTACCTCACATACTGGAAATGGTCCTTCGGGGCAGACCAAGCTGTGCGGGGGGGTGCAGGACTCCGCTCCCAGGGGATGATGTCATTATTTGCATTCCATGTGCTCGGCGGAACATTGAGCGCCAGTCTGGCACCCCGTTGCCCGGTACTTCTTCGGCCGCGCCATCTCCCTCACCTCGCCTGTTCAGGACCCCGTGTGACGTTGTCGTTGGGGGTGATTCGCAATCGGAAGTATGCGCCCGATTGGCCAGCCTCGAGAAGATGTTTTCCGCTGTGGTCGCTCAGAAGGCTCCGGCTAAACGGAAACACCTGTCTCCGCCTACGCCGGACTCAGATGAGGAGGTTATTGAGATCTGGATTGGCCAGATCATCCTCTTGAAGAAGGTGAGCTTGAAGAATTAGAGGATCCTGAGGTCCAGCAGTTGCTGGGCGATGAGGGTGACCTAGCTGAGGGGTCCATTCCTGATACGCCCCCCCATTCTGGCCCAGATGTTTGAAGTTTTGGATTTGGATCCTCCTGAAGTTGCTCCTCGACCGAAGGGTCAGCTTTTTGGGGTGTCCAAGCCACGCTTGGAGTTTCCTAGTCAACAGCATTTTGAGGATGTTGTTCTTAAGCAATGGGAACAACCTACGCGTCTTGTTGGGGTGCCACCTAGCTGGGATAAGAAGTATCCTTTTCCGGTGGACTTGGTGAAGCGTTGGTCTGTCCCTCCTGAGGTTGATGCTCCGGTCTTGGGACTGTCTAATACGGCGGTTGTGCATTCTCCTGACACGACTTCTCTCAAGGACGGCGAGGATCGCCGGATTGATCAGCTGGCCCGTCATGGTTTTGTCTGTGCGGGTTCGGTTGAGGCCCGTTTGTGCTTCGGCACTTTTGCTGCTGGCGGTTAGGTCTAGCTTCAGGGATTTATGTACGGATCTTGATCCTACTTGTGCTGAGTTTCTTGCTCTTAAGCGTTGTGATTCCTTCTTGTCATTCATTCTGGCCGCCCAGGATGATGCCACGTTGATGTCTGGCAGGGCTACTGCTCTGTTGGTTGCCATTCGCCGTTCAGTGTGGTTGAGGCAGTGGACGGCTGATTTTAATTCCAAGAGATCGCTCACGGCTCTTCCCTTTCTGGGTTTGAGGCTTTTCGGTGAAAAGCTGGATTCTGTTGCCAGGGGAGGTAAGTTACCTCAGCGCAAGAATTTTCGTCGTTCCTTTCGGGGGGCGGCCCCCTTCAATCCTTCCTTTCGGGGAGCCAGAGCCAGCAGGGGTGCGGGCTTCTCGGCTTCCAGGGGTGCTAGCGGGAACAGGGGAAGAGGCCGTGGCCGTCCCGTTCACGTCTGGGGCGCCAAACCCAAGCCCGCTCACCAATGAGGGGGCGCCCTCACCCTTACCCTTACGGGGGGGCGCGGTTGCAACTCTTCTCCCGGGTGGATCCGGGAGGTGGTGTCGTCCGGCTACAAGCTGGAGTCGAGTCCCGCCCTCCTCCAAGGTTTTTCAGGTCTCGTGTCCCCTCAGATCCTTTGGCCGCGCAGGGGCTCCTGGCGGCGGTAAGGAATCTCCTGGAATTGGCAGTCATCCGTCCGGTCCCGCCTTCGGAGGTGGGGCGCGGGTATTATTCCAATCTCTTCACTGTACCCAAAAAGGATGGGTTGTTCCGTCCCATCCTGGACTTGAAGTTTCTCAACCGGTTTATTTGTCCCCGGAAGTTTTGCATGGAAACCCTTCGGTCTGCGATCACTTCGCTTCGGCAGGGGGACTTTATGCCGTCCATAGACATCAAGAATGCATACCTTCACATTCCGATTTTTCCGGCTAATCAGAGGTTCCTTCGCTTTGTGGTGGAGGACCGGCATTTCCAGTTTGTAGCTCTTCCATTCGGCCTCACCTCGGCTCCGAGAGTGTTCACCAAGGTGTTGGTGGGAGTTATGGCCCTGCTCAGAGTTCAGGGGATTCGGATTGTGCCTTACCTGGACGATCTTCTCATCATGGCACCTTCCTTCAGTCAAGCGGAAGGGGACACCAGCATGGTGGTGTCTATGCTGGAGAGGTTCGGCTGGGTGATACACTACCCCTAGTCCTCTCTGGTTCCGGCCAGGGTGGTGACCTTTCTGGGGATGTCCTTGGACTCTTGCCAGCACAGAGTTTTTCTTCCTCAGGCCAAGGTTCTTTTGATTCAGGAATTGGCTCAGCTTCTTTCCAATCCTCGCCCGTCCATCCGTCTAGGGAGGAGACTGGTGGGGCTGATGGTAGCTTCTTTCGAGGCAGTTCCCTTCGCGCAATTTCACACGCGGACGCTTCAGCTTCATCTGTTGGCGTCTTGGGACCGGCGACCACGATCGTTGGATCGGTCCTTTCGGATGTCCCCCCGGGTTCGGCAGTCTCTACTGTGGTGGTTGGTCTCGGACAATCTCCTGAAGGGCAGGTCCTTTCTGACCCCGCTTTGGGAAACTGTCACCACGGACGCCAGTTTGTCGGGATGGGGAGGTTTCTGGAAGGATCTTTGGTTCCGGGGACAGTGGGGTCCTCAGGAAGCTCACTTACCCATCAATGTTCTGGAGCTGAGAGCCATCAGGTTGGTTCTGTCTCACTTGACGCAGCAATTTACAGGGCCTGCCGGTTCAGGTTCGATCGGACGGCGGTTGCTTACATCAATCACCAAGGAGGGACTCGCAGTCTGGGTGCCCACAGAGGTGTCTCTGATTCTAGTTTGGGCGGAGACTCATGTCCCTTGCATCTCGGCAGTGTACATTCCAGGAGTGGAAAACACGGACTTTCTGAGCCGGTGTTCGTCCTGCCGGGGGGGAATGGTCTCTCCATCCCCAGGTGTTTTCGGTCGCTTTGTCTCCGGTGGGGGACGCCGGAGGTGGATCTGTTTGCCTCTCGTCACAATCACAAGCTTCCGACATTCGTGTCGCTTTCTCAGGATCCTCTGGCGGTGGATGCCATGGCTCTGAGCTGGAGGGACCTGGGGTTTCTTTATCTGTTTCCTCAGGTTCCCATGCTAGGCAGGGTGCTGCGAAAGTTGGTTCTGGAAGGAGTTCCCGCCATTCTCGTGGCTCCAAGGTGGCCAAGGCGGGTGTGGTTCCCAGACATCGTTCGTCTGGCAGTGGATCAGTTCGATCTGCCTCTTCGGCCGGATCTTCTCACTCAGGGTCAACTGTGTTACCCCAGTTTACCAACGCTGGCTTTGACGGCTTGGCTGCTGAGACCTCCATCTTAAAGGAGGAGGGTCTTTCGGACTCTTATTAGTGCCAGGAAGAGATCCTCTTCCATCTATTATAGGGCTTGGAGATCTTATATTGATTGGTGTGAGGCTAGATCTTTGCCCTGCCGGGTCTTTTCTATTTCTAGGATTTTGGAATTTCTTCAATCTGGGCTGGACCCAGGTCTGCAGCTGAGTACTTAGACAAGGCAGAAACCTGCCCCTTCAATCTTTTTTCAGAAGTCATTTGCTCTCCATTCTTTGGTCAAGACCTTTTTCCAGGGGGTTTCGCATCTGCGGCCTCCTAGGAAAAATGACATTGCCACACACAACAATGGCAATGAATGGAGGTGGTGGAGTTTTACAGCTAAAACAGGCGCCATTATCTAGAGTGAAGGAGCAATAAAAATTGGCAAAAGGTAGTCCTCATGAGAAGGAATTCGGGGATGCTAGTTAAAAATGTGGGTTTTGTTACGCTTTAAAAACACAATTCTGTGATACTCCCCTGTAGAATTGTTTTTTCTGTTAATCCATTCCAGGTCGTCCTTATTCACTTACGTTTGGGAACCTTTCTAGACCGAAGGGCAAGAGGTTACCAAACATAAGTGAATAAGGACGGCCTGGAATGGATTGGAAGAAAAATGAAGCCTGCCTAACGTACATGGCTCCTGTGGGGCAAAGGCAGAGCCGAAGTGCCGACCACATACTTAGCTTTAACAAAACTCAGAAACGCATCGCCAACCACATACTTTAACAAAACTCAAACACGTCAGTTTTTCGTCCACTTAGCAAGTTTATTAAAAATACAAATTAAAAAAAAAAAAACTACTAGGACAGAACGACCTATGGTGTGCACTGAACCGTCCCTCGCACCTTTCAGACCCCTCTCAACTGAATTATTCAACAAAGAACAAAATACGCTAAGCCCTATGGTCACAAAGGCCATTTTCCCGCATGAGAGCCCCGCCGCTGTTTTGGAATAGAAGGCCGCTCTAACCAGCAGATTTCCAAATACAGAAGTGACGATGGAAGGATGGATGATGGGAATCGGTACTTTTACAAAAGCTGGAGACACAGATTGGTCAAAGCCGAACTCAGATGTCGCAAATGATCAGTTATTAACAAATCGCAGGGGGTCGGCGTTGCGGCCGGAATCGTGCAGGAATGGTGACAAGTAGGGATAGAGCTTCTCTGTGAAGGTGGCAGTGAAGGTATAGATGGCGGTCATGTCATCAGCATTGTAAAAGGAGATCTGGCCTCCTTCGTAATCCAAGTAGACCCCGATCTTCTTGGGTTTGTTGGCCAGGGTGAGGGTCTTTGATGGAGATTCCAGAGCTTTGTAGGCATTGCCGTTCCTCAGCCAGATGGCCCAGTAGCCGTTCTTGGGGTTCAGCTTGATCTTCCCCTTGCGGTTGCTGGATTCACTGGCCACCCCAACATCCCAGGCGGTTTTATCCGCCACATCCACCTCCCAGTAATGGCGGCCAGAATCAAAGCCGTCTGAGCCCAGCACGAGGATGCACTGGCTGAAACGCTTGGGGTTGTCTGGGAGCGGGAGCTTGTTGTCGACGTATTTCACGCTGGTCAGCCCATCAGACAGGAGGAGGTTGGGGTGAGCCGAGTTGGGGTCCAGAAACATTGGGGTCAGGTCTGCAAAACAGATAAAGCAGAGTTAGTATAGGGCCTATGGTGATGGGGTGGAGCATGTCACTTCTCAATGGCTTTGCTGTATTAAGGATGGGTTGGGCCTATGGGGATTGAGCACGTCCTTTTCATTGGCTTTGTTGTATTAAGGATGAGTTGGGCCTATGGAGATGGGGTGGAGCACGTTACTTCTCATTGGCTTTGCTGTATTAGGGAGGGGTTGGGCCTATGGAGAACGTTACTTCTCATTGGCTTTGCTGTATTAATGAAGGGTTGGGCCTATGGAGATGGATGGAGCATGTTGCTTCTCATTGGCTTTGCTGTATTAGGGAGGGGTTGGGCCTATGGAGAACGTTACTTCTCATTGGCTTTGCTGTATTAGGGAGGGGTTGGGTCTATGGAGAATGTTACTTCTCATTGGCTTTGCTGTATTAGGGAGGGGTTGGGTCTATGGAAAACGTTACGTTACTTCTCATTGGCTTTGCTGTATTAGGGAGGGGTTGGGTCTATGGAGAATGTTACTTCTCATTGGCTTTGCTGTATTAGGGAGGGGTTGGGTCTATGGAGAACGTTACTTCTCATTGGCTTTGCTGTATTAGGGAGGGGTTGGGTCTATGGAGAACGTTACTTCTCATTGGCTTTGCTGTATTAGGGAGGGGTTGGGCCTATGGAGATGGATGGAGCATGTTGCTTCTCATTGGCTTTGCTGTATTAGGGAGGGATGGGCCTATGGAGATGGATGGAGCATGTTACTTTTCATTGGCTTTGCTGTATTAGGGAGGGGATGGGCCTATGGAGATGGATGGAGCATGTTACTTCTCATTGGCTTTGCTGTATTAGGGAGGGGTTGGGTCTATGGAGAACGTTACTTCTCATTGGCTTTGCTGTATTAGGGAGGGGATGGGCCTATGGAGATGGATGGAGCATGTTGCTTCTCATTGGCTTTGCTGTATTAGGGAGGGGTTGGGTCTATGGAGAACGTTACTTCTCATTGGCTTTGCTGTATTAGGGAGGGGTTGGGTCTATGGAGAACGTTACTTCTCATTGGCTTTGCTGTATTAGGGAGGGGTTGGGCCTATGGAGAACGTTACTTCTCATTGGCTTTGCTGTATTAGGGAGGGGTTGGGCCTATGGAGATGGATGGAGCATGTTGCTTCTCATTGGCTTTGCTGTATTAGGGAGGGGTTGGGTCACAGCATTGTTCATAACCTATCATGACTTGTGCTTATATTTGCACTATTAAGACATTTGATTTAAACATTCAGAAGTGGAGCGACAAACAGTAGGTTCTAAATGTGAAGTAAAACACCCAAAAGCCAAGGCCCAAATAAGTTGTGTACATACAAGTTCCCATAAACCCTCTATACCCTGCAACATGCAGGAAGCAGCATTGGCTAGTACAATATTCTGATCCATTACCTGAACCAGTGGCCAGGACTGGTTACTATAGGCCAATACTTCCATGCTTCCTGAAGCTTTAGAAACCCCCATACATGGACAATTGAGGACATGGAGGTCCTCTCTGGAGATTAACCCAAACCATTTACAGTAACCAAAATGTGCAAATTGGTCTCTGGAGAATTGGTGCTCACCCTCTAATTCATTTAAAATCCATTTCTATTAATAGATGAATACTTCCTTCCTCGCCTGATCCCTGCGCACCTCAACTTCTCCAGCCTGACCATCTCCAATCATCACTTCCACTCACCATTGCATATATAGGTGTTTAAAATTGGACCAAAGTCAGCCCTGGAGTGTGAGCTCCATGTCTGGACAGGTTACAGTAAAGAGCCCCCCCCCTCCCCATCAATAGTTTAAGAACCCCCCTCCATTGTAATGAAATGAGGTTGTGCACAGGGACCGACTGGAGGAGCCACAACTGACCCTGAGCATTGGTCTCGGCCCAAAGAATTCTGGGTTGCATTCTCGCAGTGCCCCTCGTTCACAGAAACCAGGAGGTTTCTGAGCAGTGGTCTGGCCAGAGGCCACTATAGGGGAGAAGGTGGCAACAACCCCTTAGTATATTTGCTTACAGTCCCCTTGAAATCTGATGGTGTAACCCCTGTCAGTCACCATTACACTGTATAAACCACAAACTTACGGGGAACAATAACGGACTTCATTAGCTTCCACATGGAATACTGGATGGGCCCCATGAAGGTGCCTTTGCAGAGCTCCTTCTCCATGAGGGCGTTGCTGGTGGCGGTGACCGATTTCTGCTGCTCCTGGCATCTAGAAGGAAAGACAAGGCCATTATAGAAAGACTTCAAGAGTAAAAGTTCCACAACTGCCCGGGGCTTTAAGATTGAAGAGCACCCCCCAAATATACCCATAAACTTCCCCGGCCAGTTCTGGACCTTTTACCATTGAAGTCTATTATAGAAAGACTTCAATGGTAAAAGGTCCAGAACTGGCCAGGGCTCTAACCTACCACCAGGCAGCGTAAATAAGAAACATGCACTTACTTCTCGATGAAGGCCTTGATGTCCTGCGGAGAAAATAAAACACGGCATCAGCACAAGAGAAACGAGACGCGACAAGCGACAGTTGCTCGCTGCAATCGGCTCCACTTACAGTGAGGAAAGAAATGGAGTCGGTGTCATCCATCCGATCCTTGGCCACGCCGATGGTCTCCTGGATGCCGTCTCTGTTCTCCCGAATCTGGGTCACGTTGGCCTCCATTTCCCTCAGCAGATTCTTACCCTGCTCCCGGAGCTGCTCCAGCAGCTTCTGCTTTCGCACCTTCAAGAAGTCGTTGAGCTTCTCGAATTCAGACGCCAAGTTCTTCCGGTACTCGATCACGTTAATCTGGTGAGGGAGGGAATTCAGATTTAGAATTAGGGGATAGAATTCAGATTTTACAGGAAATAAAGAATTACAGCACCCCATAAAAGTCCGACCCAGAAATATAAAGTGTTTCGTAGCCAAATGTTTGGGGAATCCATATGGAAAAGCCACTGGGGTCTCTCCAACCCATACCCAACCACAAACCCTACCCAACCACAAACCCTACCCATACCCAACCACAAACCCTACCCATACCCAACCACAAACCCTACCCATACCCAACCACAAACCCTACCCATACCCAACCACAAACCCTACCCATACCCAACCACAAACCCTACCCATACCCAACCACAAACCCTACCCATACCCAACCACAAACCCTACCCATACCCAACCACAAACCCTACCCATACCCAACCACAAACCCTACCCATACCCAACCACAAACCCTACCCATACCCAACCACAAACCCTACCCATACCCAACCACAAACCCTACCCATACCCAACCACAAACCCTACCCATACCCAACCACAAACCCTACCCATACCCAACCACAAACCCTACCCATACCCAACCACAAACCCTACCCATACCCAACCACAAACCCTACCCATACCCAACCACAAACCCTACCCATACCCAACCACAAACCCTACCCATACCCAACCACAAACCCTACCCATACCCAACCACAAACCCTACCCATACCCAACCACAAACCCTACCCATACCCAACCACAAACCCTACCCATACCCAACCACAAACCCTACCCATACCCAACCACAAACCCTACCCATACCCAACCACAAACCCTACCCATACCCAACCACAAACCCTACCCATACCCAACCACAAACCCTACCCATACCCAACCACAAACCCTACCCATACCCAACCACAAACCCTACCCATACCCAACCACAAACCCTACCCATACCCAACCACAAACCCTACCCATACCCAACCACAAACCCTACCCATACCCAACCACAAACCCTACCCATACCCAACCACAAACCCTACCCATACCCAACCACAAACCCTACCCATACCCAACCACAAACCCTACCCATACCCAACCACAAACCCTACCCATACCCAACCACAAACCCTACCCATACCCAACCACAAACCCTACCCATACCCAACCACAAACCCTACCCATACCCAACCACAAACCCTACCCATACCCAACCACAAACCCTACCCATACCCAACCACAAACCCTACCCACACCCAACCACAAACCCTACCCACACCCAACCACAAACCCTACCCACACCCAACCACAAACCCTACCCACACCCAACCACAAACCCTACCCACACCCAACCACAAACCCTACCCACACCCAACCACAAACCCTACCCACACCCAACCACAAACCCTACCCACACCCAACCACAAACCCTACCCACACCCAACCACAAACCCTACCCACACCCGTGTTCAAACGAAAATGCAATGTTTATTCGGTCATCCGGGGGCCCGCTACTTCGATTGCCGCTGCCCATATCACTGGTCCTTTTTGCTTGTCTAAATACAGTTTTAGACAAAGGAGCTTAAATGACCATTCTGATTGGATGCCTGACACATGTCAGACGTCCATTGAAAACCCCTCAACACACTGAGAATGTGAGAGATGGCATACAGGCGGCTAGAACTAAATACTAATTATAATATTTCATTTTCCACCTCACCAGGGAACGGAAAACCCAGGGGTGTCAAATTCCTGGAGCTTTTTTCCTGCTTTAAAGAGCAACTATGGTGAGAAACTACTACTTCCTCTTTAAAGTGGGCCAATCACCAGGATAATTACTATCTAAGACTCCCGGACAGATTGATTTCCCCCCCCCCCCCAGGCATCCAAAAATCGTGATGCCTCGCTGTGTGAAACCCCACAGGTCACCCCGTTCACTTACCTTGTTCCCTGATCCAATGGTGCATGTGCATCCCCGCTATTCCTCTAGCGGGGCGCGTGTCTGCGCCAGACATTTGTGAATGGCCTGCGCAAGCACGCTCCTTGTTAGAGGGAAGCAAGGTATGCCGGCCGCCTGCGCACTGAGCCGCTGGTCTCAGGCGACATGTCAGCAGCTCCGATCCCGCTGATTGGACGAGAACCCCCGCGCATGCACCATAGGACCAGGAAGAGGCGAGTTTCCTTCGGGGAAAAGGACCAATATTTATATATTTTTATCATTGGCCATTTCTTCACAATAGTCCTTTAACATGCACAGCATACAGCGTTGATTGGACAGGAGCCTGTGCATGCACCGTAGGTCCGGGGTAAGGCTTTATGGGTGATCGGGGAGGGGGGATCTCATAGCGGGGCATCCCAAATCACAATGCCTTCCCTGGGGCAAGCACTGTAATTTGTTCCCATGTGGTCCCTTCGTTACTGGTGCACTGTAGGGAAACATTGAGTAACCAGTTCCCAACGGTCCCAATACCTTGTGCTGGTCAATCTTCTCCTTCTGCTGGTCGTACAGCTGTTCTGTGATCTTCAGAGCTTCTTCCACTGGGCTGATTACAGTGGAAAGCTCGGCCTAAAAGTTACACAAGCACAAGGTAAATAACAGATACACGAGACGGCAGTAATTACTGCGCAGCGTTAATACTACCTACCCGGTATACAGAGGCAGCATCCTGGATGGGCAGGAACTGGTGGCCGGCGTGCACCAGGGAGTCCCGGCAGATCACGCAGCTCAGGATGCCGTCGTCCTTGCAGTAAAGCTTCAGCTTCTCATCGTGCACAGGACAGTTCTCGGGGCAGCGAGCCTTTCCCGTCCCCGCAGGCGTCACCGGACCGGCGGCCTTCTTCACCATGTTAGCCAGGGCTCTGTTGGTGGTAAATCTCTTCTCGGTGATCACTTCTTGACAGTCGGGGCAGGTGAAGGAATCTTGTCCCACCCAGGCCTTTTCCACGCAGCTGCGGCAGTAGTTGTGGCCGCACTCCACCATGACGGGGTCCTCGAAAAGCTTGCTGCACAGCATACATGTCAGCTCCTCTGCTAACTCTGGCGCCACCTCAACCTTCGCTTTCTAGAGGGAAAGGAAAAAAAAATTACCAATAGCTACATAGTGGGAGGAGTAACAGTATTAAAGCGGTCCTTCAGCCTGAATAAGAGCCTATCTTAAATGTTTCCCACACCCTGTACATAAAGATTGCTCACATTAATCCGGACCTTCACCCTGAATAAGAGCCTATCTTGTATGTTTCCCACACCCTGTACATACAGATTGCTCACATTAATCCAGACCTTCACCCTGAATAAGAGCCTATCTTATATGCCCCCCCCTGTACATACAGATTGCTCACATTAAAAATAATCCTCCCTGCATCTACTGCATGTTATGAGTCTTTAAAGTGGACCAACACCCAGGAGGGATCATCTATAAGATTCCCAGGCCGATCAGATCTCTCCCCGCGGGGCATCAAAAATCGGGATGCCCCACAGGGTGAAACTCCCCAGGACGCCCAAAAACCTTAACTTATCCCCGTTCCAACATGCGCGGGCCGCATCTTGCGCTTCTCCCTAGCAGGGCGCGCACCCGCGCCGGCCGTTTGTGAATGGCGCGCTCCGTTAGAAGGAAGCGCGAGACGCTGCCTCCAGCGCTCTGAGCCGCTGTGGTTGTCCGTACATACCACAGCGGCTCTGAGCGCTCTGATTGGGCGAGCGCTAGCGTAGGAGCAGGGTGAGGAGAGTTATTTAGGGCGATCGGGGGGGGGGGGGGTTTCACGCAGCGGCAGGAGGCGGACGCCGCTGGATCGTGGATAAGGTAGGGATTTAGGGGTTTCTGGGGTTTCACACAGCGGGGCACCCCCAATCGGGGTGATTCCCGGGCCGATCATGGGAGGGTGTTGGTCCACTTTAAGGAGAATTACTAAAAAAACTAAATCGTTTTGCCTGTGCCATAACAGGAAATGTACTGAGCGCCTAGAGGGCAATTTCCTCACAGGAGGTTAGGACTGAGGGCAATTTGCTCATAGGTGGTTAGGACTGAGGGCAATTTGCTCATAGAAGGTTAGGACTGAGGGCAATTTGCTCATAGGAGAAGGTTAGGACTGAGGGCAATTTGCTCATAGGAGGTTAGGAGTGAGGGCAATTTGCTCATAGGAGGTTAGGAGTGAGGGCAATTTGCTCATAGGAGAAGGTTAGGACTGAGGGCAATTTGCTCATAGGAGAAGGTTAGGACTGAGGGCAATTTGCTCATAGGAGAAGGTTAGGACTGAGGGCAATTTGCTCATAGGAGGTTAGGACTGAGGGCAATTTCCTCATAGGAGGTTAGGACTGAGGGCAATTTCCTCATAGGAGGTTAGGACTGAGGGCAATTTGCTCATAGGAGAAGGTTAGGACTGAGGGCAATTTGCTCATAGGAGAAGGTTAGGACTGAGGGCAATTTGCTCATAGGAGAAGGTTAGGACTGAGGGCAATTTCCTCACAGAAGGTTAGGACTGAGGGCAATTTGCTCATAGGAGAAGGTTAGGACTGAGGGCAATTTCCTCACAGAAGGTTAGGACTGAGGGCAATTTGCTCATAGGAGGTTAGGACTGAGGGCAATTTGCTCATAGGAGGTTAGGACTGAGCAGCCTGGTCATTAGAAGCACAGACACTGCAATCAGTGGGTTGTGGCGAGTACACGCAATGAGCGCTGGCCGGAGAATCTGCGCCACATTACCTTTGCTTCGTGTTCCGGCTCCTGGTTCGGCCGCTTTTTGGGCGTCTTTTCGTTATCAGAAGAAGTCTGGTCAGTGCCGTTCGCCAAGTCCTCCTCCTCCTCCTGCTGCTCCTCTTGTTTAGGAGTTATCCGGGTCTTATCTATCCACTCGTTTTGGCGCCGTGCCACTGCGAACATTAAAAAGAAAATCACGAATAGGAACTTTCAAGGCGTAATAAGACTCATCGGACAAGGCGCACCCCACCGAGATTTCTACAATGAATTAAAGACCATTACTAAACAAAACGCAACACATCCGAAAACACAGAACATTACACAAGATACAACACAGGCTCTAATAGAAATTAATCCGTCTCCCCACATCCTCACAGGGGCACAATATCGGCCTCACATTTATTTGTATTCAACAGAAGGCCAGCGTTCCCCGCGCATTAACCCGCCGCCAGCGTTCCCCGCGCATTAACCCGCCGCCAGCGTCGCCTGCGCACTAACCCGCCGCCAGCGTCGCCTGCGCACTAACCCGCCGCCAGCGTCGCCTGCGCACTAACCCGCCGCCAGCGTCGCCTGCGCACTAACCCGCCGCCAGCGTCGCCTGCGCACTAACCCGCCGCCAGCGTCGCCTGCGCACTAACCCGCCGCCAGCGTCGCCTGCGCACTAACCCGCCGCCAGCGTCGCCTGCGCACTAACCCGCCGCCAGCGTCGCCTGCGCACTAACCCGCCGCCAGCGTCGCCTGCGCACTAACCCGCCGCCAGCGTCGCCTGCGCACTAACCCGCCGCCAGCGTCGCCTGCGCACTAACCCGCCGCCAGCGTCGCCTGCGCACTAACCCGCCGCCAGCGTCGCCTGCGCACTAACCCGCCGCCAGCGTCGCCTGCGCACTAACCCGCCGCCAGCGTCGCCTGCGCACTAACCCGCCGCCAGCGTCGCCTGCGCACTAACCCGCCGCCAGCGTCGCCTGCGCACTAACCCGCCGCCAGCGTCGCCTGCGCACTAACCCGCCGCCAGCGTCGCCTGCGCACTAACCCGCCGCCAGCGTCGCCTGCGCACTAACCCGCCGCCAGCGTCGCCTGCGCACTAACCCGTCGTCACACATTCTCATATGAGCACAATATCAGGCACTTATATGAAAATAGAAAAAACACCCAATACTTATCTATGCAAAAGATAAAGTGAATTAATATAAGCGCTCGAAATATATACAAATGGCAAGTCTATACAATATACAATATGTACAATATTCCCCACATGGGTCATGATAACGCTAGTAACAGATCAGAAATGCACGGAGCTTGGACAAGGGAACATTAATCAGGGAGAAACAGAGTTCAAAGATAAATTCATCATTTGGCAGGCAGACATTGCGCATAGCGTATCATCCCTAATCGGACCCAGAAGTCGCTAATCACATGCACAGCAAGTAGAGAAGAACGCAAGTATAGAGCTTACAGGCTGAACGTTGGTTGAGACAAACAAAAACCTCGACGTTTCGGTCGGAAGAGCTTTTTCAGGAGGAGCAGTAAGCAATAAGCTCTAT
This sequence comes from Gastrophryne carolinensis, assembly GCA_027917425.1. Taxonomy (NCBI): domain Eukaryota; kingdom Metazoa; phylum Chordata; class Amphibia; order Anura; family Microhylidae; genus Gastrophryne; species Gastrophryne carolinensis. Next base: position 12,895,803 of record CM051240.1, on the reverse strand, counting down.
ACTTGTTGCAATACTCGCATTCTTATCTACTTGCTGTGCATACGATTAGCGACTTCTGGTTCAGGAGCTAGTGGTCGGCTCCTTTCTCATGGAGGAACACAAACTGGGGATTGGAGGTGGAGTCAAGTTTTTATTGTATTCCGGTGGTCATGTGTTCCATCTCTGGGGGAGGGACTCTGAGGACTCAGGTGTATGCTGCCCGGAGGATGTTTTGAGAAAATACAAAAAGTATTTCATTGCTTTGAGGCCCATGACCCATTCATTTTGCCATTTCCCCCTGCTCGTGGTCCTGGCGGTAAAAACTTCTTCCGAGCTTGTGACCTACTTAATCTGGTAACCGTAAAGCGACTGAATTTCCCCCCCTGTACATACAGATTACTCATATTATCTTATGTTTCCCACACCCTGTACATATATATTGCTCACATTAATCCGGACCTTCACCCTGAATAAGAGCCTATCTTATATGTCCCCCCCCCCCGTACATACAGATTGCCCACATTAAAAATCATCCTACCTGCATCTACTGCATGTTATGAGCCTTTAAACATCCAAGATGGCAGCTCATGGAGCATCAGGCAGCCTGCAAACAGGAAGTGCCTTCTGACTGTGCTGCTCTGCATTCTGGGATTGCTGACCTTTTCCTGACCCCAGCTCTGCTCCGCCTAAGCAAAGCAGCGCTATAACCCCGCCCCCTGTACTTTAACCCGCTCTCCTCTCCTCAGTATGTGATGCTTCTGACTCACGATGGCGGCGCCCGTATCCTAGAGTCCTGAACAGAGTTGCAGCCCAGTGGGGGGAAAGAATCATAAGTGACTAAAAACGTAAAATATATTACTTTTCAGATGCTGGAGAATAATACCATTTTGTGAATACTCACCTGTAAAATGGGTATTATAAGTATGTCACACACCCCGCTTCAGACTTAATAATTACACTAGGGTTAACGCACCTCTAGGTGGCAGCATTGCAGAGAACTTCTCCAAAAACTTCAACAGGCCCCTCCCGGTCTATACATACCTGGTACCTCCCAAGAACCTCCCAGTGTTAGAACAGCAGTAAGACAAGGTACCAGAACCAAACAATGTAACCCTCAACGTAAAGAACCAAACTTCACCATATAAAGAGCCAGGATACCAAAAAGGGCGGGTGAAGCGGGGTGTGTGACATACTTACAATACCCATTTTACAGGTGAGTATTCACAAAATGGTATTATTCTAAGTATGTCACACACCCCACTTCAGACTTAATAATTACACTAGGGACATCCAACAGCAGTGTCCATAAAAGGGTGGGTATCCGAACAGGCAATAACGCAGAAAAAATTCAAACCACTGCAGCCTGCAAAACCTTGCGGCCAAAAACAGCATCCGCTGAGGCCCGCACATCAACCTTATAAAACTTAGAAAAAGTATGAACAGAAGACCAAGTTGCAGCCTTACACACTTGTTCAACAGAAGCCTGGTGCTGAAAAGCCCAGGACGCACCAACCGCACGAGTAGAATGAGCAGTAACTCGGAAAGGAGGATCCTTCCCCTTAGCCGAATAAGCACCAACAATGGCCTGACAAATCCATTTACTAATGGAAGATTTGGCCGGAGCCAAACCCTTCCTAGGCCCACATGGTACAACAAAAAAGGCATCAGTCTTACGAAAAGAAGACGTCGCACGAAGAAAAAACCTGACACAACGAACCACATCCAGGCAGTGCAAAGCACGCTCCTTGACATTCTTAGGCTTAGGACACAAAGAAGGAAGAACAATGTCCTGGTTAAGATGAAAAGCAGAGACCACTTTAGGGAGAAAATCTGACTTGTAACGAAAAACCACTTTGTCCTGATGATCCTCAAAATAAGGAGCCTGAATAGACAAAGCAGCCAGCTCCGAAACACGCCTAACCGAAGTAATGGCCAGCAGAAAGGCAACCTTCTGAGTAAGAATGGACAAAGCAACATCCCGCAAGGGCTCAAAGGAGGAGCCATAAGAGCAGAAAGAACCAAATTCAAGTCCCAAACTGGGAGCAAAGGCTTCCTAGGAGGCCGCACATGCGAAACCCCCTGGAAAAAAAGTCTTGACCAAGGAATGACTAGCAAAAGATTTCTGGAAAAAAATAGACAAAGCAGAAACCTGCCCCTTCAAGGTACTCAGCTGAAGACCAGAGTCCAGACCCGTCTGAAGGAACTCCAAAATCCTAGACACAGAAAAAAACCCGGCAGGGCAAAGACCTAGCCTCACACCAATCAATATAAGCTCTCCAATATCTGTAATATATGGAAGAAGAAGATCTCTTCCTAGCACTAATGAGAGTCTGAATGACCGCATCCGAAAGACCCTCCTCCTTTAAGATGGAGGTTTCAGCAGCCAAGCCGTCAAAGCCAGCGTTTGTAAACTGGGGTAACAGATGACCCTGAGTGAGAAGATCTGGCCGAAGAGGCAGATCGAACTGATCCACGGCCAGACGGACAATGTCCGCGAACCACACCCGCCTTGGCCACCTTGGAGCCACGAGAATGGCGGGAACTCCTTCCAGAACCAACTCTCGCAGCACCCTGCCTAGCATGGGAATCGGAGGAAACAGATAAAGAAACCCCAGGTCCCTCCAGCTCAGGGTCATGGCATCCACCGCCAGAGCCAGAGGGTCCCGGGACAGGGACACAAAGGACGAAAGCTTGTGATTGTGACGAGAGGCAAACAGATCCACCTCAGGCGTCCCCCACCGGAGACAAAGCGACCGAAACACCTGGGGATGGAGAGACCACTCCCCCCGACGGGCCGCACACCGGCTCAGAAAATCCGCCTCCGTGTTTTCCACACCCGGAATGTAAACTGCCGAGATGCAAGGGACATGAGTCTCCGCCCAGACCAAAATCAGAGACACTTCCCTGTGGGCACCCAGACTGCGAGTCCCCCCTTGGTGATTGATGTAAGCAACCGCCGTCTGATTGTCTGAGCGAACCTGAACCGGCAGACCTTGTAAATGATGCGTCAAGTGAGACAGAACCAACCTGATGTCCCGCAATTCCAGAACATTGATGGGCAAGTGAGCCTCCTGAGGGTCGCACTGCCCCTGAAACCGAAGATCCTTCCAATAACCTCCCCAGCCTGACAGACTGGCATCCGTGGTGACAGTTTCCCAAAGTGGAGTCAGAAACGACCTTCCCTTCAGAAGATTGTCCGAGACCAACCACCACAGAAGGGACTGCCGAACCCGAGGGGACAACCGGAAGGACCGATCCAACGACCCCGGACACCGGTTCCAAGACGCCAAAAGATGAAGTTGAAGAGTCCTTGTATGAAACTGAGCAAAGGGAACTGCCTCGAACGAGGCCACCATCAACCCCACCAGTCTCATCCCCAGACGAATGGACGGATGAGGATGGGAGAGAAGCAGCCGGGCCAATTCCTGAATCATCAGAACCTTGGCCTGAGGAAGAAACACTCTGTGCTGGCAAGAGTCCAGCGACATCCCCAGAAAGGTCACCACCCTGGCCGGAACCAGCGAGGACTTGGGGAAATTGATCACCCAGCCGAACCTCTCCAACATGGACACCACCGTGCTGGTGTCCCCTTCTGCTTGACTGAAGGAAGGAGCCATGATGAGAAGATCGTCCAGGTAAGTCACAATGCAAATCCCCTGAGCTCTGAGCAGGGCCATCACCCCCGCCAACACCTTGGTGAACACTCTCGGAGCAGAGGTGAGCCCGAACGGAAGAGCCACAAACTGAAAATGCCGATCCCCCACCACGAAACGGAGGAACCGTTGATGAGCAGGAAAATCGGCACGTGCAGGTACGCATCCTTGATGTCTATGGACGTCATAAAGTCCCCCTGCCGAAGCGAACCGATCGCCGACCGCAGGGTCTCCATGCGAAACTTCCGAGGACGAATAAACCTGTTGAGAAACTTCAAATCCAGAATAGGACGGAAGGACCCGTCCTTTTTGGGGACCGTGAAGAGATTGGAATAAAACCCGCGTCCCACCTCCGGAGGAACCAGGCAAATGACGGCCAAATCCAGAAGATTCCTTACTGCCGCCAGGAGCCCCTGCGCGGCCAAAGGATCCAAAGACACCCGAGACCTGAAGAACCTTGGAGGAGGAAGGTACTCAAACTCCAACTTGTAACCGGCCGAAACCACCTCCCGGATCCATCTGTCCGGGACCTCCTGGTCCCACACCCGGGAGAAAAGTTGCAACCATCCCCCCACCCGAACGGGTGAGGGCGCCCCCTCATTGCTGGATGGGCTTGGCAGCCGGCTTGGGCTTGGCACCCCAGACGCGGGTGGGACGACCACGGCCTCTGCCCCTATTCCAACTGCCGCCCCTGGGGGCCGGGGAGCCCGCACCTCTACCGGCGCCAACTCCCCGAAAGGACGGATTGAACGAGACCATCCCCCGAAAGGGACGACATTTCTTGCGCTGAGGTAACTTACCTCCCTTGGCAACAGAGTCCAGCCTTTCACCAAAAAGCCTCAAACCCATAAAGGGCAGAGCCGTGAGCGATCTTTTTGAATTAAAATCGGCCGTCCACTGTCTCAACCACACACAGCGCCGGATAGCCACCAGCAAGGCAGTAGCCCTGCCACACATCAGCATGGCATCCTCCTGAGCGGCCAGGATGAAGGACAAAAAAGCATCACAGCGCTTAAGCCCAAGGGACTCATCACTGGTGGGCTCGAAATCCACCCCCAAGTCCCTGACAATAGACTTGACAGCAAAAGTCAAAAGAGCCGAAGCACAGACAGGCCTTAACACCGAACCCGCACATACAAAACCATGACGGGCAAGCTGATCAACCCGGCGATCCTCGCCGTCCCTGAGCGAAGTAGTGTCAGGGGAATGCACGACCGCCGTGTTGGACAGTCCCAGGACCGGAGTATCTACCTCAGGGGGAACAGACCAACGCTTCATCAATTCCGCCGGAAAGGGATACTTCCTATCCCAGCTAGACGGCACACCAACAAGACGTGTAGGTTGCTCCCATTGCTTGAAGACAATTTCTTCAAAATGCTGTTGGCTGGGAAACTCCAGACGCTGCTTGGACACCCCAAAAAGCTGACCCTTGGGCCTAGGAGCAACCACCGGAGGCTCCAAATCCAAAACCTCAAACATCTGGCTCAAAATGGTAGAGGAATAGAGAGGGAGGCCATCATCCGGATCTCCCTCAGAACCCAACAACAGCTGAACATCAGAATCTTCATCCTCAATGAGCTCACCTTCACGGGGACGATCCGACCAATCCAGATCTCCCACAACTTCCTCATCTGAATCCGGCGGAGGCGGAGTCAGATGTTTCCGCTTAGCTGAAACCTTCTGAGCGGCTATAGCAGAAAACCGCTTCTCAAGGCTGGTCAAGCGGGCACATACCTCAGACTGCGAATCCCCGCCCAGGACAACGTCACATGGGGTCCGGAATAAGCGAGGGGGAGAGGGAGATGGCGCGGCTGACGAAGTGCTAGGCACCGGAGTACTGGACTGCCGTGCAATGTTCTGCTGTGCACAAGGGATACACAAAATGACATCATCTCCCTGGAGCGGAGCCCCACAACCCCCGCACACCTTGGATTGTCCCAAAGAACCATTCCCGGTATCTGTGGCAGCCTCCATGTGGTGAAATTATGGTATTCGCAGAACCCAGGGATTTATGCGGTACGCGACCCGGGATGCCCCAAAATAACCACTAGTCTAAGGACAGACAAAATCCTGACCCAGGGGAAATAGCAAAAGGCCCTAATAAAATTACAAAAAATATATATATATAGCAAGGACCACAAACACCCCCCCACGAGCCAGGTATATATGACCGGGAGAGCCCTGCCAGACGGGATCCCAGGATCTGAAAAACACAAAAGGAGAGAGAGACAGGCGTCAATCAGCACCATGCCAAAAAACACAGCATAATATACAAAACCCCCCTTTACCACCCCCCCCCCCCTCATTAACTAGCGCAACGGAAGTGGTTAATGCCAGGCAGCACCATCAAGCTGCGCTGGGGCGAGGAGGGAGGCAAGGGAGAAGGAAGGATCCGAGGGGTCACTGACATGGCCCAAGAACCGCCTACCTGGAGAGAGGAGGAACCGCGCAGCCGGCAGAAGATGGCGGCCAGCACACCGAGGACGGAGGAAGAGACGCTCCGGGAGCCGAGAAGGCCCCGCCCCTCAGGCCGTCCAATCCGTGCGCGGCACGCGCGACCCCGCCCCCAGGCAGCGTCAGCGTCTGCCTGCGGGGAACGCCATCAGACCTCGATCACGGGGCCGGCGGCGCCACCCGCCGGCTCCCGGAGAACAGCGACGGAGACACAGACCCGCACACTGATGAATGTCTCCCCTGAGCAGCCGGGCACGCAAGCTGCAGGCACCGAATACGGCGCCCAGCCACCCGCGGGACCGCGGCGCAGCACGCCGCTAGGCCCCGCCCCCCCGGCTCCTGAGGGGAGACAAACACACACACAGCCGAGAACAGACAGTGAAAGCACAAGTAAAATCACAAGTAAAATCACAAATGAAAAGCGCAGCAGCACACTCACACAACATGAGCACAGTAAAGCATGACACTGTCCCCAGCGCGTCCCACACCCCGGAAGAGACACAACACCCCAGGGCAAGGACAACCTGACCACTAACTCCTATAAAAAAAGGGGGCATCCCGCATCCGGATCACCACTCCGGGAATCCCGCTATGCCCCGCAATGAAGGGTCGAGCGGAGGAGCTAATCTCCTAGGCACCAATGGTGCCGGCTACCTATATTGCCCGGCCTACAGCCGAAGCTGGGAGGCTGCCATAACATAAAACACAATTCAAACAAGAACCGGGCAGAAATAGACCACGGGGGGGGGGGGGGGGGCGGGGGGATACCCCGGCTACCTGCAAGCAGGAGACTTCTTTCTTCTGTCTTGTCGCCACCTTGCAGAGAACAACACTGGGAGGTTCTTGGGAGGTACCAGGTATGTATAGACCGGGAGGGGCCTGTTGAAGTTTTTGGAGATTCTCTGCAATGCTGCCACCTAGAGGTGCGTTAACCCTAGTGTAATTATTAAGTCTGAAGTGGGGTGTGTGACATATTTAGAATAGTTTTTTTTAAGGGTTTGGGCTTTTCAATATTGTGCTGAAGGTCCAGTTTGATAGACTGCTCGTCACTAGGGAGCACTCGGCATAATACGAGTGTTCCGCAATCATTTTATGCCGATTACTCCCTAGGGACAAACTATAACTAAGTGGCCTATTAATGTCAGCAAAATAAGCAGGTGACGAGCTTGGAAGAAGTTTTTAATAAATCAGACACTTAACTCCTCCCTGCTGACGCACAGCTGAACATTGCCGTATATTGCTCCTTCCTATTGTCTCCTGTGCTCACACCTGGTGTAATCTCGTGGCATCTAGTTTTGCATTGTTCCCAGTACTATACGTTTTACCTTGTCTGTACTCACACCTTGTAAAGCGTAATGGAACATGATGGCGCTATATAAACATTAGTAATGGAAGATGGCGCTATATAAACATTAGTAATGGAAGATGGCGCTATATAAACATTAGTAATGGAAGATGGCGCTATATAAACATTAGTAATGGAAGATGGCGCTATATAAACATTAGTAATGGAAGATGGCGCTATATAAACATTAGTAATGTATTGTTCCCTGTACTATACGTTTTACCTTGTCTGTACTCACACTATGTAAAGCGTAATGGAAGATGATGGCGCTATATAAACATTAGTAATGTATTGTTCCCTGTACTATATGTTTTACCTTGCCTGTAATCATACCTCGTAAAATGCTGCCGAAGATTATGGCGCTATATGAATAAACATTGCAGGTTGCGACACTTGTCCACTGGGGGCAGTCACAAGACTCTTGTCTAAGCAGGACATGATGTGCATATAACACGACACGTGCATGTAGAGTGTAAGCTTATACGCCTACAGATTTACTTACAGCCAATGTAACGCACAAAGTATTCCTCCCTCCCGGCTTGCTTGTTCATTCTGGTCTTCATCACCTCGCCGTCATCTGAAACAAAACGGAGGCACATTCAGGGGGGGCGGGTTAATACAAGAAAAATTAAGGGTGTCGGATACTTGCTTGCAGGGGCATTTATTCGACTTTATATAAGACACGTACCCGCCGAGCGCTGTAATGAGGGGTTACACTAATATAACGACAGACAGGAGACGGGTGTATTGCCCATTATATAGTACAGGATATGTAATTATATATCGGAGGAACGCTTTGCTCTGTTGCAGGTAGATGAAAAAAGCGAAAAAAAAAATGAAAATAATGCACACCTTACTCAGGAAGTTATAAATTGCAATTAAAGTGGATCAAAACCCAGTGGGATCGGGCCAGGGAATCTTTAAGAACGACCCCCCCCTGGGCTTCCAAAGTCGGGATGCCCCGCTTTGTGAAACCCCCCCAGGTCACCCGCTACACTTAGCTTACTTCCCGGTCCAGCAGCGCATGCGTGGGCCACAGCCGGATCCCCGATATTCCTCTAGCAGGGCGCCGCCAGCGCGCTCAGAGCCGCTCTGCTAAGACGTGCATAGCTCAAATCTCCGAGCGTGCCGACTGGACGAGTGCCCGCATATGTAGGACCAGGGGCGATCTGGGAGGATTCACATAGCAAGACACTCCCGATTGGGGTGTCCGGAGGGAAAGGAACAAAGCCCAGGATAGTCAAAATCCTGGGTTTTGGTCCACTTTATGTGTATTACTAGTGTATCAGTGCAGGGAAGATGCTGCCCTCTAGGTCATGGATAGGGGCAGGCAAAAGGTGGGGAGATCTGCAGTGGTCACACTTTGCTTGCAGGTACAGATTAAAGTGGACCAACACCCAGGATTTTCACTGTACAGCAGCTCCTGTGAGGATGTCTCCTGCTTTGATGTTATAAATATATAACCGCCTACACCCGGAAGACGGCTCAAGCCGAAACGCGCGTCGGTGATTGGTTTTACTCTGAAGACAGAAAACAGTGTGGAGGCGCCTGAACGCGCTCCCGCGAACTGACTCTCCTTATCGATACTAACCATCTGACAGAGCAGGGGAAACATCAGGCTACATCAGATCGAAGCACTGTACCCCTCCGCTCACTGAGAACTTTTTCTAAAGACCTGAACGTGGCAAGCGCATATAAGCGGACCTGTACTGACATCCCACAGCGACGGCTGAGGCACTGAACGCCGCCACTACTGACACCTTTGCAAGCCAGGTTTTAAGAAATCCTCTTCTCCGAGACATCAATTTTATTGTTTTATCGTTTTTACTACTATAATAAATTAACCCCTTGCTTTACCCTGAACCTGTGAGGACGGCATTTTGTGTCAAACAACGCAGCCTGGATCAGCTTCATAAGCCGACAGCTGAAGTGCAACGATTCATTGACAGGATCATTAAGTACAGAACAGCAGAGGCCCTGGGTAGGTTTAGCACCCCCGGGCCGCGGCGGTAAGTGTCTTTCTTCTACATTGACACTAGATTGCATACTTTATAATTGCTATTGGTAATTGATCCATATATACCTAGCATATATATAATATGTAATCAGGGTGGAAATTCATCATCCAAGATCTACATTGTTATTCTTGGATTATTTCTCCCTGACACATTCACGTCCAGTAAAGAGCGCAACCTCCAGGTGGTACTTTATTCTTGGGAACCAAGTTTTTTGAGAATACAAGGACTACTACAACTGCACATGGATAGGGGCTGGTGAGGGAGGGTCTGCAGTGGTCACACTTCCCTCCTATCTGTGACATTTGTGACTGGCCGCTGTGGGCACACGCCCCGTTAGAGGGAAGTTGGGGGTGCTCGGGCACGCTCGGACCTGCTGGACTTAGACCAAGGCTTGGCCGAGAGCGCTGATTGGACGAACAGCAGTGCACGCACCATAGAACCAGGAAGAGGCGAGTTGTCATTGGCGATGGGGGAGGAATCCTTGATTTAAATGGCTTTGGATGCCGTGCTACTGGCTTACTTGATGCCCACCATTACTGGAGGCTAGCCCTGGATTCTAATATATTCCAGGACGGGTCGCTGCCCTTCCCCGTGGAGCATCCCAAATCTGGGTGCTCCGCTGTGAGATGCGCCCCAGTCAACACAAAGCTCACCTTTTTCTGTGGCTCCATCGCCAATATAAACGTCAGCCTCTAAGTTGATGAGCGCTCCATGCAGATATATTGGGGCAGGAGCGCGCCCACGTCTGGAGACGCAGCTGCTCGCACACCCGAAACTTACATAAGCACAAACGCAGGTCGGCGCATGTGCTGCAGGGCCGGGGGAAGGGGAACTTTTCCGGGCAATCTGGGAGTTTCACACTGTTGGGAATCCCAAATGGTGAAGGAAAAATGGTAAAGTGGACCAGAACCCAGGATTTTGACTCATTTGTTTTGGTCCTTCCCCCCCCCCCCCCCCAATCGGGGAGCCCCATTGTGTGAAAACCCCTATTTCACCCGAACTCGCCCCTTCCCTGTCCGAGCGCGCTGGCGGCCGCATCCCCCACTTCCCTCTAACAGGTACGGTGCCCGCAGCAGCCATTCACCATGCCTACCGCAGGCACCCACCCCGATATAGGGATGCAGCCGCTGCCCACACATGCACTGCTGCATCAGGAAGCAAGGTAAGTGTATGGGGCAACCTGGGGGGGGGGGGGTATCACAGCAGGGCATCCTGATTTTTGATGCCCGGGGGTGGGAGGTCAATCAGCCTGGGAATCTTATAGATTCGAGCTGGGTTTTGAGCCACTTTAAGTCAGACAAGCCAGAGATGCCTCGAGTTGTTACTACAGATAGAGGATAAGGTGAGCCAGCCCACAAAATGGGGCACCCCCCCCCCCAAATCCAGGGGAGCCCCATGTAGGTAACTTACATTAAGTTATTAAACCAGACCTTCAGCACGATTTAATGAAGAGCCCAAATCATTAAAAAAAAAATCCCCAACATCTAAAATTAATATATTAAGTTTCTAGTGATTCACTTATTTTTCTTTCCCCCACTGGGCTGCAACTCTGTTCAGGACTTTAGGATGGCACCACCATCTGCCTTTAGAAGCATCACACATACTGAGGAGAGGGTGAGGGTCCGGATTAATGTGGGCAATCTGTATGCACAGGATGTGGGAAACATAAGATAGACTCTTATTCAGGGTGAGGGTCCGGATTAATGTGGGCAATCTGTATGTACAGGCGGGAATATATAAAATAGGCCCATATTCAGGGTGAAGGTCCGGATTAAGTAATTAATATAAGGAAATAAAACGGTGGTGAAGCCCCAGTGATATCGGGGCCTAGATCAGGGTGAGGTAAGTACTCACGGTAGGTGCCGTCCGCCCTCCGGCAGGAGTAGGTTCCCCCGACCTCCACCGTGAAATCCTCGGCCACCTCGTCGTCCTCCTCCTCAATCTCCTCCTCGTCCTCCATGATCTCCTCGTCCGCCTCCTCCTCGCCCAGGGCGAGCGCGTTCTTGTCGGTGTCGGTGGCCATGGCGGGATGCGGGTCGCTGTGAGGCGGCGGATGAAAGGTCTGCAACAGGCCAAAGGCGGGAAGAGACTGGCGGCAGCGTGACCGGAACAGCGCCTTATAGATTTGCGCGGCCTGTACAGGAAGTGCCCGCCCCTTCCGGCTCATCTTAGGCCCCACGCAAACGAGAGGCGATTGTCACCATGGTAACCTTCCGGAAGGAGGAGCCGCCATTTTGCTTTTACAGCTAACGCGTCAGCGCTTTGTCCCCCGATACAGGAAGCCGCCATCTTTATGGAATTTTAGCGCCACTGTTTCAGTGACAAATACATTTCTATCCCTCACGTCAGAGCTTTTTTTCCCCCAATACAGAGAACCGCCATCTTCCCGGAGACAAAGCATTCCTCGCGCCATCATTTTCGCAGAGAAAAGAATAAACATCATTTGGTCACGTCACTGTTTTGTCTCTAGAACAGGGAGCCGCCATCTTTCTGGAGTTCTCGCTCTATTGCTCTATAGAGAAAGGCTTTTATTTCCTCACATCAGCACTTTGTCTCCAGTACAAAATTACAAGGAGCCGCCACCTTTCCTGAAGCTTAGTTGCCCCCCATTATTTCAGAGCTAAAAGCTTTTATTTCCTCACATCAATGATCAGCGTATTGTCTCCAGTACACGGAGCCGCCGTCTTTCCTGAGTCTTAGTGGCCTTAGTCTTAGTGGCTGCCTTTATTCCGGAGATAAAAGCCTTTTATTTCCTGCACTTTGTTCCTAGTACAGGGAACTGCCATCTTTCCTGATTCTTAGTTGCCCCCGCCCATTGTTCCAGAAATAAAATTCTCCATTTCCTCACATCGGCGCTTTGTCTCCAGTACAGGGAGCCGCCATCTTTCCTGAGTCTTAGTTGCCCCCCCATTGTTCCAGAAATAAAAGCCTTTATTTCCTAACATTAGCGATTTGACTCCAGTACACGGAGCCGTCATCTTCGCGGTTATAGCTTTATTGCTCTAGAGACAAAAGGCTTTATTTCTTCACATCAGCGCTTTGTCTCAAGTACAGGGAGCCGCCATCTTTCTGGAGTTATATCTCCATTGATCTAGAGAGAAAGGCTTTATTTCCTTACATCAACGCTTTGTCTCCAGAACAGGGAGCCGCCATCTTTCCTGAGTCTTAGTTGGCCCCCCCATTGTTCCAAAACTAAAAAACCTTTATTTCCTCACATCAGCGCTTTATCTCCAGTACACAGAGCCGCCATCTTTCCTGAGTCTTAGTGGCTGCCTTTGTTCCAGAGCTAAAAGCCTTTATTTCCTCACATTAACGATTTGACTCCAGTACAGGGAGCCGCCATCTTTGCGGTTATAGCTTCGTTGCTCTAGAGACAAAAGGTTTTACTTCTTCACATCAGCGCTTTGTCTCAAGTACAGGGAGCTGCCATCTTTCCTGAGTCTTAGTTGCCCCCCCCATTGTTCCAGAGCTAAAAGCCTTTATTTCCTCACATCAGCACTTTGTCTCCAGTACAGGGAGCCACCATCTTTCCTGAGTCTTATTGGCTGCCTTTGTTCCACAGTTAAAAGCCTTTCATTTCCTGAGGTCAGCGTTGTCTCTAGTAAAAGGAGGCGCCATAATTCCAGAGTCTTGTTTCCGCCATTGTTTCAGAGATAAAAGCCTTTATTTCCTCACATTAGCGCTTTGTCTCTTAGTACAGAGCCGCCATCTTTCTGGAGTTATATCTCTATTGCTCTAGAGACAAAGGATTTATTTCCTCACATCGGCGCATTGTTCCCAGTACAGGGAGCCTCCATCGTATTCCCTCACATCAGTGCTTTATCTCTAGTACAGGGAGTCACCATCTTTCCTGAGTCTTAGTTGCCCCCCATTGTTCCAGAAATAAAAGCCTTTATTTCCTTACATCAGCGATTTGACTCCAGTACAGGTAGCCGCCATCTTTGCGGTTATAACTTCATTGCTCTAGAGACAAAAGGCTTTACTTCTTCACATCAGCACATTGTCTCCAGTACAGGGAGCCGCCATCTTTCCTGAGTCTTAGCTGCCCCCGATTGTTACAGAGCTAAAAGCCTTTATTTCCTCGAATCAGCGCATTGTCCCCAGTGCAGGGAGCCGCCATCTTTCCTGAGTCTTAGTTGCCACCTTTGTTCCAGAGATAAAAGCCTTTCATTTCCTCATGTCAGCACTTTGTCTCCAGTACAGGGAGCCGCCATCCCCATTGGTCTGGAGATTTAAAGTGGACCAAAACCCGAGATTTTCACTATCCTGTGTTTTGGACCTTCCCCCTAGGGCACTCCGGTTTGGGATGGCATGTTGTGTGAACGCCGTCAGACTCACCTTTCCTTGAGCCCACAGCACAGACGGAGATGCTCATCCAATCAGCTTCTCCTGACATGCATATGTGCGGCTATAGAACTGATGGAATCCTGGTCGTAATTACCAGCGGCTACTTGGCTCACTTTGGCTGTGCGCGATGGCAATTCAGTTGCGGTGCCCGGGAAAGGGAGGCGGGAAAAGTGAGATTATCAGGCACCCTGGAGGGTTTCACACAGCGGAGCATCTGAGTTTGGAATGCCCCAGGGAAGGGAGTAAGCCTGCCTTGGAGTCTCAAAGAATACAGGGTGGGCTTTGGTCCACTTTAAGTCTTCATTCCTTCAAGTCAAAGCTTTGTCTGCAGTACAGGGAGCCGCCATCTTTCCTGAGTCTTCCTTCCCTCACATGCAGGGTTGGCGTTTGGGGCAGGCAGCTGCCTGGGGCCCCTGGCTAGCACTAGTGCTGCCACCTGTCTGTTATTCTAATACCTTGCGGCTTTTCATCTCACAGAATGAGCTACAGCAAGGAGCTACAATAGGATGGCCGCACCCATGAGTGAGGACATTTGGCAGCTGACAGGGGGATGGGGGAAGCAATTCAGGGGATGCTAGTTGAAAATGTGGGTTTAGGTCCACTTTAATATTTGCCCCCTTAACCCTGCTAGGACCACCCTAAGCACTCCATTCCTATAATATAGCCATCTCGAATATGGACGGGTCGTATGCAGCAATGGATAGGCGCCAGGAAAGGAAAATTCCTGGTAGGTAAGTATACAATTTTCCTGGAGCCGCCATGGTGTCATGCCATGGGATATAGCAGGCTAAGACCTCTTGCTTCCGTGGTATTTTGCCAAAATCAAAAGTTGTTTTTCAGAAAGTACAGGAAGACGACCAGGATGTAGCTTTACAAATATTTTCTGATGAAATTATCCCCTGCAAGGCCCAAAATGCTGACCTACTGTAGCACATCCGGAATGTGCCTTTACGGGAAAAGGGGCTTCGAGTCCCATAGACTTGCATGCTTTCTTAATTCCCCTAACTATCCATGAAGCCAAGGTTTGTGTAGTTGGAACATGACATCCCCTGTTAGCGTAGGGACTACAAGAGATTGTTTGACTTTCGAAAGTCCTTGGAGAGCTCTAGATGTCTTTAAAGTGGGCCAACACCCAGGGAGGATCGGCCCGGAAATCTATAAGATTCCCGGGCCAATCAGATCCCTCCGATTTCGGATGCCCAGAAACCTTACCTTATCCCCGTTCCAAAGGAGCATGTGCGGGCCGCAGTCGTATCTCGCGCTTCCTTCTAGCAGGGAGGCCATCTGTGAATGGCCGGCGCGGGCGCGCTCCCTGTTAGAAGGAAGCGCGAGACGCAGCCTCCAGCGCGCTCAGAGCCGCTGTGGTTGTCCGTCGCTTGTCCGTACATACCACAGCGGCTCTGAGCGTTCTGATCAGACGAGCGCTCGCGTAGGAGCGGGGTGAGGTGAGTTATTTAGGGCGATCGGGGGGGGTTTCACACAGCGATCGGGGTGCCCCGCGGGGTGAAACCCCCCAGGACGCCCAGAAACCTCACCTTATCCCCGTTCCAAAGGAGCATGTGCGGGCCGCGGCCGCATCTCGCGCTTCCTTCTAGCAGGGCGGCCGTCTGTGAATGGCCGGCGCGGGCGCGCTCCCTGTTAGAAGGAAGCGCGAGACGCAGCCTCCAGCGCGCT
Organism: Gastrophryne carolinensis; assembly: GCA_027917425.1. Lineage (NCBI taxonomy): Eukaryota > Metazoa > Chordata > Amphibia > Anura > Microhylidae > Gastrophryne > Gastrophryne carolinensis. Next base: position 12,880,333 of record CM051240.1, on the reverse strand, counting down.
CAGAGCCGCTGTGGTTGTCCGTCGCTTGTCCGTACATACCACAGCGGCTCTGAGCGCTCTGATCAGATGAGCGCTCGCGTAGGAGCGGGGTGAGGTGAGTTATTTAGGACGATCGGGGGGGGTTTCACACAGCGATCGGGATGCCCCGCGGAAGTGGACCAAAACCCAGGATAGTGAAATTCCTGGGTGTTGGTTCACTATAAAGGCAAGATCCAATGTCTAATGCATGTTAGAGGGCCTTCCTCCATAAACATAGGCAAATGGATTTCTCTATTAAGATGATTGAGGCAACTTTCATAATTGGTTTTAACTGGACTCTGTTCAGAAATAAAAGTTTGGGCTGACGCAATAACGGATAAAGAAAAACACACACAACTTCTTTAGAACATGGGAAAGCTTTATTGATACACTACACATAGAAATCAAACACAAACTATATCAAACCTTCAAAGACACCACATGGCAGAGAGTGATGGCAGGAGATCACCCGGTGGACCTCTCCGATGCGTGTGTTGGAGGGACGCCGAGGACCCACCTTGACTTTTCTACACCTGCTGGGATGGGGAATGATGCAACAGAAAATAGTTAATACATTAATGGTTGAAGCTTGAGGATTGAGAGAGACGAACAACCCCAGGTGCTGTACAAGCATGCAGAACAGTATCCTAACACAGTATATAAGCATATTGCAATAAGGGGTTACAGCCCCTAAGAGTGACCGCTATGTGGCGCTCCTGTATACATCTACAGAAAATGCATAATATAGTAAGTATGGATACAGCATAGAAGGCGAATGTAAACCAAAGTAGTGGTGGAAGGAGTGCTATAAACTCCCTAACATCCAGACACTACATAGAGAAGCAATTCAAGAAAACAACAGTTCTAACAAGCACAAAATGATAAGTCTTACAGGCAGACACGGGTGGAAGTAATACCCTCGACGTTTCGGCCGCTCTGGCCTTTCTCAATGATGATGCAACAGCAACAATGTAAGTAATTCATAATGTCCAGGGCCGGCGTCAGCACCCGGCAAGGCGGGGCAGCTGCCGGAGGCCCACTGACAGGGCCGGCCTTTGGGGTGTGCAACGGCGCTTGACCAGCAGCAGACTGGGAGGGCACAGCCACAGCTGGTGCTCACATCTCCTCGAATGTCGGGGTTCCACACAGCGGGGCATCTGGATTTAGATTCCAGGGGAGGAAGTGCTGGGTTTTGTTCTGCTTTTAAGTTGCCCACCCCCGCTGATTTCCTATCCCTGGAGCATCCCAATCTGTGATACCCTACTGTGTGACACCCCCTGGGGTCGCTGGCGTACCCGCTATGCAAGCAATTCCACCCCTGAGTTTTGGTCCGCTTTACAGGGGCATCTAAATCTGGGATGCCCCTGTTTGTAATAGAACCCCCATGGTTGGACCGTTAACTCAAACTGGCGATCCCACAGTGCAGTCCCCAGTTCCAGGTAAGTAATGGACAAAGGGAGGGGGTCACTCACAGGGGCATCCAAAATCAGGACTCGAGGTCAAGTGTAGAGGGGTTTGGTGCGTTTCAAAGTAGACCAAAACTAGAGTTTTGGCCCAAACAGCCTGATCCTTAGGGGGCATCCAGATTGGGGACGTTCCTTGGTGATGTGACGCGACTCTTCCCCCCCAAAGGGGCCCCCTGAGACCTCGCCGCCCTAGGGCCCACATAAACCCGGCCCTGATAATGTCTAATGGAATCTGCCTTTTGTGTACACTGTACCTATATTGAAACCTCAATAAAATTAAGAGGCCGATTCATTAATAGCGCCAGGTAGCGACAGATGAGCGCCAGTAGCGTTATTTTCACAGCGCCCGCTAGTAGTCGCTGTGCTTGGCCGTTGTTCGGCTGTTGATAGCGACTCAGTCGGTTTGCAGTAATGCTGAATACGGGGTTATGAGTCGCTGTTTGACAGGTTCCGCGCTGTATGGGAGCGCATGATAGCGACTGGCCATAGCGAACGGCTCCCAGCATATTCATTAACAAATCACGCTCAACAAAATTCTCGCGCTGTGAAATGCTTGTTTAAACCCCAGAGCGCTGGCAGCGATGGGTTAAAAGTAGTTTTTTAACCCCCAAACAACCATATTTTTGGAAAAAAACAAAAACATGTTTTTACAAACATTTTGTAATATGAATACATTAATATCAGACCTGTAATATCAATTCTGCACAAATTTTTTTTTTTATTACCTTAAAAAAAATATCGAACATGGCAGAATTGGTCACAGAATTTTTGCCATTTAAAAAAAAAAAAAAAAACATTAATAACAATTAATTATTAATATTTAAAGATTGCTCCATTGAAATGCATTGGAGAGCGCCAGGTAGCGAGAGGTCATACCTGTCGCTGTTCAAGGTCGGACGCTGGCGCTGTGGGCTGAGGCTGGAATAATGATGAATGAGTCGCTATCTGGCGCTCTGTCAGTCGCTAAGCAGGATCGGCTTGATAAATGTGTGATTGCGGAGGGGAGCCGGCGTTCTCGTGGCGGTGACCGTCATTACCGTCCGGCGTTCTCGTGGCGGTGACCGTCATTACCGTTCGCTCACCATTCGCTACCTGCCGCTATCCCTTGTTAAATAAGGGCCTATGTTAATAAGTCCCTTGGGGCGTCTGCATCCCTAGCATCTCTGAGCTGTGACAAGCTCCCGCCCCCAGACATTCGATGGGCTGGAGATGGGCGCGCACCTGTGTCTGGAGATGCGGGCGCTATTGGTCCCGATTGGCGAAAAGAGAACCGTTTGCGGAGCATCAGTATATACGGCAAACTGCAGCATTTGAGGACCCGTGCATGCGCCATAGGACCAGGGAGAGGCGAGTTTTTCTGGGTGTTCGGGGGGTTTCACACAGTGGGGCGTCCCAAAGTGACCATAGCCGTTCTATAGTTTTGCAAATGGAAGCCGATTTCGGATGCTGAGTACGTTATACCATCATCCAAGCTCCCATGACGCATGGACGGGCCTCTCCTCCAATCAGCATTCTACGCTGAGACCGACACCGAGCGCAATGAGCAGCCGGCATCTGACGGTTATCTTACTGTCTTTTGTGAAGCGGACCAAAACCCTTTAGTTTAGTCATAACTCCAGGGCAGGCGATTCCACCTCGGGGCTCAGCTCAGAGGAAGAGGCTTAAAGCAGTCCTTCACTCACTCACTGAATAAGAGCCTATCTTATATGTTTCCCACACCCTGTACATACAGATTGCTCACATTAATCCGGACCTTCACCATGAATAAGAGCCTATCTTATATGTTTCTCACACCCTGTACATACAGATTGCTAACATTAATCCAGACCTTCACCCTGAATAAGAGCCTATCTTATATGTTTCCCACACCCTGTACATACAGATTGCTAACATTAATCCAGACCTTCACCCTGAATAAGAGCCTATCTTATATGTTTCCCACACCCTGTACATACAGATTGCTCACATTAATCCGGACCTTCACCCTGAATAAGAGCCTATCTTATATGTTTCCCACACCCTGTACATACAGATTATTCACATTAATCCGGACCTTCACCCTGAATAAGAGCCTATTTTATATGTTTCCCACACCCTGTACATACAGATTGCTCACATTAATCCGGACCTTCACCCTGAATAAGAGCCTATCTTATATGTTTCCCACACCCTGTACATACAGATTATTCACATTAATCCGGACCTTCACCCTGAATAAGAGCCTATTTTATATGTTTCCCACACCCTGTACATACAGATTGCTCACATTAATCCGGACCTTCATCCTGAAAAAGAGCCTATCTTATATGTTTCCCACACCCTGTACATACAGATTGCTCACATTAATCCGGACCTTCACTCTGAATAAGAGCCTATCTTATATGTTTCCCACACCCTGTACATACAGATTGCTCACATTAATCCGGACCTTCACCCTGAATAAGAGCCTATCTTATATGTTTCCCACACCCTGTACATACAGATTATTCACATTAATCCGGACCTTCACCCTGAATAAGAGCCTATTTTATATGTTTCCCACACCCTGTACATACAGATTGCTCACATTAATCCGGACCTTCACCCTGACTAAGAGCCTATCTTATATGTTTCCCACACCCTGTACATACAGATTATTCACATTAATCCGGACCTTCACCCTGAATAAGAGCCTATTTTATATGTTTCCCACACCCTGTACATACAGATTGCTCACATTAATCCGGACCTTCATCCTGAAAAAGAGCCTATCTTATATGTTTCCCACACCCTGTACATACAGATTGCTCACATTAATCCGGACCTTCACTCTGAATAAGAGCCTATCTTATATGTTTCCCACACCCTGTACATACAGATTGCTCACATTAATCCGGACCTTCACCATGAATAAGAGCCTATCTTATATGTTTCTCACACCCTGTACATACAGATTGCTAACATTAATCCAGACCTTCACCCTGAATAAGAGCCTATCTTATATGTTTCCCACACCCTGTACATACAGATTGCTAACATTAATCCAGACCTTCACCCTGAATAAGAGCCTATCTTATATGTTTCCCACACCCTGTACATACAGATTGCTCACATTAATCCGGACCTTCACCCTGAATAAGAGCCTATCTTATATGTTTCCCACACCCTGTACATACAGATTATTCACATTAATCCGGACCTTCACCCTGAATAAGAGCCTATTTTATATGTTTCCCACACCCTGTACATACAGATTGCTCACATTAATCCGGACCTTCACCCTGAATAAGAGCCTATCTTATATGTTTCCCACACCCTGTACATACAGATTATTCACATTAATCCGGACCTTCACCCTGAATAAGAGCCTATTTTATATGTTTCCCACACCCTGTACATACAGATTGCTCACATTAATCCGGACCTTCATCCTGAAAAAGAGCCTATCTTATATGTTTCCCACACCCTGTACATACAGATTGCTCACATTAATCCGGACCTTCACCCTGAATAAGAGCCTATCTTATATGTTTCCCACACCCTGTACATACAGATTATTCACATTAATCCGGACCTTCACCCTGAATAAGAGCCTATTTTATATGTTTCCCACACCCTGTACATACAGATTGCTCACATTAATCCGGACCTTCACCCTGACTAAGAGCCTATCTTATATGTTTCCCACACCCTGTACATACAGATTATTCACATTAATCCGGACCTTCACCCTGAATAAGAGCCTATTTTATATGTTTCCCACACCCTGTACATACAGATTGCTCACATTAATCCGGACCTTCATCCTGAAAAAGAGCCTATCTTATATGTTTCCCACACCCTGTACATACAGATTGCTCACATTAATCCGGACCTTCACTCTGAATAAGAGCCTATCTTATATGTTTCCCACACCCTGTACATACAGATTGCTCACATTAATCCGGACCTTCACCCTGAATAAGAGCCTATCTTATATGTTTCCCACACCCTGTACATACAAATTGCCCACATTAAAAATCATTTTATCAGTTATGAGCCTTTAAACATCCAAGATGGCGGCTCATGGGGCTTCAGGCAGCCTGCAAACAGGAAGTGTCTTCTGACTGTGCTGCTCTGCATTCTGGGATTGCTGTCCTTTTCCTGACCCCAGCTCTGCTTTGTCAATGCAAAGCACAGCTATAACCCCGACCCCTGTACTTTATCCCCCTCTCCTCTCCTCAGTATGTGAAGCTTCTGAGGCAAGATGGCGGCGCCTGTATCCTAGAGTCCTGAACAGAGTTGCAGCCCAGTGGGGGAAAGAATAATAAGTGACTAAAAACTTAAAATATATTCATTTTAGATGCTGGAGAATCGTTTTATAAGGGATTTGGGCTTTTCAATAAATCATGGTGAAGGTCCGCTCCCGCTTTGCTACACACTGAGGATGAATGCGATGTACTTTCATTACAGTCTCTGCATGTGCTGGATCTCTCGTCACTTGCTGTGATTACTCGCCATGCCCCAGTTGTCTATATGAAGCTCATTGTGATACACGTCTGTTTATACTGATGTCAGGCAGGCTGATTCATTACTAACGCCAGGTAGCGACAGATGAGCGTCTGTAGAGCAGATATCAGAGCGCCCGCTAGTAGTCTCTGTGCTCGGCCGTGGTTCTTTGTTTCAGAGCGCTGCCCGGCATTGATGAATATGATGTGTGAGTCGCAGTACTACGCTGTATGGACGCGAACGGCAGCGCCAGCTCAGTGCGACCGACTCACACCACATTCATCAAAGAAACAGCCTCACACAGCGCCGGCGCTCAGATTCATGTAGTTGTTGCCCAGAGCGCCAGTGGCTGTGTGATTAAAGTCTGTTTATGAACATGTGTCCACTAGTAACAAAGCGGAAACACATGGAATGACATTGTTATAACATTGTAACATGAACAATTTAATACCCGACATGTCAGGACAATTCTGCATAAAAATATTATTAATGAAAAAAAATTAAAAAATGTCATTTTCTTGCCCAGGAAACATGTCAGAAAGATTTGAGATTTTATAAAAAAAAAAAAAAATTGGGATCAGGAAAGGGATTTAAGGATCGTCCATAGAAATGTATGGGAGAGCGCCAGGTAGCGACAGGTAAGACGTGGCGCTCTGCAAGGCTGAACGCCGGCGCTGTACGCTGAGCCCGGGATAATGATGAATCAGACGCTACATGGCGCTGTTCTAGTCGCTCAGCAGATTCGGCTTCATAAATGTGTAATTGCTGCCGTGCCCGGCGTTCACCTGACGCTACCTGCCGCTCTTACATGTCTTATCCGTCGCTACCTGGCGCTCTCCTATACATTTCTATGGAAGATCCTTAAATCCCTTTCCTGATCCCAAATTTTGTTTTTCTTATAAAAAACTCCAAACTTCTGACATGTCTCCTGGCCTAGAAAATGATATTTGGATTAATAATATTTTTATGCAGAATTGTCCTGTACATGTCTGGTATTAAAGTGTTCATGTTACAATGTTATAACAATGTCATTCCATGTGTTTTCGCTTTGTTACTAGTGGATACATGTTCAAAAACAGCCTTTAATCACACAGCCTCTGGCGCTATGGGCTACAACTACATGATTTTGAGCGCCGGCGATGTTTGAGGATTTTTTTTTATGAAGTTGGTCGCACTGATCTGGCGTTACCGTTCACTCCCATACAGCATAGTACTGCGACTCACACATCATATTCATCAATGCCCGACAGCGACTGAGGCGCTCTGAAACAATGATCCATGGCCGAGCACAGCGACTACTAGTGGTCGCTCTGAAATCCGCGCTACAGACGCTCATCTGTCGCTACCTGGCGTTAGTAATGAATCAGCCTGCCCGTGGTTTCATGGTGCTTGGCAGCGCATACTATATATTCTTTGCCTTGGTGTCTTTCTGAGTAAAACACTACAGACTTTTTTCATGTACATATACCAAAGCACCATTAACCATTATTGGCCACCAGGGGGCAGCAGTATACGTCTTGATATAATTCCTATGCACCTAATATACTGTAACAGGCAATGCTTAGGGCCTTATTCATGAAGCTCTAGCGCCAGGTGAACAATTCCACATTTATGAAGTGGAATCTGGTGAGCGACTAGAACGCCATGTAGCGTCCGATTCATCATTATCCCAGGCTCAGCGCACAGCGCCGGCGTTCAGCCTTGCAGAGCGCCACGTCTTACCTGTCGCTACCTGGCGTCTCCCATACATTTCTATCTACAGACTGTCACTGTTGTATCCCGCGGAGTCAAACTATATATATATCATATAGTTTTTTTCCTGCCTCTTTTTATTTCTATGGACGATCCTTACATCACTTTCCTGATCCCAATTTTTTTTTTTGTTATAAAAAAAAACTTCAAAACTTCTGACATGTCTCCTGGACAAGAAAATGACATTTTGCTAAACTTTTTGGATGAATAATATTTTTATGCAGAATTGTCCTTACATGTCTGGTATTAAAGTGTTCATGTTACAATGTTATAACAATGTCATTCCATGTGTTTTCGCTTTACTACTGGATACGTGTTCAAAAACAGACTTTAATCACACAGCCTCCGGCGCTCTGGGCTACAACTACATGATTTTGAGCGCCGGCGATGTTTGAGGCTGTTTTTTCGCTGGTCGCACTGAGCTGGCGCCGTTCGCTCCCATACAGCGTAGTACTGCGACTCACACATCATATTAGGGATCGTGCACATATTCTGTTAACAAATAGGAGCATTTTTGAAATGATAAGGAAACAGAGGAGCCCGGTGCCCCCTGCGGTGAGAGTCGCGGTTTTATCCTCTAACTTGGAAATATTATGCTTGCCTTTTATTTCCCTTGTGAGTGCATTCATTTACCCTTTTAAGCTATTACATTGCGTTTTAGCATTATTGCACTATTTTGTGTTCTTCTGCTCTTTTAACATGTACACCATGATGTGGGATTAAACTATTATACCTATTGAGCATATATCTGCATAACCCCTAAGAAGACCTAAGTTTGGGGTTTGATCGTTTTGGGATCGAATCGGTGCTGCATCTATGGAGGATTGATCTATTGCGGGAGACCTGTGTGTTTCCTATTTGCCATTTTTAAAGTGGACCAACACCCAGGGGGGATCTATAAGATTCCCGGACCGATCAGATCCCTCCCCGCGGGGCATCCGAAATCGGGATGTCCCGCGGGGAGGAACCCCCCAGGAGGCCCACAATCCTCACCTTACCGGCGATCCAACGGCGCATGCGCGAGACGCGGCCGCGTCTCTCGCTTCCCTCTAGCAGGGCGCGCTCCCGCGCCGGCCGTTTTGTGAATGGCCGGCGCAGGCGTGCTCCCTGTTAGAGGGAAGCGAGAGACGCAGCCAATGACAGCGCTCTGGTATGCGCGTCCAAGCGGCTTTGGACGCGCATACCAGAGCTGCTCTGAGCGCTGTCATTGGCCGGACGAGGTCACGTGGGAGCGGGGAGAGGTGAGTTTTTGCGGCGATCGGGGGGGTTTCAGACAGCGGGGCACCCCCACCTAAGTGGACCAACACCCAGGATAGTCAAAATCCTGGGTGTTGGTCCACTTTAATGAACATCTGGTAAGAGTATAAGCTTACTGGTGGTGGTTACACTTGCGCTCACTGGATGTATGCACTGTGGGATGCCGCAACTGGACATTTTAAAGCCTTATGAAAATACATTTTAGCTAGCTCTGTGTTTCTTCAATTGTTTACACATCATATTTATCAATGCCGGACAGCGACTGAGGCGCTCTGAAACAATGATCCACGGCCGAGCACAGCGACTACTAGGGGGCGCTCTGAAATCCTCTCTACAGACGCTCATCTGTCGCTACCTGGCGTTAGTAATGAATCAGCCTGCCCGTATATATATCATTTTAGCTATTTGCACAATTGTCTCTCCACACCCAGAGCTCTATTACTGTACATATTACGATATACAAGCATATGCAGGTAGATTTATTGTGTGTATGTTCAGATTGATGCAGTGATATCATGTAAATTGGGATTAATTATCTTGTTTTCTGGAGCATCCATATAAATCAATGGTGGGCAATTATTTTTTCCATGGGGCCACATGAGAAACTAAAAATACTGTGGAGGGCCAAAAGGCTGAACTCAATTCTGTATAATATTAATTGTATTTCTTTATAAAAAGCAGTAAATTCTTTTGGAAAACCCGGCATTCAGCCGGGGGAAGAGGTACACTTATAGGTGTACCTAAAGTTGGAGAGCTTTGTTTGGGGGTAGGGTAGTTCTCTGTTAGTATAACTCGGTGACCACAATTGTATAAAACGTAATCTTATTTATTACGTTTTATACAATTGTGTTTGTTTATTACGATTACGTTTTATACAATTGTGGTCACCGAGTTATACTAACAGAGAACTACCCTACCCCCAAACAAAGCTCTCCAACTTTAGGTACACCTATAAGTGTACCTCTTCCCCCCTAAACAGATATTAGAAGCAGGAGAGTAGGGGATAAGAACCAGGAACACCGGTCTGGATAGGTGGGGTACGACCACCCTGATCATACCCCCAACCCCCCAAACATTCAGCATCTACCTTTCTTTTTTTAGGGGACATTTTGAGGGCTAAAGTCGTCTTGTGACAAGGATCGTGTGCACTGAGCTGACACCTGGAGGGGAGGGTGATAGAGGTTGGTAGGATCCACAGAAAGGGGGGATACCGCCCCACAGAGGGCAGCAGCTCACTATTCCACCACATTGGGAAGAGCAAATGCAGCCGCACTTCCCTTACTCTCCTTCCCCTTAAGCTTAGCAGCAGCCCGAGGATGGCTTCCAGTCAGGTCACTTATGAGTCCCGCCCCTCCACCCAGGCAAGATGGCGCCGGAGCCTGCCTCCTTCTCCTCCCCTGGTTGGGCTCTTCTTCACTGTCGGGCGCCCGTCCCTCTTCACAGCTGGTCGGTGCATCCCGCACTGTACACAGACGATCACTTAAAGTGGACCAACACCCAGGGGGGATTGGCCCGGGAATCTGGGCGTCCCCCCAGGAACCTTACCTTATCCCCATTCCAACGGCGCATGCGCGGGCCGCATTTCGTACTTCCCTCTAGCAGGGCGTGCCCGTTTGTGAACGGCCAGCGAGGGCGCGCTCCCTGTTAGAAGGAAGCGAGAGACGCGGCCTCCAGCGTACTCAGAGCCGCTGGGGTTGTCCGTCGCTTGTCCGTACATACCACATACTATCTAACTAAGGCAGAAAGACCAGCCAGATGGAAACAGACAGACCCACTCACGACATATAACACACACTTACTAGATCCCCATAAGCCAGCAGCAGCCAAGCCCCCAGCCAGCAGGTATCTCACCCCCGTCGTCACAGCCGACGCGTTGCGTGACGTCAAACGCGTCACTTCCTCAGGGCATGTGTCCAGCTCTATAAGGTTTAGTCCCGCCCCCTTTGATTCATTTATTATGTTATTTGTTTTTTAATTGGTTTTTAATCGGTCTATGATTGTATGTCCAAATATGTAATAAATAAACTTTTGTACCTTTTCATTAACTCATTGTAGTGGTGCCACTTTATAGATGAGGTTGGAAATTTAGGAGTGTGTGGGACTCCTGCTTGCTTGCACCTTTGGCCCCGAGAGGGGTTCTTTTTTGGCCAACCCCTAGTGTTGCACACTCATTTATTTGATATTATACATAGAGTGCGGTCTTTTTCCCATACATTAAAATATATTATTGTTAGATGCTGGGGAATCATTTTTAAGGGTTTGGGTTTTTCATTAAATCATGGTGAAGGTCCGGTTTAAAGCAGACCTACAGTCAAGAATGACAAGACCAACACAGCAAGCAGTGCTCCTATGCCTCCCTCCCCGGGCAATTTACATCGCTGCACATAAATATTCATTTACCTTTTTCTAACTCCTGCTGTAGTTGATTTTAGAAGCAAAATGGCGGCTCGTGCTTTTGCAAGCCACATGCAAACAGGAAGTGCTGCTGGGCTTCCTGTTCCTGTGCATTTGGCAGTTGAATCCAGGCAGCAGCACGGCTGAGATGCTGGGAGAGGAAGCTCCAAAATGGCCGCTACCTTTCTTTTCCATGCTGTTGGTCCGGTTTAACGGAGACAGAGATTAATATAAATGATTGAAACAACATCATGCTTTACAACGTTGACTTTTTGTGATTTCTATTTTCCTTTTTTTTTCTTTTAATAAAATCTGATTTTTTTTTTTGACAAAGTGACCAGAGCGGATTATTTGGGCAGATGCCGGGGTCAGAACTTGGAATTCAGACGGAGCAGCGATGGCAGTGAAGTAGGTTTATATACCAATAATCTAATATTAACCCAATATAATGGTGCAGTGACCCGTGTTAAACTGGACCTTCCCCCTGAATAAGAGCCTATCTTGTATGTTTCCCACACCCTGTACATACAGATTGCTCACATTAATCCAGACCTTCACTCTGAATAAGAGCCTATCTTGTATGTTTCCCACACCCTGTACATACAGATTGCCCACATTAATCCAGACCTTCACTCTGAATAAGAGCCTATCTTGTATGTTTCCCACACCCTGTACATACAGATTGCTCACATTAATCCAGACCTTCACTCTGAATAAGAGCCTATCTTGTATGTTTCCCACACCCTGTACATACAGATTGCTCACATTAATCCAGACCTTCACCCTGAATAAGAGCCTTTCTTATATGTTTCCCCCCTGTACATACAGATTGCCCACATTAATCCAAACCTTCACCCTGAATAAGAGCCTATCTTGTATGTTTCCCCCACCCTGTACATACAGATTGCCCACATTAATCCAGACCTTCACCCTGAATAAGAGCCTATCTTCTATGTTTCCTGCCCCCTGTACATACAGATTGCACACATTAATCCGGGCCCCCACCCTGAATAAGAGTCTATCTTATGTTTCCCACACCCTGTACATACAGATTGCTCACATTAATCCACACACTCACCCTGAATAAGAGCCTATCTTATATGTTTCCCACACCTTGTACACACAGATTGCCCACATTAATTCGGAGCCTCACCCTGAATAAGAGCCTATCTTGTATGTTCCCACACCCTGTACATACAGATTGCTCACATTAATCCACACACTCACCCTGAATAAGAGCCTATCTTATATGTTTCCCACACCTTGTACATACAGATTGCCCACATTAATTCGGAGCCTCACCCTGAATAAGAGCCTATCTTATATGTCCCTCCCCCCTGTACATACAGATTGCTCACATTAATCCGGACCTTCACCCTGAATAAGAGCCTATCTTGTATGTTCCCTCCCTGTACATACAGATTGCCCACATTAATCCAGACCTTCACCCTGAATAAGAGTCTATCTTGTATGTTCCCCCCATCCTGTACATACAAACTGCTTCCATTAATCCGGACGCTCGCCCTGAATAAGCTTTGCATGTGCAAGCCGCCATCTCTCTAGCTGGGCGCGTGCCCGCACCAGCCATTTGTGACGACCTTTTACTGATTTACATTTTTATAGTTGGTTAAACTTTAAATGAAAAGCCTCCAATTTACATTGTTTACAGATATGTGGGCTGGAGACAGGCCGGCTGTTTGCTGGGAGGAGGCCATTGTCTCATCCAACCTTACAACTGATTTACAATTCAATCTCCATGTTTTGGGTACAGGCCTGGCCGCCCCGACTGTTTATTCAGTTGCTTGTCTAATAGGAGTTTCTGTCCTTTCATGCCTTAAAGTGATTATGACTATCCTGGGTTTTGGTCCTTTCCCCCAGGGATCGGGGGTGCCACGCTGCATGAAACCCCCCAGATCAACTGAAGAAACTCACCTCTTCCCGGTCCTACGGCTGCTCGTCCAATCAGCACGCCTGGATCTGCTGACGTCACGCCATGTAAGACAGCGTCTAAAGCAAGCGGCTTCGAGCGCACTGGTGGCCGCATCTCCCGCTTCCCTCTGACAGGGAGTGTGCCCGCGTCGGCCATTCATAAATGGCAGGTCCAGGCACGCTCCCTGCTAAAGGGATACCGGGGATGCGGCCGCAGCACTCGCAGTTAGACCGGGAAGGAAGGAGGCGCCCTGGGGGGTTTCACACAGCGTGGAACCCCCCACTCGGAGGGAATTGATTGGCCTGGGAATCTTATAGATGCCCGGGCCAATCGAGGGGGTTTTGGTCCACTTTAAGGGGAAAATTTCCGATAGGACGCATCCCAAGGTTAAAGCAATGAAATACTTTTTATTTGAAAAGCTCAAAAAGGGGTTTAAAGTGGACCAAAACCCAGCAGGATCGGCCTGAGAATCTATAAGATTCCCGGGTCGACCCATTCCCTCCCTGTGGGGTATCCAAAATCGGGATGCCCCGTTGTGTGAAACCCCCCAGGTCGCCCGCAAACCTTACCTGAATCCCGGTCCAATGGCGCATGCGTGGGCCGCATCTCTCTAGCAGGACGCGCTCCCTGTTAAAGGGAAGAGCGAGATGCGGCTGCCAGCGTGCCTGGACGTTCGCTTTGATGCGTATAGCTCAGCGGCTCCGAGCATGCTGATTGGACGAGCGGCCGCGCATGTGCCGTAGGAGTGGGGTGAGGTGAGTTGTTCTGGGGGGTTTCACGTCCCAATCGGGGGTGCCCCGGGGAAGTGGACCAAAATCCAGGATAGTCAAAATCCTGGGCTTTTTTACATTCCCCCTCCCTCGACAGTGTTTGAAAGACTTAGTTAATGATGAGTTTATGAATTTTGTGCTATTTGGATGATATCCTAAAATTTTTTGACTGAACATCAGGCCCCTGTTAAAGCGGACCAAGACTCACTGCAATCATCCTGGGAATTTATAAGATTACCGGGCTGATATATTCCCACCCAAAATCAGGAAGCCCCGCTGTGTGAAACCCCCCAGGTCACCCCATACATTTACCTTGTTTCCCGTTCAAGGGCGCAAGCTGCATCCCCGCTATCCCTCTAGCAGGGCGCGTGGCTGCACCAGCCATTTGTGAATGGCCGGCGCGCTCCGTTAGAGGGAAGTGGAGGATGCGGCCGTCAACGCGATAGGAGCCACTGGCCTTAGACTGACGTCAGTGGGTCTGAGCACAACGATTGGATGAGCGGCCGCACATGCGCTGTAGGACCGGGAAGAGGCGAGTTGGCTTCTGCGATTTGAGGGGGTTTCACACTGCGGGGCCCCGAGGGAAAGGACACAAAGCCCAAGATAGTCAAAATCTTAGGTTTGTGCAGCAAAAGCTTGCATCCCGCAGGCGTGGAAGAGCAAAGAGCCCCCATCCATAAGTAGGTGGTGTCAGAGGGTGAACGACATCATGAGGTTTGAGAGTCTCATGTCCTCACGAGACGATATCTAAGAGAAGCTCGCTGTAACCTGGTATGGCTGGATGGCCTACATGGAGTCACCGGAGGGTAAAGAGTTACTAGGCCTAAAGTAATGGACCCCCGCCTTACATCCCCCCTTCCTTTTCTCCTCCCCGTCTTTTCCCAACACCTCCCCCCCTTCTCCCCATATTTTTCTGTGTTCAGTTTCATTCCTGGTTGTTTATTTTACTTTAATGATAATTGTCAGTACGGTTCGGGAAGCCACTTGGTTAGAAACAAAGATTGTTTTGAGACACGCTGCTGTAGGGATCCCAGAGGCAGGGGAGCAATCTCAGAGATACATCGTAACTTGGCCTCAAGGGGTGCGGATACACGCCCATCCTATACCAAAAATTGGCACCATGAACTGGGTAGTGAGATGGATCTAGAAAAATGGCGGAGGATGTGTAACACTTCCTTTGGTTGTTCGGCGTCTGTGACTTTAATCGAGGCTAACGTAAAACTAATGGCAAGATGGTATATGGTCCCAGAGAGAATGAAACACTTTTCCACTGAGTTCCAGGTGAACTGCTTCCGGGGGCCTCTCACCGGGGTCATACCGGTATGTGTGGTGGGATTGCCCAGTAGTTAGGGGATTTTGGTCAGGAATCTTTAGAGTTCTCAGCAAGGTATGTGGTAGATCTGTGGTCAGAGACCCTTGGGTAGCTCTCCTCAATGCCCCAATACCCCACAGTTCTAGACTGAAAAAGCGGTTGATGTATTATATCCTATCAGGGGCAAAGCTGGTAGTAGCTGGGGCTTGGAGGTCCCCCACCTTGTATTATATCCTATCAGGGGCAAAGCTGGTGATAGCTGGGGCTTGGAGGTCTCCCACCTTGTATTATATCCTATCAGGGGCAAAGCTGGTGATAGCTGGGGCTTGGAGGTCCCCCACCTTGTATTATATCCTATCAGGGGCAAAGCTGGTGATAGCTGGGACTTGGAGGTCCCCCACCTTGTATTATATCCTATCAGGGGCAAAGCTGGTGATAGCTGGAGCTTGGAGGTCCCCCACCTTGTATTATATCCTATCAGGGGCAAAGCTGGTGATAGCTGGGGCTTGGAGGTCCCCCAACTTGTATTACATCCTATCAGGGGCAAAGCTGGTGATAGCTGGGGCTTGGAGGTCTCCCACCTTGTATTATATCCTATCAGGGGCAAAGCTGGTGATAGCTGGGGCTTGGAGGTCTCCCACCTTGTATTATATCCTATCAGGGGCAAAGCTGGTGATAGCTGGGGCTTGGAGGTCCCCCACCTTGTATTATATCCTATCAGGGGCAAAGCTGGTGATAGCTGGGACTTGGAGGTCCCCCACCTTGTATTATATACTATCAGGGGCAAAGCTGGTAATAGCTGGGGCTTGGAGGTCCCCCACCTTGTATTATATCCTATTAGGGGCAAAGCTGGTGATAGCTGGGGCCTGGAGGTCTCCCACCTTGAATTATATCCTATCAGGGGCAAAGCTGGTGATAGCTGGGGCTTGGAGGTCCCCCACCTTGTATTATATCCTATCAGGAGCAAAGCTGGTGATAGCTGGGGCTTGGAGGTCCATCACCTTGTATTATATCCTATCAGGGGCAAAGCTGGTGATAGCTGGGGCTTGGAGGTCTCCCACCTTGTATTATATCCTATCAGGGGCAAAGCTGGTGATAGCTGGGGCTTGGAGGTCTCCCACCTTGTATTATATCCTATCAGGGGCAAAGCTGGTGATAGCTGGGGCTTGGAGGTCTCCCACCTTGTATTATATCCTTTCAGGGGCAAAGCTGGTGATAGCTGGGACTTGGAGGTCCCCCACCTTGTATTATATCCTATCAGGGGCAAAGCTGGTGATAGCTGGGGCTTGGAGGTCCCCCACCTTGTATTATATCCTATCAGGGGCAAAGCTGGTGATAGCTGGGGCTTGGAGGTCCCCCACCTTGTATTATATCCTATCAGGGGCAAAGCTGGTGATAGCTGGGGCTTGGAGGTCCCCCACCTTGTATTATATCCTATCAGGGGCAAAGCTGGTGATAGCTGGGGCTTGGAGGTCCCCCACCTTGTATTATATCCTATCAGGGGCAAAGCTGGTGATAGCTGGGGCTTGGAGGTCTCCCGCCTTGTATTATATCCTTTCAGGGGCAAAGCTGGTGATAGCTGGGACTTGGAGGTCCCCCGCCTTGTATTATATCCTATCAGGGGCAAAGCTGGTGATAGCTGGGGCTTGGAGGTCCCCCACCTTGTATTATATCCTATCAGGGGCAAAGCTGGTGATAGCTGGTGCTTGGAGGTCTCCCACCTTGTATTATATCCTATCAGGGGCAAAGCTGGTGATAGCTGGGGCTTGGAGGTCCCCCACCTTGTATTATATCCTATCAGGGGCAAAGCTGGTGATAGCTGGGGCTTGGAGGTCCCCCACCTTGTATTATATCCTATCAGGAGCAAAGCTGGTGATAGCTGGGGCTTGGAGGTCTCCCACCTTGTATTATATCCTATCAGGGGCAAAGCTGGTGATAGCTGGGGCTTGGAGGTCTCCCACCTTGTATTATATCCTATCAGGGGCAAAGCTGGTGATAGCTGGGGCTTGGAGGTCTCCCACCTTGTATTATATCCTATCAGGGGCAAAGCTGGTGATAGCTGGGGCTTGGAGGTCTCCCACCTTGTATTATATCCTATCAGGGGCAAAGCTGGTGATAGCTGGGGCTTGGAGGTCTCCCACCTTGTATTATATCCTATCAGGGGCAAAGCTGGTGATAGCTGGGGCTTGGAGGCCTCCCACCTTGTATTATATCCTTTCAGGGGCAAAGCTGGTGATAGCTGGGACTTGGAGGTCCCCCACCTTGTATTATATCCTATCAGGGGCAAAGCTGGTGATAGCTGGGGCTTGGAGGTCCCCCACCTTGTATTATATCCTATCAGGGGCAAAGCTGGTGATAGCTGGGGCTTGGAGGTCCCCCACCTTGTATTATATCCTATCAGGGGCAAAGCTGGTGATAACTGGGGCTTGGAGGTCCCCCACCTTGTATTATATCCTATCAGGGGCAAAGCTGGTGATAGCTGGGGCTTGGAGGTCCCCCACCTTGTATTATATCCTATCAGGGGCAAAGCTGGTGATAGCTGGGGCTTGGAGGTCTCCCACCTTGTATTATATCCTTTCAGGGGCAAAGCTGGTGATAGCTGGGACTTGGAGGTCCCCCGCCTTGTATTATATCCTATCAGGGGCAAAGCTGGTGATAGCTGGGGCTTGGAGGTCCCCCACCTTGTATTATATCCTATCAGGGGCAAAGCTGGTGATAACTGGGGCTTGGAGGTCCCCCACCTTGTATTATATCCTATCAGGGGCAAAGCTGGTGATAACTGGGGCTTGGAGGTCCCCCACCTTGTATTATATCCGATCAGGGGCAAAGCTGGTGATAGCTGGGGCTTGGAGCTCCCCCACCTTGTATTATATCCTATCAGGGGCAAAGCTGGTGATAGCTGGGGCTTGGAGGTCTCCCACCTTGTATTATATCCTTTCAGGGGCAAAGCTGGTGATAGCTGGGACTTGGAGGTCCCCCGCCTTGTATTATATCCTATCAGGGGCAAAGCTGGTGATAGCTGGGGCTTGGAGGTCCCCCACCTTTTATTATATCCTATCAGGGGCAAAGCTGGTGATAGCTGGGGCTTGGAGGTCCCCCACCTTGTATTATATCCTATCAGGGGCAAAGCTGGTGATAACTGGGGCTTGGAGGTCCCCCACCTTGTATTATATCCTATCAGGGGCAAAGCTGGTGATAACTGGGGCTTGGAGGTCCCCCACCTTGTATTATATCCTATCAGGGGCAAAGCTGGTGATAGCTGGGGCTTGGAGCTCCCCCACCTTGTATTAAATCCTATCAGGGGCAAAGCTGGTGATAGCTGGAGCTTGGAGGTCCCCCAACTTGTATTATATCCTATCAGGGGCAAAGCTGGTGATAGCTGGGGCTTGGAGGTCCCCCAACTTGTATTATATCCTATCAGGGGCAAAGCTGGTGATAGCTGGGGCTTGGAGGTCCATCACCTTGTATTATATCCTATCAGGGGCAAAGCTGGTGATAGCTGGGGCATGGAGGTCCCCCACCTTGTATTATATCCTATCAGGGGCAAAGCTGGTTATAGCTGGGGCTTGGAGGTCCCCCACCTTGTATTATATCCTATCAGGGGCAAAGCTGGTTATAGCTGGGGCTTGGAGGTCCTCCACCTTGTATTATATCCTATCAGGGGCAAAGCTGGTGATAGCTGGGGCTTGGAGCTCCCCCACCTTGTATTATATCTTATCAGGGGCAAAGCTGGTGATAGCTGGGGCATGGAGGTCCCCCACCTTGTATTATATCCTATCAGGGGCAAAGCTGGTGATAGCTGGGGCTTGGAGGTCCCCCACTTTGAGCTTTAACGCCTTTAAAATCATAGGGGTTATTTTTCTTTTAATTTATTTGAATTGAACTTTTTTAGTAACTCTTGAATAGATTTTCTTGTGTGCAGTGAATAAGCTTCTGATTGTGACTTATGTTGTCTGTAATCTTTAAATTCTGTGTATGAACAGTATTATGCTTATAGAATAATGTTCAGAATATACACAATAAAAAAATTGATAAAGAAACAAAGATCAAACTTATGCAAGCTCAATAACGAAGCCTGTGGCCGGTTAGGGGTGTCTATTGATCTGCAATCTAATGAGGACAATTGACATTATATGCCGTATATCTGTCACATGCTGGATTTGCTAAAATGTCTTTCTCTGAAAATCTTTAATAAATAATTTATAAAAAAAAATCCTGGGTTTGGTCCACTTTAAAGCCATTTTATATAATACTGGGGGTGCCCCATTGTTTGAAACCCTCTAGAAATCCCACACAAACGCACCTCTACAGCTCAGCTAAAGAGGGCGCAGCAGGCAAACTCCCGGCTCCAGCCTATCAGAATGTCTGGGGCGGGAGCCCGCACGGCCTAAAGACGTAGCCGCACTCGCTCCCCATTGTTTATGCTCAAGCATCCACTGACCAGGTGAGTATTGCGCCACCCTGGGGGGGGTTCACAAAGCAGGATTTGGATTGCCCCAGGGGGAGGCACAAAGGGTTGGGTTTTGTTACACTTTAAAGTGGGGCAACCTGCTGTGTGAAACCCCCACAGACACCGAAACAAACTCACCTGGTCCTATCACGGATGCGCTGCCGCCCATCCAATCAGTGCACTTGGGTTTACTGACGTCCCTTTAAACTGGACCTTCAGCATTATTTAATGAAAAGCCCAAACCCTTAAGAAACTATTTCCCAGCATCTAAAAGGAATATTTAGTTTTTAGTCACTTATTATTTCACCCGCTGCTCTGCAACTCTGTTCAGGACCCTAGGATATGAGCACTGCCATCTTGCCTCAGAAGCATCACACTGAGGAGAGCAGGATAAAGTGAAGGGGCGGGGTTATAGCTGAGCTTTGCACAGACAGAGCAGAGCTGGTGTCAGGGAAAGGACAGCAATCCCAGAATGCAGAGCAGCATAGTCAAAATAACTTCCTGTCTGCAGACTGCCTGATGTGCCATGAGCCGCCATCTTGGATGTTTAAAGGCTCATAACATGCAGTAGATGCAGGTAGGATAATTTTTTATGTGAGCAATCTGCATGTACAGAGTGTGGGAAACATATAAGATAGGCTCTTATTCAGAGTGAAGGTCCGCTTTATGGCGAGCGGCTCCAAGCATCCCCGCTACCCTCTTAACACAGAGTGTGCCTGCGCCGGCCATTCAAAAATACCTGGTGCGGGAGGAATAGTGTGGATGTGGCCGCAGCTTGTCTCGTTGGACTGGAAAAGGTGGTAAATATGGAGCTTTCACACAGCAGGGCATCCTGATTTTGGTAGCCCCAGGTGAGGGAATCGTTCAGCCCGGGAATCAGATTCCTGACCTGATCGCCATAGTTTTGGTCCACTTTAACATGTCAGTTTGGGTGTCAGAGTATCTCATACATCGGGGCAGTCCCTGAAGCACTTCTGTTGCAGCATACACATGCCTGGTTTCAAGATGACCAGAGGAACCACATATGAGGAACACACTTTCAAGTCGGACCTACAAGCAGCTGGGGGTTTGAATGGCAAAGGAATTGTCATGGGGCATGGAGATTTTTGGAGACCTCCAGAAACCAGGGATTCATTCACAATTCCCAGGCTAAACAGTGCTTTGTTTACTTCAGCAGCCAGAATAAGGGAGACTGACCATGCGGTATGATGGGCAAGAGTGAAGCTAGGCATGTGGGGAAATGCACAACGGGTTCTAGCAATATTACATAGTAACATAGTATGTAAGGCTGAATAAAGATTTTAGTCCATCCAGTTCAGCCTGTTTAACTCCTTCCAGTGGTCTAGTAGCCATAGCTGGAAATGTTATTACATGCAAGGAAGGCATCCCGGCCACTATAGATCTCCTTCCAGTGGTCTAGTAGCCATAGCTGGTAATGTTATTACATGCAAGGAGGGCATCCCGGCCACTATAGATCTCCTTCCAGTGGTCTAGTAGCCATAGCTGGTAATATTATTACATGCAAGGAGGGCATCCCGGCCACTATAGATCTCCTTCCAGTGGTCTAGTAGCCATAGCTGGTAATATTATTACATGCAAGGAGGGCATCCTGGCAACTATAGATCTCCTTCCAGTGGTCTAGTAGCCATAGCTGGTAATATTATTACATGCAAGGAGCGCATCCTGGCAACTATAGATCTCCTTCCAGTGGTCTAGTAGCCATAGCTGGTAATATTATTACATGCAAGGAGGGCATCCTGGCCACTATAGATCTCCTTCCAGTGGTCTAGTAGCCATAGCTGGTATTACATGCAAGGGGGGCATCCTGGCCACTATAGATCTCCTTCCAGTGGTCTAGTAGCCATAGCTGGTAATGTTATTACATGCAAGGAGGGCATCCCGGCCACTATAGATCTCCTTCCAGTGGTCTAGTAGCCATAGCTGGTAATATTATTACATGCAAGGAGGGCATCCTGGCCACTATAGATCTTCTTCCAGTGGTCTAGTAGCCATAGCTGGTAATATTATTACATGCAAGGAGGGCATCCCGGCCACTATATATCTCCTTCCAGTGGTCTAGTAGCCATAGCTGGTAATATTATTACATGCAAGAAGGGCATCCTGGCCACTATAGATCTCCTTCCAGTGGTCTAGTAGCCATAGCTGGTATTACATGCAAGGGGGGCATCCCGGCCACTATAGATCTCCTTCCAGTGGTCTAGTAGCCATAGCTGGTAATGTTATTACATGCAAGGAGGGCATCCTGGCCACTATAGATCTTCTTCCAGTGGTCTAGTAGCCATAGCTGGTAATATTATTACATGCAAGGAGGGCATCCCAGCCACTATAGATCTCCTTCCAGTGGTCTAGTAGCCATAGCTGGTATTACATGCAAGGAGGGCATCCCGGCCACTATAGATCTCCTTCCAGTGGTCTAGTAGCCATAGCTGGTAATGTTATTACATGCAAGGAGGGCATCCCGGCCACTATAGATCTTCTTCCAGTGGTCTAGTAGCCATAGCTGGTATTACATGCAAGGGGGGCATCCCGGCCACTATAGATCTCCTTCCAGTGGTCTAGTAGCCATAGCTGGAAATGTTATTACATGTCAGGAAGGTATCCAGGCCACTTTTGAATGTTTTTACTGTATTCTTCATTACTACCTCCACTGGCAGCGAGTTCCATAGTGTCACTGCTCTTACAGAAAAGAATCCCCTCCTATGTCGGTAGAAAAAGCACCCTTCCTCTAACCTTAGTGGATATCCTCGGGTTATGGTTACACTCCGGGGTATAAATAGATTGTGGGACAGATCTTTGTATTGACCCCAAATATACTTATACATAGTTCTTAGATCACCCCTCAAGCGTCTATTTTTCTAAACTAAATAAACCTGTGACAATCTTTTACGGTCCTCTAGTCCCCACACTGCTTTTAGTAACTTTGTTGCCCTTCTTTGAACACGCTCCAGTTCTGATATGTCCTTTTTAAGCACAGGTGCCCAGAACTGTACACAGTACTCCATATGATGCTTTGGTTATTAGCACCTATGCCCCTCTTGTTACCCCCATGATCCTATTTGCTTTGGCAGCTGCTGCCTGGCATTGATTACTTCAGTTGAGCTTATTAACTAAAACCTGAGGTCCTTTTCCCTTGTGGTTTTACAAAGTGTTTATTTACTATGTAATCCTGACACAGATTTCTCCTTCCCACGTGCATAACCTTACATTTAAAACTTCACTTGCCATTTAACTGCATGTGCTTCCAATTTATCTTAATCTGTTTGTAGCTGCCTGCTGTCCTCTTATGTTTTAAGTACTTCACACAGTTTAGTATCATCTGCAAAGATTGAGACTTTACTGTTTAATCCATGCCCCCATGTCATTGTTATATATATACTATTGAAGAGAATTGGCCCAGAACTGACCCTTGTGGTACTCCACTAGTAACAGTGACCCAATCTGAGTGTGTAACATTTATAACCACCCCAGTCCAAGAATTCTCATGTTTTGTATCAGCCTTTTATGTGGCACAGTATCAAATTCTTTAGAAAAGTCAATATATATGATATCCAATGTCTCCCCCTGATCCAATCTTGAACTTACCACCTCATAAAAGCTGATATGGTTTGTCTGGCAGGAGCGACTCCTCATAAATCCATGCCAATATGGAGTAATAAAGTCATTTTCCCCAAGATGCTCCAGGATAGTATCCCTTAAGAAACCGCTTGCCCACCACAGATGTTAAGCTTACCGGTCTGTAGTTCCCTTTTTGAATATTTGCACCACATTTGCTAAGCACCAATCCCTCGTAACAGACCCTGTAATTATTGAATCCACAAATATTAGAGATAAACGGCTTGTCTATTACTGTACATAACTCCCTTAAAACACGAGGATGTATGTCATCTGGCCCCGGTGATTTATCGATTTTTATCTGCTTGAGACAGTGCTGGACTTCTTCCTTGGTTAGACCAGGGACATTTAATGGAGAGTTTGTTATTCCCCTGCATTTCACTCGGTATGTCACATTATTTTGTGAATATAGAAGCAAAGAAGTTGTTTAGTAAATTTGCTTTCCCCTCCTTGCTTTTCAGGGGGCCAACACACTCAGGTTTGTACCTTTTAGTTTATGTAGCTAAAGAATAATTTGGGGTTAGTTTTATGCTTTCGCGATCAGTCCGTCTCCAGATTAGCTGCCCTTATCAGTTTACTTTTATAATTTTTTTTTTTTTTTTAACGCTTCTGCAGTCCCTGCTTTTAAACATTTGAATGCTTTTTTTTTTTGCTGTTTCCACCTTAACCTTTTTGTTCAGCCACATCGGTTTACACGTGTGTAAGTTTTATTCCTGTAGGGTATATATCACAGTGAAAAGGAGCAGTATCGCAAATATTCTTTGTGTGTCACACACACCCCGCTTCCTGTAGTAATAACGTTCGGGGTAAACCATCGCAAGATGCCATTGCAGAGAGAGAGATCTTGAAAACTGGCCCCTCCCAGTCTATATATACCTGGGACCTCCCACTTAATCCCCAGTGTTCTCTCTCTGCAAGATGCGTCAAGACAGAAGAATGAGGTAACACCCCGCCCCCCCCCCCCCCCATGGTCTATTTCTACCCAGTTCATTTTTTATTATCATATAAATTTTGGAAGCCTCCCAGCCTTGGCTGCTGACTGGGTAATGGTAGCCGGCACCTGGCGGTGCCTAGGAGCTTATCTCCTCCACTAGTCCCCATTATTGGGGCAGAGTGGCTATCCGGTTGGTGAGCCGGATTTGGGATGCCCCGTCCCGTTGCCCCCATATCTCTTCCCTTTCCTTCTTATGGCCTCTCCCTTTATTGTGGGGAGGTGCATTAGGGGGGAGGGGGGGGAGGCGAGGGGCTTTAGCAAGCGTTGGCCATTTTTGATTTCATGAGGTAATTTGAGTACGCGCCGCTATGTGTGTGTGTGTGTGTGTGTGCGTGCTGATTTGCCTGCGTTTTTATTACTTAGGTGCGTGTGTGAGGTGATTCACTAAGAGTGCTCAGATCGGGTCTGGAGGTTTTGTGTGGTGGCGCTGCCGCCATTTGCTGTCCTGAGGTGATCCGTTTTGGGGGCGGGGCCGCGCTCGGTCACGGCCCATGCTGTGAGGTGATTGGGGCGGGGTCAGAGCGCTTTGCGCACGTTCTCTGGCCCGCCCTTCTTCTCCGTGCTGGCTGCGCTGTGAGGTACTGCCTGTGAGGTAAAATCTTTTCATTAGGTCCCGCTGTACCGATTTTCTTTGCGGGCTGTTGGTAGTTGTTAAAGGATTGTCTCTCTTATTGAACGATATGGTTGTTTCACATGTGTTCATTTATCCACAAGGGGACTTATGCTTATGAATTTATATATATATAGCAGGCATTGTGGGTTATACCCCTGCCCATGGTGGTTTTCATATGTATTGTACATTATGCATTACGATTAGTTAGGCATTGGCATGTTTTTTAGTGTGTCTATATATATATGTATATATATTATATTATTGGACCTACTGTCTTTTGGCTTGTATTGTGTGTTTGTGTGCATGTGCGGTTTATTCATGATTTTCATATTGCCTTTGTCTTTTTTAGATCTGGGATACCCCTGCTGCATGGGTCTCCCAGTCTGATATACCTGGCTAGTCTTATTTTGGGGTCCTAAAATCCTCCCACTCCCGGGACGTTAATTAATAAAGGGGCATCCCGGGTCGCTTATAGCATAAATCCCTGGGTTCTGCGAATACCAAAAAAATTTCACCGAATCGAGGCTTCCAAGGATGCCGGAAATGGCTCTTCGGGGCAATCTAGGCAGTGTGGGGGTTGTGGGGCTCCACTCCCAGGTGATGACGTCATATTGTGCGTTCCTTGCGCCCAGCAGAATATTGCGCGTCAGTCCGGCACTCCGGTTCCTGGCTCCTCGCAACCTCAGTCATCGCCTGCCCCTCCGCCTTTATTCCGGAGTTGTGCGCTAGAGTGGCCACTCTCGAGGAGTTGTTGTCGGCACAGGTAGCTCAAAAGGCTACGGCTAAAAGGAAACACATTGCTTCTCCTCCTCTGGCTCCTGCTGTGGAGGCAGCGGAAGTATTGGACTGGTCAGATTGTCCTGTATCTGAGGAAGGGGAAATCTTGGAAGATTTGGATGAGCTTGAGGCTCCACTGTTGTCTGATACTTCGGGAGAATTGGCTGCAGGGGTGTCTTGTGACACTCCTATCCTCTCCAAGGTTTTTGAAATTTTGTCTCTGGATCCGCCTGCGGCGGCCCCCCCGCCTAAGGGTGAACATTTTGATATGCCTAAGCCGCGTTTAGCGTTCCCTGGTCAGCTACATTTTGAAAGGGTTGTGCTTAAGGAATGGGAACAGCCGACCCGCCTGGTTGGTCCCCCTGCTAATTGGGACAGGCGGTATCCTTTTTCGGAGGAATTGGTCAAACTTTGGACGGTTCCCCCGGATGTGGATGCTCCGGTTTTGGGGCTAACACTTCAGTGCTACATTCACCAGACACTACCACAATTAAGGATGTCGAGGATCGTAGAATCGATCAACTGGCTCGTCATTGTTTCATTAGTGCTGGTTCGACCTTGCGACCGGTCTGTGCTTCGTCCATTGTTCTTTTGGCTCTTAGGGCCATGATTAAAAATTTGTACGCGGATCTTGATCCGGAATGTGAGGAGTTTGCCTCTCTTCAATTGTGTGAGTCTTTTGCTTCTTTCGTTCTGGCCGGCCAAGATGATGCTATGGCTATGTGCGGCAGGACATCAGCTCTTTTGGTTGCTATTCGGCGGTCAGTGTGGCTCCGCCAATGGACGGCGGATGTTGGTGCTAAAAGATCGCTTACAGCCCTACCGTTTCTGGGTTTGCGTCTGTTTGGTGACAAGTTGGATTCAGTCACCAAGGGAGGTAAGTTGCCTCAGCGCAAGAAGCCGCGACGTCCATTTCGAGGAATCTCTTCTTTCAATCCTTCCTTTCGGGGAGCCAGAGTGGGCAGAGGGGCCTCCCTTCCCGCTACCAGGGGCACGAGCTGGAACCGGGGCGAGGCCGCGGCCGTTCCGGTCATTCGTGGGGCTCTAAGTCCACACCCAAGCCTGCTCAGCATTGAGGGGGCGCCCTCACCCGTGCGGGTGGGGGGGACGGTTGCGACACTTCTCCCAGGTTTGGGTTCAGGACAGATGGATTCGGGAGGTGGTGTCGTCCAGTTACAAGCTGAAGTTCCAGTCCCGTCCTCCCTCAAGGTTTTTCAGGTGCCGAATACCTACCGATCCTTTGGCCACCCAAGAGCTCCGAGTGTCGGTAAGGAATCTTCTGGAATTGGCGGTCATCCATCCGGTGCCACCTTCGGAGTTGGGTCTCGTCTTCTATTCCAATCTCTTCATGGTACCCAAAAGGGACGGATCAGTGCGTCCTAGCCTGGATCTGAAGTTCCTCAACAGGTTCATTCGCCCACGGAAGTTTCGCATGGAAACTGCGCTCGGCCAACACTTCTCTTCGGCAGGGAGACTTCATGACGTCCATAGACATAAAGGATGCTTATCTGCATGTTCCCATCTGCCCGGTCCATCAGCGCTTTCTGCGGTTCGTGGTGGAGGATCGGCATTTTCAATTCGTGGCTCTTCCGTTTGGTCTCACCTCGGCGCCAAGGGTATTCACCAAGGTACTGGCGGGGGTGATGGCCATTCTCAGAACTCAAGGCATTCAAATTTTGCCTTATCTGGACGACCTTCTCATCATGGCTCCTTCCTTCAACCAAGCGGAGGACACCAGCACGGTGGTTTCTACGCTGGAAAGCTTTGGTTGGGTGATCAACTATCCCAAGTCCTCCCTAGCTCCGGCCAGGGTGGTGTCCTTCCTGGGGATGACACTGGACTCTTGTCAGCACAGTGTTTTTCTACCTCAGACTTTTGATTCAGAATTTGGCTCGACTTCTTTCCAATCCTCGACCGTCCATCCGTCTGGGGATGAGGCTGGTGGGATTGATGGTAGCCTCCTTAGAGGCAGTTCCCTTTGCTCAGTTTCACACTCGGACGCTTCAGCTTCATCTGTTGGCGTCTTGGGATTGTTGTCCATGTTCATTGGACTAGCCCTTCCAGTTGTCCTCCAGGGTCCAGCAGTCCCTTCAATGGTGGCTGGTTTCGAACAATCTCCTGAAGGTCCTTCCTGACTCCTCTCTGGGAGACTGTCACCACGGACGCCAGCCTTTCGGGTTGGGGGGGTTTCTGGAAGGATCTTCAGTTCCAGGGGCAGTGGGGTCCTCGAGAGGCTCACTTGCCCATCAATGTTCTGGAGCTGAGAGCTATCCGTCTGGTTCTTTCTCTTTTGACTCAGCATGTCCGGGGCCTTCCGATTCAGGTTCGTTCGCACAACCGGACGGCAGTTGCCTACATCAATCATCAGGGAGGGACTCGCAGTCTGGGTGCTCTCAGAGAGGTTTCCCTGATTCTGACCTGGGCGGAGGCCCATGTTCCTTGCCTGTCGGCAGTTTACATTCAGATGTTCCTCCCGTCTGGGGGAATGGTCTCTCCATTCTCAGGTTTTTCAGGCTCTGTGCCTCCGGTGGGGAACACCGGAGGTGGACCTGTTTGCTTCTCGTCACAATTACAAACTTCCGACCTTTGTGTCAATGTCGCAGAACCCCCTGGCTCTGGCGGTGGACGCCATGTCTCTGAGCTGGGGGGAACTGGGGTTCCTGTATCTGTTCCCTCCGATTCCCTTGCTAGGAAGAGTGTTAAGAAAGTTGACTCTGGAAGGGGTCTCTGCTATTCTCGTGGCTCCAAGGTGGCCAAGAAGGATGTGGTTCGTGCTTATCGTTCGGATGACGGTAGACCAGTTCGAACTTCCTCTGCGGCCGGATCTTCTCACTCAGGGTCGGCTGCGTTATCCCAATTTACAAACGCTGGCTTTGACGGCTGGCTGCTGAAACCTCCATCTTGAAGGAGGAAGGTCTTTCTGTTTCGGTTATTAAGACTCTTATTTGTGCTCGGAAGAGGTCTTCTTCTGCTATCTATTACAGAACCTGGCGTTCTTACATCGATTGGTGCGAGGCTAGGTCTTTGCCCTGCAGAGTCTTTTCTGTTTCCAGAGTTTTGGATTTTCTTCAATCTGGACTGGATGCTGGTCTACAGCTTAGTACCCTGAAAGGGCAGGTTCCTGCCTTGTCTATTTTCTTTCAGAAGGCTTTTGCGCTTCATCCTTTGGTCAAGACGTTTTTCCAGGGGATTACGCATGTGCGGCCTCCCAGGAAGTTTTTGCTCCCTGTTTGGGACCTGAATCTGGTTCTGTCTGCTCTTCGGGCTCCTCCTTTTGAGCCTTTGTCGGATATTGCTCTTTCCACTTTGACTCAGAAGGTAGTCTTTTTAGTGGCTATCACTTCTGTTCGGCGTGTCTCTGAGTTGGCGGCCTTGTCTATTCAGGCGCCCTACCTTGAGACATCAAGATAAAGTGGTTTTTCGGTTCAAATCGGACTTTCTTCCTAAGGTTGTTTCTGCCTTTCTTCTGAATCAGGACATTGTTCTTCCCTCCTTGTGTCCTAACCCTAAGAATGACAAGGAGAGGGTTTTGCACTGTTTGGACGTTGTTCGCTGTGTTGATTACTATTTGCGTGCTACGTCTTCTTTTCATAAGACTGATGCTTTTTTCGTTGTGCCTTGCGGGCCTAGGAAGGGTTTGGCTCCGGCTAAATCTTCTATTAGTAAATGGATTCGTCAAGCCGTTATCGGTGCCTATTCGGCTAAGGGGAAAGTTCCTCCTTTTCATATCACTGCTCATTCTACTCGCGCTATTGGTGCGTCCTGGGCTTTTCAGCACCAGGCTTCTGTTGAACAAGTTTGTAAGGCAGCTACTTGGTCTTCGGTTCATACCTTTTCCAAGTTTTATAAGGTTGATGTGCGAGCCTCAGCGGACGCTGTGTTTGGCTGCAAAGTTCTGCAAACTGTAGTGGTTTGAGTTATGCTTCATTTTCCTGCTGGATACCCACCCTTTAGGGACACTGCTTTTGGATGTCCCGAACGTTATTACTACAGGAAGCAGGGTGTGTGTGACACACAAAGAATACCATTTTGTGAATACTCACCAGTAAAATGGATATTATTGGTGTGTCACACAAACCCCGCTTCACCTGCCCTTTTTGGTATCCTGGTTTTCTCTATTTGGTGAAGCTATAATTTTGTTGAGGGTTAATTTCCTGGTACCTTGTCTTACTGCTTTTCAATTACACTGGGGATTAAGTGGGAGGTCCCAGGTATATATAGACTGGGAGGGGCCAGTTTTCAAGATCTCCCTCTCTCTCTGCAATGGCATCTGGCGATAGTTTACCCCGAACGTTATTACTACAGGAAGCGGGGGGGTGTGTGACACACCAAAATATCCATTTTACTGGTAAATATTCACAAAATGGTATTTTTTCTTGGCGACTTATATTTAAATGGTACTTTGAATGTAGGTAAGTATTGGAGTAAGAATTACACATTTAGAACAAAAAATGGTGTGTTGAGCAGCTGGAGACTAATAGCTCATGTTTATGTTCTGAGTGTCGGAACCCGACACTCTGGCCTGTTCCACGCTGAGGAGAGGGGTGAAACAATGTATCAAAGTACCAGCTGTTCAGTGCTGGCAGCCGTCCTGCATAAGATAACATTGCAACATTGCCTGGCCAGAACATATATATCTAAAACAGAGAAAAGCTCTAGAAGTCATTTAGCCGATTTTGACAAGTTTTCCCTTCATGTTGGCTCTGCTGCAGAATTTTTCATTTTACCATTTTCTCTTTCATATTCTTATTTTTCCATACGATCTTTTTTTCATCTTTGTGTGTTTTGAGCAAAGTCCAACTCAGGATTTTCACTATCTGGAGTTTTGTTTTGTGCCCCTAGGGGCATCCCAACATCCCATTCTGATTTAGAATGCCCAAGGGGCAAGGTCAATGGCCGGATCTTATAGACTTCAGGGTCAGCAACTCAGGGTTTTATTCCACTTTAATACCTTTTTCCTGCACAGTTATTCAAAGAAGAATTTCAGTTATTCAGTCAGTTTAGTTTATTTTGTATAGATTTTACACATTTGAGTCACCTGGTCTCATAACAAAAGCAGCACCTCACAGCCGTTACCACTAATTAGTGTCAGCCTCTGAGGTAGTGTTGCTAGAAGACCAGTGGGCTAAATGAAGCAGCTCACTAAATATAACCCAGCAGATCCCTATTCAGCAAATGGACTGAGCCATTGTAATTATACAATTTGAAAGGCATATATTTTTTCCTATTTCTATCACCAGATTATTTATACACATGTTAGAAGCTATTGTGTGGCAATTTATCTTTAATGCAAATTTTGCGATACTGCTCCTTTAAGGATTTCATTGAAAGTATCCCATTTACTGCCTATGCTTTTGTTTTAAAGGACATTTTCCCAGTCAATGCAGTTTAGTGCATCTCTAAAGCTGGTCACACTTTGCCTTTTTGAAGTTCTGCATTTTGTAGCTCCTTCCTAAGACCCCCTAGTAAAGATCAGTGGAAATTAATGAGGTTATGATCACCATTTCCAAGGTATCCTCCCCAACCTATACCTTTATTACTTTGTCTGGTACATGGGTCAGTCCAACATGGCTCCCCCTTGGTGGAGCTTGTACTTATTGGGAATGGTAACCCTCTTTTTTTCTGAACAAAAGTACTTTTATGGGAACCTCATGTTTCAGCTTCCCAGTATATATGGGTAGTTGAAGTCCCCCATAATCACTACCTCATTTAGTGGCTATATCCATTTGCCTTAGCATCAAATTCTGTGGATTGTTATATCTGGAGGTTTGTAGCAAACCCATCAGTAAACCCATCAGTATTTTTATTCGTTTCTCCCTCCATGTATTTCTACCCATACAGACTCCACATGGTCATTCCCCTCACATATATCCTTTTGCAGAGTGGGTTGTAGAAAGGATTTTACAATTGAGCAGACTCCACCCCCTTTGAGTTTGTTACAGTCCCTCCTAAACACACAATAGCCCTGTGGATTTACTGCCTAGTCCGCTTTCATCCAGCCAGGTCTGTTACCCCCCTCTATGGCATTTTGTTCCTCTTATCAGTTCTAGTTCATCCATTGTATTAGTCAAGCTTCTAGCATTGTAAGCTGTAAGCTAATTTTCAAACACTTATGATCATTTTGCAAATTACCCTTATTCTAAGTATGTCACACACCCCGCTTCAAGATAATCATTACATGTGGGTAGTATGGTCTGAAGAGGGCGATCTGCAGAGATGATTGGAGGAAAGAAAGCTCCTCCCAGTCCATAAATACCTAGGACCTCCCACTCATTACCCAGTTTTCCATCTCTGCAGACGGCGAGCAAGTCAGAAGATGATGTCTCCTCCTTGCACAGGGGGATTTCAGGTAGCCGGGTTTATTCCCGGCCCGCTTTTCTCTCTATTTCCACCCGGTTATGTTTTTTATAAGTCCCAATACACATGCCTCCCAGTCTAGGCTGTATCCCGGGTGAGGGTAGAATGGCACTTTTAGTGCTCTGGAGCCATGCTCCACCGTGAGACCCTGTACCAGAGGGTAGGCGGTTATCCGGGCTGGTGACCCCGGTTTGGGATGCCCTGTCCCTTGGCCCCCCTTTCCTGATGCCCTTCTCCTGTGGTGGTGGGGATAAAATGTCGGGGGCCACCTTTTTTACCTCAGAGTTAGGATTTATTTATTGTGCATTGTTTCACTTTAACAGCGGCGCTTGCTGCTACTGGCGCCAGAGCTGAGAACTTTTCTCCTCAGAAGTTGTAGTTGGGGGGTGGGGCCGGCTGTTGGCGCTGGCTTGTCCCCCTGGCTTTACTGTTTTTTGTTGCGGTGACTACCGCAATGGCCGCGGCGCGGTTATTTGCGCTGGCGGTTCCATTAATCTTGTGAGGGGAGATCTCCCCTCACGCGCTGGCCACAGTGGGCGGGGCCGGGCGGTTGCGCGTCGCCGCGGCCCGCACCCATTACATCCTTGGGGTCTTTGTGGTTGCCGGCGCCGCGGCTGCTGTTCTTGCCATGGCGCCGGTATATGTGTGCGCTATAGTGTTTTTCTGAGGTAATTTACCTCACACATTTTGCCATTAGGGGCGCAGACCCACTGCGGAGCCCGTTTTCCGCTCTGTAAGGGGGCGGAGCTACGCATATCGCGCGCTCAGTGCTGGCCACGCCCACAGGCTCCTCTCTGCCTCTGTGAGCTGCGTGTGTGGTGGACGCCATTTACCTCACGCAGGAAGGCACAGTGAGTGGCCCTATGGGCACCCTATATTTATATATATAACCTAACGCCTTAGGTTTTAAGGGGTCTTCTTCCGGTCCTTGGGTCCCTGGGTTAAATTCCATGTTAAAATCCTCCCACTTGGGACAATTATAAGGGCATCCCGGGTTGCTTACTAGCGTAATTCCCTCGGTCATTGCGACTACATATAAGTTCACCGTATGGAGGCATCCCCAGATACCGGGCTCCCCTCGGGGCAATCCCGGAAGTCCATGGGCTGTGGGGTATCCCTAACAGGGGATGACGTATTTCTATGTATACTATGTGCACAGCAGAGACTATTACACGGCAGTCAGAACCCCAGACGTCTGGGTCAGCACCGCCGGCGTCATCCCCTTCCCACCCCATCTTGGCCCGTGTCCCGTGTGACGTTGTCACGGGTGGGCAGTCGCAATCTGATGTGTGTGCTAGATTGACTAATATTGAAAAATGTATTTCTTCTGCGGTTGCCAAGAAGGCTCCAGCTAAGAGAAAGCATTTGTCACCGGTCCCACCGACATTTGAATATGACGATGAGGATCGCCTGGATTGGTCAGATTACTCCCCTCTGGAGGAAGGGGAGCTATTTGACGAATCGGATTATTCGGACGACCAGCTATTCGTTGGCGCAGACTCTGAGAAGGGGTCAGGGAGTTCTTTGGATACTCCTAACGTCCTTGCTCAGATGTTCGAGGTTCTGGCTATTTCTCCTCCAGAGGTTGCTCCTCATCAACAAGGGGAGTTTTATGAGGAATCCAAGCCGCGCTTGGAATTCCCTAATCAAAGGCATTTTGATAAGATTATTTCTAAGGAATGGGAGATGCCGGCTCAGCTCCCAGGCATTCTTCAGAGTTGGGATAAAAGATATCCTTTCCCTTCGGACACGGTTAAGCGCTGGACGTCCCCCCCCCGAGGTGGATGCACCAATTCTGGGGTTATCCAATTCAGCCGTTTTTGAATAACCCCGATTGCTCTTCTCTTAAAGATGGAGGGGATAAACGAATTGGCCAGATGGCTTGTCATGGTTTCGCCAGTATTGGGGCAGCCATACGGCCCTTTTTGCGCTTCATCTCTGCTGGTGGTGGCTACCAGGTCGGTGGTCAGAGACTTGTTGTCATCTTCCGGTTTGCACCCGGACAGTGACGAATTTCTGGGACTTAAACGTTGTGAGTTATTCTTGTCTTTCATGTTAGCCACCTTGGAGAGCTTCTGCTCTGATGGTGACTATAAGGCGTTCAGTTTGGTTGCGCCAGTGGGCGGCCGACTTTGGGCCAAAAAAGTCGCTGACGTCTCTCCCATTCGTGGGGCTATGGCTTTTTGGAGAAAAATTGGATTCAGTAGCTAAGGGGGGTAAGTTACCTCAACGCAAGAAGCAACGACGTCCCTTTCGCGGATCCAGAGCAGGAAGAGGTTTCGCCTTCCCTTCCACTAGAGGAGATTCCTGGAATAGGGGCAGAGGACGTGCCCGCTCAGGATACAACTGGGGTTCATAACCCAAAACCTGCGAACAAGCCTGCTCAGCAATGAGGGGGCGCCCTCACCCGTGCGGGTGGGGGGACAGCTGCGACACTTCTCTCTGATCTGGATTCGGGAGGTTTCGGACAAACGGATCCGGGAAGTCGTGTCTTCCGGCTACAAGTTGGAGTTCGAGTCCCGTCCTCCTCCGCTTTTCTTCAGGTCTAGGGTGCCCCCGGACGCACCTGGCGCACAGGGGCTTCGGGAGGCGCTTTTCAAGTCTTCTGGAGATATAGGTCATCTCGCCAGTGCCCCTATCAGATCAGGGTCGGGGATTTTACTCAAATCTGTTCACGGTCCCCAAAAAGGATGGCTCTATCCGGCCCATCCTGGATCTGAAGATCCTCAACAGGTTTATCAGGCTGCGAAAATTTCGCATGGAATCGCGTCGTTCAGCTATCCGCGCTCTCCGTCAGGGGGACTTCATGACGTCCATAGACGTCAAGGACGCTTTCCTCCATGTTCCGATTTTTTCCCGCGCACCAGAGATTCCTCAGGTTTGTGGTGGAAGATCGGCACTTTCAGTTTGTAGCTCTTCCTTTTGGTCTCACCACAGCTCCAAGGGTTTTTCACCAAGGTGCTCGCTGGGGTGATGGCTCTTCTTAGAGCGCAGGGAATTCGCATAGTGCCATATCTGGACGATCTCATCATGGCATCATCATTCAGCCAAGCGGAATTGGACACCAGGACGGTAATATCCACTCTGGAGAGGTTCTGCTGGGTGATCAACTATCCCAAGTCCTCCTTTTACCCGTCCAGGATAGTATCCTTTCTGGGAATGTCTCTGGATACAGATCAGGCCAGAGTGTTCCTTCTTCAATCCAAGGTTCTTTTGATTCAGGAATTGATTCGGTCGCTCATGTCCATTCCTTGTCCGACCATTCGACTAGGAATGAGACTGGTGGGGTTGATGGTGGCCTCCTTCGAGGCAGTCCCCTTTGCCCAGTTTCACACGAGGACGCTACAACTCCATCTATTGTCTGTCTGGGACAGATCTCCTCTGTCGCTGGATCAATTCTTTCTGATGTCTCCCCGGGCTCGCCGACCACTCAGGTGGTGGCTGAACTCAACCAATCTGTTGAAGGGCAGGTCTTTTCAGACTCCTCGTTGGGAGGTGGTCACCACGGATGCCAGCCTCTCAGGATGGGGGGGCTTCTGGAAGGATCTGCAATTTCAGGGGTTGTGGGGACCCCTGGAAGCCCACGAGCCTATCAACATTCTGGAATTGAGAGCCATCAGAATGGTTCTTTTTCGTCTGACTCATCTCCTGCAGAGCTTGCCGGTCCAGGTTCGGTCGGACAATCGGACGGCGGTTGCCTACATCAATCACCAGGGAGGGACTCGCAGCAGGAGTGCCCTCAGGGAAGTGTCTTTGATTCTGGACTGGGCGGAGAGCCACGTCCCGTGCATCTCGGCAGTTCACATTCTGGGAGTAGAGAACTCGGAGGCGGACTCTCCGAGTAGGTGGTCAGCCCGCAAGGGGGAGTGGCCTCTCAGTCCCAAGGTGTTTCGTTCAATTTGTCTCAGGTGGGGTTCACCAATGGTGGACCTCTTTGCCTCCCGTCACAATCACAAACTTCTGGCATCTGTGTCTCTGGCGAAGGATCCGCTAGCCTTTGCGACGGACGCCGTGTCCCTGAACTGGAGGGATCTGGGGTTTCTGTATCTGTTCCCTCCGTTTCCCATGGTAGCCAGAGTAGTGCGCAAGCTGGCTCTGGAAGGAGCGTCAGTAATTCTGGCGGCTCCAAGGTGGCCAAGACAGGTTTGGTTCGCAGACGTGGTAAGGTTAGCAGAAGATCAGTTCGTTCTGCCCCTGCTGCCGGATCTGCACACACAGGGTCATCTACGTTGCCCCAATTTACCAACGCTGGCTTTGACGGCGTGGCTGCGGAAACCTCCATTTTGAAGGAGGAAGGTCTTTTTGATGCGGTTATTCACTCTTATTAGCGCTAGGAAGAGGTTTTCTTCCGTTTACTATAGGACTTGGAGGTCTTATATTGATTGGTGAGAGACTAGGGCCTTCCCTTGCAGGGAATTCTCCATTTCTAGAATCCTGGAGTTCCTGCAACATGGTTTGGATCTAGGGCTCCAACTTAATACTCTGAAGGGGCAGGTGTCTGCCCTGGCGGTGTTTTTCCAAATATCTTTTGCGCTTCATCCGCTGGTTAAGACCTTTTTCCAGGGGGTTACGCACGTGCGGCCCCCTAGGAAGGCTCTGATTCCGGTTTGGGATTTGAATTTGGTTCTTTCTGCTCTTCAGGGTCCTCCCTTTGAGCCCTTGCATGATATTGCCTTGTCTTCCCTTACTCAGAAGGTGGCCTTTTTGGTAGCTATCACTTCTGTTCGGCGTGTTTCTAAGTTGGCGGCTCTGTCCATTCAGGTCCCGTATTTTGAAAGACATCAGGACAAGGTGGTTTTCCGTTTTAACCCGGATTTCCTTCCTAAGGTGGTTTCTGCCTTTTCACTTAAACCAAGACATTGTTTTGCCCTCTCTGTGTCCTAATCCCAGTAACGAAAAGGAGAGGGTCCTGCATTCCCTGGATGTGGTTCGAGTTGTACTATTTGGTGGTAACGTCTGCCTTTCGTAAGACTGATGCCTTCTTTGTGGTACCCTCTGGGCCCAAGAAAGGTTTTGGCGCCCGCTAAGTCTTCCATCAGTAAGTGGATTCGTCAGGCCATTGTCGGGGCCTTTTCTGCTAAGGGGAGAAATCCTCCCCTTCGTGTTACAGCTCGTTCTACTCGTGCGGTTGGGGCTTCCTGGGCTTTTCAGCACCAGGCCTCTGTTGAGCAAGTTTGCAAGGCCGCTACCTGGTCTTCTGTTCACACTTTTTCAAAGTTTTTACAAGGGTGATGTTTGGGCCTTAGCGGATGCTGTTTTTGGCCGCAAAGTTCTGCAGGCTGCAGTAGTTTAAGTTGTGCTTTATGCCTTGTTTTGGATCCCCACCCTTTATGGACACTGCTTTTGGATGTCCCACATGTAATGATTATCTTGAAGCGGGGTGTGTGACATACTTAGAATAATACCATTTTGTGAATACTCACCTTGTAAAATGGGTATTATAAGTATGTCACACACCCCGCTTCAACCCGCCCTTTTGTATTCTGGATCCATCGTTTTGTGAACCTTGCGTTATGACTAATATTTGGCTGTTCCTGGTCCCTTACTGCTTTCTTTATACTGTGTAATGAGTGGGAGGTCCCAGGTATTTATGGACCGGGAGGGGCTCTTTCCTCCAATCATCTCTGCAAATCGCCCTCTTCAGACCATACTACCCACATGTAATGATTATCTTGAAGCGGGGTGTGTGACATACTTATAATACCCATTTTACAAGGTGAGTATTCACAAAATGGTATTTTTGGATGCCCAAAGGGGAGGGCACCAATCAACCTTAATCTTTAACGCAAGTTATAACCCATCGAAAACTAGAAAATCCCCTGAACCAACTCAAGAGACAGGAAGGATCTAGAATACGACAGTATTTTATTGCATTAACTAAAAAAAACTGGTCAGAAACGAAAAAAATGCAACAAAGACCATGTTGGCTCAGAACAAAGCAAACGTTAAAATTATATTACAACAAATGTGGAAAAAGTGCGTTTTCCTAACTCGTCATTTAATGTAAAAGGCGAAGGGCATCAGAATTGCGGCCAGATTCGTGCAGGAATGGTGACAGGTAGGGAAAGAGCTTCTCTGTGAAGGTGGCAGTGAAGGTATAGATGGCGGTCATGTCATCAGCATTGTAAAAGGAGATCTGGCCTCCTTCGTAATCCACGTAGACCCCGATCTTCTTGGGTTTGTTGGCCAGGGTGAGGGTCTTGGATGGAGATTCCAGAGCTTTGTAGGCATTGCCGTTCCTCAGCCAGATTGCCCAGTAGCCGTTCTTGGGGTTCAGCTTGATCTTCCCCTTGCGGTTGCTGGATTCACTGGCCATTCCGACATCCCAGGCGGTTTTATCCGCCACATCCACCTCCCAGTAATGACGGCCAGAATCAAAGCCCTCCGAGCCCAGTACAAGGATGCACTGGCTGAAACGCTTAGGGTTGTCTGGCAGTGGAAGCTTGCTGTCACTATATTTGACGCTGGTCAGCCCATCAGACAGGATAAGGTTGGGGTGAGCGGAGGCAGGGTCCAGCAACATTGGTGTCAAATCTAGATAAAAAGAAAAGCAATTTAGTTCTACACTCCTGAAGAAGCAGCTGCAGTAGAGGCGGGGAACCTTCCAGCCAGGACAATTGCCCTGGGCCCTTTATCACAGCCATAGTTAAGTCTGGGCCAATGTTAGTGGTGCAGGCAAGACTGGCCCCTCATCCCAGTTATGGGCAGGTGTGCTTCCTGCTGCCAAGATAAGCACAAATGTGAATGGGGCAACAGCACCATAACATGGTGAGGGGCAGAGTTTATTCTCTCCCATTTTACCTATAAGCTGCCCCATCTCCAGCAACAATTTGCCCTCATGTAACCAGTCCTCAGACAGGGTTATCTATACCAATGACTATTGGTTTGCATCTTTGTGTCCATGCAAGGCAGATTCTGAATATAACTAGGATTATAGGATACGATAGATTATGCCATAAACAAGTGCAATTCTTTGTTCTATACCCGACTCCACACCTTCAGTAGCAAGGCATGAATGGATGGATGGATGAGGTCAAAATAAATATACATTAACATCCCCTCTGCTTTTTGCTTAGTGGCTAGGGTTAAAAAAAGTAAGCCACTTCTGTGCTGATTAACACATTACGGTGATAAAGATGGCGTTGAGAAGATGGATAATGCCTTTGAGTCTCCTTTTTAGATGTAGATAACATTAGACCAATTACTGAGCCAGATATTCAGTTTTTCTAATATGATGATATGCCCCCTATACATGTATGCAAGTTTTCTATTTCACTATAAATAAAATAGTCAGAGGGGGGAGCATCAGAAATACTGAACAAAACCCAGAAGCCCTGTTAAATGGTCACGAAAGAGGGGGTCTGCCTGACGGATAGCTGTCCTTGAAGGGACCAAGCCACCTTTCTCTAAATGGCATATAGGAGGGTTTGAGACCAGAATATGGCATGACGCACACTGACCTTCTCCCACCTAATTCCCAATGAGAACAGTTTCAAATGAGCCAATTCAAATAACATGAATAATCCGATTTGCCATTTTACTTTATATATCCTTGGGAAACAAAAAAAATCTGATCCATGACTTGCTTGGCCAGGAACCAAAAGTAACATTATGAGTTGTACACACTCTGCTGTGGTCAGACAACTGAAGGCTGCTTAAAGTTAAGCACTCTATAGGGTAGAGTAGCTGTAGGACTTGCATGGTCCCAGAGAAGTGAAACTAAAAAAGTGTCAATTTAGCTTCCCTAAGCTGTGGGAAATGGAGGGGGGAGACGAGACCGGCATCAAGTCAGCTGCTTGCTGGATAATTGCAGATTAGTTAAAGCGGACCAAAGCCCACTTTAATTAGCATCTCCCAAATTACTCCCCAGGAGGGGTACCTTTTGCCAATTTTCACTGCTTATGTCTCCAACCCCAAATAATGGCGCCTGTTTTAGCAGTAAAGCTCCGCCTCCTCCATTCATGGCTACTGTTGTGTGTGGCAATGTTTATTGCCACACCTAAACAATGACCGATTGCTGATCTTATACGAATGGACAGCAAATCAGTTTGGCCAGGACCATTGGAAAAGCAGAAATATCCCATTTCTAGTTCTACACTGTTGGCAATGCTTTGGCCACATGTATTTCACAAGTTTGGTGGGTTTTGTCCACTTAGTCCCTTCAAGAGCAAAAACGAGACCGAATTTGTTGCAAAGGATTGAGGGCCAACATGGGTGACCTGGGTAATTTGCCGACCCAATGTATTTCATCTAAATGCCTCAACATTTTAGACTACATTCAAGGTAAAATGTTGTCAAGGCAGCAGACCTCACTAATGGGGCAATACTTACATGGAGAGATGACAGTTTTCATTTTCTTCCACACCGAGTACTGAATGGGGCCTTTGAAGGTTGCCTGGCACAGGTCCTTGGTTAGGAGGGTGTTTCCAGAGGACATTGCCTCCTTTTGCTGCTCCTGACACCTGAGAAGTAAAACCCAGATAAGCAACAAATCCTCCAAGTAAATTTAACACTTTAGGCTTATATGAATAGAAACTTACTTCTCAATGAAGGCCTTTATGTCCTGAAACAAAACGCAAACAGAACAGGTTATTTAACAAATCATTGCAAAAGCCTACGAGCCAGATACTGATTGGACAGTCACTTACAGTGAGGAAAGCAATGGAGTTGCTTTCTTCCATCCTCTCCTTGGCCACACCAATGGTCTGCTGGATGTTGTCTTTGTTCTCCTGCATCTTGACCTGGTTGGCCTCCATTTCTTTCAGCAAAGTGTCGCCCTGTTCCTCGAGTTGCTCCAGCAGCTTCTCCTCCTGCTCCTTCAAGAACGCATGCAGCTTTTCAAACTCAGCTTCAATGTGCTCCTGGTACTCGTTCATGTTGGTCTAAGGGGGGAAAAGTGGCATGAATACCCAACTGACGTACAAGCAAGAACAGTTACCCTTTAGATGAAATGAAGTTTAAGGAAGACTTACGTTATGCTGCTGAATCTTCTCATTCTGCTGTTCAGTCAGCTGTTCAGTCACTTTCAGAGCTTCCTCCAGTGGACTCACAATAGCAGCCAACTCAGTCTGCAGGCAACACAAGGCTTACAAGGTAAGTAACAGAACAGAGCAAACCACCCCCCCAAACCCATAAAGCAGCAGACTTACTCTGTACACTCCCACAGCATCCAAAATGGGCAGGAAGTTGTGATTGGCGTGCTTCAGGGAGTCCCGACAGATAATGCAGCTCAGGATGCCGTCATCCTTACAGTAAAGCTTCAGCTTCTCATCATGGTCCGGGCAGTTTTCTTGGACTGGCGCTTTACCTTTCTCTGCAGGCTTAGCTACAGGTTTCGCGGCAGGTTTGGATGGAGTCGCAACAGGGGTTGCGTTACCTGCGGCCTTCTTCACCAGGTTAGCAAGGGCTCGGTTAGTGGTAAATCTCTTCTCGGTGATCACCTCTTTACAGTCGGGGCAGGTGAAGGAATCTTGTCCCACCCAGGCCTTTTCCATGCAGGAGCGGCAGAAGTTGTGGCCGCACTCCACCATGACAGGATCCTCGAAGAGCTTTTTGCACAGCATACATGTCAGCTCCTCAGCAAAGTCCCCAGACTGCTTCACAGAGTTGTTAGTTTCCTGAACTTCAACCTTTGCTTTCTAAGGAGAAAGAAACAGTTTGAGTTGAGATAATCTTTGGTTAGAGGAATGAGCTGGAGGGAAGCATTTGTGTTAAATATCCAGGTGACCTGTCCTGTGTATCAAAAAAATATGTCAAATGAACCTTCTGGCTAGAAAAGGCAAAGCTGGCACATTACAAGTCATAATTAGCTTACCCATATGATAAAAAAACCAGACCCATGGCAACAATGGTTATACAAAAAGTTCACCCACAAAGCTTTTGATTAACCATGTCCTCCTGATGGACAAAACCCAACTGCTTTAGACCAATAAAGAAATCTGCAGAGGTTGATCAGGCTTAAAGCACAATACAAGGTTGATCTCTTCACACAAGTCTGGTTGTAGGAAAACACCGACAACGCTGTCCAACTGCTACTTTAATGTATAAAGTGAAAAATCTTTACTGGAAATGCTAGAAGCAGAAAAGAATGAAGTCCAAATAAAAATCATGTTAAAACTCAATCGTGGGCAAAAACTTCTGTGCCAAGATCTTCATATTGGTGTGTCAATGGCTGGACTGTACAATAGGCTAGTGAGATCACTTCAGGGCTTTTAAAGCAACACCAGACATTTAGCCTTCAATAGCTTAAAAAAACTCAACTCATTATAAAACATTCAATAAGTACATAAAGGTCAATTGGCCTACATGCATAGTATAAAAGCCTACACCCATTAATTCCATGGGTACAGTTAAAAAAAAATGTTGAAAGCTTCAAGTCTGTATAGAGTGCTTCAAGTCTGAAAAGAGTTCAGTTGAAGCCAACTGAGCCACTTCACTACTCAGAAGTAACCCCAGTCTCAAAGGCATTGGGCCAAAAAAAAGTCATCCATCCTCTAGAGCTTAGACCGATGTATGGTCTGCGAGGTACTAAAACAGTTGCGACAGGGCTCCTCAACCCTGTTTCACAAAGGCCTGCAGCACTGCAACCAGGTGCT
Organism: Gastrophryne carolinensis; assembly: GCA_027917425.1. Classification (NCBI taxonomy): domain Eukaryota; kingdom Metazoa; phylum Chordata; class Amphibia; order Anura; family Microhylidae; genus Gastrophryne; species Gastrophryne carolinensis. The sequence goes on along the minus strand of CM051240.1, from coordinate 12,837,548 downwards.
GACTTTGGGTGGCACAGAGTAGGCCTCCAATGAAAGCAGTCTCTGGTGCTAAATAGTTAGGAGACGACCACTGTCCCCAAACTCTAGCTTGGAACCACATGTGGCTCAGTCCCAAACTGCTTGGGGTCAGTGAGCCGTGTAATAAAAAGTGCCAGCTTACTTATTTTAGTGATCCTACCTAGACTGCTGAAAGCTACAGATAAACCAATCTCTGCCTGCCTCATTTACAAACCCTGAATTTCATACCTAGAATCTGTTCTAGGATAGTTTAAAAGCCCTCTAGTACCATGAAACAGGACATTTAGTGGAGGTACAGAGGGGGACCAAAACATGTTTAGTCTGTATCAGCTGGTTATAAGATTGGCCACTTATATGGCGTAGGGGTTTGATATTTACACAGATGCCAATTTCTTCAAGCTGGATGAGGCTCAAGGCAAAAGGTTGGGAACCTCTGCTATAGATGTAGGCAGAGGATCAGAGGAGCAAAATACCCCAGATGAACACAAGTGCTGGCTCGCAGAGAGTAGGGTCACACTTGCAATTACTGTGGCTTTTTGAAAGGTTTTCGTAAAGTTCTAGACAGACAACAGGCTCGTATCTCAAAAGGAACAAGCCATGCAAAGCACTTAAAATTGGATTAGCCAAAAGCATAGCTACATTTCCTCAAGCCAAGTGTTTACATTAAGACCAAAAATTGCAGAGATATTCAACTGCATACCATTTACTCTGATCACACTGGACAATGAGATCTTCAGCCAGGAGACAATTGCAAGTGTGACCCAAGGTATACCTTCGAAGCATTCATTAACAGCCCATTGAAACCCCAAACACTCCCAAGTAAAAAAATTCCTTCCATGTGCACAGTTGTGTTTAGCCTAAGGCTTACCCAAAATAAGTTAGCAAACCTACACATATGGCTTGATATGAGCCCTGGACAAAAATCAAGAAAAATCAATAAACCAAGTCGATTTTGGGGCAATGTTTCTGGCTCAGTAGCCATTTAAGGAAGATCAGCCAATTGCACAAAAATCTTCACCAACCCACAGCAGACGCAAGTTACAGGTCTGAAAGGGTTGTCACAAAGCGGTCGGGTAAGGCAAATTGTTACCCGACCATACTACAGAATGAAGCAATAGCACATTAAATTTATAGGAAGTTTCCTGGGATAACTCCCACAACATTATAGCTTTGGGTTCTATTTCCTAAGAAGGGGGTCCACCAATGGAATCAGCACAACATAGAAGTTCTCTACAAATCCAGTAGTGCAGCACAGGGTTCTCTGGCAGCACCCAGCAATCTCGTTGGATCTCTATGGTAAAGCCTCCAATTTCAGCCCCAAGGGAGCTCAAGCCCAGACAGGCACCCATTATAGTCTAGGAGTGGGACCAGGTATAGAGATCAAGGCAAAACTGCCCCTGAGCAAGACTGCAGGTAAGCAGGAAAGACTTGTGCTGCAACAGTGGTTTCTCTGAATGGTCGGAAACATTCAAAGTTGACTTCTGCATAGTGTTATTCTCACTTCTGGTCTTTTGGGAATAGAGTATTAGTCAAACAGCATGTTGAAAGACCGACAGGCTGTAAGGGGTGGAGCACAAAGTGGACTAAGAAGAGCTGCAAGTTATAAAAAAAAAAAGACAAGATGGCCTGGGGTTGCCGAGTGCCATGCGTTAAATATGTCCAGGGAGTTTCCTGGAAAGGAAACAAGGACTAGGGCGTATAAACTTGTCCCAGTTTCCCGTCAAGGAGTGACTGGATGCCCTGAAGGACAAGGAGATAAAATGGCTATGTAAACATGGAGCTGTATTATGCAGGACAACTGCAAACTAGCTCCGATTTTCAGTTCAATTAACTGAAATTAGGCTATAAAAACATTAAAGTATATTTAACCAGCCAGGTAAACTTGGACATGTCGATTTAGGACAAATTGAAACAGACCAAACCCCACATTTTAGACTAGCATGCCCTGAATTGCTCCCCCTATGCAGAGTACCTTTTGCCAATTTTTACTGCTCCACGGATAGCAGCTGGCATTTAATCTGTAATGGCCCAGCTCCATTTTTGCCACTGTGGCAAGGATGTCATTGCCACACGAAATGACTGCCTGTCTCACCAAGAGACAGCAAAGAAAAATTTGAAAAGTGAAAATATTTCACAAGTTCACTGGGTTTTGGTCTGCTTTAATGAAAGCTTAAACAGAAATTCCAGTGGCTCAATTTAATTACACTATGGAAGGGCAGAGAAACCTAATTATGTCTAGTTCAGTGACCAGCCAACAAAAGCAGCGCAAGGCACCAACCAGACTGAAGTTGCCAGACTGGACTGACCGGTATTAGCACCTCACATTACCTTTGCTTCCGGCTCGCTCTCCTCGGTTTTCTGCTTCTTGGGGGAGTTCTCGGCTTCCTTGTCCGTACCGTTCACAGCTTCCTCTTCATTCACTGGTTTGGGCAGAACCAGCCGGGTTTTGTCCACCCACTCGTTTTGACGGCGGGCCACTGCAGAAAAAGCGAGCTCACAATAGGTATTTTGTTTTTAGAATGGAAAAAGTTGGAGAAGTCATACTTACCACAGAATCCTAAAAAAGTAAAGCAGGCCCACTTGTCGTCCCTCTAGCGACAAAGCCTTATGTTAAAGGTCTTAAAGCAAAATTTATTGTATCCGAAACAGGGCCTTCACAAATGCCCAGTCACAGGCCACTCAGGCCCGACATTTGAAGGGTATGAGTGCATCATTGATGTTAAAAAGCCAAACTCATCTGCTCCCTCAGCAGCTGCTTGGCTTTTCCTAGCTTGCTCTTTATTCAATCGTGTTTAGCCTAAGGCTTACCTTAAAGGTAGATGCCCCAAGGCAAAAAAATGGCTTCATCTTGTCACCGTGCAGCAGGAGTCGGCGCAGGTAAACAAAAACCTTACTCCCAGAAACATTTCAATGGTGACTATCCCCTCTTGTCCCAGAACTATTGGAAACCAAATTGAGCTATGCGGGCCCACACATGAGAAGCTTTTACATGCCAAGCATGTTCATACTGGTAGAGTGCAGGTTTCGAGAGCCAATCTCAGTGCCGCAGTGGCAACGTCAAAAGCACTGCAGTTCCTCTGCAGTAAGACCGCATTGTCCACTAGGGGGCAGTAAAGAATCATGTATATACCAGCCTCAGACTTTCCCCAATGGCAAGCAAACGCAAGACCTGCTGGCCGAATGCAGTACTACGTCTGCAGAGCGTAGAATTACGACTAAATATACTTACAGCCAACGTAACGGACAAAGAACTCCTCCCTCCCGGCTTGCTTGTTCATCCTGGTCTTCATTACCTCGGCGTCATCTGCAAAGAAGAATTTCATAATGGGGACTCAGAATGGATTTCAGAATGGATTTCTTTATGACAGTTTTTGTGCTGGGATCTGGAGCAAGGCCCCTTGTCCTAGGCAAGGAGGGCTCAGCAACAGTAATCGGCATGTAATACGTTTAAGGTGGCCATGTCTAGCATGCTAGAGTGGCAATAGCAGTACATCCTTAGAGGTAACTGACTGTGGGGGGCTAGGGACTATGCAGTCAGGCTATTAAGTCTTGCACATTTGCAAAGCAAGACCTTTTGAACGTGGGGGTTAAAGGGACAGTCCAACTTATTGTTCCGCATACTGTCGCACTATTGAGATGTGTGAGACAAAGCACGGACTTCTCTCAATAGACAATGGTGCAGCATTATGCAGTAATTCCACCATTGCTGCCCTCCCCCGTGTGAATAATAGGTTGTATGTATATATGAAGCAAGTCTGAAAAGATTTACAACAGCTTAGCCTTTGGGTGTGCTAATTTGGAATATCACCTTTGGAAAGGACCAGGAGGTAGCTAAAGACTGCTGTACATACCAGCAAGCTCACGGCCAATTCAGGATGGTCTAATGTGGATTTAAAGGGAGACTGGAAATCAAAAACTACCTGAAAGCCCACTAGCACAGACTCTACTATAACATAACTGATAGGCAAGTCCCTAGCCGTATACATATGTATATATCCATCACCATTCCTCACATGTGGCCAAGTCTTAGGCCCATGGTTAACTGTTTAATGCCAAGCACCGCACGGCAACGAGAAACCCCAACCAAGTACCCCCAGGTACACAAAAAATTCCAACCAAGTACAGAATCACTTGTAAAGGTTACCAAAATAAGTAGGCCACAGGCGACCGTAACATAAAATACATTACTGTTAAAATATAGCAGAACCCACCAGACCTACCATGCTGGCACACTGCTGAAAATCGCTGCATACACTATGAAAGCTCTGGCATGTGCCCCTGGGGTATGCGCAACTCAGTTCTAGGCAACAGCCATGATGAATCCTTTAGATTGAGGCGCTTTTTAAAACACACAGATTAGGGGACACGCAATAAATGCAGCACGAGTGTTCCACACAGACAAGGGTACTATACTCACAGCAAGGAGGACTGTGTACTGTGTTCAAGGAGGAAATCTATATTCGCATCATGGATCAGGGTCTATATACAGAAAATCCCCACAGACTAGAGGCTATATACCGAAATTCCCGCAGATGAACATCTGGCCTGGGATATTCAGTGGGGCATCCTGAATTTGGATACCCTGGGGAGGGAATCTAGATTCCCAGGCTCCTCAGTGTGGGTTTTGGTCCACTGTAAAGTGGGTCAAAACCCACGCCCCGATAGCGGAGATGCAGCAGCCTGAGTGTTTCACACAATGGGGCATCCTGATTTTGGATGCCCCAGGAAATGGAACCACTGAGCTTGGTTATAGATTATAGTGCGAGCCCATCATACTGGGTTTCGGTCCACCTTAATACAGATCCAATCACAACTTAACCCTGTTTGCAAAGAGAATGCCGCAAACATGGCTGAGCATGTGACTAGGAGGGATTTATTACACTCTGGTTGAGGAGCATCTCAGATAAGCGACTTACGCATCTTACCCAAGCTGGGAGTGAAATCCTTTATGTGAATATACCCAATTATATAAAGAAATCTCATGGATTAGGTATAGGTATATTAGATATAGGTGTCCTGGCAAATGAGCGATCATGTACCATACTCAAGATGGGAGTGAAAACCCTGAAATGAATATACCAGATGGAGGAGAAATTCCAGGACCAAGCGTCAAAATACCCCACATATGGAGTGAAACTGTGGGGGGACATACAAAGATCTCATTGATTAGGGATTATATAGGAGTGCGTCCATGCAGATGAGCAATTATGTAACACTGCGGACTGAGGAAACTCCTGAAATTAGGAACCTGGGATAAAACAGCACACTTTTACGGGGTTATGTAATGAAAACAGGATGGACAATGCAGCCACTAATATATCCGTTATGCACTGCGGATTGCTAGTGACCTCAAAAGGTGCAATGACTGGCCCGATGGAGAAATGGTTAGGGGCCATATACTCCAACAAAAAAATACCCTCATGGGTTATGGGCCAAAAAAAAAATCCCTCACATGCTAAGGGCCATATAAACCACACAAAAAAAATCCCCCCACATGCTAGGGGCCATATACACCACACAAAAAAAAAATCCCTCACATGCTAGGGGCCATATACACCACACAAAAAAAATCCCTCACATGCTAGGGGCCATATACACCACACAAAAAAAATCCCTCACATGCTAGGGGCCATATACACCACACAAAAAAAATCCCCTCACATGCTAGGGGCCATATACACCACACAAAAAAAATCCCCTCACATGAAAGGGGCCATATACACCACACAAAAAAAATCCCCTCACATGAAAGGGGACATACTCCACAAAAAAAATCCCCTCACAGGTAAGGGCCATATACACACACACCACCTAAAAAAGTCCCGTCACATGTTAGGGACTATAAACACCAAAAAACTAGGGATATACACAAAAGTCACCTCACAGATTAGGGACTATACACCAAATAATGCCCACACAGGTTAGGAACTGTATACACCAAAAAAAAGGGGGATATACACAAAAATCACCTCAGATTTGGGACTATATACACAAAACCCAGATTAGAGACCATATACTAAGCAGCCCCCAGGGCTAGATAAGCCAACAGATTGGGGACTATATATCAAAAAACCCTCCACATATTAGGGACTATACTCCAAATGATCCCCACAGGTTAGGGACTGTATACACCAAAAAAATAGGGATATACACAAAAATCACCTCAGATTTGGGATCATACACAAAAAGGCCCAGATTAGAGACCATTTACTAAGCAGCCCCCATGGCTACATAAGCCAACAGATTGGGGACTATATACCAAAAAACCTCCACAGATTAGGGACTATACTCCAAGCAGACCCTCACTTAGGGACTGCGTACTTCAAACCCCCCATTGGAGCGGATTAGTACTTACGGTAGGAACCGTCCGCCCTCCGGCAGGAGTAAGTGGATCCGACCTCCACGATGAAATCCTCCCCCTCGTCCACATCGTCCTCTTCGTTCTCCTCATCCTCGTCCTCCATGGGCTCCTGTTCGTTGTCGAGCTCCTCAGCGCCCATGGAAAGGTCTTTCTTCTCCAGCTCGGCTGATGCCATCGTGTATGAAGCGAGGTGAGGAGAAGGAGGGGAGCCTGGAAACCGAGCACCACACGTGGGCAGAGCGACTGCAGGAACACGGGGGGGATGTTGGGGAGCCTGGAAACCGCCTGCACCTCACACCACAGAGCAAAGCGCGGGAAGCGTGTGAGGAGTGAGAGAAGGCAGCGTGACCGGAAAGCCGCCTAATAAAGGCCTCAGCGACTGCGGCGTGTCCCGGATGTTCCCGCCTCTTCCTGTTCACTCCCCCTCTCCTCTACAAGGCTCCGCCCACAGACGGCTCCGCAGAACAAAGAGCATTTTGCCGCCATTTTGCCATAGTGTCTGAGGAAGAGAGGAGACAGCGTGACCGGAAGTCCCGGCTATTCCCGCTCCTTCTTGCTCACCCCCACCTCTTTTCCCGCCGCTACAAGGCGCCGCCCTCAGAGGACGCCATTTGCAATAGCCTGCCATTTTCCTCTCCTAAGGTAGGATGAGGTTGTAGAAAAAGCCCCAGAGACCATTTATTAAGCAGCCCCAAGGGCTAGATAACCTCTAAGACCCTCACAGATTAGGGGCTATATACCAAAACCACCTTTTTTGTGTGTATATAGTCCCTAATCTGAGGTGATTTTTGTTTATATCCCTAGTTTTTTTGGTGTATATAGTCCCTAACCTGTGAAGGGAATTATGTTTGGTGTCTTGTGTGTGAGGGGAGGGGGATTCTCACAGAAATGGCGGGAAGCTGCTAGGGCGCCATTGCTAGCCAGCTTTTTCCTGCCTCTACAATGCTCCGCAGAACAAAGAACATTCTGCCGCCATAGTGTCTGAGGAGAGAGAAGACGGCGTGACCGGAAGTCCCCGCTCCTCCTTGCTTAACCCCCCACTTGCCGCTTCAAAGCTCTGCTCACAGAGAGGACGCCATTTTGCCATAGCCTGACATTTTCCTCTCCTAAGGTAGGATGAGGTTGTAGAAAAAGCTGCCCAGCAATAGCACCTTCCCGCCATTTCTGTGAGGATTCCCCCTCCCCTCACACACAATAGACACCAAAAATAATTCTCACAGGTTAGGGACTATATACACCAAAAAACCTAGGGCTATACACTAAAATCACCTCAGATTAGGGACTATATACACCAAATAACTAGGGATATACACAAAAATCACCTCAGATTAGGGACTATATACATAAAAAAACTAGGGATATACACAAAAATCACCTCACAGATTAGGGACTATATACATAAAAAAAAACTAGGGATATACACAAAAATCACTTCAGATTAGGGACTATATACATAAAACAAATAGGGATATACACAAAAATCACCTCAGATTAGGGACTATATACATAAAAAAACTAGAGATATACACAAAAATCACCTCACAGATTAGGGACTATATACATAAAAAAAACTAGGGGTATACACAAAAATCACTTCAGATTAGGGACTATATACACCAAAAAAACTAGGGATATACACAAAAATCACTTCAGATTAGGGACTATATACACCAAAAAAACTAGGGATATACACAAAAATCACCTCACATATTAGGGACTATATACACTAAAAAAAACTAGGGATATACAGAAAAATCACCTCAGATTAGGGACTATATACATAAAAAACTAGGGATATACACAAAAATCACCTCACAGATTAGGGACTATATACATAAAAAAACTAGGGATATACACTAAAATCACTTCAGATTAGGGACTATATACATAAAAAAAACTAGGGATATACACAAAAATCACCTCAGATTAGGGACTATATACATAAAAAAACTAGGGATATACACAAAATCACCTCAGATTAGGGACTATATACATAAAAAAAACTAGGGATATACACAAAAATCACCTCACAGATTAGGGATTATATACATCAAAAAAATCCCCTCAGGTTAGGGACTATATACATAAAAAAAAAATTAGGCATATACACAAAAATCACCTCAGATTAGGGACTATATACACACACAAAAAGCCCCAGATTAGGGACCATTTACTAAGCAGCTCCCATGGCTAGATAACCCCTAAGACCCTCACAGATTAGGGGCTATATACCAAAAAACACCTTTTTTTTACTACTGTGAGAATGTTTCTACCTTTATTGAATGGAGGCCATTGTGTGTGAGGGGAGGGGGATCCTCACAGAAATGGCGGGAAGGTGCTATTGCTATGCAGCTTTTTCTACAACCTCATCCTGCCTTAGGAGAGGAAAATGGCAGGCTATGGCAAAATGGCGTCCTCTCTCTGAGGGCAGAGCTTTGAAGCGGCGGGAAAAGAGGTGGGGAGTAAGCAAGGAGGAGCGAGAACATCCGGGACTTCCGGTCACGCCGTCTTCTCTCTCCTCAGACACTATGGCGGCAGAATGTTCTTTGTCCTGCGGAGCCTTCTGTGGATGGAGCCTTGTAGAGGCAGGAAAAAAAAATTAAACCGGACCTTCACCATGATTTATTGAAAAGCCCAAACCCTTAAAAAACGATTCCCCAGCATCTAAAGTTAATATATTTTAAGTTTTTAGTCGCTTATTATTCTTTCCCCCACTGGGCTGCAACTCTGTTCAGGACTTTAGGATACGGGCGCTGCCATTTTGACTCAGAAGCATCACACTTACTGAGGAGAGGAGAGCGGGATAAAGTACAGGCGGGCTGGTAATAGCTGAGCTTTGCCCAGACAGAGCAGAGCTGGGGTCAGGAAAAGGTCAGCAATCCCAGAATCCAGAGCAGCACAGTCAGAAGGCCCTTCCTGTTTGCAGGCTGCCTGATGTTCCATGATCTGCCATCTTGGATGTTTAAAGGCTCATAACATGCAGTAGATGCAGGAAGGATGATTTTTAACGTGAGCAATCTGTATGTACAGGGTGTGGGAAACATATAAGATAGGCTCTTATTCAGGGTGAAGGTCCGGATTAATGTGGGCAATCTGTATGTACAGGGTGTGGGAAACATATAAAATAGGCTCTTATTCAGGGTGAGGGTCCGGATTAATGTGGGCAATCTGTATGTACAGGGTGTGGGAAACATATAAGGCTCTTATTCAGGGTGAAGGTCCGGATTAATGTGGGCAATCTGTATGTACAGGGTGTGGGAAACATCTGTATGTACAGGGTGTGGGAAACATATAAGATAGGCTCTTATTCAGGGTGAAGGTCCGGATTAATGTGGGCAATCTGTATGTACAGGGTGTGGGAAACATATAAGATAGGCTCTTATTCAGGGTGAGGGTCCGGATTAATGTGGGCAATCTGTATGTACAGGGTGTGGGAAACATATAAGGCTCTTATTCAGGGTGAAGGTCCGGATTAATGTGGGCAATCTGTATGTACAGGGTGTGGGAAACATATAAGATAGGCTCTTATTCAGGGTGACGGTCCGGATTAATGTGGGCAATCTGTATGTACAGGGTGTGGGAAACATATAAGATAGGCTCTTATTCAGGGTGAAGGTCCGGATTAATGTGGGCAATCTGTATGTACAGGGTGTGGGAAACATATAAGGCTCTTATTCAGGGTGAAGGTCCGGATTAATGTGGGCAATCTGTATGTACAGGGTGTGGGAAACATATAAGATAGGCTCTTATTCAGGGTGAAGGTCCGGATTAATGTGGGCAATCTGTATGTACAGGGTGTGGGAAACATATAAGATAGGCTCTTATTCAGGGTGAAGGTCCGGATTAATGTGGGCAATCTGTATGTACAGGGTGTGGGAAACATATAAGATAGGCTCTTATTCAGGGTGAAGGTCCGGATTAATGTGGGCAATCTGTATGTACAGGGTGTGGGAAACATATAAGATAGGCTCTTATTCAGGGTGAGGGTCCGGATTAATGTGGGCAATCTGTATGTACAGGGTGTGGGAAACATATAAGATAGGCTCTTATTCAGGGTGAAGGTCTGGATTAATGTGGGCAATCTGTATGCACAGGGTGTGGGAAACATATAAGATAGGCTCTTATTCAGGGTGAAGGTCCGGATTAATGTGGGCAATCTGTATGTACAGGGTGTGGGAAACATATAAGATAGACTCTTATTCAGGGTGAGGGTCCGGATTAATGTGGGCAATCTGTATGTACAGGGTGGGGAAAACATATAAGATAGGCTCTTATTCAGGGTGAAGGTCCGGATTAATGTGGGCAATCTGTATGCACAGGGTGTGGGAAACATATAAGATAGGCTCTTATTCAGGGTGAGGGTCCGGATTAATGTGGGCAATCTGTATGTACAGGGTGGGGAAAACATATAAGATAGGCTCTTATTCAGGGTGAAGGTCTGGATTAATGTGGGCAATCTGTATGTACAGGGTGTGGGAAACATATAAGATAGGCTCTTATTCAGGGTGAAGGTCTGGATTAATGTGAGCAATCTGTATGTACAGGGTGTGGGAAACATATAAGATAGGCTCTTATTCAGAGTGAAGGTCCGGATTAATGTGGGCAATCTGTATGTACAGGGTGGGGAAAACATATAAGATAGGCTCTTATTCAGGGTGAAGGTCTGGATTAATGTGGGCAATCTGTATGTACAGGGTGGGGAAAACATATAAGATAGGCTCTTATTCAGGGTGAGGGTCCGGATTAATGTGGGCAATCTGTATGTACAGGGTGGGGAAAACATATAAGATAGGCTCTTATTCAGGGTGAAGGTCTGGATTAATGTGGGCAATCTGTATGTACAGGGTGTGGGAAACATATAAGATAGGCTCTTATTCAGGGTGAAGGTCTGGATTAATGTGAGCAATCTGTATGTACAGGGTGTGGGAAACATATAAGATAGGCTCTTATTCAGAGTGAAGGTCCGCTTTAAGGTAGGATGAGTGGCTTGTAGAAAAAGCTGCCTAGCAACAGCGCCTTAGCAGCTTCCCGCCATTTCTGTGAGGATTCCCCTCCACTCACACAATGGCCTCCATTCAATACAGGTAGAAAAAAAACAATTCGTGAGAAAAAAAGCCTGAGAATGTCACTGTTACTGAATCACCAGATAAAAAGACAATGAAAGTCAATGGCACTGTTACTGAATCACCAGATAGGAAGACAATGAAAGTCAATGGCTCTGTTACTGAATCACCAGATAGGAAGACAATGAAAGTCAATGGCTCTGTTACTGAATCACCAGATAGGAAGACAATGAAAGTCAATGGCACTGTTACTGAATCACCAGATAGGAAGACAATGAAAGTCAATGGCTCTGTTACTGAATCACCAGATAGGAAGACAATGAAAGTCAATGGCTCTGTTACTGAATCACCAGATAGGAAGACAATGAAAGTCAATGGCACTGTTACTGAATCACCAGATAAGAAGACAATGAAAGTCACTGTTACTGAATCACCAGATAAGAAGACAATGAAAGTCAATGGCACTGTTACTGAATCACCAGATAAGAAGACAATGAAAGTCAATGTCACTGTTACTGAATCACCAGATAGGAAGACAATGAAAGTCAATGGCTCTGTTACTGAATCACCAGATAGGAAGACAATGAAAGTCAATGGCAGTGTTACTGAATCACCAGATAGGAAGACAATGAAAGTCAATGGCTCTGTTACTGAATCACCAGATAGGAAGACAATGAAAGTCAATGGCTCTGTTACTGAATCACCAGATAGGAAGACAATGAAAGTCAATGGCACTGTTACTGAATCACCAGATAGGAAGACAATGAAAGTCAATGGCTCTGTTACTGAATCACCAGATAGGAAGACAATGAAAGTCAATGGCTCTGTTACTGAATCACCAGATAGGAAGACAATGAAAGTCAATGGCTCTGTTACTGAATCACCAGATAGGAAGACAATGAAAGTCAATGGCAGTGTTACTGAATCACCAGATAGGAAGACAATGAAAGTCAATGGCACTGTTACTGAATCACCAGATAGGAAGACAATGAAAGTCAATGGCTCTGTTACTGAATCACCAGATAGGAAGACAATGAAAGTCAATGGCTCTGTTACTGAATCACCAGATAGGAAGACAATGAAAGTCAATGGCTCTGTTACTGAATCACCAGATAGGAAGACAATGAAAGTCAATGGCAGTGTTACTGAATCACCAGATAGGAAGACAATGAAAGTCAATGGCACTGTTACTGAATCACCAGATAGGAAGACAATGAAAGTCAATGGCTCTGTTACTGAATCACCAGATAGGAAGACAATGAAAGTCAATGGCTCTGTTACTGAATCACCAGATAGGAAGACAATGAAAGTCAATGGCTCTGTTACTGAATCACCAGATAGGAAGACAATGAAAGTCAATGGCTCTGTTACTGAATCACCAGATAGGAAGACAATGAAAGTCAATGGCTCTGTTACTGAATCACCAGACAGGAAGACAATGAAAGTCAATGGCTCTGTTACTGAATCACCAGATAGGAAGACAATGAAAGTCAATGGCTCTGTTACTGAATCACCAGATAGGAAGACAATGAAAGTCAATGGCACTGTTACTGAATCACCAGATAGGAAGACAATGAAAGTCAATGGCTCTGTTACTGAATCACCAGATAGGAAGACAATGAAAGTCAATGGCTCTGTTACTGAATCACCAGATAGGAAGACAATGAAAGTCAATGGCACTGTTACTGAATCACCAGATAAGAAGACAATGAAAGTCAATGTCACTGTTACTGAATCACCAGATAAGAAGACAATGAAAGTCAATGGCACTGTTACTGAATCACCAGATAAGAAGACAATGAAAGTCAATGTCACTGTTACTGAATCACCAGATAGGAAGACAATGAAAGTCAATGGCTCTGTTACTGAATCACCAGATAGGAAGACAATGAAAGTCAATGGCAGTGTTACTGAATCACCAGATAGGAAGACAATGAAAGTCAATGGCTCTGTTACTGAATCACCAGATAGGAAGACAATGAAAGTCAATGGCTCTGTTACTGAATCACCAGATAGGAAGACAATGAAAGTCAATGGCACTGTTACTGAATCACCAGATAGGAAGACAATGAAAGTCAATGGCTCTGTTACTGAATCACCAGATAGGAAGACAATGAAAGTCAATGGCTCTGTTACTGAATCACCAGATAGGAAGACAATGAAAGTCAATGGCTCTGTTACTGAATCACCAGATAGGAAGACAATGAAAGTCAATGGCAGTGTTACTGAATCACCAGATAGGAAGACAATGAAAGTCAATGGCACTGTTACTGAATCACCAGATAGGAAGACAATGAAAGTCAATGGCTCTGTTACTGAATCACCAGATAGGAAGACAATGAAAGTCAATGGCTCTGTTACTGAATCACCAGATAGGAAGACAATGAAAGTCAATGGCTCTGTTACTGAATCACCAGATAGGAAGACAATGAAAGTCAATGGCAGTGTTACTGAATCACCAGATAGGAAGACAATGAAAGTCAATGGCACTGTTACTGAATCACCAGATAGGAAGACAATGAAAGTCAATGGCTCTGTTACTGAATCACCAGATAGGAAGACAATGAAAGTCAATGGCTCTGTTACTGAATCACCAGATAGGAAGACAATGAAAGTCAATGGCTCTGTTACTGAATCACCAGATAGGAAGACAATGAAAGTCAATGGCTCTGTTACTGAATCACCAGATAGGAAGACAATGAAAGTCAATGGCTCTGTTACTGAATCACCAGACAGGAAGACAATGAAAGTCAATGGCTCTGTTACTGAATCACCAGATAGGAAGACAATGAAAGTCAATGGCACTGTTACTGAATCACCAGATAGGAAGACAATGAAAGTCAATGGCACTGTTACTGAATCACCAGATAGGAAGACAATGAAAGTCAATGGCACTGCTACTGAATCACCAGATAGGAAGACAATGAAAGTCAATGGCACTGTTACTGAATCACCAGATAGAAAGACAATGAAAGTCAATGGCACTGTTACTGAATCACTAGATAGGAAGACAATGAAAGTCAATGGCACTGTTACTGAATCACCAGATAGGAAGACAATGAAAGTCAATGGCTCTGTTACTGAATCACCAGATAGGAAGACAATGAAAGTCAATGGCTCTGTTACTGAATCACCAGATAGGAAGACAATGAAAGTCAATGGCTCTGTTACTGAATCACCAGATAGGAAGACAATGAAAGTCAATGGCTCTGTTACTGAATCACCAGATAGGAAGACAATGAAAGTCAATGGCTCTGTTACTGAATCACCAGATAGGAAGACAATGAAAGTCAATGGCTCTGTTACTGAATCACCAGATAGGAAGACAATGAAAGTCAATGGCTCTGTTACTGAATCACCAGATAGGAAGACAATGAAAGTCAATGGCACTGTTACTGAATCACCAGATAGGAAGACAATGAAAGTCAATGGCTCTGTTACTGAATCACCAGATAGGAAGACAATGAAAGTCAATGGCTCTGTTACTGAATCACCAGATAGGAAGACAATGAAAGTCAATGGCACTGTTACTGAATCACCAGATAAGAAGACAATGAAAGTCAATGTCACTGTTACTGAATCACCAGATAAGAAGACAATGAAAGTCAATGGCACTGTTACTGAATCACCAGATAAGAAGACAATGAAAGTCAATGTCACTGTTACTGAATCACCAGATAGGAAGACAATGAAAGTCAATGGCTCTGTTACTGAATCACCAGATAGGAAGACAATGAAAGTCAATGGCAGTGTTACTGAATCACCAGATAGGAAGACAATGAAAGTCAATGGCTCTGTTACTGAATCACCAGATAGGAAGACAATGAAAGTCAATGGCTCTGTTACTGAATCACCAGATAGGAAGACAATGAAAGTCAATGGCACTGTTACTGAATCACCAGATAGGAAGACAATGAAAGTCAATGGCTCTGTTACTGAATCACCAGATAGGAAGACAATGAAAGTCAATGGCTCTGTTACTGAATCACCAGATAGGAAGACAATGAAAGTCAATGGCTCTGTTACTGAATCACCAGATAGGAAGACAATGAAAGTCAATGGCAGTGTTACTGAATCACCAGATAGGAAGACAATGAAAGTCAATGGCACTGTTACTGAATCACCAGATAGGAAGACAATGAAAGTCAATGGCTCTGTTACTGAATCACCAGATAGGAAGACAATGAAAGTCAATGGCTCTGTTACTGAATCACCAGATAGGAAGACAATGAAAGTCAATGGCTCTGTTACTGAATCACCAGATAGGAAGACAATGAAAGTCAATGGCAGTGTTACTGAATCACCAGATAGGAAGACAATGAAAGTCAATGGCACTGTTACTGAATCACCAGATAGGAAGACAATGAAAGTCAATGGCTCTGTTACTGAATCACCAGATAGGAAGACAATGAAAGTCAATGGCAGTTTTTTACTTCTAAGAAAAGTAGAGAAGTGTTTACTCCTTTCTACACTGTAGTAAAAGCTGCCATTGACTTTCATTGTCTTCCTATCTGGTGATTCAGTAACAGTGCCATTGACTTTCATTGTCTTCCTATCTGGTGATTCAGTAACAGTGACATTCTCAGGATTTTTTCTCATGAATTGAATTTTTTTACTACCATGAGAATTTTTTTCTACCTTTATTGAATCGAGGCCTAGGTCTGGAAAAGTGGACCAAAAACTACCCCAGAGTCAGACTCCAGGGCTGGCATACTCATTCTCCCCGGAGCATCCAGATTTGGGATGCCGTGCTGTGTCAGACCCCCCCAGGTCGCTTGAAAACTCACCTGTGCTCCTGGTCCAGCGGCTCATGCGCGAGCAGCAGCCGCACCCCCGCTCTCCTTTCAGCAGGGCGCGGCCCTTACACCAGGCATTTGTGAATGGCCGCTGCGGGTAGCGGGGGATGCGGCCGCCAGCGCGCTCGGATTTGCTTGCCTTAGACTAGCTCTGGGACGAAGGGGCGAGAGCGGATCCGAGCGCGCTGACTGGACGAGACGCTTCGAATTCGCCGTAGGACCAGGGAAGAGGAGAGTGAGATCGTGCCACCTGGGGTTTCCCCCGATCGGGGGCGCCCCGCTGTGTGAAACCCCCTAAAATCTTACCTTATCGGCGACGGACAAGCGCCGGATAAGCCGCCGCCACCTCTCGCTCTGCCCGCGCTGCCCATTCACAAACGGCCCGCGCGGGTGCGCGCCCTTTTTTAGGGGCTTTCTGGGGGGTCTCACACAGCGGGGCATCGCGATTTCGGATGCCCCACGGGGAGGGAGCTGATCGGGGGTGGGTGTTGGTCCACTTTAAAGCGGACCTTCACTCTGAATAAGAGTCTATCTTATATGTTTCCCACACCCTGTACATACAGATTGCTCACATTAATCCGGACCTTCACCCTGAATAAGAGTCTATCTTATATGTTTCTCCCACCCTGTACATACAGATTGCTCACATTAATCCGGACCTTCGCCCTGAATAAGAGCCTATCTTATATGTTTCCCACACCCTGTACATACAGATTGCTCACATTAATCCGGACCTTCACCCTGAATAAGAGCCTATCTTATATGTTTCCCACACCCTGTACATACAGATTGCTCACATTAATCCGGACCTTCACCCTGAATAAGAGTCTATCTTATATGTTTCCCACACCCTGTACATACAGATTGCCCACATTAATCCGGACCTTCACCCTGAATAAGAGTCTATCTTATATGTTTCCCACACCCTGTACATACAGATTGCTCACATTAATCCGGACCTTCACCCTGAATAAGAGTCTATCTTATATGTTTCCCACACCCTGTACATACAGATTGCCCACATTAATCCGGACCTTCACCCTGAACAAGAGCCTATCTTATATGTTTCCCACACCCTGTACATACAGATTGCCCACATTAATCCGGACCTTCACCCTGAATAAGAGTCTATCTTATATGTTTCCCACACCCTGTACATTCAGATTGCCCACATTAATCCGGACCTTCACCCTGAATAAGAGTCTATCTTATATGTTTCCCACACCCTGTACATACAGATTGCTCACATTAATCCGGACCTTCACCCTGAATAAGAGTCTATCTTATATGTTTCCCACACCCTGTACATACAGATTGCTCACATTAATCCGGACCTTCACCCTGAATAAGAGTCTATCTTATATGTTTCCCACACCCTGTACATACAGATTGCTCACATTAATCCGGACCTTCACCCTGAATAAGAGTCTATCTTATATGTTTCCCACACCCTGTACATACAGATTGCTCACATTAATCCGGACCTTCACCCTGAATAAGAGTCTATCTTATATGTTTCCCACACCCTGTACATACAGATTGCTCACATTAATCCGGACCTTCACCCTGAATAAGAGTCTATCTTATATGTTTCCCACACCCTGTACATACAGATTGCTCACATTAATCCGGACCTTCACCCTGAATAAGAGTCTATCTTATATGTTTCCCACACCCTGTACATACAGATTGCTCACATTAATCCGGACCTTCACCCTGAATAAGAGTCTATCTTATATGTTTCCCACACCCTGTACATACAGATTGCTCACATTAATCCGGACCTTCACCCTGAATAAGAGTCTATCTTATATGTTTCCCACACCCTGTACATACAGATTGCCCACATTAAAAATCATCCTACCTGCATCTACTGCATGTTATGAGCCTTTAAACATCCAAGATGGTGGCTTATGGAAGCCGCCATTTTATCAGGCAGCCTGCAAACAGGAAGTGCCTGCAAACAGGAAGTGACTGCTGCTCTGCATTCTGGGATTGCTGACCTTTCCCTGACCCCAGCTCTGCTCTGTCTGAGCAAAGCACAGCTATAACCCGCCCCCCTGTACCTTATCCCACTCTCCTCTCCTCAGTAAGTGTGATGCTTCTGAGTCAAGATGGCGGCGCCCGTATCCTAAATTCCTGAACAGAGTTGCAGCCCAGTGGGGGAAAGAATAATAAGTAAGGGACTCAAAACTTAAAATATATTAATTTTAGATGCTGGGGAACCGTTTTTTCAGAGTTTGGGCTTTTCATTAAATCATGGTGAAGGTCCGGTTTAAGCCCCCGTCCCTCATTGAGGCATGTATAGGAGATGCATTGTAACAGTTACAACAATAGAAACACTTTAATATGCAAATAAATCATTTATTGATGCAGATCTGCGTGTTACACCTCAAAGGGGGACAAATGAGAACAATGAGGGACAGGGTCTCTGCGAATCAGGGACACTTGGCAGGTATGCAAAACACAATGGAGGGGGTTACACAGTGACGTGTTAATTTTCTGTGCACACAAAGGTTTATCTGCTGATGTGTTTCATTTGCACACAGACAAGACACCCCCCCCCCCCACCCCTACTTCACACATATCAATGCCTAACAACTTCTCAGTGCGCGTGTCCGTGTGAGACATTTGTGAATGCGGCTGCACTTATTGCGGGTATCTGGGGGGTTTCACACAGCAGGGGAACCCCCGATCGGGGTGCCCCAGGGGCAAGGACCAAAACCCAGGATAGTCAAAACTTTTGACTTTCTTGGGTTTTGGTCCACTTTAAGCAAGTCACCAACTCTGTTTGTGAAAATGGCACCCAAACCTGTGCAGTTCCATCTATCTACACTCCCTCCTGGTGCCATAGCCCCCCCCCCCCCCCAACCAGGAATAGGGTGTTGCTCAGTCTAGCCATGTCTGGTACCATGTCTGGTGCTAGCTTTGTTATTTCTACCCTGTTTTAGTCCCAGGTGGCTATTGTAAAGCCCCCCCCCCATGTATTTTTACCTCTTGTTTGTATAGATGTCCTCATGCTGACAAATTCATTGTGTGTTATACATTTTGGCACTTTTACTATTGTGCACATAATGGATGTGTGGTGTGTGTGGAAGTGTTAGCCATGTTACATGTTGCGTCACGTCTTCCAGCCCGCTGAGCCCATGTGTGCACATGCTGCCTGGCTGTTTACATGTCTCGTTTCATATCCTTCAGAGACACGCTGGGTGGTTTTAGAAAAGCCGTCGTCACGGGGGCGATAACGGCAATGAGACTCGAAGACATTTATAAACGTATGCAGATTACCGTCACAGTTATTTACATTTTCTTACCTGGGTGACTTACTGTATTTTCCGTGAAAAGGAATGTGATGCAAGTTGCAAATATGTCAAGTAAAAGTACATCCAAAAATAGAGTAATATTATGTACGGTATTTCCAGGACTGATATAAAAGAGGGGGTATAGGGCTCACCGCCCCCCCCGGGCTTCCTATTGTTAGCAAGGGCAGAGATTTATATACAGTTACTTATGGGGCCTCCACCACACTAAGGGGGTTATTTAAGAAACGCTAGTGCCAGGTAGTGCTACGTAGAGGCAGGTAGCGGCCGTTGAACGCTGGGTGCTGTATGTGAAATCACATTTTAGAAAGCGAATTTGGTGAGTGCCTCTAACAGCGCCATGTAGTGTCACATGTATTACTAGAGGCGGCTCAGCGTATAGTGCCGGCGCTCTAGGTTCCAGGGCACCAGGTATTACCTTTCTCTCATTGTCGCTCTCCCATACATTTCAATGGGCTTTCATTAGTTGTGTATAAATAGCGTGTTGGGCAATTAAAATGTAACATTTTTGGATCAACAGTTTTGGATCAAATCATTGTGTGACCTCTCCTGGCTGCAAACAAACACTGTATACTATATAAACTACTATATACAATGATAAAGTAACCCGTTCGCAATATGTCCAATACAAAAAATCTTCAGGACCAGCCGGAAACGTTGCGTGGCGTTGAGGCGCGGTGGGGGTGCTGCGGGTCTGCCTCGGATTTGTAAGATACTTATTATATGTTGTGTGTCTGTTTTGTTGTCCACCCGCTGGCCCTGAAGATTTTTTGTATTGGACATATTGCGAATGGGTTCCTTTATCATTGTATATAGTATTATGGTACATTGCACTTTATAGATTAGGTGTTTACAATAGTTTTGCTTAGGAGATAGGGTTCATCACATTTGTTTATCAAAGCCATGGTATATAATAAGATTTTGCACATATAATTTCGCCCCCCTCATTGAGGCATGCATAGGAAATACATTGTAACAGTTAGAATATAAACACTTTGAATGAATCGCTTATTGCTGCACGTCTGCACGTTACACCTCAAACGAGAGACAGGACGTGGACTCAAAAGCGGGACAGTCCCCCCCCCCAAATTAGGGACAGTTGGGGAGGTATGCATCCCTGTTTTCCCAGGGGCCTATTTTTATCAAATTTATAAATGTCCCCATTTCTTTCATCGTCTGCTTTGCCACAACGTGGATCCATATACTTGTGGTTGACTCTGCCAGCGGGTGTGTGTATTAAAAATCTATATAAACATGTCTGCTAATGAGAAGGGGTCACTTATACACCCCAGCTGAAAAAAAAAAACCCTGCTAAGCTTGTGGTTTATTCTCTCATAGTATATATTAATCCCCTTGGCAGCGAGCCCAAGCGTGACTCGGGGTTCATTTGCGCTGTAAGTGGCGGTGACCCCGAGTCACGCTCGGGATCGATTTGGGAGCAAGAGCGGGCGGCGCAGCCTCCTTACCTTCTCCCTGCGATCCAGCGATGTCTCCGCCGCGATCGCAGGTGAGAGCCGCGGCTGCGGCGTCCGTCTCCGCTTCCAGGTTCCGTCTCTGTGAGCCGCAGAGGCTCATGGGGGCGGAGCCGTGCGTCAGAGACAAATGCAATGGTAACGCTTTCGTTACCATTGCATTTGTCTTTTTCACAACGCCAGGGAGGTTTATGAATGGTAGGTAGTAGCACACCTACATGCTTATTCATTACTAGTGGCAGGTAACGGCAGATGAGCGTCTGTACAGCGGCGCTAAGACATGCCTCCCAACTGTCCCGATTTTCCCGGGATTGTCCCGATTTTTGAGAAGGATCCCGCGGTCCCGGAACATTACCAAATGTCCCGGGACGCCCTGCGCTGTGACAGCCCAGGGCCGCAATGACGCTGGCGCGAAGATAACTTCCTGGCGCGTGGGGTGAGAGAGTGGGGCGGGCGCACGGGGGTGGGTGGGCGGTATGCTGGTTTGGGGATACGTACGCATGCAGGGATGAAGGCAGCCGACATTGCTGGAGCTGGAGAGCGTGGCTGGGGCGTGACGGGGGTGTGGCCGGGGCGTGACGGGGGTGTGGCCGGGGCGTGACGGGGGTGTGGCCGGGGGCATGGCTTGTCCCGCTTTCACGTTTTCAGAAGTTGGGAGGTATGCTAAGAGCGACCGCGAGTCGCTATTACAGAGCGCCTCAGTCACTGTAGTAACATTGCCGGCATTGATGAATTTCATGTGTGAGTCGCTATAACACCGGTACACAGCTATATGGGAGCGAACGGTAGCGACTGGTCAGTGTGAGCGACTCAAACCATATTCATCAAAAAAACAGCCCCACACAGCGCCGCCGCTCAAAATTGTGTCGCTGTAGCCCAGAGCGCCAGACGCTGTGTGATTAAAGCCCATTTTTGAACACATATCCACCAGTAACAAAGCGAAAAAACGCTGGTATTACATTGTGATATTAACACTTTTTAATACTAGACCTGTAATGACAATTCTGCATAAAAAAAAAAATAAAAAAAGTTTTTCAAAAAGGTATTTAAATAGGCCAGGAGAGGTCACACAATGATTTGATACAAAACGAAAAAAAAAAATATTAAATTAATTTTGTTTAAAGAGAAGAAAAGTAACGTCCATTGAAATGTATGGGAGAGCGACAGGTAGCGACAGGTAATACCAGGCGCTGTGAAAGCCAGAGCGCCGCCGGGATCCACTGAGCCGTCTGTGATGATGAATCGGCCGCGGTGTGACGCTGTAAGAGGTGCTCACCATAATTGCCTTCATAAATGCAGTATTGCGTACAGCGCCCGGCGTTCACCTGTCGCCTACAAGACACTACCTGTCGCTATCCCTTGATAGCGACAGAAACTGTTACTAGTTATAGTGCAATCCGTTCCAGGGCTTCCACCACCCTGAGCCGTGCTAAGTACCAAATAATAAATAGTAGTGAAGGATGCACACCACCCAAAACAACATCTGAATTGCAGGGTGGATAAAAATCAATGTTTTTTTTTAAAAAATCAAAAAAATCGGATTTTTTTTCAATAAACTGCTTTTTGAGGAAAATATTTTACCATCCAAAGGTTCTTCCATCATGAGATAAAGCTGAGTTGTTTAACTCAGTAGAATAAAGGCTGTATATGTGTAACATTCACAATGCCATGCTCTTCCAGAGGTTTCTGTAGGATTAGTGGGCAGTTTCTCTCCTATATTATCACAGACGCTTGCTTTACTTACTCAAAACTGAATTTGACTCCGCAGAGGTCCCAGCCTCTTCCTCACAGCAAAAATGTTACAACATGAACAGAGTTGAGAAAAAGACCTTAATCCTATTGTTCTACAAACCTATGACTAGTGAGCTACAGAGGACAGCAGGGACAGTAGGATTTAAGTTTTTCATGTGTCGGCTGGGCTGACAGTCTAAGTTTCTTAAAATATATATATATTTCGTTTAGCCCAATTAGTTAACAAAACATGGATGTTTGTTTAAGCAAATAACTTATGCTGTAATGTTGTTATTGTTTCAGTTGAATAAATCTATTTAAATTGTTATTAAGGTCAGGATTATTT
Organism: Gastrophryne carolinensis; assembly: GCA_027917425.1. Classification (NCBI taxonomy): domain Eukaryota; kingdom Metazoa; phylum Chordata; class Amphibia; order Anura; family Microhylidae; genus Gastrophryne; species Gastrophryne carolinensis. The sequence goes on along the minus strand of CM051240.1, from coordinate 12,814,441 downwards.
TTCTCCTTCCTAAGTACAACAGAACAGTGGTGTCCAAATATGAATGATTAACCCATTAAACTGGGGAGAAAAAAAGTAATATAAAAAGCGATTCTAAAAATCTTCATCTACTTGCATGTTAAAATAGCAAGAACTAGTTTAGGTAGAAACTTTGATTTAAATCACTGATTTAAATCGAGCCTTACTGACTAGTGATTTAAATCGTGATTTAAATCAGTTAGATTTAAATCAAATCCACCCTGCTGAATTGCAAATTAAAGTTTATTAAAACATCATACACTATACATAATCAGTAGAAAAAAAAAAGGATACAGTGGGTATCTCCATCTTAATCCAATGTAAATCCTCAGAAGTGTGTCCCTTTACGACTAGAGAGTTAAGTAGCATGTAATCAGTACCAACTAGCTGTAAGCAAAACCACTATATAAAAGGTAAAAAGAGTTTACCACAAATTCTATGTAGGGTGGCACCGATACCCCCCCCCCCCCTGTGGATGACTGACACTTGCTAACTGCATAAAGGTAGCAAAGATCCAAGATGCTGGTTACATCACTTTAATCAAAGGTTATACAATGGTTATGCACTTGTTCAGACAATAAAGATATAACTAAGCAGAGTGGCACTTGAGCCGCGGACGTGGGTGTTTTTGGGCTGCATCTCCCTCTCCTGTAATTATCTTTTTTCCCCTCTTGCATTTGGTCTGGAAAATTCTTATTGTTGCTGGCACTTGCACTTTATATTGTCACTGATGATTAATCATGTTCGTGTTTTGGCAATTTGATTTATTCGCTGAGGGTATTTTTTGTGCATTATATTGTGGAGTTTTTTTACTTATTTATTTACTTATGGAATCAACTTAATGCTTATCTAGTCATTTTATATAGCTTCAATACTTCAATACTTTATTGAACCGCCAAGTAAGTTCAGTGTACAGACAAGGAATGCTTTTTTGGTAAGGAGAAACTCCATGAGAGCTATAACAATTACATAAATAACAAAGTAAAAAGGAATAATGATACAGTTCAGGTATCTAAATTGACTAACAATTGTCAGTGATGCAGGACAGGATTTAATAGCTAGCACTGTCTATAAGATTCCCGGGCCGATCAGATCCCTCCCCACGGGGCATCCGAAATTGGGATGTCCCGCGGGGTGAAACCCCCCAGGAAGCCCACAATCCTAACTTTTCCACGTTCCAGCGGCGCATGCACCTCCGCCGCCTCCCTCTAGCAGGGCGCGCTCCCGCGCCGGCCACGTTCCAGCGGCGCATGCGCCTCCGCCGCCTCCCGCGCCTCCCTCTAGCAGGGCGCGCTCCCTGTAAGAGGGACGCGCGGGAGGCGGCGGCGGATGCGCTCTGCTTGTCCGGCGCTGCCTCTCGCTTGTCCGCCGGCGGGGATTGGCTGCAGCGGTCACGTGGGAGCAGGGTGAGGTGAGTTTTCGGGGGTTTCACACAGCGGGGCATCCCCGATTGGGGTGCCCCACCGAAGTGGACCAAAACCCAGGATAGTCAAAATCCTGGGTGTTGGTCCACTTTAAATGGTCATGTCTATAGCACTTTATCTGCTATTTCCCCAATTTTGCACATTCTTTTGGAATTTTTTTGCACTTTATGGGTATTGTAATTAGTTTTTTGTGCCGACACAAAATAATATTTTAATATTGTTTTGACCCATATTGAATGGGGGTTAATAGGATTTTATTTATATTGTATTTAGGATCCTTAGAGGACCAGTTTATTAGTGTTGATTGATTGGAGATTATAGGGAGATGTGCAGCAGTTTTTATAGTGTTTTGTGTATTTTAATTCATAGTTTTGAGTGTAATTACCTTGCAATAAAATGTGTAAACTTGATATGTGTTTTGGTGCTCATTGTGAGGAAGGTGTGGCTTAGGTCCACGTCCACTCCATTATGGTCTAAGCAGAGTAGTATGGCAAGCTCCATATATGTACATAAAACCAGCACAAAATCAGGTGAAAAACAAGGTCACATGCATAACACAGCAAGAGCACAATAGTATACCCTGTGATAAGCCCAGCAGCGATCGCTAAACACAGCCGACGTTTCAGGGGGATACAACCTTTTTCTTAAGGCAGCGACTATGTGGTGTCCATCCTTCACTACTATTTATTATTCTCTCGTGGTAGGAATAAAATCCAGGGGTGACAGGTTTAGTGTATCAGGGTTGACGGAGCATGTCACCCGATAAAGGAAGAGGATGGGAGCATTAGGCCAGGGCTGGCTTCAGCACTCGGCAAGGCGGGGCAGATGCCAGGGGCCCCAACCCCCCTGTCCCATTGACAGGGCCGGCCTTTGGGGTGTGCAACGGCACTTGACCAGTGGTGGACTGTGAGGGCAGCGCCACAGCTGGTGCCCACATCTCCTCGAATGGTGGGTTCCACACAACGGGGCATCTCGATTTAGATTCCAAGGGAGGAAGTGCTGGGTTTTGTTCTGCTTTTAAGTTGCCCACCCCAGCTGATTTCTTTTCCCTGGAGCATCCCAATCTGTGATACCCAACTATGTGATACCCCCTGGGATCGCTGGCGTACCCGCTATGCAAGCAATTCCACCCCTGGGTTTTGGTCCGCTTTACAGGAGCCTCTCAATTTGGGTGCCCCTGTTTGTGAAAGAACCCCCTCTCCCTGGTTTGGCCGTTAACTCAAATTGGCGACCCCACAGTGCATTCACCAGTTCGAGGTAAGTAATGGACAAAGGGGGGGTCACACAGGGGCATCCAAAATCAGGAGGATCTAGATTCGTTTAGACTCCGAGGTCAGGCTTTAAAGGGGTTTGGTGCGCATCAAAGTAGGCCAAAACTAGAGTTCTGGTCCAAATAGCCTGATCCTTAAGGGGCATCCAGATTTGGGAAGTCCCTCGGTGATGTGACGCGACTCTTCACCACAAAGAGGCCCACTGAGACCATGCCGCCCAAGGGCCCACATAAACCTGGAGCCGACCCTGCATTCGGCAATCAGGATCCCTCTTTTGATTTTTTACTAATAGAGTCCTGTATTGTAGCAGTAAGTGAAGCTGTTAGGGAAGATCAAATGGATAAACTGGCGTCTGAAGGAAAATACTATGCGCAGCAGGTTAAGACACCCTCAGCATTCCTGTTTGTCTCAAGAGATAAAAACAATGGAGCCGGGAGGAGAAAAAACAATTCTTGAGAAACCATGGTCAACAAACTGTATGATTTAGAGACGCATGATAAAGATGTGGAACTACCCTCCTATGGTAGATGCGCCAGTCATGTGACTAGCAAGATACTTCACATTACCCATGTAGGACAGTGTGTCGTTTAAAGACACATTCCCCTCGATTCAAAGAGCAAAAGTTAATTGATTTCGGATCGAGAATCGTAAGTTTGGGTGGGTGTTAGTCATTTTTTCCTTTTTTTTTGGCCATTTCCGACTCGCACGAGCCTACGTTCGAATGCGTATATGCTCTTACGATCATCGCAAGTTTGTTCCTAAATTTTAGGATCAAAACGTAAAACTTAGGATCAAATCCTAAAACTTAGGATCAAATCCTAAAACTTAGGATAATCGAATGGGTTTAGGTGTGATTCAGAGAACAGTTTTCAAACCTCTAAAGACGTTTTAAAAGAAAGCCACTGGCGACACCTTTTAGCAGTCGGATTGCTGTTCTTGAACAGGTTTTTTGGCTATGTGGAGGAGTCTGCGCGTCTTGAGCTCCAATGAACTGCATGTATCAGCATGGCCGAGGCCATAAATTGTATAGCAATGCATACCTGATTCATGTATGCCTTATAAAAGCATTTTAATGTGGACCTTAATTAGTCCTTTGCATGTAAACCTTTATTTTGCAATATATTTGCGTTAATTAAAGAAACTTATGTCCTTTGGTATTTATTTTTAAATTGATGTACTAGAATAATATTTTTAGATTGCATTTATTGGTGTAGTTGTTTACCTTTGCTTTGTTTAATTATTTAAGCACATCTTTGGTCAGATGCATCACACTTACTGAGGAGAGGAGAGCGGGATAAAGTGCAGGATGTGGGTTACTGCTGTATTTTGCACAGACACAGCAGAGCTGGGGGCACGGAAAGGTCAGAAATCAAAGAATCCAGAGCAACACAGTCACAAGGCCCTTTCTGTTTGCAGGCTGCCCGATAATACCTGACCCGCCATCTTGGCTCATAACATGCAGAAGTTGCTGGGTGTTTTTTTATATTTGAGAGCAATCTGTATGTAGAGGGTGTGGGTAACCACACACAAAATTTTAAGTTGTACCATTTGAAGCCTAAATATTAAAATTAAATCCACAAGTAAAAAATGCAAGTTAACTAAAAATTAAACAAAGTAAGATTTACTTATGCAAATGCATTCATTAATGGTTGGTTACTACAAAATGAATGAAATAAAGAAAAATAAAAGACCAAATATTTAGAATGCACTTTAATGAGGTAAGTTTGTAGTGCGCAGCCGCAAGATCAGAAGGATTTACGTCCAGACAAAAAAGGAAAAAGGGCAAAACCAATGTTGCAACCTGAGAAATGAAACGGAAAATTCAGGATGGAAACTGACATAGGTCTGATTCCCGAACTGCCATACGAACGGACGGACATTTTAGGATAGAAACGTATTTGCTTATAGAATCACTCGCAAGTTCATACGAACGCACGAGCGCACGGGAAAAATAGGATGATCGGCACCAAAATCCAAGCTGTTACATGTTTCTTTGAATCGACCCTATTGAGTCAGAAACTCAATCTAGAGCTAAAAAACTATTTAAACTGGACTAGCAGTTTAAATAGTTGGTCCCGCTCTCTGCAGATAGCAAGAAGCTCGGGGGGCTTCCAGAACAATGGTGCCCCCTCACAACTTACTAAATAGATTGCGCAGAATACTCATATTCATAACCAGCCAGTTCCAGCAAAGGAGTCCTGTGATTGGCTGCTGGGTAGTCACGTCCTCAGTGCCGGCCGCTGGCAGGACCTGCCCACATGACTGCCCGGCGGCCAATCTTGGGCCTCCTTTCCCGGCGCTGGCTCGTAATGAAGGTGAGTATTCTGCGCAATCTGTTAAGTTAGGTGCGAGGGGGGTCCAGCCTTCTGGATGCCCCCCCCCCCCAGCTTCTGGCTATCTGCAAAGAGCGGGGCCGACACCCCTTAAAGTAATAACGGGTGAAGGGGGGCGTGGCTTTGCCGGGGTGCGGAATGGCGGCGTGAAGTGAGAGCTCTCGGCGGAGTCCCCACAGAAGCTACTTTTGCAGCACTCCTGTTTGAACATGGGACGTCATACCAAATCCGGGGCAAGCGCTAAAACCCCCCGAGTGCCCCAAACCCCGAAAGCGGGCAGTAGGAGGCTGCCAGAGATGTTTGGTAGCCAGAGGCCGGACGACGCTTACCCTCGCGGAGCCAAGATGGCGGGAGCCCCCTCGCCAGAGTCGTCGCCGGAGAGGGAGGAGGAGGTGGCGTCGGAAGGGGAGGATGGCGGATTAGCAGCACAGCTCAGCCAACTGCCCACACGCACAGAACTCGCCAAATTTGCGGGTGAGATCAAAGCTTCGATCGCCGAGGCGATAGCCGACCTCAGAGATGATATGCGGAAGCTGTCCAACCGCGTGGAGAAGGTGGAAAAGGAGGAGGCCAACACGAGCAACAGGCTGTCGGAGGTGAGGGAGGTCGTGCTGGCGCACAACAGGCACCTCATGTATGTCCATAGACACCTGGAAGACCTGGACAATCGCAATAGAAGATGCAATATCAGGGTCCGAGGTGTCCCAGAGGAGGTGGCGCCGGACCAAACCCAGGAGGCCTTGCTATCCATTTTTAACTCCCTGTTGGAGCGACCGCCGGGCACCCCGATTGAATTTGTGAGGGCCCACAGAGCCCTTAAACCCAGGAGCGTGGGAGAGGCTCCCCCTCGGGACATTATCTGTTGTTTACAGAACTTTCAGCTAAAGGAGGAGATCCTATCTAAGGCGAGGAATCGAGACGCCATCTTGTTTAACAACAGCGAGATTCAGCTATACCAAGATCTCTCCGGTATCACGCTACAGCACAGACGGGCGCTGAGACCCCTAACAAGGACCCTGAGAGGGGCATCCCATACCGATGGCGATTTCCATTCGCCCTATCAGCCACGAGTAATGGGAAAACGGGAACCCTGCGAATGCCAGAGGATCTGCCTGTTTTCTGTGAGACGCTGCGACTTCCTGTAGTGTCTCTGCCGGAGTGGTTTAGTGACTTCTCCATCCCGCAGCTAGTACAGAGAGCGGGCCGCCGGCGGCTGTCGGGAGGCCATCGACGGAACAGCCTAGAAGGTTCGGCGTCGGGAAGCTTCCCACTGTGACATGCATCAACGGGACTGTTCCTCGTGGATAGATAAGCCACTGTTTCTATTTTTTACTGCTTATTTCTATAGTTCCACTTTGCCAATGCACAATTTGCATATGCCCCGCGTTTATGTTTAATTACGTTTAAGTATGGGTATGTTTAATGGGTCGGGTTGGAGGGTTGGGCATCTCTCGCTCGCGTCCCCTGGTAGCGTATCCCTATTCCATATTACTGGCATGGGCGCCGCCGGAGGAGGAGAGCTGACAGGCCGGGGTGCTTGGAGACTGTGTGGGCAACAGCTGTCTGGGGCTTGCTGCTTGGGGTGGGGTTTGGTGAGCCGAGGGGCCCCCCCCGGCTGCGGGAGGTGTCTTGACGAAAGGGTAAGCTAATTCTTGGTGGGGCTGGGCTGCAAAGGGAGGCGTGCGAGGCACTGATATGAGGGACTAAACATATATATCTAGCATGCTAAAATAAGGAAATTGTCTAAATGCATTGGGTATGCTAATGGGGAGGGATGGCTCTCGCTGGCGTCCTCCGGAGGGGCATTCCTATACCGGTTCACGGGCGGGGGCCCTGCGGGAGGAGGCTTCGGGACAGCCTGGAGTTTGGGTCTTCTTTGGGTGAGACCTGGGTGCCGCGTATCCTCCCGGGCCGGGGCGCAAACGCGCGGTGGCCTGGAAGAATGTGCGGGACCTTCGGGGCGTTGTACTATATAGTAATGCATTCTCTAACATGCTTGATGGGATTGTTTTTCTCATATGTATTGCTTTGCTTAACCCCGCATGAGCCGATTGCCCCGTCCAGGTCATCTCCTCGCCGCTTTTGCTTTAGGCGGACCCCCTTGTGTATTGAGGGGGGCTGGTCCCTTTCACATGTCACCTAGCATCCTGGGAGAGGGAGGCGGTGCCTCCGGCGGGTCTGCCTCTCGCAATAGGGACCACTGGGTGAGTCCTCGCCATCTTTACCTCCATCTACATATTTACCCCAAATGCACGGTGGTATGGGTGGCCGCGTGTATAACTCTCATGAAGCGAGGGAGGGGCTGTGACAGGGCTCAGTAAAGCATCCCTGGGATGGATATTCTAGGGCCGGTAGAGGTTGGGGATATGATTGGGTTGGAGCCCTTGGACCCTATGGTGTATACAGCTTTCTATCCCATAAGGGGTGGTACAGTCTGGATAAATTAGCTGCCCGTTCAAAATACACGCATGCTTGCTTATATGGGACACAGGGTGCTCTTTCCTGATACTAGGGGGCCCCGCCGGGTCTCTCGGGAACGCCTTGCTGACACTGGATTGTTTCTACGGGTGTCGGGTACCGTTCCTCCGGCCTTCCATGTTTTTCCCCCAAAAAGGGCCGCTTCTCTTTCTCCTCTTTTCCTCAGGGGCTACATAGGGGAGATCCGGGGCGGGATTACCCCGCCTCTTTTTGTTTTTGGAACCTATCCCCGGGTCTTGGGGGACAACAGGAGGGCTTTAGAATCTCTCCATGAAAGGTTGTCCCAAGTGGTTCCATTAGGTTGGGAGGTAACTCTCCCTTGGCCCTCTTCCAGTTGGGGTTGTACAGAGTTAGAGGTAGGTTTCTTACTATAAGTTTTTCTTGTAGTTGTTTGTCTGATTTAGGTCCTTGTGTGTCTTCCCCATCCCCCCCCCTCGGTAGGTGAAGGGTCTCGCCTCTGTCCCTCCTCTGTTTCTTGATCTCTTTGCTCTTTCTTCCTTCCCTCTCTCTATCTATATCTTTTCTTAAGGGGGCGAGGAGTAGGTTGGGCGCAGGGGTTGGGACTCTAGGTTGTCAACTAGACCAAGTGAGCGATGGGACCCCAGAGCTTGAATATCCTCTCTGTGAATGCCAAGGGGTTGAATTCCCCCCAGAAAAGACATGCTTTATTTCGAGAACTGAAAAAATACAAAGCACACATTGCACTAATTCAGGAGACCCACTTCCAAATTAATAAGGCCCCCTTCCTGGGCAACAGAACATACACCTCTTGTTACTCGGCCCTTTCCCCAAATAATAAAGCAAAAGGGGTGTCGATTTTGGTTGATAAAGAGCTGGACCTTAAGATATCGGCGGTGGAAAAGGATAGGGAAGGCAGATCTTCCTGAAAGGGAAACTTCCTAATGGTATGTTCATTACATTAGCTAATGTTTATGCCCCGAACAAAGATCAACAACAATTCTGTAGACTGGTCTTAGGTAAACTGGGTATATTCCAGGAGGGGATGCTGGTCTTGGGCGGGGACCTGAACTGTGCGCTTAACCCCTTGGTGGACACATCAGATGCCAAAACTGCCATCTCCTTTAGAGCTCTGAAGCAAATAAAGAAAGCTCTGCAGGAGCTGACGCTGGTAGACACATGGCGTATGATGCATCCTACCGGGAAAGATTTTACTTACTACTCACCAGTCCATGTGAAGTACTCGAGGATTGACTTCCTCTTCCTGTCACAGAGAGATTTGGAGAGGGTTACCTCGGCCCAGATAGGTAATATATCGTTTTCTGATCACGCCCCAGTTGTACTTTCCATGGTAATGCCCAGTGGCGAGAAAGGGGAATGGAATTGGAGAATGAATGAGAGTCTACTGAAGGATCCCGGAGTAGTAGATAGGATAAGGCTACATCTGTCCAGGTACATAAAAGAGAATACCACAGAGGGGATGGATCCGGTAATGGTGTGGGAAGCGCACAAATGTACGCTGAGAGGCTACCTGATCCAAGAAGGTGCGAGGGCTAAAAGGGAGAGAGGGGCTAAGGCGGAGAGGTTAGTCCAGCAGATATCTGAACTTGAGTTGAAACACAAAAGGTCCCTTCAGGCGCCAGTGCTGCTGGAGCTTGATGCTAAAAGACAGGAGCTTAGGGAAGTTCTTTTTAGAGAGACCAGCAGGATCTTTACCAGACGTCATGGCTTATATTATGAACATGGAAATAAGGCAGGACGTCTGTTGGCTAGGGCATTGCGCCCTAAACAGGCTAAGGCTAGAATTGAGGGGATTAGAGGATCAGATGGGATCCTTTACCAGAAGAAGGGGGAGATAGCAAATCTCTTTAGAAGCTTCTACTCCACACTGTATAACCTCCCGGTCCAGCAAGGGAAGAGGGACATGGAAAGCTCCATGGAGGCCTATTTGCTTGATTCCAAAATGCCAACACTCCCTAGAGAAGAGGTGGAACAATTAGAGGCTCCAATCACTGTGCTGGAATTGCAAAAGGCAATGAAGGCGTCTAAACCAGGGAGGGCCCCCGGGCCGGATGGCTTCCCGTCCCAATATTATAAAACTTTTTCTGACCTGCTGCTCCCACTTATGGCCCGTGCCTTTGAATCTACAGCGATTTCGGGCTCTCTTCCGAGATCCGCTTTGGAGGCGCAAATAGTCGTGATACCAAAAGGGGGGAAGGATGCTTCGGATTGTAGGAATTATAGACCCATTTCCCTGCTGAATGTAGACGTGAAAATCTTCGCCAAGGCCTTAGCAGGGAGGCTGGCCTCCCTTTTACCCGGGCTAATAGACCAGGACCAGGTTGGATTCGTCCCCGGTAGAGAGGCCCGGGACAATGTAATCAAGGCCCTAAACATCCAATGGTGGGCAAAAACCAAGGGGGTGGGGTCAATCATGCTTTCTACTGATGCCGAGAAGGCATTTGACCGGGTGGACTGGGGATGGATAGGGAAGGTTTTAGATCATGTAGGGTTGGGCCCGGCGGCTAAAAATAGGGTCATGGCACTGTACTCTAACCCGGTGGCGAGGGTGAGGACAAATGGCTGCTCTTCTCCTTTCTTTAATATTAGTAATGGCACAAGGCAGGGCTGCCCGTTATCCCCTCTTATATTTGCTCTTTCCCTGGAACCATTTCTACGCAAGGTTAATCTATGTGGAGGCATTAGTGGCATCATGCTGGGAGGAAAAGAAAGAAAGGTAGCGGCATACGCGGATGATATGCTGTTTTTTCTGAGAGCCCCGAGGGTGTCGGTTCCCAACCTACTGAAGGAACTAGAGGAATATGGGCGTTTATCTAATCTGAAGATTAACTATAGCAAATCTAGCGCCATGAACATCTCGCTACCAGGAGCAGAGGTAGAGGCGCTGAGGGATATCTTTCCCTTTAACTGGGAGAAGAGGAGCCTTCAATATTTAGGGGTTCGGCTCCCGGCCACATTCGCTGACCTGTTCCAGCTTAACTTTGCTCCTATTAGGGCTAGTGTAAAAAGGGACCTGGAGGGGTGGAAACGGTTGCGGCTTTCTTGGTTTGGACGCATGTCAGTTTTAAAGATGAATGTGTTGCCGCGGATCCTATACCTGTTACAATGCATTCCCATTAGACTACCGGAGTCCTTTTTTAAGGACCTGATGAGGATATTCAGGGGTTTCATCTGGGCAGGCAAGCCCTCGAGAATCCGGCGGAGCCTTCTTCTACTCCCAAAGGATAAAGGGGGGACGGGGATACCCTGCATCAAGTCATACTACCGGGCGGTCCATGTAGGTAGAGTGGTTGACTGGCAAGTGAATGCATCGCAGAAAGACTGGGTGCGCATAGAAGGAGCAGTGGCTACGGGGGGAGGTTTAGATACAGTTTGTACTCTAAGGCGGGACGAGATCCCCTTGACTGCTAAGTCTCACCCGCTGATTGGAACTTCCCTGTCTATCCTGGGAGACCTATGTAGAGGGGGGCGGGCTCTAACCACGTTCCCAGGTCCATTAACACCGATCGCGGGGAATCCTGCGTTCCCTCCAGGAAGGGACTTCTCCTTGTTCAGGGGATGTGGGGGGCCTAGGCCTCTGAGATTGTATCATATGCAAGACAAGGGGGTTTTGAAAGATAAACAAAGCTTGCAGCAGACACTGGGGAAAGAAATTCCTATGTTCACCTATCTTCAGCTTAGACATTTCCTGTGTTCCAAGGGAGTAAAAGAGGGAATGAAGAGAGAATTGACAGAGTTTGACAGGGCATGCCTAGGTATGGGCCCTAACACTCATCTGCTGTCCTGGGCATACAGACTTCTGCAACGAAGAGACGAGGGGGGGGTTAAGCCTTGGGAGAAGAAGTGGGAAGCCGACATTGGCCGATCCCTCTCAGCAGATGAATGGAATGATATCTATAAGAATGCGCAGAAAGGATTAATTAGTAGCTCGATGCAAGAGACGAACTATAAATTAATCACACGATGGTACCGGACCCCCGAGGTCTTACACTCCTTTTTCCCTACAGTCCCTGATGTGTGCTGGAGATGTGGTCAAACTGGGGCTCCGCTATTACATATCTGGTGGTCTTGCCCAAGGGTGAGGGAGTTCTGGGATAAAGTGAAAGGCATCTGTGAGATTATACTAGGAGAGCCCATGGAATGGAGGGTGGAGTCCGTTCTCCTGGGATGGTCGGAGGATGGGAGGGGGGTTGCAGCCGGTGCCCCCCTGGGCCGCCATCTGCTGAATGCGGCCAGAGTCCTTATCCCCAGGCTATGGAGATCAAGGGGGTCGCCCACACTCAGGGACTGGTTCAAGCAGATCAACCACGTAGAGGTGATGGAAGAAATTTGTTATGCTAAACAGGATAGATTGGATGCACATCGTAAAATCTGGACTGCTTGGGCTATATTTAAAGACACGCCTCCCTATCAAATGGTGTGGGACTCCTGAGAAGCTCGCAGAGTGGCTGCTGCATTATAAGAGTGTGTTGGCAAGGGGGTGGATGTCATCAAAGGAAGCGGCTGCTGAACACCTGGGCAGTCCTTTATATTCTTGTAAGGAGATGACTTCCTCCCGGGACTCTAATGCTGATGCTGTTACTCCCGCTCACGGGTCGGATGGGGACGTCCCTGGGTCTGGACCTTGCCTCTATCCCCGCCGCTGCTACTCTCAATAGTGCAGCTATTATGAGCTCTGCTACCACTGTAACTCCTCAGCTCTACTATATCTTGCTTTCTTGTAGATGCTTTTCTCCTTCTACCCTTGTTCACTTCTTTGTTTCTTTGATCCTTTTCCTGCAGCCCTCTTCTCCTCTCTCCCCTCCCTTCCCTACTGTGTCTGTCCGTGTGTATGTATGTGTTGGTGAAAATTTCTGCTATGGAATGCATAGTGCGGGAGGAGAGACACAGGGGTGCTCTTGGAGGGTGGCAGGCTACAGGGGCCGCTCTGGCCGGGGCCCGGGTTCCCACCATTGGAAGGCTATGGGTGGCCGTGTGGACTTCGTGACCACACATGGGCCCGTTCAGTGTGCGAGGCACTAGAGGAAATGGTTTGGGCCACAGGGATTGGTGGGGGGCCGAGCTTGGCGGGTGGCTTACGCGCCTGTGGGCTCCCTCCTCCTTGCACGGGTTAATCGGCTGATGATCAGGTATTGCTCTTGACGCACATTGATGTAAATTTCACCTTGTCCTTATTTTCTCTTAAATTTGGTTGTAATGCACCTTTTTGTTGGCTCTACTATTATGAGCATTAATGTCTGTAACTTTTTACATTGCTGTTTTGAAAACAATAAAAACAAGTATGGACAAAAAAAAAAGTAATAACGGGTGTTGGTCCGGTTTAAGTATATACTATATTGTCATTATTATTGTTTATTTATATAGCGCCACCTTGTTCCGTAGCGCTGTATAAGGTATAACTACAAACAAGACAACGAGATGCTACAAAGTTCATACAAAATATTATGATAACCGGACAAAGGGAAAGAGAGCCCTAAACTTGCGAGCTTACTGTTTAAAGGATAGGCGTGGAGGCAAAGGAGAAGGGATCAGAAGTGGTAGAGCTTAAAGAGGACCAAAACCCACCCTATGAGACTCCATGGCAAGCATACTCGCTCCCCCCCGTGGCACCCCGCTGTGTGAAACCCTCCAGGTCGCCCCAAAAACTCTCCCTTATTCCAGGTCCAACAGCCAGAAGAGCCCTCTGACTTGAGGCCTGGGCCGCTGACACAGTTTACAATTTGCCTTGGGTCAAATTCCCATTTGATGGTGAAGTGGGCCCACTGGCAGATGAGGCCCTTAATCTCGAAGATGAAACTTTATTTTTTACATTAGTGGTCTCATATTGAAAACCTGAGGAGCTGCAACTCCTTCCAACTAGTCCTGTGGAGGGTAGTGACAACTGATGACAGTATGTCAGGTTTGGGAGCGACCTTCGAGATGGTTTTTCTAATAGACCCTTTGGTTATTGAAAACAAAGAACATAGAATCCAATAATCTAGAAGCCAGGGCAGAAAGGCTTATGCTAAAGACATTCTAGCAGCCCGTCTTAGTTTTCAGCCAGCATCCAGGTAAAATCTTCCTTTATTTGCATAAATTAAAAAGGCTCACAGGATACAGGAAATAGTAAAAGTGCTGTTCAATATACCGTATATACTCGAGTATAAGCCGAGTTTTTCAGCCCACTTTTTGGGCTGAAAAAAGCCGCCTCGGCTTATACTCGAGTCCAGGGGCGGCCGCCGCCGCTCTCATTCATACAAACAAGCACACACATTCACACACTGACCGGCACTTCAGGCTGCTGCGCGCTGGTCGTCAATGGGCGGCGTCCAATGTTTTCATTGGACGCCTGCCATATGGGGCACGCCCACCGACGACGAGCGCGCAACAGCCAGGAAGTGCTGGTGTGTGTGTGAGAACGGCGGCGGCGGCTGCGGAGGAACGGAGGAGGGTAACCTCGGCCAAACCCTGACCCCCGACACCTGTGCGTCTGAGAGCGGCGGCGGCGGCAGCAGCAGCAGCAGGTACCCACAGGGTTTCAGGGTGGGAAAGAGGGACAATTTTTAACTGAGGGAACATTCCTCACTAAGGAATGTATAGGAGATAGGGTGTAATACTTACAACAATAGAAACACTTTGAATAGGGGAATGAATCATTTATTAATGCAGATCTGCATGTTACACCTCAAAGAGGGACAAAGGAGAACAACGAGGGACATGGGGGCATGAGCTTTAAAGAGGGACAGTCCCTCCAAATCAGGGACACTTGGGTGGTATGGTGTGTGTGTGTGTGTGTCTCTTTCTGTGTGTGTGTCCCTTTCTGTGTGTGTGTGTGTGTGTGTGTGTGTGTGTCTCTCTTTCTGTGTGTCAACTCCAATTCCAATTGAAAAAAGCCGCCTCGGCTTATACTCGAGTCAATAACTTGTTCCATTTTTTTGTGGTAAAATTAGGTGCCTCGGCTTATATTCGGGTCGGCCTATACTCGAGTATATACGGTATGCAGGGCTGGCTCCAGGTTTGTGGGGGCCCTTGGGCAAGAGAGTCTTAGTGGGCCCCTAAGTAGTGAGTCACATGATGTCACCGTTCAGCTCCGCTGCCACAAATGGGTCATCTCCTGCTGCTGATCACTGTCAAGCCCCGTGGGTCACCCGCCTTCTAGGTAAGTCCACGACCCCCAATCTCCGCTGCTAGCTTCAGCTATAGACAAGCCCCAGTCTGCCGGGACGCTTTACACGCCTCGCCGGTCACGGTTGCCCCCAGGACTTCGTAGCACAAAGGATGTGGACTTACAGTGGTGAAGGTGGGTGAATCCGAGGCAAGACTGGGCGATGTCGGGTAAGCCGGGGTCATACACGGGTATTCAGTCCAGTAACGCAGCACCAAAGGGAAGAGATGGAAGAAGAGTCGAGGTCGAACCAGGGGTCAAGCCGGGAGGTCATGGGTACGCAGTACAAAGGGCGAGGCAGATACGTAGTCAGGAAACAGGCTAAGGTCGGTCCAGGCGGCAATCACAGAGTGGTCAAAACACGGCAGGGTCGGTAACGGAAGTCAATACAGAACTAGACAAATCACACCAAGCAGCACGCTATCACGGGCTGGGGGGAACAGGAGTGTGATTGGTGCACATATTTTGGGCGGAAACCCATTCAACTAAAAAGGGCGTATTCGCCCAGCACAGCACTGGGCTCATTGGCCCTTTAAGACAGCCTCCGGTGGGCGCACTGAGCACAGCACCGCTGGAGGTTATAACAGGGACGTGCTCGCGCGTGCAAGCACGTTCGGGGAGGCCGGAGATGCGGCGGTGAAGAGGGGAGGCGGGTGCTGGGCGCTGCATGAGCCGCCGCTCAGCGCGGACAGAACGAGCCACGGTCAGCCTCCCGGAGCCAGTGTGGGAGCGATCGGAATGTGAATCGATAGTGACAATCACCTGGTTCTTGCCACCTTCTGAGCTTCCATTAATTGCCCTCCATTCCATGCTACCTCCTCCATTGTTGCTGATCATCCCCTGTTGCTGAGGCTAGCCATGAGCAGGTCTGCACACAGCACCCGGTGGATAGCAGGTGACTTGCCATTAACCCCCGGATCCCCAATTACCTGCCTCCCCAAAGCCCGGGGGGGGGGGGCGCAGATGGGCCCGGGCCTACAGAGGCTTTGCGGGTTTGTAGCCGGCACATTCTACAAGCCCTGCATAGCTGGTCTCGGACTGGTTATGCTGGGTAGGGGGGACTAGGGACTAATACAGTCCCAAGCAACAGTAGTAACATTTCTGTTAGAGACGGCCATGGTCTCTGTTGGTGAAACAAATGTCGATTGTAGGCCCAAATGTCCTACCTGACAGGCAAGAACTTCTTTACCAGAGATCCACTCTTGTCCACAATGCACCAACTTAGCTGCATGGCAGTTAAAATGCAAAGGCTAAATGGGTTAAGCTGCTCACAAAAAGTAATTGAGACTCTCTGTAAGATAGACAATCTTACACTTTTTCTGTCTACTGAAATGCAGGAAAAGTTTATAGATTTCCTGAGACAGTCAAACCATTCAGCAAAGGATTATAGAGTGACAGAAAAACCAGAGTTTATGCAACTGGCTTAGCTCTTAGAACCCTCAAGTCTCAGGTGTCTTCAATCTTGGCATTCGGCGGGAATCAATGGGCTCAGGAGCCACAAATTAGACAATTTATGAGTTCTTAAGATAAAACCACCAAAGAGAACAAGCTGTGCTAAATGGGACTTAGCATCATGGCTCATTTCCATAGAACAATCACTAAAGCGAACGCAATCAATGGATAATTGTTACGTGGAAATGCCCGCTGCAAGCAAGCAACTAACGCAAATTTGGTAGTAGGTCGGACATCGTATCCTTCGTGGCTGGCATAAAATGTCTCGTTTGTCACATTAACGTTGGCATGTGAAAACAGAAATTGGCTGCAAATAGGACTAAAAATACAGTGAATGCTATAATAATTCTGAATGCTTTAACAAACATTTTCCAACAAGTCGTCCACTTGCATACGAGTTGTACAATCGCTCGCTTGCTCAACACACATCAATCTGTTTGTGTAAATGGGCCTTTAGTTCTAGATTTTCTCTTCAAATCCCCTTTTGTTCTGTTAGAACAGTGTTCATTGTAATCTAACTCTAAAATCATTATTCTTAGTAGCTATCGCGTCTGCCTCTAGAATGTCTCATTTATGAACCACATATTAGGTTCTTTCCTGGCTTGGGTACAACTTACGACTCTTAAAGTTGACTAAAATCTGGCATTTTCACAATCCCGGGATTTGGTCCATCCCCCTGTTGCTTGGGATGCCCTGCTATGTGAAACCCTGCCATTCGCCTGATTTTCTTAGCTGTCCAAGGAGCCCATGGAGTAGGCACGGCTCTCCTCCAATCAGCTTCTCCGGCTGTGCACATTAAAGAAGTACTATCGCGAAATTGTGTGCAAAAATATTAAAACTCCATATAAACACATCTGCTAATGAGAGGACGGGTCACTTATACACCCAAACTATATAAAACTCCTGCCAAGCTTGTAGTTTATTCTCTCATAGTAGAAATAAAATCCGGTGGTGACAGCTTTAGTCTATCAGGGGTGACAGAGCCTGTCACCCTTTATTTCCCCGTCCTTCTGTTAAAATAAAAAAGACAAGCCTGGCCGGATATTTCTTGATGCCGGTTGTATAAGTGACCCCTCGTTCCTGGATTTTTATCATTGAGACAATTTTCGTGATAGTGCTCCTTTAATGTGCGGATGAAGAAGCTGAATGGAATCCCAGCCCCATACACATGAGAAGCACGTTTCGTCACTCATATTCTTCGCTGTGCGGCCACGCGCAGCCATTCAGTTGCAGCGGACGTGGTCGCGCACAACCAGGACAGGATGTGCCAGGAGGCTACTGATGTGGCACTTCTTCCCAAGATGAGTACAGAAGTATTCTCTGCTCTAATTCTTGCATCCGTAACCCAGTGGGCGGCTTGCTATTTGCTTCTGTTCATGGAGGATTTTGGGAGCTTAGGCCTGTGTCCATGGCCTAGTAGTCCTCCTCCTTGGAATAGAGGCTGCTAGAAATTCTGTCCCTGTGAACTGCTAGTCCCACTTTTTTCAGGAGGTTGCAAGACCCTTGTTCTTGGAAGGTTTTTTTATCTATTGTAACAGTACCTTATAGCCTTTTCAGTCCAGGTTCTCCACCGGGTGTTTTCTTTCCCATGTATCCTACTTTTAGTTTTGGTTCTGTTATTCAATTAGAAGTTCTTTGTTGTACCTGAAGGTAAGGTTATTGATTGCAGGGGACTGGTCAAAAGGAAACCGGGGGGGAAATTCTTGGTGGGCTGTACTGCTTTAGGGCCGACAGGGCTGTAGCTTCTTATATTCCTAAGCTTTAGAACCATCAATGTTCTTGCCAGAAGATGCTTCTTGGCCCCAGTCCGCCACTGATTCCTTGTGTTTTTGTTTTGATACAAAAACCCCTTTGATTTCGACGCTGGCTGATTCCATAGTATATTGTTTCCATCCTTACAGGTCGTGAGCTTAATTTAATGAAAAACCCAAAACCTTTAAAAGAAAAAACGATTTCCCAGCACCTAAAATTAATCTATTTGACATTTTTAGTCGCTTACTTATTCTAAGTATACAGCATGTCCGGTTCCAGAATATTCCTTACCCATGGGTTATACATCCACAAGATGGCGCTGGACTGCAGAAAAACGGCTTGTGGCCTCTCCCGGCCCTATATAAGTCAGGGACCTCCCACAAATTTCTGCAGTCTGCGCGGAGAAGATAGAAGACAGCTCTCTCATGGCGCAGGTGAGCAGGGCTTATTGCCTGCGGCCCTGCAGAACTATTCCCACCCGTTCCGTTCCATTGACTGCCTCCCAGCCTCGGCTGACAAGGTTCGGGTGAAGGTAGGCGATAGAAGCACTTTGTGCTGAGGAGCTAGGCTACTACCGCAGCCCCTGCTCTAACAGGGTAGGCGGTTTAGGCTAATGGTGAGCCTTTTTGGGATGCCCCCACTGCCTTGGCCAGGTTATCCTGTGCGGTAAACCCTATTCCCATTCCCCCTCCCCCTCCACCTCCTCTCTTCATATTGGCCCCGGGCACCATTTCCCCCAGGGTATTCCGTTGTTATCCTCCCTCACTCTCCCTTCAAGAGATCTGGGGGGGGGGGGGTTTGTCTGGTGTTTTGTGACTTTAGACATATGTGTGCCTGTTACTTTATTAAAAACGTTGTCGCGCGTTTGTACTGCGCTCCGCGGCTCCGCTACTGGCCGGCCAAATCACGGGGGCGTGCTTTGCGCTCTTCGGGGGGGGGGGCGGGCTCTGTGGATAATGCAATTTACCTCATATCTCCACGGCCCGCCCCTCGAGGTTGCGGACGCCATTTTGTCTTCCTCCTGTGCTGCTGGCTCCTTGCAGTCTGTGAGTAACCCTGGTGGGGTGAATTTTTCTCTATTTGTTCTTATGCTGTATTCTTATAGGAATATATTGTGTCTTTCAGGCGGGATTTCTCGGTCCTGTGGTTTCTCCCGGCCCTCTCCCCTCATTATCTCCCACTTCCCTAGCGGTCTATTGGGGTATCCCGGGTAGCTCTTTAGCATTAACCCTTACTGGCCTACTGTGCCTGTTGAAATCACCATATGAAGGCTTCTGGGGATAATGAGCCTGGGGTTCCTTCGGGACAAGCCCGGCTATGTGTTGCGTGTGGGGTGTCCCCAATCGGTGATGATGTCAGGGTATGTGTATCCTGTGCCCAGCAGGTACTTGCACTGCAGTCTAGGTTACCTGTTGCTGGGCCTGCGCCCCCTCGGGCTTCACCTACCCCCCCATGACTGCATCTGACCCCCTATAAGGAGCATACCAGCGGGGAGTCTCAGCCAGATTTGGCTGCATGGGTAGCCAGCATTGAGAAACATATTGCTGGGTCTGCATCGTGTAAGGCTTCTGCTAAGAAGCGGCATTTTTCTCCCACCGTCTCCCTCTTTCCTGTGGAAACTGAGGAAGTTTTTGACATTAGTGGTTATTCCCCCCGGAAGGGAATTGTTCTCTGATTCAGAATCATCTAAGGAGCAACCCAGGGTTTATGGTGGTACAGGGTCTCCCTTTGGGCAAGATCTATGGTCCTCAGATGACACTGACAGGCTCTTGGCTCATATTTTTGAAGTGCTCTGTATCTCCCCTCCTGCCGTGGCTCCGCAGCAGCAGGGTGAGCTCTTCCATATGGTTAAACCACGTTTGGAATTCCCTGAGCAGTCGCATTTTAATAATCTGGTGCTAAAAATATGGGAGTGGCCTAGCAAGCAGCCAGGGGTGCCCAAAAGTTGGGACAAAAGGTATCCCTTTCCTGCTGATGTGATTAAGCGTTGGTCATGTCCTCCTGAGGTGGACGCGCCCGTTCAGGGGCTGTCGAATACATCTGTCATGCATTCCCCTGACACTACTACCCTGAGGGATGGTGAAGACCGGCGTATGGACCAACTGGCTTGCCATGCCTTTGCCTGTGTGGGGACCGCGCTACGCCTGGTTTGTGCCTCTGCCATTACAGCTATTGCTATTAAGGTTTTGCTTAAGAGCCTCCTAGAAGGGGCCTCTGATAACACGGGAGGAGGAGTATAGATCTCTCTTGCTTTGCTATGAATTTTTTGCATATGTCCTGTCTGCTATGGATGATGCCATTAGAATGTGTGGTAGAACTTCTGCCCTGTTGGTGGCTACACGCCGCTCTGTCTGGCTACGTCAATGGGTGGCTGATAATGCTGCTAAGAAGGCTCTCACTGGTTTCCCTTTCAAGGGCCTGCGTCTTTTTGGTGAAAGCTTGGATTTGTTTGCCAAGGGCGGTAGGTTACCTCAACGTAGGAGGCCGTCTCGGTCCTTTCAGGGGATGGGTGCCCTTCTCCCATCCGTCCGTGGTTCCAGACCTGGTCGAGGAGGCTCCTTTACTGGGGCCCGCGGAGATCACTGGGGAAGGGGCAGAGGACGTGGCCGTCCTGGCCTCTCCTGGGGTCCCAAGCCAAAATCCTCACCCAAGCCCCCTCAGGCATGAAGGGGCGCCCTCACCCATCCGGGTGGGGGGATGGCTTCGGCTCTTTGCTCACGTCTGGAGGCTTCATGTCTCAGACCGATGGATTCAGGAGGTAGTGTCCTCCGGTTACAAGATAGAGTTTGCAGCCTGGCTGCCCCCAAGATTCATCACATCCCGGATGGCTCAGAACCCCCTGTCAGCTCAGGGTCTGTGCCTTGCTGTCCAAAACCTTCTGGAGTTGGGGGTTATCTGCCAGGTGCCTTTGAGGGAAAGGGGCAGAGGCTACTATTCCAATCTTTTCACCGTTCCCAAAAAGGACGGGTCCATCAGACCTATCCTAGATTTAAACTGCCTCAACAAATTTGTCAGATTCAAACACTTTCGCATGGAGACTCTGCGCTCTGCTGTCAATTCACTACGTCCAGGGGACTTCTTGACCTCTGTAGACATCAAGGATGCTTACCTTCATGTACCAGTCTTTCCAGGTCATCAGAGATTCCTCAGGTTCGCTCTGGAGCACTATCAATTTGTGGCTCTGCATTTCGGTATCACCTCGGCCCCCAGGGTATTCACCAAGGTACTGGCGGGCGTACTGGCTCTGCTGAAATCTCAGGGCATTCGCATCCTTCCTTACTTAGACGACATTCTCATCATGTCTCAATCTCTCCAGCAAGCCGAGTTGGATACTCAGTGGGTGGTGTCCACACTGGAGTCTTTCGGCTGGGTGATCAATCAAGTTTTTCCTGTCACCGTCAATGGTGAGGCCCTTTCTGGGCATGACTCTGGATACGTCTCAGGTCAAGATTTGTCTGCCTCAGCAGAAGGTGGAGAGTTCTCAGGCCCAAGCCAGGTTCCTTATGTCTTGCACTCTTCCCTCCATCCGGCAAAGGATGCAGCTGGTTGGCCTGATGGTGTCTTGCTTTGAGGCGGTTCCATACGCTCAGTTGGATCGGGACCCTCGGTCTCTGGATCAGGTGATGGTTCTGTCCCCTCTGGCCAGACGGTCTCTCTCGTGGTGGCTGGACTGTTGGTGGGCAGATCCTTTCTGGCCCCGTGCTGGGAGACAGTCACCACAGATGCCAGTCTGACAGGTTGGGGGGACTTCTGGAAATCCTTGAAATTCCAGGGTCAGTGGGGCCCTCAGGAGGCCCACACCTCTATCAACATTCTGGAATTGAGGGCGATAAGGTTGGTTCTCGCCCAATTGACTCCACACCTTCGGGGACGGGCGGTTCAGGTCCGCTCGGACAACCAGACGGCGATTGCCTACATCAATCATCAGGGAGGGACCCGGAGCAAGAGGGCCCTCAAGGAAGTGTCCCTGATACTGTCTTGGGCGGAGGAGAATGTTCCCTGCATCTCAGCTGTGTACATCCCGGGGGTGGAGAATCTGGAGGCAGACTCCCTCAGCAGGGGGACCTCTCGTCTGGGAGAATGGTCCCTCAGCAGCAGGGTGTTTCGCTCCATGTGCCACCGCTGGGGTCAGCCAGATGTGGATCTGTTTGCGCCCCGTCACAATCACAAGCTTCCAGTCTTTGTCTCTCTGTCCCAGGACCCTCTGGCCTTGGATGCACTAGCAATGTCTTGGAAGAGCTTTCAGCTTCTCTATGTGTTCCCTCCTTTTCCTCTGTTGGGCAAGGTGCTACGCAAGATTGCTCAGGAAGGGGTGCCAGCCATTCTGGTGGCCCCCCGTTGGCGAAGAAGGGTGTGGTTCGCAGACGTTGTGCAGTTGGCAGTAGATCAGTATGTTCTGCCCAAGGATCCAGGCCTGCTCACTCAGGGGCAGCTACGCCATCCCAATTTACAAATGCTGGCTTTGACGGCCTGGCTGCTGAAACCTCCATCTTGATGGAGAAGGGGCTGCCTGCCTCTGTTGTTAATACCATGATTCAGGCTAGGAAGAAGTCCTCATCATCCATCTACTATAGGGTCTGGCATGCTTACATTGACTGGTGTGAGTCTAAGTCGCTTCCCTGTAGGGTGTTTTCTGTCCCTAGGATTCTGGAATTCCTGCAACATGGTTTGGATTTGGGTATTCAGCTTAGTACCCTCAAGGGTCATGTTTCTGCTCTGGCCATTTTCTTCCAAAGATCCTTTGGTTACCATCGTATGGTCAAGACTTTCTTCCAAGGGGTTTCTCACGTGCGTCCTCCACGTAAGCCTATGTTACCAGTATGGGACTTGAACCTGGTCTTATCTGCCTTGCAGGGGTCTCCCTTTGAGCTTCTGCGTGAGGCCCCTTTGTCCATTTTGACTCTTAAAGTAGTCTTTTTGGTGGCTATCACTTCTGTTAGGTGTGTTTCTGAGCTGGCGGCGCTTTCCATCAAACCCCCTTACTTTGAGAGATACCAGGACAAGGTGGTGTTTCGTTTTAAGCCAGATTTTCTGCCTAAGGTTGTGTCTGCCTTTCATCTCAACCAGGACATTGTTTTGCCTTCTCTATGCCCTAATCCTAGTAACCCTAAGGAACGGGTTTTACACTATCTGGATGTGGTCAGGACTCTGAAGTTCTATTTGGTGGCTACTGAATCTTTCAGGATGACTGATGCTCTATTTGTGCTTCCATCTGGGCCTAGGAAGGGTCTGGCTCCAGCTAAGTCCACTATCAGCAAGTGGATCCGTTAGGCTGTGGTACAGGCCTACTCTGCTAAGGGGAAGGAGCCTCCCTTTCGCCTTACTGCTCATTCTACTCGTGCTATTGGTGCCTCTTGGGCTTTTCAGCGACAAGCTTCTGTTGAACAAGTTTGCAAGGCCGCTACTTGGTCTTCTGTTCATACCTTTTCTAAGTTTTACAAGGTTGATGTTAACGCTTCAGCTGATGCTGCAGGCGGCAGTGGTTTAAACTGTCTGCTGTTACTTTTGGGGATCCCACCCTACCTTACGGACACTGCTATTGGATGCCCCATGTGTAAGGAATATTCTGGAACAGGACGTGCTGTATACTTAGAATAATACAATTCTGTGATTACTCACCTGTAGAATTGGTATTATACGTATACAGCACGTCCTGTTCCATCCCACCCTTGTTATCATTATTCTTAGTTACCTCTGTATGGTGATTGTTCATATGTTCATTGTTGAATTCTGGTTTTGTTCTCTCTGCCTTTTGTTAACTGCTTGTCAATACTGGGGATTTTGTGGGAGGTCCCTGACTTATATAGGGCCGGGAGAGGCCACAAGCTGTTTTTCTGCAGTCCAGCGCCATCTTGTGGATGTATAACCCATGGGTAAGAAATATTCTGGAACAGGACGTGCTGTATACGTATAATACCAATTTTACAGGTGAGTAATCACAGAATTGTATTTTCCCCCACTAGGATGCAACTCTGTTCAGGACTCTCGGATATGGGCGCCGCCATCTTGCCTCAGAAGCATCACATACTGAGTAGGTGCAGGGGGGCAGGTTATAGCTGTGCTTTGCACAGACAGAGCAGAGCTGGGATAAGGAAAAGGACAGCAATCCCAGAATGCAGAGTGACACAGTCACAAGACACGTCCTGTTTGCAGACAGCCTGAGACTGCATGTGCCGCCATCTTGGATGTTTAAAGGCTCAGTAAATGCAGGTAGGATGATTTTTAACATGGGCAATCTGTATGTACAGGGTGGGGGAAACATATAAGATAGGCTTTTATTCAGGACGAGGGTCCGGTTTAAAGCAGACCAAAACCCAGGATTTTCACCCTCACCGCTAGATATGACCAGGACGGCTGCATGCAAGGGAATCTGGAGAAGGATCACTTGTGTTCCTGTGGAATTAACAGTTCAAAGTAAGGTATGGGCAAACCAGGATTGTTTACACATAGTGGCACCCTAAATCAGGATGCCCCTGGGGAGGGCATTCACCCTCTAAGGCATGTTTCTTGTATAAATTCATGGGCAGAAGAGACACAAATATTCTAAGTATACAGCACGTCCTGCTCCAGAGATAATTCCTTACGTTTGGGTTATACATACACAAGATGGCGCTGGACTGCAGAGACAGCAAAAAAGTGGCTCCTTTCTGCCCCTTATATTCCAGGGACCTCCCACAAAATCCCCAGTTCTTCTTTGCAGTCGGCGCTGCGATGGCAAGACGATGACTCTCTCTACTCGCAGGTGAGCGGGGCTATTAGCCTGCGTCCCTGTAGGACTATTCCCACCCGTTCGTCTTTATTCTGCCTCCCAGCTTTGGCTGCACTGGTCGGGTGATGGTAGGCAGCACCATTGTCAGGTGTTTAAGGAGCATCGCTCCGACCGCAATCCCCTACCAAAGGGTAGGCGGCATAGGCCCATGGTGAGCCTTATGGGATGCCCCTCCCGCGCTATTGCCACTCGCCCCTGTCCATCGGTGGGCTCCTGTTCGGTTGGCTGCTGCCCTCCCTCGCTCTGACAGTTCTCGGGAGGGGTGTGTGTGTGTGTGTGTGTGTGTGTGTGTGTGTGTGTGTGTGTGTTGTGCATGTTTATAGCAATAGGGTTATATAGCCCAATAGGGTTATATAGG
Source organism: Gastrophryne carolinensis (assembly GCA_027917425.1). Taxonomy (NCBI): domain Eukaryota; kingdom Metazoa; phylum Chordata; class Amphibia; order Anura; family Microhylidae; genus Gastrophryne; species Gastrophryne carolinensis. The sequence continues at coordinate 12,789,463 of CM051240.1, read as the reverse complement.
GTTTTTTTATTATGCTATTTTGCTATTAGAGGCCTATTCTGCCTTTACCTCCCACTTCCCTAGCGGCCTATTGGCACAGGCTCTCAGGATAAGGTGTCTACAAATGATGACAATGTGCAGGTTTATGTACCCTGTGCCCAGCGAGCGCTTGCGCTGCAACCCCTGTGTGGCTTCGCCCACTCCCCCACGCTTACATCTGACTCTCAGTGAGGTGCATACCAGTGGGGAGTCTCAGCCTGATTTGTCTACCAGGGTGGCTAGCATTGAGAAGCTGATTGCTAGCTCTACGGTGCGTAAGGTGTCTGCTAAGAGGCGGCATCTGGCTCCTGGCGTTAACCTTTCCTATGGAGGCTGAGGAATTCTTTGACCAAGCCGGCTGGAAGGTTTTTTTTTAATACTTGCCTGCACAGACAAATTCCTATGTGTGCGCAAGGAAGACTGATGTACACATGTCCGGAGCGGTGGGCTGCCCTAATTACAGCGCCCGGGGAGCAGCTGGGGGGTTAGGTGCCTTGCTCAAGAGCACTTCAGTCATGTTCCAGAACCGGGATTCGAACCTGCTACCCTCTGGTGACAAGTCCGCTCCCTTAACTCTAGGCCATGAGCAGCCTAAGGGTTAAGCTGACTCTGGCTCTGACCCATGGGCTCCAGATGATACCGACAGGCTTTTGGCTCACATTTTTGAAGTACTTTCCATTTCTCCTCCTGCCGCGGCTCCTCGGCAGCAGGGGGAGGTCTTTCACACTGCTAAGCCACGTTTGGAGTTTCCTGAGCAACTCACTTTAATAATCTTGTGCTCAAAGAGTGGGAGCGTCCGAGCAGGCTCCCTGGGGTGTCTAAGAGTTGGGATAAGAGGTACCCTTTTCCTGCTTAAGTGGTTAAGCGTTGGTCGTCCCCTCCTGAAGTGGATGCACCAATTCTGGGGTTGTCCAACACTTCTGTCATGCATTCCCCTGACTCAACTACACTGAGGGATGGTGAGGACCGGCGCATTGATCATCAGTTCTATTTGGTGGCTACTGAGCCCTTCAGGAAGACTGATGCTCTTTTTGTGGTCCCTTCTGGTCCTAAGAAGGGTCTGGCTCCAGCTAAGTCTACCATCAGCAAGTGGATCCGTCAGGCTGTGATTCAGAATTTCTTGTGAAGAACCAGCACTCCAGTATATAGGTTTCATCAAAATCATATATTTGTAAATCCAACGAAATGCAAATGATGCACAACAAACTTCCAAGTCCTATGTCGACGTTTCGGGGTGCGCGAGGGCCCCCTTCCTCAGGACCAACTTGGTGCCGTGTGACCCCACACAACATAACATCAAACAAGAAGACAAGGGTGCATGTGGCTATATATATGCTATGGGGCCACCCCTGCCCCAGGAAGTAGAAGAGATCGCACCTGACGTCAATCTGACGTCACTGGCGCCATGGCAACCATGTAAACATTGTTTACCACCATGTAAAACATCTAAGGTGTAAAAAACAACAAACATAAACAAGATGCAGGCCTCTCTGGAGCAGGATGTGCTGTATACTTAGAATAATACAATTCTGTGATTACTTACCTGTAGAATTGGTATTATGAGTATACAGCACATCCTGCTCCACCCCGCCCTTGTTATCATTATTCTTAGTGCCTCTGTATGGTGGTTGTTATCATGGTTAAATTTTGTTTGATTATGGGTGTTATTCTCCCGGCCTCTTGCTAACTGCTTGTCAATACTGGGGGTTTTGTGGGAGGTCCCTGGAATATAAGGGGCCGGGAGGAGCCACTTTTTTGCTGTCTCTGCAGTCCAGCGCCATCTTGTGGATGTATAACCCAAACGTAAGGAATTATCTCTGGAGCAGGACGTGCTGTATACACCAATTCTACAGGTGAGTAATCACAGAATTGTATTTTTGCCGCTTCAGTTTTTATAGTCCATACTTACCAAAAAAACAAAAAACACTTGTTTTAGAGGGTTTGCCAGGTTTTGGTTCTCTCTAAAGCAAATTGATCATTTAAAGTCATACTTCAGTCACAAAACAAAAACACTATGCTCGTCTTTCATCCCCCGCAGGCTAGCAGCGCTAGTCCGGTGCTGACAAATTTACCAGATCGCCCGACCCCAGACCTGCAATGCCCCCTCCTCTTCCGCCGCATCGACGCATGACACCGCTGTGGTTTTGGAGACTAAACATTGTATTTCCTGAAGACCTTTGTTTCTGAGTCTGTGCCATTTCCACTTTACAGCGTGAGGGTGAATGATGAGTATAGTGCTTTTTGTTTTGTGACTGAAATATGAGTTTAAATTGTCAATTTGCCATAGAGAGGAGCAATACCTGGAAAACCCTCTAAAACAGGGGTTCCCAACCAGTGGTACGCGACCAAAACCCACCTCTGGAGTCTATGATAGGGATGTCCCGCTGTGTGCAACCCCCCAGGTCGCCCCATACACTTACCTTGTTTCCCGGTCCAACGGCGCATGCGCGAGCACAGCCGCGCTCTCTCTCTAGCAGGCATTTGTGAATGCCCAGTGCGTGCATGCTCCCTGTTAGAGGGTAGCGGGGGTGCGGCCGCCAGAGCGCTCAGAGCCGCAGACCTTAGACGACGTGGAGTGAGCAGCTCCAAGCACGATGATTGGACGAGAGGCCACGCATGCAACATAGGACCGGGAACAGTTGACTTGGCATCGGCGATCTGGAGGGTTTCATGCAGTGGGGCATCCCTGATCGGGGTGCCCAGGGGAAAGGACCAAACTTTAAATGTTGTAATATTCTAAGTATGTCACACACCCCACTTCATTTACTCATTATTATTACACTTGGGTTAACTCACCGCTAGGTGGCGCACTTGCAGAGATCTCCAAAAATTCAGCAAGCCCCTCCCGGTCTATAGATACCTGGTACCTCCCATCAATTCCCCAGTGTTGGTCTCTGCAAGATGGCGACAAGACAGAAGAGAGAAGTCTTAGGCTTAGGCTGTAGGCTGGGCAAGGGTAAATGGCACTGATGGTGCCTAGGAGATTAGCTCCTCCACTCGACCCCATATTATGGGGCATAGCGGTGTTCCGGTTTGGTGATCCGGACGTGGGATGCCCCAGCCCTTATATCCCCATGGGTCTTTTCTTCATGATATTTACGTTTAGAGTCCCTTCATGTATGTGTGTGTGTGTGTGTGTGTGTGTGTGTGTGGTGTTTCGGACGGGTGGCCTGCGGGGCCGTCCGTCGCGGCTTGTTACACTGTTTGTGGGCACCCTGTGCCCCTCCGTTGTCTCCGGGGGACGGGCGGCGGGACCGCTGGCCCGTCATTTCGTTTCGGGGGGGCGTTGGGGCGGGCGCCAGAACGGGCGCCCGTCTTTTAGCTTGTTCTGCCTTGGGGGCCGGGCGGCGCGCTGCGCCGCCGGCCCGTATGGTGCGCGTCTGCGGCTCCTCACTGGCGGGCGGGACCGGGCGGCATGCCGGTCCGCCTGCTGGTCTATGCGGGCGCCATTTTCTTGTGGCACCCGCTGCTTACTCGCTCTGCGGTGGGCGGGGCAGTGTCTGACGCGGCCCGCGCCGTGTCTGGCGGGATGGGGAGGGGCGGGGCCGCGGTGGTTCCCGCGTTTTCGCTGGGTCCGCCCTGCGTCCTCTCCTTGTTCCCTGGCTGGCCGCCATTTCGGGGTCTGTAGCTCTGAGGATCCAGGTAGGATCTCTTCCTGTTTCTTGTTACTGAGGGGGTCCAGGTTATTATGGGTGTGGGCATAGAGGCCGGTTTGCTTAATGGTATAGGTTGATATATAGATATATATTATACATTTATATCGGCCGGCTATTCTTGCGGCCCACTCACAATCCCCCCCCCCCCCTCGCTGGGGGAGATAGCGGGGTTTATTCAGCCAGGCGCTTGGGCATGCCGGCTGGTCTTGCTTATGCTGTGTATTTCACAGCCTGGCCCTGCTAGTCTACTCGCCTCTGGCATTTAGTTGCTTTGTGCTATTGTGTTTGTTCTGTCAGTTTGGCGTTGGATGTGACTGATTGTTTTCTTGTTTGTTTTTCAGATCCGGGATTCCTTCCTGCTGGGCTCTCCCGGTCTTGTATACCTGGCTAGTTGGGGTTGGCCTTATAGTCCCTCCTGGGTTGCTGGCAAATTTATCCCCTGGTTCTGGGCTATATAGATTTTGTGTATATATATATATATATATTATATATATACATAGATTTTTAACATTGGAGGCATCCCGGGTTGCTTATAGCATAAATCCCTGGGTTCCGCGAATACCATAAATTTCACCATATGGAGGCTGCCAAAGATACCGGAGACGGTCCTTCGGGACAATCCAGGCTGTGTGGGGGTTGTGGGACTCCGCTCCCGGGGGATGATGTCATTATTTGTATTCCATGTGCACAGCGGAACATTGAGCGCCAGTCCAGCACTCCGGTGCCTGGTACTTCATCGTCCGCGCCATCTCCCTCTCCGCCTCGCCTGTTCCGGACCCCGTGTGACGTTGTCACGGGTGGGGATTCGCAATCTGAGGTGTGCGCCCGCTTGGCCAACCTCGAGAAAATGTTTTCCGATATGTCCGCTCAGAAGGTTACTGCTAAGCGTAAACACCTATCTCCGCCTCCGCCGGACTCTGAGGAGGAGGTTGTTGAGGATCTGGATTGGTCAGATCGTGCCCTTGAAGAGGGTGAGCTCGTGGAGGAATTGGATGATTCAGTGGGTCAGCAGGTGCTGGGCGCTGAGGGGGACCAGGTTGATGGTCCCGCTCCTGATACGCCTTCTATTTTGGCCCAGATGTTTGAGGTTTTGGATTTGGACCCTCCCGAGGTTGCTCCTCGGCCTAGGGGCCAGCTTTTTGGGGGGTCCAAGCAGCGCTTGGAGTTCCCCAGTCAACAGCATTTCGAGGACGTTGTCCTTAAGCAATGGGAGCAACCTTCATGGCTCGTCCGGGTACCGCCTAGCTGGGATAAGAAATATCCCTTTCCGGCGGACTTGCTGAAACGTTGGTCTGTCCCTCCCGAGGTGGATGCTCCGGTTTTGGGACTGTCTAATACTGCGGCTGTTCATCTTCCTGACACTACTTATCTCAAAGATGGCGAAGATCGCCAGATTGATCAGTTGGCCCGCCATGGTTTTGTCTGTGCGGGTTCGGTTTTGAGGCCTGTTTGTGCTTCGGCTCTTTTGACCTTGGCGGTTAGGTCTATGGTCAGGTATTTATGTGTGGATCTTGATCCCTCTGGTGATGAGTTTCTTGCGCTTAATCGTTGTGACTCCTTCTTGTCATTTGTTCTGGCCGCTCAGGATGATGCCATGTTGATGTGTGGCAGAGCTTCTGCTCTGTTGGTGGCTATTCGTCGCTCTGTGTGGTTGAGACAGTGGACGGCTGACCTTAATTCTAAAAGATCACTCACGGCTCTTCCTTTTCTGGGTTTGAGGCTTTTTGGTGAAAAGCTGGATTCTGTTGCCAAGGGAGGCAGGTTGCCTCAGCGCAAAAAGTTTCGCCGTTCCTTTCGGGGGGCGGCCCCCTTCAATCCGTCCTTTCGGGGAGCCAAAGCCGGCAGAGGTGCGGGCTTCTCGGCTTCCAAGGGCGCGGGTTGGAATAGGGGTAGAGGCCGTGGCCGTCCCGTTCACGCCTGGGGCGCCAAGCCCAAGTCAGCTGCCAAGCCCGCTCAGCAATGAGGGGGCGCCCTCACCCGTACGGGTGGGGGGACGGTTACGACTCTTCTCCCGGGTATGGGACCAGGAGGTCTCGGACAGGTGGATCCGGGAGGTGGTGTCGGCCGGTTACATGCTGGAGTTCGAGTCACGTCCTCCTCCAAGGTTTTTCAGGTCTCGGGTTCCTTCAGACCCTGTGGCTGCGCAGGGGCTCCTGGCGGCGGTAAGGAATCTTCTGGATTTGGCGGTCATCTGCCCGGTCCCTCCTTCGGAGGTGGGAAGCGGGTATTATTCCAATCTCTTCACTGTACCCAAAAAGGACGGGTCCTTCCGTCCGATTCTGGATTTGAAGTTTCTCAACAGGTTTATTCGTCCCCGGAAGTTTCGCATGGAGACCTTGCGGTCGGCGATCGGCTCGCTTCGGCAGGGGGACTTTATGACGTCCATAGACATCAAGGACGCGTATCTTCACATTCCAATCTTTCCGGCACATCAGCGGTTTCTTCGATTTGTGGTGGAGGATCGGCACTTTCAGTTTGTAGCTCTCCCATTCGGTCTCACCTCGGCTCCGAGAGTGTTCACCAAGGTGTTGGCAGGGGTGATGGCCCTGCTCAGAGCTCAGGGGATTCGCATTGTTCCTTACCTGGACGATCTTCTCCTCATGGCTCCTTCCTTCAGTCAGGCGGAAGGGGACACCAGCACGGTGGTGTCTATGTTAGAGAGGTTCGGCTGGGTGATCAATTACCCCAAGTCCTCTCTGGTTCCGGCCAGGGTGGTGACTTTTCTGGGGATGTCCTTGGACTCTTGCCAGCACAGTGTGTTTCTCCCTCAGGCCAAGGTTCTTCTGATTCAGGAATTGGCTCAGCTTCTTCTTACCACTCCTCTCCCGTCCATCCGGCTAGGGATGAGACTGGTGGGGTTGATGGTGGCCTCGTTCGAGGCAGTTCCCTTTGCTCAGTTTCACACGAGGACGCTGCAGCTTCATCTTTTGGCGTCTTGGGACAGGCGCCCGCGGTCGTTGGATCGGTCCTTCCGGATGTCCCCTCGAGTTCGGCAGTCTCTTCGGTGGTGGTTGGTTCCGGACAATCTTCTGAAGGGCAGGTCGTTTCTGACTCCGCTGTGGGAAACTGTCACCACGGATGCCAGCTTGTCAGGATGGGGAGGTTTCTGGAAGGATCTTCAGTTTCAGGGGCAGTGGGACCCTCAGGAGGCCCACTTGCCCATCAATGTTCTGGAGTTGCGAGCCATCAGATTGGTTCTGTCTCACTTGACGCATCAGTTACAGGGCCTGCCGGTTCAGGTTCGATCGGACAATCAGACGGCGGTTGCTTACATCAATCACCAAGGAGGGACTCGCAGTCTGGGTGCCCTCAGGGAAGTGTCTCTGATTCTGGTTTGGGCGGAGGCGTATGTTCCTTGCATTTCGGCAGTGTACATTCCAGGAGTGGAGAACACGGAAGCGGACTTCCTGAGCCGGTGCTCGTCCCGCCAGGGGGAATGGTCTCTCCATCCCCAGGTGTTTCGGTCGCTTTGTCTCCGATGGGGGACGCCGGAGGTGGATCTTTTTGCCTCTCGTCACAATCACAAGCTTCCGACATTCGTGTCGCTGTCTCGGGACCCTCTGGCTCTGGCGGCGGATGCCATGGCCTTGAGCTGGAAGGATCTGGGGTTCCTGTATCTGTTCCCTCCGATTCCCATGCTAGGCAGGGTGCTGCGAAAGCTGGTTCAGGAAGGAGTTCCCGCCATTCTCGTGGCTCCGAGGTGGCCAAGGCGGGTGTGGTTCGCAGACATCGTTCGTCTGGCAGTGGATCAGTTCGATCTGCCTCTGCGGCCGGATCTGCTCACTCAGGGTCAGCTGTTTTACCCCAGTTTACCAACGCTGGCTTTAACGGCTTGGCTGCTGAAACCTCCATCTTGGAGGAGGAGGGTCTTTCGGATTCGGTCATTCAGACTCTCGTTAGTGCTAGGAAGAGGTCTTCCTCTTCCATCTATTATAGGGTCTGGAGATCTTATATTGATTGGTGTGAGGCTAGATCTTTGCCATGCCGGGTTTTTTCTATCTCTCGGATTTTCTTCAATCAGGGCTGGATTCTGGTCTCCAGCTGAGTACTTTGAAGGGGCAGGTGTCTGCCTTGTCTATTTTTTTCCAGAGGTCTTTTGCTAGTCATTCTCTGGTCAAGACCTTCTTCCAGGGGGTTTCGCATTTGCGGCCTCCTAGGAAGCCTTTGCTCCCAGTTTGGGATTTGAATTTGGTGCTCTCTGCGTTACAGGCTCCTCCTTTTGAGCCTTTGCAGGATATTGCTTTGTCCACTTTGACTCAGAAGGTTGTCTTTTTGGTGGCCATCACTTCGGTTCGGCGTGTTTCCGAGTTGGCAGCCTTGTCGATCCAGGCTCCTTATTTTGAGAAGCATCAGGACAAAGTGGTCTTTCGTTTCAAGTCAGATTTTCTTCCTAAGGTGGTATCTGCTTTTCATCTTAATCAGGACATTGTTCTTCCTTCTTTGTGTCCTAAGCCTAGGAATGCTGAGGACAGTGCGTTGCACTGCTTGGACGTGGTGCGTTGTGTTAGGTACTATTTGCGTGCTACGTCTTCTTTTCGTAAGACTGATGCCTTTTTTCGTGGTGCCCTGTGGGCCCAGGAAGGGTTTGGCTCCGGCTAAGTCTTCCATTAGCAAATGGATTCGTCAGGCGATTGTTGGAGCCTATTCTGCCAAGGGGAAGGATCCCCCTTTTCGCGTTACTGCGCATTCTACTCGTGCGGTTGGTGCGTCCTGGGCTTTTCAGCACCAGGCTTCGGTTGAACAAGTTTGTAAGGCCGCTACCTGGTCTTCGGTTCACACCTTTTCCAAGTTTTACAAGGTTGACGTACGGGCCTCGGCGGATGCTGTGTTTGGCCGTAAGGTTCTGCAGGCTGCAGTGGTTTGAGTTTTTTCTGCGTTATTGCCTGGTTTGGATACCCGCCCTCTTTTGGACACTGCTGTTGGATGTCCCAAGTGTAATAATAATGAGTAAATGAAGTGGGGTGTGTGACATACTTAGAATAATACCATTTTGTGATTACTCACCTGTAAAATGGGTATTATAAGTATGTCACACACCCCACTTCACCCGCCCTCTTTTGGTATCCTGGTTCCTTTATATGGTGAAGTTTTGTTATTTACAGTTGAGGGTTACAATCGTTTATTCCTGGTACCTTGTCTTACTGCTGTTTTAACACTGGGGAATTGATGGGAGGTACCAGGTATCTATAGACCGGGAGGGGCTTGCTGAATTTTTGGAGATCTCTGCAAGTGCGCCACCTAGCGGTGAGTTAACCCAAGTGTAATAATAATGAGTAAATGAAGTGGGGTGTGTGACATACTTATAATACCCATTTTACAGGTGAGTAATCACAAAATGGTATTTTTATGTCTGGGCTCCAGTGCAGTCTCTATGTCTATCCTATCCTAGCAGAGAGCCCTGGCTATGGGATCTCGTTCTAGGTCTATTGAGTAACCCTTTGATTTCGACCCCATCCAATTCAAGAGTATATCGTTTCCATCCTTAAAGTTCGGGATATCAATTGTCTTAAACCGGACCATCAGCATCTTTTAATGAAAAGCCCAGACCCTTAAAAAACTATTCCCTCCTCATAGGTTTAATTACCAAGAATGTTATATCTGCTTAATGAGAAACAGATGTTCTTCATGTCTGAACTATACCGTCCATATATGTGAATCTGTGTATATATTTATAATATCCAATAGACGTCTGAATGATCATTTAAGCTCCTTTGCCTAAAACTGTATTTAAGCATACAAAAGAGCCAGTGATTTGGGCAGTGGCAATCGAAGTAGCAGGCCCCAGGTCGACCAAATATTGTATTTCCTGAAGATCTGAATTTTCTGAGTGCCATTTCCACTTCACTGCGGGTGCCAGAAAGCCTAGTTACTGGCAAAGATGCAACTTCTTTCCCAAGACAGACTGACATCCTCCAGGAAGAACACGGATTAGACTGTAAAGGACTGGGGTGACATTATTTTCTCAGGTGAAGCCCTCTTCAGGCTGAAAGAATCATTGTCCTGAGATGAAAAAGTGAGCTCTACCCAGTGTCCTGTGTCATGCTGATGGTAAAGCATCCCAAGATCATTTATGTGTGGGGCGGCTTTTCGTTCAAGGGAGTGACTGGCACATTCACATTTGTTTCTGGGAACACTGCCATGAATAAAGAATGAGATCTAAGGAGCAACTTCTTCCAACCATCTATTTGGTGATGAACAGTGCTTTTTCTTGGCACATTCATGGCGCCGTACTATGGGTTCTAGCTCATTAACCCTGATAAAAGCTTTGAGGAAAAATAGTATAATATAATAGTATAATAATCACAAGAATGCCCTCGAATAACCCAACTGCCAGGAACTACTTGTAGTTCGACCGCATGTCCGGTCAGCGAACAAAGACCTCAGTTGATGAAGACCTCATACTGCTTCAGTTCACACCTAAGGCTGGGGGCTGAGATAGGAAACCTGACAAGTAGAAAACCCCCTGCCATGAGCTGGGCCAGAATGCAAGTGTTGAGGTGTGTGAGGGGGGCTTAAAATGGACCAAAATCCACAGCGATCGGTCATAAATCCATAAAGTGGTTAAAACAAGGTTGTCGAAAGCAACTTGCTAATAGCAGATAGCAACTAGTTCCATGGCAGGCTTAACTGCCCTTGTCTAAGAAACTGACACTATAGCATGTCGTGGTAGCCCAGGGAAGAGGTTTTACCATCGGTGAAGACCAGAGAAAGGAAACACTGGCGTGATCTTGAGTAAGATGGACAAAGAACCCAGGTAACAGCACAACACATGCGCGGACCAGCTGTTGAGCTAGCGTCCCCGCCATCTTGATCCTGGCCAGAAAGCCAGTTATCTTGAAGCAATTAAATATAAAACTTAATATTGGGCTGCTCTGTATCTTGATCCCTATCAGTCATTCATGCATCTCGGTTATATTACACGCTACCGGGCTGGCTTCTGGTCTTTGATAGACCTGCTAGCGGGGGCCTGTCTCAAACTAGAGCTGGTGATAATGAGAAGATTGATTTATTTTTTCTTTGGGAACTTCACTAAGATTTCTGAAAAATATGAAAGTGTTTATTTCAGCAGGCATCATGTAGAGACATACCAACACCTAAGGACCCATCTCGCCTGTTGCTGCATTTGATAAAGTTGAGTCCAGTAAATATAGGCACACACTTCATATAGATCTTATTATCCAATCTAATTATAATATGATCGAATAGTAATCCTAAACATTGAATACATTTCTTATATATAAAACATAGAAGAACTTTCTCTATACATAATAGAGGGAAGGTTTTTAACCAAACTTTGATTTGATCAAGATTCTTCTTAGTATAGGTCCTTTACTGATGGCTAGAGATATCTTATCAGGCCAGGGGGGAATTTGGAAATTCTGTAGACATCCAAATAATCTCTCCTACTATTGTTTTATCTCAGCAGCCAAGGCTATGGGAAGAAGCCGAATCCTGCTGTGGGAGTGTGACAGGACACAATGACCCTAGGCTCTCTGCATAGTAACCTAAACATGTTAAATAAGTAAAAATAAAATGTGGTCATGCCATTATTTTTCACATAGATATAAAGCAAAATATAACTTTTGAACTATTAGCTATAAATATCTGATGGCAGGATAGATAAGTTTGTTTACGAGTATTATATACAACTGTACAACTCAGGGAGCGTTCTACTCACAATGCATTATGGTATCAGCTTAAAAGATTGATAAAAAAAAATGCAATTCCGTGATTCTCACCTGTAGCATTGTTTTTTCTTCTTTTCCACTCCAGGGTATCACAAATCAGACACGCATGGGTTAACTCTAGACTGAAGGGCAGGACTGGAAGATAAAGGTGTGGGCCCTCCCGGTCTACATATACCTCCGGCTGCTTTCCCATATCCAGTAATTTATAAAGCAGTGGGATGCAGCCGCCTGGCAGGAAGGAAGTCCATAAAGAAAATAAGGAAGAGACCAAAGTTCAGCCTTCTTTATTTTAACAATATGTATGTTTTTTTTTGTTTTTTTTTTACAAGGCACTCAAGGATTAGATATGGTAAGAGAGAGGGCGGGTGTGACGGCCTGCTGTGGAAGAAGAGAGAAAACAATTCTACAGGTGAGAATCACAGAATTGCATTTTCTCTCCAGGCCGTCACAAGTGGGATGTCCCAAAAGAGTACCCTCGTTTCAGGGTGGAATTCCCAATATAAAATCCATATATACTTGGCCCGCAAGGGTAGCCAACCACCTCGGTCATCAGCTGAAGGATTCACCACAGCCCTGATGTCTACCTTGTAAAATTTGATAATGGTATGTACAGAGGACCAGGTTGTGGCCTTGCAGACCTGTTCTGCCTAGGCCTGATGCTGAAACACCCAAGAAGAGCCGATAGCCCTAGTGGAATGTGGAAAGGAGGCTCCTTATCTCTACAACTGTAGGCCTTAAGCACCGTCTGCCTAACCCATCAGCTGATGGTAGACCTGGCAGGAGCTAAACTCCTTCTTGGACCTTCAGGAATGATGAACAAGGAATCTGTCCTACGGAAAGCCTGGGTTGCTGAGAATATTTATGTGCCCTGACTACACCCAAGGAATGAAGAAATCTTTCCTTACTGTTGGATGGACAGGGGCAAAAGGATGGCAAAACCACCTCCTTATTGATGTGAAAAGAGGAGGCAGGAAGTGCTGCTTGAATCCGAAGACTGCCTTGACCCAGTGAAAAACCAAGTAAGGAAAACTGATTGAAAGGGCTGCCAACTTAGAAACTCACCTGAGGCGATAGCAACCAGAAAGATGATAGTCGTCTTAAGAACAAAGAAGTCTCCCCAAGGAGTTTTTAAGGCAGACCTTGTAAGACTGATATGACCATATTAGGACCATGGATGTAAGAAAGGCTTCCTGGGAGGATGAACATGAGCAGCTACCTGCATGACGGTCCTTATAAGCCTATCTTCTGCAATAGGCCTCTGAAAGATGGACAAGGCAGACACCTGACCCCTAAGGGTGCTTAGCTGCAGTCCCTCTTCAAGACCTCTCTGCAAGAATTCCAAAATTCGGGGAAGAGAGAATTTCGGCAGGAGAAACCAGGAAGACATAAAACCTCTCCCAAATTCTATAGTAAATGATAGAGGGAGTCTGCTTCCTTGTCCGAATCATGGTCCTAATGAACTCGGATGTCAGTACTTTTTCTGAATGCTTGTCTCAATAGCCAGGCCGTTAAAGTTAACACTCAAGAATTTGGGTGCTGCAGGGGGGCAAACCAACACCTTCTTGGCCAAAACGGGGCAATCAAGATGGTTGGAACTCCTTCAAGATAGATCTTCTTTAACAGACGCCCCAGGAATGGGAGTGGAGGAAAGGCATAGAGAAGTCTTAAAGCTGACCAGGGGGAAGCTATCCATCCCCTGGGCCAGAGAAAAACCTCAGAACCTTGCGGTTGAACCGGGAGGCAAAGAAGTCCACCTCCAGGGTCCTCCAACGACTGCACAGATCCTAGAAATCTTGAGACTCAGAGACGATTCTTCCTGATCTAGTGTCTGCCTGCTCAGGAAATCGGCCAGAACATTTTCCACTCCGTGTATGTAGATGGCGGATATGGAGGGAACATTGTTCTCTGCCCAAAGCAATATCCAAAACACTTCGCTTAGAGCAAATTTGCTCTGGGTGCCTCAGTGATGGTTGATATAATCTACGACCCTTGTCTTGTCTGTCTGAATCCTGACTGGAAGTCCCCTTCGAGAGAGAAGTCCGATGAGTCAGTCAGGAAGATTGCTCCTAATTCCAGAGCATTGATGCATAATCTGCTTTCTTGCTGGTTCCAAAGACCCTGAATGGTCAAAGAAGCTATCACACCTCCCCATCCCCTCAGACTCAGGTCAGTGGTAATTATGGTGCAAAGGACCTGCCCATGACAAGATGATGGGGGTCCAGCCATCAAGCTAACGCCTGTCTCACTGGACAGGACAGGTAGAAGGGGAAATCCATGAATTCCTGGGTCCTGTCCCACTGTGAGAATAGCTCCAACTGTAGGGGCCTCGTGTGAAATTGAGCACTGCCTGAAAGGAGGAGACCATCAGACCTAACAGTCACATAGTCTGATGGATAGAGGGCCAATTGCCTGAAAGTAGTGCCCTTACTCTGGCCTGAAGCAAAGCACACTTTTCCTAATGCACAGCACGGCCTGTTTCATTTAATCCTTACTTCTGGGTATTCCGCCACAAGGTGGTGCAGTGGACTGCAGAAGATTTGTGGCTCCTCTCGGCCCCATATAAAAACCAGGAATAACACAATAGACCCCCAGTGTTTTCTCTGCAGTCATACTGTGAAGATAGAAGTTGTCTCTCTATATTTCGCAGGCAAGCAGGGCAACCAAGCCTGTGGCCCTGCAAGCATATTTCCACCCGCTTCCGGACCCTATGTGCCTCCCAGCCTCGGCTGTCAGATCGGGTGATGGTAGGGGAGCCCTGGGGTCAGGTGCTCGGGGAGTGCTGCTCCAAGACCCCGTGCAACAAAGGGTAGCCGGCCATAGGCTTTTTATGGTGAGCCTGCTGAGGGATGAAGAAGCACTGCTGTCGTTCTAGTGTAGGGGGTGAGTTGTACTTGGGGACTTGTGTTCCTAGCCAGTCTTCCCTGTGTTTTGGTCTTGCCTCCTTCCCCTGTTGGGTGTCTGTCTCCCTTGCCCCCCTCCCTCCTCTCTGGGCCCCTTTTTAGACTGTGCGGCTCCCGCCGCTGCCTACCCTCTCGTCCGCTACTTCTCTCCCCGACGGGTGTTGTCCCTGGCCTGGGCTGGGCTCTCGCCGTTGCTCGCTCGCTCGCCTTCCTCTCTCCCTCCCCGTCGTGTGCTCAGGGGAGGGGGGGCGGGTGGTAGTGGCGAGGGTGTTTTTTGCTGGTTTCAATCTGTTTTTTACTATGTGCTTAACTGTTTTTCGCCACCTCACCGCTTTGTACTACGCTCCGCGGCGGGCGCGCTATTTGTGTGAGGCATTTTTTTCTACTGTGATGACGCATCATCCTCCCGTGGCCCGCCCCTCAAGGTTCCTCTGCCGGCGCCATTTTGCTTCTGCTGCGCTCTGGGGCCCTTCTCATCCCGGAGATGTGGCGGTGATCCCTGTCTATTGTCGCTTCCTTCTGTGGTCTGGCGGCTGGTGCCCTTGCCCTACTTGGTCCATGAGTCCCCTTCAGGGGTTTTTGGTTTCCTTAGGGCATGTGCTGCGGGATACTTATGTGTCTTTACTTATGTCTTTCAGGCGGGACAACTGTGGGTTGTGGTTTCTCCCGGTCCTACCCCTTACCATCCCTCATCTTCCCTTACTGGCTTCTGGCGGCATCTCTTGGGGGGGCATCCCGGGTGGCTCTTGTTAGCCTTTACCCTGTACTGGCCTATTGCGCCTTTCTTAATCACCATATGGAGGCTTCTGGGGATAGCGTGCTCGAGAGTCCTCGGGGCAATCCCTGCTGTGTTCCATGTGCGGGGTATCCCCTGTGAGTAACAGTGTCACGGTGTACGTGCCGTGCACCCAGGGTATCATTGCTGCCCAGGCTGGGCTGCCTGCTTCTCTCCCCAGCTCTGCGCCCCCTTCAGCATCGCCTACCCCCCCGTGCCTGCATTTAGCCCCCAGTGAGGGGGATACTAGCGGGGGGTCACAGTCTGATCTGGCACTGCGTGTGGCCAGTATTGAAAGGCAGCTTGCCAGGCCTGTTCCACGTAAGGCCTCTGGCAAGAAGCGGCACCTAGCTCCCGTGACATCCCTCTTTCCTGAGGAGGATGAGGGACCTGATACTTCTGTTGTCCTTTACCCCTTAGAGGAGAGGGAACTCTTTCAGGACTCTGACTCCTCTGGGGACGAGCAGGAGGGTTACGGCAGTGACCCTGGGTCTGCGTCTGGGGAGGACTCATGGTTCCCTGAGGACACTGATAGCCTGCTAGCTCACATTATTCTAAGTATACAGCACGTCCTGTTCCAGAATATTCCTTACACATGGGTTATACATCCACAAGCTGGCACTGGACTGCAGAAAAACAGCTTGTGGCTCCTCCAGGCCCTATATAAGTCAGGGACCTCCCACAAAATCCCCAGTTTTAATCTGCAGTCTGGACTGCGAAGATAGAAGATGGCTCTCTATATATGCAGGCGAGCGAGGCTTACCAGCCTGCGTCCCTGCAGGACTATTACCACCCGTTCTGGACCCACTGCCTCCCAGCCTCGGCTGACTGGTTCGGGTGAAGGTAGGACAGCACCCGGGTTAGGTGCTTGAGGAGAGCTGCTCCGACCGCAGTCCCTGCCTTGACAGGGTAGGCGGTATAGGCCTGTGGTGAGCCTTGTGGGATGCCCCCTCCTGCTCCCGGGGTTTCTCCTTTAATCCCTACCCCCCTTAGCTATCTGCACTTTCCCCTCATTTTGTTTCACTAGAGTAGCCCCCTTCCTTCGCTCTCCCTGGAGATCTCGGGGGGGGGGGGGGGCAGCCTGAATATTCACTTGCTTGTGCCAGAATTGATATTTGTTGTATCCTGCATGTCTTGCTTAATGTGTTTTTTACTGGCAGCCGCCGGCGCATGTTTGTACATTGCTCCGCGGACAGCGGCGAGATTACCTCAGGCTCTGCCGCGCCGTCATTGGACGGTGGGATCATGTGGGCGCGATTCGTGCTCTTTGGGAGGAGGCGGACTCTGCGGATGATGTTTTCCGCATCACTTCTCCAGTGGCACGCCCTTCGAGGTATATGCGGACGCCATTTTTTTTACCTCCCTCGTGCTGCGTGTCTGCTGTTTCCTACCGCGGTCCGTGAGTGCCCCTGCGGGATGGATTGTTATGTATTATATATATTTTACTGTATTCTTACGGGGATGTCTTCTTATGTCTTTCAGGCGGGTAGACCTCATTGTGGTTTCTCCCGGTCCTCCCCCTTTAGTTTGGACATATTACTATTATACCTCCCACATCCCTAGTGGGCTATTGGGGCATCCTGGGTTGCTCATTAGCGTTAACCCTATTGTGCCACTATAATCACCATATGGAGGCTTCTGGGGATAATGTGCTTGGGGTTCCTTCGGGACAAGCCCGGCTATGTGTTGTGTGTGAAGTATCCCCTATAAGTGATGATGTCAGGGTGTGTGTACCCTACGCCCAGCAGGTACTTGCACTGCAGCCTGGGTTGCCTTTTACTGGAGCGGCGCCCCCCCGGGCTTTGCCTACCCCCCCACGCTTACATCTGACCCCCTCCGAGGGGCATATTAGCAGGGAGTCTCAACCTGATTTAGCTGCACGGGTGGCCAGCATTGAGAAACATCTTGCTGGGTCTGCCCCGCGTAAGGCTTCTGCTAAGAAGCGGCATTTATCACCCGCGGTTTCCCTCTTCCCTGTAGAGGACGAGGGCCCTTACTCACTCTCAGGTCCTTACCCCCTTGAGGAGGGGGGAATTATTTTCTGATTCTGAATCCTCTGAGCAACAACCTAAGATTTACAGTAGTACTGGGACTCCTTTTGGGGAGGACTGCAGGCTGCTGAGTCATATTTTTGAAGTGCTTTGTATTTCTCCCCCGGCAGTGGCTCCGCAGCAGCAGGGCGAGCTATTTCATACGGTTAAGCCACGCTGGGAGTTCCTGAGCAATCTCACTTTAATAATCTAGTGCTCAAGGAATGGGAACGGCCTAGCAAGCTGCCAGGAGTGCCTAAGAGTTGGAACAAGAGGTATCCCTTTCCTGCTGATGTTGTTAAGCGTTGGTCATGTCCTCCCGAGGTGGATGCGCCCGTTCTCGGGTTGTCCAATACATCTGTCATGCATTCTCCTGACACTACTACGTGCGGGATGGGGAGGACCTGCGCTTGGACCAACTGGCCTGTCACGCCTTTGCCTGTGTAGGACGGCTCTGCGCCCGATTTGTGCCTCTGCTATTACGGCTATTGCCATTAAAGGGGTGCTTAAGTGTCTCTTGGACGGGGAATCTGAGGATGCGGGTAGAGAAGAGTATAGATCTCTCCTGCTTTGTGAGGAATTTATTGCATATATTCTGTCTGCTATGGATGATGCCATTAGAATGTGTGGTAGAACTTCTGCTTTGTTGGTGGCTATACGCCGCTCTGTCTGGCTACGTCAATGGGTAGCTGATAATGCTGCTAAGAAAGCCCTCACTGGCTTCCTGTTCAAGGGCCTGCGTCTCTTTGGGGAGCGTTTGGATTTGTTTGCCAGGGGTGGCAGATTACCTCAACGTAGGAGGCCGTCCCGGTCCTCTCGGGGGATGGGTGCCTTTCTCCCATCCTTCCGTGGTTCCAGAACTGGCCGAGGAGTCTCCTTTACTGGGGTCCGAGGAGATCACTGGGGAAGTGGAAGAGGACGTGGCTGTCAGGAACCGCTTACCTGGGCCCCGTTCCAGCGCTGATCCTGGGCGCCCCACCGCAGCTGCAGCGTCTGTGCGACGGTCGCGTCGGGCAGCGGCGGCGGTTGGCGCGCCTGCCAGCACCGCTCTCGGCCGTCCTCGCTCCCATCCTCCTCTGTCACGTTCTTCTTATGTCCTCCGGCGGCGCTGCTCTCAGCGCGGCCGCCGGAGGTAATTGCTGGCCAGTGCGCGTTCAGGGTCCTCCCTCTCCTTCTGTCGGGCCAATGAGCCCTGGAATTACACAGTGGGCCAATGAGCCCAGGTAGGGACTGGATGGCATTCTCATTGTTCTGGCCAATCATTATTATGATCCTGTGTGCACCAATCACAATACCTTCCCTCCTATGTCTTTTCCCCGCAGTTGCTTGTTGCCTGTGATAGCGCCTAGAACCTTGCTTTGACTTGTGTTATTCATCGATCTTGATTCCTGTTGCCGACCTCTGCCAGTTTTGACCATCCTCGATCTTGATTCCCGTTGCCGACCTTTTGCCAGTTTTGACCATCCTCGATCTTGATTCCTGTTGCCGACCTTTTGCCTGTCCTTGGACTTCCACCTTACGCTCATATACGGGCTACCCAATTCCACTTCCAGCCGCGGGCTCTCCAGTCCTCTGTTCCGTAAGGTTTCATCCTTTGAGCCATAAAGTCCTGGGGGCAACCGATCCCGAGCAGGCGTGTTCTGCGTCTCGGCAAGCGGGGGCTCCTATAGGTGAAGCTGGCTGCGGAGATTGGGGGTTGAGGTCCTTACCAAGAGAGCTGGAGTTGCCCAAGTGGTTAATTGTGGTACCCGGAGCGTGACAGTGGCCATCCTGGTCTCTCCTAGGGTCCCAAGCCAAAATCCTCACCCAAGCCCCCTCAGGCAGGAAGGGGCACCCTCACCCATCCAGGTGGGGGGGGGGGGGCGGCTCCGGCTCTTTGCTCACGTCTGGAGACTTCACGTCTCAGACCGGTGGATTCAGGAGGTAGTGTCCTCCGGTTACAAGATAGAGTTTGGAGCCTGCCCCCCCCCCCCAAGATTCATCAAATCCCGGATGGCTCAAACCCCCTGTCAGCTCAGGGTCTGTGCCTTGCTGTCTAAAACCTTCTGGAGTCGGGGGTCATCTGCCAGGTGCCCTTGAGGGAAAGGGGCAAAGGATACTATTCCAACCTTTTCATTGTTCCCAAAAAAGACTGTGGGTCTGCGCTCAGCTGTCAATTCCCTACGCCCGGGCGATTTCATGACCTCTATAGACATCAAAGATGCTTACCTTCATGTACCAATCTTTCCAGGTCATCAGAGATTCCTCAGGTTCACTCTGGAGGATCAGCACTATCAATTTGTGGCCTTACCTTTCGGTCTCACCTTGGCTCCCAAGGTGCTGGCGGGCGTACTGGCTCTGCTGAGATCTCAGGGCATCCGCATCCTTCCTTACTTAGACGACATTCTCATCGCTTCTTAGTCCTTCCAGCAGGCCGAGCTGGATATCCAGCTGGTGGTGTCCACACTGGAGTCCTTCGGCTGGGTGATCAACCGCCCCAAGTCTTTCCTGTCACCGTCAATGGTGAGGTCCTTTCTGGGCATGACTCTGCACACATCTCAGGTCAAGATTTTTCTCCCTCAGCAGAAGGTGGAGAGTCTTCAGGCCCTAGCCAGGCATCTTCTGTCTTCCCCTCATCCCTCCATCCGGCAGGGGATGCAGTTGGTGGGCCTGATGGTGTCCTGCTTCGAGGCGGTTCCATACGCTCAGTTTCACATGAGACCCCTTCAAATTCACCTCTTGTCAGTTTGGGATTGGGTCCCTGGATCAGGTCCTGGTTCTGTCCCCCCTGGCCAGACGGTCTCTCTCGTGGTGGCTGGACTCAAGAAACCTGTTGGTGGGCAGATCCTTTCTGGCCCTGTGCTGGTAAACAGTCACCACAGATGCCAGCCTGACAGGTTGGGGGCTTCTGGAAATCCCTGAAATTCCAGGGTCAGTGGGGCCCTCAGGAGGCCTACACCCCTATCAACATTCTGGAATTGAGGGTGATAAGGTTGGTTCTCGCCCAATTGACTCCACACCTTCGACGTCGGGCGGTTCAGGTCCGCTCGGACAACCAGACGGCGATTGCCTACATCAATCATCAGGGAGGGACCCGGAGCGAGAGAGCCCTCAAGGAAGTGTTCCTGATACTGTCTTGGGCGGAGGAGAATGTTCCCTGCATCTCAGCCGTATACATACCGGGGGCGGAGAATCTGGAGGCAGACTCCCTCAGCAGGGGGACTTCTCGTCTGGGAGATTGGTCCCTCAACAGCAGGGTGTTTTCTCTCCCTGTGCCACCATTGGGGTCAGCCAGATGTGGATCTGTTTACCCGTCACAATCACAAGCTTCCAGTCTTTGTCTCTATGTCACAGGACCCTCTGGCCTTGGCCACAGATGCTCTAGCAATGTCTTGGAAGAGCTTTCAGCATCTCTATGTGATTACTCGTTTCCCTCTGCTGGGCAGGGTGTTGCGCAAGATTGCTCAGGAAGGGGTACCAGCCATTCTGGTGACCCCCTGTTGGCCAAGAAGTGTGTGGTTCGCAGACGTCGTGCAGTTGGCAGTAGATCAGTATGCTCTGCCCAAGGATCCAGACCTGCTCACTCAGGGGCAGCTACGCCATCCCAATTTACAAACGCTGGCTTTGACGGCCTGGCTGCTGAAACCTCCATCCTGATGGAGAAGGGGCTGCCTGCCTCTGTAGTTAATACTATGCTTCAGGCTAGGAAGCAGTCCTCGTCATCCATCTACTATAGGGTATGGCATGCTTACATTGACTGGTGTGAGTTTAAGTCGCTTCCATGTCAGGTGTTTTCTATCCCCAGGATTCTGGAATTTTTGCAACATGGTTTGGATTTGGGTCTTCAGCTTAGTACCCTCAAAGGTCATGTTTCTGCTTTGGCCATATTCTTCCAAAGATCCTTTGCTCACCATCGTCTGGTCAAGACCATCTTCCAGGGGGTTACTCACGTGCGTCCGCCACGTCAGCCTATGTTACCAGTCTGGGATTTGAACTTGGTCTTATCTGCATTACAAGGGTCTCCCTTTGAGCCTTTGCGTGAGGCCCCTTTGTCCATATTGACTCTTAAGGTAGCCTTTTTGGTGGCTATCACTTCTGTTAGGTGTGTTTCTGAGTTGGCAGCGCTTTCCATCAAACCTCCTTACTTTGAGAGACACCAGGACAAGGTGGTGTTTCGTTTTAAGCCAGATTTTCTGCCTAAGGTTGTGTCTGCTTTTCATCTCAGTCAGGACATTGTTT
This sequence comes from Gastrophryne carolinensis, assembly GCA_027917425.1. Lineage (NCBI taxonomy): Eukaryota > Metazoa > Chordata > Amphibia > Anura > Microhylidae > Gastrophryne > Gastrophryne carolinensis. Next base: position 12,768,178 of record CM051240.1, on the reverse strand, counting down.
TGCCTTCTCTATGCCCTAATCCTAGTAACGCTAAGGAGCGGGTTTTACATTCTCTGGATGTGGTCAGAATTATGAAGTTCTATTTGGTGGCTACTGAATCCTTCAGGAAGACTGATGCTCTTTTTGTGCTCCCGTCTGGACCTAAGAAAGGTCTGGCTCCAGCTAAATCCACTATCAGCAAGTGGATCCGTCAGGCTGTGGTACAGGCCTACTCTGCTAAGGGGAAGGAGCCTCCCTTTCGCCTTACTGCTCATTCTACTCGTGCTATTGGTGCCTCTTGGGCTTTTCAGCACCAAGCTTCTGTTGAACAAGTTTGTAAGGCCGCTACTTGGTCTTCTGTTCATACCTTTTCTTTTTTTTGTTTCAATATTTTTATTGAAATTTCCAACGATACAGATCTGCAAGACATACAGCAGTGTATTGCCATCCCACGCAGGGGAGGTGTATAGAAAATGAAATGGGTTAGCAGCATACATTTTACAGTACAACAGGGTAACCAGATCAGTGTTTTAACAATTCGCACAGTAACTGTGAGCATGGAGAGGCACCGGACATACGTTCGGTACTACCAGCGCAATTTACGTTACGTCACGACTGTGTCCAGGACCGTGCGGGTCACGGAGCCCCGCGGTGTCCGCGACCAGCCCCGCCATCCGCACCCCCACGACCGCACGCCAGTCATGCCACAACCCTTGGGGTATGCCAGTGGGCTGTCCCACACAGCCGTACATGTGCACAGAAGGAACCGTCAAGAAACCATCAGAAAAACATTAAAGCTCTATGGGAGAGAAAGGAGGGAGGAGAGAAGGGGGGGGTTGTCTCTCCCGCGCTCCACCAGACACCACATATGGTTATTATAGTGCCCGCAGAGATTCGCCAGGCCAGGTAAATCTTATCCATGGTTCCCATACCGAGAGGAATTTGTCGTGGGAGTCGGTCAGGATGCTAGATAGCCTCTCGTTGATGAGAAAGCCGTTCATTCTGGCCGACACCTCCGAGATTGGGGTAAATTGCTTCTTCCAGGACTTAGCTATGGTCTGCTTGGCGGCCAGGAGAAGGTAGACAAAAAGTCTATGTTGCTTATTAGACAATTCACAGGGTTTACAGTGCAGGAGGGCCACCCAGGGATCCTTCTTCATGTTGGATCCGAAGATTTAGTTGGCTGTCCTGAACACTTGGTTCCAAAAGCGAGCCAGCATGGGGCAGGTCCACCAAATATGTATAAAATCCCCATCCTCACTGCAGCCCCTAAAGCATGACCCAGCCTGCCCCGGAAACATCTTACTGAAGCGGCTCGGCACGAGGTACCAGCGAAGCATCACCTTGTAGGCTGTTTCCACTGTCAGGATGTTAATGGAACATTTTGGGATACGAGACCATAGCTCTGTCCACCACCTTTCCCCCCAGGCGGACCCAGATCCTTTTCCCAGCTACTCACATATGCGTGGGACTCTGGTTTGGTTACATTAAGCGCAGAATAAATTAGGGAAATGATTCCCCTTTGAAAAGGGTTATCAGCACATAAATCCTCGAAGGGGGTCATCACCCGAGAGGAAGGACACAGTTTAGTCAGGGGCAGAATCCAATGCCTTAGTTGAATATAACGGAAATATTCCTTGTGGGGGATACCATATTTCTCCTGCAAGTCGCGGAAAGACCCCAGGCCTCCCTCCATGAGTAGGTCAGATATTCTATTTAAACGCCGATCCTGCCACCACTTAAAAGCTAATTTGTTCTGCACACCCGGGGGGAAACTTGGGTTATCCCATAGACGTGCTAGGGGAGTGTGGGGGGACATCAAGGAGGCGGAACACTTAACCGAATCCCATACTGCAAGTGAGTGACTCATTAGGGGACTAAGCGTTTTGGGCCTAAGTCCAGGGTCCGTCCAAAGTAAGCTGTCGATAGGTATCGGTGCGCAATTGGGAAGTTCAAGGAAAACCCACAATGGGGGCCTGAGGGGCGAGTGCATGGGGACCAGCTGGGCGATCTGCGCGGCTTTATAATATTTAAATATGTCTGCCACTCCCAGCCCCCCTTGTGCTCTGTGGGCTAGCATAGTGCGTTTGGATACCCTTGGGCGCCCCGTTAACCATACAAAAGCCAAGATCCTCCTCTGCATCACCCAGAGCATATACAATGGGATTTTAATTGGTAGCGTTCTGAAGAGGTAGAGCAATTTCGGGAGAATTGTCATCTTCACCGCATTAATGCGACCTATCCAAAAGATTGGGTATGACCTCCAGACCTCCTATAGGCGGGTTAGGGACTTAAACAGAGGAGGATAGTTGGCTTCATATAGGTTGGTATACTTGGCTGAGATGCGCACCCCCAGATATGGGAGCGACTCCATGGCCCAATGGAAAGGGAAGTTAGCCTTAATCTGGTCCACCACATCCGACGGCAGAGATATATTGAATGCCCTTGACTTCTCGTTATTGATTGTTAAGCCTGAGATTTGGGCAAATTGGCCAAGGACTTTGTACAGGTTCGGGAGTGAGGTGACCGGCTGAGTTATGGCAAGCAGGGCATCATCTGCGAAAAACATAGCTTTGTGTTGGACGCCCGCTACCTCCAGACCTTTGATGCTAGGAGAGTTTCGGATCACTAAGCCCAGTGGCTCCATGGCTAGGATGAAGAGGAGCGGAGATAAAGGGCACCCCTGCCGAGTCCCCCTGGCAATACCGAATGTCCCAGAAGTAAAGCCCAGGTATCGTACTCGGGCTGCAGGTGACTTGTAGAGGGCTCCCACCCATTCCAAGAACCGTTGCCCAAAGCCCCATCTCCCAAGCACCCACAGCAGGTAGTCCCAGGATAGGGAATCGAATGCCTTCTGGATGTCTAAGGAGAGTAGGAAGGTCGGTATACCTCTGGAGCGGGCGTGGTGAACCAGATGTGCAACCCTCCTGATGTTATCTCCGGCCTGACGGGTTGGGACAAATCCTACTTGGTCTCCGTGTATAAGGTCAGCTACAAATGTGTTCAACCTCGCCGCCAAAACTTTAGCTAGCAGCTTCACATCAATGTTTATCAAAGATATAGGCCTATAATTCTGAGCGAGCAGACCGTCTTTATCTGGCTTGGGAACCATGCAGATGTCCGCCAACAGCGAACTAGGTTTAAGCGAAGTATCTGCACACAAGGCATTAAAGAGGTTCGAGAGATGTGGAGCTAGAATGGGGGCAAACTTTTTATAGTACAGGCCACTAAACCTGTCCGGACCTGGGGTCTTGGTGACCTTCAGAGATTTAATGGCTAGGAGCACTTCATTTTGGGTAATGGGAGCCTCCATCCTGTCCACATATCTTTGCTCAATGTGGGGTAATTCAACCTGGTCAAAGAACTCATCCCGCACGGCTGTATTTGTGCCCGCTGGGGCTGAGTAAAGGGCCGAAAGTCCCCAAAGGTCGACACAACTTTATTGGGGTCCGCCGAGACAACACCCGAGCTGAGTTTCAGTTTTATGGGCTGCCGTCCAACAAGGTCAGCGGCCTTCAGCTTCCGGGCCAACATCGTGTCCGGCTTATTGCCTCTCAAATAGAATTTTTGTTTCGATCACCTGAGACGTTTCTCGGCCTGCTCGTCCTGGAGAGCATTAAGCTCTAGTCGCAGTTTGTCCAGCACCCTTTTATTGCTAGCATTCGGGGCCCCCTTCCACTGGATCTCAGCTCGCTCAAAACTTAAGGTCAGCTCCCCCAATCTCCTTTGTCTTTCACGCTTTTCAGAAGAGGCTATAGAGATAATATTCCCTCTCATGGTGGCTTTATGGGCCTCCCACAGGGAGATCGGGGAAGAGATCGAGCCAGAGTTGAGCGAGAAGTATTCCTGAAGAGCGTCTTGGATTTTAAGGCAGGTGGGTTTTTTTGACAGAAGAGAATCATTGAGCCGCCAGCTATAAGAGTGCTTAGTCGTGACCAGGAGGTCCAGGACCGCCATTATTGGACTGTGGTCGGACCAGGCTGTAGAGTAAATTTTAGAGTTAACAACGGCAGGTAGCGCCGATTGAGGGACAAATATGTGGTCTATCCTACAGAACGTACCATGGGGATTAGAATAAAATGTGAAGTCACTGACTCTGGGGCTCTTTTCCCTCCAGACATCACACAGGCTATGGCGATTAAGGAGGTCACGGAAGGCCACAGACTGGGCATCCGGGGCTGGGAGCACCATCCCAGACTGCCCTGTGCGCCGCCTGTCCAATCCAGGGTTTATTACTAAGATTGAATCCCCTCCCATTATCAGTACCCCTCTGGTGTTATTCTGGACCACTGACAGCAGGTGCCTGAAGAACCGGGTCTGAAAGGTGCTGGGGGCATAATACGTGACCAGGGTTATCTCCACATCAAAGAGAGAGCCCTGCAGTATGAGATATCTGCGGGTGGGGTCTGAAATCTCCTTAGAGCAGATAAATGGGAGGTTCTTGCAGAAGGCAATCAGGACTCCCCTTTTCTTCTCTCTCGCACAAGCGAGGTAAGCCAAAGGGAAGTGGCCACTAAGGTACCTTGGTCTGGAATGGGTGGAGAATCTGGTTTCTTGCAGAAAAATCACGTCCGCTTTACAGGACTTGTAGTAGTGGAAGGCCTTGTTACGCTTAGCAGGAACGTTAAAGCCCTGGACATTATGGGAAACCACCTTAATGTTCAGCCCAACCATGGTGGACCTGATGGTGCGGGACGTTAGTGTCCGGCCTAGTGGAACGCGGGAAACCCAAATGGGGGGGGGGGGGGGTGGGAGAGGGAGCGGAAACAGGGAATAGGGAGGGCAGAAAAAAAGATTGGGAAGCATAGAACACATAAAAACAAGAAACCTTGGGTCGATGTGCGGAGCAATACCGCCAAAGACCCTTCCAGAATCTGCAGTAGCAGAGATCATTAGTCAAGGCCAAACGTGGCCCCGACTGGACCATTTGACAACTCGTCATTCGGGGGGCTTACCCCGGGGACATAGGACAAACCTGCAGATTAAACAACTTATTCAGGCAAAAGATCAACATTAAGCAATAGCATAGGACTCAATACTGGGCAACCAAGGCCAGCTCGGAATGATGCAAGTTACAACCAAGTAATCAGAGCTTTGTGTGAGGCACGACTATTAGTGAACCCGCACGGCCCGCGGTAAAAGCCGCCGCTCGATGCGAGGCCCAGGGCAGCAGCAGGCGATGTGAGCCCAGCCCCGAGCCCAAGCCCCACTGGTGGGCCAACCCGGAGCGTATGGCGGGCCACCACCACGGGAAACCAATCTGGTCTGTCGCAGCAGCGGCCCCCCACCAGGAGGCCGACACGGCAGGGCCCGTCCACCAAGGGTAGTTAACAACTCTAGAACAGTGAACCATAAACCATTTAGAAATTCAAAACTTTCGCCTCAAGAGGGGCAGACATCAAAAACTAAGCGCTAAACATATTACCACTCGAGTGAGTCCAAGTCCTCATCCCGGCTCCGGGCCGGATCCCGCGAGGCGCCCAGCGGCTTGGTCTCTCTTCCTGCGGGGGCGCACCTTCTCCCACAGGGGCTGGAGCGTCGGCCCCTTCTTCCAGGGGGGGAGAATGGTGGGGGTGAAATGGATGATAGTGACGGAGGGGGGGGGAACCCCCCTCAATATTGCAGCCCAAGGCGGGACTTGACCCAGGTGATATGGAGCGCTGAGAGCACTGAGGAGCAGGCACCATTATGCTAGGGGCCGTTTGTGAGGGGTGGACTCTGCTGGGGTCTGGAGCCATCCTCCCTTTGCACTGTGGGGGGTCACAAGCTCACCCACCTCCTCTAAGCCATTCGGAGGCTGCCTCGCTGAGCACAGCCTGCCATATTGCGTGCTGGAGGCGAGCCCCTCTCGCTCACCGCCGCCATGATGTGTGGCTGTTGCTGCGCTGCCCCTGAGCTGCGAGCCGATTGTGAAGGGAGCGGGGTGGGCCCCGCAGGGATCTGGAGCCGTTCCCCCTGTGTGCTGCTGTGGGGGATCGCTGGCTCTCCTACCTCCTCCGAGCCTCTGATGCTGTGGTCCGCTGAGCGCAGCTGTCCATGTTGCGTGCGGGGAGCGGGCCCCTCCCCCCTCTCCTTCAGCTCCGCCATGCTGCGAGCCCGCTGCTGAGAACGTGCTGGGGTCCCGCCGCTCTTTCCAGGGCCCTGGCCCCTCGATTTGCCTCCGGACTTTCCCATAGCAGGGCAGTGGGTGATGAGAGCGCTGCTTGAAGCAATTTGGTGAGCGTTGCGTGCCTGTGGTTGGTGATTTGGCAGTCTCTATGTCCCCGGGAAGCAGAGCTACCTTAGCAAGCGACCATCTTCCACCTGTTCATACCTTTTCTAAGTTTTACAAGGTTGATGTTAAGGCCTCAGCTGATGCTGCTTTTGGTCGCAAAATTCTGCAGGCGGCAGTGGTTTAAACTGTCTGCTGTTACTTTTGGGGATCCCACCCTATTCTGGAACAGGACGTGCTATATACTTAGAATACAATTCTGTGATTACTCATACTGCCCGTCCTATTCCACCCCACCCTTGTTATTATTCTTAGTTAACTCTGTATGGTGATTGTTCATATGTTCATTTTTGACGTTATGGTTCTCCCAGCTTCTTGTTAACTGCTTATAAATACTGGGCATTTTGTGGGAGGTCCCTGACTTATATAGGGCCAGGAGGAGCCACAAGCTGTTTTTCTGCAGTCCTGCACCATCTTGTGGATGTATAACCCATGTGTAAGAAATATTCTGGAACAGGACGTGCTGTATACGTATAATCATTCTACAGTTGAGTAATCACAGAACTGTATTTTTGAAATCTTGCACATTGTCCCCCCTGAGGTGGCTAAGAGGAAGCAGAGTGAGCTCTTTCGTCCTGATAAACAGCGCCTAGAGTTCCCTGAGCAGAGCCATTTCACTAATATGGTGCTCAAGGAGCGGGAACGTCCTAGTAGATTGGCCACGGTGCCCAAAGGGTGGGATAGGAGGTATCCCTTTCCTGCCGACCTGGTCAAGTGATGGTCGTGTCCCCCTGAGATGGACGCTCCCATGCTAGGGCTGTCCAACACCTCGGTCATGCCTTCCCCTGACACTACTACACTGCGGGACAGCGAGGACTGGCGCATGGATCAGCTGTCCTGTCATGTCTTTACATGCGGTGGTGTCCTCCGGTTACAAGATAGAGTTTGCAGCCTGGCCGCCCCCAAGATTCATCAGATCCCGGATGTCTCAAAACCCTCTGTCAGCTCAGGGTTTGCGACTGCGGCTCAATGTCTGTTGGCGTCAGGAGTCATTTGCCTGGTGCCTTCCCAGGAACAGGGTCGAGGGTTCTACTCTCACGGTCCCCAAAAAGGACGGGTCCCTGAGGCCCATCTTGGACTTGAAGGGCCTCAACAAGTTTGTCAGAGTCAAGCTTGGAGACTCTACGCTCGGCGGTCAGTACCCTGCGCCCGGACGACTTCATGACCTCAGTGGACATCAAGGATGCCTACCTTCACGTGCCAATCTTTCCAGGTCATCAAGAGATTTCTCAGGTTCGCTCTAGAGGATCAGCATTACCAGTTTGTGGCCTTACCGATCGGTATCATCTCGGCCAATCGGCCAAGGTGCTGGCGGGCGTGATGGCTCTGCTGTGGAATCAGGGCATTCGCATCCTCCCTTACCTGGACGACATTCTGATTGCGGCTCAGTCTCTTCATCAGGCCGAGAAGGATACTCTGGTGGTGACCTCCACTCTCGAGTCCTTCGGCTGGGTGATCAACTATCCCAAGTCTTCACTGTCTCCGTCTTTGGTGAGGTCCTTTCTGGGCATGACTCTGGATACCTCTTCGAGGCCATCCCCTTTAGTCAGTTTCACATGAGACCTCTTCAGTTGCACCTCTTGTCAGTCTGGGATCGGGACCCTGTGTCCCTGGATCAGAGTTTGCTCTGTCCCCCCTGGCCAGACAGTCCCTCTCGTGGTGGCTGGACTCAGGGAACCTTCTAGTGGGCAGGACCTTTCTGCCCCCGTGCTGGGAGACTGTCACCACGGATGCCAGTCTGACCGGTTGGGGGGCTTTTGAAAGTCTCTGAGGTTCCAGGGTCGGTGGGGCCCCCAGGAGGCCCATGCTCCCATCAATGTCCTGGAACTGAGGGCGATCAGGTTGGTTCTTTCTCAGCTGACCACACACCTTCGGGGTCGGGCTGTTCAGATCCGCTCGGACAACCATACTGTCTTGGGCGGAAGAGAATGTCCCTTGCATCTCAGGGGTTTACACTCCGGGGGTGGAGAACTAGGAGGCAGACTCCCTGAGCAGGGGGACGTCTCGGCTGGGGGAATGGTCCCTGAGCAACAAGATTTTTCACTCCTTGCGTCACCGCTGGGGTCAGCCAGATGTGGACCTGTTTGCGTCCCGCCACAATCACAAGCTTCCCAGGTTTGTCTCCCTGTCACAGGACCCTCTGGCCTTCTCCACGGATGCGCTAGCATTGCCTTGGATGGAGTTTCGGCTCCTCTAGGTGTTCCCTCCATTCCCTCTGCCGGGCAGGGTGCTGCGCAAGATAGCCCAGGAAGGGGTACCAGCCATTCTGGTGGTCCCCTGTTGGCCAATGAGGGTGTGGTTTGCAGACGTCGTGCAGTTGGCAGTAGATCAGTATGCCCTGCCCAAGGATCCAGATCTGCTCACTCAGGGACAACTGTGCCATCCCAATTTACAAACGCTGGCTTTAACGGCTTGGCTGCTGAAACCTCCATCTTGATGGATAAGGGTTTGCCGGCCTCTGTTGTTGATACCATGATTAGGGCTAGGAAGAAATCCTCGTCCTTTATTTACTACAGGATCTGGCATGCTTACATTGCCTGGTGTGAGTCGAAGTCTCTTCCTTGTCGGGTGTTTTCTATCCCCAGGATTCTGGAATTTTTGCAACATGGTTTGGATTCGGTCCTTCGTTTTTGTACCCTCAAGGGACAAGTGTCAGGTCTGGCAATTTTTTTCCAAAGATCCTTTGCCAATCACCAGTTGGTTAAGACTTTTTTCCAGGGAGTTACTCATGTGCGTCTACCACGTAAGCCTCTGCTACCGGTTTGGGACTTAAATTTGGTGTTGTCTGCTCTACAGGGTCTTCGAGCCTATGCGTGAGGCTGCATTGCCCATTCTGACTCTTAAGGTAGCCTTTTTGGTGGCTATTACTTCGGTCTGGCGAGTTTCTGAGCTGGCGGTGCTCTCCATGAAACCTCCTTATTCTAAGCCTATGCTACCGGTTTGGAACCCTGAATCGGGTGTTGTCTGCTCTGCAGGGTCCTCCTCCCTTTGAGCCTATCCGTGGGGCTGCTTTGCCCATTCTGACTCTTAAGGTGGCCTTTTTGGTGGACATTACTTCTGTCAGGCGAGTTTCTGAGCTGGCGGCGCTTTCCATCAAACCTCCTTATTTTGAGCGGCATCAGGATAAGGTGGTGTTTCGGCTTAAGCCGGATTTCTTGCCTAATGTTGTGTCTGCCTTTCATCTCAATCAGGACATGGTTTTGCCTTCTTTGTGTCCTAACCCGGCTAATTCCAAGGAGCGGCCCCTTCACTCTTTGGATGTTGTCAGGGCTCTGAAGTTTTATTTGGTTGCTACGGAGTCTTTCAGGAAATCTGATACTCTTTTTGCTCTCCCTGCTGGACCGAGGAAGGGTTTGCCTCCTGCTAAATCCACTATCAGCAAGTGGATCTGTCAGGCGATGGAGCAGGCCTATTCTGCCAAGTGGAAGGTTCCTCCTTTTAGGGTTACTGCTCATTCCACCCGTGCTATTGGTGCATCTTGGGCTTTTCAGCATCAAGCTTCTGTTGAACAAGTTTGTAAGGCCGCAACTTGGTCTTCTGTTCATACTTTTTCCAAATTTTACAAGGTTGATGTTAAGGCCTCAGTTGATGGGATGCCCATCTCTTTGCCAACATTGCAGCCTTGTTGGGACATGGTGGCCATGCGCTACTCCATCCATCCGGACCGTTATTTGCATCCGTGTATGTCTGGGCCCACTGCAACTGTTTCTGCTTATGAACACTGGTTAGGGGTGGCCCAATATTAGGTTTACATACAATTGCATAGCATCCTACACTTTGAGGTTTGCAGGACTCCAGAGGCACCAGCGGATTTGAATACCTGTTTGCTGCTTTGTAATGGCACTTTAGCAGCTGCTCTCTTCATTTGATGAATTTGTGTTGCAAAAACCCTCCTCATTATGCTTTTATCTGCACCAGTATGTCTGTGCTCTGAATCAGACAAGTCTCTCACGGTATGATAATCACACTCTAATATAATGTCCAAGACTTTGATCTATTTGATGATTTTTGTCAGCAGGGAGTGCGGCACCTCCTTCCTCAGGAGTTTTCCTTTAATTTGTTTCACCTGGCAACCTTATTATCTCAGGTGTTTGAGATGGATTTCAGTGATTCTGGTCCTCCCCCATTATTCCCCTAGCAGAAGGCCACCAATCATAGGACTACTTGTGGTCACTCTACCCTCTGTGTATAGCAACATTTTGGTTAGGTGTCAAAGTATGTGATGTGTCATGCCGATCATACGCCTTCGTTCCAGCCTCAGAAGGCAAGTGTGCAGCGTATGAAGGCCAGACCAAGGCATGCATTATTCTGTGTGTGTGTTTGGCTGAGCTTCGAACTCCACCATACAAACACCGTAACTCTATAGGAATTCCCAAGAAAATCACATTCAGAAAATCGATTGTCATGAGCCACTTTCAATGTGAAGAGATCACAGAAGCAATAGAATATGGAACAGAAAACTTCCCCGAACTGTTCCAACAATGTAATTACTCATTTGAAAGCATCAAACCCAACAATTTTCCTGTAAATCCTCCCCCCAGCCCCTGAACAAATTATTAAAGAGGAACTCCAAGTTTTTTGTCACACCGCAGCCCTGCCCTCCCTCAGTGCTAAGCCCAATTTGAGCGTTGAAATTCTAAAAACAAACTCACCTGATCACTCCCCTGGTTCCGGTATGCCAACTGGCAGCCGTAGACCTGAGTGACAGTTGAACTTGAGTGAATGACCAGTACATTGACACTGCTGGGTGTCTGTTTTAAGAAGAGTTCTTGTTCACCCCCCTCGAAAAAAAAAAAATAGGAAACACAGATCCTGCTTTTAAAAAACTAAATATGCTGAGTTGCATGCATCTCCCTAAGCCAGGAAAACATAACACGCAGAAAATAAATAAAAAATATACTTACCCCACATAGGCCGATCCACCGTTTAAACGTTTCTTTCATAAGCAGGCAGCATGAAATGCTCGTCCACAAGCTGAGAGGGAGCTGGGGGGGTGGCTCTAGGTTACATGCGACAAAGGATTTTATTGACCATCAAATCAGAGCCCAAGAGAAGAAATCAGACTCTGTAAACCTTGCTCCACACTGAATAGAAGGATTAAATGACAGCTAAACAACATTCATTAAAGAGGTAAGGAGACTGTAGGTTTTATTACCACTTGTATGGACAGTTCCCTAAACCGGACCTTCAGCATGATTTCATAAAAAGCCCAAACTCTTAAAATTTTAGATGCTAGGGAATAGTTTTAAGTTTTTAGTCACTTATTCTTTCCCCCACTGTGCTGCAACTCTCTCTGTTCAGGACTCTAGGATAGGGGCGCCGCCATCTTGCCTCAGAAGCATCACACATACTGGAGGAATGAAGAGCGCGATAAAAGTGCTGGGGGGCAGGGGTTAAAGCTGTGCTTTGTACGGACAGAGCAGAGCTGGGGCTTCAGGAAAAGGACAGCAATCCCAGAATGCAGAGAGGCACAGTCAGAAGACACTTCCTGTTTGCAGGCTGCCTGATGCTCCATGAGCCGCCGCCATCTTGGATGTTTAAAGGCTCATAAAACACACTAGGTGCAGGTAGGATGATTTTTAATGTGGACAATCTGTATGTACGGTGGGGGGGGGGGGGGCATAAGATATTCTCTTATTCAGGGTGAAGGTCCGCTTTAATACATCATGAAAGGTAGACAAATAGGGGGAAAAAAAAAAAACTGATGTTTGAAAAGGTTTATTGTCTAAAACAAAGATCAGGAGCCCAAATAGCACAATTACAATGCAAACACATTACAATAAAGCAAAATGATTTAAAAAATTATACTACGGCGGCCAAACACGAATGTTGCAAATTTCTGACTTGAAGTTTAATGCAGAAGGCGGAGGGCATCGGAATTGCGGCCAGATTCGTGCAGGAACGGGGACAGGTAAGGAAAGAGCTTCTCTGTGAAGGTGGCAGTGAAGGTATAGATGGCAGTCATGTCATCAGCATTGTAAAACGAGATCTGGCCCCCTTCGTAATCCACGTAGACCCCGATCTTCTTGGGTTTGTTGGCCAGGGTGAGGGTCTTGGATGGAGATTCCAGAGCTTTGTAGGCATTGCCGTTCCTCAGCCAGATGGCCCAGTAGCCATTCTTGGGGTTCAGCTTGATCTTCCCCTTGCGGTTGCTAGATTCACTGGCCATTCCGACATCCCAGGCGGTTTTATCCGCCACATCCACCTCCCAGTAATGGCGACCAGAATCAAAGCCCTCCGAGCCCAGCACGAGGATGCATTGGCTGAAACGCTTGGGGTTGTCAGGGAGCGGGAGCTTGGAGTCGCTATATTTGACGCTGGTCAGCCCATCAGACAGGACAAGATTAGGATGAGCAGTGTTGGGGTCCAGCAACATTGGGGTAATATCTGCAAGAGAAGCCAAAATGCAACTTCAACACAAGCATCTACTTTTCCCCAGCACATCACATTCTGAGGACTATTGCAGTCTGGAGCTCTGTCCCAAGTCATGGAACCCAATACTCAAGTCATACTGAAGTAATGGGCAGGGCAGTTTCTAGGCAAAGTCTCCCTCCGTGCGGGAAGGAAAAGATTCTGCCCCCTCCTCATCTGTCTTATGTTTCTATTGCCGTTCTATACAGGTACGTGCCATGCTGAGCCTCTGCCTTAGCAGCAGACAGTGCCCCTTCCTATGATGGGAGTCCAATATAGGGGTATTGATGGCCTGGCTTATACCACTAATTATGGCCCTGACTCATTGTAGAAAACCAGAGGGATGGCATAAAGGTGCCCAATGGCCTCAGCGTCCAGGGCAATGGCGCTGCTCACCCTCCCCTAGAAAAAGCCCTGGTCACGGGACGCAATACTGAAGTCATACTGAAGTAATGGGCAGGGCAGTTTCTAGGCAAAGTCTCAGGCTGTGGGGGGGAAGGAAAATAATTTTGCCCCCTCATCTGGTCCTATGGTTCTGCTGCTGTTCTATACAGGTATGTGCCATGCTGGGCAGCAAGCAGTGCCCTTTCCTATGACTGAGCCCAATATAGAGGTATTGATGACCTCACTTATGGCTTGCACCACTAATTATGGCCCTCATGGTTGAAAACCAGATGGATGGGATAAAGATGCCCTCAATGGCCTCAGTGCCCAGGGCGATCACCCAACTCACCCACTCCTAGAAACAGCCCTGGTCTTGGGACCTAATACTGAAGTCATGGGACCCAAAATTGAAGGGCAGATCCCTGCTCCTACAGCGGCTCATGTTTGGAGCGAGCAGCAATAACAATCAGTTTTGTGTTTATGAGTTAAGGGACAATGCTTTAATATCAAAAGCACCACAAGCATAAATAATTATTTCTGAATTATCACTCCATGTTTTGAACTGGACAGTAGTTCTTAGACCAGGAATGAAGGGTTTTCAACGCTTGTTACCTAGGCGATACAACCCTTTGTGGGCGTTTTAGTGTCTTGCAGCTTTTGGTAGTGCTTCAGCAAATGTTGCTGATCTGGCAAAGGATCACAAAGGAATCATCCCTTCCTACTTTAAATCTGTAAGTTCAGTCAAACAATGACCTAAACCCTAATGAAAGTCACCCTTGGACGATGCAGTGGTGCAACAGTAGTCAACCCAGTGATGGCAGCAATTTCTGTCAGGGAAAGTTAACCTTTGCCACACTCGCCTGTCCTTATGATCCCTAAAGAAGCCTGAAGAAGGTGAAGGCAAGAACAAAGGTCCTACCCCATAAGCCGGTTGAAGTGGAAAGCCTATAGTGTAAGGGGGGGCACGGTAGGGAGGAGGAAAATACCCACTGCAAGGACAAAAACCAGAATTTATTGTGTTGGGCTTGCGCACCTGCTATCAGTCACAGGAGTGCTGCCATGCCCTCTCCATTCATTGTAATGGAGGAAGGAGGATGTGCCAAGGCTTCACACACTTCCTCTATTGTAGTGTATAGGGAGGGAATGGATTCTCAAAATTCATATGTGAATTTAGGATCACATCAGGTTGTCCATTTGCCCCAGATATGCTAAACCTTGCCCCCCCCCCCGATCAGATTGTCCAAAAGGTTTACAGAATTCAGGAGTTCAAAGTTAGTTCCTTTACTACATGGCTGGCCGGGCACTAGGGGAGGTGCTAATTCTATAACATTTGTGGTCCCGAACACCTCTCTGCAACAGGGCGCTACTTTCAAATGTGCCAAACACTTACTTTGTATCTTGCCTGCATTATATGGCAAATGCAGCACCACCATTGTAATGACCTTACCCCTTAAACTCAGGTCAATGGTGCCCTTGACACCCCACATCTCTGGTATGATAAGTAGACACAGCCGGGGGGGGGGGGGGGCTTCAGCACAAGCACACTCCCATTAAGATCAACGGGAACCTCTGTACACGGAAGTTTCTTGTGTACGGAGAAGCCCATCGACCTAAACATCCATCCGCTACGCCAGCTTCTCCTACCAGAATGGCGGGTGAGAAATGTACTGCGTGGAAGCATGGCTAAAGACGACCATATAAAAACGGAATCACCATAGACTTATCCAGTGTTGACAAGCAGTTATTCAAGAAACCGGGAGCTAATAAAAGGCAAAAAAGGTAACAAAAAACCCCAACTAACTTGGAACCATCACCATAAAGAGGCAACCAAGAATAACGATAACAGGCCGTGAAGCAGGCCGTGCCATGCATAGTAAAAGCAATTCTACAGGTGAGTACTCACAGAATTGTCTTTTTCCTATTGCCTGGCACGGCCTGCTTCAATAAGTCCTTACGTATGGGACGTCCAACAGCAGTGTCCGTAAGGTAGGGTGGGATCCCAAAAGAGTAACAGGCAGTTTAAACCACTACCGCCTGAAGTACCTTGCGGCCAAAAGCAGCTTCAGCTGAGGCCTTAACATCAACCTTGTAAAACTTGGAAAAGGCATGAATAGAAGACCAAGTTCCGGCCTTACAAACTTGTTCAACAGAAGCTTGGTGCTGAAAAGCCCAAGAGGCACCAATAGCACGAGTGGAATGAGCAGTAACCCTGAAAGGAGGAACCTTCCCCCTGGCAGAATAGGCCTGCTCCACCGCCTGACGGATCCACTTGCTGATAGTGGATTTAGCAGGAGGCAAACCCTTCTTAGGTCCAGCAGGAAGAACAAGCGTCAGACTTCCTGAAAGACTCAGTAGCAACCAAATAAAACTTCAAAGCCCTGACAACATCCAAAGAGTGAAGGGTCCGTTCCTTGGAATTAGCAGGGTTAGGACACAAAGAAGGCAAGACAATGTCCTGATTGAGATGAAAAGCAGACACAACCACCTTAAGAGTCAGAATGGGCAAAGCAGCCTCACGGATAGGCTCAAAAGGAGGACCCTGCAGAGCAGACAACACCAGATTCAGGTCCCAAACTGGTAGCATAGGCTTACGTGGAGGACGCACATGAGTGACTCCCTAGAAAAAAGTCTTAACCAACCGGTGATTGGCAAAAGATCTTTGGAAAAAAATTGCCAGAGCTGACACCTGTCCCTTGAGGGTACTAAGTTGAAGGCCCGAATCCAAACCATGTTGCAAAAATTCCAGAATCCTGGGGATAGAAAACACCCGACAAGGAAGAGACTTGGACTCACACCAGGCAATGTAATCATGCCAGATCCTGTAGTAAATAAAGGACGAGGATTTCTTCCTAGCCCAAATCATGGTATCAACAACAGAAGCCGGCAAACCCTTATCCATCAAGATGGAGGTTTCAGCAGCCAAGCCGTTAAAGCCAGCGTTTGTAATTTGGGATAGCACAGTTGTCCCTGAGTGAGCAGATCTGGATCCTTGGGCAGGGCATACTGATCTACTGCCAATTGCATAACGACTGCGAACCACACCCTCCTTGGTCAACAGGGGGCCACCAGAATGGCTGGTACCCCTTCCTGGGCTATCTTACGCAGCACCCTGCCCAGCAGAGGGAATGGATGGAACACAGAGGAGCCGAAACTCTGTCCAAGGCATTGCTAGCGCATCCGTGGCAAAGGCCAGAGGGTCCTGTGACAGGGAGACAAACCTGGGAAGCTTGTGATTGTGGCAGGACGCAAACAGGTCCACATCCGGCTGACCCCAGCGGTGACCAGGAGTGAAAAATCTTGTTGCTGAGGGACCATTCCCCCAGCCGAGACGTCCCCCTGCTCAGGGAGTCTGCCTCCTAGTTCTCCACCCCCGGAGTGGAAACCCCCGAGATGCAGGGGACATTCTCTTCCGCCCAAGACCGTATCAGAGACACTTCCTTGAGGGCTCACTTGCTCAGAGTCCCTCCCTGATGATTGATGTAGGCAACCGCCGTCTGGTTGTCCGAGCGGATCTGAACAGCCCGACCCCGAATGTGTGTGGTCAGCTGAGAAAGAACCAACCTGATCGCCCTCAGTTCCAGGACATTGATGGGAGCATGGGCCTCCTGGGGGCCCCACCGACCCTGGAACTTCAGAGACTTCCAAAAGCACCCCGCCCCAACCTGTCAGACTGGCATCTGTGGTGACAGTCTCCCAGCACGGGGGCAGAAAGGTCCTGCCCACTAGAAGGTTCCCTGAGTCCAGCCACCACGAGAGGGACTGTCTGGCCAGGGGGGACAGAGCAAATTCCTGATCCAGGGACACAGGGTCCCGATCCCAAACTGACAAGAGGACTCATGTGAAACTGAGCAAAGGGGACCGCCTCGAAGCAGGACACCATCAGGCCCACTAACTGGAAGGATGGGGACACAAGAGCAGAGTCCGTGCCTGCTTCTGAAGGCCCTCCAACTTCTGCTGAGGCAGGAATACCTTGACCTGAGAGGTATCCAGAGTCATGCCCAGAATGGACCTCACCAAAGACTGAGACAGTGAAGACTTGGGATAGTTGATCACCCAGCCAGAATGTCGTCCAGGTTAGGGAGGATGCAAATGCCCCGATTCCGCAGCAGAGCCATCACCTCCGTGAACACCCGAGGGGCCGAGGTGATACCGAACGGTAAGGCCACAAACTGGTAATGCTGATCCTCTAGAGCGAACCTGAGAAATCTCTGATGACCTGGAAAGATTGGCACGTGAAGGTAGGCATCCATGATGTCCACTGAGGTCATAAAGTCGCCCGGGCGCAGGGTACTGACCGCCGAACTTAGAGTCTCCATGCAAAAATGCTTGAACCTGACAAACTTGTTGAGACCCTTCAAGTCCAGGATGGGCCTCAGGGACCCGTCCTTTTTGGGGACCATGAACAGACTGGAGTAGAACCCTCAACCCCGTTCCTGGGAAGGCACCGGGCAAATGACTCCCGACTCCAACAGACGTTGAATCGCAAGGCACAAACCCTGAGTTGACAAGAGGGTTTTGAGATATCCCGGATCTGATGAATCTTGGGGGCAGCCAGGCTGCAAACTCTTGTAACCGGAGGACACCACCTCCTGAATCAACCGGTCTGAGATGCGTAGCCTCCAGACGTGAGCAAAGAGCCGAAGCCGCCCCCCCACCTGGATGGGTGAGGGCGCCTCCTCATGCCTGAGGGGGCTTGGGGGAAGGTTTGGGCTTGGGGCCCCATGAGAGACCGGGATGACCAAGCGATCTGCCACAGCCCCAAGAATCCCTGCGGGTACCCGAGAAGAGGGAGCCACGACCTCCTCTGGGAGCACGAAAGGAGGGGAGGGAAGAGGAGGGCCCCCGAAAAGGCTGAGGCAGCCTCCTACGTTGAGGCAGCCTACCATCCTTGACTATAACATCCAGACGCTCACCAAAGAGCCGCAGCCCCATAAAGGGGAGCCCAGTGAGATCCTTCTTAGCAGCAGCATCAGCCGCCCACTGACGCAGCGAAACAGAGCGGCACATAGCCACCAAAAGGGCAGAGGCCCTACCACACATCCATACCGCATCATCCATGGCAGTAAGGACAAAGGCAACAAAATCAGAGCAATCCAAAAGGGACCTATAATCCTCCCCTGTTAGCAGCGTAGCGCCCTCCAGGAGACTGCAATAGCTGTAATAAAAGCATGGCAGGTCAGCTGATCCATGCGCCGGTCCTCGCTGTCCCGCAGTGTAGTAGTGTCAGGGGAAGGCATGACCAAGGTGTTGGACAGCCCTAGCACGGGAGCGTCCACCTCAGGGGGGACACGACCATCGCTTGACCAGGTCGGCAGGAAAGGGATACTTCCTATCCCACCCTTTGGGCACCCCAGGCAATCTACTAGGACGTTCCCATTCCTTGAGCACCATATTAGTGAAATGGCTCTGCTCAGGGAACTCCAGGCGCTGTTTATCAGGACGAAAGAACTCACCCTGCTTCCTCTTAGCCACCTCAGGGGGGACAATGTGCAAGATTTCAAAAATGTGAGCCAACAGGCTATCAGTGTCCTCGGGGAACCATGAGTCCTCCCCAGACGCAGACCCAGGGTCACTGCCGTAACCCTCCTGCTGGTTCCCAGAGGAGTCAAGTCCTGAAAGAGTTCCCTCTCCTCTAGGGGGTGAAGGCCAACAGAAGTATCAGGTCCCTCATCCTCCTCAGGAAAGAGGGATGTCACGGGAGCCAGGTTTTTGCCGCTTTTTGCCAGAGGCCTTACGTGAAACAGGCCTGGCAAGCTGCCTTTGAATACTGGCCACACGCAGTGCCAGATCAGACTGTGACCCCCCGCTAGTATCCCCCTCGCTGGGGACTAAATGCAGGCGCGGGGGGGGGGGGGGGGGTAGAGCGAAGCGGGCAGCCCAGCCTGGGCCGCAATGATACCTTGGGCGCACGGCACGCACACCGCGACACTGTTACTCACAGGGGATACCCCACACATGGAACACAGCCGGGATTGCCCCGAAGGACCCCCAAGCACGCTATCCCCAGAAGCCTCCATATGGTGATTAAGAAAGGCGCAACAGGCCAGCACAGGGTAAAGGCTAATACGAGCCACCCGGGATGCACCCAGAAGCCAGTAAGGGAAGATGAGGGATGGTAAGGGGTAGGACCGGGAGAAACCACAACCATCATCCTCTGGCCCTGCCCCCCGAAAACGGCTTCTACATGACCTCGCCGGCGTCATCACACATTAGAAAAAAAAATGCCTCACAGATATAGCGCCACCCGCCGGAGCGTAGTACAAAGCGGCGAGGCGGCGAAAAACAGTTAAACACAGTAAAAAACAGATTGAAAATGGCAAAAAAACACCCGCGCCGCCACCAACCGCCCTCCTCTCCCCCAAGCACACGATGGGGAGGGAGAGAGGAAGGCGAGCAAGCAGCCCAGGCCAGGGATGGGGGGGGGGGACCCCAAAACACCAGAACAAGTAAACAGTCCCCAAAAACACTCACCCCCTCAGAAGCTAGGACAGGAACTCCGCATCCCTAGCAGGCTCACCATAAAGCCTATGGCCGGCTACCCTTTGTGGTACAGGGTCTGCGGCTTGGAGCAGCGCTCCAGGAGCACATGACCCTAGTGCTCCTCTACCCTCACCCGATCCATCAGCCGAGGCTGGGAGGCACAGAGGGTCCGGAAACGGGTGGAAATAGCCATGCAGGGACGCAGGCTTGGTTGCCCCGCTCACCTGCGCAATATAGAGAGTCATCTTCTATCTTTGCAGAATCACTGCAGAGAGAACACTGGATAAGTCTATGGTGATTCCGTTTTTATATGGTACCGGGAGAAGCCACAACTCTTCTGCAGTACACTGCGCCACCTTGTGGGGGAATAACCCATACGTAAGGACTGTGCCATGCAATAGGAAAAGTGGACTTCTCCTTTAAATACAGTACAAGGATCTACAACTCCAGTGTGTGCAGATAGGGACCTCAATGCAGAGCCTTCTCAGAGGGCATTAAACCCATTTACAACTTGGCATAACTTGCAGATAAAAGATTTCAATTCTAGAATTTGCTCATGCCAATGGGGCAATACTTACATGGAGAAATAAAAGACTTCATTTTCTTCCACACCGAGTATTGAATGGGGCCCTTGAAGGTTGCCTGGCACAGGTCTTTTGTTAGGAGGGTGTTTCCAGAGGAAATGGCCTCCTTCTGCTGCTCCTGACACCTGAGGAAACGCAAAACCAGATAGTAAGCAAGAGACCCCTGTAAAGTTAAAGAGTAAATTAACAACACAAATAGAAACTTACTTCTCAATGAAGGCCTTGATGTCCTGGAAAAATGAGATGCAAAAGAAAGATTAGTTTCCCACCAGAGAAGGCCAAACAAGTTTTTTTTTTTTTTTTTTTTGGTTGGAGTCACTTACGGTGAGGAAAGCAATCGAGTTGTTTTCTTCCATCCTATCCTTGGCCACGCCGATTGTCTGCTGGATGTTGTCTTTGTTCTCCTGCATCTTGACTTGGTTGGCCTCCATTTCTTTCAGAAGGCTGTCGCCCTGCTCCTCGAGCTGCTCCAGCAGCTGCTCCTCCTGCTCCTTCAAAAACTTGTGAAGCTTCTCAAATTCAGACTCAATGTGCTCCTGGTATTCGTTCATGTTGGTCTAAAGGAAAAAAGAAGGAAAATACTAATGAGTACATGACTTGTACCCTAAAGGTTAGTTAACAGCGTTATGAACTTAAGGATGACCTACGTTGTGCTGTTGGATCTTCTCATTCTGCTGATTGGCCAGCTCTTCGGTCACTTTAAGGGCCTCTTCTAGGGGGCTCACAATAGCAGCCAGCTCAGTCTGCCGGGAACACAATGCTCACAAGGTAAATAACAGGACAGTGTAAGGAATATGATCAAAAATATTAGATTCTATTCATTTGCCCTGTCCCCTGTCAAAAGACCCCATTAATGATCGCCTCTTCAGGAAGAGGAAGCCCATATATATGGAAAGGCCAGTATGCTTCACGCCTGGCAGGGCTCACAAATGGGAGGCCCTAGCTACAAAGTCCCCGCTGATTAAACTCACACCTGCAGTGAGCCCGTTGGCTCAAGTAAGGACTGACGGGAAACCCCCAGCTGGGTGCCCAAACTCACAGCCAATAAGTCCTTGAGCCAATAGTTTAAGGAATCATGGCGTTTCAGTGCACCTACCTCATTGACTTGCATATTGTAAACGTTATCAAATTATAAAGCATCCGTACATAGTTTTCTAACAATTCTCATGTTCAGGGATGAGCTGTGGAGAACTGGGGGTCTAAAATAATGTCAAACAGCCGTGTTTGGAGTACTTAGATGCGCAGCATCTGACAGATGTTTAACGCCAGATTCGGTGTCCTGACTTTTCTACAAAATGTTATGATCCAGAATAGCTTTAGAAGGTTTTTTAACCTAAGAGGAGGAAGCAGAAACTCCTCCCGGGGAGGGGAGGGGGAGGGGGGGGGGGAAGATGGGAGTGATCAGCCCAGAGTTAAGTGCCCAGGAGTGGGACTGGCCAGAGTCTTTCAACCGGGGTCACCAGATGTGGTCAGGAACACCTGGATCCAGTAGACTCTACATGTCCCCCTGTGGCTCTTTGCATAACTGCGTATCTGCTTTCTGACTAGGGTTACCAATTAATTTGCACATACCGTCTAACTACTCACTGATAACTTGCCCTTTAGACTTGTATATGAATCTGTTCATTGCACATGTACACAGTTTAGTGCACCATTACAGTGATTGAATATATAACAATCTTGAGCTGCTCTTTTTACCCTGATCCCAAACCAAATCATAGTGCTTTCTTGGTTATATTACAGGCTACTTGGGCTGGCTCCTGACCCGATATAATCCCGCTTTCAGCCCAAGGTTTATCAGAGCTGGTGGCAGGTCTGTTCACTTGTGACACTGAAGGGGGTCCTGCAGTCGTCATATGACCAGCATTAACAAAAATGAAGAGCGGGATTCCGGTGACAATCTGTCGGACTGCCGCGATACAGGCTTCATTACACAGAGTGAACACATCACATAGTTAACAGCACCAGACTTACTCTGTACACTCCCACGGCATCCAGTATGGGCAGGAAGTTGTGATTGGCATGCTTCAGGGAGTCCCGACAGATAATGCAGCTCAGGATGCCGTCATCTTTACAGTAAAGCTTCAGCTTTTCATCATGATCGGGGCAGTTTTCAGGGATTGAGGCCTTTCCTTTTTCCGCAGGTTTTGACGGAGCTGCAACAGTCACATTTCCTGCTGCCTTCTTCACCAGGTTGGCCAGGGCTCGGTTGGTGGTGCATCTCTTCTCAGTGAGGACTTCCTTACAGTCGGGGCACGTAAAAGAATCTTGTCCCACCCAGGCCTTGTCCATGCAGCCGCGGCAGAAGTTGTGGCCGCATTCCACCATGACGGGATCCTCAAAAAGCTTGCTGCACAGCATGCATGTCAGCTCCTCTGCAAACTCGGGCGCCTTCACGGAGCTGTTGGATACTTCAACCTTCGCTTTCTAAAAAGAAAAGGGGAGGGGGGAAAAAAATAGTTTGAGTGGAGGTAAACGACTTCAAGAACAGAGCTGGATAAAAGAATAACGTCTGGTCGGAAGAGATGTTCAGTTTAGTATAAGAAAAAAAAAAAAAAAGCAGTAATTCCTCTCTGTTTTCGGGAAATCTGTTAACATGAAAAAAAGAAATCCATCATTATCCAACTGCAGGATAAGAAACAAAACAAAAAGGGAGGCACTCCTGGATAAAAAGTTCTCCAACGCCGCTGAAAGGCTTAACATAAGAAGCTGGTTAACATTTTCCCTGTACCTGTTCTACAATTGGCTATAATGCTTTTCTGTTTGCAATAGCCATAATGTTTAATCAAAAAGAAAGGAGAGAAAAAAAATAAAAGGGTGGTGGGTGGGGGAGAAAATGTGTGACCAACAGGTATTGGAAATAAAGAAAGCAAATGAGCAGAAGTAGTAGCAGTCACCAAGCTTGTGACAAATTGTTGCCTACTTTGAAGGCATCCAGAAGGAGCTTTTTAGGGCAAACTCTTAAAATTAAGCCAATGGTAGACACCACTAGAAAACGACCAGTAAGGCAAAACCTAATTGGCCAATCAACAGTCCTCTCCTGGGCAGAAGATAATTTAAATTGCTATGTCGGCATATTGTAATTCTAGTTTTTGGCGTATGCCCGGGCTCCCACATCAGATTGTGGCCCCGGGGTGCGTTTTTGTTTTTTTAATTATACACATAATGACAAAGGACCCAGGACTGCAAGATTCAACTAAATCCCGGACGCTGGGTCAATATGCAGTTCAGCAATAGTTGGTCCTACCACTTAAATCCTCAGCAATCTGAGAATTTGCCGGCTCTACTGAAGGAGAAGACAGGATGGCAAAGCCATCTAGAAAGTAACAGCCTGTAGATTGAGGGATATTAGTCAAAAAGATGGGTTTGGCCTGCTTAGAAATTCTGACCAAATAACGGAGAAAAAAAAAAAAATAAATAAATAAATGTACAGACTGATCACATCACAGTACAACAAACTTCTTGTTATTTAAGGCCAATCAGCTAATTTCCACAGCCTTAAATGACTTTCAACCTTTCCAAAAACTCCAGGGCTGGGCAAGTGCCCTTACCTTACAGTCGCTCCAGCGCCTCCGATCATTCTCCTGGTATGTGAAGCCAGGAGCAGAGCATCCTTGCTGGCTGGCTGTGACCATCTCCCATTGAAAACAGTGGGGGGTCTCAGTACACCAGGTACTTACCTGTAGTGGGTGGGCATGGCCTCTGTGCGGCCAACTCCCATTGAAAACAATGGGGGTTACTGCACACCAGGATCTTCTGTATCTCGAATAATGTTTTATAGGGAGAGAAATAAAAAGGAAAAAAAAAAAATATAAGGGGGGGGGGGGGGGGTAATAGTGTATAGATGACCACCTCTATTGCAAATTCTGGGAGCAAGCAATCTTATTAGCATCAAAAGCTGGTGGTCACTAAGATATCAGGCCAATATTTTGCCAGATTTGATGGGATCCAAAAGGATCTTTTTAAATAGAAAAAAAAAAACATTTTTAAAAAAGAAAAAAAATAGGCCAATAGTAGACAATCATTTCAATCATAGATCAAAACCCACCAAACCAATGTATTGCAGCTCGGATTTACCCAACTATACACAACATGAAATGCTTGCAAACTTTTGTAAATAAAATATTGTATTTGTATTCTATTGTATATTAAGCACTATATTACATATTCATAATCTAGATAAAAAAAAAAAAATACATCTTACACATTAGAAACACACAAGAAAGTGGATAATGAAGGTCAGGATTATGGCAATTTGGGTAATTCGGAATACCGGTTTCAGATTAAAAATAACAGATACTGAAAAGAGATGATCCTCCTATAAACACATAAACATGTAAAATAAATAATCAACTGGGCCTGCTGGCAACTTAAAGCACAAAAAAAAAGTCTCTCTGGTCATATTTACTGCAACAGTCAGAAGTAAACAACTGGGCTTACTAGCAAGTTGTTGTACAACTTGAAGCAAGAAAAGTCTGCTGCTCACACTTTAGAGGGGAAAAAAAAAAAAAAAAAAAAAAAAAGAAGAAGAAAGGGGGGGGGGCCTAGAGACCGACTGACCTTTAAAAGCAGAACTGTGGTTTATCTTCCCATCCTTATCTTCAGCAATGATGGCAATAACCTAGCCAGGTTTAGCTTTTAGCCAACATTACCGAATTTCCCACAGAGCTATGATTGGCCAGAGTCTCCCAATTTATAACAGCCAGGCTGTTGATTGGTGGGGAGGTACAGTCCTGACCTCAAACTTGCCAAAACACGGACCACATTGGATGAGAGATAGAGGACAAATTCTGTGTACAACTGCTGCAGATCCAGCAGCATGTCCAGCTCTGCTTTTAATATCAGTAAAAAGAATTTATACTAATATTGATGCCCCCTCCTTGTGGCCTTATTTTACAAAATTTGCCAAAAAAAGCTGGCTAGCCAGTTGAGCTCAAAGCTTTTTATTTAGGATCTCTCAATCCCGATGCTCGCGGCTTCTCAGGGAAGCCGAACGGACCAGCGGCACCTTGCTTTACCTTCGCGTCGGACTCGCCCTCCTCTGGTTTCTGCTTCTGAGGGGTTTTTTCGTTTTCAGAGGATCCCTGGTTGGTACCGTTGGCCACGTCCTCTTCCTCCTCTACTTTAGGCTGCAGACGGGTTTTGTCCACCCACTCGTTTTGGCGACGGGCCACTGCAGAAAAAGCGAGCTCACGGTAGGTAATTTAAGTTAGAGAATAATAAAGACGAAAAGTGTGCGGAGGAAGTCCGCTCATACTTACGCTGCGTGAGGTGTTACTTACCATCGAGTCCTGAGAAAGAGAAAGAAGACGTTAGAGAAATCAAGCCTCACGTTAACGCCTTGGGGCACGCTCGGAGGGAACCCCAGTGCGGAGAGTGATTTGGCCTGCAGCGGCAGAGTGATGACCCTTATAACACTGTACTCATTTCGTTGTGGATTCACATCTGATAAAGAGTCTGCTGCGGCAATACTAGAGGCTTTCCCAGAGCAAAAATAACAGTAGCCTTGGGAGATTTTGCATCCTATGAGACAGCGGCATTCCCTTGGGGGAGGGGGAGGGGGGGGATTTTGCTGTTTGTCACGTCTGCTTAAGGAGAGGAGAATCAGATCAGACCTGCAACTTGAATGTGTTTTTCTTTGCCTTCTCCAACCCACCGCCATTACTAACGAGCAAAGTCTAAAGCCCGTATGTACAGCGGCAAGACAACTTTTGGTTCCAGCTTAGGATCAGGCATATTCATCCAATCACCCAAAAAAGGTTTATGTGTCATCAAAAAAAAAAAAAAAAAAAAAGAATTACCAATACAATTTTATGAGCATGGCAGCCCCCTTCTTCCAGGTTGGCACAGTAACGTCTATAATGTGCTTTAGATGCACCTCCATGTTTCGGGGAACTCTCTGGTCTAACACGCTGAACTACAACGTCAAGTGACAGTTGTTTTAAAGACAACCCCAGAACATCCTAGGATGTCGCTTCAGTTTTTCCAATATGAAGAGGGAGTGAGGCAACGGCCCCAAAAAATCTACCGAGACCGACTCCACAAAACCCGTCTGGCCCCTGGCCTTCGCTGAGTTTAGCAGACCAGAAACAAGTCTGATGAATCTGTTAAATGTACCTTCCAGCAGAGGAAATTGCTGGAGCGCTCAGTGTGTTTAGACCGAGGGAGGGGGTTGTATTGTTTGCACATGTGCCAGGCTCATTGTTCTAGCAGGTTAACCCTTCACCTCCCCTCCTCGTACCTGTGTAAGTCAGTGCTTCGTACAGTAATAAGGACAAGCTTAAACCAGACCACCAGCCTGCCACAGTTGGAAAAGAAAGGTAGTGGACATTTTGGAGCTTCCTCTCCCAGCATCTAAGCCATGCTGCTGCCTGGATTCAACTGACATAACAGACAATGCACAGCAACAGGAAGACCAGCAGCACTTCCCGTTTGCAGGGGGCCTGCAAATGCATGAGCCTCCATTTTATTTTAGAATTCACAACAGCGGGAGTTAGAAAAAGCTAAATTAGCTTTTACGTGCAGCTATCTAAATTGCCCCGGGGAGGGATGCATATGAGCACTGTTTGTTGTGTTGGTCTGGTTTAAGTCTTTTTTGAATATTGGTCCGCTTTAAAACGTTAAAACTTTAAAACGCTAAAAACGTTGATTCGAAAGGGATATTTAAAAATTAGCACAGATCTCAAACTAACCAGACTTATCGAGAAAATTAGCTCATGATTTTGCCCGAGCTGATCCCTACTGCCCCTTCTTCCCTGTGGGCCACAACCCCACATTCTGCACAGTGTGCCTGGAGCTGCCCCCACTAATGGAGGCACATGTGAAGTTTCCTTCATTATTTTTTTTCCATCTTACCATTAAGTTAATCAAATTTGTAAATACCAATCGAAGAAGAGGCACGCACCCTTATACCGGATGAGAGTGCATGCATGTTTAGCGAGCCAATCATTCCTCGTCTCAGTGCTGCAGCGGCAATCGGACAGAGGGGGGAAAAAAAAAATCTACCATTTTAAATTGCCGTCCACTAGGGGGCAATAAATTAATGGATTTCCATGCTAGTATCGCCAGCCTCTAAAAGACCGATCAGACAATAGAAGACAAGTGGCTTCTGTAAAGAGCTAGTACCTGTAAATTGTAAGCCCACACGGCCACAAACATGTACTTACAGCCAATGTATCGGACAAAGAACTCCTCCCTCCCGGCCTGCTTGTTCATTCTTGTCTTCATCACCTCGGCGTCATCTGAAATGAGATGAGAAAGTCACAAAATTGGGCTCAGGATACAGATTTCTTACACAGGGCTGAGGTGTGCTGGTCAAGGAAGGAGGGGTGCTTAGCTGCCATAAATATTGCTGAATAAACGTCATTCTACAGACAGGACGGGTAAGTATCAGTAGCAATGGTATATTCAAATACATGATGTGCTATACTGGCCTGTGTGGCAGGGAAACCTGGAGCATGGAGCCGTAGCGCCAGCATGCGGGTGGTGTGAGCAATAGTCAGGCTTTCAAGACCCTGAAGCCGGTGAACGGAGCCCTGCCACCCCGTAATAATTCCACCAGCTCTACTGATATAGCTCCAGTCCGTCAACAATATTATAATCGGCCCAGAAGCCAGCTCTGTAATGACGGGGAGCCTTCAAAGGGCCGGTTAATAACACACACAAAACACAATGCAAACACGACCATTGAAAATGTATGGTTACATGGACACAATTATTTTGCCCAGGGCAGCCTTACAATCATTAGACAACTGCTGTCTTCCCAATATTCTACAATTGCCAATTGTGATAGGGGTTCTGGAAGTAACTCAATACCCAAAATACTATATAGCTCTGTTGTAAACCAACAGAAAACTCCATCCATCCAACACAATAATTAATACAAATTAACATGAGTGATCAGCATTATTAT
Source organism: Gastrophryne carolinensis (assembly GCA_027917425.1). NCBI lineage: Eukaryota > Metazoa > Chordata > Amphibia > Anura > Microhylidae > Gastrophryne > Gastrophryne carolinensis. The sequence goes on along the minus strand of CM051240.1, from coordinate 12,740,157 downwards.
TTAAAAAATAAACTGTTTTTAATATTGAAAATATCTGAATAGCATCATGATCCCATACTACAATATTCTGTCTGTAAAATTACTTTTCATCCACTTTGAAAGACGTTTGGTTCCTTGTTTTTATACGTTACAAGGACTATTGGGCCATCCATATATAATCTCAGCTATTGTAGTTTACAAATCAAATCAAATATGAACAGTGAGAATATGATGGAAGTTACAATGTCCAGAATTGTAAGCAGAGTGTGCAAGCTAATTCAAACAGGACCTTTGTCCTCTGCCCAGCCCCCGCAGGGGTTCGGCTATACTGCCTGTGTAGCAACAGTTCCCCATGTATGCTGCGAGAGGAAAGACGAACAAAGAGTCCTTCTCCCAAATTCTCTGCTTAAATCGGATCTTCAGCATGATTTCATGAAATGACCGAACCCTTAAAAAAACTATTCCCCAACATCTAAATCTTTTAGTCACTTATTATTCTTGACTCAGAAGCATCACACATATTGAGGAGATCAGGATAAAGTACAGGGGGGAAGGTTATTGCTGTGCTTGGCACAGACAGAGCAGAGCTGGGGTCAGAGAAAGGTCAGCAATACCAGAATGCAGAGTGACACAGAAGACATTTCCCATGTTGGATGTTTAAAGGCTCATAACTTGCAATAGATGCAGGTAGAAAGATTTTTAATGTGAGCAATCTGTATGTACGGGGGGGGGGGGGGGGGACACATAAGATATGCTCTTATTCAGGGTGAAGGTCCACTTTAAATATTATTCCTCTGGTCAATCCAAATTTCTTCTCCCAAAGGCAGTTCGTATTCTTATTACAAGGAAACCATCATAAAAGATATTAAACCTACACACAACAGACGGTTCAAGTTAAATGGTTTGAAAGACCATACCTCAAGTAATTACTAAGATGGAACCCAGACATTATTATCTTTACTTCTCGCATATGACTATAATAAACCTTTTATATCCTATGGACCTGTATGTGTACTATTTCCTTTCCATCAACCACATCCAGATTAAAATTATAATAAACGGCAGGTACACATCCACAGCTTCCACATTCATCCAGGTTACCTCTATATCAGTAATAATCGGTAATTTAATAATTCATTAATATTTGAGATCATAAACATTTTATTCCCCCAGAACCTTCTTACACACTTAATGTACGCTTTTCGATATATAAAAATACTTGATCAAGTGGACAATTTTTTAATTTTTTAGGTCTGCTTTAATGTTCTCATACAAATAGGGACGTCTCCTTCCCCAGACAAACAAACGGGGGGGGGGGGGGGGGGGCTGAGCTCTCAGATCTTTATTCATAGGTTCATCCCCCTCCCACGCCATTCCCCATATAGGCAGTGTGGCATCCCCCTCCCACGCCATTCCCCATATAGGCAGTGTGGCATCCCCCCATGTATACACTATTTTTTATGTGCAATGCAGTGGGTAAGTATCACTGGCAAAGTCTATATTTCTCTTTATAGAATGAGGAAAGTAATTCTTAGTGCATAAATATGGTGTAAACTGCTTTCGGGGGCAAGTAGCTCTAACAAAGTACATAGTGATATAGAAATATATTTTACATGCGGCTAATCAAAAAATATACTCCAATGATGTAAAATCCCTGATTACATTCTTAAACCATAATAATAATAATAATAATATACTAAATTAATTTACCAATATCTCCTAAAAACTAGTGTATAAAGTGACCGCGCTCCAAAAATTGCTAATAACTACAATGTGCTAAAGAATATATAACAAGACTACAATTCATGACAAAAACCCTCTATGTGTAGTGATATACATATAAGTCAAAGTGCTGGTGGAACAAACACACTATGAAAAACTGAAGTAAAAGAAAGTGGGCTAAGATCTCTAAGCTCTAATGGTTAACATGGGATGTGATAGTCGCCATATAAAGGTCAGCACCAGCTGGTCGTTATATCATAGAAGCAAACAGATCACAAAAATAACAGGGAATTGAAGTAAAGTCAAAGGTACCGCAAGTAAAATACTAAACCATCCCAGGTATATGAAGCTGCCCCCGCGCGCTCCGCTGTGCGCCCACAGCTTCTCCAGGGGGTAAAATGGACTGACCTGCATCTCCTTTTGTGCTTGCCAACCCCTCCCACCGATGACGCCCGGATGTCACGTGTATCTGCCCCAGGAAGTCCAGCAGGTGGAGCGTGTTAAGAGTCTCTCACCCAGCTGGTTGGTAGCCTAGCCACGCCCCCTCATATGCAGGATACCTGCAAAGGGAGTGCGTGCTGCACCTCCACCCCTCACACGGCCCCGGTTAACCCCTGCGTGTGCAGTCACAGGGTCGCAGGGCAGATGCAGACCCAGGACGGTCACGCTGATCGCCTCCCATCCCACCCCATCCTGCAGGGCAGTGATCCGGCAGCCATCACTGCCCCAGCAAGGAGGGGGCTGGGATGGGGCCTTGCTGGGATCACTGCCCTGCAGGATGGGGTGGGTGGTGGGATGGGAGGCGATCAGCGTGACCGTCCTGGGTCTGCATCTGCCCTGCGACTGCACACGCAGGGGTTAACCGGGGCCGTGTGAGGGGCGGAGGTGCAGCACGCACTCCCTTTGCAGGTATCCTGCATATGAGGGGGCGTGGCTAGGCTACCAACCAGCTGGGTGAGCGACGATTAACACGCTCCACCTGCTGGACTTCCTGGGGCAGATACACGTGACATCCGGGCGTCATCGGTGGGAGGGGCTGGCAAGCACAAAAGGAGATGCAGGTCAGTCCATTTTACCCCCTGGAGAAGCTGTGGGCGCACAGCGGAGCGCGCGGGGGCAGCTTCATATACCTGGGATGGTTTAGTATTTTACTTGCGGTACCTTTGACTTTACTTCAATTCCCTGTTATTTTTGTGATCTGTTTGCTTCTATGATATAAACGACCAGCTGGTGCCGGCCTTTATATGGTGACTATCACATCCCATGTTAACCATTAGAGCTTAGAGATCTTAGCCCACTTTCTTTTACTTTAGTTTTTCATAGTGTGTTTGTTCCACCAGCACTTTGACTTATATGTATATCACTACACATAGAGGGTTTTTGTCATGAATTGTAGTCTTGTTATATATTCTTTAGCACATTGTAGTTATTAGCAATATTAGAGCACGGTCACTTTATACACCAGTTTTTAGGAGATATTGGTAAATTAATTTAGCATATTATTATGATTATGGTTTAAGAATTTAATATTCAGGGATTTTACATCATTGGAGTATATTTTTTGATTAGCCGCATGTAGTATATATATATATATATTTTTTTTTGGCTTATAAGAACTATTAGTATTATATTTATTATCTTAATAGCATTGTGATTGATTAGATCCGTATCAGCTTCATATATTTATTGTATCATATACTTCCCGGGTATGTTATAGTTATGTTTTTAATTTGTCTAGTCATTTTGTTGCTTGTTTTTTATATGATGGCTCAATGTACATAATAAACTTATTGCTATACATGTTACCTAGTTGAGTGCCCTGGCTTTATACGGTCTCCTTGGTTGGGTCTTTTTTCTAGATATTTGCTATATCTATATATATCTATATATCTATATATCTATATATCTATATATCTATATCTCTATCTATCTCTATCTCTATCTATCTCTATCTCTATCTATCTCTATCTATCTCTATCTCTATCTATCTCTATCTCTATCTCTATATATCCCGGAGTACACCTTCTGGTTATATTATTTTGGCTTTTTTGCCATTAGTGGTGCCATCACCAATTTGTTTCTTGTTATGTGGGGTAAGTAGCCATGGCAGGGTCCACATTTCCTTTATAGAATGGAGGCAAGTAGCCCTGGTTATATGCCATGTGGGGTAAGTATCCCTGGCAGGGTCCATATTTCCTTTACAGAATGAGGTAAGTCCCATTTATGTGTTATGTGGAGTAAGTATCCCTGGGCAGAGTCCATATTTCCTTCATGGAATGAGGTAAGCAGCCCTGGTTATGCACCACGTGTGGTAAGTATCCCTGGCAGAGTCCATATTGCCCTCATAATGAGGTAAGTAGCCCTGCTTATATGCTATGTGGGGTAAGTATCCCTAGCAGTCCATACTGCCTTTTATAGAATGAGGTAAGTAGCCCTGTTTATATACTATATGTGGTAAGTATCCCTGTCATAGTTCATATTTCCTTTACAGAATGGAGGCAAGTAGCCCTGGTTATGCACCATGTGGGGTAAGTACCACTGGCAGACTCCATATTTCCTTCATAGAATGTAGAATTAGGTAAGTAGCCCAGTTTAAAAGCTATGTGGGGGTAAGTATTGCATCATAGAATGAGAAAAGTAGCCCTGGTTATGCACTGTGTGTGTGTGTGGGGGGGGGGAGGTAAGTATCCCTGGCAAAGTCCATATTGCCCTGATAGAATGATATAAGTAGCCCTGGTTATGCGCTATGTGGGGTATCACACTGGCACCCTGTCACACCAGGCCTATGCAGGCAGCTGCCGCTAGATGGCGGTGTGTGGCCTTATATATAGGCAGAATAAGGGGAGGCGGGGCTATGCAGGATAAGGGGAGGCGGGGCTAGGCAGGCAGCTGCCGCTAGATGGCGGTGTGTGGCCTTATATATAGGCAGGATAAGGGGAGGCGGGGCTATGCAGAATAAGGGGAGGCGGGGCTAGGCAGGCAGCTGCCACTAGATGGCGGTGTGTGGCCTTATATATAGGCAGGGTAAGGGGAGGCGGGGCTATGCAGAATAAGGGGAGGCGGGGCTATGCAGGATAAGGGGAGGCGGGGCTATGCAGGATAAGGGGAGGCGGGGCTATGCAGGATAAGGGGAGGCGGGGCTATGCAGGCAGCTGCCACTAGATGGCGGTGTGTGGCCTTATATATAGGCGGGATAAGGGGAGGCGGGGCTATGCAGGCAGCTGCCACTAGATGGCGGTGTGTGGCCTTATATATAGGCGGGATAAGGGGAGGCGGGGCTATGCAGGCAGCTGCCGCTAGATGGCGGTGTGTGGCTTTATATATAGGCGGGTTAAGGGGAGGCGGGGCTATGCAGAATAAGGGGAGGCGGGGCTATGCAGGCAGCTGCCGCTAGATGGCGGTGTGTGGCCTTATATATAGGCGGGTTAAGGGGAGGCGGGGCTATGCAGGCAGCTGCCGCTAGATGGCGGTGTGTGGCCTTATATATAGGCAGGATAAGGGGAGGCGGGGCTATGCAGGATAAGGGGAGGCGGGGCTAGGCAGGCAGCTGCCGCTAGATGGCGGTGTGTGGCCTTATATATAGGCAGGATAAGGGGAGGCGGGGCTATGCAGAATAAGGGGAGGCGGGGCTAGGCAGGCAGCTGCCACTAGATGGCGGTGTGTGGCCTTATATATAGGCAGGGTAAGGGGAGGCGGGGCTATGCAGAATAAGGGGAGGCGGGGCTATGCAGGATAAGGGGAGGCGGGGCTATGCAGGATAAGGGGAGGCGGGGCTATGCAGGATAAGGGGAGGCGGGGCTAGGCAGGCAGCTGCCACTAGATGGCGGTGTGTGGCCTTATATATAGGCGGGATAAGGGGAGGCGGGGCTATGCAGGCAGCTGCCACTAGATGGCGGTGTGTGGCCTTATATATAGGCGGGATAAGGGGAGGCGGGGCTATGCAGGCAGCTGCCGCTAGATGGCGGTGTGTGGCTTTATATATAGGCGGGTTAAGGGGAGGCGGGGCTATGCAGAATAAGGGGAGGCGGGGCTATGCAGGCAGCTGCCGCTAGATGGCGGTGTGTGGCCTTATATATAGGCGGGTTAAGGGGAGGCGGGGCTATGCAGGCAGCTGCCGCTAGATGGCGGTGTGTGGCCTTATATATAGGCAGGATAAGGGGAGGCGGGGCTATGCAGGATAAGGGGAGGCGGGGCTAGGCAGGCAGCTGCCGCTAGATGGCGGTGTGTGGCCTTATATATAGGCAGGATAAGGGGAGGCGGGGCTATGCAGAATAAGGGGAGGCGGGGCTAGGCAGGCAGCTGCCACTAGATGGCGGTGTGTGGCCTTATATATAGGCAGGATAAGGGGAGGCGGGGCTATGCAGAATAAGGGGAGGCGGGGCTAGGCAGGCAGCTGCCACTAGATGGCGGTGTGTGGCCTTATATATAGGCGGGATAAGGGGAGGCGGGGCTATGCAGGCAGCTGCCGCTAGATGGCGGTGTGTGGCCTTATATATAGGCGGGATAAGGGAAGGCGGGGCTATGCAGGCAGCTGCCACTAGATGGCGGTGTGTGGCCTTATATATAGGCGGGATAAGGGGAGGCGGGGCTATGCAGGCAGCTGCCGCTAGATGGCGGTGTGTGGCCTTATATATAGGCGGGTTAAGGGGAGGCGGGGCTATGCAGAATAAGGGGAGGCGGGGCTATGCAGGCAGCTGCCGCTAGATGGCGGTGTGTGGCCTTATATATAGGCGGGTTAAGGGGAGGCGGGGCTATGCAGGCAGCTGCCGCTAGATGGCGGTGTGTGGCCTTGTATATAGGCGGGATAAGGGGAGGCGGGGCTAGGCAGGATAAGGGGAGGCGGGGCTATGCAGGCAGCTGCCGCTATTTGGCGGTGTGTGACCTTATATATAGGCAGGATAAGGGGAGGCGGGGCTATGCAGGCAGCTGCCGCTAGATGGCAGTGTGTGACCTTGTATATAGGCGGGATAAGGGGAGGCGGGCCTAGGCAGGATAAGGGGAGGCGGGGCTAGGCAGGCAGCTGGCGCTAGATGGCGGTGTGTGGCCTTATATATATAAGCAGGATAAGGGGAGGCGGGGCTATGCAAGATAAGGGGAGGCGGGGCTAGGCAGGCAGCTGCCGCTAGATGGCAGTGTGTGGCCTTATATATAGGCGGGATAAGGGGAGGCGGGGCTAGGCAAGATAAGGGGAGGCGGGGCTAGGCAGGCAGCTGCCGCTAGATGGCGGTGTGTGGCCTTATATATACGCGGGATAAGGGGAGGCGGGGCAATGCAGGATAAGGGGAGGCGGGGCTATGCAGGCAGCTGCCGCTAGATGGCGCTGTGTGGCCTTATATATAGGCGCAATACTCACGGTAGGTACCGTCGGCCCTGCGGCAGGAGTAGGTGACCCCGAGCTGCACGGTGAAGTCGTCGCCCTGGTCCCCGGCGTCGTCCTCCTCGTCATTCTCCTCTTCCTCGTCCTCCATTGGCTCCTCGTCCGCCTCCTCCTCGACCATTGTCGCCTCTTTCTTCTCGGACTCGGTTGCTGGGACAACGGCGGCCATGGCTGGAGATCGCGGGGGGAGCCTCGAAACAAAGAGAAGGGGGGGCTGGAAACCGCAGCGGGGCGAGAGTACGGACGCTGTGACAGATAAGACGCTCACAATGGAGGGAGAGCCGCTGTCTATAGAGAACGAGCCCGCCTCTTCCTGTTCGGCCCCTTTTCCAGAAGCGCCGCCCACACAAACGCAAGCGAAGCCGTTCAACGCAAGAATTGTCTTCTCTGTAGGGCGTCGCCATCTTGGCAGAAACTCAATTGCGCGGTTTCAAAGCCGCCATTTTGCCGAAGACCAACTTGGCTCAATGGCTTGTACACCTGTGGCGTCATTTTTTTTTTTTTTTTAGCGATGTCAACCACGATTCGTTACAAAAGCCTCTAAAAATTTGGATTGTTGCTTTCCTGGTGATGTTGCCTTGTTTCTGGCCCTGACCTTAAAGCATACCTCCTAACTGTCCCTATTTGGAGGGACTGTCCCTGTTTTGAGTCCATGTCCCTTGTTGTTTTTCTGTCCATTGGGGTGTAACATGCAGATCTGCATCAACAAATTATTTAGTTGCCTATTCAGTATTTTTAGTGTTGTGACTGTTACACATGAGAGGCGTGGCTTAATTTAACAATTGTCCCTCTTTCCCACCTTGAAGAGTAGGAAAGTATGCTTAAAGCGGACCTTCAGCATCATTTAATGAAAGGCCCAAACCCTTAAACTATTCCCCAGCAAATAAAATTAATATATTTTAAGTTTTTAGTCAATTGTTCTTTCCTCCACTGGGCTGCAACTCTGTTCAGGACTCTAGGATACGGGCGCCGCCATCTTGCCTCAGAAGCATCACATACTGAGGAGAGGAGAGCAGGATAAAGTGCAGGGGGGCGGGGTTGTAGCTGTGCTTTGCACAGACAGAGCAGAGCTGGGGTCAGGAAAAGGACAGCAATCCCAGAATGCAGAGCAACACGGTCAGAAGACACTTCCTGTCCGATGCTCCATGAGCTGCCATCTTGGATGTTTAAAGGCTCATAACATGCAGTAGATGCAGGTAGGATGATTTTTAATGTGGGCAATCTGTACGGGGGGGGGGGGGACATCCAAGATAGGCTCTTATTTAGGGTCAAGGTCCGGATTAATGTGGGCAATCTGTAGGTACAGGGTGGGGGAAACATATAAGATAGACTCTTATTCAGGGTGAGGGTCCGGATTAATGTGGGCAATCTGTATGTACAGGGGGGGAAACATATAAGATAGGCTCTTATTCAGGGTGAGGGTCCGGATTAATGTGGGTAATCTGTATGTACAGGGAGGAAACATATAAGATAGGCTCTTATTCAGGGTGAGGGTCCGGATTAATGTGGGTAATCTGTAGGTACAGGGTGTGGGAAACATATAAGATAGGCTCTTATTCAGGGTGAAGGTCCGCTTTAAGACCTCCCCTAAACCTTACCGATCTTTTGCCCCCCTCCACTTTTACCTTTGCCCGTTATTTACCTCCCCAGGGCATCCATCTTCTGGTTCCCTCGGATTCCGGATGACCTCCCAATGGGCGGCGCCATCTTGCATCCCATCAGGCATTGCACATGTCCCCAGTTCTCGTGCCTGTGCAGTGCCCATGAATGCGATGCAATGGAGCCGCCCGAAATCTCGCGAGACTTTGCAGAGCTGCAAAATACCATGGGACATTGAGGAGCACGGCTAGAGGCATGCTTGACAGTGTCGGATAAGCAGACGGAAGGGTGAGGATCGGGCCCCGAAGCAGCCGGCGGGCATGAGGATCGGGCCCCGAAGCAGCTGGCGGGCATGAGGATCGGGCCCTGAAGCAGCCGGCGGGCATGAGGATCAGGCCCCGAAGCAGCCGGCGGGCATGAGGATCGGGCCCCGAAGCAGCCGGCGGGCATGAGGATCGGGCCCCGAAGCAGCCGGCGGGCATGAGGATCGGGCCCCGAAGCAGCCGGCGGGCATGAGGATCGGGCCCCGAAGCAGCCGGCGGGCATGAGGATCGGGCCCCGAAGCAGCCGGCGGGCATGAGGATCGGGCCCTGAAGCAGCCGGCGGGCATGAGGATCGGGCCCCGAAGCAGCCGGCGGGCATGAGGATCGGGCCCCGAAGCAGCCGGCGGGCATGAGGATCGGGCCCCGAAGCAGCCGGCGGGCATGAGGATCGGGCCCCGAAGCAGCCGGCGGGCATGAGGATCGGGCCCTGAAGCAGCCGGCGGGCATGAGGATCGGGCCCCGAAGCAGCCGGCGGGCATGAGGATCGGGCCCCGAAGCAGCCGGCGGGCATGAGGATCGGGCCCTGAAGCAGCCAACGGGCATGAGGATCGGGCCCTGAAGCAGCCAACGGGCATGAGGATCGGGCCCTGAAGCAGCCGGCGGGCATGAGGATCGGGCCCTGAAGCAGCCAACGGGCATGAGGATCGGGCCCCGAAGCAGCCGGCAGGGCATGAGGATCGGGCCCTGAAGCAGCCAACGGGCATGAGGATCGGGCCCTGAAGCAGCCAACGGGCATGAGGATCGGGCCCTGAAGCAGCCGGCAGGGCATGAGGATCGGGCCCTGAAGCATCCGGCGGGCATGAGGATCGGGCCCTGAAGCATCCGGCGGGCATGAGGATCGGGCCCTGAAGCAGCCAACGGGCATGAGGATCGGGCCCCGAAGCAGCCGGCGGGCATGAGGATCGGGCCCTGAAGCAGCCAACGGGCATGAGGATCGGGCCCCGAAGCAGCCGGCGGGCATGAGGATCGGTCCCGAAGCAGCCAACGGGCATGAGGATCGGGCCCCGAAGCAGCCGGCAGGGCATGAGGATCGGGCCCTGAAGCAGCCGGCGGGCATGAGGATCGGGCCCTGAAGCAGCCGGCGGGCATGAGGATCGGGCCCTGAAGCAGCCGGCGGGCATGAGGATCGGGCCCTGAAGCAGCCGGCGGGCATGAGGATCGGGCCCTGAAGCAGCCGGCGGGCATGAGGATCGGCCCTGAAGCAGCCGGCGGGCATGAGGATCGGGCCCTGAAGCAGCCGGCGGGCATGAGGATCGGGCCCTGAAGCAGCCGGCGGGCATGAGGATCGGGCCCTGAAGCAGCCAACGGGCATGAGGATCGGGCCCTGAAGCAGCCAACGGGCATGAGGATCGGGCCCTGAAGCAGCCAACGGGCATGAGGATCGGGCGGGCCCTGAAGCAGCCGGCGGGCATGAGGATCGGGCCCTGAAGAAGCCGGCAGGGCATGAGGATCGGGCCCTGAAGAAGCCGGCAGGGCATGAGGATCGGGCCCTGAAGCAGCCGGCGGGCATGAGGATCGGGCCCTGAAGCAGCCGGCGGGCATTAGGATCGGGCCCTGAAGCATCCGGCGGGCATGAGGATCGGGCCCTGAAGCAGCCGGCGGGCATTAGGACCGGGCCCTGAAGCATCCGGCGGGCATTAGAATCGGGCCCTGAAGCATCCGGCGGGCATTAGGATCGAGCCCTGAAGCAGCCAACGGGCATGAGGATCGGTCCCTGAAGCAGCCAACGGGCATGAGGATCGGTCCCTGAAGCAGCCAACGGGCATGAGGATCGGGCCCTGAAGCAGCCGGCGGGCATGAGGATCGGGCCCTGAAGCATCCGGCGGGCATGAGGATCGGCCCTGAAGCAGCCGGCGGGCATGAGGATTGCTGAAGCAGCTGGCGGGCATTAGGATCGAGCCCCGAAGCATCCAGCGGGCATTAGGATCGAGCCCTGAAGCAGCCAACGGGCATGAGGATCGGGCCCTGAAGCAGCCAACGGGCATGAGGATCGGGCCCTGAAGCATCCGGCGGGCATGAGGATCGGCCCTGAAGCAGCCGGCGGGCATGAGGATCGGGCCCTGAAGCATCCGGCGGGCATGAGGATCGGCCCTGAAGCAGCCGGCGGGCATGAGGATCGGGCCCTGAAGCAGCCGGCGGGCATGAGGATCGGGCCCTGAAGCATCCGGCGGGCATGAGGATCGGGCCCTGAAGCAGCCAACGGGCATGAGGATCGGGCCCTGAAGCAGCCAACGGGCATGAGGATCGGGCGGGCCCTGAAGCAGCCGGCGGGCATGAGGATCGGGCGGGCCCTGAAGCAGCCGGCGGGCATGAGGATCGGGCCCTGAAGCAGCCGGCGGGCATGAGGATCGGGCCCTGAAGCAGCCGGCGGGCATGAGGATCGGGCCCTGAAGCACCCAACCGGCATGAGGATCGGGCCCTGAAGCATCCGGCGGGCATGAGGATCGGCCCTGAAGCAGCCGGCGGGCATGAGGATCGGGCCCTGAAGCATCCGGCGGGCATGAGGATCGGGCCCTGAAGCAGCCGGCGGGCATGAGGATCGGGCCCTGAAGCAGCCGGCGGGCATGAGGATCGGGCCCTGAAGCATCCGGCGGGCATGAGGATCGGGCCCTGAAGCAGCCAACGGGCATGAGGATCGGGCCCTGAAGCAGCCAACGGGCATGAGGATCGGGCGGGCCCTGAAGCAGCCGGCGGGCATGAGGATCGGGCCCTGAAGCAGCCGGCGGGCATGAGGATCGGGCCCTGAAGCAGCCGGCGGGCATGAGGATCGGGCCCTGAAGCAGCCGGCGGGCATGAGGATCGGGCCCTGAAGCAGCCGGCGGGCATTAGGATCGAGCCCCGAAGCATCCGGCGGGCATTAGGATCGAGCCCCGAAGCAGCCGGCGGGCATGAGGATCGGGCCCCGAAGCATCTGGCGGGCATTAGGATCGGGCCCCGAAGCAGCCGGCGGGCATGAGGATCGGGCCCCGAAGCATCCGGCGGGCATGAGGATCGGGCCCTGAAGCAGCCGGCGGGCATTAGGATCGAGCCCTGAAGCATCCGGCGGGCATTAGGATCGAGCCCTGGAGCAGCCGGCGGGCATTAGGACCGGGCCCTGAAGCAGCCGGCGGGCATTAGGATCGAGCCCTGAAGCAGCCGGCGGGCATTAGGACCGGGCCCTGAAGCAGCCGGCGGGCATTAGGATCGGGCCCTGAAGCAGCCGGCGGGCATTAGGATCGGGCCCTGAAGCAGCCGGCGGGCATGAGGATCGGGCCCTGAAGCAGCCGGCGGGCATTAGGATCGAGCCCTGAAGCAGCCGGCGGGCATTAGGATCGGGCCCTGAAGCAGCCGGCGGGCATTAGGATCAGGCCCTGAAGCAGCCGGCGGGCATTAGGATCGAGCCCTGAAGCAGCCAAATGGCTTTTTTTTACTTTTTGGATGTCAATGGGGGGCAGGGCTTTTTATTTTGGGTTTCTCTTTTAAAATACATTTTGGTGTAATCTATAACCTCCCCCATAGAGGAAATAGAGAGTCAGCTGCATGAACAGAGCGGGCGACACAGGCTGATAACAGTGGTGACAATGGGGGACGTTACCCAGGGACTGACTGGAGCCATTGTTCTGCTTCAGCTGCGACGGGGAGAGAATTCCTCAGCTTTCTATGAGATAACTACATGAATCACTTTGTGGAGGCGCCTACTAGGGATGATCAACCTTCTGGCGAGTGCAGGCTAATTAATCCGGACCTTTACCCTAAATAAGAGCCTATCTTATATGTTTCCCCCACCCTGTACATACAGATTGCTCACATTAATCCGGACCTTTACCCTGAATAAGAGCCTATCTTATATGTTTCCCCCACCCTGTACATACAGATTGCTCACATTAATCCGGACCTTTACCCTGAATAAGAGTCTATCTTATATGTTTCCTCCACCCTGTACATACAGATTGCTCACATTAATCTGGACCTTCACCCTGAATAAGAGCCTATCTTGTATGTCCCCCCCCGTACATACAGATTGTCTACATTAATCTGGACCCTCACCCTGAATAAGAGCCTATCTTGTATGTCCCCCCCGTACATACAGATTGCCCACATTAATCCGGACCCTCACCCTGAATAAGAGCCTATCTTGTATGTTTCCCACACCCTGTACATACAGATTGCTCACATTAATCTGGACCTTCACCCTGAATAAGAGCCTATCTTGTATGTCCCCCCCCGTACATACAGATTGTCTACATTAATCTGGACCCTCACCCTGAATAAGAGCCTATCTTGTATGTCCCCCCCGTACATACAGATTGCCCACATTAATCCGGACCCTCACCCTGAATAAGAGCCTATCTTGTATGTTTCCCCCCCTGTACATACAGATTGCCCACATTAATCCGAACCCTCACCCTGAATAAGAGTCTATCTTATATGTTTCCCCCACCCTGTACCTACAGATTGCCCACATTAATCCGAACCCTCACCCTGAATAAGAGCTGATATGTTTCCCCCCCCCCTGTACATACAGATTGCCCACATTAAAAATCATCCTACCTGCATGTACTGCGTTTTCTGAGCTTTTACACATCCAAGATGGTGGCCCATGGCGTCTCAGGCTGCCTGCAGGAAGTGTCTTCTGTCTATGCCGCTCTGCATTCTGGGATTGCTGTCCTTTTCCTGACCCCAGCTCTGCTCTGGGCAAAGCACAGCTATAACCCCGTCCCCTGTACTTTATCCCACTCTCCTCTCCTCATTATGTGATGCTTCTGAGGCAAGATGGCGGCGCCCGAATCCCAGAGTCCTGAACAGAGTTGCAGCCCAGTGGGGGAAAGAAGTGACTAAAAAACGCGAAACATATTAATTTTAGATGCTGGGGAATAGTTTTTTTTAAGGGTTTGGGCTTTTCATTAAATGATGCTGAAGGTCCGGTTTAAGAATCCAAAACCTGTTGCTGCCACCTATTGTTTATACCACATAATACTAGATCTGAGTATCCAAAGCTTATTTCATGCTGCCACCTAGTGTTTATACTATATAATACTGGGTTAAAGTGGACCAAAACCCACGGAGATCAGCCCATGAATCTAGAATATTCCAGAGCCGCCTGATTCCCTCCCCCCGGGGCATCCAAATTTGGGATGCCCTGCTGTGTGAAAGCCCCCGGGTCACCCAGAAATTCACCTCCTTTCCCAGTTCAATGGGACATCCCCACTATCCCTCTAGCAAGGCACATGCTGGCGCCAGGCATTTGTGGATGGCTGGTGCGGGCAAGCTCCCTGTTACAGGGTAGTGGGGGATGCAGCTGCCAGCGCGCTCAGATCCGCTCGCCTTAGACGAAGGGGCGGAAGCGGATCCGAGTGAGCTGATTGGACGTGAGGCTGTGCATGTGTCATAGGACCAGGGGGAGGTGAATTTGTTCAGGCGATCTGGGGGGTTTCACACAGCGGGGTGCCCCCAATCGGGGTACCCCAGGGGCAATGACCAAAACCCAGAATAGTCAAAAGTTTGGTCCACTCTAAGGATTTGGGCTTTTTATTAAAGTGGACCAACACCCTTCCGTGATCGGCCCGGGAATCTATAAGATTCCCGGACCGATCAGCCCCCTGACTGCGGGGCACCCCGATCGGTGAACCCCCCCAGAAACCCTACCTGCTCCTCGATCCAGCAGTGCCCGCCGCCGCCTCCCGCACGTCCCTCTAGCAGGACACGCACCCGCGCCGGCCGTTTGTGAATGGCCGGCGTGGGCACGCGCCCTGTAAGAGTGACGTGTGGGAGGCGGCGGCGGGCGCGCTCGCTTGTCCGTCGGCGGGGATTGGCAGCAGCGGTCACGTGGGAGCGGGGACAGATGAGTTTTTGGGGCTTTCTGGGGGGTTTCACACAGTGGGGCACCCCCCATCGGGGTGCCCCGCCGAAGTGGACCAAAACCCAGAATAGTCTAAATCCTGGGAGTTGGTCCACTTTAAATAATGCTGAAGGTCCGGTTTAAGTGATTTGGAAACTGGTTGCAGGACACAATGATTAGGCTCAGAATTGTTTCATTAGGAATAGCACAACATTCAATCAGGATATGTCTCCACAAACGCCACTCGTATGTCCTTCCACCACGCCCCTACATTTATATGTAACAATCTCCACATTCCAGCAATACACATGCTGATTGGCTTACCTCTCTGAATATATATTGATAGCCCCTCCCATGTCCCCAGTGCTCAACCCGTCCAAGCTCCAGTCAATGCTGAGCACAATTATTCTAGAAAAACTATTTTACCAAACTACTGTGCCAAGGA
This sequence comes from Gastrophryne carolinensis, assembly GCA_027917425.1. Lineage (NCBI taxonomy): Eukaryota > Metazoa > Chordata > Amphibia > Anura > Microhylidae > Gastrophryne > Gastrophryne carolinensis. The sequence continues at coordinate 12,724,894 of CM051240.1, read as the reverse complement.
TCTCGCCAAGGGATGGGTGTTGTACAATCAATGGGGGTCGATTCAGAGCCATTCACTTTCATTGTCTACCGGGTGTAAATTTACACCTGGCTGTGAATCAGCCCCAAAGGTAATGTCAGACCCCGAGAATACCTGTCCTCGCTGTGAGCCTGCAACCCCCAATCTCCACAGCCAGCTTCACCTATATACAAGCCTCCCGTTTGCCGGGACGCTATATAGGCCTTGCCAGACACGGTTCCCCCAGGACTTGGTGGCTCAAAGATTGTAGGCTCACGGGGAGTGAGGACAGGTAGACCGAAGGTCAGACCGGGCGAAGTAGGTAAGTACTGGAAACAGTTTAGGTGCTCTGGAACAGGTAAGTACTGGAAACAGTTTGGGTGCTCAGGAGAAATCAAGCAAAGTCAGATGTCAAGCCAAGGGTCACACCAGAAGGTCAGAGAGCTGCGCGGTACAAAGGGATGAGGCAGAGACGTGGTTGAGATTCAAGCAAATGGTCAATAACGATAAGTACAGGAAATCACAGGAGAAATCACAAAGCCAGCTAAACGCTATCACAGGCACTGACACACTGAAGTCCCTTTATAGGACTGAACCCGAACGGATTGGACAGAGAGGCAGTGACTGTGATTGGTGCACTTTGGATCTGTGGGTTGATTGGTGCACTTCGGATATGTGGGCTGATTGCCCCATCTGAACTTTAAAGGTGTACCGCCCAGAACTGGACCTCCTAGGATTGGCTCCACGCTGTGTGCAGCGCCACTGGAGGACATAAGCTGACTGTAGTCGCGTGCAAGCATGAGCCGAATGACAATGGACGATGAAGGAGGGTGCGGTCAGCACCACTTTGGGTGACCGGTGAGTCTTGTGGGGGAGAAAAATACAATTCTGTGAGTACTCACCTGTAGAATTGTTTTTACTATGCACAGCACGGCCTGTTTCATGTAGTCCTTACGTCTGGGTATTCCGCCACAAGGTGGCGCAGTGTACTGCAGAAGAATTGTGGCTCCTCCCGGCCCCATATAAAAACCGGAATCACCCATAGACCTCCAGTGTTGAAAAGCAGTTATACAAGAAGCCGGGAGGTAATAAAGGTAAAAAGAACCCTCACAACTAACTTTGGAACAAATCACCATACAAAGGCAACCAAAGATAACAATAACAAGGGAGGGATGAAGCAGACCGTGCTGTGCATAGTAAAAACAATTCTACAGGTGAGTACTCACAGAATTGTATTTTTCGTAGTGCACAGCACGGCCTGTTTCATGTAGTCCTTACATCTGGGACATCCAAAAGCAGTGTCCGTAAGGTACAGTGGGATCCCCAAAGAGTAACAGCGGGCAGTTCAAACCACTACCGCCTGAAGTACCTTGCGGCCAAAAGCAGCATCAGCTGAGGCCTTAACATCAACCTTGTAAAACTTGGAAAAAGTATGAATGGAAGACCAAGTCACGGCCTTACAAACTTGTTCAATAGAAGCTTGGTGCTGAAAAGCCCAAGAAGCACCAATAGCACGAGTCGAATGAGCAGTAACCTGAAAGGGGGGTTCCATCCCCTTAGCAAAATAGGCCTGCTCCACCTCCTGACGGATCCACTTGCTGATAGTGGATTTAGCTGGAGGCAAACCCTTCCTAGGTCCAGCAGGAAGAACAAAAAGCGCATCAGATTTCCTGAAAGACTCAGTAGCAACCAAATAAAACTTCAGAGCCCTGACAACATCCAGAGAATGAAGGGTCCGTTCCTTGGAATTAGCAGGGTTAGGACACAATGAAGGCAAGACAATGTCCTGATTGAGATGAAAAGCAGACACAACCTTAGGCAAGAAATCCGGCTTAAGCCGAAACACCACCTTATCCTGATGCCGCTCAAAATAAGGAGGCTTGATGGAAAGCGCCGCAAGCTCAGAAACTCGCCTGACAGAAGTAATAGCCACCAAAAAGGCTACCTTAAGAGTCAGAATGGTCAACGCAGCCCCACGAATAGGCTCAAAGGGAGGACCCTGTAGAGCAGACAACACCAGATTCAAGTCCCAAACCGGTAGCATAGGCTTACGTGGCGGACGCACATGAGTAACACCCTGGAAAAAAGTTTTAACCAACCGGTGATTGGCAAAGGATCTTTGGAAAAAAATTGCCAGAGCTGAAACATGGCCCTTGAGGGTACTAAGTTGAAGGCCTGAATCCAAACTATGTTGCAAAAATTCCAGAATCCTGGGGATACTGCGGAAACACCAGACAAGGAAAAGACCCACACCAGGCAATGTAAGCATGCCAGACCCTGTAGTAGAAAAGGAACGAGGACTTATTCCTAGCCCGAATCATAGTATCAACAACCGGACCCGGCAAACCATTATCCATCAAAATGGAGGTTTCAGCAGCCAAGCCGTTAAAGCCAGCGTTTGTAAATTGGGATAGCACAGTTGTCCCTGAGTGAGAAGATCTGGATCCTTGGGCAAGACGTACCGATCTACTGCCAACTGCACGACGTCTGCGAACCACACCCTCCTTGGCCAACAGGGGGCCACCAGGATGGCTGGTACCCCCTCCTGGGCTATCTTGCGCAGCACCCTGTCCAGCAGAGGAAAAGGAGGGAACACATAGAGGAGCCAAAACTCCGCCCAAGGCATTTCTAGAGCATCCGTGGTGAAGGCCAGAGGATCCTGTGACAGGGAAACAAAGCTGGGAAGCTTGTGATTGTGGCGGGACGCAAACAGGTCCACATCCGGCTGACCCCAGCGGAGACACAGGGAGTGAAATACCTTGTTGCTGAGGGACCAATCCCCCAGCCGAGATGTCCCCCTGCTCAGGGAGTCTGCCTCTTGGTTCTCCACCCCCGGAATGTAGACCGCCGAGATGCAAGGGACATTCTCTTCCGCCCAAAACAGTATCAGGGACACTTCCTTGAGGGCTCGCTTGCTCCGAGTCCCTCCCTGATGTAGGCAACCGCTGTCTGGTTGTCCGAGCGGATCTGAACAGCCCGACCCCGAAGTTGTGTGGTCAGCTGAGAACCAACCTGATCGCCCTCAGTTCCAGGACATTGATGGGAGCATGTGCCTCCTGGGGGCCCCACCAACCCTGGAACTTCAGAGACTTCCAAAAGTCCCCCCAACCGGTCAGACTGGCATCTGTGGTGACAGTCTCCCAGCACTGGGGCAGAAAGATCCTGCCCACTAGAAGGTTCCTTGAGTCCAGCCACCACATGAGGGACTGTCTGGCAGGGGGGACAGAGCAAATTCCTGATCCAGGGACACAGGGTCCAGATCCCAAACAGACAAGAGGTGCAACTGAAGAGGTCTCAGCAGGACACCATCAGGCCCACCAACTGCATCCCTTGTCGGATGGAGGGATGGGGACACAAGAGCAGAGCCCGTGTCTGCTTCTGAAGGCCCTCCACTTTCTGCTGAGGCAGGAAAACCTTGACCTGAGAGGTATCCAGAGTCATGCCCAGAAAGGACCTCACCAAAGACGGAGACAGTGAAAACTTGGGAAAGTTGATCACCCAGCCGAAGGACTCGAGAGTGCCGGTCACCACCAGAGTATCCTTCTCGGCCTGATGAAGAGACTGAGCCGCAATCAGAATGTCGTCCAGGTAAGGGAGGATGCGAATGCCCTGGTTCCGCAAAAGAGCCATCACGCCCGCCAGCACACGCCAGTGAACACCCGAGGCGCCGAGGTGATACCGAACGGTAAAGCCACAAACTGGTAATGCTCATCCTCTAGAGCGAACCTCAGGAATCTCTGATGACCTGGAAAGATTGGCACGTGAAGATAGGCATCCTTGATGTCCACGGTGGTCATGAAGTCGCCCGGCCGGAGGGTGCTGACAGCAGAGCGTAGCACCTCCATGCAAAAGTGCTTGAACTGGACAAACCTGTTGAGACCCTTCAAATCCAGAATGGGCCTCAGAGAACTGTCCTTTTTGGGCACTGTGAAAAGATTGGAGTAGTACCCCTGACCCTGTTCCTGGTAAGATACCTGGCAGACTACTCCTGACTCCAACAGACGTTGAACTGCTAGGCGCAAACCCTGAGCTGACAGAGGGTTTTGAGACATCCGGGATCTGAGGAATCTTGGGGGCGACCAGGCTACAAACTCTGTCTTGTAACCGGAGGACACCACCTCCTGAATCCACCTGTCTGAGATGCGAAGCCTCCAGACAAGAGCCGACGCCGTCCCCCCACCCAAATGGGTGAGGGCGCCTCCTCATGCCTGAGGGGCCTTGGGAGGGGGTTTGGGCTTGGAACCCCATGAGAGACCGGGACGACCACGGGATCTGCCACGGCCCAAAGAATCTCTGTGGCTACCCAAGAAGAGGGAGCCACAACCTCATCTGGGAGCACGAAAGGAGGGGAGGGAAGCGGAGGGCCCCTGAAAGGGCCGGGGCTGCCTCCTACGCTGAGGTAACCTACCATCCTTGGCTAGAACATCCAGACGCTCACCAAAGAGCCGCAGCCCGCAAAGGGGAGCCAAGTGAGAGCCTTCTTAGCAGCAGCGTCAGCTGGCCACTGACGCAACCAAATAGAGCGGCGCATAGCCACCAAAAGGGCAGAGGCCCTACCACTCAGCCGTACCGCATTATCCATGGCAGTAAGGACAAAGGCAACAAAATCAGAGAAAAGCAAGAGGGCCCTATAATCCTCCCCCCTTCTACCAGCCGTAGCACCATCAAGGAGATGCCTGAGCTGTTTCTTAAGGGCAATAGTAGCGGCGCAGACCGGACCCTGCCCAGCCCCCACAAATGTAAAAGCATGGCAGGCCAGCTGATCCATACGCCGGTCCTCGCTGTCCCGCAGTGTAGTAGTGTCAGGGGAAGGCATGACCGAGGTGTTGGACAGCCCTAGAACGGGAGCGTCCGCCTCAGGGGGACCCGGTCATCGCTTAACCAGGTCAGCAGGAAAGGGATACTTCTTATCCAACCCTTTGGGCACCGCGGACAATCTACTAGGACGTTCCCACTCCTTGAGCTCCATATTAGTGAAATGGCTCTGCTCAGGGAACTCCAGATGCTGTTTATCAGGACGAAAGAGCTCACTCTGCTTCATCTTAGCCACCTCAGGGGGGACAATGTGAGACAACAGACTTATCAGTGTCATCGGGGAACCATGAATCCTCCCCAGACTCAGACCCAGGGTCACTGTCGCAGCCCAACTGCTGGTCCCCAGAGGAGTCAGAGCCCGGGAAAAGCTCCCCCTCCTCTAGGGAGTAACGGTCACCAAAAGCGTCAACTTCCTCATACTCCTCAGTAAAGAGGGAGGGCCTGGGAGCCAGATCACACGCAGTGCCAGATCAGACTGTGACCCCCTGCTAGTATCCCACTCACTGGGGGCTAAATGCAGGCGCAGAGGAGTAGGAGATGCCGAAGGGGGCGCAGAACTGGTGAGAGAAGCGGGCAGCCCAGCCTGGGCCGCAATGATACCCTGGGCGCACAGCACGTACACCGTGACACTGTTACTCACAGGGGATACCCCGCACATGGAACACAGCCGGGATTGCCCCGAGGACCCCCGAGCACGCTATCCCCAGAAGCCTCCATATGGTGATTAAGACAGGCGCAAAAGGCCAGCCAGGTAAGGGCTAATAAAGAAGCCACCCAGGATGCTCCCCGAGCCATTAAGAGGAAATGAGGGAGGGTAAGGAGCAGGACCGGGAGAAACCACAACCCACAGTTGTCCTGCCTGAAAGACATAAGTAAAAACACAAGCATCCCGCAGCCCATGCCCAAGGAAACACAGGAGGAAGCGACACAGGCAGAGATCACTGCCGCAGCTCAGGGAGGAAGAGGGGCCCCAGACGCGCAGCCGAATCAAAATGGCGCCGGCAGAGGAACCTTGAGGGGCGGGCCGTGGGAGGACGACCCGATGCGCGTCATCCTCCAGCCCTGCCCCCCGAAGAGCGCAAAAACGTCGCTCACGTGACCGCGCCAGTTTCATCAACACAGCAAAAAACGTCTCACAGTTATAGCGCGCCCGGCGCGGAGCGTAGTACAAAGCGGCGACGGCGGCGAAAACAGTTTAAAAAAACAGCTAAAAGCACTCGCTGCTACCACCCGCCCCCCCCCCCGAACACACGTCGGGGAGGGGGGGGGGAGGAGAGCGAGCAGGCAGCGGCGATAGCCCAGGCCAGGGATGGGGGGGACCCCAAACACCAGAAACAAGGCACATGTTCCCCAAAACTCACCCCCTCAGAAGCTAGGACAGGAACTCCGCATCCCCAGTAGGGTCACCATAAAGCCTATGGCCGGCTACCCTTTGTGGCACAGGGTCAGTGGCCAGGAGTAGCGCTCCTTGAGCACCCGACCCTAGTGCTCCTCTACCTTCACCCGATCCGACAGCCAAGGCTGGGAGGCACAGAGGGTCCGGAAACGAGTGGAAATAGACACGCAGGCTTGGTTGCCCAGCTCACCTGCGCAATATAAGAGCCATCTTTTATCTTAGCAGAAACACTGCAGAGAAAACACTGGACGTCTATGGGTGATTCTGGTTTTTATATGGGACCGGGAGGAGCCACAATTCTTCTGCAGTACACTGCACCACCTTGTGGCGGACTACCCAGATGTAAGGACTACATGCAACAGGCCGTGCTGTGCACTAGGAAAAGTGATCCACAGCCAACTTGACCAGCTGGGACACCTGAGACGGAAGTGGCTGCCGGGCAGGAGAAGCACGGACTGAAGGTAAGTCATTTATGACAGGTAAACAACGAAAGTCGGACTTCCAGGGGCGGAGCCAAGCAACATGGACACATTTTAGCGGTGCTACTTCATCATACTGAACAATCCAAGACCATCTCGGCCATGTACGAGAAGAGAGCACACAAAAACAAGGGCAGAATCACCAAGGGAGGAGGGGGAGGCCAAGCAGCGGTGGCCCTATTGAGTGTAGCGGGGGGGTGGGAGCAGTGAAGTCAGAGTCAGGGATCGTGTGCTTCACGGTCTCCAGGGCCAGGGATCCCCAAACCGAAAGGTATTGAACTGTTCCCCTCCTTCTGAAGCCTTGACCGCATCTGAAACGCCTAACCTCAGCACCGCGTGACGGCGCTCGGTGCAAGGCCTCCTGACCCCAGGAAGCAAGGGAAGAAATTTCTCCACACTTCGGAGTGCTTACTCCCCCTCCCCCTGCAGTCCAATGCCACCCTGCTCACCTGCGCCTTGGGGCCGGACTGTCTGGCGGCCCGGCGGTCTATCCGTCCGCTGCCGCGGCTGTGCTGTAACCATGCCTGCGACCAAATATATATATATATATATATATATATATATATAGTGAGCGGTTGGGCGAACGGCAGTGACACGGACAACAGGTCTTCAACAGCAAAACGGACTTTATTGAGCAAATAAAGTGTTCAAACGCAAATTATAACTCACTTCAGGGATTGCAGCATCAATGCAATTAATCAAAAGTGGTTACTTCACCCAAATCAATGTAAGTCCAGGGCTGGGTACTCCAGCAAGCTGTAACTCCAAGGTAAGTTAAGTCCATTTTGCAGGGCAAACAAGCCCTCCGCTGCTCATCCCCACAAGTCCACGGTTAGGGGCACAGAAGCCAAGTCCTTCGGCTTGCGTACAGTCCTTTTGTTCACCACTTGTGCACTTCAGCCTGGGCTCCCTCCTTCAGGCTGGTCAACAGACAACTGACAGGCCATGTGGCTCCTTTTTATTCAGGCTTCCCCTGCAATCAGCCTGATCACCTGTGCACGGCCTGAGACCAGGGAACAAACCTGAAAAGGATTGGGGAAAGTGACCTGGGTCCTGAAAACCTGGCACGGATCATGCCTGATACAGCCTAGCAGGGGAGAAATACACACCATTTATGACATTTTTATACACTTTACCACATATTCCCCCCCCCTCTTATTCAGACCCGCGGTCTGACACTCTTCAGCGACTATACAGTGGGTACTATTCCCCGCACTCGGTCCCCAGGATTAAAGGCCCTCACCCTGGTCGGCCTATTATATAACCTGTTCGGGCCCGCACGTTTAACAGACTTGACGACGGGGAGGGTTACCGGTTCTGCCGGAGGTACTTCGCAGTCGGCAGAAGCATTACGCCTTTCCCACAAGGTCCAGAACAAGGGAAAATCATGCCCAATTACAGCACCATACACAAGGCGTTTTACCACGCCAACTTCATGGGTCAATGTTCCCGCGGGGGTCTCAAACTTACCCATAGCTACAGGGTAAGTCACGAGATCCCCGTGGATGCAAAGCACATTAAGCTTTTTCTTTGGTTTACAACTACCTTCGCACAAGGTTGGCCCGGACCAAAGTTACCCGGCTACCTGAGTCCAATAGTGCCTTCACTGGGCAACCATTCATTTTCAGTCACAACCTGTGTTTCAGTCTCTGACCGCTGACTGGCAGCACAGCCCGGTTCTGCAAACAGAGACCTTCTGTGGGCAGCGTCACATTCCATGGGCTCAGGGGAGAGGGGGCACTCTATGGCTATGTGTCCCCACTCACGGCACCTCCAACACTGGGGACCCCGGAACCTCCTTGCCCGGGCATCTTCCCTAGGATTAGGGGGCCTCTGGGGGTCGGGGTCAGTTTTTTGCCCTTTTACACCCCTCCACACACCTCCAAGGGGAACTTGCTTACCCACCGGTCTGCTGGTCTTAGTGGTTGCTGGTGCTGCAGGGGTATCCCGAAGATGGTCCTCGGTCGCAACAAACCTCTCCACCATGTTGACCAACTGATCAGTAGTCCGAGGGTCGCCTTGTCCAGCCCACGCCCTGGGGAAACGCCTACGCCCTGGGGAAACGTGGCTAGGTTGAGACCGGATTGCGACAGGTAGGGTGCCTACGCCCCAGGGACACCTGGCTGGGCTGAGACCGGACCGCAGAGAGGTACGGTGCCTAGGCCCTGGGGAAACGTGGCTGGGTTGAGACCGGATTGCGACAGGTAGGGTGCCTACGCCCCAGGGACACCTGGCTGGGCTGAGACCGGACCGCCAAGGGGTATGGTGCCTACGCTCTGGGGAAACGTGGCTGGGCTGAGACCGGACCGCCGAGAGGTATGGTGCCTACACCTCGGGGACACCTGGCTGGGCTGAGACCGGACCGCCGAGAGGTATGGTGCCTACGCCCTGGGGACACCTGTCTGGGCTGAGACCCGACCGCCAAGAGGTACGGTGCCTACACCCCGGGGACACCTGGCTGGGTTGAGACTGGACTGCCGAGAGGTACGGTGCCCATGCCCTGGGGACACCTGGCTGGGAGGCTCCCCACTGACTGGCTGAATTATCCCAGCACTGCTTTGTCCTCCTAACACAGCCGGGATGGGTGCCTGTGGGATCCCTCTGTGCGGTCCTCCTGTAACTCCCTGGGCTTGAGCGATGGTGGGCCGCACTGCCTCAGCGACCCCTCTCGCTTGCCTGGGCCCTGCTGCCACCTGGACTCGTTGCCCCCCTCTCTTTGTGCTGCATCCTCCATGCCCCTTTAACATACCCAACATAACTTCACCGCAGCTGTGACCGGTGTGTCTTGTGGGGGAGAAAAGTGATCCACAGCCAACTTGACCAGCTGGGACACTGCAACTTTGTGAGCTCGGACCCTGATGGTCGCCCCCGCAGGCTCCAAAGGGCATCCCCACTCTAATGGTACAGAGCATCCTTGACCCACGGGCAGGTCACAACCAGAGGAACCCTACCCCACTATCCATAAATCGGTCCCATTGTTACTCCCTACGGGTGCTGTCTGCAGAACTGTTCCGCGCATCTACATCCCGCTGTCACTTGAACTCTACAAAGCCATAAAATCATTGGCGTGTGCTTTACAGTTCATCAACTGTTATGTTTCACAGGTTAATTGTATTATAGCAAAGTAACTATCTTTTATTACAGGTTCCATAGCATTATTTCTACATTTCAAACTGTATTTTGCAGCTGAAAGCTCCTTTGTCGCCATCTGGTGCTCAAATGGAATACATTGGTACAGCATAGAATGTTCTGGATTCAAGAATCTAAAGCAGTTACTGCCACCTAGTGTTTATACTACAGTGTACTGGATTTAAACCGGACCTTCACTCTGAATACTCGAGTCTATCTTGTATGTTTCTCCCACCCTGTACATACAGATTGCCTGCATTAAATTTACATTTTCTGAGCCTTTAAACATCCAGGAGGGTGGCCCATGGAGTCTCAGGCTGCCTCCAAACAGGAAGGGTCTTCCGACTGTGCAGCTCTGCATTCTGGGATTGCTGTCCTTTTCATGACCCCAACTTTGCTCTGTCTGTGCGAAGCAGTTATAACCCCGCCCCCTGCACTTTCCCCCCCTCTCCTCAGTATGTTATGCTTCTGAAGCAAGATGGTGGCGCCCGTATTCTAGGCCGATTAAAAATGTAAAATATAATAATTTTAGATGCTGCGGAATTGTTTTTTTATTAATCATGCTGCAGGTCCGGTTTAAGAGTGGATGGAGGCACTAATAATACTGATTATATCAGCAATTAATAAAAAAAATTATTCTTCAAAATTGGGTCAATACCAACCCCCCCAACACTTTATGGAAAATGTACAGCAATTTTTCAAATTTGACTGGGCTGATGCAACACTGGACAAATAAGACATCCAATTTATTTAAAACATGGGGAAGCTTTATTGATACACTACACGTCAAAATCAAACACAAACTATACCAAGCCTTTAGACACCACATGGTACTTGACTAGTGATGGAGGGAGATCACCCAGGGGACCACTCCGGTGCATGTGTTGTCGGGTCGCCGAGACAGCGAATGATGCACAAAGCAACACTGTAAGTAACTCAATATGTCTAGAAAACTGCAAAATGATCCCGACCTGCTAAATAGTAAAAACATATGGTTTCCGGGTGGGGGAGGGGGCACTGAGCTGCCCCCTGCACGAGTGTGTGAACTAGAGTTCTGCATCGGATGCTGAAAAGTATGGTGAAGGGAGAAACCTTGCCCTTAATGGTGCCTGCCACGTTCGGTAGTAAATTTTGGAGAAAGGCCTTTCTGGCCCATGTCAACGTGGCCACTTCTTGAGCAGAGAGCCCTCTATTCTGCAGCACCTAGGAATCAAGCTTCACACTGTCAAAGCCCAGTGACTGAGAATTGGGATGAAACGGTATGCCTTGCGACAGCTGTGGAAGACGAAGATGCAGACTCAATTAGTCAAACACTGTCCATGAACTACATCAGTCTTGGCCAATGAGGGCTCGGCCATATTTCCTCCGGCCACTCATGACGCCCAGAACATGCTCTGAGCAGCCAGAGGAAATATGGAGGTTCACAGAGCTGGAATCACCAGAACGGCACTGCTTATGTAACCCCCCATCCTGCTTATTTCCAGCCAAGTTGCTGGGTTAGCCCTTTAAGAAAATAGGGTGAAATCCATCCTGTCCTGGAGTTTTATTCACATCTGAATTAAGCCTTTCTTGGGTGAGGTCTAGGTTTAGCCAGTTAATTCTGCTTGTAGCATTTCCAGCTGTGGCATTGCCTTTATCAGTTCCAGGCTACCCATGAGTTCACCGAGCTACACAACATATTTAGCCCCTGTGCCTTGGTCCCCCCCTGAACAATTTTTCATTACCATTAGTTAGGAGACCCACCTACTCTTTAGCACCTGTATCCTTGCGAACAGATGCTTCCAATTATTTCTGGTGCAGGCTTGGGGAGGTTGATCTTAAAATTTAGTGTATCCCAGCCAGCAACTCAGTATAGTTGTGTTTCCATAATAGTTGCAGTTACTGTTTCCAAGGTTTTCATGGACTGTTCTAGTCCCTACAAGGCCATCATTTGATAATTCCAGATCCAATAATGCTGACAATGGAGGATTGCCATTACTGCTGCCAACACCATGATAAATACCCTGGGTGCTGTGGATTTCCCAAAAGGCAGGGCTACAAATTGATAATGTGCAGACACAATGGAAACCAAAGGAATTGGTAAGGCAAAGAATTTGATAAGATGTCCTTGATGTCTATAGTCACCAGGTAATCTCACAGATTGAGTGCCGACGCACCTACCATAAAGATTTCATCCTGAATTTGGCCGTACAAATCTGATGAAAGTGTCTAAGGTAGTCCAGTATGGACCACCAAGTACCCACCTTGGGAATGATTACCAAATTGAGCTTTTCACCATGCGGTACTGGAGAGGACTCTTGTCTATAGCAAATGGTTGACAGCTGACTGCAGTGCAGACGCCTGCTTTGGTGAGTGGGCCATCTGTAAGCCAGGAATCTGACCAGGTAACCCAAGGTTACCATCTCCGTGCCCCAGATAGGGTTTCCACCTCCTTTATTGTATCTACCCCATCCACAGACCCCACACCTGTAAGCAGCAACAATCTAATGGTAACCCCAAGGTTACCATCTCCGTGCCCCAGATGGTGTTTCCACCCTTTATTGCATCTGCCCCTTCCACAGACCCCACACCTGTAAGCAGCAACAATCTCGTTGTGCCATATCTGCATTTGGTAAAATAAAGCAATGTTTTTTTTATTACACTCAACCTGCACCCAAGGATTTTGTAGTCCTTTGGGGAAACGCTGTTTTTAGAATATTTACAACCTTTTCCTCAAGTCCCTCATGTTTTGCGGATATCCACTGAGGCAGTTGTGTAATACTACTGAAGCTCTAATATATTTACCCATGTGTCTGGATAGCCACAAACATGGCTTGTTGGTACTGGACAGGGTTGAGAAACACTGATCAAAGACACCTGTCGGGCATATTCATAATGAAAGTATAAATCCAAGTATCATTTTATTTTGCTTAATAGGATTTTTCTCAGGGCTCGGAACTAGAATTGTCCTGTTTTTGTGAGACTTGTGTGGTAATGCTGATGAACACTATAAAAAATACAATTCTGTCATTACTCACCTGTAGAATTGGTATTATACGTATACAGCACGACCTGTTCCAGAAGATTCCTTACACCTGGGTAATACATCCACAAGATGGCGCTGGACTGCAGAAAACAGCTTGTGGCTCCTCCCGGCCCCATATATACCAGGGACCTCCCACAAATTCCCCAGTATTGACAAGCAGTTAACAAGAAGCCGGGAGAACACTAATAACCAGAATTCAAAAATGAACATATGAACAATCACCATACAGAGGTAGCTAAGAATAATGATAACAAGGGTGGGATGGAACAGGACGTGCTGTATACGTATAATACCAATTCTACAGGTGAGTAATCACAGAATTGTATTATTCTAAGTATACAGCACGTCCCGTTCCAGAATATTCCTTACTCCTGGGACATCCAATAGCAGTGTCCGTAAGGTAGGGTGGGATCCCCAAAAAGTAACAGCGGGCAGTTTAAACCATTGCCGCCTGCAGAACTTTGCGACCAAAAGCAGCATCAGCTGAGGCCCTAATATCAACCTTGTAAAACTTAGAAAAAGTATGAACAGAAGACCAAGTAGCGGCCTTGCAAACTTGTTCAACAGAAGCTTGGTGCTGAAAAGCCCAAGAGGCACCAATAGCACGAGTAGAATGAGCAGTAAGGGCGGAAGGGAGGCTCCTTCCCCTTAGCAGAATAGACCTGTACCACAGCCTAACAAATCCACTTGCTGATAGTGGACTTAGCAGGAGCCAGACCCTTCTTAGGTCCAGACGGGAGCACAAAAAGAGCATCAGTCTTCCTGAAGGATTCAGTAGCCACCAAATAGAACTTCAGATTCCTGACCACATCCAGAGAGTGCAAAACCCTCTCCTTAGGGTTACTAGGATTAGGGCACAGAGAAGGCAAAACAATGTCCTGATTGAGATGAAAAGCAGACACAACCTTAGGCAGAAAATCTGGCTTAAAACGAAACACCACCTTGTCCTGATGTCTCTCAAAGTAAGGAGGTTTGATGGAAAGCGCGCCAACTCAGAAACACGCCTAACAGAGGTGATGGCCACCAAAAAGACTACCTTAAGCGTCAAAATGGACAAAGGGGCCTCACGCAAGGGCTCAAAGGGAGACCCCTACAAGGCAGATAAGACCAAGTTCAAATCCCAGACTGGTAACATAGGCTTACGTGGGGGACGCACATGAGTAACCCCCCTGGAAGAAGGTCTTAACCAAACGATGGTGAGCAAAATATCTTTGGAAGAAAATGGCCAAGGCAGAAACATGACCTTTAAGGGTACTAGGTTGAAGACCCAAATCCAAACCATGTTGCAGAAACTCCAGAATCCTAGGGACAGAAAACACCCGACAGGGAAACGACTTAGACTCACACAGTCAATATAAGCATGCCATACCCTATAGTAAATAAAGGACGAAGACTTCTTCCTAGCCCTAATCATGGTATTAACAACAGAGGCAGGCAACCCCTTTTCCATCAAGATGGAGGTTTCAGCAGCCAGGCTGTTAAAGCCAGCGTTTGTAAATTGGGATGGCGGAGTTGCCCCTTAGTGAGCAGGTCTGGAACCTTGGGCAGGACGTATTGATCTACTGCCAACTGCATGATGTCTGCGAACCACACTCTTCTTGGCCAACAGGGGGCCACCAGGATGGTTGGCACCCCTTCCTGGGATATCTTGCGCAGCACCCTTCCCAGCAGAGGAAACGGAGGGAACACATAAAGGAGCTGAAAGCTCTGCTAAGACATTGCTAGTGCATCCATGGCCAATGCCAGAGGGTCCTGGGACAGAGAGACAAAGGCTGGAAGCTTGTGATTGTGGTGGGACGCAAACAGATCCACATCCGGCTGACCCCAACGGTGGCACAGGGAGCGAAACACCCTGCTGCTGAGGGACCATTCTCCCAGGCGAGAATTCCCCCTGCTGAGGGAGTCTGCCTCCAGATTCTCCACTCCCGGGATGTACACTGCCGAGATGCAGGGGACGTTCTCCTCCGCCCAGGACAGTATCAGAGACACTTCCTTGAGGGCCCTCTTGCTCCGGGTCCCTCCCTGATTGATGTAGGCAACCGCCGTCTGGTTGTCCGAGCGGACCTGAACAGTCCGACCCCGAAGGTGTGGAGTCAGTTGGACAAGAACCAACCGTATCGCCCTCAGTTCCAGAATGTTGATATGGGTGTGTGCCTCCTGAGGCCCCACTGACCCTGGAATTTCAGGGATTTCCAGAAACCCCACCAACCTGTCAGACTGGCATCTGTGGTGACGGTCTCCCAGCACGGAGCCAGAAAGGATCTGCCCACTAACAGGTTTCTTGAGTCCAGCCACCACGAGAGAGACCGCCTGACCAGAGGGGACAGAACACCTGATCCAGGGACACCAGGTCCCGATCCCAAACTGACAAGAGGTGAAGTTGAAGAGGCCTCATGTGAAACTGAGCGTATGGAACAGCCTCAAAGCAAGACACCATCAGGCCCACCAGCTGCATCCCCTGCCGGATGGAAGGATGAGGGCAAGACAGAAGAAGCTTGGCTTGAGTTTGCAGACTGTCCACCTTCTGCTGAGGGAGAAGGATCTTGACATGAGATGTATCCAGAGTCATGCCCAGAAAGGACTTGACCATTGACGGTGACAGGGAAGACTTGGGATGGTTGATCACCCAGCCGAAGGACTCCAGTGTGGGCACCACCAACTGTGAATCCAGCTCGGCCAAGTAAGGAAGGATGCGAATGCCCTGAGATCTCAGCAGAGCCATAATGCCCGCCAGCACCTTGGTGAATACCCTGGGAGCCGAGGTGACACCGAAGGGCAAGGCCACAAATTGGTAGTGCTGATCCTCCAGACTCCAGAGCGAACCTGAGGAATCTCTGATGACCTGGAAAGATTGGTATATGAAGGTAAGCATCCTTGATGTCTACAGAGGTCACGAAGTCCTCCGGGCATAGTGAATTTACAGCTGAGCGCAGAGTCGCTGTAAATCCAGGATGGGTCTGATGGACCCGTCTTTCTTGGAAACAGTGAAAATATTTGAATAGTAGCCTCTGCCCCTTTCCTGTAAAGGCACCTGGCAGATGACTCCTAACTCCAGAAGGTTCTGGACAGCAAGGCACAAACCCTGGGCTAAAAGGGGGTTTTGAGCCATCCGGGATTTGATGAATCTTGGGGGCGGCCAGGCTGCAAACTCTATCTTGTAACCGGAGAATACTACCTCCCGAACCCACCGGTCTGAGACGTGAAGTCTCCAGATGTGAGCAAAAAGCCGAAGCCCTCCCCCCACCCGGATGGGTGAGGGTGCCCCTTCATGCCTGAGGGGGCTTGGGTGAGGTTTTTGGCTTGAGACCCCAGGAGAGGCCAGGACGGCCACGTCCTCTGCCCCTTCCCAAATGGTCTCCATGGGCCCCAGTAAAAGAGGCTCCACGGCTAGTTCTGGAACCACGGAAGGATGGGAGAAAGGCACCTGTCCCCCGAAAAGACCGAGATGGCCTCCTGCGTTGAGGTAACCTACCACCCTTAGCAAACAAATCCAAGCGCTCCCCAAAGAGACGCAGGCCCTTGAAGGGGAAACCAGTGAGAGCCTTCTTAGCAGCATTGTCAGCCACCCACTGACATAGCCAGACAGAGCGGCGTACAGCCACCAACAGGGCAGAAGTCCTACCACACATTATAATGGCATCATCCATGGCAGAGAGGATATATGCAATAAATTCCTCACAAAGCAGGAGAGATCTATACTCCTCTCTACCCGCATCCTCAGATGCCCCATCCAAAATACGCTTAAGCACCCCTTTAATGGCAATAGCCGTAATAGCAGAGGCACAAACCGGGCGCAGTGCAAAGGCATGACAGGCCAGTTGGTCCAAACGCCGGTCATCGGCATCTCGCAGGGTAGTAGTGTCAGGAGAATGCATGACAGATGTATTGGACAACCCTAGAACCGGCGCATCCACCTCGGGAGGACATGACCAACGCTTAACATCAGCAGGAAAGGGATACCTCTTGTCCCAACTCTTAGGCACCCTGGGCAGCTTGCTAGGCCGTTCTCATTCTTTGAGCACTAGATTATTAAAGTGAGACTGCTCAGGAAACTCCCAGCGTGGCTTAACCGTATGAAAAAGCTCACGCTGCTGCGGAGCCACTGCCGGGGGAGAAATACAAAGCACTTCAAATATGTGACTCAGCAATCTGTCAGTGTCATCAGGGGACCACGGGTCTTCCCCAAGCGGAGTCCCAGTACCACCGTATATCTTAGGTTGTTCCTCAGAGGATTCTGAATCAGAAAATAATTCCCCCTCCTCAAGGGGGTAGGGACCTGAGAGTGAGTAATGGCCCTCATCTTCCTCAGGGAAGAGGGAAACCGTGAGTGATAAATGCCGCTTCTTAGCAGAAGCCTTACGCGGGGCAGACCCAGCAAGATGTTTCTCAATGCTGGCCATCCATGTAGCTAAATCAGGTTGAGACTCCCCACTCGTATGCCCCGCAGTGGGGGTCAGATGTAAGCGTGGGAGGGTAGGTGAGGCCAGAGGGGGCGCACCACCAGGCCCAGTAACAGACAGCCCAGACTGCAGCGCAAGTACCTGCTGGGCGCAGGGTACACACACCCTGACATCATCACTAATAGGGGACACTCCACACACAACATATAGCCGGGCTTGTCCCAAAGGAACCCCAGGCCCATTATCCCCAGAAGCCTCCATATGGTGATTTGAATGGCACAATAGGCCAGTAAGGGAGTTAGTGAGGGAAAATGCCCGGGAGAAACCACAGTGCTGTAGTATTAACCCGCCTGGAAGACATAATAAACAGAATTTTATTTTTCCTAGTGCACAGCACGGCCTGTTTCATGTAGTCCTTACATCTGGGACATCCAAAAGCAGTGTCCGTAAGGTAGGGTGGGATCCCCAAAGAGTAACGGCAGGCAGTTCAAACCACTACCGCCTGACGTACCTTGTGGCCAAAAGCAGCATCAGCTGAGGCCTGAACATCAACCTTGTAGAACTTGGAAAAAGTATGAACAGAAGACCAAGTAGCGGCCTTACAAACTTGTTCAACAGAAGCTTGGTGGGCCCAAGAAGCACCAATAGTGGAATGAGCAGTAACCCGGAAAGGAGCTTCCTTCCCCTTAGCAGAATAGGCTTGTAGCACCGCCTGACGTATCCACTTGCTAATAGTAGATTTGGCCAGAGGCACACCCTTCCTAGGTCCAGCAGGGAGAACAAAAAAAGCATCAGATTTCCTGAAAGACTCAGTAGCAACCAAATAAAACTTCAGTGCCCTGACAACATCCTTGGAATTAGCCGGGTTAGGACCCAAGGAAGGTAAGACAATGTCCTGATTGAGATGGAAAGCAGACACAACCTTGGGCAAGAACTCTGGTTTAAGCCGAAACACTACCTTATCCTGATGCCGCTCAAAATAAGGAGGTTTCATGGAAAGCGCTGCCAGCTCAGAAACTCGCCTGATCGAAGTATGGCCACCAAAAAGGCCACTTTAAGAGTCAGAACGGGCAACGCAGACCCACGCATAGGTTCAAAGGGGGGACCCTGTAGAGCAGACAACACCAAATTTAAGTCCCAAACCGGTAGCAAGGGCTTACGCGGCGGACGCGCATGAGTAACTCCCTGGAAGAAAGTCTTAACCATCCTGTGATTGGCAAAGGATCTTTGGAAAAAAATTGCCAGAGCTGACGCCTGTCCCTTAAGGGTACTGAGTTGAAGGCCCGAATCCAAACCATGTTGCAAAAATTCCAGAATCCTGGGGATAGAAAACACCCAAGGAAAAGACTTAGACTCACACCAGGCAATGTAAGCATGCCAGATCCTGTAGTAGATAAAGGACGAAGACTTCTTCCTAGGCCCTAATCATGGTATCAACAACAGAAGCCGGCAAACCCTTATCCCTCAAGATGGAGGTTTCAGCCATTAAAGCCAAGCCATTAAAGCCAGCCTTTGTAAATTGGGATGGCACAGTTGTCTCTGAGTGAGCATATCTGGATTCTTGGGCAGGGCATACTGATCTGCTGCCAACTGCACGACGTCTGCGAACCACACCCTCCTTGGCCAACAGGGGGCCACCAGAATGGCTGGTACCCCCTCCTGGGCTATCTTGCGCAGCACCCTGCCCAGCAGAGGGAATTGAGAGAACACAGAGGAGCCGAAACTCAGTCCAAGGCATTGCTAGCGCATTCGCGGCGAAGGCCAGAGGGTCCTGTGACAGGGAGACAAACCTTGGAAGCTTGTGATTGTGGCGGGACGCGAACAGGTCCACATCCGGCAGACCCCAGCGGCGACACAGGAAGTGAAATACCTTGTTGCTGAGGGACCATTCCCCCAGCCGAGACGTCCCCCTGCTCAGGGAGTCTGCCTCTTGGTTCTCCACCCCCGTAATGTAGACCGCCGAGATGCAGGGAACATTCTCTTCCGCCCAAGACAGCATCAGGGACACTTCCTTGAGGGCTCGCTTGCTCCGAGTCCCTCCCTGATGATTGATGTAGGCTACCGCTGTCTGGTTGTCCGAGCGGATCTGAACAGCCCGACCCCGAAGGTGTGGAGTCAACTGGGAGAGAAACCAACCTGATCGCCCGTAGTTCTAGGATGTTGATGGGTGCATGGGCCTCCTGGGGGCCCCACTGACCCTGGAATTTCAGAGACTTCCAAACACCCCCCAACCGGTCAGACTGGCATCTGTGGTGACAATCTCCCAGCACGGAGGTAGAAAGGTCCTGCCCACTAGAAGTTTCCTTGAGTACAACCACCACGAGAGGGACTGCCTGGGCAGAGGGGACAGAACCAATTCCCGATCCAGGGACACCAGGTCCCAATCCCAAACTGACAAGAGATGCAACTGAAGAGGTCTCATGTGAAACTGAGCAAAGGGAACCGCCTCTAAGCAGGACACCATTAGGCCCACTAACTGCATCCCCTGCCGAATGGAGGGATGAGGACACAGGAGCAGAGCCCGTGCCTGCATCTGAAGGCCCTCCACTTACTGCTGAGGGAGAAATACCTTGACCTGAGAGGTATCCAGAGCCATGCCCAGGAAGGACCTCGCCAAAGAGTGAGACAGTGAAGACTTGGGATAGTTGATCACCCATCCGAAGGACTCGAGAGTGGAAGTCACCACCTGAGTATCCCTCTCGGCCTGACGAAGAGACTGCAGCAATTAGAATGTCGTCCAGGTAAGGGAGGATGCGAATGCCCTGGTTCCTCAAAAGAGACATTACGCCCACCAGCACCTTGGTGAATACCCTAGGAGCCGAGGTGATCCTGAACAGGTAAGACCACAAACTGGTAATGCTGATCCCCCAGAGCGAACCTCAAGAATCTCTGATGACCTGGAAAGATTGGTATGTGAAGATAGGCATCCTTGATGTCCACAGTGGTCATGAAGTCGCCGAAGGAAACTGACAGCCGAGCGTAGTGTCTCCATGCGAAAGTGCTTGAACCGGACAAACCTGTTGAGACCCTTCAAGTACAGGATGGGCCTCAGAGAACCGTCCTTTTTGGGCACCGTGAATAGATTGGAATAGAACCCCTGACCCTGTTCCTGGTGAGGTACTGGACAGATGACTCCAGACTCCAACAGGCGTTGAACTGTCAGACGCAAACCCTGAGCTGACAGAGGATTCTGAGAAATTCGTGATCTGAGAAATCTTGGGGGCGGCCAGGCTGCAAACTCTATCTTGTAACGGGAGGACACCACCTCCTGAATCCACCGGTCTGAGACGCGAAGCCTCCAGACTTGAGCAAAGAGCCGAAGCCGTCTCCCCACCTGGACGGGTGAGGGCGCTTCCTTATGCCTGAGGGGCCTTGGGAGGGGGTTTGGGCTTGGGGCCCCATGAAAGACTGGGACGACCACGGGATCTGCCACGGCCCCAAGAGTCTCTGCGGCTATCAGAGAAGTGTGCACCACGACCTCCCCTTGAGCCCCGAAAGGAGGAGGTGGAGGACCCCTGAAAGGGTCAGGACTGCTTCCTACGCTGAGGTAGCCTACCATCCTTGGCCAGAACATCCAAACGTTCACCAAAGAGATGAAACCCCTGAAGGGGAGGCCAGCGAGAGACTTCTGAGCTGCAGTGTCAGCTGCCCACTGGTGCAACCACACAGACCGGCGCATAGCCATCGAGAGGGCCGAAGCCCTACCGCCCAGCCGGACGGCATCATCCATGTCAGCCAGCACAAAGGCAACAAAATCGGAACAAAGCAAGAGGGCCCTATAATCCTCCCTTCTCCTACCAGCCATAGCGCCATCAGCAAGGCGCTTGAGCTTCCTCATAAGGGCAATGGCTGCGGCACAAACCGGAAGCAGGCCTGCCCCTACAAAGGTGAAAGCATGACAGGCCAGCTGATCCATAAAGCGGTCTGCGCTGTCACGCAGAGTAGTAGTGTCAGGGAACGGCAGTCCTAGAACAGGAGCATCCACCTCAGGGGGACACGACCAGCGCTTGACCAGGTCAGCAGCAAAATAATACCTTCTGTCCAATCCCTTGGGCACCGTGAGCAATATGTTAGGACGTTCCCTCTCCTTGAGCACCATATTGGAGAAATGGCCCTGCTCCGGGAACTCCAAGCATTGTTTGTCAGGGCGAAAGAGCTCACCCTGCTTCCTCTTCGCCGCCTTAGGGGGGGGGGTCATGTGCAATGTCTCAAATATGTCCGACAACAGTGTATCAGTGTCATCAGGGAGCCAGGTATCCTCAACAGAGGCGGACCCCAGGTCACTGTCATAACCTTCCTGATGGCCCCCGAGGAGTCTAAATCATGGAAAAGCTCCCCCTCCTCTAGGGAGTCACGGCCGCCAAACACATCAAGGCCCTCATCCTCCTCAGCAAAGAGGGAAGGCGCGGCATCAAGATGCCGCTTCTTGCCAGAGGCCTTGCCCGTCACAGGTCGGGCCAGCTGCCTTTCAATGCTGGCCACGCGTAGTGCCAGATCAGATTGGGACCTCCTGCTAGTATCCCCCTCACTGGGGGCTAAATGTATACGCGGGGGAGTAGGAGATACCGGAGGGAGCGCAGAACTGGGAAGAGAAGCACCCATCCCAGCCTGGCCCGCAATAATACTTTGGGCGCACGGCACACAAACCGCGCCACCACCACTCAAAGGGGATGCCCCGCACATGAGACATAGCCGAGGTTGCCCCCCGAGCACGCCATCCCATATGGTGATTATCACAGGCACAATAGGCCAGTATAGGGTAAGGGCTATAAAAGCCACCCGGGATGCCCCCAGAGTGGGCCCAGAAGGAAAAGGGGGGAGGGATAGGACCGGGAGAAACCACAAAACACTGTTATCCTGCCTGAAAGACATAAGTAAAAAGACACATAAACATCCCGCAGCACATGCCCCAACATGAAGAAAAACCCCCCATGCGGGACTCACGGACCAAGAGCGCAGCACCCACAGGCGACCAGAGCACAGTCAAGAGATCCGTGGAGGTAGATCAGTAAGAGCAATTCACCGCCCCAGCCCACGCTGACTAGGAGCCTCCAGAAAAACAGTTCACAACGCGCAGCATGCAGCTAAGATGGCGCCGTGATCGAGCACCTTGAGGGGCGGGCCGCGGGGGGACGACGCGATACGCACCATCCCCCGGCACCGCCCCCACGAAGAGCGTGAAAAAACATGCCCATGTGACCAGCGCCATGACAGTGACATTAAGAGATCAGTAAAAGTGCTGCCCGCCGCGGAACGCAGTACACCCGCGGCGGCGAGACACAACTCCAACAACCGCCCCCCCCCCCCCCCGACAACCTGTCGGGGAGAGGGGGAGCGGAGGAGAGGGCAGGCATCGGCGGGAGCCGTCTAAAAGGGGCTAGAGAGGAGGGAGGGGGGCAGACACAGTAGACGGAAAAAATACAATTCTGTGAAATACTCACATGTAGAATTGATATTATTTGTATACAGTACATCCTGCTCCAGATATAGTACTTACACTTGGGTTATCCTCCGCCAGAGACATGCAAAACAGGCTCCTCCTGGCCCTCAAATACCCGAGGACCTCCCACAAATCCCCAGCATTGAAAAGCAGTGAACAAGAAGCCGGGAGAATTAACCACCAAAAAAAAAACTGGTAACTATAACAATGGTAACAATCACCATACAGGGGATCCAGAATAATGCAAAAACCAGGGTGGGGTGGAGCAGGACGTACTGTATACAAATAATATCAATTCTACAGGTATTTCACAGAATTGTATTATTCTTAGTATACAGTACGTCCTGCTCCAGATATAGTACTAACACTTGGGACATCCAATAGCAGTGTCCATAAAGTAGGGTGGGATCCCCAACAAAAACGACAACAGCAGACAGTTTAAAACCAATGTCACCTGCAACCATACGGCCAAGACAGCATGAGCTGAGGCACTAAAATCAACCTTGTAAAAGTTTGCAAAGGTATGAACAGAAGGCCAAGGTAGTGGCCTAGTGAACCAGTTCAACAGAAGCCTGATGCTGAAAAGCCAAAGAGGCATCAAAGCACGAGTAGAATAAGAATCAAGGCGAAAGGAAGATTCTTCCCCTTGTTGGAATAGGCCTGAGTAACAGCCTGACGAATCCAATCGCTAACAGAAGACTTGGCAGAAGCCAAAAGACCCTTCCAAGTACCAGAAGGAACATCCATTAAGAAAAGACCAGGGCCAAAGCCGCCCAACTTCCCGAGAGCAGACGAGATCGGGCACATTCAGGATGTAATGACCATAGGCCCCAAGGAACATCAGTTCTCCTAAGGGACACAGAGACTACCAAGGAAAAACTTCCAACACCTGTTCAAGGAATGCAGAACCCTTTCCTCAGCGTTGCTAGGAAAAAGGCACAGCAGGAAGAACAATATCTCAAATCAATGAAAATAACACTCCACCTGATGCGGAGAGTCTGGCTTCAGGCGGAACACCACCTTATCCTGGTGCATCTCAAAGAATGGGGGCTAGGTAGACAGAGCCGCCCGCTAACACACGCCTGACCAAGGTAGCAGTCACCAGGACAACCTTGAGGATAAGAACAGCCAGACGGCATCCAGAATAGGACCAAAGGGACAAAACCCTGCAAGCAGACAGAAGAAAAAGCAAAATCCAATCCTGGGAGGGACCATAGGATTACATGGTGGACGCACATGAGTACCCCCTGAAAGAAGTCTTAACCAAGGAAGACCGAACCAGAGACCACTAAGGCAAGGTGGACAGGGCAGAACCTGACCCATCAGAGTACTGAGTTGGAGAACCAACTCCAAATCATGCTGAACCAACTCTAGAACCCTGGGAACCTAGAACGCCCAACAGGGAAGAGACCTAGACTCACACCAATCAATATGGGTATGCCATACCCTATAACAGATAGATAGAAGAAGAAGAAGAAGAGGAAGAAGTTTGCTCCTAGCCTCCCCATAGTCTCAATCACCGAGGCAGATAAGCCGGTCTCCATCAAGATGGATGTTTCAGCAGTCAGGCCGACTAGGCCAGAGACTGTAGATTGGAGTGATGTAAAGGGGACCCTGAGTGATCAGAGCTGGCACTCCTGGCAAAAGGTACAGAAAAACTACTGTCCTCGGTATCATGTCTGCAAAACCACACTCTACTAGGGCACCTGGGGGCCACCAGAATCACTGGTCCCCTTACCAGAGCAATCTTACGCAGAACCCCGCCTAGCAGGGGGAATGGAGAAAGCCATACTGAACCGAACGTCCTGTCATGACGTTATTAAGGCATCCGGACCACTGCCAGAGGATCCTGGGACAGGGAAACAAAGGCCGAGAGCCTGTGATAGTGACGGAACACAAACAAATCCACAACTGGTTGGACTCCATAGCGACACGGGATTAGCACATCCTGTCGCAGAGGGGCTCCACCGGAGCGAATATCACTGATATGCAGGGAACATTGTCTCCACCCAGATTAGGAACATAGACCCTCCCTGTAGGGACCACCAGCTCCAGGCCCCTTCCAATGATTAATGTAGGACACTGTTGTCAGACAGACCGAGCGTCCCCAAACTGGCAGGCCCAGAAGGGAAGTAGTCAAGCGAGATAGAACCAACTGAAAACGCTCACTGTTTCGACCATCAATAGGCGTAAGAACCTCCTAAGGGCCCCGCCACCCCCAGAATCGCAGGGAGTTTCAGAAGAAAACCTCCCCCTTCAACCTGATAGGTTGGCATCCATGGCGACCTTTTCCAGGAAGGGGCAAGAAGGAACTGCCCCCCAACAGGTTCCTTGAGTTCATCCACTCCAAGAGAAACCTTCTTACCAGGTGATAAGGCCCACAGACCCTGCTCCAGGGATGCTGGATCCCTGTCCTGTATTAACAATAGAAGTCGCAGAAGGGCCCAAGGGGAACTGAGCATAAGGGACCTCTTCCGAGCAGGCCACCAACGGGCCCACCAGCTGCATCCCTGCCTGGTGAAGGGACCGGGACAGCAATGAGGGACTGAGCCCATGTGACCAGATTGCCCACTTTAATGCTGAGAAGGGGAGATTCTGGTGTGAACCTAATCCAGATTCATTCCTAGTAATGGAGTTACCATTTAAGGGGACAATGAGGACTTGGGGTGATTGATCACCCATCCAAATGACTCCCAATGGACACCACCAGCCGGTTATCCAACTTAGCCTGACGTAGAGACTGGGAAGTGAGAAAGGACATCCAGGTAGGTCATCGCGCGGACGCCCCTCGGTCCCATCAGAGACATCACCGCGTCAGCACCTGAGTGAGCACTCTGGGAGCTGAAGAGAGGCCAGATAACAAGGCCACCATTAGCAGTGTTGTACTTCCAACACGAACCTGAAGAGCCTCGGTGTCCTGAAGGCACAGGGATGTGAACATAAGCATCTTAGAGCTCCACAGACGGCAAGAAGCCCCCTGGGCGCAAGGCGCTGATGGCCCATCTCAGAGTTTCCATGCAGAAACTGCCTGAAAGTGGAGAATTGCTGTGAATCCAGAATGGGCCAGCCTGACCCATCCTTTTGGGGGACTGTGGAAAAGTTGGTGAAGCGGCCCCTGCCTCTGCCTGTTAAGGGCAATCTGCAAGTGACCCTCAGACCTCGCAGGCCTTGCATGGCCTGTGCCAGCAACTGAACAGCGGCAGGGACCAGGAGTATCTGGGACCTGATAAAAAAACTGGGGAAGGCCGCGCAGCAAACTCTATTTTGTATCCGGAGGACACAACCTCCTGAATCCACCAGTATGAGGCGTAAAGCCTCCTGAAAAGAGCAACGTGCCGCAGCCATCCCCTCACCCAGACGGGCGAGGGCGCCCCATCACGCTTGAGGGGGATTGGTGGAAGATTTAGGCTTAGCCCCGCCGGAGGGGCCAGAGCGTTGTCTGCTGCTCCCGGGGCCGGAGTCTGCGCGAGCCCCCATGAAGGACACCCCTGGTTCTTGTTTAACACTAAGGAAGGGGGAAATAGGGGTGCCCCTGCCCCGAGGGGGCCTAGACGGCTGCCTACGTTGGGGTGACTTACCCTTTTTGCCAAACAGGTCTAGACGGGCCCCAAACAAGCGTAGCCCTCTAAAGGGAAGCCCAGTAAGAGTCTTTTTAGTAGCATCGCCAGCACCCCACTGTCGCAGCCAAACCAAGCGTCGTATAGCCACCGCAAGGGCAGAAGTTCTTGCACACATTCTAATGGTGTCGTCCAACCATAATAGGATGAATCTTACAAACACATCACAGTTGGAGAGTGCATTAAACACCTCCCAGGGGAGATTATCAGGTTGATGATCAAGCATCTTTCTGATGAGGGTTCTAGCGGCCACCGCAGTAATAGCCGCGGCACAGACCGGGCGCAACGTCGTCCCTGCACAAGAAAAGGCGTGGGAGGCCAGCAGCTCAATGTGCCGGTCCTCAGCATCCCGAAGGGTATTATGAGCAGGGGCTGTAATAAAGGGGGGGTTAGGAACCCCAATGATCGGGGCATCCACCACGGGGGGGGGGGGGGGGGG
Source organism: Gastrophryne carolinensis (assembly GCA_027917425.1). NCBI lineage: Eukaryota > Metazoa > Chordata > Amphibia > Anura > Microhylidae > Gastrophryne > Gastrophryne carolinensis. Next base: position 12,698,157 of record CM051240.1, on the reverse strand, counting down.
GGGGATGACCAGCAATTAACCACCTCAGGGGGAAAGGGGTATTTCCTATCCCAATCCCCTGGGATCCCTGAGAGTCTACTGGGGGATTCCCATTCCTTGAGAACAAGAGCATGGAAGTGAGCCTGTTCTAGGAATTCCAAACGTACTGTTGCTGTATGGAAACGCTCCCCTCTCGGCTTGGAAGCTTCACCAGGGAGAGAGATAGACAGAGCCTCAAAGACCTTAATCAACAAATAGCCAGTGTCATACTGGGCCCAGTATTCAGGTCCAGAATCGTCATGACTCCTCGGCCTCTCATCAGAAGGGGAATAGTCACACGGAGTAGAAAACTCCTCAGTTCCCATAGGAAAGACAGAAACAGGAGACGTCAAGTGCCGCTTCTTACCAGGGCCCTTGCGCTCTGACAACCTCGCAATGATCTGTTCAGCCGTGGGCAGCCTGGAAGACGCAACAAGCTGCGACTCCCCCTTTATATGTGACTCAGCAGGAGCGAGATTTAAGCATGGGGAAATAGGTGAAATGAAGCGAGGTGCAGCCACTGGCAGACCTGATTGCAGAGCCAGTGCTCGCTCGGCACAGGGTCCGCAGACCCGTGCCCTGTCAGCATCACCACGGGGTTGTCCACACGCTATACACAGCCGGTCTTGTCCCAGAGGGACCCCGGCCACATAATTCTGAGATGCCTCCATATGGTGATTATTCAAGGCACAATATGCCAGTAGGGATTTACACTATAAGTAACCCTGGATGCCCCAAAGACCCGCTAGGGAAGTGGGAGAAAATTACAAGGCCCGCTATAATTTTACAGCGGGCCGGGAGAAGCCAATGGTGTTCACCAGTCTGAAAGACATAATGGGAATAAAGGGTGTCAGAACCATGCGCAGTAATCAAGGATCATGAAAATCGCCCGCGAGGGCACTTACAGACCAAAGGAGGAGGAGGACCGCTACCACGCGTGCGTGCGACCAGCATCAAAATGGCGCCAAGCGAACCTAGAAGGGGCCAGAGCGGGCTGTGACGCGGAGCGCGCCAAACCAGGTCCCCGCCCCCCCTGAAGAGCGCGAAGCTCTGAGATAGTTTCAACCTTGTCATGAGCGAAGTGTATGACACACTTAGAAAAATGATTTGCCAATGAAGACGCCGCAGCGTCTGAGGCGCCGCCGCCGCAGCACATCCAGTAAAGGAAAGAGGTGCGCGCGGCGGCGACAGATACACAATAAAAATGCAAACAGTCAAAGGACAATACTAAGGCCATAAGCGTGTAAACACCATACACTGAGACCACCACACCCCCCCCTTTCTTTCCCCCCGAGCTACGGGGGGAACGAGGGAGGATGGCGACCCTTTGTACAGGGCCGACCGCTACACGGGGCAATAGTGCGGGAGGGGCATCCCCTAGAGGCTCACCATCAGCCTAAACCGCCTACCCTTTGGTGGGGGACTGCGGTGGGGCATGGCTCCATAAGCACGCATGGTGCTCCTACCTTCACCCGACCAGCGCAGCCCAGGCTGGGAGGCACATCACAGGGAGGACGGGTGGGAATAGTCCAACAGGGCCGCAGGCTTTGATAGCCCCGCTCACCTGCGAGAGAGTGATACTTCATGTCTTCGCAGTCAGCACTGCAGAGAAATCTGGGGATTTGTGGGAGGTCCTCGGGTATTTGAGGGCCGGGAGGAGCCTGTTTTGCAGGTCTCTGCAGTGCAGCGCAATCTGGCGGAGGATAATCCAAGTGTAAGTACTATATCTGGAGCAGGATGTAATGTATACTAAGAATAATACAATTCTGTGATTACTCACCTGTAGAATTGTTTTTAGGGTGTACAGCACGGCTTGCTTCATTTTTATTCTTTACATGTGGGTAATCCACCGCAGGTCGCGCAGTCGACATGGGCCAAGGGCCAGAATTACCCAGAAGACCCCAGTGTTTGAAAGCAGTAATGCAAGAAGCCGGGAGGCAAGGACCATGTTAGTAAAAACACAGCCCACAAAAAGGTAACTCTCTCAACAAAAATCACCATAACAAGGCAAAAGAGAACAACGATAACAAGGGTGGGATGAAGCAAGCCGTGCTGTACACCGTAAAAACAATTCTACAGGTGAGTAATCGCAGAATTGTATTTTTCCAGGTGTACAACACGGCTTGCTTCATTTCTTTTGTTTACATGTGGGACATCCAACAGCAGTGTCCAAAATAGGGTGGGATCCCCAGAGCGGAAAGCATGTAGTTCATTTCACTACTGCCTGAAGCGCCTTTCGGCCAAAAGCAGCGTCAGCTGATGCCAAAACATCAACCTTGTAAAACTTATGACATCAACCTTGTAAAACTATGGTATGACCGAAGAACAGGTAGCGGCCGTACAAACTTGTTCAACAGAGGCCTGGTGCTGAAAAGCCCAGGAAGCACCAATAGCTCTAGTAGAGTGAGCAGTAACACGAAAAGGGGGATTCTTCCCCTTGGCAGAGTAGGCTTACACCACCGCCTGTCTAATCCACCTACTAAGAGTGGACTTAGCCGGAGACAAACCCTTCCTAACACCTTCAGAGAGGACAAAAAGAGAATCCGACTTCCTGAAGGATTCAGTCGCAACCAGGTAGTACTTAATGGCTCTGACCACATCCAAGGAACGAAGGGCCCTTTCCATAGAGTTAGACGGATCTGGGCACAGAGAAGGTAAAATAACCTTCTCATTAAGATGAAAGGGAGACACGACCTTAGGTAAAAAATCAGGTTTAAAGCGAAAAACCACCTTATCCTTATGACGCTCAAAGTAAGGGGGCTTCAAACAAAGTGCAGCTGGTTCTGACACCCGGCGTACCGAGGTGATGGCTACCAAAAAGACCACCTTTAGAGTCAGGATAGACAAGGCAGCATCGCACAAAAGCTCAAAGGGGGGATCCTGGAAAGCATAAAGCACCAAATTCAAATCCCACACTGGTAATACAGGCTTATGCGGTGGACGTACATGGGTAACACCTTGGAAAAAAGAACAAAGCAGTCTATGATTGGCAAATGATCTTTGGAAAAAGACGGCCAAGTCCGAGACCTGGCCCTTGAGGGTGCCCAGCTGTAGACCCAAGGCTAAGCCATGTTGTAAAAATTCCAAAATCCTAAAAAAGAGAATGTGCGACAAGGGAACCTCTTGGATTCACATCAAGCAATGTAGGCATGCCAAACTCTGTAGTAAATCATGGAAGAAAACTTCTTCCGCACCTGAAACATGGTCTGAACAACCTTAGCAGACAACCCCTTCTCCATAGCATTGAGGTTTCAATAGCCAGGTCGTCAAAGCCAGCTTCTGTAAATTGGGGTGCCACAGCGACCCGTGTGAGAAGCCCTGGGAGCTTGTGATTGTGTCTGGACGCAAACAGGTCCACATCTGGTAAACCCCAGCGGAGACACAGAGCGTGAAAGCTCTTGTTGCTGAGAGACCATTCCCCCAGACGAGAGGCCCCCTTGCATAGAGAGTCTGCCTCCTGGTTCTCTACCCCAGGGATGTAAACCGCCGAGATGCAGGGAACATTCTCCTCTGCCCAAGTCAGGATCTGGGTCACCTCCTGGAGGGCTTGCTTGCTCCGAGTCCCGCCCTGGTGATTGACGTAGGCAACCGCCGTCTGATTGTCCGAGCGGATCTGTATCGCACGACCCCTGATATGGGGAGTCAAGTGAAGACGCACCAACCGGATCTCTCTCAGCTCCAGGAGATTGATGGGCAAGTGGGCCTCCTGCAGCCCCCACTGGCCCTGGAATTTCAGCTTTTGCCAAAAACCTCCCTACCCGGTCAGACTGGCGTCCGTGGTGACAATCTCCCAATGGGGATGCAGATTTCTGGGGTCCAACCACAAGAGGGACTGTCTGGCCGGGGGGGGCAGTGAAAATTCCTGTTCCAGGGACTCCAGCGTCCGGTACCAACCGGTCAACAGATTCAATTGAAGAGGTCTCATGAGGAACTGAGTGAAGGGCACTGCCCGAAGCATGACACCATTAGGCCCACAAGTTTTATCCCCAGACGGATCAATGGCCGCTGACAAGACAGTAAGGCCTGCACCTGCGTCTGGAGGCCCGCCACCTTCTGCTGGGGCAAGAATACCTTGACCTGAGAGGTGTCCAACGTCATGCCCAGAAAGGACCTCCCCATTGAGGGAGTGATAGAAGACTTGGGGTAAATGATTACCCATCCGAAATCCTCGAGAGTGGATAACACCGTCTGGGTGTCGCTCTCGGCCTGCTGAAGGGACTGAGCAGCAATCAGCAAATCGCTCAGATAAGGAAGAACACGATTGCCCTGGTTCCTCAGGATAGCCATGATGCCCGCCAGCACCTTGGTGAACACACGGCAGTGCCACAAACGCTGATCCTTCAACGCAAACCTCAGGAACTTCTGATCTCCCTGAAAAATCGGGATCTGCAGATAAGCATCCTTGATGTCCACTGTCACACATGAAGTCGCCGGACCGAAGCGAGCTCACCGCGGACCGTAAGGTTTCCATGCGGAAATGTCTGACAAACTTGTTGAGACCCTTCAGATCCAGGATAGGTCTCAGCGTTCCATCTTTCTTGAGCACCGTGAACAGATTGGAATAGAGCCCTCGACCCCGTTCCTGGGGAGGCACAGGAGAAATCACACCTAATAGCAGAAGGCATTAAACGGCCATTCTTAGGCCCTGCGCCGTCAATGTGTTCCGGGAAATCCGCAACCGAAGAAATATCGAGGGCGGCCAAACTGCCAGCTCTATTTTGTACCCGGAGGAAACCACCTCCTGAATCCACCGATCTGAGACGTGCTGTCTCCAGATGTGAGCAAAAAGCAAGGTGGGTGAGGGCGTCCCCTCATGCCTTAGAGGGCTTGGCAGGGGGTATGGATTTAGCTCCCCAGGAGGGATTGGGTCGGCCGCGAGACCTACCTCATCCCCAGGAATATTTGCGGCCACCAGAAAGTGAAGCCGAATAACCTGAGCCCCAGGAAGGGGATACTAGTGAGCGACAAAGCGCAACAAGCAGGGCCGAAGCCCTGGCGCCAAGCAGGACACTATCGTCCATGGCCGAGACTACAAAAGCAATACAATCCACATAGGCTTTGAGGTCTTTATACTCCTCCGCCCGCTTGCGAGACTTGGCAAAATCAACAAGGCGTCTCACCTTCTTCCTGATGGTCAAAGAGACAATGGCCACGGCACAGACAGGGCGAAGCCCAGCACCCACAAGGGTGAACGCATGACAAGCCAGCTGATCCATGCGCCTGTCAGCAGGTCGCGCAAGGAAGCAGTATCGGGTGACGGCATAACCGCAGTGTTGGATAACCCCGACACAGGGGCATCCACAGCAGGAGGACAGGACCAGAGGCAAATCAGCTCCTCAGGGAAGGGATACTGCCTGTCCAGTCCTTTAGGCACTGATGGCAATTTGTTAGGTCTTTCCACTCCTTAAACACCATATTTGAAAAGTGGGCCTGCTCCGGAAGACAAGCCTCTGTCTCTTAGGCCGAAATAAATCACCCTGCTTCCTCTTAGCCGATCTAGGAGGGACAATATGCAAAGTCTCAAACACAGACAGCAAATTTTCTGTGTCGTCAGGGAGCCACATATCCTCGTCAGAGGAGGAACCAACTCTCCCTCCTCCATGGAGTCCCGACGTCCAAAAGGATCATCATCGTCAGCAAAATCCGAGTAACCCGGCTCGATGTGCCGCTTCTTACTCGCAGCCTTCCCAGTAGCCGTGCGAGATAACTGTCTCTCCAAGCTGGTCACCCGGTGCAACAATCGGCTTGGGACCCCTTGCTAGTATCCCCCTCACTTAGGGCTGAATGCAGCAGCGGGGGTGTTGGCGAGGCCACAGGTAAAAGAGGGCTAGGGGCAGGGATGCCGCCCTAACATGTTCCAAAAGTACGCTCCAAGTGCAAGTGACACAAACCGTGCCGAGTCCGCCCGGAGGGCTGGTACCACACATGGGGCAGAGCTTAACCCGCCCAGATGGGGCTCCTAGCTCACTATCCCCAGAAGCCTCCATTATGGTGATAAAAATACAGGTTACAAGGCACTAACGGCTCAAACCTAAGTGACCCCCAATTTTGTCCCTCTTTTTAGTAAGGGGAGAGAGTGCGGAGAGAGGGGGGTGTAGGAGACCGGGAGGAACCACAGGCCTCACCTGGCAATGGGGGGGGCCCACCAAGAAGACACAAGCGGAAGGATTCATGAGCATCCCACAGAACATGCACATAAAAAAATTACAGATGAAAGAGGGACTCACGGACCTGACCAGCGAGTTAGCGGGGAGTCCGGAAGGCAGGCACCAGAAAAATATGCACGCAGTGAGTGGTGAAATTGATGCCCGTCAGCCTGTGGGGCCCCTCGGCAGGGTCCGCAATTGACAAAAAGAACAGCACAGAAAATGGCGCCCGAGCGCAGCAAAGACGAAATTTGAGGGGCGGGCCATGCAGCAATGACGCAAAACGCGTCTGCGCGGCCCCGCCCCTGCTGCAGGCACGAACAGGGGCGCCATGCAGCGCCTAAAATGTCGCCAAGAGTGCAGGGGGGGGGGCGGCCCACGGAGGAGCCCCCCCCGGAGGCGGAGCCCCGCACCACATGCCGAGGCCTCGCTCAAACGCCCCTTCACAGCCTCAAGATGGAGGGGAAGAGGTGAGGGAACGAGGAAAGGTGAGTATCCACACAGCTGTCAGCAACAACAAAGTCTGAGGTAAAAATGAAGTAAAAGTGAAGCAAAAAGCACAACATATGACAATAAAGCATGTGGGCACAGATAAAGTTAACCCCGGAGATAAGGGCATAACCCCGGGCAATTTTCCACACAGCTGCCAGCAACAACAAAGTCTGAGGTAAAAATGAAGTAAAAGTGAAGTAAAAAGCACAACACATGACAATAAAGCATGTGGGCACAGATAAGGGCATAACCCCCGGGCAATTTTGATGGTTCCTCCCCCCCCCCATAGGCTCACCATCGCCTATGGCCAGCTAACCGTAATGGAGGGTCTGCGGCCCAGAGCCTAGCTCTGCCGAACGCCTGACCCTCGGCATTCCCCTACCTGCACCTGATCCGCAGCCATGGCTGGGAGGCAAGAAGGGTCCCGGAAGCAGGTGGGAATAGGGCTTGCAGCGGCCAACGGGCTAGTAATGCCCCGCTTATCTGCAAAGTCCATGGAGAGAGAGAAAGAGACCATCTTCGTAGCCAGACTGCAGGAGAAGACTGGGGGTCTTTTGGGTAATTCTGGGCCGGGAGGGGCCACAAGTCTTCCTGCAGTCGACTGCGCCACCTGCGGTGGATTACCCACATGTAAAGAATAGAAATGAAGCAAGCCGTGCTGTACACCTGGAAAAAGGGAAGTCCCCAAGCACAACTCACCCCCTACACCATAGCGACATCCCTCAGCAGGCTCGCCATAAAAAGCCCATGGCCGGCTACCCTTTGTTGTACAGGGTCTGCGGCTTGGAGCAGCGCTCCCCGAGCACCTGACCCTAGTGCTCCTCTACCATCACCCGATCCGACAGCCGAGGCTGGGAGGCACAGAGGGTCCGGAAACGGGTGGAAATAGGCTTGCAGGGCCGGAGGCTTGGTTGCCCCCCTCGCCTGCAAAACATAGAGAGCCATCTTCTATCTTCGCAGTATGACTGCAGAGGAAACACTGGGGGTCTATGAGTGATTCCTGTTTTTATATGGGGCCGGGAGGAGCCAAAAATCTTCTGCAGTCCACTGCGCCACCTTGTGGTGGAATACCCAGATGGAAGGACTACATGAAACAGGCCGTGCTGTGCACTAGAAAAATACTAGGCACATAAGTAAATCCATTCCTTATCCTAGACTGCCCCTCCTGTGGTTGACTTAGGAATGACTGTCCTAATTTACACAAACGCCAAGTGACATGTTTGTTATGGGAGGAAAAAGTAGATAAAAAAAATGGGTTAAAACACGTGTCTGGGTGTCCGGACGTCACATCGGGACACAAGATCTATAGACACATCAAATCCTCTAAAGATCTCCACAGTGCTGCATTGCATCGGAAGCAGATATCCCAGGATACTTGGTAACAGATTTTTATTGATAAATAACTAGCTGGACATTTAGTTGTGCCCTTCACTGTGGAGCTGTAGTAAAGGCGTGGTGTCATTTTGGTGCTGATCGGTGAAGATGCATATTACAGAATTTTGCATTTAAAGTTAATTCAGCGGCAATAAAAAATTTCTTGGAATCCATATTCCAATGAGTTGTCGGAGCAGCGTTTCATTTGGTATAATAGCTTTAAATGTATAATTGTTTTTCCTTGCAAATAGTGCATGACTGGTCAGCTGTTCCCTAATATTGTCAACTATTACTAGGCATGGCACGGCCTGCTTCACAAAGTCATAACAGCTGGGTATTCCACCACAAGGTGGCGCAGTGGCACTGCAGAAAGAGTTGTGGCTCTGCCCGGTCCCATATAAAAACGGAATCACCCCAGGCTTATCCAGTAGTAAACAAGCAGTGATACAAGAACTGGGAACAAAAGGATAACAACCAACTAATTTGGAACAATCACCATAAAAAGGCAACCAAGAACAACGTAACAAGGGTGGGGTGAAGCAGGCCATGCCATGCCTAGTAAAAGCCATTCTACAGGTGAGTACTCACAGAATTGTCTTTTTCCTAGTGCATGGCACGGCCTGCTTCACAAACTCATAACAGAACATAACAGAAGCTTGGTGCTGAAAAGCCCAAGACGCACCAATAGCACGAGTGGAATGAGCAGTAACCCTAAAAGGGGGAACCTTCCCCTTAGCCGAATAGGCCTGCTCCACTGCCTGACTGATCCACTTGCTGATAGTGGATTTAGCCGGAGGCAGACCATTCCTAGGTCCAGCAGGAAGAACAAAAAGAGCGTCAGATTTCCTGAAAGACTCATTAGCAACCAAATAAAATTTCAGGGTCCTGACAACATCCAGAGAGTGAAGTGTCCGCTCCTTGGAATTAGCAGGATTAGGACACAGAGAAGGCAAAACAATGTCCTGCTTGAGATGAAAAGCAGACACAACCTTAGGCAAGAAGTCCGGCTTAAGCCAAAACACCACCTTATCCTGATGCCACTCAAAATAAGGAGGTTTGATGGAGAGCGCTGCCAGCTCAGACTCACCTGACCAAAGTATTGACCACCTTAAGAGTCATAATTGGCAAGGCAGCCCCACTGATAGGCTCAAAGGGAGGACCCTGCAGAGCAGACACCACCAGATTTAGGTCCCAAACCGGTAGCATAGGTTTACGTGGCAGACGCACATGAGTAACTCCCTGAAAGAAAGTCTTTACCAACCGGTGATTGGCAAAAGATCTTTGGAAAAAAATTGCCAGGGCTGACACCTGCCCCTTGAGGGTACTAAGTTGAAGACCCGAATCCAAGCAATGTTGCAAAAAATCCATAACCCTGGGGATAGAAAACACCCTACAAGGCAGAGACCTAGACTCACACCAGGCAATGTAAGCATGCCAAATCCTATAGTAGATAAAGGACTTCTTCCTAGCCCTAATCATGGTAACAGAGACCAGCAACCCCTTATCCATCAAGATGGAGGTTTCAGCAGCCAAGCCGTTAAAGCCAGGGTTTGTAAATTGGGATGGCACAAATGTCCCTGAGTGAGCAGATCTGGATCCTTGGGCAGGGCATACTGATCTACTGCCAACTGCATGACGTCTGCGAACCACACCCTCCTTGGCCAACAGGGGGCCACCAGAATGGCCGGTACCCCTTCCTGGGCTATCTTGCGCAGCACCCTGCCCAGCAGAGGAAAAGGAGGGAACACAGGAGCCGAAACTCTGTCCAAGACAATGCTAGCGCATCTGTCCTGTGACTGGGAAGCTTGTGATCGTGGCGGGACGCAAACAGGTCCACATCCGGAAGCCCCCATCGGTGACACGGAGTGAAATACCTTATTGCTGAGAGACCATTCCCCCAGCCGAGACGTCCCCCTGCTCAGGGAGTCTGCCTCCAGATTCTCCACTCCCGGAATGTAAACCGCCGAGATGCAGGGCACATTCTCTTCCGCCCAAGATAGTATCAGGGATACTTCCCGGAGGACTCGCTTGCGCCGAGTCCCTCCCTGATTGATGTAGGCAACCGCCGTCTGGTCATCTGAGTGGATCTGAACAGCCCGACCCCGAAGGGGAGGTCAGGTGAGCAAGAACCAACCTGATCGCCCTCAATTCCAGAACATTGATGGGAGCATGGGCCTCCTGGGGGCCCCACTGACCCTGGAACTGCAGCGACTTCCAAAAGCCCCCCCAACCGGTCAGACTGGCATCTGTGGTGAGTCTCCCAACACAGGGGCAGAAATGTCCTGGCCACTAGAAGGTTCCTCGAGTCCAGCCACGATAGGGACTGTCTTGCCAGGGGGCACAGAGCAAATACCTGATCCAGGGACACAGGGTCCCGATCCCAAACTGACAAGAGGTGCCACTGAAGAGGTCTCATGTGAAACTGAGCAAAGGGGACCGCCTCGAAGCAGGACACCATTAGACCCAGTAACTGCATCCCCTGCCGGATGGAGGGATGGGGACACAAGAGCAGAGCCCGTGCCTGCTTCTGAAGGCCCTCCACTTTCAGCTGAGGCAGGAATACCTTGACCTAAGAGGTATCCACAGTCAAGCCCAGAAAGGACCTCAAAGACGGAGACAGTGAAGACTTGGGATAGTTTATTACCCAGCCGAAGGACTCGAGCGGAGGTCACCACCTGGGTATACTTCTCAGCCTGACGAAGATACTGAGCCGCAATCAGAATGTCGTCCAAGTAAGGGAGGATGCAAATGCCCTGTTGCCTCAGCAGAGCCATCACGTCCACCATTACCTTGGTGAACACCCGAGGCGCAGAGGTGATTCCGAAGGGTAAGGCCACAAACTGGTAATGCTGATCCTCTAGAGCAAACCTGAGAAATCTGATGACCTGGGAAGACTGGCACATGAAGATAAGCATCCTTGATGTCCATGGAGGTCGTGAAGTCACCTGGGCGGAGGGAGCCGACAGCCGAGCTAAGGATCTCCATGCAAAAGTGCTTGAACCTGACAAAACTGTTGAGGCCCTTCAAGTCCAGAATGGGCCTCAGGGACCTGTCCTTTTTGGGGACCGTGAACAGATTGGAGTAGAAACCCTGACCCCGTTCCTGTGAAGGCACCAGGCAGATGACTCCTGACTCCAGCAGATGCTGAACCGCAAGGTGCAACCCCTGAGCTGACAGAGGGTTGTGAGACATCCGGGATCTGAGGAATCTTGAGGGCGGCCAGGCTGCAAACTATCTTGTAACCGGAGGACACCACCTCCTGAATCCACCGGTCTGAGACGCGAAGTCTCCAGACGTGAGCAAAGAGCCAAAGTCGTCCCCCCACCTGGATGGGTGAGGGCGCCTCCTCATGCTTGAGGGGGCTTGGGAGAAGGTTTGGGGTCCCATGAGAGCCCGGGGCGACCATGGGGTCTGCCACAGCCCCAAGAACCCCTGCGGGTACCTGAAAAGAGGGACCCTCGACTTCCTCTGGGGGTACGAAAGGAGCAGACTGAAGCAGATGGCCCCCAAAAGGGCTGAGGCAGCCTACCATTTTTGGCTAAAGCATCCAGGCGCTCACCAAAGAGCCGCAGCCCCACAAAGGGGAGTCCAGTGAGAGCCTTCTTAGCAGCGGCATCAGCTGCCCACTGACGCAACCAAATAGAGCAGCACATAGCCACCAAGAGGGCAGAGGCCCTACCATGCAGCCGTACTACATCATCCATGGCAGTAAGTATAAAGGCAACAAAATCAGAGCACAGCAAGAGGGTCCTATACTCATCCCTTCCAGCTGTAGCACCATCAAGAAGACGATTGATCAGTCCCTGAAGAGCAATAGCAGTGATGGCAGCGGCACAGGACGGATGCAAACCAGCCCCCACAAAGACATGGCAGGCCAGCTGATCCATGCACCGTCCTCGCTGTCCCACAGTGTAGTAGTGTCAGGGGAAGGCATGACCGAAGTGTTGGACAAACCAAGAATGGGCGTGTCCACCTCGGGGGGGGACCCGACCACCGCTTAACGAAATCAGCAGGAAAAGGATACTTATCCAAAACCTTTGGCACCGCGAGCAATCTACTAGGACATTCCCACTTCTTGAGCACCATATTAGTGAAATGACTCTGCTCAGGGAACTCCAGACGCTGCTTATTAGTACGAAAAAGCTCATCCTGCTTCCTCTTAGTTACCTCAGGGGGGGCAATGTGCAGAACCTCAAAGATGTGAGACAGATTGGCAGTGTCCTCAGGGAACCAGGAATCCTCAGACTCAGGGTCACTGTTGCGGCCCACCTGCTGGTCCCCAGAGTCAGAACCCGAGAAAGGGGGGGGGGGAGAGCGAGCAGGCAGCGGCGAAGCCCAGGCCAGAGGGAGGGGGGACCCCATAGAAAAAACATGCCATAAAACACTCACCCCCTCAGAAGCTAGGACAGGAACTCCGCATCCCAAGTAGGCTCACCATAAAAGCCTATGGCCGGCTACCCTTTGTGGTACAGGGTCCGCGGCTTGGAGCAGCGCTCCTGAGCACTTGACACTAGTGCTCCTCTACCCTCACCCGATCCGTCAGCCGAGGCACAGAGGTTCTGGAAATGAGTGGAAACAGCTATGCAGGGCCGCAGGCATGGTTGCCCCGCACACCTGCGCAGAGAGCCATCTTCTATCTTCGCAGTAAGCACTGCAGAGAACTGGATAAGCCTGGGGCGATTCCATCTTTATATGGGACCGGGCGGAGCCACAACTCTTTCTGCAGTGCCACTGCGCCACCTTGTGGCGGAATACCCAGCTGTTATGACTTTGTGAAGCAGGCCGTGCCATGCACTAGGAAAAAAATCATTATTCTAAGTATGTCACACACCCCGCTTCAAGACATTCATTACATGTGGGTTATACCGACCTGAAGAGGGCGATGTTGCAGAGAAGTCTTGAAAAACGAGCCCCTCCTGGTCTATAATACCTGGGACCTCCCACTTATCTCCCAGTGTTTTTCTCTGCAAGATGGCGACAAGACAGAAGAATGAAGTCTCCTGCTTGCAGGTAGCCGGGGTAACTCCCGGCCCCCCTCTCGGTTCTATTTCTGCCCGGCTCTCATTTATTCCCCTTAGAGAAGCCTCCCAGCCTAGGCTGCTGGGCCGGGTGATGGTAGACGGCACCTTTATGGTGCCTAGGAGTCTAGCTCCTCCGCAGGCCTCATATTAGGGGGCAAAACGGATATCCGGTCTGGTGATCCCGGATTTGGGATGCCCCGTCCCTGTTCCCACCCTAAGGGTGATGGCACTCTCCCCCACTCGATCCCCATTCTCCCTGCGCTGGGGGGGGGGGGGCCTTCTCTACCGTGTGTGTTTAGGCGTTGTTACTTGTGTGTGTGCGTGTGCTGCTTTTACTGTGTGTCCCGATGGGACCTGTTGCGCGATCACTGGTTGGGGAGCTTACCCACCTCAGGCATTCGGCGTGGCCGTGCCTGGGTAAGCTTTGCTACCTTTGTGCGGGAGGGGCGGGGCTGGCCTCGGCATGTGAACCGGCTGCCCAGCCCGCTCCCGCGCCGTTTTTGGAGCCCGGTCAGTGGCCGGGCTCCTTGCTTCTCAGAGTGGGGGGGCTGGGCCGGACGCATTGCGCGTCAGGCGACCGCCCCTTTTGTCTAGGCAGTGGCGTTGCTGTCCAGGGGAGGCGGGCCCGCGCTGTTCCGTGTGTACGGGAGGGGGCGGGGCCGGGGCGCTTCCCACGTCTCGGGCCGGCGCAACCTCCTTCCCCTTCTCCTGCGCTGCTCTGTGCTGGCTGCCGCTGCTTCTGCCATTTGCTGAGTTTTTTCCTTTTCATAGGCTATGGCTCAGGCACAGGCTATTCCCTGTTCCCTGGGTGGTTGTCTTGGTTTGCTTTGTATGCTTGTTTGGAAATCCTTGCCTCTGAAGTGACTGTTGTCCTTTCTTTCCCAGATCCTGGGTCACAAGTTAAAGGGGTCTCCCGGTCTTCACTACCTGGTTAGTCTGGGTTTTACCCATAAAAATTTTAACATTTTATAATTTTACTTAATTCTCCCACGCGGGACATTAAAAAGGGCATCCCGGGTCGCTTATTGTTTAAATCCCTGGGTAATTGCGAATACCACAATTTCACCATAATGGAGGCTTCCAACGATACCGGAAAAGGCCCTTCGGGGCAATCCAGGCAATGTGTGGGTTTTGGGGCTCCTCTTCTAGGGGATGATGTCATACTCTCCATTCCATGTGCACAGCGGAACATTACGCGGCAGTCCGGTACCCCGGCCTCCAGCTACTTGCCGCCCGTGTCATCTTCTACCCCTCCCCGCCTGTTCCAGTTTTCTAGTGTGGTTGCCCAGAAGGCCCCAGCTAAGCGGAAGCATCTGTCCCCGGCTGCGCTGGCCTGTGATGTTGGAGATTTTGGGTCATTAGACTGGTCCGATTGCCCCCCGCTTGAGGTGGGGGAGCTTTTTGATGAATTGGACGAGGCTGATGACCAGCGGTTCTTTAGTGCGGCTGGTGAGCAGGCGCAGAGGGATGCCTTTGACACCCCTTCGATCCTGGCTCAAATGTTTGATGTTTTGGCTATCGCTTCTCCTGAGGGGGCTCCCCCGCCAAAAGGGGGAATTATTTGAGGTGGCCAAGCCACGGTTGGAGTTTCCCCATCAAAGACATTTGGACGATGTCATTCTTAAAGAATGGGAAAAGCCTACTCGCCTTACGGGTGTTCCGCCGGGTTGGGATAAGTAGTATCCTTTTCAGGCGGACCTGGTTAGGCAATGGTCTTCTCCACCTGAGGTTGATGCCCCGGTTTTGGGGTTGTCTAACACTGCTGTTTTGCACCCTGACTGTACTACCATCAAGGATGGTGAGGATAGATGTTTTGACCAGTTGGCTTGCCATGGGTTTGCCAGTGTTGGGTCGGCCTTGCGGCCTGTTTGTGCTTTGGCACTGTTGCTGTTGGCTTCCAGGTACATTGTCAGAGATTTGTTGACTTCTTCCAGCATTGATCCGGCTTGTGAGGAGTTTATCGCTCTCAAACGTTGTGAGTCGTTTTTGTCTTTTGTGCTTGCTGCTCAGGATGACGCCATGGTGATGTGTGGTAGGACAACGGCCTTGTTGGTGGCTATCCGGCGGTCGATTTGGTTGCGCCAATGGGCTGCTGATTTTAATTCGCAGAAGTCTTACGGTTCTCCCGTTGTGGGTCTGCGCCTGTTTGGTGCGCAATTGCATTCTTTTGTCAAGGGAGGTAAGTTACCTCAGCGCAAGAAACAACGCCGTTCCTTTTGGGGGCGGTTCCTTTAACCCGTCCTTTCGGGGAGCCAGAGATGGCAGGGTTCGGCTTTCTCCGCCACCAGGGGTGCCGTTTGGAGCAGGGGCAGAGGTCATGCCCGTCCTGGTCAATCCTGGGCTTGCAAGCCTGCTGCCAAGCCAGCTCAGCAATGAGGGGGCGCCCTCACCCTTGCAGGTGGGGGGAGGGGGGGGGGGCAGTTGCAACACTTCTCCCAGGTCTGTGACCAGGCGGTCTCGGACAGATGGATCCGGGAAGTGGTGTCGTCAGGTTACAAGCTGGAGTTTGGGTCCCGACCTCCTTCCAGGTTTTTCAGGTCTTGTGTGCCTTCGGATCCTCTGGCCGCGCAGGGGCTCCTGTCGGCTCTAAGGAAACTTCTGGACATGGCAGTCATTTGTCCAGTGTCTCCCTCGGCCGTGGGCCTGGGGTATTATTCCAATCTCTTCACAGTGCCCCAAAAAAAAAAAAAAAAAAGACGGATCAGTTCATCCCATCCTGGATCTGAAGTTACTCAGGTTTATCCGTCCCCGGAAATTCGCATGGAAACTGCGCTCTGCCGTCAATTCTCTTCGGCAGGGGGACTTCATGACATCCATAGAGTGATGGCCCTCCTCAAAACCCAAGGGATTCACATCGTGCCTTATCTGGACGGCTTTCTCATCATGGCATCCTTGTTCAGTCAATCGGAGACAGACACCAGGTCTGTGGTATCCACTCGGGATAGCTGATTATCCAGCCGAAGCTCTCCAAAGTCCTCCCTTTCTCCTTCCGGGGTGGTGTCCTTCCTGGGAATGTCTCTGGATTCTTCCCAACACAGTGTTTCTTCCTCACTCCAAGGTTATTTTGGTTCAGGAATTTGTCTCAGCTTCTTCTGTCCACCCCTCGCCCATCCATCCGGCTGGGGATGAGACTGGTGGGATTGATGGTGGCCTCCTTCGAGGCGGTTCCGTTTGCTCAGTTTCACACAAGGACGCTTCAGCTTCATCTGTTGGCAGCTTGGGACCGGTGTCCAAGGTCGTTGGATCTGCCCTTTCTGATGCCTTCCCAGGTTCGGCAGTCTCTTCAGTGGTGGATGGTTCCAGCCAATCTCTTGAGGGGCAGGTCATTTGACGCCTCTTTGAGAAACTCACCACGGACGCCAGTCTGTCGGGTTGGGGAGGCTTCTGGAGGGATCTTCAGTTCCAGGGGTTGTGGGGGCCTTAGGAGGCCCACTTGCCCATCAATGTTCTGGAGCTGAGAGCCATCAGGTTGGTTCTGTCTCACTTGTCACAGCATCTACAGGGTTTGCCGGTTCAGGTTCGGTCAGACAATCGGATGGCTATTGCTTACATCAGTCACCAGGGAGGAACTCGCAGTTGGGGTGCCCTCAGAGGGTGTCTCTGATCTTGGCCTGGGCAGAGATCCATGTCCCATGCATCGTGGCGGTGTACATTCCAGGAGTGGAAAACATGGAGGCGGACTTCCTGAGCAGGCACTCTTCCCGCCGGGGAGAATGGGCTCAGTCCCAAGGTCTTTCGGTCTCTTTGCCTCCGGTGGAGGACACCGGAGGTGGATCTGTTTGCCTCTCGTCGCAATCAAACTTCCGGCATTTGTGTCTCTCTCAGGATCCTCTGGCAATGAATGCCATGTCCCTGAGCTGGGGGGATCTGGGGTTTTTGTTTCCTCCGATTCCCATGCTGGGCACGGTGTTACGAAAGCTGGCCCTGGAAGGGGTTCCCGCCATTCTGGTGGCTCCAAGGTGGCCAAGGTTCACAGACATCGTCCGGCTGGCAGTGGATCAGTTCGTTCTGCCCCTTCGGCCGAACCTGCTCACTCAGGGTCAACTATGTTACCCCAATTTACCAACGCTGGCTTTGACGGCTTGGCTGCTGAAACCTTCTTGGAGGAAGGCTTCTCCGATTCGGTCATTTAGACTTGTTAGTGCTAGAAAGAGTTCTACCATCTACTATAGGACTTGGATGTCTTATATTGATTGGTGTGAGGTCAGGGCTGCCCTGCAGGGTCTTTTCTATTTCTAGGATTTTGGATTTTCTGCAAACTGGGCTGGACTCTGGTCTCCAGCTGAGTACCTTGAAAGGCAGGTATCTGCTCTGTCTTTCAGAAATCCTTTGTGCTTCATCCTTTGGTCAAGACCTTTTCAGGGGTTGCACATGTGCAGCCTCCTAGGAATCCTATGCTCCCTGTTTGGGATTTGAATCTGGTCCTGTCTGCTCTTCAGTGCCCTCCCTTCAAGCCTTTGCAGGATATTGCTCTTTCTACGTTGACTCAGGTTGCCATCACCTCTGTTCGGCGTGTCTCGGAGTTGGCGGCCTTGTCGATTCAGTCTCCTTTGAGAGGCATCAGGACAAGGTGGTTTTTTGTTTCAAACCGGACTTTAAGGGTTTTGCATTGTCTGAATGTGGTACGCTGCGTGAAGTACCATTTGCTTACTACATCCTCTTTTTGTAAGACTGATGCCTTATTTGTGGTGCCCTGTGGGCCTAGGAAAGGTTTGGCTCCGGTCAAGTCTTCCATTAGTAAATGGATTCGTCAGGCCGTTGTGGGGGCCTATCCTGCCAAGGGGAAGGTTCCCCTTTTCGTATCACTGCTCATTCTACTCGTGCTGTTGCGGCGTCTTGGGCTTTTCAGCACCAGGCTTCTGTTGAGCAAGTTTGTAAGGCCGCTACTTGGTCTTCTGTTCACACGTTTTCCAAGGTTGATGTGCGGGCTTCAGCGGATGCCGTTTTTGGCTGCAAGCTGCAGTGGTTTAAGTTGTGCTTTGCCTTGTTTGGATCCCCGCCCATTATGGACACTGCTATTGGATGTCCCACATGTAATGAATGTCTTGAAAACGGGGTGTGACACATACTTAGAATATTATATTGTGAATACTCATAATACCCATTTTACAGGGGTCACACACCCCGCTTCACCCGCCCTTTTTGGTATCCTGGATCCTTTATATGGTGAAGCTTTGTCTCCAATTTGAGGGTTACTTTTGTTTTTTCCTGGTTCCCTTTGTCTTTACTGCTGTTTGAAAAATGGGAGATAAGTGGGAGGTCCCAGGTATTAGACCAGGAGGGGCTTGTTTTTCAAGACTTCTCTGTAACATCGCCCTCTTCAGGTCGGTATAACCCACATGTAATGAATGTCTTGAAGTGGGGTGTGTGACACTTATAATACCCATTTTACAGGTGAGTATTCACAAAATGGTATTTTTATTTATATCTAACTGCTAGTAGTAAGTTTTACTATTGTACGACAAAATTACCTACAAGTGATCTTTTAGAGATGTTTTATGTCCACCTCGAAGGATCAACCCCAGCTTTAGTTTTTATTTGATCCCCCTTTATTCCATATAAAGCTCTTGCTTTATACACCTGACACCTTGCTCTAAAGCTGGGCTTCATGAGGCCTCTCATTTTGAAAATCAGATGTACAACACAGACAAGAGACGCTTGAATGGGTCCAAAAGGTTTATTAAAAATGAAACCAGGAAGGGAACCAGAAGTGAACATCATTTTACTGCATAATCTAAAAACAAAGGTTAAACTTCAACACATTACAAAAAACAGCTTTATATTGAAATAAAATACACCGACCGAGATAAAAGTGCAAGTCAGAAAACGTGCACTTCTATTAATGTAAAAATCGAAGCGGAGCAGCATTGCGTCCAGATTCGTGCAGGAATGGCGACAGGTAGGGATAGAGCTTCTCTGTGAAGGTGGCACTGAAGGTATAGATTGCAGTCATGTCATCAGCATTGTAAAAGGAGATCTGGCCTCCTTCGAAATCCACATATACCCCGATCTTCTTGGGTTTGTTGGCCAGGGTGAGGGTCTTGGATGGAGATTCCAGAGCTTTGTAGGCATTGCCGTTCCTCAGCCAGATGGCCCAGTAGCCGTTCTTGGGGTTCAGCTTAATCTTCCCCTTGCGGTTGCTGGATTCACTGGCCACCCCAACATCCCAGGCGGTCTTATCTGCCACATCCACCTCCCAGTAATGGCGTCCAGAATCAAAGCCCTCTGAGCCCAGTACAAGGATGCACTGGCTGAAACGCTTGGGGTTGTCTGGGAGAGGGAGCTTGCTGTCACTATATTTGACACTGGTCAGCCCATCAGACAGGACAAGATTAGGATGAGCAGTGCTGGGGTCCAGCAACATTGGGGTTAGGTCTGCAAAAGAACAATTTAAGTCAATGAATACCAAATTTCTTAGAAACCCAACAGGATACTTTCCCTATTGGGCAACAGCTATATTACTAATGCAACCAACCCAGAAACAAGCCCAACACTCAACAAGATTGGATTGGTTGTTAGTCTTAACAGGCGCGACACCCTAAATATAGCAGGGCCATGAATTTAATGACAGCATTTCATGTGTTTGGGTAGGAGTCTAAACCTGGGACATCTAAACTTGCCAATCTTATCCCACTTCCTTACAAAGCTCCAAATCAGCCAGATTATGAGAGCACTTCCTTTGTACAGCCCTATGCAGGCCAACCCACAGATTCTTAAGTTGGTTTGGGTCAGGCTAGATCATTACAAAACCGAAGTTTTGTCAAAGTCTAGGGATGCTTTGGGTCCAAATTCCTCTTTAAAGGGGGTTTTCCATGTAAACATACAGCCACTTTTGTTTAGTGGTCTTTGGTGCAGCTTGGAGCAAGCTTTACAGTCTTTTCTCCCACTGAGCTTCATCATGCATTAATATGGGTATGGGGTTTGTTTGCTGATCGTGTTGACTTAGCAAAATACATAATTTGAGACCAAAATGTTGAACCTCCAACTAGAACTTTTTACGTAGATTTTGGAAGAACATAACTGCTTGGATGTTCGCACTTATAACCTGGAAATTACTGCAGCTCCTTTAGTGTTAAGACTTATGGCATATATTGTAGGTGGAACCAGCACTGCAGTAATCAATATAATGTTGTTATTACCAGATTCAGCCAATTAAATGAGACTGCTGACCATATCTATCCAAATTCACCATTTCTGACTTACCCATGAGGATATTCTAATTAGACAATCTGTCAAATATTTATTTAATCAGCACAGGTATGGTCAAATTCAGTTTGGTAATATAGCGAAGTCTACCATCCTATGCTCCATGTCGCCCTATGTAGACTCCCTTTACATCCCTGTTCTAATCACACAAAAAAGGGCTCTAATAAGCAAAAATGAGAGGTGACTGGGGCAATCTTATCCCATTGCCTATAGTGCTTACATCTGGGAGGGTGCCATTTTTATTTAAAGAGGACCAACACCCAGGGGTTATCGGCCCGGAAATCTATAAGATTCCCGGGCCGATCACCTCCCACCCCGCGGGACATCCGAGATCGGGATGTCCCGCGGGGTGAAACCCCCCAGAAACCCCAAAAACCTCTTACCTGATCCGCCGCCGCTTCCGCCGCCTCCCGCGCGCCCCTCCAGACGTGCGCGCGCCCGCGCCGGCCCTCTGTGAATGGCCGGCGGGGGCGCGCGCGCGCCGAGAGTGACGCGCGGGAGGCGGCGGAAGCGACTTGGACGTCCCTGATCCCCGCCTGGACGTTGGCGGGGATTGGCTGCGGCGTTCACGTGGGAGCGTTGAGAGGTGAGTTTTTTGGGGTTTCTGGGGGGTTTCACACAGCGGGGCACCCCCGATCGGGGTGCCCCGCCGAAGTGGACCAAAACCCAGGATAGTCAAAATCCTGGGTGTTGGTCCACTTTAATTACACAGGGAGAGATTGTCAATATGGATCTCTCCCTGTGAGTGTTCTTCCCAGGCGAGAAGCTCTGAAATATTTGATTGCATGTCCCAACTTTGGGCACTCAAAAATAGGGGTAAGGACCCTACCAATAGGGGCACCTTGATGTAGCGTGGGGTTTAACAAGCAATTGTAGGCAAACCAAGGCCCCTAGTTTATTTACAGGATTCATATGGCCGTTTGCCGATTATACAGTGATAGGGTTAAACTGGGCGGTGGATTGGTTCCCAGGCCCTAAAAGATCCAGTATGAAAATAGTAATGGAGCAACTCCCTCCCCTGCTTTTTTTATCTTCATTTAGTAAAGATATAGATCCATAACTTTCACACACAAGTGGTTCTTAACCTGCACCACTGTCACAGCCCGCTGAATAGTACCGGTATTTACTGTGTCCAAATTTTTGAAGCACGTCCAGTTCTTGGCCAAGGCACTTTTGTGCAAAAGGTTAACCTCAAGGGAGTCTATACGGCTCCCTGGTTTTGGATGGCAAAGCACCTACTGGGTCCTGTGAACAGGGCTGTTTTTTGAGCCTAAAGAGGGCCTTAACTGTGCCCAGTGTTCTCTCCTAAAAAGGACTGCTCAAGCAGGATGTTGGCATCTCAAGTCCCCCTGACAATTGTTCTAGCAATATCTATCTACAGACTAAGGAAAACAAGGGGTGGGTGATGTTTGCTATAGATTGCCAGAGGCAATCATGCCTCAGTTTCTCAAATTGCTTTATATGTACCCCAGGGGATACACCAAAACTAAGGTATTTGCTATATTTTTTTAAACCGTTGAAAACATTCCTTCGATTCTAAAGTGCTATAAGGCCTGTGGCCTACTTTATAATTGATCCCTCCCCTCATCTCTGGTGGGTACTTGGGTGTAAAGTTTGAGAACCACGTCTATGTCCGCCCTCTAAAGGCGTCTTTCAATGGAACTGTAAAGATTAGGCCTAGGGCCTAGTGGTAAGAGTGATCTTGTGACTGGAGGGTTGTAGGCTCTATTCCCAGCCAGGACATGGCTGAAATGCTCTTGAATAAGGCACCTAAACCCGCAAACTGTTCCTTGGGTGCCGTTGCTAGGGCAGCCCACTGATCTAGGCTTGAAGCAGACCAACAGTCAAAAAGACTTAAACCAGACAAACCGTGCAAATATGCATCACTCCCTAGGGCATTTTAGATCGTTGAATATAAAAAAATAACACCTTTCTAACTCACTGGGCTCAATTTTAAAAACATGGCGGCTCATGCATTTACAGGCCACCTGCAAACCAGAAGTACTGCTGGACTTCCTGTTACTGTGCATTGTCTGTTATGTCAGTTGGGAGCGGAAGCCCCAAAATGGCCGCTACCTTTCTTTCCCAACTGTGCCAGGCTGTTGGTTCAATATGAGTGACATTCAGTCTCTACATTCACTGGTTAATACAGAATTCCTATGTATTCACAAACCTACAATGGCCAAACAGACCAAGCAGCTTGGTTTCTTAAGAGTGTAGACTTCAATCCGCTATAGGAAATTCAGTCTTTGCATGCTCTACATTAAGTATTGTAGACTTACTAGGTTCACTAAAATTTGATTATTCAGTTCAAGTAAACCCATCTTATTGTTGGCACTTTTGCTTCCCATACAGGGTTTAACGCAGAAGAGTTGCCAGCAAGACCAAACATTAGGGAGATACTTACATGGAGAAACAAAGGATTGCATTTTCTTCCACATTGCATACTGTATTGGACCCTTAAAGGTGGCCTGGCACAGGTCCTTGGTTAGGAGGGCGTTGCTGGACGATATGGCTTCCTTCTGCTGTTCCTGACACCTGAGAAACAATAAAACACTAAGCAACACATCCACAGGAGGCTTAAGTAGTAACTTAGCTGAACGAGAGACTTACTTCTCAATGAAGGTCTTGATGTCCTGAAGAAAGGAGAAAAAAAAAAAAGGTTATTTGCCTGTCACTGTAAGAGCCTAGCGAAGGTCAAACACATGGTCAGGTCTATGTGGGAGTTACTTACAGTGAGGAAGGAAATAGAGTTGTTTTCTTCCATCCTTTCCTTGGCCACTCCAATGGTCTGCTGGATGTTGTCTTTGTTCTCTTGCAGCTTGACCTGGTTGGCCTCCATTTCTTTCAGCAATGTGTCGCCCTGTTCCTCGAGCTGCTCCAGCAGCTTCTCCTCCTGCTCCTTCAAAAACTTACGCATCTTTTCGAACTCAGACTCAATGTGCTCCTGGTACTCGTTCATGTGGGTCTAGAGGAAATAGATGAATACTAATGAAACCACCACATGTACCTGAAGGTTAAGGTTAATGAACAGTGCTATGAACGATGACCTACATTATGCTGCTGGATCTTCTCATTCTGCTGACTGTTCAGTTCTTCGGTCACTTTAAGGGCCTCTTCTAGTGGACTCACAATAGCGGCCAGCTCAGTCTGCCGGGAACACAATGCTCACAAGGTAAACCACAGGTCACCACAAACGAAACTGTATAAGTAATATAACACAACTGTACAGTTAAGTAATGACACCCAACTCACCCTGTACACTCCCACAGCATCCAAAATGGGCAGGAAGTTGTGATTGGCGTGCTTCAGGGAGTCCCGACAGATAATGCAGCTCAGGATGCCGTCATCCTTACAGTAAAGCTTCAGCTTCTCATCGTGGTCCGGGCAGTTCTCTTGAATCGGGGCCTTTCCTTTCTCGCTGGGTTTTGCAGGAGTCCCGACAGGTGTTGCATTTCCAGCGGCCTTCTTCACCAGGTTGGCCAGGGCTCTGTTGGTGGTAAATCTCTTCTCGGTGATCACTTCTTTACAGTCGGGGCAAGTGAAGGAATCTTGTCCCACCCAGGCCTTTTCCATGCAGCTGCGGCAGTAGTTGTGGCCGCACTCCACCATGACGGGATCTTCGAAGAGCTTGCTGCACAGCATACATGTCAGCTCCTCTGCAAATTCTGGTGCCTTCACCGAGCCGTTTGGTGCTTCGTGAACTTCAACCCTCGCTTTCTAGAGGGCAAGAGAAAAAGGATCTAAGTTTACATGGAATTGGATTAAGACTTACAAACATGGTTGGGTAGTTGGCGCACTTTAGAGAAAAACTGTTAAAAAAAGGAAAAAGTTAAAGCCACAGCACAATTTCCAAGAGAAAACACAAATGTCTCCAAATTTCTATCAAATTTTTGAAACAAAAAGGAGAGCTCGATCCTGTAGCTTGCAGCATATCAAAGGCAATTATCACAGGGACAGTAAATTACATTCCTACAGACCTTCTGCATGAAGAGCTAGAGACCAGCATTAAATAAAGCTTTAGAGAATTAGGAGCGACCAAAGGTTTGTCAACGACTAGAGGCAGCTTTAGTGAGGGCAGTTGCCAAAATCTGTTGGCTGCATCTGCACCAGAGGGATAATACTGCTGATGCTCTATTAGGCCGAGTCTCACTTGGCACAAACCAGCATCTATTTTTCAACTTTAATAGTCCAGTTATAATGACAGGACAATAGGTTACAGCAAAGAGGAAGAGGACAATAGGTTACAGCAAAGAGGAAGAGGACAATAGGTTACAGCAAAGAGGAAGAGGACAATAGGTTACAGCAAAGAGGAAGGTAGGATGTGCTCATCCAGTCACTATATAGCAGTCAAAGAGGGTTACAATTCTTTTTTGTCCAAGGACAATTGGTTATGACAGGAAGGGGTGTCTGCACCAAGGCCCATGAGGCCCCCCTGACCGTCATGGATTCTCAAGCCATTAGATCTATGCTCACACAAGGGGCATTTGTTTTAGTCATCAGGCCAATTGTATCCAATTCAGTAAAAATACAGGATGAGTACTATATGAATAATGAATGGGCCCTTCTGTGGCAGGGCTATGGCTACTCAAGCAACAGGTACGATTCTTTAAAGTGTCAAAGTCAGAACACCACAACAGTGTTCATATCCAACTTCACTAAAATTCCAGATAATGGAGCCTGCTTTATCTGTAAAGCTCTGACTCCATTTATTGCAGTTGTGTGTGGCAATGATGTCATTGTCATACCTATGCAATGACAGATTGGCTGCCAACTTACAGAAAGGAACAGCAAAAAATAAAGTGCTGGGCAGGGTGTTTGGCCAAATTTTACAGGGTCAGTGGGTTTTGGTCCGCTTTAACCACATCCTAACCAAAAGTCAAGAGAACCAATCTCTTCAGTAGCATCTTATAAGATCGTATGGATGAGTGCCAGCAATTCTAGAGGCTGCATGGTATCTAAGGGCCTCTATAAGTTAGTGAGCAAAAGCTCACTATACCTCATCCCAAGCTTCCCTTTTTTTTATAAAAGTCTGTAGCTGCTGATGCTCAGATGAACAATTTCACCCAATCGACTGCCTCCCCACCGCTGCTACAATTCCTAAGCAACCTTGAGACAGTGCCTGGGGGGCACTGAGATACACTCCCTGGGGGTAGCAAGATAGCGGCAAGGGAGCCAGCAGCCAAGGACAGACTTTCAGGGCAAGCTTATTGCCATTGAGCCAACGCCGAGAAACATACTCACCCGATTGTGTAAAATACTCACCTACCGTATGTGTAAAATACTCACCTACTGTATGAGGAGATTTTAAGTTACTAAGACCATGAACAATGCAAGGAGAAATCTACCCATAGCACACATGAAGGCTGGCCTAGTACACAAACAAGGTCAAGATGGAAGACCAGGGGCTACACAAGCAATGTTTAGATCAGATAGACCACTTTACACGATGCACATCATTTTACGTGATTGAAAGCAGAATTACTACTATCCCTACACACCAAGGAGTCTTGGCGAGTGACGAGGCCCTGTCTGACTCGCTACAAAATGAAAAGGATTGTTCTATAGCATCAGTTTCTGCGGCCCAAGATACCCTTGATGAAAAAGCAGGGCAGGTTCGTCCAATCAAACAAGGGCCACAGAAACTGTTGCAATGGGGGGGTTGTGAAAAGCCAAGACAGACATTGGATGATTTCTGTCATCACTTGTTCAGCAGTAGGTCCAGGCCTGGTATAATGCACATCAGCACATGTCTAAATGCAACCCAAGTGATCTATATCCCTGGGAGCTTTGGTCTATGTTCCAGTTAAAGCCAAGTCCCAATGGTTGGGTTTCTCACTTCAGCGATTGAGCAATGCCCAATCAGCAGCGGAGGATGCTCTGGCGACCACCCACCTTATCGATCTATCAATGAATCAATGTGGCCAGCGCTACCTCGAGGCAGCACCCAGGAATATGGAGGGATACATACACCTTCGGGTGCAGCAAGATGGCAGCAGGCGAGTAGGTAATTGATAAGCATGCCGCAGATTGTATGCTTTTCAATTTCCTTTGTTTCCCATTCGTTCACTTGATCTCAGGGCTCATCTGTATAGATAACAATTGAAAAAAAAATATAAAGTGAATCAAGCAAACCCTTGACACTGACATCCAAGTCTGGGATGCCTTCAGTTAAAGACGCTTTGGAAACCCTCTACGACGGGTGACAGGAAATGGCTACACATGCGGAGACTGCAGCTCGCCCAATAAGAGCCATTCAATGAAGTGTGCAGCTATTAACTGTCACCCAATGGATGCAGCTCCTCTAGGAGAAAGTCTCTCCAGTGGAGGGCTGACTGATGGTATAATTGGGTAAGCTTAGCATCTCTGAACCAGGACCCACCCTAACGGCTGCAAGGTAGGGTTCAAGTCTGCTTGGACCGATTCCAGAGGAGGAACATTACAGTTCAGTTCCTCAACTGGCTGTTCTAGCCAATGCAACTACACGCGACGGTGCAGAGCAAAGCGCCGGCTTTGGGGGGAGCGTCAGTTTACACAGCGAGGGCTTGGGCCGCAGGGACTGACAGGAGGCAGCACCTCGCTTTACCTTCGGTTCGGGCTCGCTCTCTCCGGGTTTCTGCTTCTGGGGAGTCTTTTCGTTCTCAGATTCCTGGTCTGTCCCATTCGCCACGTCTTCTTCCTTCACCAGAGACAGCCGGGTTTTATCCACCCACTCGTTTTGGCGGCGGGCCACTGCAGAGAAATCGAGCTCACAGTAGGTATTTTCATAATATAAAAAACGAGATGAAGCTGGGGAAGAGTCTGCTCAAACGGCAGCGTATACTCACCACCGAATCCTGGGAAAACTGGAGAACATAAAAAAACAAGACGCAAGCAGCACATTACATTGGTCAACTGTAAAACGATGGATGCCGACAGATGGAGATTTGGATATACCAGAGGTTCTTTCCCAAAGCAAATGCAGCTTTGGGTCTATTACTATATCCTTTGAGGGTTAGGGAGATTCACATTTGTCAACAAAAGTGAGGGCATAACATAACTAATCTGTAGTACAGTGTCAGTGGTCAAGAGAATCGCAATGAAGAGCAACCCCTAGAAATAGCCAAGGTTTATGGGAACAAAGTCGATCATAAGGACTAAGTCCTCCCAACCCTGACCGGCTTTTAGGCGTCACTCCGTTTTACCCATCTAAACATAAGCATTGAAGAAACTCAAGTGCTCATCTTTAGGAAGCGGCAAACAGTAAGTCCAAGCGCAAAAGGATGGGAACTACTTGTCCCACCACCTTCAGAAAGGTTTCATATCCACCTGAAGGCCCTTTATGAATGGAGGCACCAAGTGTTTGCATCAAGGATATCAGACCTATGTGGGAAAACTCAGGGGGAAGCAACTGTTCCAATCCGTGTAACGTAAGGTGAACAGGGCCTTGGTGAACAAGGCAGAACAGAGCCTTGGCGTTGAATGCATGTGTCCCTACAATCTGAGCTTTCAAAGCTCTATGAAGGTCTGAGAGAAGTGTTGATAGTCAGGGTCTTCAAGTTGAACTTGAACCCTAACTTCAAACATTTGAAACTGTAGCCTCCAAAGCAGCGCTAGCTCAGATTGAGACAATCCAAGTTTCTGAAGGCAAGAGATGTAAGTCTTGAGGATTTGGGGAAATCTCAGGAAGATCCAGAAAGCTGGAGACAACCAGGCATGGTCTGAGGTTTGACCATGTAGGACGTTGCTAGAGGCTGCAAGGCTGAAGACTATCTACAAAGATGCTGATGAATCACGTCGCCATGGAGGAGAATCAACCGAATCGACAAATCAAGAATGCAAAGCTGCACAATCACATGGTCACCCAAACTAGGACATGACTTTCCCTTAACAGGAGAGCACTCAATGTCTTAAAGGGAAATATCTAAACCGTCTTAAGCTTTTGTCTGACAAATTCTGACCAAGTACCGGTAGCTGCCAGTGGGTGGAGGGCTGGAGCAGTCCGTGTGCCGATAGTAAGCCTACACGAATAAGAAACACTCCAGCCCTAGAATCTAGTTCAAGTCATAGCAGGGTCACCTATTAAACAAAATAGAGACCTACATATGACTTTGATGACCAAAATCCACAATAGTTGACCTTTAAGCCATTAAGTTTTAATTTTAATGTCAATAAAAGTAAAGAGAAGCCCACTGATAGGAGCTCCATGTTTAGTGTGCCAATCATTCCTCAGTGCTGCAACTGGATTGCCAGGGCTGCTACACTGAGCATCTGTGAGGTCAGGAGACCAGGCTGGGTGACCATGTCTGGGCAACAGAACAGACTACATTACGGGTGACCAGAGCCAAATAGAGCAATGAGAAAAAAAAACAACAAGGACAGCGTCCGCACGTCTTATCTCTTATCAGTCATAACCAGCCAGGGAGGCGCTCCCACAATTCTGCAAATGTCAGCATTATGAAAAGGCAGCGCGGCGAGCAACGAGGGAGACACGTGGCGCTTGCTGGGATACTGTGTTACTTACAGCCAATGTAATGCACATAGAATTCCTCCCGGCCGGCCTGTTTATTCATCCGGGTCTTCACAATCTCGGCGTTATCTGAAACGGGAAGGAGAGAAGCCCCATGACATACAGAGAAGAGCCTGTGAATGTGATCAGAGTGCACGCTCCTCTGGCAAGCAAAGACTAATGATAATGGTGCAGTGTAAAGACAATACAATGCAAGCTGCTCTGTTACAGGCTACCGGGAAGCAAAGGCTGATGGGAAAGCCTGCCGTGATGCTGACTTGTCTGGTGAGGTGGCCAGAGCAGTTCCTTCACCATGCAGAGCCACAAATGCCCCCACAAGTGCCACATATACCCTGCTCTAGCATCACTAGTATCCTCTACTGACCCATACTATTGGTTACACATTGGAGACTTGTGTGGCAAACATTCAGAGCAACAGGAGAGGTCCCCAACAACCATATGCTGCCCCCAGCACATCCCTACTGCACAATACCACCCCTCATACCCAGCCCCCAGTGCAGCCTTTACCAGCATCCCTACTGCCCCATAGTGGCCCTCACAGCCCCCTCTAGTATCCCCACTGCCCCATAGAGCCCCCTCTAGTATCCCCACTGCCCCATAGAGCCATCCCCACTGCCCCACAGAGCCACCTCTAGTATCCCCACTGCCCCACAGAGCCACCTCTAGTATCCCCACTGAGCCCCCTCTAGTATCCCCACTGAGCCCCCTCTAGTATCCCCACTGCCCCATAGAGCCCCCTCTAGTATCCCCACTGCCCCATAGAGCCCCCTCTAGTATCCCCACTGCCCCACAGAGCCACCTCTAGTATCCCCACTGCCCCACAGAGCCACCTCTAGTATCCCCACTGCCCCATAGAGCCCCCTCTAGTATCCCCACTGCCCCATAGAGCCCCCTCTAGTATCCCCACTGCCCCACAGAGCCACCTCTAGTATCCCCACTGCCCCACAGAGCCACCTCTAGTATCCCCACTGCCCCACAGAGCCACCTCTAGTATCCCCACTGCCCCATAGAGCCCCCTCTAGTATCCCCACTGCCCCATAGAGCCCCCTCTAGTATCCCCACTGCCCCATAGAGCCACCTCTAGTATCCCCACTGCCCCATAGAGCCCCCTCTAGTATCCCCACTGCCCCATAGAGCCCCCTCTAGTATCCCCACTGCCCGACCAAGAATGCAGCAGGTCGATGTGATACATGCGTGGAAAAGGTCAGCCTCTCTTTAATATGAATACATTTTACTTGCTGGCTAATGTCTGGGAGCATTGTTATCCTCTATCACAGGCTGCTGTGTGCAGAGGATGATGGGAATTTAGGCCGGCCCACGTGCAGCGCCGCACATTGCATCCGAGGCATAAGAAGGGAGGAGAGAACAAGTACAAGCTTCTCTGTTGCACAGCCAATCCGCCTCCCCCAACCCCACACCCATAACTAATGAAGTGGAACAAAGCCTGGTGCTGCCAGCCATGGATTATAAGAGTCCAGGGCCAGCCATGATCATGAAACCCTGCAGTGTTACCCCCTTCCCCCACAGGCGCTTTAAAACTCAATTCAAATCTGGGTTCAACTTTCTTTGATTTTACTGTTCCTCCATTGTTTCCTGTGTGGTAGGACACAGGCGAGAGACTGTTGCTCACATTAATCCGGACCTTCACCCTGAATAAGAGCCTATTTTATATGTTTCCCCCCCTGTACATACAGATTGCCCACATTAATCCGGACCTTCACCCTGAATAAGAGCCTATTTTATATGTTTCCCCCCCTGTACATACAGATTGCCAACATTAATCCGGACCTTCACCCAGAATAAGAGCATATCTTATATGTTTCACACACCCTGTACATACAGATTACCCACATTAATCCGGACCTTCACCCTGAATAAGAGCCCATCTTATATGTTTCCCACACCCTGTACATACAGATTACCCACATTAATCCGGACCTTCACCCTGAATAAGAGCCCATCTTATATGTTTCCCCCACCCTGTACATACAGATTGCCAACATTAATCCGGACCTTCACCCTGAATAAGAGCCCATCTTATGTTTCCCACACCCTGTACATAGATTGCTCACATTAAGGCTTCTGAGACAAGAAGGCGCGCCAGAGTCCGAAAGTCCATAACAGAGGTGGGGGAAAGAATAAGTGACTAAAAACGTAATTTTTTAGATGCCGGGGTATTGTTTAAGGGGTTGGGCTTTTTAATAAAACATGGTGACGTCCCGGTTTAAAGTGGACCAACACCCACGGGTGATCGGCCCGGGAATCTATAAGATTCCCGGGCCGATCACCCCCCACCCCGCGGGACATCCGAGATCGGGATGTCCCGCGGGGTGAAACCCCCCAAACTCCTTACCTTATCTTCAGCGGCGGCCAGCCGCCGCCCTCGCGCTCCTGTAGGCGTGCGCGCCCCCGCACCGGCCGTCTGCGAATGGCCGGCGCGGGCGCGTCAAAAGTGACGCAAGGGAGGTGGCGGCGGCGGCAGCCGCTTAGACGTTCCTGATCCTCGCTTGTACGTCGGCGCTGGGAGCGGGGAGAGGTGAGTTTTTCGGGGGTGCCCCACCGAAGTGGACCAAGACCCAGGATAGTCAATCCTGGGTGTTGGTCCACTTTAAAGCAGACCTGCTCACATTGGTAGGGAAAGAGTGGGTCCACTTTAAAGTGGACCAACACCGAGAGGTGATCGGCCCGGAAATCTATAAGATTCCCGGGCCGATCACCTCCCTCACCGCGGGACATCCGAGATCAGGATGTCCCGCGGGGTGAAACCCCCCCAAATCACCTACCTTATCTTCCGCCGCCTCCCTCGCGCACCTCTAGGCATGTGCGCCCCCGCTGTCTGAATGGCCGGCACGGGCGCGCCGAAAGTGACGCGAGGGAGGCGGCGGAAGCCGCTTGGACGTTCCTGTTCCCCGCCTGGATGTTGGCGGGGATTGGACCGGGCAGTCACGTGGGAGAGGTGAGTTTATTGGGGTTTCTGGGTGTTTCACACAGCGGGGCACCCCCGATCGGGGTGTCCCGCCGAAGTGGACCAAAACCCAGGATAGTCAAAATCCTGGGTGTTGGTCCACTTTAATATGCACAGCACATGTGCTGTTGGACCAGGGGAAAGGTGAGCTTTTACTGGGTGATCAAGGTGAGTACACAACCTGACATCAAAACCTAGGGCTTTGTTCGGCTTAGGCGCTGGCAAATAGCCAGTCTCAGTCCATGGCCCCGATTCAATAAAGGCAGAAAAAAAATTCAATTCACAATAAAAAAAAAAGCCTAAAATGTCCCAGTTACTGAATCACTAGAAAAATAACACAATGAAAGTCAATAGTAGCTTTTACTAGTGTAGAAAGGTGTAAACTCTACTTTTCTTAGGAGTAAAAAAGTGCCAGTGTTTTCTTATCTGGTGATTCAGCAACAACGACATCTTTTACTACCATGAGAATTTCTTTCTACCTATATTGAATCGAGGCCCACGACTCATATCTCGGATGCCCTGCAGCGTGCAGCCGCCATTTCCTGACCCCCATCATGAGGCGCAGGCGAGCATTTCTAGCATCTTCTCTCGCTGTTCACAAGCAGCGCTTTTGTCGCATCCCCCGCTGCCCTCTAACAGGGAGCGTGCACGCGCCGGCCATTCGCAGATGCCTGGCGCGTGCACGCGCCCTGCTAAAGGGATTGCAGGGAAGCGGCCGCTGCTCACGCATGCGCCGTTGGAGCGAGGAAGAGGGTGCGTTTCCGGGGGGGACGCAGCGGGCACCCGGCAGCCCTGGAATCTTATATAAATTCCAGGACCGTGGGCTCTGGTCCAGTTTAAACCGGTTATCGTTATAAACTGCACGCGCCGTTTGCCATGACGTCACCGGTTGGTCTGAACTAAGATGGCGGACAGGCGAGGCGTCCGCCATTTTGAATGGATGACGAGGCCCGGGCGAGCGAGCGCGGCAGGTTACTCACGGTAGGTGCCGTCCGCCCTCTTGCAGTTGTAGGTGCCCCCGACCTCCACCGTGAAGGCCTCCTCGTCCTCTTCTCCGGCCTCCTCGTCGTTCTCTTCATCTTCCTCCTCCATGGCGTCCTCGTGGCTGTTCTCCATCAGCTCCTCATCGCCGAGGGGCAGCGCGGCATCGGGCTCGGTGATCTGGGCGGCCATGTTATTTTCGGCGTGAGGTACAGCGACGGCAAGGCTTGGCGAGCGAATGACCGCGTTGCAGGCAAAATGGCGCCTTTATAAACTGGATGGACGGCAACGCCCTCTTCTCCTCACATTGAGTAGGCGGAGCTGAGTGACGTTACGAGCAGCCATTCGCTTTTTGTAACTGGACGACCACGCCCCCTTCTCCTCACATTGAGTAGGCGGAGCCAATCGACGTAACGAGCAGCCATAGGCTTTTTGTAACTGGACGACCACGCCCCCTTCTCCTCACATTGAGTAGGCGGAGCCAATCGACGCAACGAGCAGCCATAGGCTTTTTGTAACTGGACGGCCACGCCTCCTACCCATCTCTCCCGTCTTACATTGAGTAGGCGGGGCCAAATGACGTTGCTTGCAGTCGCTGCCCTCTTTGGTCTTGATAACCACGCCCTCTCCCATATCACAATGAGTAGGCGGGGCCAACCGTCTGTGCCTAGAAGCCGTCCCCCTCCATGACTGCCCGCCACGCCCCCTACTCTCTCCCTTCTAACATTGAGTAGGCGGAGCCAAAACACGTTGCGAGCAGCCATTCGCTTTTTGTAACTGGACGGCCACGCGTCCTACTCATTCGTCTCACAATGAGTAGGCGGGGCCAACCGCTTGTGCCTAGAAGCCGTCCCCCATGACTGGACGGCCACTCCCCCCTACCCCTCTCTCCCTTCTAACATTGAGTAGGCGGGGTCAAGACGTCACATTTTGTCTTGATAAACCACGCCCCCTCCTCAGCCTCTCCCATATCACATTGAGTAGCTGCTTGCATGACCACCACGCCCTACTCACTCGTTTCACATTGAGTAGGCGGAGCCAAATTACGTTACGAGCAGCCATACGCTGTAACTGGACGGCCACGCCTCCTACTCAATCGTCTCACACTGAGTAGGCGGGGCCAACCGCTTGTGCCTAGCAGCCGCCCCCTTTCAAGACTGGCCGGCCACGCCCCCCTACTCCTCTCTCTTCTCCCGTTGAAAGCAGTTGCTCCCCTTCTGGCTGGATGGCCACGCCTCCTATCACACTGAGTAGGCGGGGCCAACCGACTGTGCGAGCAGGCCCGTCTCTGCTATGACTGAACAGCCACGCCCCATCCTCAGCCTCTCTCTATCACATTTAGTAGGCGGGGCCAACCGACTGTGCGAGCAGGCCCCTCCCACCTCTATGACCGAACGGTCACGCCCCTCCTCAGCCTCTCTCCAATATCACATTGAGTAGGCGGGGCCAACCGATTGTGCGAGCAGGCCCGTCCCACTTTTATGACTGCACGACCACGCCCCCTCCTCAACCCCTCTCCCATATCACATTGAGTGGGCGGGGCCAAAGACAGCCGCGCCGGCGCCCCTTCTATGACTGACCGGCCACGCCCCCTCATCACATTGAGTGGGCGGGGACAAATTACTGTGAGCGCACTCGTCCTTTGATGGCTGACTTGACCACTTAGCCTCACTCTCGTCTCGCATTGAGTAGGCGGAGCATCCTCTTCAAGCAGCCACGCCCCCTTATCCTCCTCATTCTCGTCTCGCATTGAGTAGGCGGTGCATCCTCTTGAAGCGGACCCTTAGTCAAATGTGACCCCGCCCTCACCCTACCCGGGTCCTGAATGACTGGCCAGCCACGCCCCCTTTCTCCTCACACTGAGTAGGCCCCGCCCTCACCCTACCCTGGTCCTAATTGACTGGCCAGCCACGCCCCCTCTCTCCTTCCTCCCGCCCACCCTCCTCTCCCGTACTCGACATGGCCGCCCGGCCGGAGTTTTCTCAGTCACGTGACGCCCAGGCGGTGACGCGCTTCCGGCTGTAGTAGGCAGCGGGCCCCGGTCTGTTGGCGTAGAGTAACGTGAGGGAGTTGCGCAGATTGTGGCGGCAAATTTCGTCCGTAGCGAGAGAGAGGCAAGCGAACGCGGGAGTTTCCCTCACGCTACGTTACGTGACGTCACCCGGTGACGTCGGAGGAGCCAGTCATGTGACTGACACGGTAGGCTTTGTTGTTTTTGTTGTGGAGAGCGGGAGAGATGGCTGGACGCGATGTGAGTGAACAAAGATGGCGGCCTCCATGGCTGCCGGAGGGAGGATCTGCGTCACAGCCGGGCTTCCTGGCTCACCTGCTTCTGTGGTGTCAGGCAGGACACAGGGCAGCTGCTGTGACCACAGAGGGGGAGATATGTTAGCTGTTCTGTTGCCTGCCTGACAAAAAGCAAACCTCCACCCTGAATAAGAGTCTATCTGATATGTTTCCCCCCTGTAGATACAGATTGCCCACATTAATCCAGACCTTCACCCTGAATAAGAGTCTATCTTGTATGTCCCCCCCCCGTACATACAGATTGCCCACATTAATCCGGACCTTCACTCTGAATAAGAGCCTATATGTTTCCCACACTCTGTACGTACAGATTGCTCACATTAATCCGGACCCTCACCCTGAATAAGAGTCTATCTTATATGTTTCCCCCCTGTAGATACAGATTGCCCACATTAATCGGGACCTTCATCCTGAATAAGAGCCTATCTTGTATGTTTCCCCCCTGTAGATACAGATTGCCCACATTAATCCGGACCTTCGCCCTGAATAAGAGCCTATCTTGTATGTTTCCCACACCCTGTACATACAGATTGCTCACATTAATCCGGACCTTCACCCTGAATAAGAGCCTCTCTTATTTGTTTCCCACACCCTGTACATACAGATTGCCCACATTAATCCGGACCTTCACCCTGAATAAGAGCCTATCTTATATGTTTCCCACACCCTGTACATACAGATTGCTCACATTAATCCGGACCTTCACTCTGAATAAGAGCCTATCTTATATGTTTCCCACACCCTGTACATACAGATTGCCCACATTAATCCGGACCTTCACTCTGAATAAGAGCCTATCTTATATGTTTCCCACACCCTGTACATACAGATTGCCCACATTAAAAATCATCCTACCTGTATCTACTGCATGTTATGAGCCTTTAAACATCCAACATGGCGGCTGATGGAACATCAGGCAGCCTGCAAACAGGAAGTGCCTACTGACTGTGCTGCTCTGCATTCTGTGACTGCTGACCTTTTCCTGACCCCAGCTCTGCTCTGTCTGAGCAAAGCACAGCTATAACCTGCCCCCTGTACTTTATCCCACTCTCCCCTCCTCTGCACGTGTGATGCTTCTGAGGCAAGATGGCGGCGCCCGTATCCTAGATACCTTCCAACTTTTCAGGGTGGGAAAGAGGGATAGATAAGAGAGAGGTTGTAACATTTACAACAGTATTAACCATTTGAATAGGCAAATGAATCATTTATTCTGCATGTTTCCCCTCAAAGAGGGACTAATAAGAACAATGAGGGACAGGGGGACATGGACTCAAAAGAGGGACAGTCCCTCCAAATCAGGGATGGTTGGGAGGTCTGTGCAACCTTCTCACCATGTATCACAATGCAAGGGACCCGCTGAGACTCCGGCATAAACCCGGGCCACAGGGAGGGTAAGTAATATTACTGTCTCATAAGATAAATGACCCTTCCTTACTCTATTGTAAGTGATATCACTGCAGATGGGGGGGGGGGGTAACTTAGAACCAGCTGCAGGGTGTGGCCCAACCACCAATAGCCCCCATTGTCCCTCCCAGGAAATTGTGCATGTGACACATTCTTGTTTACAGCCCAGAGCAGCTTTCATCCAGGCGATTTCCATATCGTTAGCATACCTCCCAACTTTTGAAAATAAAGAGGGGCATTTTAAACCACGCCCCCAGCCACCCCCTTAAAGGGAAACGCCACCTAATAAATACATAGTAACAAATTACATGAAAACACCCCCCCACCCCCCCCACACACACGCACGCCTCACACACATGAATGTAGACAAGCCTCCCTACACACACAGGCAAACATAAACATTCAGGCAAACACACACACACACTGCACGCATGCCCCCTCCACACACACACACACACACTGCACGCATGCCCCCTCCACACACACACACACACACTGCATGCAAGCCCCCTCCACACACACACACACACTGCATGCAAGCCCCCTCCACACACACACACACACTGCATGCAAGCCCCCTCCACACACACACACACACTGCATGCAAGCCCCCTCCACACACACACACACACATGCATGCAAGCCCCCTCCACACACACATACATGTAGACACACACATGCATGCAAGCCCCCACATAAAGTCAAACACAAATACATGCAAGCACACACACATGGGCAGACACACACTCACATACATGCAGACACACACACACACACACACATGCATGCAAGCCCCCATACATAGGCACACACATACACATGCAAACACACACTGCATGCATGCAAGCCCTCTCCACACACACACACACACGCACACACATGCATGCAAGCCCCCATACATAGGCACACACACACTGCATGCACGCAAGCCCTCTCCACACACACACACACACACACGCATACAAGCCCCCATACATAGGCACACACATGCAAACACACACTGCATGCACGCAAGCCCTCTCCACACACACACATACATGCATGCAGACACACACACACACACACATGCATGCAGACACACACACACACACACACACATGCATGCAGACACACACACACACACACACATGCATGCAGACACACACACACACACACACATGCATGCAAGCCCCCATACATAGGCACACACACACTGCATGCACGCAAGCCCTCTCCACACACACATACATGTAGACACACACACATACATGTAGACACACACACACACACATGCATGCAAGCCCCCACACAAAGTCAAACACGCATACATGCAAGCACACACAGGCAGACAGACACATGCGCACATAGGTCCGGCCCCGCTCTTACCTCCCTGTTCCCTGTAAGCCTTGGCAGTGGCTGAGCAGGGATGTTGGGGAACAGGGCAACGATCCATTGAAAGAAAAATCATCTCCCCTAGAACATCCTGAACATAAATGTGTTGCCTTGTTTGTGTGGGTGGGGGAGCCATTTTCTGCACACACAGCTGACATGGCACAGGGCTGGCACATCTTATCTCTTAGGGGGGAAGCAGTCTGAGTGTCGGCACACTGCCTCTGTCACTCCGTGCACACACTTATGAACCTGTCAGCACTCTGTGCACTCCTATTGAGGCTCCCCCGGGAACACAGCAACAGTGCTTTAGTTCCAGCCGGCGCCCATAAGAACTACTGCCCCGCCCCCTGCTCGCAGATTGACAGCAGCTCCTCCGGCAATGTCGGCTGCCTTCACCCCTGCTGCATGCTGGAAGTGTTTTCATCACCCGCACGCCAGGAAGTCTCTTCACGCCGGCGCCGGGAACTATTTATTCAGATATATATTTAGTTGATTTATTGATTACCGTGGAGGGGTGCGGTGGTTTGGAGCTATTCTGGGTGAACTGCTGGATTCACCACTACAATACTAGGATTCCAATTTAGGATAGAGATAGTCTCCCATCACTGCACGGCCACAGGTATTAAATTACATTTAAATTTGATTTCATATTGTGGTGCGGAATTTGTATATATATTTTTAACTATTTATTCAGAAGGCGCTGGCCTCAAAGGCGGCGCACAGCAGGTCCCTTGCTCAGTGTCCATGGCGCAGGGCGTCCCGGGAGAATTTGCAACAGCGCGGGACCGTGGGATTTTGGGAAATAATCGGGACAATCCCGGGAAAATGGGGACAGTTGGGAGGCATGCTAGAGTCCTTAAAGTGGACCAACAACCAGGATTTTGACTATCCTGGGTTTTGGTCCACTTCGGTGGGGTGCCCCGCTGTCTGAAACCCCCCCAACCCCCCCGAAAGCCCAGAAACACTCACCTCACCACGCTCCCACGTGACCGCTCCAGCCAATCACAGCACGCGTCCAAGGCCGCTTGGACACGCATAGCAGCTCAGCGGCTCTGAGCGCTGGAGGCCGCGTCTCGCGCTTCCCTCTAGCAGGGCGCGCACCCGCGCCGATGGAACGGGGCTGAAGTAAGGTTTGTGGGCCTCCTGGGGGTTCCTCCCCGCGGGACATCCCGATTTCGGATGCCCCGCGGGGAGGGATCTGATCGGTCCGGGAAACTTATAGATTCCCGGGCCGATCCCCCCTGGGTGTTGGTCCACTTTAACAGAGTTGCAGCCCAGTGGGGGAAAGAATAAGAAGTGACTAAAAACATATTAATTTTAGATGCTGGGGAATCGTTTTTTAAGGGTTTGGGCTTTTCAATAAATCAGGGTGAAGGTCCGGTTTTACGTTGCACACACCGCATAATACAATTTGAAAATGGAAATATCACAGCACCACCCACAATATATTACCTGAGGTGTGCTTTAAAGGAGTCTCTAATAGAATGTAACCAAACACAAACATACACAAAATATGTGGCCCCAGCAGCCACCAGAGACACCTCAAGCACCACCAAATCAAATAAATTACATCAAAAAAGTATCATAAATGACTCAATAATTATTGATAATTAAAAAAAAAATATATATATATATACACACACACACACACACACCATCACATACAAGTTAAAACCAAATTAACCCCCCTGGCGTTATGATAGAGGCAAATGTAATGGTAACGAAAGCGTTACCATTACATTTGTCTCTGACGCACGGCTCCGCCCCCATGAGCCTCTGCGGCTCACAGAGACGGAACCCGGAAGTGCGACGGACGCCGCAGCCGCGGCTCTCACCTGCGATCGCAGCGGGGACATCGCTGGATCGCAGGGAGAAGGTAAGGAGACTGCGCCGCCCTGCTCCTCGATCCCGAGCGTGACTCGGGGTTACCGCTACTTACAGCGCAAATTAACCCCGAGTCACGCTCGGGATCACCGCTAAGGAGGTTAATAGCAGGGGCACAACAACCATCCCTCCTCACCGTTTAGAATAAACCCCTCTTATGCTAAATATAGTACATGAATATAAAGTCAAAATCAGTGCTGAATGCTGGCTGGAAAGTGCTACTGTTACGGTATAAATCCCCATGTATAAATATAAAGCGTCTGGTGCAAGAACAGTGCTAAATACTGACTTAGAAAGTGCTACAGTACCACAGGACTGCAGTTAAAAATACCATTTTGTGAATACTCACCTGTAAAATGGATATTATAAGTATGTCACACACCCCACTTCAAACATTACACTTGGTAACTCCACCAGCAGGTGGCGACGTGCAGAGAAGTCATGAAAAACAAGCCCCTCCTGGTCTATACATACCTGGTACCTCTCACTCATTCCCCAGTATTCAAACAGCAGTAAAGACAAGGTACCAGGAAAAAAACCCTCAAACCGTAAACGAAAACTTCACCCTATAAAGAATCCGGGATACCAAAAGGGCGGGTGAAGTGGGGTGTGTGACATACTTATAATATCCATTTTACAGGTGAGTATTCACAAAATGGTATTATTCTAAGTATGTCACACACCCCACTTCAAACATTAATTATTACACTTGGGACATCCAACAGCAGTGTCCAGAAAAGGGCGGGTATCCAACAAGGCCATAATGCAAAACTCAAACCACTGCAGCCTGCAGAACCTTGCGGCCAAACACAGCATCCGCTGAAGCCCGCACATCACCTAGTAAAAACTTAGAAAAGGTGTGAACAGAAGACCAAGTAGCAGCCTTACAAACTTTGTCCACAGAAGCCTGGTGCTGAAAAGCCCAAGACGCTCCAACAGCACGAATAGAATGAGCAGTGATACGAAAAGGGGGAACCTTCCCCTTGGCAGAATAGGCCCCAATAACAGCCCGACGAATCCATCTGCAAATGGAAGACTTAGCGGGAGCCAAAACCCTTCCGAAGCCCACAGGGCACCACGAAAAAGACATCAGTCTTACGAAAAGGAGATGTAGTAAACAAAACAATACTACACACAGCGCACCACATCCAAACAGTGCAAACCCTCTCCTTGTCATTCCTAGGCTTAGGACCCAAGGAAGGAAAAACAATGTCCTGGTTAAGAAGAAAAGCAGAGACCACCTAAGGAACAAAGTCCAGTTTAAAGCGGAAAAACCACTTTGTCCTGATGTCTCTCAAAGTGAGTAGCCTGAACCGACAAGGCAACCTCCTGAGTCAGAGTAGAAAGAGCAATAACCTGCAAAGGCTCAAAGGAGGAGCCTGAAGAGCAGAGATAACCAAATTCAAAACCCAAAAAGGGAGAAAAGGCCTCCTAAGAGGCCGCAATGCGAGACCCCCAGGAAGAAGCCTTGACCAAAGGAGAAAACGCAAAGGACTTCTGAAAAACAGTCAGACAAGACAGCAACCTGCCCCATTAAAATACTCAGCTGAAGACCAAAGTCCAGCCCCGATTGAAGAAATTCCAAAATCCTGAAAACACAAAAGACCCGACAAGTCAAAGAACTAGCCTCACTCCAATCAATATAAAATCTCAAAATCCTATAATAGATGGTAGAAGAGGACCTCCTCAAGGCACTAATAAAAGTCTGAATAACAGATCCAAAAACCTTCCTCCCCTAAGATGGAGGTTTCAGCAGCCAGGCCGTCACAGCCAACGTTGACGAATTTGGGCAACGCAGTTGACCCTGTGTGATAAGATCCAGCCAAAGAAGCAGAACGCACTCATCCACCGCCAGACAAACGAAGTCTGCGAAACACACCCTCCTTGGCCACCTTGGAGCCATGAGAAAGGCTAGAACCCCGTCCAGGGCCAGCTTTCGCAACACCCTGCCTAGCATGGGGATCGGAGGAAAACAGATAAAGAACCCCAGGTCCCCCCAGCTCAAGGACATGGCATCCACCGCCAGAGCCAGAAGACCCTGAGAGATCGACACAAATGTCGGAAGCTTGTAAATGTGACACGAGGCAAACAGATCCACCTCCAGCGTCCCCTACCAGAGACAAAACGACCGAAAAACCTGAAGGTGGAAAAACCATTCCCCCCGGCGGAAAGAGCACCTGCTCAGGAAGTCCGTCTCCGTGTGCTCCAATCCTGAAAGGTACACTGCCGAGATGCAAGGAACATGAGTCCCCGCCCAGGCTAGAATCAGAGACACCTCTCTAAGGACACGCAGACTGCGAGGCCCTCCCAGACGATCGAATGTAAGCAACCGCCGACCGATCAACCGACTGAAACAGAAAACCGGCAGACCCTGTAAATGCTACGTCAAGTGAGACAGAACCAACCTGATGGCTCTCAACTCCAGGACATTGACGGGCAAGAGGGCCTCCAGAGGCCCAGAACCAAACGTCCTTCCAGAAAACTCCCCATCCCGACAAACTGGCGTCCGTGGCGACAGTTTCCCAAAGAATGTCCGAGACCATCCACCACCGGAGAAACTGCCGAACCCGGGAAGAAATCTGGAAAAACCGATCCAACGACCACGGTCGCCGGTCCCAAGACGCCAACAGAAGAAACTGAAGCGTCCTCGTATGACAAGGAACAAAGGGAACTGCCTCAAAGTAAGCTACCATCAACCCCACCAGTCCCATCCCTAGCCGGACAGACGGGCAAGGAGTGGAAAGAAGAAGCTGCACCAATCCCTGAACCAATAGAACTTTGGCCAGAGACCGAGCGCTCTGTGTTGACAGTAAACCAAGGTCATCCCCAAAAAAGAGCACCACCCTGGCCGGAACGAGAGAGGACTTGGGATAGTTGATCACCCAGTCAAACCTCTCCAAAGTAGACACTCTTGGAGCCGAGGGAAGGCCGAACAGAAGAGCCACAATTGAAAATGCCGAACTTCCACCACGAAACGAAAAAACCTATGGAGAGCCGGAATACATGAATATGAAAATAGGCATCCTTGATGTCTATGAACGGCATGAAATCCCCCTGCCACAAAGAATTGATGGCAGAAAAGCAGAGGTTCCAAGCGAAAACTCCGGGGAAGAATAAAACACATTGAGGAACTTCAGATCCAGGATGGGACGAACCAAACCGTTCAACTTGGGCACGGTGAAAAAAATTGGAATAATACCCGCGGCCCACCTCCGAAGGAGGGACCGGGCAGATGACTGCCATATCCAGAAAAAAATTTTAGAAGGAGGACAGAACTCAAACTCCAGCTTGTAAACCGGCCGACCCCACCTCCCGGATCCAACTGTCCAAGACCGCCAGATCCCATACCCGGGAGAGGAGTCGCAACCGCCCCCCCCGCCCGCAAGGGCGAGGGCGCCCCCTCATTGCTGAGCTAGCTTTGCAGCTGGTTTGGTCAACCC
Organism: Gastrophryne carolinensis; assembly: GCA_027917425.1. Lineage (NCBI taxonomy): Eukaryota > Metazoa > Chordata > Amphibia > Anura > Microhylidae > Gastrophryne > Gastrophryne carolinensis. Next base: position 12,655,039 of record CM051240.1, on the reverse strand, counting down.
CACCAGTCTCATTTGGCACCCCAGGGCGTGAACGGGACGGCCACGGCCTCTGCCCCCGTTCCAGCTAGCACCCCTGGGGGCCAAATCCAATCTCTCACAAAACAGGCGCAAACCCAAAAAGGGAAGAGCCGTAAGCGACCTTTTGGAATTAAAACCAGCAGTCCATTGCCGCAACCACACCGACCGCCGTATAGCTACCAACAGAGCCGTAGCCCTGTCACACATCAACATAGCGCCATCCTGAGCGGCCAGGGCAAACGAAACGAAGGACTCGCAACGCTTGAGGGCAAGAAAATCAACACAAGCAGAATCAAGATCCGCACATAAATCACCGCCAACAACAAAAGTGCCGAAGAACAAACAGATCTCAAAACCGAACCCGCACAAACAAAAACCCTGGCGGGTCAGCTGGCCAATCCGGCGATCCTCGCCATACTTAAGAGTAGTCGTGAAAAGAGAAAGCAATACTGCCACATGGATAGCCCCCAAACCCGGAGCCTCAACCTCGGGAGGGGCAGACCAGCGCTTCACCAAGTCCGCCAGAAAAGGATACTTCCTATCCCAACTATGCGGAACACCAACGAGACGCGAAGGTTGCTCCCAGTCCTTAAGGACGACAGTTACAAAATGTCGTTGACTGGGAAGCCCCAAGCGCAGCTTGGTCACCACAAACAACTGGCCATTGGCGGAGGCACCGCCTCAGGAGGATCCAAATCCAAAACCTCAAACATTTGAGCCAAAATGGAAGGGGTGTCCGAAACAGTCCCCATGGCCTGGTCACCCTCAGCACCAAACAGCTGCTGGACCTCAGGATCATCCAAATCCTCAATCAGCTCCCCTTCTTCAATCAGGGGGCAATCTGACCAATCCAATGCCTCAACATCCGAGTCCGGCGAAGGCGGGGACAAGTGTTTCCGCTTATCCGGAGCCTTCTGAGCAACCACAGCGGAAAACATCTTCGCGAGGCTAGCCAATCGGGCGCAAACCTCGGATTGCGAATACTCACCCATGACAACGTCACACGGGGTCTGGAACAGGCGAGGAGGAGACGGGGACGACAAGGGCGGTGAAGAGTCAGACACCGGGGTGCCGGACTGGCGCACAATGTTCCACTGCACACATGGAATGCATATAAGAACATCATCCCCTGGGAGCGGAGCCCACAACCCCCGCACAGCCTGAAGGGCCGTTTTATCCTTGGTAGCCTCCATATGGTGAATTTATGGTCTTCGCAATGACCCAGGGATTTACGCATTAAGCGACCCGGGATGCCCCTTAAAAACTCTTTTTTTTTTTTTTTTTTTTTTTTTTTTTTTTTAACCCTTTCGCTGCCAGCCTACCTGCAGCATTTGCCACTCCCTGTTGCCAGACTGAGTTTGACTGTTTCGCGCTACACATGTTCAACTGTCATTTTTGAAAGGATTTCCAGGGATTTCCCAGGATAATTATATATTGTTTTTTTCAACAGAGTCTGGGCTTTAACATGAAATGTCTTGTTTGTATTTTTTAGGTGTATTCTCAACATTTTTGGGTGAAATGTGTGAAAAAAATTAAAAAAAATATATTTTTTTACAATTTGTCGAGTTTTTTGTAATAAAAAATGTAAGTTTGTCAATAAAATCTTATTGCGTGAGAAACCCCAATTTCTCCCGGTTACAGCGATACCACATATGTATAGGTAGACACCCTTTCCTGCCCAGAAGCCTTTTATAGCTGCTGGATGACAAATGGTTAATTCAAAAAAAAAAATGACATAGGGTCCCCCTTCCCGGGGAGGGAGACCCCATTTTTTTTTGGATTTTTAAGGGTTAAAAACCCTTAAAAATCCAAAAAAAAAAATGACGTGGGGTCCCCCTTACCCAAAGTAACCAGCCCGGGACCAGCTATGGGGGCTTGTAGGCACAGAGTGGGGGGGCCAGCTTTGGTGGCCCCCCCACCCTGCAGCCTACGAGCCCACATAGCCTATGTGGGCCCGGGCTCTTCTGCCCCCCCCTGGCCTTTGGGGAGGCAGGTAATGGGGGTGCGGGGGTTAATGGCAAGCCACCTGCTAGGGCAGGTGACTTGCCACCCCCCCAGCCTTGTGAACTGGTATAAGGGGTCTCATGGACCCCTTACCAGCTCACAAAGGGTTAATGTGAAAAAAAAACACCACACAATAATAAAAAGTATTTTATTAGAAAAAAAAAAAATTTTTTTTTACTGTACTTACCTTCGATTGCAAGCTCTTGTCCCTCGCCGCTCAGCTGACAGATGCCGGTGATCGGCATCCAGAGAAGGAGAAGGCAGGAGATCAGAGGATCTCCTGTCACCTCCTTCCAGGGCACCGATCACCGGCATCTGAGAAGCTGAGAAAGCTGAAGCCGGTGATCGGGACCGGGATGACGTCATAAGCCCCGCCCCCAAGGGGGCGGGGCTTAGAGGCAAGATGGCGGCCGCCATCTTGAAGAAGAGAGGAGAGAGCCTCCCAGGCTCTCTCCTGAAGAACGGTAAGTCCTGGGGGGGGATCGGAGGCCCCCCAGGTGAAGAGGAGGGACAGCGGGAGCCAGCGCACACACAGGTAAGTGAATGTCATTTTTATTTTTTTTTTTTTTTTACAGTTAGCAGCTGCTGCTGCAGAAGCGGGGGGGGGGGCGGCCTATTCCGGGGGCTCTCCTGGAGCCATCCGACCCCCCACGGGGGATCGGATGGCACCAAATTAAAGAGGAGACCCGGCCGGATCCAACAAGGGGTCAGGTGAGTATTTTTGATTTTTATTTTTTAAACTAGAAGCGAGGAAAGTCAAGCACGTAACACCTACGGGCTTGGCACTTAAGGCCCAGCCAAGCCAGCACGTAGGTGTTACGTGCTTGGCACCAAAAGGGTTAAATAATGGCCCTAAAGTGGGAGAATTTGCAAAATAACCAATATAGGGATAAAATTGGAATGGACAACCCCACTAGCCAAGTTGCCAAGACCGGGAGAACCCTGCAGCGTGGAATCCCAGATCCGAAAAGGGAAAAAACCACAGTCATTCCAAACACAAACAGATCACATGAATACACATGCAAAAACAATACTATAACACCAAAAGGGTCAGCACAACCCACATGGATCAGTAAACCAGAGCATAACCATACATAAGTAAATATACACAAATAACATATGGAAGGCTAGGGATGCCCCAAGGTATCCAGCAAAAAACGCCCATACACCCTGACGGCACCCTGACACAACCCCCACGCCAGGGAGCTACTGTACCTACAAGCTGTAAAAGCTCAACGTCCAAGAACCACCTTAAAAAGATAACAGACCAGTCTACCTTAAAAGTAAGCCAAAATGGCGGCCAGCCAAGAGGAGAGGAGAAGGGAGAAGGGCGGGCCCAGCAAAAGCGCGGCTAGACGCTGCGGCCCCGCCCCTCCCTCCAATCCAAGCACAGCGCGGGCCGCGCTCGACGCGGCCCCGCCCCTCTACACCGCCAACGAACCTGACACGGGAGCGGGCGCCCAAGCAGACGGCGCCCGCACGGACAGGCAGGCGGGCCGGCGGCACTACACACGCCGCCCGGCCCCGCCTGTGCATCCGAGCACGAGCGCCAAAGCAGACGGCGCCTGCACAAACAGGCAGGCGGGCCGGCGGCACTACACACGCCGCCCGACTCCGCCTGCGCAACACCCCGAGCACGAGCGCCAAAGCAGACGGCGCCCGCACAAACAGGCAGGCGGGCCGGCGGCACTACACACGCCGCCCGGCCCCGCCCGCAAATCACCCCAGGGACCGTCAGTAGCGGGCCTCGGCGCCCGCAACGAGCACCCCAGACCGACGGGCCGGCGGCGCACACGCCGCCCGGCCCCACCCCCGGGATAACAAAAGACCAAGGCATACCAGGGAGGCACGGAGCCCCCAGTAATAATGAAGTGGTGGGGAATTGAATTCAAACTCTTAGCATGTGTTGTACCAAAAACCAGCTTTTTTACAAAGTGAGCTATTCAGTCTGTTACGTAAAAAAGAGGCTTCCATGGAGCCTGTGCAGGCCTCCAACACACTGTGTGCCATGTATGAGGCAGCATTGAATGGCTGCAGATAACACCTTGTAGAGTGAACAGGCAGCAGGTTACAGGCAAGACCTCATTGCCAAGCATACGTGTACACATGCGCCATAGGATAGCCAAACAAAAGCGTGCGGGCCGGCGGTACCACAAACACACACACACGCCGCCCAGCCACCAACACACAGTCACGTGTAGAATCACCCAGGCATACTAACAAAACACCCCCCCCCCCAGTAGCGCAGGGAGAAGGGCCCAAGCAGAGAGGGGGAAGCCTAGCCGGGACATGAGGGCAGGGGCATCCCAAATCCGGATCACCAACCGGATAACCACTATGCCCCCTAATATGGGGTCGAGTGGAGGAGCTAATCTCCTAGGCACCTTAAGTGCCGTCTACACTTTGCCCGGCCGACAGCCTAAACTGGGAGGCTACCAATCAACAAGGGGCTAATAACACAAAAGGCCGGGCAGAAATAGACCATGGGGGGGTGCCGGGGTCTGACCCCGGCTACCTGCAAGCAGGAGACTTCTTTCTTCTGTCTTGTCGCCATCTTGCAGAGAAGAAAAACTGGGGAATGAGTGAGAGGTACCAGGTATGTATAGACCAGGAGGGGCTCGTTTTTCATGACTTCTCTGCACGTCGCCACCTGCTGGTGGAGTTACCAAGTGTAATAATTAATGTTTGAAGTGGGGTGTGTGACATACTTAGAATAAATATATATCCCCATATAGGAAAAGAAAGCAAACAGCCAGCTGAAATGCCCCAAAGCAAATTTGATAAAAATTAATAAAAGTGCAAAATATCACCAAATTGAAGGGTTGGGAGGGGTCCCTGCTAAATCCCGGCGTCCTGATCCCCCACGCGCTCTGTGAGGTAAGCTAACTTTACAAAAGGTGCCAGATAATACAGTATATCTAAAAATACATGCAAGACAACAACATTCTCACAATCTGCCTTGGGGGGCGCTGTTGTTAAAGTGGACCAACACCCAGGATTTTGACTATCCTGGGTGTTGGTCCACTTAGGTGGGGCACCCCGATCGGAAACCCCCCTGATCGCCGCAAAAACTCACCTCTCCCTGCTCCCACATGACCTCGTCCGGCCAATGACAGCGCTCAGAGCCGCTCTGGTATGCGCGTCCAAAGCCGCTTGGACGCGCATACCAGAGCGCTGTCATTGGCTGCGTCTCTCGCTTCCCTCTAACAGGGAGCGCGCCTGCGCCGGCCATTCACAAAACAGCCGGCGCGGGAGCGTGCCCTGCTAGAGGGAAGCGAGAGACGCGGCCGCGTCTCGCGCATGCGCCGTTGGATCGCCGGTAAGGTAAGGAATTTGGGCCTCCTGGGGGGTTCCTCCCCGCGGGACATCCCGATTTTGGATGCCCCGCGGGGAGGGATCAGATCGGTCCGGGAATCTTATAGATTCCCGGGCCGATCCCCCCCTGGGTGTTGGTCCACTTTAAGGGCAGCCATAAAATCCTATCAGTAAAGCTCAAATGACCTAAGCCCTTCTGAGGGCAGTAATCCTTAAAGTGGACCAACACCCAGGATTTTCACTATCCTGGGTGTTGGTCCACTTCAGTGGGGCATCCGAGATCAGGATGCCCCGCTGTGTGAAACCCCCCCAAAAAACGTACCTTTTCGGCAACGGACAAGCCGCCGCCGCCTCGTCCCTCTTACAGGGCGCGCGCCCGCGCCGGCCATTCACAAATGGCCGGTGGCGCGCACTGCTAGAGGGGCGCGCGGGAGGCGGCGGCTGATCCGTCACCTATAAAGTAAGGTTTTTTGGGGCTTTGGGGGGGGGGGGTTTCACCCCGCGGGACATCCGATCTCGGATGCCCCGCGGTGAGGGAGGTGATCACCCCTGCCTATGCTTCCCAAAAGTGCACCAAATCCTAATAAACAATCAGATGAATACAGTGCAAAAATATGCAATAAATTACATACATGAGGTAGGTGCAAAAGCATGTAAAAAACGCTTATCTTACAAATTCACACACTGTGTACTCTGCCTTGAAATAGTGACAATACGTCCCGAAACGTGTTGGCTTTTTCCTGGGGGGACGAGTGGCGGCCAGCACTATGGACACTATGGCCCTGATTCATCAACAGTTGAAAACAATTCTCATGGTAGTAAAAAATTCAATTTGTGAGAAAAAAGCCTGAGAATGTCACTGTTACTGAATCACTAGATAGGAAGACAATGAAAGACAATGGCAGCTTTTACTACAGGTAAAAAGGGGTAAAAAGTTCAGTACCCTTTTCAGGAGGTAAAAGCTGCCATTGACGTTCATTGTCTTTTTATCTAGTGATTCAGTAACAGGGACATTCTCAGGCTTTTTTCTCACAAATTGAATTTTTTACTACCATGAGAATTTTTTTCAACTCTTTGTGAATCCAGGCCAATGAATTTGTAAGATAAGTGTTTTTGACATGGTTTTGCACCTACCTCATCTATTTTGAGAGTTCAGAGGTGCCCTGTGTCCTTCTTGACCTCCGTTATCAGGCAGGACACAGGGCATCTACTGCCCGAGGGTCCAGAGCGGGTTGCATCCTCCGACCTGAGCTGCCCTGTGTCCTGCCTGACTGTCCAGACTACATGTGATTACACACCCTGGCGAAGTGGCATTCGGCCACGCAACGCGTCGGTGGAAGGTTGTGGTCTGGAGATCCTGGGCTCATGTGGTGATGTAACTTACTAATTCCTTTGACTTGACTGTATGATGGCGATTTCTTTATAATATTCTGCACGGCTATATTTGCACATTGCTCTATCGCACACCCATTTTTATTCCTTTGAGCACTGATTTAATGCACTAATGCACTCTATAGTGGATAGTTCACTGCACTAATACTTCATAGGAACTCTATTTATAAATAATTTTTAATCTCCGCACAATCATTATATATTCTTGTTCTGAAAACGCCACCATACAGGTACAACAGTCCTATCACATTAAAGCAATCTCGGCATATATGTTTAAATTATGTGATTTATACATTTCTTCATATTTTAGGAAAGAGCCAATAACAGGAATCTTATCTCCAGTATGTCATGTGTATGTGTTTTTTATGTTGGTGTCTGTCATAACCTAAAATGATTTAATAAATTTGGATTTTATTATATTATTATACATAATTTCTTAGTGTGCGGCAGTCTTTATGTAGGACATTTTGGGCCACATCTAGGGCCCTTGTTTGCAGTAATTTACATGTGATTGCCAGCATCAGGCAAGAGACGGGGCATCTAATGTGACAGTACAGAGAGGAGGCCACCTCACTACTGACCTGAGCTGCCCTGTGTCCTGCCCTGTGTCCTGCCTGACTGGTCAGACTATACCTGATAACCAGGGTCAGGCAGAAGACGGGACATCCAGTGTGACAGTTCAGAGGGGTAGGGGGATAATGTCCTCTTATCCTGGCTCTGAGCTGCCCTGTGTGTTGCCTGACTGTCCAGATGTCATGTGACTACTAGCTTCAGGCAGCACGCAGGGCATCTACTGTATTATAGAGGCCCCTGAAGGCGTGAGAATCCTTTCTACTCTGTGTCCTGCCTGGCAGCACAGAGGGTCACATCCCATCACACCTCAGACCCTGAGCTGCCCTGTGTCCTGCCTGACTTTCCTGTCTCTATTCTGTCAGGCAGGAGACAGGGCAGCACAGAGGGTCACATCCCATCACACCTCAGACCCTGAGCTGCCCTGTGTCCTGCCTGACTTTCCTGTCTCTATTCTGTCAGGCAGGAGACAGGGCAGCACAGAGGGTCACATCCCATCACACCTCAGACCCTGAGCTGCCCTGTGTCCTGCCTGACTTTCCTGTCTCTATTCTGTCAGGCAGGAGACAGGGCAGCACAGAGGGTCACATCCCCACACCTCAGACCCTGAGCTGCCCTGTGTCCTGCCTGACTTTCCTTGTCTCTGTGATGTCAGGCAGGAGACAGGGCAGCACAGAGGGTCACATCCCATCACACCTCAGACCCTGAGCTGCCCTGTGTCCTGCCTGACTTTCCTTGTCTCTATTCTGTCAGGCAGGAGACAGGGCAGCACAGAGGGTCACATCCCCACACCTCAGACCCTGAGCTGCCCTGTGTCCTGCCTGACTTTCCTGTCTCTATTCTGTCAGGCAGGAGACAGGGCAGCACAGAGGGTCACATCCCATCACACCTCAGACCCTGAGCTGCCCTGTGTCCTGCCTGACTTTCCTGTCTCTATTCTGTCAGGCAGGAGACGGGGCAGCACAGAGGGTCACATCCCATCACACCTCAGACCCTGAGCTGCCCTGTGTCCTGCCTGACTTTCCTTGTCTCTATTCTGTCAGGCAGGAGACAGGGCAGCACAGAGGGTCACATCCCATCACACCTCAGACCCTGAGCTGCCCTGTGTCCTGCCTGACTTTCCTTGTCTCTGTGATGTCAGGCAGGAGACAGGGCAGCACAGAGGGTCACATCCTCACACCTCAGACCCTGAGCTGCCCTGTGTCCTGCCTGACTTTCCTTGTCTCTATTCTGTCAGGCAGGAGACAGGGCAGCACAGAGGGTCACATCCTCACACCTCAGACCCTGAGCTGCCCTGTGTCCTGCCTGACTTTCCTTGTCTCTGTGATGTCAGGCAGGACACAGGGCAGCACAGAGGGTCACATCCCCACACCTCAGACCCTGAGCTGCCCTGTGTCCTGCCTGACTTTCCTTGTCTCTGTGATGTCAGGCAGGAGACAGGGCAGCACAGAGGGTCACATCCCATCACACCTCAGACCCTGAGCTGCCCTGTGTCCTGCCTGACTTTCCTTGTCTCTATTCTGTCAGGCAGGAGACAGGGCAGCACAGAGGGTCACATCCCATCACACCTCAGACCCTGAGCTGCCCTGTGTCCTGCCTGACTTTCCTTGTCTCTATTCTGTCAGGCAGGAGACAGGGCAGCACAGAGGGTCACATCCCCACACCTCAGACCCTGAGCTGCCCTGTGTCCTGCCTGACTTTCCTTGTCTCTATTCTGTCAGGCAGGAGACAGGGCAGCACAGAGGGTCACATCCCCACACCTCAGACCCTGAGCTGCCCTGTGTCCTGCCTGACTTTCCTTGTCTCTGTGATGTCAGGCAGGAGACAGGACAGCTCAGAGGGTCACATCCTCACACCTCAGACCCTGAGCTGCCCTGTGTCCTGCCTGACTTTCCTTGTCTCTATTCTGTCAGGCAGGAGACAGGGCAGCACAGAGGGTCACATCCCCACACCTCAGACCCTGAGCTGCCCTGTGTCCTGCCTGACTTTCCTTGTCTCTATTCTGTCAGGCAGGAGACAGGGCAGCACAGAGGGTCACATCCCCACACCTCAGACCCTGAGCTGCCCTGTGTCCTGCCTGACTTTCCTTGTCTCTGTGATGTCAGGCAGGAGACAGGGCAGCACAGAGGGTCACATCCCCACACCTCAGACCCTGAGCTGCCCTGTGTCCTGCCTGACTTTCCTGTCTCTATTCTGTCAGGCAGGAGACAGGACAGCACAGAGGGTCACATCCCCTCACACCTCAGACCCTGAGCTGCCCTGTGTCCTGCCTGACTTTCCTTGTCTCTATTCTGTCAGGCAGGAGACAGGGCAGCGCAGAGGGTCACATCCCCATAGACCCTGAGCTGCCCTGTGTCCTGCCTGACTTTCCTTGTCTCTATTCTGTCAGGCAGGAGACAGGGCAGCACAGAGGGTCACATCCCATCACACCTCAGACCCTGAGCTGCCCTGTGTCCTGCCTGACTTTCCTTGTCTCTGTGATGTCAGGCAGGAGACAGGGCAGCACAGAGGGTCACATCCCCACACCTCAGACCCTGAGCTGCCCTGTGTCCTGCCTGACTTTCCTTGTCTCTATTCTGTCAGGCAGGAGACAGGGCAGCACAGAGGGTCACATCCCATCACACCTCAGACCCTGAGCTGCCCTGTGTCCTGCCTGACTTTCCTTGTCTCTGTGATGTCAGGCAGGAGACAGGGCAGCACAGAGGGTCACATCCCCACACCTCAGACCCTGAGCTGCCCTGTGTCCTGCCTGACTTTCCTTGTCTCTATTCTGTCAGGCAGGAGACAGGGCAGCACAGAGGGTCACATCCCATCACACCTCAGACCCTGAGCTGCCCTGTGTCCTGCCTGACTTTCCTTGTCTCTATTCTGTCAGGCAGGAGACAGGGCAGCACAGAGGGTCACATCCTCACACATCACATGACTCCTGATTATTAGTGACTGTACTCACCTCACCCCTCCCCTCTGGTGTCAGCAGGTGTGGGCGGAGCCATGGACGATCCCATTGTGGCGGGGGCGCGCAGTGAGGAGCATGAGGCGCTGCCCTCGCAGGACGACGGGCTGGAGCGCGGCAGCATCAAGGAGGAGGAGGACGACGACGCGTCCGGGGGAGAGGGCGGGGCCGGGGGAGGCCCAGATACCGAGGTTACCGTGGAGATCGGGGAGACCTACCTGTGCCGGAGAGCCGACAACACCTGGCGTAAGCCTCTCACTAGTGACCACTGGTTGTGACCGCCGGGTGTGTGCGTGCATGCGCTGTGTGTGACCATCGGGTGTGTGCGTGCATGCGCTGTGTGTGACCATCGGGTGTGTGCGTGCATGCGCTGTGTGTGACCGCCGGGTGTGTGTGTGCATGCACTGTGTGTGACCGCCGGGTGTGTGCGTGCATGCGCTGTGTGTGACCGCCGGGTGTGTGCGTGCATGCGCTGTGTGTGACCATCGGGTGTGTGCGTGCATGCGCTGTGTGTGACCATCGGGTGTGTGCGTGCATGCGCTGTGTGTGACCATCGGGTGTGTGCGTGCATGCGCTGTGTGTGACCATCGGGTGTGTGCATGCATGCGCTGTGTGTGACCATCGGGTGTGTGCGTGCATGCGCTGTGTGTGACCATCGGGTGTGTGCGTGCATGCGCTGTGTGTGACCATCGGGTGTGTGCGTGCATGCGCTGTGTGTGACCATCGGGTGTGTGCATGCATGCGCTGTGTGTGACCGCCGGGTGTGTGCGTGCATGCGCTGTGTGTGACCATCGGGTGTGTGCATGCATGCGCTGTGTGTGACCATCGGGTGTGTGCGTGCATGCGCTGTGTGTGACCGCCGGGTGCGTGCATGCGCTGTGTGTGACCGACGGGTGTGTGCATGCATGCGCTGTGTGTGACCATCGGGTGTGTGCATGCATGCGCTGTGTGTGACTGCGGGGTGTGTGCGTGCATGCGCTGTGTGTGAACATCGGGTGTGTGCGTGCATGCGCTGTGTGTGAACATCGGGTGTGTTGCTTGCATGCGCTGTGTGTGACCATCGGGTGTGTGTGTGACCATCGGGTGTGTGTGTGACTGCGGGGTGTGTGCGTGCATGCGCTGTGTGTGACCATCGGGTGTGTGCGTGCATGCGCTGTGTGTGACCATCGGGTGTGTGCGTGCATGCGCTGTGTGTGACCGACGGGTGTGTGCATGCGCTGTGTATGACCATCGGGTGTGTGCATGCATGCGCTGTGTGTGACCGCGGGGTGTGTGCGTGCATGCGCTGTGTGTGACCGCCGGGTGCGTGCGTGCATGCGCTGTGTGTGACCGACGGGTGGGTGCATGCATGCACTGTGTGTGACCGCGGGGTGTGTGCGTGCATGCGCTGTGTGTGACCGCCGGGTGCGTGCGTGCATGCGCTGTGTGTGACCGACGGGTGGGTGCATGCATGCACTGTGTGTGACCGCGGGGTGTGTGCGTGCATGCGCTGTGTGTGAACATCGGGTGTGTGCGTGCATGCACTGTGTGTGACCATCGGGTGTGTGTGTGACCATCGGGTGTGTGCGTGCATGCGCTGTGTGTGACCATCGGGTGTGTGCGTGCATGCGCTGTGTGTGACCGCGGGGTGTGTGCGTGCATGCGCTGTGTGTGAACATCGGGTGTGTGCGTGCATGCGCTGTGTGTGACCATCGGGTGTGTGCGTGCATGCGCTGTGTGTGACCATCGGGTGTGTGCGTGCATGCGCTGTGTGTGACCATCGGGTGTGTGCGTGCATGCGCTGTGTGTGACCATCGGGTGTGTGCATGCATGCGCTGTGTGTGACCGCGGGGTGTGTGCGTGCATGCGCTGTGTGTGTGAACATCGGGTGTGTGCGTGCATGCGCTGTGTGTGACCATCGGGTGTGTGCGTGCATGCGCTGTGTGTGACCATCGGGTGTGTCCGTGCATGCGCTGTGTGTGACCATCGGGTGTGTCCGTGCATGCGCTGTGTGTGAACATCGGGTGTGTTGCTTACATGCGCTGTGTGTGAACATCGGGTGTGTGCGTGCATGCGCTGTGTGTGGGTGACTGCTGGGTGTGTGCGTGCATGAGCTGCGTGTGACCGCCGGGTGCGTGCGTGCATGCGCTGTGTGTGACCGACGGGTGCGTGCGTGCATGCGCTGTGTGTGACCGACGGGTGCGTGCGTGCATGCGCTGTGTGTGACCGCCGGGTGCGTGCGTGCATGCGCTGTGTGTGACCGCCGGGTGCGTGCGTGCATGCGCTGTGTGTGACCGACGGGTGTGTGCGTGCATGCGCTGTGTGTGACCATCGGGTGTGTGCGTGCATGCGCTGTGTGTGACCATCGGGTGTGTGCGTGCATGCGCTGTGTGTGACCATCGGGTGTGTGCGTGCATGCGCTGTGTGTGACCATCGGGTGTGTGCGTGCATGCGCTGTGTGTGACCATCGGGTGTGTGCGTGCATGCGCTGTGTGTGACCGCCGGGTGTGTGCGTGCATGCGCTGTGTGACCGCCGGGTGTGTGCGTGCATGCGCTGTGTGTGACCGAGGGGTGCGTGCATGCGCTGTGTGTGTGACCGACGGGTGCGTGCATGCGCTGTGTGACCGCCGGGTGCGTGCATGCGCTGTGTGTGTGACCGGGTGTCTGCGTGCATGCGCTGTGTATGACCGCGGGGTGTGTGCGTGCATGCGCTGTGTGTGTGACCGACGGGTGTGTTGCTTGCATGCGCTGTGTGTGACCGCTGGGTGTGTGCGTGCATGCGCTGTGTGTGACCATCGGGTGTGTGCGTGCATGCGCTGTGTGTGACCATCGGGTGTGTGCGTGCATGCGCTGTGTGTGACCATCGGGTGTGTGCGTGCATGCGCTGTGTGACCGCCGGGTGTGTGCGTGCATGCGCTGTGTGTGACCGCCGGGTGTGTGTGTGCATGCGCTGTGTGTGACCGCCGGGTGTGTGCGTGCATGCGCTGTGTGTGACCGCCGGGTGTGTGCATGCATGCGCTGTGTGTGACCGCCGGGTGTGTGCATGCATGCGCTGTGTGTGACCGCCGGGTGTGTGCATGCATGCGCTGTGTGTGACCGCCGGGTGTGTGCGTGCATGCGCTGTGTGTGACCGCCGGGTGTGTGCGTGCATGCGCTGTGTGACCGCCGGGTGTGTGCGTGCATGCGCTGTGTGTGATGTCGGGTGTGACCGCTGTGTCTCTTCTCTCTACAGATTCTGCTGAGGTCATCCAATCACGACTCAACGAGCAGGAGGGACGGGAGGAGTTCTACGTCCATTATGTCGGCTGTAAGTAGCCCCTGGCCCCTCCCACTCTCTCGCTCGCCCCTCTCTCTCTCTCTCTCTCTCTCTCTCTCCCCCCCTCCCTCTCTCTCTCTCTCTCTCTCTCCCCCCCTCCCTCTCTCTCTCTCTCTCTCTCTCTCCCCCTCTCTCTCTCTTGCTCGTCCTCGCGCTCTCTCTCTCTTTGGCTCCTATTGGTTCTGAGTAATCGTGGTGGGCGGGGTCTCAGTTAACAGGCGGCTGGATGAATGGGTGGACAAGAACCGGCTGGCGCTCACCAAGACGGCAAAGGACGCCGTGCAGAAGAACACCGACCAATACCTGAGCGAGCTTTCCGAGCAGCCCGAGCGCAAGATCACCCGCAACCAGAAGAGGAAGCATGACGAGATCAACCATGTGCAGAAGGTGAGGGGCGGGGCCGAGACAATGCTGCCGGCCAATCTAACGAGACCTGTGATTGGGCGATGACCGCGTCTCCTCTCTCTCTCTCTCTCCACAGACCTACGCCGAGATGGACCCAACCACTGCTGCGCTGGAGAAGGAGCACGAGGCGGTGAGTGGAACCTTCCCCACCTTAAAGTGGACCAACACCCAGGGGGGATTCCCGGGCCGATCAGATCCCTCCCCGCGGGGCATCTGAAATCGGGATGCCCCGCTGTGTGAAACCCCCCAGGAAGCTCACAACCCTACCTTTTCCACGTTCCAGCGGCGCATGCGCGTCCGCCGCCTCCCGCGCGTCCCTCTAGCAGTAATTTTGCTCCAGATATGATTCGGAATGTAAATACCTGATATGCATTATGTATTCTCATTGCTACAAATCAAACATCATTTAAACATAGCGATTAATCGCAAAAATACCATTTTGTGAATACTCACCTTGTAAAATGGGTATTATAAGTATGTCACACACCCCGCTTCAAGAATCCATAACATGTGGGTAGTATCGTCCTGAAGAGGGCGTTCCTGCAGAGATGATAGCAAAAGAAAGCCCCTCCCTGATCCATAAATACCTGGGACCTCCCACTCATCACCCAGTATACAGAAAGCAGTAAGGTAAGGGACCAGGAAGAGGCAAATATAAACCACAACCACGCAAAGTTCACAATAAAGAGGATCCTGAATACAGAAAGGGCGGGTGAAGCGGGGTGTGTGACATACTTATAATACCCATTTTACAAGGTGAGTATTCACAAAATGGTATTATTCTAAGTATGTCACACACCCCGCTTCAAGAATCCATAACATGTGGGACATCCAATAGCAGTGTCCATAACAAGGGCGGGGATCCAAAACTAGGCAACAATGCACAACTTTAAACCACTACAGCTTGCAAAACTTTGCGGCCAAAAACAGCATCCGCTGATGCCCGAACATCAACCTTGTAAAACTTGGAAAAAGTGTGAACAGAAGACCAGGTAGCGGCCTTACAAACTTGCTCAACAGAAGCCTGGTGCTGAAAAGCCCAGGACGCACCAACTGCACGAGTAGAATGAGCAGTAACCCGAAAAGGGGGACTCCTCCCCTTGGCAGAATAGGCCCCAATTATGGCCTGACGAATCCATTTACTAATGGAAGATTTGGCAGGAGCCAAACCTTTCCTAGGCCCACAGGGCACCACAAAAAAAGCATCAGTCTTACGAAAGGAAGACGTAACCTCCAGATAATGTTCCACAACACGTACTACATCCAAAGAATGCAACGCCCTTTCCATGTCGTTGCTGGGATTTGGGCATGATTCAGATGAAAAGCCGAGACCACTTTAGGAAGAAAATCCGGCTTGAAACGAAAGACAACCTTATCCTGATGCCTCTCGAAGTATGGAGCTTTAATGGATAAAGCTGCCAACTCAGAAACACGCCTAACCGAAGTGATAGCCACCAAAAAGGCCACCTTTTGCGTAAGAGAAGACAAAGCTACCTCATGCAAGGGCTCAAACGGAGAGCCCTGGAGAGCAGAAATAACTAGGTTCAAATCCCAAACTGGAACAAAAGGCTTCCTAGGAGGCCGTACATGCGTAACACCTTGGAAAAAGGTCTTGACTAAAGGATGAAGTGCAAAGGACCCTTGGAAGAACACCGCCAGGGCAGAAACCTGCCCTTTCAATGTACTAAGCTGGAGCCCCAGATCTAGACCATGTTGAAGAAACTCCAAAATTCTAGGTATGGAGAACTCTCGACAAGAGAGAGACCTACTTTCACACCAATCAATATAGGCCCTCCAAGTCCTGTAGTAAATAGAAGAGGAAGACCGCTTCCTGGCACAGATAAGAGTCTGAATCACCGCGTCAGAAAGACCTTCTTCCTTCAAGATGGCGGCTTCAGCAGCCATGCCGTCAAAGCCAGCGATGGTAAATTGGGATAGCGTAGCCGACCCTGGGTGAGCAGGTCCGGCAGTAGAGGCAGGGCGAACTGATCTTCTGCCAGCCTTACAAGATCTGCGAACCAAACGCGCCTTGGCCACCTTGGGGCCACCAGAATCGCCGACGCGCCTTCCAAGGCCAGTTTGCGCACCACTCTGGCTAGCATTGGGAACGGAGGGAACAGGTAAAGGAACCCCAGATCCCTCCAGTTCAGAGACATGGCATCCACTGCCAGAGCCAGAGGATCCTGCGAGAGAGCCACAAAGACTGGGAGCTTGTGATTGTGACGAGAGGCAAAGAGGTCCACCGCTGGGACCCCCCACCTGAGACATATCGAACGAAACACCTTGGGACTGAGAGACCACTCCCCCTGACGAGAGGAGGCCTTGCTCAGCAAGTCCGCCTCCGTGTTCTCCACCCCCGGAATGTAGACTGCTGAGATACACGGGACGTGGGTCTCCGCCCAGTCCAGAATCAAAGACACTTCCCTGAGGGCACTCCTGCTGCGAGTCCCTCCTTGGTGATTGATGTAAGCAACCGCCGTTCTGTTGTCCGACCGGACCTGAACTGGCAGGCCTCTCAACTGATGAGTCAAGCGAAACAGAACCAACCTGATGGCTCTCAACTCCAGAACATTGATGGGCTCGTGAGCCTCCCGCGGGCCCCACAGACCCTGAAACTGGAGGTCCTTCCAAACACCCCCCCAACCTGACAGACTGGCATCCGTGGTGACCGTTTCCCAACACGGAGCCAGAAAAGATCTGCCCTTCAACAGATTGACCGACCCCAGCCACCATTGCAGGGATCGACGAACTCGGGGAGTCATCAGGAAGGACTGATCCAACGATAGAGGAGACTTGTCCCAAACCTTCAACAGAAGAAGCTGAAGCGTCCTTGTGTGAAACTGCGCAAAGGGAACTGCCTCGAATGAGGCCACCATTAACCCCACCAGCCTCATCCCTAGCCGGATGGTCGGATGAGGGGTTGACAAGAGAAGCCGAACTAACTCCTGAATCAAAAGAATCTTGGCCTGGGGTAGAAACACCCTGGCCTGTGAAGTGTCCAGAGACATTCCCAGAAAGGTCAGAATTCTGGACGGAGAAAGAGAAGACTTGGGGTGGTTGATCACCCAACCGAACCTCTCCAGAGTGGACACCACCGCTCTGGTGTCCAACTCCGCTTGGTTGAAGGAAGAGGCCATGATCAGTAGATCGTCCAAATAGGGCACGATGCGGATACCCTGAACTCTGAGCAGAGCCATCACCCCCGCTAGCACCTTGGTGAACACCCGAGGAGCTGAGGTGAGACCGAAAGGAAGTGCCACAAACTGAAAGTGCCGATCCTCCACCACGAACCTGAGAAACCTCTGGTGTGCTGGAAAAACCAGAACGTGAAGATAAGCATCCTTGATGTCTATGGACGTCAGAAAGTCTCCCTGACGAAGAGAGTGAATGGCCGAACGCAGCGTTTCCATGCGGAATTTCCTCGGCCGGATGAACCTGTTGAGAAGCTTCAAATCCAAGATGGGTCGGACCAACCCGTCCTTCTTGGGTACCGTGAACAGATTGGAATAAAAGCCCCTGCCCCGATCTGAAGGGGGCACTGGGCAAATGACAGCCATGTCCAGAAGATTCTCCACTGCCACCAGGAGCCCCTGCGCCACCAGAGGCTCCGACGGCATCCGAGACCTGACAAATCTGGAAGGGGGGCGGAGCTCGAACTCCAGCTTGTAACCGGAAGACACCACTTCCCGGATCCATCTGTCCGAGACCTCTTGATCCCAGATCTGAGAGAAGTGCTGCAGCCGTCCCCCCACCCGCATGGGTGAGGGCGCCCCCTCATTGCTGAGCCGGCTTAGCAGCCGGTTTGGGCTTAGAGCCCCAACTGTATCCAGAACGGGCACGTCCTCTGCCCCTGCTTCCGGAATCTCCTCTGGAAGAGGGAAATGCAGAACCCCTGCCAGATCTGGCCCCCCGAAAGGAGGGGGTAAAGGCAGGCGCCCCCCGAAAGGAGCGGCGTTGTTTCTTACGTTGAGGTAACCTACCACCCTTGGTGACAGAGTCCAATGTCTCTCCAAAGAGCCGTAGTCCAACAAAGGGTAAAGCCGTCAGTGACTTTTTGGACATAAAATCGGCCGCCCACTGGCGCAGCCACACCGACCGCCGAATAGCCACAAGCAGAGCCGACGTCCTACCACACATCATCAAAGTGTCATCCAAGGCAGTCAACACAAAGGATAAAAACAAATCACACCGTTTAAGGCTAAGGAACTCGTTACTACCAGGACGAAGCCCGGAAGAAGACAACAGGTCCCTGACCACAGACCTGGCAGCCAACACCATTAGTTCCGAAGCGCACACAGGCCGTATGGCTGACCCAATGCTAGTAAAGCCATGACAAGCCATCTGATCAATACGTTTATCCTCTCCATCTTTGAGAATGGAACAATCAGGTCTGTTTAAAACCGAGGAGTTGGATAACCCCAAAACCGGTGCATCCACCTCAGGGGGAGATGCCCAGCGCTTGACCGCCTCAGAAGGAAAGGGATATTTCCTATCCCACCCCTGAGGGATGCCAGGCCGAGCCGGCCTATCCCATTCCTTGTCAATGATTCTATCAAAATGCCGTTGCGTAGGAAACTCCAGGCGCGGCCTGGATTCCTCAAACAATTCACCCTTCTGCTGTGACGCCTCCTCGGGAGGGGAAATATTCAGAACTTCCAGCATCAGAGACAGAGCGTGAGGAGAGTCCAAGGATCTCCCTAAGTCAGAAAGCTCGGCATCAGCGCCAGCAGACTGCTCATCGTCCGAAAATTCTGAACCCTCATCAACCTCCCCGTCCTCTAGCTGGGGATAATCAGACCAATCCAGATTATCTCTGTCATCAAGATCATCCACCGGCGGAGCCGGCGACAAATGCTTTCTCTTGGACGGAGCCTTACGGGCGACCGAGCCAGAGAGCATTTTCTCAAGGCTAGCCAATCTGGCACACATCTCAGATTGCAGATCCCTGCCCATGACCACGTCACACGGGGCACGAGTCAAGGCGGGAGGGGGAGTTGAGGTGGCCGGCTGTGCTGACCCCGCCGCTTGGGGTTCGGACTGCCGCGTAATAGTTTGCTGTGCACATGGTATACACAGTAACACATCGTCCCCAGTAATGGAAACCCCACACAACATACACTTTTTGGGATGCCCCAAAGGGGTCCCAGTCCCAGTATCCAAGGATGCCTCCATAAGGTGAATTTTTATTGGTCGCTATGACCCAGGGAATTACGCCAGTTAGACAAACCGGGATGCCCCTTTAATGTCCCGAGTGGGAGGATTTGTGATGTTAAAATGGACCCAGGGACCCAGGACCAGGAGAGACCTTCTAATACTACTGAAGATCCTCCTGAATAACCTCCACCTAAAAGACAGAGAGAGACCCATAAGTCCCTAAAATAAGACTTAACATAAATTGAAAGAAGAAATAAATGAGGCCCACAGGGCCACTCACAGACGCTCCAATCACGATCCGCCTCAGAACGATGGCGACCTTGCTGAGGTGAAGGAAGAAAAACGGCCGTGCCAGGGGCGTGGTCGGCGCAGCCCGCGCAAAACTGAGCTGTGCCCCCTTAGTGACATAGCAACAGGGAGCATAGCTCCGCAGCGGCGCCAGTACAGAGGAGGGCGGAGCCGCGGCGACGCGCCGAAAGCCCGGCTCCGCCCCCCCTTTGAATGAAGCGTGAGGGAAGAAGTTCCCTCACACACCGTCCCCAGAGACCGGCGCCGCCGACAACCGCGGCGCCGGCTGCCGTGACAACGGGTGCGTCCGCTGTCACTAGCGGAGCACCCGCCCCGCTCGCTGCGGGAAGAATGAAAGAGAGAACGGGGGCTGGCCGCGGCAGAGCGCCGAGTGCCAGCCCCGCCCCCCAAAGTGCGTGAGGTAAAATACCTCCTCACATAAAATGAAGATTCCGGTGCCAGGCTGCAATGACAGCCGCGGTGCCGCAACAAAGTAACACACACACAAATAAATTCATTGAGGAATTACTCCCATACGCGCTACATCAACAAAAGAGACAGTGAATAAAGCTAACCTTATGAGAGGAACCCCCAGCCCCCATAGTTGGTAAAAGGGAAGGGCCCCCCCCCAGGGGAAAAGACAAGGGACGGGGCATCCCAAACCGGGATCACCTACCCGGTATGACCGCCTACCCTCTCTTTTAGGGTCTCACGGTGGAGCTCTGCTCCTCAGCACCAGAGGTGCCAATGTACCCTCGCTCGGGCCAGCAGCCAAGACTGTGGAGGCATTTAATATGAGGTAAATTCAGGGACAAACAGGGGTCCGAGCGGAAATAGACAAAAAAAGAGGCCGGGAGTTACCCCGGCTACCTGAAATCCCCCTGTGCAAGGAGGAGCCATCATCTTCTGACTTGCTCGCCGTCTGCAGAGATGGAAAAACTGGGTGATGAGTGGGAGGTCCCAGGTATTTATGGATCAGGGAGGGGCTTTCTTTTGCTATCATCTCTGCAGGAACGCCCTTCAGGACGATACTACCCACATGTTATGGATTCTTGAAGCGGGGTGTGTGACATACTTAGAATAACAATATTTAATTATATGTTGAGAAATATTTATTACTAATTCAATTTCACCATGGCATAGCATGTGTCGGAAACTGTCATTTCTTATTGAAATTAATAGGAGGCGGCGGCGGATTGTGTGGTAACTGGAGATTCTCGGGAGCTCTCTTCCCACAAAATCCGCCGCACTCACAATGAAATCAATAGGAGGCGGATTCATTGCCGGAAAACGCGGATTTCAGCAGTTTCCTCATTCAGAATATGGGAAAATAGTGAGAGATATGGGAGATAATTATACATTGGGGAACAGTGTGACTTACATCTTATAGTGTCTCTTATAGTATAAGACACTGTGTAAATGTTTGGTGCTTTGTGTAAGCTGCTTTGTGTATTGTGTAATGATGACACTTACCCAGCATTGTGTGTATGGTGTGTGTACTGTTATTACACCAGCAGGCGTCTCGCAGGCTCTCTTGGCTTCTGTCCTCCGCCGCTTGCTGCGTCCTCCCACTGATGATGTCAGCAAGCGCCAGACACACGTAATGCGCTGCTATGGACTGTGGAGCGTTCCCCCCGCCCCTTAGGCCCCGGACGGATGACGCAATCACGTCTGCGCATGCGCGCAGGCATTCAGTTTGGAACGCGCATCCATAACGGCGTGCGTTCCAGCTGAATAGCGCCGCTGCAGACGGTAGCGCCACTTCTCAGCATCTAAAGCCATCGGAAATATGTATTTTCCAATGGCTTTACACGACCCCTGTGTTTTGGTCCTTCGACCCCCCGCCGGGGTCCCGACCCACAGGTTGAGAACCACTGGTCTAGTCGCTCACCAGATTCGGCTTCATAAATGTGTCATTGCTGCCGTGTCCGGCGTTCTCTTGCCTCTTACAAGGCACTAAATGGCGCTAGAGCTTTATGAATAAGGCTCTAACTCTCTCACGCACACAGCTAGAGGTGAGTGCGGATGCATCAGAGAAGGCTCTGGGAGAAGGTGAGTGAAACTAGCAATCGGAGGGAGTTTTTATACAGCAGGGCATCATGAATTGGAGGATTGTAACTTGGAATCTTTTAGACCCCTGGGCCTCCGATGTTCCTCTTTAAAGCGGACCTTCATCATCATTTAATGAAAAGTCCAAACCCTTAAAAAACTATTCCCTAGCTAAAATTAATATATTTAATGTTTTTAGTCACTTACTTTTTATTCTTTCCCTCACTGGCCTGCAACTATGTTCAGGACTGTAGGACACGGGTGCCGCCATCTTGGCTCAGTAGCATCACATACTGAGAGAGTTGAGAGGGGTCAAAAGTGCAGGGGGCGGGGTTATAGCTGTGCTTTGCACAAACAGAGCTCAGCTGGGGTCGAGAAAAGGTCAGCAATCCCAGAATGCAGAGCAGCACAGTGAGAGGACACTTCCTGTTTGCAGGCAGCCTGCACTTCCATGAGCCACCATCTTGGATGTTTAAAGTCTCAAAATGCAATAGATGCAGGTAGGATGATTTTTAATGTGGGCAATCTGTATGTACAGGGTGTGGGAAACATATAAGATAGGCTCTTATTCAGGTTGAAGGTCCGGATTAATGTGGGCAATCTGTATGTACAGGGTGTGGGAAACATATAAGATAGGCTCTTATTCAGAGTGAAGGTCCGGATTAATGTGGGCAATCTGTATGCACAGGGTGTGGGAAACATATAAGATAGGCTCTAATTCAGAGTGAAGGTCTGGATTAATGTGAGCAATCTGTATGTACAGGGTGTGGGAAACATATAAGATAGGCTCTATTTCAGAGTGAAGGTCTGGATTAATGTGAGCAATCTGTATGTACAGGGTGTGGGAAACATATAAGATAGGCTCTAATTCAGAGTGAAGGTCTGGATTAATGTGAGCAATCTGTATGTACAGGGTGTGGGAAACATATAAGATAGGCTCTAATTCAGAGTGAAGGTCTGGATTAATGTGAGCAATCTGTATGTACAGGGTGTGGGAAACATATAAGATAGGCTCTTATTCAGGGTGAGGGTCCGGATTAATGTGGGCAATCTGTATGTACAGGGTGTGGGAAACATAAGATAGGCTCTTATTCAGGGTGAAGGTCCGGATTAATGTGGGCAATCTGTATGTACAGGGTGTTGGAAACATATAAGATAGGCTCTAATTCAGAGTGAAGGTCTGGATTAATGTGAGCAATCTGTATGTACAGGGGGGAAACATATAAGATAGGCTCTTATTCAGGTTGAAGGTCTGGATTAATGTGGGCAATCTGTATGTACAGGGTGTGGGAAACATATAAGATAGGCTCTTATTCAGGGTGAAGGTCCGGATTAATGTGAGCAATCTGTATGTACAGGGTGTGGGAAACATATAAGATAGGCTCTTATTCAGGTTGAAGGTCCACTTTAAGGCCCCACTCACTCCCAGACCCCATCAGTCTCCTGATATGAAAGAGTTGGCGGTGAGTAAACGTTTTATTTTCCTTTTTTATAGATCACCAAAGTGAAATACGTGGACAAGATCCACATCGGCAACTACGAGATCGACGCCTGGTACTTCTCCCCCTTCCCGGAGGATTATGGGAAGCAGCCCAAGCTGTGGGTGTGCGAGTACTGCCTGAAGTACATGAAATACGAGAAGACTTACCGCTACCACCTGGTAAGAGAACCGTCCAATCACACACAGTCGTTTGCTGATCATTAGATATGCGCAGCAAACGGCTCTTATTGGACGAGACTCCGCACATGCTCCGTACGACTGGGAACGGGAAGCAGCCCAAGCTGTGGGTGTGCGAGTACTGCCTGAAGTACGAGAAGACTTACCGCTACCACCTGGTAAGAGAACCGTCCAATCACACACAGCCGTTTGCTGATCATTAGATATGCGCAGCAAACGGCTCTTATTGGACGAGAGTCCGCACATGCTCCGTACGACTGGGAGTGGGAAGCAGCCCAAGCTGTGGGTGTGAGAGTGCTGCCTGCAGTACGAGAAGACTTACCGCTACCACCTGGTAAGAGAACCCTCCAATCACTGCCCCCCCCCCGGGGCATCCAAAACTGGAATGCCCCGCAGTGTGAAACCCCGCAGGTCGCCCCATACACTTACCTTCTTACCCGGGTGCAACGGCACATGCGTGAGCTGCAGCCGCATCCCCGCTATCCCCCTAGCAGGGCGCGTGCCCGCGCCAGGCATTTGTGAATGGCCGGCACGCTCCCTGTTAGCTGGGGATGCGGCCCCAGCGTGCTCGCTTTAGACGAAGCGCGCTGATTGGACGAGCGGCCGCCGTAGAACCGGGAAGAGGTGAGTTGGTTTCGACCACCTGGGGGGCTTCACACAGCGGCGCATCCCTGATCGGGGGGCCCCGGGGGCAAAGGACCAAAACCCAGGATAGTCAAAATCCTTTAACGGGGACCTGCAGTCACAATAGACCCCTAACCGTGGCAGCAATGTGGGCTATCCTGACTCATAAGGGACCAGTGAGTAGTTCTGCCAATTCTGGGGCTTCCTACGGCTCTTTAACTGCTCGATGGAGGGGCGTGCACACGCTCCCCATTGTAAACAGTCAGAGACGTTTGCCAAAAGGCGAACCACTCTGATTGGACGAGAGCCCGCACTCCCTTTGGGTGGGATTTCATACAGAGGAGCATCCCAATTGCCCTGTGGGTGGAGGCCGGCGGGCGGCCCTGGATTCTTTTACCAGGCTGTCCATCGGTGGGTTTTGTGTTCCGCTCTAAAGTGGACCAAAACCCACTCTGGGGGTCTGAGACTCCATGGAAAGCTCCCCCCCCCCCCAGTTCGGGAGGCCCTGCTGTATGAAAGAGAGGCCAGCAAACTCTCCTCAGCCCAAGGCGCATGTGCGCCCGGCATCACTTGCCTTCCTTTCGTGGCCATGAGTGGTCCATCGACCGTGGCACAACCGAATGGCTGAAGTGGTGCTGCGTGCCGCCGATGTGTGCCGCTGTGATTCTCCAGCCGTTCATTAATATTCCCGGGAAAGAAGGGATTACCAGAACCCTACCACAGTGAAAATTCCGGTCCACTTTATTGTGGACCAAAACCCAGAATTTTGATTTGAAACCCCCCAGAGACCGCGCAGTTGCTCTCCTCATCCCGGTCCTACAGCACATGTGCGGCCTCTCGTCCAGTCTGTGCGCTCGGAGCCGCTGAGCTATGCGCGTCTAACCCAACGTCTAAGCGCACTGGCGGCTGCATCTCGCGCTTCCCTCTGACATGGAGCGCGCCCGCAGTGGCCATTCACAAATGCGCCCTGCTAGAGGGATAGCGGGGATGCGGCCGCAGCCCGTGCATGCGTCATTAG